>OY101435.1:29740800-31228300 GCA_956483605.1 Tuberolachnus salignus | reverse complement strand
ACCATCACTGCCTCCGCCGCCGAACGGGCCGGCCCGAGCCGCGTCGGGATATATAATTAAAATCCGTCCGAGTCGCCGCCGCTGTTGATTAATATATGTAAATTTATTATAATACAATAATAAGATTACAGCCCCCGACCGACGGTGCCTAGGCCCGGCCTGCAGTTCTGCCGCTACTAATAATTTTATATTTGCCGCCTATATTATTATTATTATTATTATTATTATTATTATTATTATTATATTATTATAGTGTAGCCCGCGTGACTGCGGCGATGCTTCAATAAATCCTTCATCTCGTCATCGTCATCGTCGACGCCATCATCGCATCACCGTCGCCCGTCATCGTCTCTATTCTTCGTCCCGACAATACGTTATTATACATTTATACAGGTCGGTTTCGGTAATCAGCGCGCCAACGCAATAATATTTTTATTTTTATAAACGAATCTTCTTATATATATATATATATATTATATTATACCGCGAAACAATACCGTACGATTATTATCGCAAAGACGACGACTATTATATACGTATACACTATACAGACAGTGCATATAGATTGGTCTGTATCGTGGTGTACCGTTGATTTGAATCGCCAAGCGAAATAATATTTTGATACCTATGACCGCGGTACGCAAAATACGTACGTTAATATATATACATATATGTATTTATATATACGTATACAATATATATATATACGTATACAATATATATATATATATATATTGTACAATTATTGCGTTGGAACTGAATACAATAAAAGGGGTCCGGTGGCGGCGGCGGCGGCGGCGGTGGCGGCGTCGGTGGTAAACGATGCGCCATTCACGTAGGGTGGCAAAGGGACGTGCCCGAATTATTGACATTCAGTATAGGTAAACCGATTACGCGTTTCACAAAAGCTTGTCTATTTATAGTAGAGTATAGTACAATATAAACGTACTTAGCGTACGTGTATCGGACCGTGGAATAATATTTTTTTTTTAAAAAAAACTGTTAATTAGAAAGAAAAACAAAAGAAATAAAGTCGAACGTAAATATTAAATAATATTTGTTTATTAAATATCAAAAAAAGATCAAATGTCAAATGTCATTTTATATATATATATATATATATATATACGTATGCTTATAGTCACTGCCCGATGTCATGGTTACGCTGGGACGTACTGTAGGTGTATATGTATATATATATATATATATATGTATATATATACTAGGTATAAGTATGAGAATTCGGTGACCAACGGCGCACGGGGAATTTCGCGTGTATATATATTATATAGTTAACAGTGATAGCGCGCGAGGGAAGGGACGAAATTATAATTATCATCGGCTCCGTCGGTTCGACCCTGTAAAACAGAGGAATATATATATATATATATATATAATATCCTGGGGATGCCGAAGGACGGCGATGCGGATTAGGGACGGGGGTGGCGACGAAGACTACGGCGGCGGCGGCGGCGGCGGCGGCGACGACGACGACGACGACGACGACGACAACTACGACGACGGAGACGGAGACGGCGACGAATGCCTATATAGAAGTGTATACAAGGGGAAAACGGACGGGACGAATATATAAGGATGACGCGAGGGGCGAAGAGGCGGTTTATGCGTTATTTGCCAGCAGGTCGGCGTACGTACGGAGCGGCGCGGCGGTGGCGGCGGCGGTAACGGGACGGCGCGGCGGCAGCGGCGGCGGTCGGTCGTGAGAACGCGTGTACGTGTGCGTGTGTTCGTGTGCGTGTGTTCGTGTGTGTGTGTGTGTGTGTGTGTGTGTGTGTGTGTGTGTGTGGCGATAGGCGGTAAAGGGTTGGTCAGTCGACGTGCTGGTATATGAAATCAGGGTACAGGGGCCGAGGCGAATGGGATTATTCGCCCCGCCGCCGCCCGCTCGCCGACACCCCCTCGCCGGTACCCCACCTCGCCCCGCGGCCCGCCGTGTATTCGGTCCACTATTACTATTACGTCATCTAATTATAATATCGTTCCCTTCCCCCCCCTCCCCCCGTATACCGTGCGCCTCTCCGCAGCGTATACCGTTTTCACAATTTCCACCCCCTCAACACCCCCTGTGCGATTTTATTGCGTGTGTACCCTCCGCGACCGCGACGTTCGTATACACGTATATATATATATATATACTATCTCAATTTATACATCTCATTTACGCGCAGCTGCGTGTACGATATATAATAATAATAATAATAATAATATATAAGAGCTATTCTTTTATACGCATATGCATATTTATCTATATATTGTATTACAGTCGTAATCGTACTTAAGCACGTATATAAATATATATTTTGTCATTTTTCAATATATTATTATAATCGCGAAATAATTATATCCTATACATATATTATATATATATATATATATATATATAGATAGTGATATACAAGTATAATGTATTGCTCGGAAAACCCGCACATAATATTATTGTAACCAGTATAGGCATGGTTCGCTCGGTTCAATAAGGTATCACAAAGCAATTTCGAACTTATTTCCGTAAAAATAATACCAATATAATATATATAATATATTATTATTTTAAATCTCCGGCAAAACGGTGTTATTTTTCGACGATGTTTTTTATTATTATTATTTTTCACTTTCTATTCCGAGTTTTTACGGTTTTAAACCGCGTAAGACGCGTGTAATATATTTTTATTTTATTTATTTTTTTTTTTTTTTATCGCAAAACACTCGTGCGAACCGTGTCCGCCGGTTATTATTATTATTATTATTTTTTTTTTTAAACTTCACTCACGCGTTTTTAAATTATACCGAAAGGCTGATAATAAATAACGGAAAATAATATAATAATAATAATAATATCTCTTCTATATAAACGTCAATAATAATTAATCACGTAATACGTATACTATTCTATCAAAATGACCGATGAAAAAATGTAATAACGTTAAAAAAATATACATAATAATAATTACAATTATATGATTCGATTCTTGCTATTTTTTTAATTTTATTAATGCACATAAAAAAAAATTACATATATTTATATTTTAGTTAAAGCGAATTTTTTACATAGAACATTTTATACTCCCGGACATATTTCATTCCTAGATTCTCGCATATTACGTATAATATATTAACATTATTGCCTAAACGAAACTGTGCAAGTTAACCAATATATTTAACTAGTTAAGTTAAGTTATTCTAAAGCTAAGTTAATTTTTTTTAAATTATCCTTACCTACACTTACGTTTATACGTATTTTGTACTCTAATATTCAGACTTTTATAGACTTACTAGGCAAGACTCGTGTCTGTTGCGTATTTATAGGGGTAGATCATGAGAATATTACCGCTCCAAGATTTGTTTTATACGTATATTACTAACTTATGTTAATTGTAATGTATAGGTATTAATTAATGATATTTAATTTTAAAAAAAAAATCTGGTTTTTAATTTATGATAATATTTTAAAATGCACGGTCATCGTGGTAAAATACCATGGTATTATGGTGTCTTGTCTTACTACTCAAAAGTAATATCATCAATCACGATGTGACCGTAGCGGTGTGTAGTCTGATAATCTAATATAGAGGACAGTGAATCTCTAATCATACTATCGAGTTTCTGCAGTTATCGTAAAACACGGTTATTATCACGTAATTATGTTGTTAAATTCATAATATGAAACCTGCTAATAATAAAATAATTTCATACTTTATAAGTAATCTAAGTGTTAAAAGGTCGTGTGAAGATGAAAATTCAGAGGATAATGTCCATTCAAAAAATACACAGCCTGTACAGGTTGATTTATGTATTATATAATATTATTATCATTTAACACTTTTTTTTTTAATAATGCTATTAAACTTTTTATTATCTATGTTGCAATTTATATTTGCTTAATAATTCTTTATTTTATGCGTATGCTGTTCCATATTTATTATTTAATTTGGTGATTGCGATATGAACTTTAATTACTTTATGGTAATACAGACAATGCAGTTGTAAAATATTGATAAGAACGTAATTTCAACAGATATAAGTTTATATATTAATCGGAGTCTATCTGATGAATAAAAACTATTGGTAATAAATAATAATTAACAATTTTTAGTGTTTTAATACCTACCATTTACTTTACTAATTGTATTTAAAGAAAATAATTAGGTCAATAAAATAACATTATTTTTATATTATTCGATTTTAAAATATATATATAGACGTTATCAAAAAAATAAATTAAGTTAATTTGTTTTTTTATCTATTATTTTTTTTTTATATATATAAAATTAAGGTAAGTGTGGGTTTCTACACTAAAATTTTCGTCATCCACCCCAAAGAAATAATTCTAAATACGCCACTGACTCGTGTGGGTAACCCATAGGCCGCATGCCCGACTTGATATGTATTAATGATAATCAAGTCAAAATTTTCGTCGAAAAATAAATACAAAAATGCAGTTTTTTTGCAAAATAATTTGTAAAAAAACTTTTAAGAAATAACTTAAATATAAACGAGATAACTAAGTCAAGTAAAAATTATTTATTAAAATAAATAACTTGGTTATATTCTAATATTCTATGTTTTATGAACAAGTCAAGTTAAAAGTGATTAAAAGAAAAATTAATCTTTAACTTTTTAACTTGTTACTGCCCAGCTTTGATCGAATGTACATAATAATCTATAACTTTCATGAAAAACAGTAATATTCCGATAAAGATATGTACGGCTCTCTACGCTTTCTATACAGTTTTCCTCGTACATAAATGTATCGTAATTTCGTGCCCATTGAATTATTAGTAATATTCTAATTTGTAGTAATATTTTTTTTTTTTTTTCATGTATCTGTTTTTATTTAATGTGTGACCGACGACCGACTGATACAATATATGCGTTTGGTCGCATTTAACCGGAACACGTTACTTTTAAACGTAAATCCACATAAAGTTTGGACACGGTTTCATCCTATTCAAATCGCGTTTGCGGGCATTTGCGCGATTTGAAAATGAATTAACGTTAACGTGTTTTCCCAGTTTCTGTTTTCTCATAGTGTAACAATTTAATTCACACGCGCCTATTTGTTATTTTGCGGTATTTATAAAGTGTATGGGCATCGACGAAATCGATAATCAATTATATTATACAATAGTCCTATGTAATAGGTACTACCCAATATTATATATTTGACAATGCCGGAGAAATTAGTTCGAGGCGCGGTATATCATTATAAAATTACGAACTTATACTTGGAATTTCAAAGTCACGGGAATTTCGTGACGCGATCTGGACACGCATCTTTAGTCGATTGATATTGATTAGAAAAAAAAAATAATAAACAAATAAAAAAGTTGGACATATTTCGCACAGTGGGTGAACCACTGCTGTAGGTGGAAAGTTTGGATAGGTACGATACAGAGATGGTTTTAATTTGTATCGGTACGAAACGATAATTCATCGCTAACGAAAAACTATTCTGAACGAAGATCGATAAAAATGAAAAGTGTATTAATTTTTAACTACGAAATAAATTACAATGATTCGTGTTTTTTTTATCTCAATCGTATTTTATATGATTTTCATCAAAATTAGAACTTTTAACAATAATCGAATAAAAACCAAAAAAACTCGTAAACTTCAAATGCTCATAAATAGTTAAAGGGAATGTTTTGAAAATTTAAATAGCTAGAAAGGCCCAATGTTAATATTCTGTAAACATTTTAAATCTCTACGATTATTTTTAACCAAATTATAACATATTGAAAATAAATAAAACCGTTATTATTGCCGTTTTTTTCCCAATTATTAAGAAAATTATAACGGAAATTACAAAATGAGTTGGAAATGACCCTATTTATGCGCTAATTAAATCCAAAGTGCTTTCTTAAAAGGTGCTACAATTGAAAATCGGAGAAATCCAACATTGCTAATAGTAATATTGTTAACAGATTAAAAAAAATAAAATATAAAACAAACACATTTCACAGTAAAACCAATTCTACCAGAAATCTTCATTTATCGATCAAAACTTCTTAGACGCGGTAAAATTTTCAAAACATTCTGGTATTTATTTTTTTTCCGAAAAAATTAAAATACAAGATTGGAAAAAAAATGTGCGTATTGTGGTCATTTTATTTTTTTAAATTGTTGAAAGTGCATATTTTTATTAAAGTCGTAAAAATCAAGTCGTTTTGCGAACCATTTTCCGATTAATTAACATTCATAAAATATTTTTGGCTCACCAAAAACGTTAGAAAATTCGAGAGTATTGTAATTGTAATTGTAATTACAATAATAATAATAACGTTTCAATGGAAAATTGCATATTTTTTTCATCGGTATTTATAATGAAAACGTGTTTTTCGTTTTACGCCAAGACGTAACTATTTCGTATAATAATGACATTATACTCTTGTTATGTGTACCAGTGAACGTTTTCACGATTTTTAGGTGAATTTTATTGTCGACAAGTGTACACGAACGTTTTACACCCCTCCTGACCTACCATCTTATAAAAAATAAAGCGGCCACTAACAACAACGGCGAATAAGACGGCAAAGGGAGTGGAGGTAAACAAGTAAACGTCGGCGTCATATTTTTTTCTCCCCTTTTCTGTACTTTGATGTTTATACACTCTCGCAGAGAAAAATTACCTTTAATTGTTCACTATTTCCGCGTATAAGCGGTATTCAACAATCTGTCGAATTCGTGTACAATATCGCACCCCTGAAACAATAGTGAAGCAACTAAAATTATGAACACGTTGGGAAATCGACTTCATTATGTTACTATAAATCGATCAATTTTTCCCACGAGTAACTATTACTTTTGAGATATGACTTAATTCTGGTTTGAATAATAATATAAACAACATTTAATCAGGTCTACCGTATACGCCCTGTGTACTTGTACAGAATAACTTACAGGCAATTGCTAGTTTTTGAAATTATGTATTATATAGCAGGCTCTTAGCTAAAGTAAGTAGATAGTTTGGCGAACAACACAATTTATTGGCCATCACGCGTAAAATATTTTATCCAGGAGGTTTAATCAACTCCAGAAACAAAATGCGCATGTTGAATATAGAGTGAAATAATAAAAAGTTACTTAAAATCCAGAAATAATATTAGGTAATTAATATAATAGGTGTAGGTAATATTAACTAAATTTATAATATTGTCGTTTTGTTTTAATTATGACTAGATTAAAAATATTATACTTGGCGTCCTTCTTAAATTATTTAAGATATTAATTTATCACTAGTATATAAAGTCTATATTCAACCCATATACGCATAATGTTCACAAGGAAATTTTACTTTCACTAAATTTTTGTTTTTTATAACGAGTCGAGGACATTTTTCGTTTTCTTTTTTTACTCATAAATATTGCGTGTACAAAAAGTAAAATCGCTTTTTGTGCCTATGTATGCTTACGCAGAGAAAATAATGCGGTAAATCTACGTAACTAAAAGGACTATATTAAAATATTTTTGAATAACAATTTAATATGTTTAATTTTAAGGAAGGGTCAGTATAATGTTGCGTAAAAGACAAATTGGAATTCGGGCCCATACAAATATTATCGATCTTACTAATATTTTAGTCACATACATTTTATTATAGCAGTAGAAATCCTGAGCATTTTTTTAAAAATAGTTTTCTATACGAATAAATTGTAATGTCATTGTGTAGGTTAGGATAGTCTTTGAGGGTTTAATCAAATTAATCCGGAAAATTTAACAACATAAATATATATATATTATATATTATATATAGGTGAATCGCCCAGGGTGACCTGGACCGTAGTTTTATAAATTGGAATTATATATTTTCTGACTTTCACCACAGATTATAAATAATGAACTTGATAAATCCATCTTAACATTGACATAAGTATAATTTTTTTAAAATTTTATTTCATGTGTGTAACATAGTTTTAGCGAATTTTTAAAAAAAAAAAATCAGCTTATATCCCGCACTTTTTTGTCTGTGTGTCCGTAATCACTTTTTTTCAGTTCAAAGAGCAATATTGACAAATTGAAGCCTTATATTAAATGCAAAACAACTGACCGAATCCGATTTTTTTTTTTATAGATTTTTAAAACAATTATTTAGAGACGCCCTATTACTAGTTATAGTACTTTTAACACGTCGGGGAATGCGTGTATTTTACCATTTTCGAGCCCCCCTTGAACGTCAAGTACAACTGTATATATATTATATATTTCCTGTTATCTTTAAAATGGAACACATGGTATATATATATTTGCAGCTTATGCAGTCGCGGCTATTATAGTACGTATTTATAATTTTATAACGCATATTGAAAAAAATATTCAGGAAAAATCAAAAAGAAATTCGATAACGATTATAGTAAGTAATAATAATACATATAATGTATTTTACGGTATTTTATCGGATTAACAACAAAAATTAAACATTTGAAATGCAAACGGGGCGAGAATATTGACAGCCGTATCGCAACGTACATATATAATAACAGTTCATAAACATAATAAATAAAGAATAAAATTATACTGTGGCTCGGTTTCTGACGACGTACACGCCGAGGTAGTCGTAGATTAACGAATAGAACGGGCGAACCGGGTGAAGAGGCGCAGCAAGTACCGATCAATTTTAAAATCCATCGCGAAAATAAACATTGCGCATAATATCGTACACGCGATAGCGTAGTAGTGATTATAATCAAACAGTAGGTGCAGTGGCGTATTTAGAGGGGGGTTTCGGTCAATTATAATCGCGAATAAATCGTAGAATCGTCTTCCGTTGAACGTACCCCGACAATAGGAATTAAAAGCCGAATTCAAAAAAGCCTAATTGTATTGAATAAATCGCTGGATTTTCCCTTGAAACTTTTCGAAATATATATATATATATATATATATATATTTCCTTACTGCGCACGCCACCTGATGTATTTACAGGGGCACAATAACCCCTGCCGTCGGCTGTACCTATGTATGTATTTATTAGTTGTTTAGTTTATACGCATCGTGTAGTTTTAACTTAATCGTGCTGATTACCTACATAATAATAATCTACGATGGGTGGCAATCATGTTTTTTTCTGGTTGTTGTTTAGAACACGGTTCTAAATAATTTTAATTAGATAACGAACAGTGATGAGGTGAAATAGATATAAAACCCGTAGAAGGTAGTCAACACGTATGCCAATAAATTAATTAAATAAATAAATATCCGAGACGTATTCAGTCATTATAATTTTTTTTTAACATTACAGACTATAGTGTAACAAATATAATTTTAATGTTTATAAAAACAGTTATTACAATATTATTGTATCTTACTCACAAAAACATATCTATTTTTAAACAGTGCACGATTAATGACTACACAAAATTAGTTCATTTGTTCTCCCCCCCCTCCCCCGGTATTAATGTCTAAATACGCTTCTGGGTGGATAGGTGTATTATAGTTAAATTTGTTATTCGAAATAATTAACAAATATAAAAGTTGCTTCGCGGCACTAATCAAAAAGTATTACACGTATACGTAACGTACCTACGAGTGACGTGACGAAAAAAAAAAAAAATTAAGAAAAAAAACGAAAATTCAAAAACAACATAACAAGGTCATAATTTTTAAGGCAAAAGATATACAAAACCGACAGTTTTATATTTGATTCCAATAAACAAATACTTTGTATTTATAAAATATACCCCTCCAATACCTCTAAAATAAATATAAAATAAACACCATTGCATTAAAAAATTATTGTTACTAAATACCTGTCTAAGACTTTATTGACATTATTTTTTATGTAGAATTAATCAAAAAAATATATAATTTTTTTTTTGACGACGACGACGCAATATTTATTGAGAAGTATAGGATATCGGTAATTTGTATTAGTTATGTAATTCGAGTGTTTTATTTTAGCGGATATTAGGACGTAGGTAATATAATATTTTGTCGTATTTTTCACCTAAATGTGTTGTTTTGGGAATTTGTTCATGTCACCATGAAAAAAAAAAAAAAAAACCGTCTGCTCGCAGGGTACGCGAGTTCACTCCGCGTGCTTGTGCACCTATATATAGCCCGTAGATAATCCGAAATGTTAATAACGTTGTTACATTTTGTCGTTTTACCTAAATTCGTGATTTGACATACTCTTATCGGCGGTGTTTATAAGTCGACGGATAACGGAGTATACATTTTTTAGATTTGTACAGGAAACAAGCAGTTGGCAGTTTATATAGCCGCGTGATTTTAAGTCAGATTATTTTGTTTATGACTGGTTAATATTACTTTGGTGTCACAATGTTTTTTTTTATAGATTCTGAGCATAGCAAGAAATGTATTGATTTTACTATATGATGTGTGCTTTCCCCCCTCATCTGTGAACAACTTTTCTACTCAATATTTTCGGGGTTTTTTTTTACATTTGGTTTTATGTGGATTAAATTTGACACGAGGTTCGTCATAAGTTTTCTTATGTCATAAGATTTAAAATATCAAAAATCCATAGTCTTTTTTTTTTTTTTTTTTTTAAGCCTCAAAGATCAGATTTTAACGAAAATCATACAAATCACGGACTATTTTCCGATTTATGTAAATACAATTTGTTTCACTTCATAAAAACGCTCGAAAATTTGAGAAAAAATACGGACAGTTTTAATTTATTTTGTAGATGGAAATTATTATAATTTTCAATTTTAATATATCAAACAAATTCTAACTAAACTTCGCTGAAAATCGTTTTTCGTTAACAACGATTTATCGTCGTGTACAGATATAAATTAAATTCCCCTCTATCCTACCTTTCTAACTTTTATGTTTTTCGCTCGATAACTAAGTTTATTAAATATCCCTACATATTATATAATGTTAATAATAATGTTCGTTACAAAATATATGAATAAATAAATTTTAAATTGATGGCATATATATGTATTTATTTTTTTCTTTACAATATGGCACATGTTCGAAACTTGTTAAAAGATTTTTTATACTTTTGGTATATCTAAATTTACTTTTTTTATTATGTACTCCTAATATTCGTTTATTTTCAAGTACTTGCATATTATAGGTACTTTCATAATAATAATCGTGCTCCTACATCGGTATGCGGATTATCCCACCCTAATATTTCACCTGTTTACCACGGACTACGCCACTATATATATCGATATACGATAAGTTTTATTTCCAAAGCTTATTACTCATCGCAGAATATTAATCTCTTGGTCTCATTTAATATCTCCGGCCATCGTCATCGATTCGATCGATGCTAAATTATTGCAATAATAGGATTTTATTATTATCACTTAGACTATTTTTTTTTAAATATAAATACCAATCGAATCGGCAGTAAGGGGAAAAAATAAATACACAATTATGTAAAACGAACACAATTCTAACGTATATTACTGTTAAAGCGTACCTGATTTTTATTGTTGTGGGGCAAAGCCATTCCTCCTTCTGGTTGTTGATGAGTCGAGTAACTTCTAGGGGTCATTGATGGATCGTAACAGTCGTTTGTATTAGTTCGCATTGACGACGGATCAGGCACATAACTATGTAGGTATATTATTTTCTAGTTCTCTTTATATCAAAATCAAGTACGATTTCGCTCATAATGTATCTATATTGCAATAATTTGACATAATATAGGCGTATGTTTAGAGCATACAATTTAAATGTTGTAAAATTTACCGTAACAATGTTTCTTGAAGATCTGCCAACAGCACGTTGTTCCGATATTTACGTTGATTCTGGCCGGATTTTCGCCGTACCAAAAATGCTGCCGTAAACCAAGATACGGAAACTGTATGATAAAAATCAAGAAAATTAATAAAGTTATAACGTTTGAAATAGAAAATATGAAAATTGTGTTATTATTGAGTACAACGATACCCGTATGAGTATGGGTTGTTATATATATATTTATAAAATACAACAATTCTTATAGTCATAGTCTTATAAAAATAATTGTGCAAAGGGATTCTGTACCTAAAAATATTCTCTCGGAATCCTGCTATAATGATTATATGTGCCAAAGGCCTATACAGTGTGATCAAATAAACTTGAGACACTCTAAAATGTTACATTACCGTGATTTTTTGTCACCCTTATTTTGGAGGATGAAGCCACTGTCTATTTTTGATTTTCAAATAGCAATATATATATATATATATATATATATATATATATATATATATAAAAATTCATAATTATATAAAATAATAGTTTTAATATATTTTGGTGTTGACATTTTTAATTTCCCACAACCCGTTGACGATATATATATTTATCTTTTATGAGTATACGGGAGAGTAGTGGACTCAAACATCGCAACACCACATAAATGATATTTAACTCCCCCTACAAAAAATATCGGCAATGTAACATTTTAGAACCGCTTTTTTCTTAAATTGTCTAAAAATGTTAATACATTCCGAGTTAATGAGTGTCTTACGTTTGATCGCCCTGTAAATAGAGTGTTTATTATCAAACGAAGGCGTACACGAAAATAGATTTGCTAGTATGATGAAATTATAGTATAAAACATCAATATATTCGTATAGTTTTGTATAGGAAATGAATATTTACGTATCAGTCGGATCAAATTTTTTTCCCTTCATAATCTGTAATACTCAATAAATAGACGGCCGGAAAAAAATTATATGAAAGCTCGTGCACATTTATTGACCCACGTAAATCTTTACACTATGACGTGAAATAGAAAATGTATTAAAAAAACAAACAAAACTACGTGAAGGAACACGAATTTTTGAGTCAGGCCTTTATTATTTCTCGAGAAAAATATTGACCCAGCTTAATCGAGAGATTGCTATAATAATATTATTTATTTTTTTTTTTTTTTAGGAGAGCCGCGAGGTGTATAATACTTTACAGAGAAACATCTGGCAACACCTACCTATATATACGTATATGTAAATTATAGAAATTTTTTGTCTAAAATATGAACCCATTATGCGCTAACAATTGAACAGTGGCATTGCTTGCCGTCTCTGTCTTTCTAACGGGCAATATAGCAAAAATGCATTCACGTAATACAAACGGAAATCACTTTAAATTTTAGAGATAAAATATTGTACAGATGACGATATTTTAAAGAAAACCAATAAAAACCGATTCTGATAGTTACTCGCTAAACCAGCCGGGTTATGTTGTATAAGTCGCGTTTTTCCCCCTATAATGTTAAGGTAACCCAAAAATCAACGAAAATTATACCGACGCATTTTATTGTTAATTTTTTAATTTTCTTAGTAAAACTATTGGGAATCTAAAATAATGTTTCAAAGAAAATACCAACAACGGAAATCTCTCGGAAAATAGTCATATAGTCACAGTTTTGTTGGTACATAAATTTAATGAAGAAAAAAAAAAAAAAATGAACCCAAATTCTACCTATACGGTACTGTATCAATCCAGTATAGTGTATATGTACGCAGACACGTAGACGGAATTATATTCGTAAAGGGTCTAAACAAAATTGTTCATTCTCTTTATTCAAATTGATAACTTTTATAGTAATAAATAATGTTTCATACATTATTGATCATGATATGTACATACGGGAAAATTTCGGAGGGACCCCCTCCCCTTTAGATTCGTGCCTGTACGAATCTCCACGATACAGTAATTATTAATTTATGTTGGAATTAACATAGTATACGTACATGTAATGCATATATGTATAGGTAGTACGTACCTACCAACTGTGATAATCTTTGAAAAAAATTAATTATTTAATGGAAAACATAATAATTATTATGCTATACTGCATCATTATATTTAAGCCCATCACATACACACACACACACACACACACACACACACACACACACACACACACACACACACACACACATACACACATTTTTTTTTTCTCTTCTCATTGGTTAGTGAGTGGCCGGAGGCAGTAGCGCCGCGCGCTGCTCCCTAAACTCGTAATTTTTAAATTATAATTATAACTTATAAAAAAAAAAAAAAAAATAAAAAAAATAAAAAAAAAACCGATGTGAAATCGATTACTATATTTTTACGACGACGACGATGGTATTATAATAAATAATACGATGTTTATAATTAAGTAGCCTATTACATTGTGTGGTGGTACATTACAGCGGCCCATTATTATTATTATAATTATAATTCAAATATTCCGGTATCGATATATACCTACGTACGAACACACGTGTAGATATTATAATATACGTCTGGGCGTGTTGTAATAATATGTAAGCGATTAAAATTTAAGTTTATATACCTTAAAAAAATAAAAAATAAAAATTTAAAAAAAATAATATGAAAAAAAGCAAGGCAATATATCGTTTAACTGTCGAAATCCCCTCAACATATTCTTTTTAACATTATTGTCGGTTCTATACGAGATTATGTTTAGTGCTGCAAGATTTTAATATATATATATATATATATAAACTATAATTTAATATATTTTTTTTTATTATTATAATATCGTAATGCAACTAAATATTATAATATATATATATTGGGTACCTATACACGAGGGCTTATTCTGAGGATTTCTCCCTAGTGCTCAAAAGTAAAAAACAACCCCTTTTTAAAAAAAATAAGTAACATATTAATGACTTTTCCAATAACAAAAGTTCTAAAACAATACGGTGAACCATGAATTGTAACTTTTTTTTATACTTATTACATTATAAATATACATACAGTACATACCATATACAAAGTGTCCCAAGAAGATATACCCATTACGATATCTCCTGAGATAATAAAGACAATTGAATTCTGTTTTTTTTTTTTTTTTTTAACGACTCACGGGGATGAAGACTACTTGTATTTCAATTAAATTTATGTTTTGGTAAACAACTTAAAAAAAATAACTTTTCGTTCTATTATTTTCAAAACCTTTTTTAGATAACCATTTAATAGCATAGTAGTTTTTTGAAATTATCTCATCTAGTTTCTGATAAATTTTGTTTATCAAAACACTATTATGTTTAATACACTATTTGTCTGTAAACATATAAAAACATTAAAAATCATGAAGTCAATGAAAATAAAAAGTTAAACCGTTTATCTTCATTATCTCAGGAGATATCACAATGGATATATCTTCGTGGGACACCCTGTATACCTAAACATAAAGTTATACGAATATTATACTAAAGAACAATTTAATTAAGTCCCGCCGAATTTTTGAAGCCAACTGCAATTTGACATTTCCCATACTACTCTACAATTTGGGCCCTACAGTTCGTTAGAATAAGGCCTGGTGTACTCGGTAAACAATTTCGGAGAGAAGATTTTAAAAAAAAAGTCAAACATTCTTCTCACCACCCCCTTACCACTGATATATGTGGGAATTTAGGAAGATATAGGTAGATTATACAAGGTAATAATTTAGTTTAATGATAACGAAAAATCATTGCAAACGAAAAACGTTTCTAAGCAAAGTTCGATTAAACATATAGTACTTTTTTGATCAATCAATATTGATAAAAAAATAACATTTATTGTATTTTTGAATATTTTATTAACTTGTAACTACGAAATAAATTACAATTATTCGTGTTTTTATATAATCTTAATATACATTTGAACTTGAAACGCCGATAAAAATAATAACTTTTTAATAATTCAAAAAAACCCCAGAATGTTTTGAAAATTATATACTAACGTCTAGATAGTGCCGATATAAGTATTCAGTGAAAAGTTCCCGTCTCTACGATTATATGTTTTACTGAATTACTACAATCGAACATAACAGAAACCATTATTGCGTAAATATTCCCGTTTTCCGACGTTTTTCCATTATTAAGAAATTTACAAAGAAAATAAAAAATAATCGTCTCTTCAATTCGTTGACTATATAAAATATGCAACCGGAAAGTTCCTATAAAGTTTTTGATTGGATCAAAAGCTTTTGGCCGAAGAGTTATTTACGGGCATGATTGCGCGAATAAAAATCGGCACATAACCTATCTACGTTCATAATCTACGCTTAGAATTTCAGAAAAAAAAAAAAAAACCAAAAATAAAAAAACAGACAATATTGTGACAAATAGCAGATAAATCGATAATTATTGTCGGGTTTAACTCGAACGATGGCCGTACAGTTAACGCGTATAAAATCCTAAATATACGAACAATA
Source organism: Tuberolachnus salignus (assembly GCA_956483605.1). Taxonomy (NCBI): domain Eukaryota; kingdom Metazoa; phylum Arthropoda; class Insecta; order Hemiptera; family Aphididae; genus Tuberolachnus; species Tuberolachnus salignus. The sequence goes on along the minus strand of OY101435.1, from coordinate 31,212,153 downwards.
TTACGTATAGGTACGATGACATTTTGTTCTTTCGAATTTGTCTACTAGTCGTACGTATAAAACGTATTACATGGCATAGGTAATTCCACCGTTATAAAAAAATCGTATAATATTTTGTAAACACTTGATGTCGCGGCGATAAAATATTAAACAATTATTATGATTGAGTCACATATAGGTAATATAGGTGGATAGGTAATCGTTAAACAATAACAAATATATAATACGAGCAGTGTTAAGACACATATAATTAAATTGTATCCAGGAAAAGATAATATACCAAAAATAAATCTATAAAGATAACGATAAAAGATGAACTCAATTCAAATAATAACCGTAATTTATCTAGATAAAAAAAAACAGATCATATTTCATCAAACAATCATTACAATTATTAAAAGTGTATTAGATGTTAAAAAAAAAAAAAAAAAATTATATATACATATTTATATATATATATATATATTGTCAAACAAAAGTATTATAATATATTTGTATTTTATTATTATTATTTTTACTATACTCGGTGTAGTATAATTCGAAATGTAAACGAGGGGACGGTTTGCGGTGGCTTTTTATTTTTAGACTGTTTAAATTACAGTTTTAAATAATTGACGATTTGTTTGTTATTGATATAAAAATATAACACGAATTAATATGTTTAAAATCAATTTAATAAAATACGTAACATACATTTTTGTATTTCAATTGTATGTATTACGAAACGAATTTGTATCAAATCGTATTTCGAACTATGCAGCTTCCGAAGAATTATGCAAAATGCACGAAGTTCCTTTCCCGCGTTATTGCGTATAAAAATAAAAATGAATTTTTTTTTTTTTTTTTAATTTAAGAGAATCGGGGTTATGCGGGGGCCCCTGTACACGGTCAAAATTTCGCTAAATTTATTAAAATTAAATTAATTTTCGTATTTCATTTTAACAGAGAGCAATTTATCCGGTTAAATACATCTAGACGAGTCTCGACGCCGTACTACTGGCGGCCAGGAACAGCTTAATACTATACGTACAGGTACATATAGTTTTAAATATTAAAACGAAAAAATATAGCATGCACTTCGCGATGATCGTGTATATTATTATTATTATTATTATTATACTCACCGGCGTAAATTATTATTTCACAAGCTGTGGCCGTGGTCGTCAATTAATTAATCAATTATTATTATGGTAATTGTGCCGGCGCCGAGTTGCCGCCGCCGAGTAGTAGTACTAGTAGTACTAGTAGTAGTAGTAGTAGTAGTAGTAGTAGTAGAGTCCCCTTGGTCAAAATCAATGTCCTCCAAATTATTATTGTGGCCGTAAATATAATATTAAACTGCCGCGCGAAATTTAAAAACAAAAAAAAAAAAAAAAATTTTTTTTAAAAATACTCGCGCCTATTTTATATCGGCTAACGTATTTTATATTAATTTTTTTTCCCCGGATTTCTCCCGCTCGAAATCGAAAATATTTACCGATGAGGGAACCCGAGCGGGTTTATCGTCGTTGTCGCGCCGTCCGAATAAACGCGGGGGGGTATCGTCGTACAACAACAACAACAACAATAATAACAATAATAATACAAATATGAAGAAAAAAAAATGTATATATTTTATATCACCGACTCTGGCCACGACAGCAGGTAACGTTTTTTTTTTTTTTTTTTTTGTTGTTTCTTTCTCTATTATTAACGTGTTAGAAAACAATATTATTATAATACGTGACAGTGTAATACCGGCCGACCGTCACCGATCGGTTAAAACGATATAATTATTATTACGAAAAAAAAAAAAAATATATATATATATATATATTATAAAATAAGAGTATAGCGGCACCTATACTATTATCGTACTATCGGACCGGCGTGCGGTAAAAAAAAAAAAAAAAGAAGAAAGAGAGAAAAAAAAAAAAAAAACGTTCCGCGTACACGTGTGAACACTTACGCGAGTTACCGCCGCGTGTTGCCTACGACGACGACGACGACGACGACGACGATAATAATTCGTATAGGCGCGTTAAATTTTACAACTAAAATAATAGGCAATATTATAGAAAAAAAAAAAAAAAAAAATAATAACAATATCGGAATATTATTATAACACGATATTATTTTTAAACGAATACGGTTTTGACACGACGACGTGAAAAACACGACAATTAACAATTATTGTTAAATTTTTTTTTTTTTTTTTTTTTTTTTTTTTTTTTTTTTTTCTCCTATAATATTACTGTTTACAATAACGTTATTCCGCGGTGTTGTTGTTTTTTTTTTAACAAATTATTATTTAAACGTCGGACAAACCTTTACGCGGCGAAAGACCGCTATCAACTGCCGCGCCGCTATACGATATACTATACCGTCACAACCCCGTTGTCGGCGGCGGCGGCGGCGGCGGCGGCGGCGGCGAGACGATACAATAATTTATAATTACGTCGGCGCATGTATACGGCGCGCGCAGCACACCCGCCGCCGCAGTCGCCACCGTCGCCGCCGCCGCCGCCACTTGGTCAGTATTTTACACTTTTACGTTACGATATTATAATATTATTATCGTCTGTGTGTGTGTGTATGAGTGCGTTAAAAATATAATCATTATAATATATACGTACACTATGAATTTTCATAATAGCAATTTTTTTTTTTTTTTTTTTCCCTCCCCGAACGTCGCCCTATGACAATATTATGCACATCGCAAGCGCACCGCAAATTCGATTTACGCGTGACTGCAGATGACCGCTACGAAAATTGCTTTTTTTTGTCTGCTGAATTTGTCCATGTTTTTTTTTTTTTTGTAAATCCATTTAATAGCGGTCGCAAGACATTTTTGGATAATTGTTCGTTTGGGGCATTTCAATCCGGCCGTTTATAAATATACTGTTTAATGTAAAGCTGTGAATTTGTAACAAATGTTGTATTTTTTTAATTTTTTTTTTTTTTGTATTCGCGTTTTAAGCTTTTTTTTATTTATTTTTTTTATTAGTATTATTATTATTTTTTTGTCGTTTAAAAACCACGTCGTCGAGCGAAAATAAAAATAATAATTTTTGTAAAATTAGAATATTACGGACCATCAACCGGCATAATTTCCATTTATCCGGCTCCGGCTACGAGAGATTTATTTTATCGCGGATCTCTGTAGATACAGAATAATGATTTGCGAACTGAGTATATTCTTAGAGGTAAAACGCACAACGTTTTGTACGTTGGAATACTATAGCGGCTATTGTTGTTCCGCCGTTATATTACATTATATGTTGTGTCCTAAAGATATACGCTGTTCGTCTTAAAAATACGACGACTGCAACGTGGAAATGTGAGTTTTTTTCCACCGATTATTAATTAATTAACTGACTAATTAATTATCCGCCGTGGCAGCCTCCCGGTCCGTCCTATAGACGGTTTGTCGAACAGTCGAATACACCGTGTCGTGATGCTATCTACGTATATACGACCTACGACCCTTACCGTGCACTACAGACGTCTTGTGTACTATTCTAACAAAATGTATACGATTACAATACTAAGTTAGCGCTAACGTGCAAATACCGACGTACGCGAATATTTAACATTAGAAAAAAATAAATACCAAATCCACGAACGTCTGAAAACCGGTAAATATCATAATCACAATGCGTGTACGGTACGTTAGCGCCCACCGGCTTCTAATATGTATAGGAACAGTAATAGTAATACCAATTTTAACTATTTAAAATTAATTCCTTTATGTACATAAAACGGACCTTCATGACCTTTTAATGAAATACATCCGGATATAATTAAGTTATGGACCCTATACCAAGTCGGTATGTATAGCTACTAAATGTCGAGTACAGCACAAATAGAGATTATTAAATTATTAAATCCTAGTTTGATCGAGTTAAAAAAAATAATAATAATAATGTTATTATTATTATTTTATATATCTCCGTTTGATCAAATTTTTGTTCGTCGAGAATGTATTGTGCCATTTTAATGAAGATCACATATTATTTACAACGATTATGTTATAATTTAAATAATTTAAACGCGTAGGTATATAAAAAAGAATGAAGTGGAGCGCAAGTTATTCGCTTAAGTATAATATATTTATACTTTACATCAATGGTATCGAGTTAAATTATTTCGTTTTATCGATTTTTATATTATACCGTTTTTTAGTAGTAATAATAATTAATTTAAATTACAATATTGGCTTTTGACAGGGGTGTTGATAGTAATTATAGGAATATCAAATATACTGTTTTATGAAAATAAAAACGTTTTAAATTTAATTGAGAAAACTGCCTAAGTATTAAAAAAATACTTTGTACTTTCATATTTATATTTTTTCAATTCGATTTAATTTTACTATTTACAAAAAAATGAACATTTTAATAGAATATCCGGTAAAAAAAAAATACAGTATTAAAATATAATCATATTACGAGAAATATTTATTTAACGAAATATTAAATTATAATAAAATATAATTTAAATTTATGTTTTTTTTTTACATATAATGGCAAATATTATATAAATAAAATTTAATGATAATATGAAAAATATTAATTTTGGGGCTATGTCGTATTAAAATATTATGTTTTTTTATATATATAGCTATTTTGTATTATTATTATTATTTTTTTGTTTTTTTTTTTTTCTGTAACAATACGAATGATGGCTAATACAGCGTAAAAAATGAATTTAACTCTGGGATATGATGTTTTTCCGAAACATAGTAGCGTAGCGGTGATATTGCAGTTGCTATCATATATTACTATTGCTATATTATATCATTAGGACATTTTTTTTTCCGATTGGTAAAAAGGTGGGAAGGACGGGCGGTACGTACGTTAAAAAAAAAACAATTTAAAATAAAAAAAAAAAAAATGAATTTTCCCTCCAATGGAAAACCAGCAAAAATATTATTTATTACCACCGTCGCGGCCCTAATATATAGACAGATAGATGGACAGACACGTAATAATTTTACCATATATGTGTTGTATACCGATTACTGGTTGATTAATCGTTTTTTTATAAATGCAGCAGTGGTCACATATTATTATTATTATATACATATATATATAATAACAGAGAAAGAGAAAACCCGAAATTATTACAAATAATTATTAATTATAGAGAGTATCGGTGTCTGTGATTGGCAGCTATAGTAAAAAAAAAATATATACATATATCAATACAGCAAATATTATAAAAGACAAAATAATTCGAAAAATCAAATTTATTTATGCGGCGAGCGATATTGCATTTGGATTTTATTTTTTACAGTCCGATAGGAAATATATGATTTTCGTAATAATTATAGACACTGGAACGTAACGAAGGGGTGGTGTTTCCTCCTACAAAAAAATTGATATAGCCATTCGGCATTGAAAATTAAATAATAACCATTGCTCATTTGTACTATTAACTCGACATTGTACAAATAATTATGAATTTTGCAAAATAATCTCAAGAAAAATGTTTCACATTATATTATTTAGATAATAATGTATTTGCTTGAATTATTATATATAATTTTAATTTACTATGTTTAGTCTTATCTCCATTGAAAAATGCTGGGTACCTACGTCACTGATTACAGATATGTAGTAGGTAATATTCAGTATTATAGCGAATCGGTTTTTTTAATAATATTATATTGAGTACGCATCAATCTATCACACAAATTTAATGCATTTTTCCGTGTATTAATTTTAACAGTGGAATAATACATAATGAAACCCGACTAGAAAACGTTGGGAAAGTTTTGAAAAAAAAAAAAAAAAAAACATTTACAAATTTAACAAATTATTAATTATAAATTAACGATAACTACTAGTAGTATAGTTACCACTAATATAATAATCGAATGGTGTAAAAACAATAAACAAACCTTGTGTCAATTTCTATGATCCATAAAGGTAGTTATAATCCTAGATTAAATATACTAGGTATATAAATATAAATTTTATAATGCACTTGTATATTAAGTATGTTTTATTTATGTTTTAATACACTCCCACTACGTGTAGTGAAGAATGAATTGACCTTTGTATATATTATGTTCACTACACGTTTTATTATAAATAACATAATGATATTAATTGAGTTTATAGGACAAATTAAAAGTTATAAAATTACACTGCAAACGAACGAAAAACTCTCTGTTTGCATTTTCATTTTTGCTATTTGCTAATAATACTGCTACTAGTACACGTCATAAAAAAAAAGGTATATTTTTAGGGGTTTACATAAGCAATTTTCAATAAAATCAACCGTTACCGTCTCTCCAAGAAAATCCTTCGAGCATCCTGTATTTTGTATAGTATTTTGTTATATAATTTTACTGTCAAGTCGGAGTGATAATAATTTATAGTTAAATATTAAGTGTCTATCTGTATATTTATCTATATTAAGATAAATTTAAAAGCTTATAAAAATTCCATGTTTTTTTTTTTTTTTTGCAGGCCTTTCCGTGTAGTATGAAAGCCTACATTTATAATATTTTCCATGATTTTTGTCTCCTTTGTATTACGTTCTCCGTGAGTTTGAAACCATTAATATTAAATATTTTTCTCCAATAAAAAAAATTATATAAACCAATTTATCTAGATAAATCTGAACTCTGGTAATGGTAAAACATAAAAAACTGCAACACATGTACTATAATAAATAATCGCGATTTGACGATTCCTATTTTTAGCTGGTCGATATTATTGATTCTTTACACATGTATTTTATGAAGAATATATAATATTGTGAAAATATGGTTAACCCCCTACCCGTCCTTCATCTGAAATTCTATTTAGGTTGTTCACTAGATGTTTTTTTTTTTTCTAGTATTATCTTTCCGAAAATTACGAATATGTTCGTGTCGATACTTTTACGACACGTATTGGTATCGGGAAAAATATTTTTAAAAATACACGGGCTAAGTTTGATAAATAATTAATGCTGATTTTCCGATAAATTGCTTGCGTGGCTATATCCACTATTACTATATATAGTTAGGTCTGTATACTATATTTTATTTTATTAATCGTTCAGTGTTCTGTGCACGAAATTTGATTCATTGCGAAACATTCATCGGAGTAATAAAGATATTTTAGTAAGTATTTATAAGTCAAAATTATTATATTTATCAAAATTTAACAAAAAAATAATAATAAAATACACATATATATATATAATTGTTATCAATGAACAATATTACAATAATATGATAATATTATAACCAAAGACAATAAATATATGGATAGAACAGGCCTATGCTGATTTTATTGATGGCCGTGGACTGTTTTAGGGAAGAGAGTACATCAATTTTTACGAGATAGATAGTATATCTAGAAAGTATATCAGATAGTATAGTATTGGTGGCTTTTTTGATAGTGTATATTACAAAAATTCCCAGATAATAAGAATCGAATGTCCTGTCCGTATATTTATTATCTATAACTATAACAACAACAACGAATAGAAAACGGTACGTGTACCTATAACTAAAATATGCATATAACAAGTAAATATAATACTGTATTAATTATAATTATTATTAGTAATATAATATATTACTATCGACAAAACACTTGGTTTTTATTTGTATTATTATAAACAAAAACCAGCGGTTCGTCCACTTCTAAAACGTCTACACAGACGGCATAGTCTAAAGCGTAACGTCGTGTAGGCCACTAAAATTCTGTGGACGGACCATCGTTGTTCACATTGCCGAATTCGAACGCGTATCCATTGCCGAACGTGTGTGGTTGTCGCTCGTCGCTACCGAACGAACCTTCGTCTTTTTGCGAATTGTCGAATTGCGCCGGAGACGAGGGCGCCCGGAACGGACTGTGGCTGCTATAATCGCCGGTGCCGTCGAACGACGACGAACCGTCGTCGTCGAACCTAGGCGCCTCGGCGCTAATGTCTTCGCGCACCCTGTAATGCTGTTGGGGCTTCGAGTATTTCGACTTGTACGGCGACGGCGAACCGTAAGACTCGCCGCTGTTCGGGTAAAACTTGGCGACGCTGTTCAGATCCGAGCCCCTGCTGAACTGAGAACCGGGTCCGCCGGGCACGCCGAACAACCTATTGCGTTACAGAACAAAATTATACAACAGTATCAGGGGAGGAACCATTATTGATATTTGATAATTTCCGATTCTACCGTAACTACGTTTTTGATATTTTTTTTAAATTTAAATAACACACGAATTGTTTTGGAGATCAAATACCTAAATACTATTTATTTACCCGCGTAATATATTGCTTTTTATTCATATTTGTTTTTCATATATTATTTACATATATTTAATGTTAAATAACTCGTTTGAAATATCGTACGGAAAGTCCGAAATACTCGTATTTTAGTAGTTTTAGTTCTTAAAGGCCAAAAATACTCGCAATAACGATGGTAAATACATATTAACTATATAATAACTCAATATTGGTTTAGGGTTTTTGAATTAAATGTTTATACGAACATGAAAGTTTGTACGGACAGTGTTGCCAGTTCGTCCAAATAATTACGTAGTTATGTATTTTATTACGATGGTAGGCAACTCATTATTTCGATAACAATTATAAATTGAATTATCGATAAACCAATAAAATTACTTTTTTTTTTTTTTTTTTATCAAAATACATTTGTTCCGGTTTTACGGTCAACCGTTTTATTGTTTAATATAAAATAATACGTTTTTCATTTATTACCTTTTGGTTATTAAAAATTATAATTAGAGATATTTTCTATACAAAAAAAAAAATAATAATAATAATAATCATATTATGGCATAATATCGATGAAAAGTACCTAAATCTGTTAAATTTTACGTTTTAACAGAACAATTACGTAATAAATATTGTGACTATTTCATAAAATCTATATAATAGAAAATAGGAAAATGGTATTTGTCTTTTATCCGAACACGAATTTGGATTTTTATTTAGGCAGGTACCGAACTGTTTATTAACTGTGCGCGTATCATATTTTATGTTACCATAATTGTACGGTAATAAATGTGTACGTATCTGTTTTAAGCGCAAAACGAAAATGATAATTGAAGAAAAAAAAAATTGCGTCAATCGATAATATTATTATGATAAGCTACACGTATCATCGCCGAATTAAGTTATGAAATTTATCAATTCCCCCCCACACACACTACCACCACCACAACTGGTAGAGATAGGTTGACCTGTCATAACAGTTATTATTTGTCGTTTTCAAATGCATTCGATTAATTACCGGTTTTTTTTTTAATAATTTATTTCTTTAAATCGAGTTGAATCGAATCGTCGTGGGTTTGGCATAATACGGCGATAATAATTATTTTAGGTCTTATTATCAATATTGTAGAAATTATTTTTAAATTGCAGCGTTCTCGAGCGTGCAAACGGCGACGCAAACGAACAAAAACATATTGAAAGTTCAAACCGTTCGATGTTAATTATCTACATAAAAACAATAAAAGGGATGTAAATACTTACAATTATTATTTGAAATTAAACTCGAGAAACGCGTGCGTATAATTAAAATTGTTATATTGTACGTTATTATCGATGCGTATGATTGATTTTAATAGATTGCCCATTAATAAATTTATGTCGGGGACACGATGCATTGTGTATAATTAATTAAAATGTCACGCGATGCGCATATATTCTAGTAAATTTTTTTTTTATTTTTTTTTTTTTTACACTATTGCAGTATTTTATTTCGTCTAGTTTGTCGGGTTTTATTGACTGTATACGGAGCGCATTAAATCAGCTGATGGTAAAACCGCGGACAACTTACTGACCTATAACAATAACGGCGGGTCCGAAGAGAATTTTTTTTTTTTTTTTTAAACCCCCGACGTAATAATATTTCCAATTAAACGGCCACCGGTGGGACGATGTGGTGGGAAAGGCAGTCGTCATCTCCCGCGGGTCATTCGAACGCGTATTGAATTTGAAATCCAAGTTTGAAATACCCCCTCCCACGACAATTTGCATACGCGATTGACCCCATTGTGTTTATCGGACAATATATACGTATATATAATTATATATTATAAACGGTCCGGGGCCCATGCGCTCAGACCCCGCACGGGATTATCGGGATTGTCCGAATATTATAATCGATAAACAGAATATTGTATATAATGTATAATATTGTCACTGTCTGTAATCGCTCTTACCTATTCTTTCCGGACGCGGTGCTCCGGCCGGGCGCCGGCGGTGAGTAGACCGCGGCCGCCGACTGTACCGCCGCGGGTAGGGCCGGCGCCGCCAGGGACACGGGCGCTTTCGGCACGTGGTCGCCCTGCACTATGCGGAACCCGTCCTTGCCGGCCGTGTACTTGACGGAAATCTCTTTGCCGTCCGGGTCCGTGTACGAGTACGCGCCGGTACGGCTCCCGTCCGGCCGGATCGATTCGCCTTGCCGGAGACCGTTGTCGGCCGCGAACGCGTACTGGAACCCGCCGTCCTGCTGTAGCGCCTGTTTGTGCATCAATATCACCGGCAGTTGTTTGTTGTTGTTGTTGTTGTTGTTGCTGCTGTAGCCGTTGTAGCCGCTGTTCGACTCGTGACCGCGGAAATAGTCCGTCGATCCGTCATCGTCGCCGAAACCCGTCGACGGCGTCACCAACACGCTGACGACCAGCAGCAAACCCATCGACGCCATCGTCCCCGCGCTGCTAGTCTGCTTGTTCTGTACAATATAATTTAGACGCACACGGCACCGATATTATTGTTAATTAACGTCGGGTTTATACGATTATAATGTAAAATATTTTATAAATACTATTGCGTTTATCTTAGACATTTCCTATATTGAGTAATAAGTCGATTTACTACCCACACAAGTATTTATAAATACTCTCTTTTATATATATATATATATATATATATATATATATATATATATATACATACACAATACATATTAAAATTATAACACCTCGGGTAGCGTAAAAATAGCGTAAATTATCGGATATTGATCGCGGGTTGTAATTAATTTAAATCATTTTTTTTTTTTTTATATATCGTATTTTATGAAAATCTAAATAAAAAATACAAATCGACGAATTTCCGGATAAACTTGGAATTTCTTCAATCGGGTCTATAAATCGCTATTATTATGCCTGTCTGCCATTAATTTAAAACCATAATATGCCTAAATAATAATTATAACATAAACCATGTGGGATGATTAATTAAAGTCATTGAATTCAACCTATTGGTTGGATTCAAATGTTGAATCTATCTTATAACTTTTTAAACACAATTACAATTTTAAAATGAGTATTCAATTTGAAATACAAAATTTGTAAAATTTAATACTTTTGAACAATATTCTGTAATATTCGTAATAATGAAAATTGAAAATAGATTATTCGAATAGATATCTACACTATCACTCAAATACATAACAGACTTGAAAGTCTGTAAGTACTTTCCGGGATTGCGAGTGTTTTGCGTAAAAAAAAATCACCCGGCATACGATGTTTCCAATTTAAATACCGTTATAATAAGTTTTGTGTACGGCTAAAGGAGGTGAAATGTGCACTGAGGTTAGGTTAGGTGATGGGTAACTATACGTAAACCCTAATACATACGTATATAAGTGTATAACGAATTGAATATAAAAATACTCGTACATACAAATATATTAGAAAAAAGAAATCACTGAGCAAACATTTTCACAGTTGCCCGTGTAGGTGATTTCTTTATAATAAACCGTATGACGTTTCGTCGTCGATAAATCGAATAAAAGAAAAAGCGAATTTTTGGGTCAGATCAAATTCAGACCACTCTACTACGGACATTTATATTATGTTTCTATAAGTACTGATTTCGTGTAGGCAAACCTAAAAATAATTTTAAACTAAACCAACAATGTTGAGACGCAAATAATTAAAATGAATCTGAATAATATCTAGACACATAAAACACCAAAAAAATCTATCTAAATTTTGATAAATATTAACCAACATTTATATTAAGATTAAAAAAAAAAAAACAAAAAAAAAAAAACGGATAAACTTTTCAATAAAAATGATTTAAAAGTTGACCGTTGAACTAAAATTTTATTATTTTTATTGCAATTTTGCCGTTATGTAGCCTACGGAATTTAATGTTATATCGTACTAGTTATGTATTTGCTAAAAGAAAAAAAAAAGCATCCTCTGGCGGGGCGGGCGAGATCTATCTCCCCATAACTACGTCGCCGTAGGATACAATCATATTACAGTTTTGAAAAAAAAAAAAAAAAGAACCACAACAAACCTCAATTGCTTTGTCCGGATAATATTTCTATTGATATAATTGTGTTCACCGTACCGCAATATTATTGCTCGGCGCGCGCGGTATGATCGCGCAAGAAAAATATATAATTATATAAAACCTTCGTTAAGCATTTTCTTATTATAACAATAATTTTTTTTCCGGATTATATTATATTGTGGAGTACCTATAGTACAGTTTTCGGTACTTTCGCAATACATAGTGTCCAACGCATTGCGATAAAACGTACTATCCAAACAACTGCAACAACAGTGTTATTGATACACATGCACGTGTGTAGCAATAATATAATATAATAATAACAAAATAATGGTGTAAAACGCATTGTAGGCAGTCCACCTATAATAATAGTACGAATAAAAAAGTGTAGTGAACCGTGAGCGAATAACATTGTGGCGGCGGCGGCGGCGACGGCGGCGGCGGTTACAATTTGCGCAACGACATTGCGGCAGTGGTCGTCGTGGTTTATAACACCAACGCCAACAACAACAACAACAACAACAACAACAACAACAATATTAAATCATTCAATATAATAATAATAATGATACGCGAAGCCGCCGCCGATGTATAATAATAATGCGTGTAGTTTCGGTGTTGAAAAGAAAGAAAGAAAAAAACTGCGTTTATACGTGCGCAGTGTATTTTAAGTGCAGTGATGGCGTACACGATGTATTAGTTCAGTGCAGTGTTCAGTGGCGTGGCCGGGATTTATGGCGAACGTGGTAGGGAAAAATTCCGTTCGAAACGGTTGTTAACGTTTTATTGGAATACAACAAACGGTAGTAGAAAAAAAAAAAAAGTATTTATTTGTTAACATAACACGTTTATTTTGCAAAAATTTAGCGAAAAATTCGAATTACGAATAAAGTAGGTAAGTAGGTGTGCGTATTATTTATGTTGCAAAATACTGTTTTGTTTTGTTCGCGACATTAAAAAAAAAAAAAAAAAAAAAAAAAAAAAAAGCAACGAGAAAAAAAAAGTTAGTTACGGCCAATTAGGGAACGACCCCCCGTCCACCCCAACAATACTCGTAGTATACACGAATTTCGATTGGAGATACCCTGGAAATATGACGCAATACACCGTTATTCGTATATTATATTGTTAAATTTAATAATAATAATGTTATAAAAAAAAAAAAAAAAAAAAAAAATATTATACGAGTTTTTTCGTATTTAAATTATAATTTCCCGCATGTAGCAGACGCCGCCGGGCCATAAACAAAATAACAACTGCATCACGAGGAAAAATCCAGCGGGTTGCTAATATATATTGGCACTGCAGTAATGCGTATTATAATATCGTTAGAGCAAGACAAAAAAAAAAAAACCCCCCCGATATCGTTCCGTATGTCATATTATAAGACAAAATAATGTTACGGTGATAAAATGTTCAATATATTATATTATAACTTATTAAGTTATATATATATATATATATATATGCCACACCTATTATTATTATTATACATATACCGGTGTATCGATTGGTTTTACGGTTTTCTGAAAAATTCGTGTAACATAATAATTTCGTTAACTGCGTATACGTAGTAGGGTTTACTAGATTTTACTATGTAACGCGAATTAGATGAAAAATACGAACGTACCAACGACGTAAATAACATGACCCAAATAGAATATTATACATTTTAAACGTATATGATATGTTTTATACGACATTAAAACGAATTTCCCAATAACTATTACCCGTATTATAATATAATATTAGATTTTCGTAACGCGCGGACATTTATTCGTGGAGATATGGTAAAGTATAAGTCTTGAAATTCCCGATAGTTAGTTAACTAACCCACGAACCGGGCAGATCGCTACAATAAAGTGGTGATATACATAATTTTTGTTGGTTCTCCTCAAATAATTAAACGAAGTACAACTATACAGTATTTGCATAACCAAACCCAGTAAACACGATGTAAATATTATTGTAACAAATTCGAAGGGGAGTTTATAAAACGCGTATAGAATAATATTGTATTGTAATTATAATTGTGGTTAAAAAAAAATAAGTATTTGGTAGCGAGAGTTTTCAGAAATCCAAAACACGCGGTATAGATATATTAAGAAGAACAAAAAACCAACAAGAAATCGATTCTTTATGGAGCTCTAGCGTAATATTTAAACGTTTCCTGTATTAGATTAAGTTTTATACAATAGACATTGTTTAATGTGAAAGTACCAGTATATATACATTAATTTGATAGTTCAACATATAGTTCATCAGTTCTACATTTAGTTGAACGAAAACTTCAGTATAGTAGTATAGTATAGGTATATAGTACCTATGTTAGGTACATACTCGCAAGACAAAAAATACAAAACTGTTTAATTATACAAATAATACTCGATATAAGAAAAAAATAATATATATATATATATATATATATATATATATATATATATATATATATATATATATATATATAAAGCAAATCTCTTTTAAAAAAAAAAAAAAAACAATTAATATAGATGAAAGGTAAAGATAGAGGTTATTATTGGATACCTTACTTACATACATAGATCAATATAATAATAACATCCGTAAATCGGGAAAAAAGAAAAAAAAGAAATCCGTCGTGGAAAAACAATAATGTCATCAATAAAACGTTGATAACTTACCATGGTGAAAAGATGCTCGGCTGCAGTCTTCCGTCAAAACTTTACCGCGACAAACGAGAACGGTAATATAATAAAAATCGTATTATTTTGCGTTTGGTATTTTTTTTTTTGCTCTTATCTCCGTTACCTTGGCCGCGCCAATGATTTTTAAATGCAATTTACTATTGAAAATATACGTAGGAATTATTAATATATATATTATATTGTAGTTTTTGAAGTCAAAATTAAACTCTGAATCGATAACCGAAATATACGATACCGAAATATAATATTATCGAAGCGATCGTATACTGATCGTGAAATACTTGTAAATGATGCATGTACACTGGTCGCAGGCCATTTTTATAATACCACCAACTGTACCCAGGCTCCCACTTTTTAACCACTACCTATATCCCAGATAACGTTACGTTCACCCCATCGTTGCCTGTATAATATTATGATAAATACTCAGGAGTAGGTAGCGGGAAATGGCATAGTTATACGAAATCTATGTAATAATAGTGCTATGTATTATAAAATAATATTACAACAATAATTTATTATTGTATAGTACGGGTATAATAATAATAATGAGAGTTATTATTTTATCATATACATATGATATAACTTTTTTTTATTAATATTTAAAAATATTATTATATTTATAGCAATAGTAATTAAATACGTACTAAAAATATAATGTAAATTACGAAGAGAAATAAAAAATAGTAGGTATATGCGGGGCGGGCACGTGCACATAGAATACTTCGGGGGAGGAGGGGTAGTTCTTAATAAATTAACAATAACCAATATGCATAATACAACGACGTGGGTTATCTCCTATCTTTGTGTTATTTTATAACAAAAAATTTGCAATTTTCGGGATGTTTGTCTCCACCTTCTCACTGTATACGTGTCTAGGTATTGGTTTCTATAGGTATTGGTACCTACGCGATATCCAAGGCCGGATTAGATCCAAGAATAGCCCTAAGTTTTTTTTTTTTTTTTTAATAGGTTATCTCGGTCAATTTTTCATTTGTTCAACCTTAGATATTTTCACAATATATTTTTCGTGTATACCCATTTCTATATCGAGGTATGTAATCTTGATGATTATTTTCGGATTTCCATTTAATGTCTGGATCCTTCCAATTTATAGTTTGATTTTTTATGAAAATGGTTTCTTTAACGATGAGTAGAAATATTGCTGGACCAATAAAATTGTATTGACAAAATACCAAATAAAAACTAACAAATTTCATAGGATTTCTCCGAGCCTAGAAAGGACTAGTGTTAATATTCTGTAAAATATTGTATTCACATAAATCGAACAATAATACGAGATACTCCGTAATTTTTACGATTTCCATCGAAATCAGAACTTCTAACACTTGTAAAAAAAAAAAATCATGACGGATTTTCGGTATATTTATAATAAGCGTAATAAAAAAAATCTTACGATGAACCTTTTGTCAAATTTTCGAGCATCTTTGAAAAACCGATAAATTTTATCCAGATAATAAAACCAAATAAAATTAGAAAATTTAAACCGCCAGAATGTTTTGGAAATTGTACACGTTTAGAAAGAGCCAAGTATTTGGTAAAAATTTCAAATCCCTACGATTAGTTTTAACTGAATTCCTCCCCCCAAAAAAAAAAAAAAAAAAAAAAAAAAACAATAAACAAAATCGAAACAAGCAGAAACTGTTATTAGTCATAAAAATGCCCGTTTGTTTCCGGGGTTATTTTCATCGTTATTAAGAACAACTTCGAGACAAATCAAAAAAAGACCTCTCGAAATGCACTGACTAGATGCATAATAATTACGCCATTAGAATAATAATTTGCAATTACTAGTCTCGTATTGAACGGTGCATATTATAATATATAGTAGTAATATTACGCTTTGTTGAATAGACTGTAATAATATAGGTACGCTCGTGTAACGAGTTGGTAGGTAGATACCAACCGAGCGAAAAATTATTATTAATAAACGTTTTTTTTTTTTTTTTGTTCCCTTTTAATTTATCGAGGCTAATATAAATTATTGATTTCGTTTAACAATGGACGTTATAATAGAATACCTATATATATATATATATATATATGTGTGTGTGTATATATGTAGGTACACACGTTAATAAATATAATAATAGTGTACCTGCGTTATGCGCACCGGCAGTGCTCCGCAGTTATATGGTTTAAAGAAATTTCGAACGATTGCCGCCATTAATAAGTTTATAATAATGTATTACATAATACCATTTTTGTAAATTAATTATATATATAAAAAAAAAAAAAAAAAATAAATAAATAAAAAAAAAAAAGTATGTCACTGTAGATCAATACAACAAACCTATAACGCGGTTTAATCAAAATAACACGTCGGCTCTACGCCGGCCACCTATACTTGCGCTCCACGCGCGCGTTCGCGTTATTCAGGGGTGTTATCGGTTTATATAATAATAATATAATACTACGCTACGCGTTCGGATTAATGGTCCGGCGGGGCCCCGAAGCCGAATTCGAAAAACTTTAAAATGGGTTCTTATTGTATATATTTTTTATTCGGTAATACAATATACGATGACGAAACAATGAACACACCCCTCACCGCCCCTCCCGCCGACCCGTCTATAATCCGGGCTCGGTTATGCGTCCAAATATATTTAGAATAGGTACCCGCATAATACATAATGCAATATACACACATACATATATATATATATATATAATAGTAATAATAATAACAACTGGAGACCGGATTTATATGCACTAATAAAATGCTAAATACGATGAAAATACGGTTCAGTGTAAAAACAACAAAATATCCATTAAAACGCGTATAGCAAATTGAATACAATTTAAAAACAAAAAATTATTAATTAAAATTCATTAATTTCAGTCTAGTATTGCGTTGTCGAGTTATCTACGTAATAAAATATATAGATAATATTAAATGGCAAAGAAAATTGTAGGTGTATATATATATATATATATATATATACATCCGATATAAATTAACAAATAGATATTATTGTAGGTCGCAATATGGAAAAATATAATTTCCTCTCGTCAAACAATTTTCCGTAATAGTTGCAATTTAGATTTTATCGATCGATGATATATTAATTCGCATTTGTACTGTAAATTATTTATATTTGGAAAAAGGGAATAGTTAATTTATTTATGAAAAGTGTTTTACCTACGTCCTACATATTATGCAAATTGCGTGCATTAACAACAAAATATGCGTCAATATGCAAAACAAAATTGTGCCTATGAAATCAGTTTGATTCAATACACCCACATTTCAATCCCTCGTGGGTCGTCCATGCACTAGTACGTACAGGCAAATGCATATAATTCCGGTCTCTAATAATAATAATAATAATCATAATCATCATCGTAAGTGATTTTGTCGAGCTAAAATGAATACGAAATTCAACAAATCGCAATTATTTTATGCATATTCGTAATATTCAGAGCCGGATTGAAATATAATATAGTCCGCCGGGAAATACGTTTCGACCATTACCTCGCCCTTTTTTTACAAACATTCTATTTTCTGGAATATTGTTCTCTTTTCATTTTATAATATGTGCTTTTATTCTAAAACCGAAATCAATCGAGTTCTATACTCAATCTGCGTAAGCTATGTTGTGCGTTATTAATTCGACTGAAACAACAAAGTCGTTAAATATATAACATCCGTAAACTAAATAATGAAAAATATAAATATCCCAAATATATACTGTCGTTTTATATGAAAAAAAAAAAAAAAAAAAAAAAAAAAAAAGGTACATATTTCGCACAGTTTACGGGGGGCACAAGAGGCCCGCGCCCCCTCTATTATCTGTAGTACTTATTTATCAGTGGTGAACAGGGCAGTTTTATGTTAACGGAAACTAAATTCAAGGGTCCCTAACGAAAAGGCCCCAAAAATTGACCGATCACTTCGCTAGCATTATATTTTATTTTATTTTTTTTTTTTTTTTACTATCAATGATAGTCTGTCATATTAATTAATACATATTATATAAACATACCAATATATACAACATTAATTTATAAAAAGTAGAGGAATAGTGGAATAGAAATAGCACTTTTTTAGACATAATATTATAGAAAATGTATGTAAATACATTTGTGTGTATGAAAACAAACAAAACAATAAATTCGATCGATTAATTCATTAAAATTATTTTTATAATCCACTATTATTAGCCACCTTATCAATAAAATCATTAAGATTAATTTATCTAACAATCAGTTTTCAACATTAAGTAACATTATGAATGTTCTTGTGCCGTTGAATATCTCAAGTAATTCTTTACATTCTTTAGTTTTGAAAAACTATGTTTACTCCATCTAGTGTGATTGAAAATATAAATAACAATTTTCATGTAAAATAAATAATATCCCGTGTAACTCGGGAAGGTTAACCGCGAAAATCGTCTGCATCGGAAACTTTTTCGTCGTTATATTTATTCTACGAATCCCATAATTAAGTACGAACAGGAGCCCACCGGGAAAATAATGATTTACCCATAGACCTATACACCACTGCCTATGTAAGTAAATTATCAAATAGTTATAGGTTGGTATAGTTATTTAGTTATACACGTCGGATAGTTTTAACCTAATCGTGCTAATAGCTTAATAATCTATTATGGTTTGCAATCAAGTTTTTCCTGGTTATTGTTTAGAAAATTGTTTAAGATAATACTGGTTAGATGATGAGTAATGATAATCGAAGTAAACGTATGCCAAAAAGCATCCAAGACTGGATGCATTCAGTTATCATAATTGTATATTTTTTTTTAAATACAACAGACTACGGTGAAACAAAAATAATTTTAATGTTTATAAAAAAAAAGTATATAACTATTATGTTACTTTCAAAAACATGTATATTTTTAAACAGTGATTAATGACTACACAAAAATGGTTTATTTTATGTCCCCCTCCCGATTATTAATTTCTAAATACGCTCCTGGGGTAGGCCACTGTTATAAAATTGGGAAGGTACTAGAGGGGTCCATACTTAAATCACCCAACAATTTTACACGGTTTCAATCGAATCGTTCAACTTTCGATTGATTTTTACTATTTCTAATCGAAAAATAAAAAAAACTACTGCCTATCAGTGCTTTTGAAAAAATGTTTTGAACATTTTACCACGTCTGTAAATAGGGTAGTATAAGTATCCGGTGAAAATTTCAAGTGTTAACGATTATGTCTAACTGATATACAACAAGGAAATAAAAGAAACCATCCCTGAAATTGATGATCAAAGCAATATTTCCAGTAGACAATTTGTTAAAACGGAAAAAAAAACCTATCATAGTAAAACCAAATACGTTCCTCAATATACGCTTAAAATCTAAAAAAAAAATAAAAACACTAAAAATATTTCATAATCGTTATTATACTATATTTATTATCTGTAGGTATAATAAAAAAACGATTAAAATTAATTTTTCGTTTATAAAAATTAATATCACTAGATGCAATAATTAACTATATTAAATACTATATACTCGTATACGTACAGTCTACATACCTCTTCAATATTAATGACAATAATGAGTTATTAATTTTTTACGACCTCTTTATTCGTATACAATAATAACATTGTATTTTCGGTGTTTTATTTTTGCGTTTTTTCAACCACGTACGTCGATTTTACTGGTGGCCACCGCTACCGTTAACATGCAATGTAAAGACTTATCTAGGTTTTTTTATACTTTTTAAAATATATTTATATCTTGTATAGAAAAATATTGCCAAGTCGTCTAAATATTTATCTTAGATAAAAATGTCAATTATCTAGAAAAATTGCTATGAATTGTAATGATCTTAAAGTAAAAAAAAATTGTGTTATTTATAACTAAATTATATACTGATTCCAGGAGCGAATTTAGAAGGATTTTGCCTATGTACAGGGCCCCCCCCCCGCAGTTCCGGTCAATATGTATTCGATTTATGTAAATCGAATAAATTTAATTTTTATTTGTATATCTAGTAACTAATTTAGACAAATTATAATAGGCATTGCGTTAATATTAATTTATTGAAAAAAAATATTTAAAATACAAATATTAGTTTGACAATAATGTATTTGTATTTCTTCTTTTTTTTTTTTTTTTTTTTTTCAAAGTAAACCGTGGTTATCTTTAATTAATTAATCTATAATTTAACTATATATATATTATTTATTATCTAGACAAATTCTATGGTATTTTATCTACATAGATACATTTTATCTATCCGTGTCTCAACATTGACTACAATGTTTGTGCAAAAACGTATACGATACAAGTATCGGTATAATAATATGTACAAAATCACGCACGTAGAAATCTATATGTGTGAGTGTGTATGTGTGTATATATATATATATATATATATATATATATATTATAGATATAACAACATGTAGAAATAACGCGGTACGCACGTTGGAATTATTTTTTTTTTTTGTATATTATATAGTTTCATTGCAATATATATAATATTGTTTTGGTCGTGTATACGTTTTATACACATAAAACTGGCCGGTTTGACGTGTGTATCTAATGTGTATACGTATACGCGTATTCATATGTTTGAGGCGATTGTAACACGCGATTGTAAGTACGCGCGATATATTTCGCGCGGTTTCATCGTCTTTTAATGCGCTGCGGTCCACATTTACCTTTAGCCGTTTTGGCTATTACGCCAGTGTCAAACGAACCGTGAAATATCGCACCTTATTGCCTTAACCGCCGGTATAATATTACTATATATATATATATATATATATATATATATGTTTTACCGCAATAATACATATTACATATGTATTTCGAACAGAAACGAAATCACGTCTGCTGAGCACCGAACAGTTGCCTCGAAAACTGCAACTATACATACCTATAGGTAGGTATACTGTGGCCGACAATATTATATGCGTATTGTTATGCGCGGATATGAGCAATAATATATTATAATACTGTCTACGCCGACTGATTCGTATTACTATTATTATTATTATTATAATACGTATAATATAATATCGTATTTTATAAAGTATATATATATATTGTACGTTAAAGTGGGTATAACATTTAGTCCTGTAATGGGTGGGCGGACCGAGACGAATGGCCCGGTGTGCGGACGATATTTTGAGGGCCCTGATTTCTTTTTTTTTTTTTTTTTTTTTTTTTTTTTCCGCAAACCTATATTACTCAGACGCACGGTAATATGTACATAATATGTACATAGAGGTAGTAAAAACAATAAACAACAGTTTAATATTCGAAAGGTACACATTATTTTTATATCTACATACATTTTTGTCGTAATTAATGTAATTTTTCTTTATTGTTATTTTCAAGTCGAGTCCCGGGAGGTACGATTGCACCTTGACACTTCAGGCCAGTCCGCCACTACCTGTATAAATATAATCGCTGATATTTTAGTTAGCTCCGATTTGTTCACGTAGGCAGTATAACTTAAAATACATAACTTGATACATATCTAACCTAGACCTCCTAGAACTTTATGTAAAGACCTGTGAAAATTCAAAAAGGTGCTTCGAGTTTTGGCTACGCACACGGGCCTCGACTAATCCGCTAAGTTACCGCTAAGATCGTAGATACAGCTAATAAAATCAGTTATTTTTGTTAATTATTTAGATAAGATAAAAGTTTATTAAATATTTATCTAGATAATGCCCAGAGCATTTTTATTGTTATTATTCATTTGCATTTGTTGATTTGCGCGTTATCATGGCTACAAAGGGAAACACGGCCTATCCTACTCTGATCAGAATCGTATTTTGATTGCAATGATTTATCGTTACTTTTAGTATATAAATTAAATTACGCTCGATCGTATACATGTCAAACTTCATACTTACTACAGGCGCCCACAATGGTACGAAATACGTCCTACCATTTTAAGTATAGATTATAGGTGTTTAATAACTATTTAGATACAAAAATTATAAATAAAAGTACCAGTTTACTACTACAGTAGTACAGACTATAGTCTATAATAGCTTCACTAAACCTAAACTTTTGAAAAAATTACGGGAGGGGGGGCTCAAAGATACGGCTTTGGAAACATACATAGAAACAATACCCAGATAACAATTTGGTAACGTTAATATAATACAAATATGTCAGCTAGATTAAATTTAAATATTTAAAATACAATATTATTATAAAAACACGAACATATGAAATTAATACTTTTTTTTAGATTCTAAGCGTTTTAATATGATGTGTGTATTTATAATTTTTTTTATTTCTATCGGTAAACAACATTTTTACCAGACATCCTACTACAAATTTCAAGTATAGTATCTTTTCTGAAAACATTTTGGATCTAGTTGATGCATAACAGAAGTCACTTTTTTTTTTTTTCGTTGTAGTTTTCTTAATAATTGGGAAAAACTGGAAGAAAAAAAACGAGATGTAAACTAAATTCACTTCTATATCCTACATTCCCAAATTTCAACCTACAACATTGGCTCACCCATAGTGCGAATTAATTACCCAAATAGCAATTTGGTAACGTAAATATTATATAAATATTACAGCTAATGTCAATTTAAAATGTTTTATGAAAATGTTTTTTTAGAGGCTAATTTATTGTTTAACGTTACTGTATGCTTGATAAATAATAATTTAATTTAATTATATTAATTTGACTGCGGGGTTCGGTTCGTTCTACAAGATTGAAATCAATAACCCCCTCCCAAATAAAACCATAGATGTTTGAACAGTGGCATACACGACTAGCCAGTTTATCCATTTTTCACCTCCTCGAATCTCAAATTACTACATTTTGAAATAGAACATTTTTTTTTCTCATTTACACCCAACCTCTTCCGTTTTTCACTAGGCCTCAACAGCAATAATCTATCTCACCGCGCCACTGTGTATTGACACGTTCGTAATAGATTCTCGTGCTAACTCACGAGATTATCATATTTACATCATTTTTTTTTTCTGCGCCATTTGTATAACACGTCTAATATCCACTCGTGTTCTATACTATAAAAACGAATATTTTTTTTTACGATACGTTTATCGAGGAACGCGAACTTGCATGACGGGACGCAAATTTTTTTCCAGTGTAAATCATCAGACAGTAACAATATTATGCCTACTTAACGTTTTCTTTATTTCGAAAACTGTAAATCAAATACGACGTAAAATACCTACAATACAGCTTCCGACCGTCATTCGGAATTTGAAAGTCGTCCATAAATATATATATATATAGTATATGTATCTGATCTGATCGTTTTTTTTTTTGCCATTATCCAGCGTTAAAATCAACGCAGACCGGATTTCAATTCGTTTCGATGCGATATGGTTTCATTATTTTATACAATTTTGGGCATAAAGAATAGGAAGTATACACGCATACGAATAGAACAACTGCTGGTGCATTAATTTTACGAGTTTTATAATTACCTATAATAATTGACATGCTATAATACATATATTTTACGAGTATGTTACTTGCGTAACTCGTACGATAATACAAAAGTCCAAATTTTATTACACACCCATATTATTATGATATATATAAATGTATGTGTTTATAATATAATATTGTTAATTACCGTCTAGTTAACTAGTTAGTGTTATATAATGGGTACCGAAATTACGACTATAATATTATTTATTATGTTAAATATTAAATATATAAATGCTAATATAACGTATAAACTATATAACCATGTTTAAATGTGCATTACAGGTATTGATAAAATGTTATTATATTATACAGGGTGATCGCATCAACATTACAAAATGCTGATTGTCTCGGGGGGGGGGGAGGGAAAGAGAAATTAATACTCTTCGACGTAATGAGCGTCTTGCAGTTTTTTAGTCGATCAACCCGTTAGTAATATAACGATAATGATTCGATTTCAACCGTACGACACGGTGTACCCCATGTTAGCCATGAGCGAGTCCTTCAGCACGGGTTTTAGAGTGCGTTCCATGTGTTTGGCCAAAAGGGATCGAACGCCCCGGACGAACACCTCTTCCATTTCCATGAGAAGTTGGTCCTGCGTCTGCTGATGGTGATTGTTGTTGTTGTTGTTATCGTTGCCGGCGATGGCCAGGGTCAAAAGAGGATGCTGGGGATACACCGGCGGCTGTGGTGGCAGCTGTGACGGCTGCAGTGACGGCAACGGTGGCTTATTGTTCTGGTACTGTATTCTCCGAAGCCTGGGTTCCGGACTAGGGGGCGCCGGAGAAACAAAACCGGCGGAAACAAACGGATATTGGACGGGCGCGATGTTGGGGGGCGATGTGGTTCCCGGGGACGCTTTTCCCGTTCCGGTAGACCGGATGGGCGTTACGTCCACAGACGACGACGACGACGACGACGACGATGATGACGACGGGTGTCGACTGCTATCACTATGTTTGTCGCTGACCTCGACGGATTCCGTGCTGCCGTCTTCTTCCATGTCGATACTGATTTCTCCGCCATCGGACAGGAGTTCGTCATTATTGCCGTCTTCGTTGGACAGAATCTGTTCGAAACGGTCCGATGACGCGATCACGGCGCCGGGCGGACGTTCCCTGAAACCCGCGGCACCGCCCACGCAGTTGTACGAGTGGACGCTTACGTAAGCGGACGCCGGGTCGTCCGCCGGTTCGGGATCGATAAACGTGGCCGTCGTCCGTATAGTCATTGTAGGCGTGGCCGTTAAACGGTTCGGCGGTGATTTTTCCGGCATGGTCAGCGGCATGGCCGTGAATTCCAAACCGGCCCGGGGCCTAAGTCGCAGCGTCATGTCGCATCCGGTTTCGCCGCCGTGCGGATTCGCGCCCAGTCTGTTGCCGCTGCCGTACAACAACCGCACGGAACCCGAAACCGCCAGAGCCCGGCCGAACCGCATGCGCGCTTCCAGTACGTTGCCCAGGGGATCGTACCGACACCCGTCGACCCGAGCCCAAGAACGATCGCTCCACGCGTCGGCCGGCGACGAATCCGCAGCGGTGGTGCCGTCACGGGGTGGCAACACCTTGGCGCGCATTCCGGTTACGTACATTTCGGCACCGGGCGCCGTGCGCAACTTTTGGTGCAACGCGTACCCGGACAGGTCCATGAAACCCGTGGCGGACTGGGACGGCAGGCCGCCGCCGGTGTGACGGCGGTTGCCGTCTTTAGTGCCAGTCGACTCTGTCGACGAAAACATGTCGCCTAGTGCGGATTGCACGCGCGCTATGCACCGATTGTCGGCCGACGGAACTCCGGAAGTCGCGGCCGTCGCCATGTAATGATGTTTGTTTTTTATTTTGGACGCGGATCGCTTGTCCACCCGGTGCATTGCGGTCGACGACAAGACTGTATAACGGAAAATAAAAAAAAAAAACAAATGTAGGTACGCACATTTAGACCGAGGTTGTGGACGTGGGCGCGGGCAATAAACATATAACGGAAAGAAATATAGCCGACGAGTTTGAAAAGAAAGTTTGGCGGAAAATTTCGGAAAGTCGTTTAAGAAGTCGGCAAAACGGCGATATATATAATTACTGTAACGGGAATCGATTGTTATAATAATTTATGCGCAGGAATGAGAACGCGAACAGCTATAAGACGGGATCGACTTCCGTTGGACGGAAACTCAGTGACGTGCACGGAGGCGAAGAGACATTGGGTGATAATATCTTTCCCACCGCATTGGCGTAAAAATACAATGTTTACGCGAATTTTTTTAGTAAATTAGTCTTGAAATTAATATATAAATATTTTAGCCAGTATTTACGTGTTTATAGGGGAAAAGCTCGTATTCGTTAAGTAAAAAATCGGTATTTTTGGTATCTGGTTTTAAAATTCACGTGATCGGATTCGGATTGTAGACGATTCTGCGATTGATTCGGGAAAATTATTTTTCACGTACCAAATCCTCCCCCCTCCCCCATTGAGAACGGGAAACTTGTAAAGGATAACGACGAGGGCGTCGTGGATCCGGAATAGAAGACTATTATTTATTATAATATAGTAGAAGACCGAAATAATGCGATTGTAAAGCGTCGGGTATTTGGTATAGAATATTTGAATATTAGAAGGACAAACGTAAAGTCGGACGGCGAGACGTTTTATATATACAGGACGTAAGACGTAAGACGATCGTTATGCCGGAAAGTATTAACTGTTTTGTTGTTGTTGGCAATTTAAGAAACGCGCAATTAATCTATTTACGGAATTTTTAATACAGACTGGTCGCTGTTTGAAAATCGAAAATACGGGCGACGGTTTCGCCCCCCCGGAAAATAATGGTGACGAAAAATAATGTCGGTAATGTAACCGATTTAGAGCCTCGCTTATACAGTTTGTTATAAACTGTCATTGCCGACAGAAAAAACCGTAAATACTTTCCGAGATAACGAGTGTCTTACGAATATTAGTCATCCTGTATACAGTGACGACCGAAACGGAACGACACGATATCGTTTTAGATTAATGTAAAATTGAACGGCCGTTTGATCACGGTTCACGGTAATATTACTCGCTTTAGTCGTGGTGTTTTTTTTTTTATCTTTTTTTTTTTTTTTTTTTAATTACAGCGTTATTTATTTGTCAATCGGGGCGGCATTTTCGGAAATAATCGGCGAATCCTACGGGATGGACCGTATCCGCCACCACTACTTACCCGTATTGTTTTCGTCGGGATAGAATGATGTTTTTTGCGGTATCCGATGCCGGTAATCGACACCGCTGACGACGGCCGCGAACGAACCGTAACCGCGTCCGTGTTCTGCGGCCGGCAGCGACATGACCAATAAAAACGTCCATATCTTTAGCGCCATCTGTCGACGAGGGAAAAAAAAACCAATTAGTAAAAAAAAAAAAAAAAACCGAGACGATTACAAAATAATATTCGTACGTATTGTATTTATTATAATATACGTATCGTAGTTTGCCGGTCGTTTACCGTTGGGAAAAATAAAAAAAATATATATATATATATATATAATTTAAAACGTTACATTGTTATACAATGCTATACTATACTATACTATACTGTACAACAAGTAGGGGGTTGGGGGTGGGGGTAAACGTTGCGGAATATCGAAACGAAAATCGATTCCGCGGTTATCCGTGTATGTGTGTGTATATATATATATATATACACGTATTTATGCGAATAAGTCCCCCGGTGGGGTAAAACAAAGGGGGGAAAAAAAAAGAGAAGAAAAAAAAAAAAAAAAAAATGGAAAGATATATATACCGCATAACAACCGTTGTTGTTACCAACCTTCAGAATAATGTTTTGTACGCCGCCGCCGCCGCCGCCGCCGCCGCGCGCCGGTATAGATCAAACGTCTTTTTAGGTGACGAAAAAACCGCATATTGTCTCGGGCGCACGCCGCTGTAATCAACAATATAACGTACGGTATTTCTCTCTCTCTCTCTCTCTCTCTCTCTCTCATTTCTCCTTCCTCTCCTTTCCCTCGAAGCCGATGTGTTTTTTTTTTTTTTTTTTTTAGGAATAAAATACAATTTTTTTTTTTTCCATACTTATTATAGACGGACGGACGGCGGGCGTAGAAAGTAAGTAGAGTGCCTCTAATAGTAACACGTATACACCCACCTAATATGTCTACCATTTGGAATTTGTCATTTCGTTATAAATAATATCGTTTCGTCGTACACACGTATTATAAAATTATATAACGTTTAAAGTAGACGTTATGTACCGCGGTGGCGAATTCCGCACGACGTCCCGCCGGAATTCTATACAAATTTTATATATATATATATACCCTTTATAGAACACCCGGCGACCGTTTTTACCGCGATTTTCCAAAGCCGCAGACAGTACACGATAAATATTATTAATGTATTCAATTTATATATTTATATTCGAATACTGTAGGTATAGAGTTTTAGCATATTTCGGCGTACGGTGACACATATTATAACGAGCGGTTCTGTTGAAATTGAAAATTAAAAATTAGGGAAAAAAAACAATTCGTTATAATGCGCGATTGACAGTTTGTCTCACCGATTGTTTTTCTGATAAATCGCAATTTTCGGTTACTTTTCTGTCGACTCCTTGCGATTGAAATCAATTTTAATAGTATAAATAAATAAATATGAAAACATTGAGTACGAATACATTTACTTTTGAGGATAATACTTTCAAATACTTTTTTTTTTTTTTGTACACATGTTATCCCCTAGGTATATAATTGATATTTTGTTTTAGATTTTTAATACCACGTATTCAGAACATCTCAAATAAAAAAAACTTCCTAAAATAATAACAAAAAGAGATTCCAAATACAAATTTTTTTATTATTTGTTTTAACTATTTAAAACACATTATTAAGTAATTTTTTATAGAAGTATTAAAAATATGTGTTCCGAAATACTTCAAAATTATTGGAACACTCAACAGCGGGGCGATTAAAAATTGGATTTTCGTCGAAACGTATATTCAAACGTATAAAAAATAAATAGCCCGAGAGGATTAAAATTTAAAGCGAGAGTACCGGATCGACTGGCTTTTTTTTTTTTTTTTTTTTTTTTTTTTTACGTCATCGGACTCTTGTGCAAACCGCCGTTTAATTCGGATTACGAAGGCCTTTGATAAACATCCCGGATATACCTAATAATAATTTATCGTTTTGATTAATCGCCCGTATTTTAATTATCTCTGTATACGCGCGTACACAATTATATTATGTTCTGCGATATATTAATACAAGGCTTAAGGTGGTTTTTTTTTTGTTTGTTTGTTTGTTTGTTTGTTGTTGTTGCCGAGTTATATTTGTGCGTCTATTAGCGAATTAATGTTTTTGTACGTAATAATGATTTCCTTATTATTCAAACGTCAACGTTCTCGTAAAATAATATAATAAATACAATACGGATGATGATAATAATAATAATAATAATAATATAATATTAAGTGTCTATAGATTTTATACAATACGTCGGACCGCCCCGAGCCTAACGCTTAACCTTACGGGAGCCCCGTACTCGACGACGACGACGCCGCCGCCGCCGTCAGATTTAGCGGAGTTCGCGATAATATAATAATACGAAAATCGTACGCGTACGGCTTAAATACGGTTCCGGGGCGTGGGGGAGGGGCAGAGGGATGGTGCCGGCGGCGGTGGTGGCGGTGCCGGCGGCGGGGCGGTTCGATTGACCCGTTAATAATTCCGGGACGGTGGGCGGCTGTTAGTCGACGGGCCGGTTAAAAAATATATACGAACAATTTTTCTAATATTAACCGTATTACACCATTGTAATAAAACGGTACGCATTGATCGCTATAAACGCGTGTATATTGTGTTTAATAATTATAGGTTAGGAGGTTAGGTTTATACAATGGGGGAGGGGGTTAAGAGATTCCGTAATCTATTCGATCTATAATCGAAATAATATATATATATATATATATATATATATAGATATACATAATACCGTCGAGAAATCGTCGGCCACTGTATATGACCGCTGCGGTTTATAAAAACATATTAATAACAATAAATAAGGAAAATTTGTTTACAACGAGAAGTAAATGTATTATCCGTCGATTTATCAGTGGTCCACTGCGTTGCGACAGCGTCTCGCGACGAGGGAACCGTTGTTAAATGTCCGGATAAACATCGATACACCTCTGGTGGTGTACTGTAAAACGCCAACTGGACTCGTCTAAATAATAAACATCTATGCATATATGTATATATATATATATATATGTATATGTATGTATAATAAATTATGATTATATTATTGTATTTGGTACGGTTTTCGGTTGTTTCGTTGTTGTTTTCGGATTACAGACCTGTAGCCGCGGACGAATACTCCCGGGCGACGACGACGACGACGACGACGACGACGCGCGTCGTCGGATTGGTAATATTTCTGTGCGGGCACGAGACACGACGGCGGCGACGACGACGGAACGGCTGCTGCACAAAAGCGTAAGTATATCGGTACGCGCGCTCGCTATATACCCGAGTCCGGCCGCCCGCCCGCCCGCCAGCCCGCCCGCCAGCCTGGCCCGTCCGTCTAACGTCTACTTCTTAACGGATCGTCGCCGGATTCGCGGCGGCGGTGGCGACGACGACGACGACGGCGGCGGCGGTGGCGGCGGCGGCGGCAACGGTAGACGGCCGTAAGAAGCCAGCCGCCAAACACACACACACACACACACCAACCAGACGGGTCACGACGACGATTGCGGCGGTGGTGGTGGGAAGCGGTGGCGGCGGCGGCTTCGGCGGCTGTACAGGTAACCCGGTGTACCCGGTGTACGCCGGTACACGGTTATAACGCGTTCTAGAAGCTCCGCCGGGTAAAACAACGACCGGCGCGGTATAATAAACAGCGGGTGACTAACGACGCGGTTTAATGCACTCTACGGGATCGCCGGAATGACTTGGTCGTCGGCGAAACGGTTGTATTAGTGTGCCGAATGCGAAATGTTGTGTCTGCGGCGGCGGTGGAAACAAGACCGAGGGAGCGTATTATATTTGTTTGTGTGTGTATGTATATAGGTGTAAAGAGAGATATGAATGCGTATAATAATAATATGTGTTATACCTATACGCGAACGCTGCGCACAGCGAATAATAATATGATAATTATATACTATGACTTTTATTCCGGTGAAAACTTATATGGTCCGGTGAATGCGTAGTTCCGCGCGAGCGTTTTTTTTTTTTTTTCTCTCTCTCTCTCTCTCTCTCTCACTCTAATTTTGTTCCCCCTATTGTTGCGTACGCGCGGTATAATACAACAATAATAATAATAATAATTGTATTATTACTATACTCGGTGCGCGTCTTGTGACGTAATAAAATGTGGCCCGACCGTTGCTCTCGCGGTACACGACGGCCGAAGAACGTTTGGGCCGACCACTAAAACGGCGACCCCGATCAAGGGAACACGTACGACGTGAATCGAACATGTAAAAAATTCGTATTACAGTAAGGCCCTCCTCACACGGGGATACTCAAAAGAAACTGCAATTGCTTAAGTACTAGGAGACTGGGTGACTAAGCAACTACAGTTGCCGGTTATCTTCACACACAGTATACTAAATTTTTGTTTCTAGTTTTTTAAACTAGTGTCGCCCTACTATTTTGACAATACAGTTCAGTTTTTCGTATTATATGATTACATTGATATTTATACAGGAAATAAATCAAAATAAATACATTTTTTATAATGTCTAGTAGTGATTCGAGTAGCGATGAAGAAATTATTCTTAATCATTACTATAAACACCACTTAAACAAACGCAGAAGAAAATATTGGATCAATCCTTATATTGAAAAAAATGTTAATTTTGATCCATGTTATATTATTTTATTATAGACGAAATAAAAATTACCAAGCAACTCGATCAACCAAAGTAGCGAGGAGACCGGCATGTCTAGTCGCCAGTTGACTAGTCGCGTCAGTTTATCAGTCGCGGCGACTTTAGTAGCGCTGTCTGAACGACGCCATTCAAACACACATGCGCAGTTGCCTAGTCGTCTAGTCTCCTAGTATCTAGGCGATTGCAGTTTCTTTTGAGTATCCCCGTGTGAGGAGGGCCTAACCATACCCGCGATTTTTGTCCGGCCGCCGAAAATTACAAGAACCCCCTGCACGTACGGACGCTGGATTTCCGTGTAAAATAATCGTAATCTTCTACAATAAAGAAAGAGTTCAATGCATCAATATACATTTTTACATTCATAAGATTGATTTCCGTCAAATTATTCCATTACAAATTTGCAGACATTCCGCGTTACTCCTGTTTTATAGTTTGTTGACGTATTGTCAACGTTATCGCAGTATCTGGATTACGAAAATAAAAAAACTAACATTAAAATAATTATGTATACTTTCGTTTAATTTTTTAAGTTTTGTTTAATTAAGCAATTAAGTCATTAAATAAACATATATTTACACAGCCCTTCATGGTTTTAATTTTAGTTAATAAATTATTTTGCCCCGCTCCCCACAGTTTTTTTTTACTCAATTACGCCACTGGTCAAATATATATATATATTATACACATATACAACGAGAGTTTTACAACGGTTTCCCCGATTTTACTTTTTTTTTTTAATCTAATAATATTCCCAATCTAGTTTTTCCAAATTTAATATTTTCCCGAAAAAAATTAATTCTATAACAATGATATAATTGCATACTTGCGGTCATCGGTCGTAATTTAAAATTATAATAAAATTTCATTTTATTTTTTTTTTTCTACACGAGTACGTATGCATTTTATGCATTTTAATTTAATAGTATACATTTTAAACGAATAATATTATTAATTTAAAATCTATAATAATATGTGCTCATGTATAAAAAATGAAAAAAAGAAAACTATGTTACGATTTTAAATATTTTCCGTTTTGATTAAAAACAATTTACGTTTATTGATTTAATATAATTTGTTTATAATATAATTGTATTATATTATATTAAACTTGTGAAAAACGAAATTCGATAAAAAAAAAAAAAAAGTAAAAAAAATCCCGGTTTATTGTTTCACGATTTATTGTTCCACAAATATATGTATATATACTTTTAGGCGTCCATTTCACGAAATGTTATCCATATTTTGTTTATTACGCGAAGTGGAGATATCCGTAGTTCCGGTTTGTGAAATTGATCGTTTACAATAACGCGACACGGATACGGTAAATATTTAATGTTTGTTGAGGTTTTTACCGTTCGGCATTGACATTTTCACCGTTCCGGTACAGATATTAATCTATGTGTAATTATTATTCGTTTGCGTATGCGTATGCGTATGCGTGCGTGGGCGCAGCTCGGGAGATGGACAGTTGATATTATTATAATATTATAAATGCACACTGAGATTATAATATTATAATACCGCTGCCGTTGTCGCAACTATTAAATATCTAATACGATATTCACAACAAATGCACGCGCGCATGTTTCCTGGGAAGTTTTAGAAAATCTATCTAGAAAACCTAGAAAATCGGTTTTTATCGGATTTCTGCAAGTCCGAAATACTCGACTAATTTCGATCGATTTTTACTGGCACGGTACGTACGCGAACGGCCGTATACAGTCAGTGGCGTATACCGGAGGGTGCCCAACATTTTACGAACCTTTTTCGCAAATATTCACTAACGATAAAAAAAAAAGACATTGAACTTACGGTTTTTTTTTTTTTTTTTTTTCAAATTACCACGTCAACACTCGTCTAGTAATTTTACATTTGAAACACTGGTATACTATTGTATAATAGATAAGTTGAAGGTTATTACGTAATACTGAATTCAAACATGTACTTTAAACATTACCTTCTTATATTATTAGCATTTAACATTAGTCAATTAATTATTTATCAATCGAAAAAATACTTTTTTTTTTTTTAAATCGGGGAGTGTTCAGACATAGAGGATATCCCTCCCTCACCAAAAAAAAAAAAAAAAACGCCACTGCATACAGTTGTTAAGTGTAAAATATTTAAATTAAGGGGTAGTTTTCTATACGTTAAACCTAGGGATGTACATTTAATTTTTCCCTATCGTTGGAAAGGTCTTTAAAAATTGCAATAAAGACTCTTACGTTCAATTTTTTATACTCGATATTTCACGATTAAAAACGCCTAAATTTGATAATAATGCGCTCCCCCCTCTCTTGATACATCCCAATCGCGTGATTAAAATACAAGAAAATAGTGCTAAATAAACACTTTAAACGAAAATTATTTCGAGCGATATATATATATCGACTATATATTTATGGCAAAATTGAACAAAATATAGTAAAATATACGTCTACGGAACCCTAAATTGGTGCGTGTGTTGCACGCAGTTGGCTGGTTTTTTTTTTTTGTTTTTAAACGGTCGGCGTTTAGAAAGTTACGTTTAAAACAATTATCTTCTATAATAAATTATGATGATGTAGGTACGTATTTTTTAAATAGTACGCGCATAATATTATATTATAACGTGTATCCTCGCGTCCTATTGTTCGGAAATGTATGCGCTGTATAAGTTACACTGTTACTCGTCGTGTATAAATATAATACTTAAAAAAAAAAAAAAGAAGCAAGCTACACATATAAATACGAATAAAAGTATAGTATTGTAATGACGTACATTAGTGGTATAATTAATTTTCGATGGACAATCGTTAATTTTTATTAATTTGTCGCGTTCAATCCGTGTATCGGACGATAATATTATGTCCGTTTTAGAGATTAACAAATCGCGCAAATATTTAGAACAGTAGAACCGTATTGAGGGTTTCGGTATTATTTTAAAAAAAAATTATACACTCGGTAATTATATTTCCCGGGGATTCGGTTTCCGAAATATCAAGAGTTCTTGTTTATCCCATACTAATTATACATTCCCCCGTATACAAACACGCCCCTGCGTAAAAGGAAATTATTCGAATGGATTTAAATAAAAGGGATGGATACTAAACAAACACAATACGTAATTGATTTCAGTTTCAAACTTCATATAGCTATATTTTATATATATATATATATATGTATTGAAACTAGTACATGTGATAGTGAGACATTTCCAAAAAGTAATGATTTCGATAAAATTTACTGTTTCGGCGCATTTCCCGGTGAAAAAAAAAATATTACGTCCCGGCAGTTATTTCAACATACCTACAATAGACTTGTCCAAATAACGATTTAATTATAATTTTTGTTTCATCTCAAATATTGATTTAAACACTATTTCATTTTGTTGTGTTTAAACTCTTAGGTTATATATAGGACACGTGTGATATTATAATAATAATAATAATAATATGTATTTAGTATTTCGAATTTAAATTAATCTAAATCAATAATAAAATAACGCGAACGTGGCGATTGTTCTATCGCCCGGGTTTTATTATCCCCGGGTCACCAATAATATACATGAACTTATTACAGGTGCCCAAATTAAATTGCTGGCGTGATTATATTAATGTTATTTATTGTTATCGGTTAAAATTCGACGTTTTGGTCGCCGTGTTAAAATATATAAATCCTCAAAAAAAAAAAAAAAAAAACCTAATTAATGTCACAGCCAGTTGGTAAATAAATTATCGCGTGAGTGAAACTAAGACGGTTTCAGCGAATTATTATACCATTTATTGTTGCGCACTAATTATCATAGTCCATTTTCGTATTATACCTAGGTACTATTTTATATTATGGACCAATAATCATTGTAGGATAGCAATGCGTTCGGTATTGTCTGTGGTCTAATGTTGCGCACTAGACCTACTGTAACAGTTACCAGAATTATATATTTTGCGGCGAGAAAAAAAAAAAGAGAAAAAAAAACGTAAACACTCGGTTTTACGGACCATAAAAAAAAGTAATAATTCGTTTGCGGGCAACGCGCCGAAATGTTATTATTCAACGTCTACACAGTATTTCATATAGATTAGTTTTTTAAACGACAATTTCAGTGTGTCTATTTTTTTTATTTTTTTTTATTAACGAACCGTATTTATAGGAATTTAATATTTCTTTTTAAACTTATATACAATAATAATTACGCCTCAACATTTGATAATTACATAAATTACACGACATTTCTAACTACATGTTATGCGCTTTTGAGTCTATTGAACGCTGGGCAGTGCGGACACCAGTGGCGTATTCAGGAATAAGTAACTGGGGAGGTACTGTGTTAGGCAGACACCCCCTAGAAATAATCTTAGTTGCATCACTGGTCTGATATGCATACATTACTATTCATTACTGCGATTCCCGCCCCCCGGATCGACTCGACTCAAAGTCAATTATTATTATAATTATAGTATAGGCGGATAGAAGTGATCAACATTTTGAGTTGAATTTCAGTACGTCGACGATGTAATGCAGCGGGTTGGTGTTCTTTTCGCTTTGAACATCCTCTACAGGCCCTCGGAATGAAGCCAGGGGGGTGGACCTTTGTACGTGTATTGCGTTAACGTCAAGAACGCGCCTTTCGGGGGTTTTAAATTTCAATTCCCACCCCCGTCATTTGTACGCTCAAATTTTTTTTTTTTTTTTTATGTAAAAGTAGTATATATAGTTCTACTAGTACAGTATATATATACGTATATATATATATATATATATATATATAGTATTGCAATAATATATAGTATTCGATTATTGATTGTTTTGGAAAGAATATAGTTTCTATAATACATCAGAATTGTGGGGAAAATTCGACTCTAATATAGCGACGAAGCTCTGTCGCTCATGTGATGTGTTTTTAATTTTTATAATTATAGTAGAATGGAAATAAATTAAACCCGTTTTATACACGCGTCTGTGGAATAATAAAAGCAAATTTAAAATTATCGTTGTGTATATATATATATATAGATACCTAAATAGTTGTAATTAGTAACCACGCGCACGTAGGAAAATTACAAGGCAATCTGGATTAATTAATTTGACTAAAACTACGACGTTGCAAGCGTACTTTCTCTATACACTGCACATTCTAACATTAATTTAATATTTCATACCTAATTTGGATCCACAATACAGCATTGTTCTAATCAAAACAATAAAATATAATCATATGATTATTAACAAAAACACAATTGTATATTATTATATTGTGTTGAAAATTACAATAATATTGATTACATCATCGTCTAATGCGTTCCAACTCAACTATGATCCACTATAATATTATTATACATTGTAATAATAGTTGATTATTTTACGTACAACAGCCGACCAGGCCCGGAAAATTAAAAAAAAAAAAAAAAAACTAGTGGTTTTATAGCGGTGGTGGTTTTTTCCTTTCGTTAAAAAACACACCAAATAGATCAGTGCGTAAAAAGTACCATATAATTGTATTATATGTAGTGATTTACAAACAATTTTTGATCTTTACTCTTTCGACAGTAGAAAAATCCAATCATAAAAAAATAATAAATAAAAAATATTAATAATTGTTTATTTTAATTTTGTTGTGTCCGGTGCGAAGGTTAGGTTAGGTTAGGTTAGGTGCCCTTTAGTTATAAAAATCATTAAAAAAAAAAAAAAAAAAGTTGATGGATTTTGACAGGTTTATTGCCGAAACGATGACGTGGTGAGCAATGGGAGAAGGGGATACTGCCAAGGGTAACTTTAAGATTCCTTTGGATTTAAACTTGATAAACTGTGTGTTATGATGTTTAAGTAGCTGTTCCCAAAGTATGCGCTTACATAGCCACAGGTGTCCTCTCGAGCGCAAATTATCAACTTTTCATTTTTAAATTATCAATTATCAAATTATCATTTAATAAATGGCCGTAACTAGGTTTTTTTTTAACGTACGCGGGTGGGATATTCTTTAGTATATATGAGACTGTTACAAACACTACATATTAAAAGTAACCCCCTTCCGATTTTCGGATCAAGTATATCTCAGCGGGATTTGATGATAGCAAAATGGTTTTAACGGCAGCAAATTTCGTAAGACGCAAAAGTTTGGGAGCCGCTGGTTTAAGTGTTACACAAATATCCAACAATATTAGTTGTAGATATAGTATACGATACTTTATTGTAAACTGCAGTATTCATTATTCTAAAGAATGGTATCCAATTTGACCTACGTAAATAATTAAAATTTATTTGAAAAAAAAAAAAAAAAAAAGCAGAAAAAAATGTCGGACGTACTTCACACCATGGGTGTGTCAACCGTTGAATGTGGGAAGTTGGTATAGGATATAGAGAGAAATTTAGTTTATATCTGTACGCATAGCAAATCGAGATGGTCAGCGACCTACCGAAAGTTCTCTAAGTGGTCCGTAATGCCAAAAAAATTGGAAAAAACTCACTTATAATATATGTTTTCGTGATATACTATACAATATTAGTACTATTAGTTAGTATTGTAGTAGGCACATTTTTATCGTTTTACTAATATTTCGTTTTTATTCACCCCGT
The DNA here is from genome assembly GCA_956483605.1 of Tuberolachnus salignus. NCBI lineage: Eukaryota > Metazoa > Arthropoda > Insecta > Hemiptera > Aphididae > Tuberolachnus > Tuberolachnus salignus. The sequence continues at coordinate 31,173,330 of OY101435.1, read as the reverse complement.
ATGTATATAAATAATTTATATTTAATTAATAATTATTATTAAAAATCGTAACATGAATTTGCTTTTGTACAGACAACGATAGAAAATAAACAATATTATAGGAATAGTATTGGGTATGGGATATGTTTTTTTTTTCTATGCAGTTTCTTCCTTGTTTTGAATCATAAAAACGAATTTGTTATATTTCTTTATATCAGTTTCAATAGAATGCGACAGATTACAGATACCGAGTGTTATACTGCACTTGTATTACCTCATTTATATAATACGCGGCGAAACCGTATTACTATTGATAATAAATCATTACATTGGTAAAACTATCTGAAGCTGAGCTCAGTTTAATATATAATATTGTATTGTTCAGTTACGGGAATTTTTCAAAAGTGCTAATAAAATAATTGTTTTTGAAATATATCGAGGAATAATTGTTTAGGTACCTATTTGCTTCTGATAGGTACTATATATTACGAGTATAGTCTAATGTTTTAGCAATGATTTTAAAAATTAAAATCCAGCGTCTACATATTAGAAAGATTTTGAATTCTATTTAAAAAAAAAAAAAAAAAGATTACCCGGGTATTCATTATTACTTGAAAAAAAGAACAAGTTCAAAAAGAACCTCACTGCACGTGAGTTTATGTCTGAAAAAGTACGTTTAATTTTATCGAATTTGTTTATTGAAAATAAAATTCGATAATATGACGTGTGGGGTGTGGCGCGTAGGGTACCTATATATATATATACGAAATAAAATTGTTTATTACTAGTCACTGAACAGTGCGAAACAAATTTGCATCTAGGTTAGTTTTAAATTAGATTAATAGACAAAATCATCCGGGCCCTATACAGTAATAATAATGACAGACGGGTATAGTAATAATTGAACAATGTAAATCATTATTAGGAAGTGCGTAGTTTAAAACGGGAAAGTAGTAGTCGTATTGCATACATGTTAAATTAGTATATCAAGTACATTACAAATGGACATAATTCTATTAATAATTGGTGAGCGAGTGACATTATTATTAGTATAAGAGATATTATATTATAGTAGAGCAGAATAACAGAATGCGTGCCGTGCCGCAAATGACGTGTTTGTCCCGTTGACACAAAAAAAGGTTAAACGTATTAAAAAATAATTCTGAATAGTCGTATTTATACTCGAGTAGTATAATAATATAATTGAGTTAAATAGGTACGCAGAGAATAGGTAATTTAAAATCCCATATCTCTTCTTATTATTATAATTTTTTTTTTTTTTTATCTAATAGCTTAACGTTCCAACTATATACATCCTAAGGCCCCGCAGCGTGTAAAATGCATTTATTTTTATTATGTGAATTGCGGTACCAACCTCTATATCTCGAAATCAATATTTTGGACGCTTTCTGAAATATCGGTGTATTCAATATTGTATTTAATGTTAATATATATATATATATATATATAAAATACCTACTGTACGGCTTAAATTTGTCTACGTGATCGATTTTAGTCGAGTTTTTCCCGAAAATAAAGACTATATATTGCACTGTATTGCGATGAATATATTTTCTTTGTCCATGTTATTTTTGGACACTTCTAGACCACTTCTTTGGACCACATGAGTTCCCAATTCGGGAACTAATCGTGTCAGCTATATACTACAAAAAGTCAATAAATTAAGTTATAGGTTCCTTTGTTATACCTGTGTAACGTGTGACTTGCGTCGCTTGCAGTTGTGTACACCTGCTTATATCTGGAGGAGAGGGACAACTAAAAATATAGGATATTTCCTCTCCCACCGAAATATTACAATATAAAGATTTATCGCCGAATTGTTTTTTCTCGCATTCCGACAACAGTAAAGGATAATAATAGTTTGCTGCGATACAAAAAAAAAAAAATAGTAAAATCAATACAAAATTGAATTATACTATATTAAACTAGTTGTATGTTGCCCTATAGTTACTAACGTATATAATTAGGTATATATTTGTATTATATTAAAGAAGAAAAAAAAAATTATTTATTATATGTTCTTTAACTAAATGTAACGCAATACAACAATATTTTACATATTTGTTTGTTTTTTTTTTTTTTTTTTTTTCATCGGAATACTATGAATATTAAAATGTCGACACATAATAATTATCTTAATTCTATTATTGCAAAGACACTATAAAAGGAGAAAAGAGGAAAATGTCCGTTAATGGTTTTCAACGTGGTGGGGCAGGGGGAGGGAAATGTATCGAATTTCGTCGTCTATCAGCACATATAACCGCTACAGTAGTAACGAAATTACGTGATTAAATTTCGAAAATGATTTTTACGAGTTATTCGCTTCAAGTCAACGCCCACAGGCCGCCGTAGCCAATTTAAAAATATCTATCGCGTAGAAAAACATAACTTCTGTAACAATTCGTACGGCGGAAGTTACCCGGTTATATAATACTATTGTTTGTATAAAGTACCAAGTTAAGTTGAAAGTGTCCGCAAATTTAAATCACTAATATAATAATACGAGTAGGCGTTCTAACTTTTCTGCTAGTTGGTGTGTCGCGTCGTGTTCTTGTTACGCGCGATAATCGATTTAATCATGAATAACCTAAACAAAATTTAAAAAATCGTAGTATCGATTGTGTGCCGGGGATCTACGGCGTTGTATAAATTATATATAATGTGTTCGGGTAAAATTATAAGAACGACGACGGTTTATTTAGTTTTAAATTCCAAGTGCGACGATAAAAAGCAATATATTAGTTTTACTAATACGTGTTGTTACGGTAAAAATGTTTTCGGTTGGCGAAAACGCTCCGGTATTTCTACGCCGTCCCATAACAGATACACAAATACAGTACCACGAGTTGTTCTAGACAGTTTTTAGAAAACAAAAATTATATATATATATATATATTTATTTTTTGCCAACTTATTTCTGGGTTACAACATTAACGCCTACAAAAAAAAGGGAGGGAAAACACGACAATTGTATAGGTATACTATAACCTTACCGGATAACCGGGCTTACAACATTGGCCTACCCATCGCTGTGCGAATTATGTCCCGGGTTTTGTTCCCCTCGTTCTCTGCCGATGACTCATCGTTAAAAACGTTACTGTACACTATATTACAATAATAGAGAGTTGTAAATCCGTATACGAATTATAATAAACGCGGGCAAACATAATATTGTTGATACACGGTGGACAAAAGCCAATTCGTTGTCAATTGACCGGCTCGAGAAAATATTTTTTATTACTTACTCTATACGAATACAATGCTGACTGTTTAGACGCACAAGATAATAATAATAATAATAATAATACGTATACATTTTATTAGCTATGCGAACATATTAAACTTAATAAAAACTTAACTGTATAGCGGTTATTCGCATGTCAGATTTAATCTTAAACACGCGGCCGCGTAAGTCGCAATCTACTGAAAATCTTAATTTATTTGTCGTGTATATAGAACTTGAAAATAATCTAAATAATTTAACAAACTATTCGAATAATGCTCAAATACATCATCGTCTATCTAGAAAAAAGTTGTTTTCTTTTTTTAAAGAGATATCATCAGCCTGTAAATCATATAATAGAAAGTATTTAAATAAAGTATACGTATAAAAAAATACACGTACCGACTTAATTATCACTCGTATTTTTAATTTATCGATTACTTATGGAAACACAAACTTTTACAAGTATTTTAGATTTTGAGAATTCTATTAATTGTTTTTTATTTCTATCTGTGAAAAACTTGTCGAATGGAAACTTTGCTCCAATCAAAAATAATAGTAGAGAATAACCGGGAAAAATGTCGGAAAAACGGAAATATTTACGCAACAATGGTTTCTATTATTTTAGATTATTTAGTTCAATTAAAAATAAATTTAGAAACTTACGCCAAATATTAGCACTTTCTAGACGTGCTACACAATTTTCAAAATATTTAGGTTATAGGTTATAAATGGCTAGGTATTTAAAATTATCGAGCTTTTTCTTTCTTTGTTTCGGTTTTTGTGGATACAAATTTAGTAATTTACTTTTACCGGAATTTTAAATTCAAATTTATAGTAAAATTCGCCAGTAACATGAACAATTGTAATATATTCTGTTGTCATAAATTAATAATAATTTTAATTTAACGAGAAACATCGAATGGACAACTACAATAATATTAAAGAGACGATAAAGGGAAAAGCTACAGAGCAATATAGTCTAAGAACTCGATTTATGAAACGGATCAAAAGAAAAAACCTCTTATAATGAATTTTATTTGCCTACATTATTGAGATTTATTTTCATTTACAGCCATTCTGCTCGTACTACATAATTTGATATTTTTTATTTGTTTTATTAGAATTAAAATGTCTTAGCATTTATTACAAGACTTAAAATTTAATTACAGAATATTTTCTATGTTATGTAAAGTTAATACAAAATTGTATTAATGGTTAGCATTTTTATCTTCGTCTGATAGGAGTAGATCTTGAGGTAGTCGTGGTTTAAGACGTCGTTTTTCTGTTTTGATTCTCAGATAGTAGAATCGTGCTCCATCGGTCTGGACACCGGCGTGGAAACCTTTGAATTGTGTTTTTATCCAGTCTTGGAGGAGAGGTATTACTGTGTCCTTATGAATATTTCTCATGAACTATGAGGAAATTTTTAGGCATATTCTCAGAAATTTATTTTGAAGGATTTGGATTTTGTGTATTTTGGTTGGAGCGGCTACAGCCCATACTGGGTAGGTATAATTGATTAGTGGTCGGATTAACGAGGTGAACAATAAGATGGATGTTTTTATTTGGAGAGTTAAATTTTGATTTTGAATATACTATAAGCATACGTATATTGTGGGGGAGGGGGGTACCGACCGAGTATTTCTTTAACCAAATTAATATTACGCCCAGCGGTGAGCCGATATGACTTTTTCTCAATGTCCGATATTCCGATATTGGCTAATATTTGATAAAAAGACTTTGAGCCGATATCGAAACTAATCGCTATGTCGGTTGAAAACGCTATTTTTTTTTTTTTTTTTTTTTTTTGTCGTATTCCAGTGACGTTGTCGACGTTTTTTTACGCCAAAAATATCAGTTATGATAATAACATCCTACCGGTATCCTTAATATCGGTTCATCACCACTAATTACGAATTTAGCATAGAGTTTAGCGTTCTGTACTATCGTTATTCGAAGTTTTATTCGGGCGGTCGACCGCGAGTTAAATCATCGTGTGGCCAATTTCCGCAGTATACAGGAAAACGCGGGAGTGCGGTCGTTGCGGTCTCAAAGTCCCGCGGGGGCGGCGGTCGGGCGGAGGAGGACGGCGACTTACCGTCAAGGTCCAAGTACCTTTTGGTACCTTAGGTAATGTCGTTAAGATTGCCTAAATTTTTAACGAGACCACAACGCGGCGCAAATCGCCTCTGACACACACACATCGGGCGGAAAAAAATTATATAAAATGACAATAATGGTTATTTGATATTGCGTATATTGTTACTTTACTCGTAATGTACCTATGACCTATATATATTATATTAAATGAGATTTTTGGTTTTAATTTTTTTTTCTTTAGATTCCGAACGTATTGAAGAGTCTATATTTTTCGGAAAACGCTCTTTCGTTTAAATAATAGCGATCGGATTTCTTAGTGTCGTGGCTAAATGATGCGGTATTTTTGTCCCGGCGGTACTTTATTCGAAAATGTGTTCTATGGTTTCCCGAAAGATTTTCCAAACAATTCTAAGAGCCCAACAACGCAATGGCGATACGAGGAAAAACTAACGAGATTAATAATATATAACACAGTACAATAACCTTGCCGGTTTACCGAGTCTTGCTCAAAATCGTTTTTTGATCGCAATGATGTATCGATACGTTCGGTATACACTGAATTATTCTATATATCTCTGTATACCATTCTAACTTTCCGTCGACAAATTCGGACTATACCGAATTACATTCCAAGTGTGCCCCGCTCGTTTTAATTCAGCTATATCTTTTGTGGCATATAGATCTCAGGGGGGGAAAAAAACAACACTCTGCTGAAAAGTCAAATTTTATACTTTGTATACCTAATAGGAAAAATACCATAACGCCGTCGCGCGACAAATTAATCGTCTCGGCGAATATACCCGGGCATATAATTTCCGTTTTGCGCCAATAATATTTCAATTTCCTTGATGATTTGCGGGACACTGTCGTTATAAAACATATATTAATATACATATATACATACGTATTATAGTATAGTACACGTTATTGTAACCGTACGTCTTATTATAATTATTACCGTAAACGCGCATAAGGTTATTTTAAATTTTTTTTTTTAATTGGACTACGAAACGAGTGTCAATGGCTATTATATAACATAAATAGGGGTATGGTAAATTAGGTCCCGGCCGGCCGTAGTCGTGCTTAATTGGGTGAAAACTAAAAAGTAAGGAAGAACAAAAAAAAAAAAAAAAAACACTTATTATTATTATACGAGTGTACACTGTACAGTATATATTATAGTACCGCTGTAAATATTTTTAATGCTATGTGGGCAATTTTTCTCGATATAATTTGTTGTCCTTTATTTTTTTTTTTTTTTCTATGTGTGCTCATTCGTTTTTTTTTTTTGAAATGTTGTATCAACAACGGGTTGACCGGTCTAGTTCCGGCATACGACGTAACCCTGCACGTTATATCCGTATCGTTCGCTATAATAATCAGAGCTCTATATACTTGCACTTACTCTATATAGATGCACATAAAAAAAATTAAAACTGTGTATCAAAACACAATATCCGTTCGCTACTTGATACATCCGTCCATCTATGTAACATGTAATGTATTTTTGATATTTGTTTAATTGTTTAAATAACGATAATCTTATATATGTAATTTTAATTTTTAAACCTTGGTATATTATATTATGATATGGTTTGTCTTAAGATAGTTTATAGATGTGTTCCGAAAAAATCGTATCTACATATAGATACCAAATTAAATAACCTTAAAACGGCTATAATAATATGCACTTAATGTAGGTACTGTTAGCTTGCAGGTGAACACGGACGTTGACGACGGGCACAATGGCAACCGCGCTCATCGGCCATCACAAGAAAACAGTGGACGACGTGGCGCACGGTAAGAGGAGGGAACTGCAGGCGGTCCGGGCGGAATGGCAGGCGTGCAAACGCCAGACGGAAGTCGTGTGCCGCGAAATGCTCAGGGACCGTGCAGAGCTGGACGCGGCCCTCCGCGAATACGACCGCAGGAAGGAAGAGTTGGCCAATCGGCAGACGGCGGCGCACGACCGGCTGGCGCTGGCGCTCGAGAGTAGGTCAGCGGCCGAGTTGTCCCGCGAGACAGTCCGGGACCGTGCGGAAAACGATCTGAAAGCACAACGGACTGCCGGCACGGTGCGGGCGTACCGTCTGGACACCAGATGGCGACGTCTGCACGGCCAGTACCGGGGTTTCGTGGCGGAAGTGTTGAGCGGCGATGAACCGTCGGCCGGACACTCGCGTCAGCTCTGTCCGCCTACCGCGGACGACGAAGGCACCACCGCTGCCAGCCGCCGACAACCGCCGAAAATTGGCGGACGCCGTTTCTTCGCGGTCGCCGACAAGTTCAGCGTGCAACACCGGCGCGAATCGCTGCGAACGTCCCGGTCGCTGCTCGCTATAATGTCCGGCTACCTCAGAGAAACGAGTGACGACGGCGACGGTAATAGCGCCTGCAGCAAAGGCATCACTCCGCCGCTCGGATCGTCCCGCCGACGACGATCATTACGAGGAACGGCGGTGCTCGACGGGGTCAAACCGGAACAAGTGTTGGACAAGTTACGCGTAATACAAGAACAGTGCGGTCGGATTGCGGAGCGCGTGCGCAGACGGACCGTCAGGTGCAGTGACGCCAAAACTGACGACGCGGTTCGCAACGATAATGATGAAAGCGGCGTCGGTTCGTCTTGCAGCAGTGCGAACGATGGATTAAAACTGGACGTGCTAGCCGAAGCGCGTCAAAGACTGGCGGCGGGCCTGGAATATTTGCAAACGATACGCGCGCTAAAGGACAAGGCCGTTTCGGCAGTCCGCCGGGAACGAGTGGCTTTGCGCGCGCTCCTGTGCGCGGCGTGCAACGTGGTGTGTCCCGCAGGCAACAAACTCACGGCACGGCCCAGCGAATCGTCGTGCACCGTCGTTGAGATCGCGGCCCGTCTGGAACGCGCTTGTTTCGCCCTGTTCGCCCGGCTGGACAAGGCCGCGAAAGCCGGCGGTAGCGGATCCGCCGGCCGGGACGTGGTCGCGTCGTGCTTGCGCGTCGTACAAGCGCGCCGCGCCGACGATATTCGCCGGGCCCGAGACGTCGCGCGTCGCGTGGACGACTTTCACAAAGCGACCTCCCGGTTACTTATGGCCACGGCGGCGCCGACGAAACGTCTCGGCGAAACCGGCCGGTCGGCTCGTTGTCGTCCCCCCGTCGTGGTGCATTCCAAACGTTCTATGGCAGCGAGCCGGAGCAAAGGGCTCCAATCGCCCACCCGACGAGTGCTGGCGTCCGCTCGGCGGACGCCGCCGAGCGGAAAAATTCCGACGGTCCCGTCGTCGTCCGCGGTGTCGCCGCCCGCGAAGGGTGTCGACGGCCAATCCGCCGCGACCGCAGATCGCGACGTAATGACGATAACGATGTTATGTCCGCCGACCATCGGTATCATAGAATACGAGTGAAACGTGTAAAACAGCCAACACTCTATGCGATTAAAAAAAAAAAAAAAAAAACAATTTAAATACGCAAATAACAATGTAGAAATATGCACTTGAATTATCGAAAAAAAAAAAAATGCGATTTAATGCTCTTAAAGTCTCAGAAGTTTAATTGCTTGGTAATAAGTCGTCAACATAATATAATAATAATCAATTGACAACAAATTATATATGAGCAAATACACATTGCAATTTTTGTTTTTTTGTTTAATTGATAGTTTATCAATAGTGGATTTGTAAATTAATAATAATATTATGCCGTGAACCAAAATAATGTCAAAATGAATATTATTAATAATATTTTATTTGTATTGTATTTAAATATATACGTGTTACAAAACGGCAGCAACATTTATTTATTTCATTGACAAATTATGTTATTCGTGTAAATAATTTGAAAATTAAAAAAAAAAACCTCGGTAGAAATAAAAATAAAAGAAAAAAACCATTTATTTGTTGAAGGAAAAGAAAGCCAATAGATTATAGTATGTGCCAAACGATTTTAAATTTAGAATCCCGGGTATTACGAAACACATTTAAATGGAATTAACCTACGCATATATATATATATATATATATATCATATGCACTTCCCGAATGAATACGCATTTGCATAAAGTGCCGAACCCTCGTTATGACATTGGCAGCGAAGAATTATTATTTAATTTTTTTGTCCTATCCGCAATTTAAAATGTTTAAATACGCTCAATATAATATTCGCAGTACGTGTATTTAACGTATACCGCATATTGTCGGCAATTACGTGATTATGGACCAGTCGCGTCCCCCACAGGGGGATAGGGGGAATTATGTTCGAAATTCCAACGCAATACAAAAGGGTTCCTTTAAATTGCATCACTTATAACAATATTCGTTTTGGACGTCCGGGGACTGCATTGCCAATCACGGGCGTGTCCGCGTGTATTTCACATCCCTGACAATACATTAACAATATAACGTGCGGACACAGGCGACACTGGCGAGGAAACTGTGCCGGCGGAATCGTTTTATAAATCCGCGTAAAAGTATCCACGGGAACATACAAATAATACCACGCAATATTATTAACTAATATGAAAAACGATTTGGAAATGTAATCGGACAAATGTACGGAGTCAATTGCGCCAATTGTATTCAACATTTGCCGTGCTTCGCCGGGAATCGCGGATAGCGTTTAACGCCTATGTGTATAATGTAATAATGTCGTCGCCCGGACAACGGGCAAAAAAACGGATTTGCATGACAAAACGGCGGCGGCGGCGGCGGCGGCGACGACTTGGTGATATCGATAAAATATTATATACCGTCCAATTAAGTGTTTTCCGGAATCAATTACTCGGCCGGCGGCGGATAATAAGATTATTATTAATTTTTTAATTTTTCTAATTTTTTTTTTTTTTTTTTTTTTTTTTTTTTTTTTTCCCCCGAGCCGATAACTCTGCCGGTATTGGGCGCGCCATCTGCCGTTCGAGTACCGCACTTGGTCGCCGCGTCCTTGCACGTTGTATTGCGGGATGGGGAGGGAAAGGAGTCGCCAAATCCCCGTATACAATCTAAATTGTAATATTATTATTTCGGCTCGGATTTATATTACAAAAATTATGTATATTTATCTACGCGACCGAAATAATAATGTGTACGTGTGCTAAAAAAAAAACTCGAAATAACATATCACATATATATACTAACGTGATTTATTTATTAAAATTATGCTAATTAAAAAATACATTTATATAAACGAAATCGATACAAAATGAACTTAGACTTTGATTATAAATTGAATGATAAAAATGTATTAACATTTTAAAAAATAATTAATGTTATTGATTTGTAAATGTTTCGAATACGTGAATTAATTCGTACGTGAACACAAAGTCCGTGAACACGTGACCGTAACAAAATAAAACGCGTACCATGAATTAATGCTAAAAACACGTATCGGAATCATATTCCCGTGAATATGTTTAATTGGTGTCGAATGGAAATTTATATTCTTTATCAAGAACATTTATTGATTTCAACCAAAAGAAATAATTATTAACTAATGATTTCTACAGGGTGCGGCAGAGCCGACTGACGAGCTTTGACGGGCTATAAATAACGAACAGTAAAACTTAGAGAAAGGGTGGTTTTTTTTTTTTATTTAAATCAGTATTCAATCCCATTTTTTGAAAATTATATCTCCGAGATGGCGGCCGTCAGCATTGATACACTGTTGTAGACGATCTCTGAAGCTCTCGTATGATTTTCGGCGCATTTCGACTGGTACGGCCTCGACTTGCACGGTGATTTTCTGTTTAATTTCTTCTATGGTATGTGGGCGATGTCTGAAAACCTTATGCTTAAGGTAGCCCCGGAGGAAAAAATCACACATGCTCAAACCAGGGGAGGTCAGATATTATATCGCATTACAAAAGCCTGTTTTAAGTACAGTTATTTTCATTCTGTCGTATTTGATTCGAAGCTTTCGATTTATAATTCAGCGACTATCTTTATTATCTTTTATTTAACTTCTGTCAGACTTTTTTTATATGCTATGCCACAAGAGTTATTGCAAACGATTTGATATTATGTGTAGAATCCCGAACTTTCACTCTATAACTTATATTAGTATTTACAGGACATAAATTATTTGTTGTGCATACTTAAACAGTTAGTTATACACTGTGTTGTGTTTTGTATTCAATTAATATTATCTATATTTACGGTACGAGTAAAATCATCTTCCACCTACGAATACAAATAGAGAACTAAGCAATTGAATACGTGAATACGCGAATTCACGGGTGTACGTGAGTATAATAATTCACGGACGCGCGTGAACGATATTATAAATATTACGGATGGTTTTTAGCGACTGGGCGGTCTTATGAACCCACGGGAATACGCGAACACAAAGCGCGCGCACAGGGAAAAAGGAGCCCCGGTATAGACTACAGGCCACTTACTAGCATAATAGCCCGGCGACCGTTTTTAATTAATTAATTATTTATTGAATTATTTCGAATTTAATTGAAAAGCGAATTCGATTGTGTTTCCTAGTCCGATACGTTTCCGCCCGTCGGGGAGTTTCGTGAAAATTGCCTACACGCGACCCCTTAAATACTGTGAGTGCGGTCTCTTCATATTACAAACGCGGCAACGGATCACGGAGTAGCGCTGTGTATTTATGTAGGAGGTAAAAATTATATTAAAAAAAACAATACAAACATGGAACCATTATGGCGCGAGGGGGTTAAAAACCGCGTCTCGCTCTGTGGAATGCGTGCAGAGCGCATTCTTTTCGAAAATAAACATTTAATAGTTTTTGTTTTATGTGCGTCTGTATAATAATCATTTATGTTCACGGTGCGACTTGCATGTATTCGAATTTTTATATGTTATCGATTATTATCGTCAATTCTATACGTATCTAATGCGCATGCGATAATAACGTACGTTCATATGCGAAATTACGAGATTTTAATATGTACAAAGTACAAATATGTTACCCGATAAAATACAGAAAAAAAAAAATAGAAAACGATTTAATTTTGCCGTTCAAATAACCTGCGTTGGGTCGGTGATTAAATGTGTAAAAAAAAAATATTTTTTTTACCAAGCAGTTGGTAATTGATATAAATATATTATGTACGGTCCTGCAATTACTGACCGTCCGTTCGGTTTATGTCTTTATTTTTTTTTTTTATTACCAATTTGTTTTTTTTTTTTTTTTTATTTATTTATTTGTTCCTCTCCGACAGACATTTAGGTACGCTCGGTTTTTACAGTGCCGGTTACGACTTGTGAACAACACGAACGTATATCGCATTTATGTACTTACAAGTTGTAACAAAAAAAATCAATAAATAAAAGGAATAAAAGGCACGACGATAAAATACAACTAAACGAAATCAATACAAATTCGTGCTTTTCATATTTTAATACACCCAAACGATAGACTTAGAGATTCACGGGTGCGGATCTAGGAATATATTTCGCCGTGGATATTTTTTTTTTTTACGTGTGTTATTATTAAATTATAATGTAATAATGTATAATTAATTTTGAATTAACATATATATATATATATATATATATATTCGGTGGTTCTATAATCATGATAATAATGCTAATATATTCGCGGTCACCGCGGTATTATACACACACCGGGTGAGAAGAGTGGGTGGGATAGTCTCTCTCGGGGGTTTTTCAATGGCATTTTTTTATATCCGGCTCCCTAGGAAGCTAAAACGCTAAATACGTTATCCTAACATTCCTGACCGGTAAAGTTAATATAGGCGCCCGAAATTATTATCTGCAAAGCCTAAAATAGTGTACAATAGCAAATATAGTAGTGAGCGGTTTGCATATTTTAACATAATCTATGTTACATAGGTATGTTTATGATGTAATTTATATACTTTAGCAACATACTAATATGTCGTTTTTCTATTTTTTCAAAGTGATATTCATTCGCTATAATTTTTTGATAGGATTTTTACCACGGTTATAGATAGACTTTAACCGTGATTATGCTATTCTGCTTTTATAGGCTATACGGTATCTAGCACGATTATAGATTATAGATTATACAAAATGTACTGCGTACCTAGGTAGTTATAATTTTTTTTTTTTTTTTTTAATTGCGTGCAGTGGCAAATTACATCAATTTTAGGCATTGCCGAGAAGCGTAATAATTATTATTGTACCGTGCACGAACATTATTATTGTTATATTATAAAATAATATTATCGCCCCCTTCGGATACCTATTTCCAGTCGCCATAACTAGGGAACGAATTTATATGTAAATGCATACTTTTATTAGAACAAGATATTTAAAATTTGATAAGAAATGTTCGCGGTTTAAATCATTATTATTAAAATGACGACAGTTTTGTTTTACATATTTTTACATATTTCACTAATTTGTAAATAAATATAAACATATTTTATCGTTTCATCATTTATAGGTTTTTAAGCCATGTTGCAGTAAACGAAAACAGCCATTTATCAGTATATTGTCGTGATTTATATTTTTAGTCGTTGTTTTCCGACCCTCTTTCCATGCAGTGAAATGTAATTACATCGTAATTTTGTATTATATTAAATACACGATTAGGTTAGCTAATAGATGTTGTAAAAAAGAAAATTCATGCTGTTACAGAAAAAACTCCAGGCTTTATTGATTTTAAGACAATCAATGACATGATGATTGGTAGACACCCTTCTAAAACTTTGGAACTACCGCTTCGAATATGCTCCAATTACATCAGTTGATGTGGAACGATCGTTTAGCCGTTTTAAAAATATTTTGAGACCTAATGGACGACATTTAACATTCAATCGTTTAAAAGAAATTGTAATTATTCAATGAAACGCATTTTTTTCCCCCACATATTTTATAAATTATACGTCCATATTTTTATATTTTTATTATATATAAATCCGTTTCCTAGTCATATCTACGAGTATAATCAGCCGGCCCCGTGTAAGCTTCGGTTCATAAATCGATTTTTATTCTCGCCCACCCGAACTCTTATGTATAATACGTCTATTGATTCCCTTTACGCGCCTATATATAATAACCATAATTCGTCGAATCTGTGTTATAACCGTGTATAAAACTTGTACGTAATATTACAGTTTATTATTCGTATTCTTATATAATATTATCCCTGGACGTGCCACGAAAGGCCCGGATTTCCGATTATTATTTCGTTACAAAGGGTTTTTTTTTTTTTTTTACATCATCAATCGCCGACAACTATAGTATACAATCAGTGTTCGAGACTTATCTAGATCATATTTTTATTATCATTTATCTTATATCTAAATGGAAACGTTGATTTTCTATCTAAAGTTTATCTAACTTATAAGGTAATGCAATTAAAAAATGTTTTACCCATAGTAGAAAATATTATAATACCTAAACCCTAACTTTTACTTTTAGTAAACAATTCGAAATTACTATCCAGTGATTAACACCAATGTTTAGAATTTATAAATTCGCATTTATAGAATTATTTTAACCGTTTACATTTGTATCTCCCTAGCTGTTATGACATTCCCAACAATAAACAATTAAACAAAAATGATTTTGTTCTTTTTAATATAGATAACTTCCACCTATGCTTAGTTTATGCGAGATACAATTTAAGTATTTGTTATCTTTGTCTGTATCTAGACGATTCCGGAGCAATTATCTTTTATCTTTATCCAGATACATAATACTTATCAGCGTCCTAACAGTAAAATTTCAAAGTAACTTGACTTTTTAAATGCCAATTGTAACAGAGTACCTATACGCATTATATGGGCAAAGTCGTATGTCTTAGACAGATAATTATATAAGAACTATCTCGATTATATGTAATTCGCCGAGTCGGCGATTTTTCATAACTTGTACAGTTACTTTTTATGAACTTTTCATAACTCGCTATACTCGCCCGTGTATATTTAAATTTGTCTACATGTCATCACGCACCTATAGAGGTACCAAAAAAAAAAAAAACTATAATTATTATCTATGTGTATATTATATAGTTGCACGAGCCGTAATGACCCGCGGCAGTACAAAACGTATAACACGTGTAATAGTATTAAACCGGAGATAATTTAATTCAAATTGCATTACCTATGTACTAAATATAATAACTGCCTACTTAATTAGTAGAGCTCGGATGTTTGTGTTTGTATGACTTTGCACATTTCGTATTACGCGCAGTCACAACGACGGTTTCCGAATACGACACCAATAATAATAATAATAATAATGATAATTGTTGTGGGTTCGTGATGTTTTTCTTAAATTTCAAATCCGCAAACTATGAAAAATTAAAAAAAAAAAAAAAGGGAAGTTATTTTTTTAAGGAAGGGTTCTTGAAATATTTATTAGTAACATTTCGTAAATATAACACTTATGATCGGCGGCGATATTAAAAAAAGAGAAAACATCATCAACGTTTCTTTTCATTGTATCATTTATATATTCTTTAACAATAAATCTAATTTTAAATACGTCATATTCCGGTGTGTATTCATTGTTTTATATACATATATTCGTACTTAAAAAAAAAAAATTAAAAAAATAGCTACATCAAATAAGTTTTTTTATAAGTATAGATAATTGCATAATTTGTCGTATTCCAACGAATTTTTGGTAATTAACTTCCGAGCTCTAATAATTAACACTATAGTCAACCTATACCGTTATAGCTTGTAATTAATGTTAGAATTTCTAAAAGATGAAGAATTGACGATTAAAAACTACAAGACATATACATGTACGTAGGTACTATAGAATTACCACTAGCTCTTTAAAAATGATATACGTAATATTTTGGAAAGTTTCTCATCGCGATCGTTAAACCAACGTTTCTATAGAACCAATTATATACGTATCACTTGCGATTTTGGTCGTTTCTCGTGTGTTTTTTCACTAGTCGGAAAAAATGTTCAGAGAAATCTGTTAAAAGAAAATATCCGAGAAATATGTTTATTTCCCGTTCAGAGAGATATGCTTATAATTTGCTCGATTGTCGAACAATATTTGCGTGTTTTAAATATTTAGTCATCACGTACATATAGAGAGGTACGGTTAACCGACTAGTAAAAAATAGAAAAAACCGTGTAAATAATTAAAATGCTAGAGTTATTGTAGTTGCAGATAAAGATAATTTAAATTATCTTAAATAATAGAATGTGGAATTTTTCTAGATAAAAAGAAAGATATAATTATTCATTTTTATTGACTATTGTTAAGAACATTATAACAGTAAAAGTAAACGCAAAGAGTGAAAATTACTAGCTATAGTATAACTTTTAACTAAAAACAAAACTTATACGGTTGTTAATATTTTCTAATATACGGGTAAAATAATTATATAGAACTATACATATTTTTCAGTGTTGTTAAATGCAATTGATTCCTTTTTAGAGGAACTAGTGAAGAAGTCCATTATTTTTAAATGTAATAGTGACGTGAATTAATTCCTTCTATTTTTAGAAATAGTAACGTAAATATTGCAACTCCTTTATTCTTCTCGGAAATGTGTTCTTAACACATTTGGGGAAAAAAATGTCGTTTATCAAGTTTTTAATCGAATAGACGTTTTCGACCAATTTATGTTGACATAATATGCACACAATTTGGTATTCTGATTACGATAATATGTTCTAAATCATCAAAATTGAAAAACTTATTACGAAAAGTCATTGCTAGACCTCCGGCATTTTTATCTAGGGAAGTAATTAGTTAATTTTTCATATGAAGGATGAAAAAACCTAGTTCCTTTTTACACTAAAGGAACAAGAAATCGTACGAATTCCTATATTAAAGGAACGTTAACAACACTGATATTTTTAGACATCAATTAAAAATATAATTATATTTTGTCTTAGAGAACCCTCAGGTATTAAAATTTGCATTTAAAAAACCTACTACATAACCTACTTTATTTTCTCTTTACTACCATAGAACAACTTATAATGATCATTGTGTACAATTGTCCAGCATCTTTGAGAAGCCAAAAAAATGTAATCCACATAAAATCAAATAAAAACTCAAATTAAAATGGCCATGAACAGCTATGAAATGTCATGAGTGTTTTCAAAATTGTACCACACGTCTAGAAATGGGTAATATAAGTTTACTGAATACTTACTCAGTGAACATTTCGAGTACCTCCGATTATTTTCAACTGAATTACAATAAAAAAAATTAAATCGAAAATAACAGAAAACCGCGGCTGTCGCGTAAACATTTCCGTTTTTTCTCGGTATTTCCCCAAATTATTAGAAGGAGAACGCGACGCACCAACTATAGATCAGCAAAAGAGCGTTCTTGTAGTTTTTTGATTGGAGCAATCTGTTGTTCACAGGTGGAAAAAAACACACACATCATGGTATTATATTACAGTAAAACATAACTCATCGGTACTCTCGGAATTCAAAAGTTTGAGAACCTCGGCATTAATCCTAATCGAGGTTAGGCATAAATCCAAAGCAAACAACGACGTAACATATAATAATATTACGGCAAACATAGACGTAAATAGGATGGGGTTAGGCAAATAATAGACATTAGGCGTTTTGTCGTTTTGCACCGATACTCGGGTGAAGCGGCCACACTATGTGGTTATTGGTTTATATTATTTAGACATTGATAAAATTATATGCACAAAGAGACGGGAGTGCTACTCTCGCCATATATTTTTTTATCCTATAACCTATTGGGCTCAAGCGTGTATATCTGACACTAATTGCGTGTATACGATGGCGAACCACGAAAAGGGGTTGCGTCCTATAAGCTTATTTGTCGTATTATATATATTTGCATATACGTACAACTGTCTGCGTATACTAATAAAACAAAGAGCCTGTCTGTATGCCGGTCTATAGGAAGTGACGTGGAATAGGCACTGAATTTGTTGAACATAATAAGTGGCTTAGGCCTTCTGATTTCCGGTCTCGAAAACGGAATTTTAAAATTGTAATTAGTTTTTGTTTTTTTTTTTTTTTTTAAATTAATATGTTTCCGGTCATAGAAGCCAAAGTTAATACGCGCGTAGCTCACTGAAATGACGAGTGTCTGTGGGAAATACGGTCAGTATTCAAATGTTTCATGTTATAATAATTTAAAGTATGAGTACTATGTGTACTGCTGTTTAGTATTATATGTTATTCAAATCTTGACCCGTCGCGCCGTCGTTGTCGGCGGCGGCGGCGACGACGACGACGACGACGGTAGAAACCGGATTGGACGGGAAGTTTTTTTTTTCTCACTTCTCTTTCTCTATATATATATATATATATATAAATGTCCGACGGCGTACATAAACTTACGGCGCGCGGGAACGGCGGGAACGAAACAATAATGCAATTCAAATGGAACGGCGCCGCGGAAGGGGAAACGGGTTAGAGAGGGAAAAAATGTAAAAAAAAAACAAAAAAATAACAATAACAACCGTGGTCGTCGTCGGTTTTTTTTTTTTTTTTTTAACTCTACGCGGGAGAGCTGGAACACGCGCACGCGCACGCACGCGCACACGTAGAATAATAATAACGAGAAGAAGACGCGCGGCGGCCGGTGTAGTTGGGTAAATAAGTATTAGGTTTACACCGCGATGACGGTCGTGACCACTCTGAGGAATCCGGATCGCCGCCGCTGCGTTGGTTCTATACTTCTATTTAACGTTAACGTATACGTTAATGGGCACACTCGGCGATTTTTTATTATTTTTTTTCATTTTGTCCACTTGAATCGCCTACAGATATCAAGCAAAAGAAAAAAAAAAAATTCCGTTCGAATCGCCTCCACGCGTCGGTGGTGGTTAATTTTTTTTTTTTTTTTACTCCACGGTTCGGGCACGTGATCCCTACTGGATCCGCCACTGAACGTATATGATGCCTATGTTATTATATTAGACTATTTATATAAAAATAAAAATGAATTGCCCCCAAATAAAGTCCCAGATACGTGCCTGACTCGGTAAATGTAATAGGTATTTGATTTGATATTACTCGTTCGATTTAGAGTCGTCGATCGTTTTTATTTTAATTGTCTGGCTTTTATTATTTTTCGACTGTATACGGTATAACATGGCATCTAATTTAATACGTCTGAAAACGTATAGATATGTGTGTGTGTGTATCAATTAGCAGTAATTTTGCACTAAAATTTCCGATCGACGTTGATTTGTGTTACTGAATCGGAGTAGTGACTAAGGTATACGATACGGGATTCGAGTACCCATATGCACCAGTAGCGGTTATACTTGCCATTCGAGTAGGGGAGGGAGGAGGCGATAATAGTAAAATATCCACGCCGCTTTCCGTGTGAACGTAACTTAAAACTAGTAAAAAGTCGTCTGTAGAAAATTGTTTTAAAAATGTATAGAAAAATTAAACCGAGCGCGGTCGGTTTATTTGCGTTTAATAAGTGATCATTGACCTGGACAAAAGTCATTACGGACACACGGGTTGAAAAGTGCGGGTTAAATGATGATTTTCCTTCGAAAATTCTCTAAAAATATGCGGAAATAAACGACGAAGGATATTACGGATTTGCGGATTGTTCCAGATAATCCGCGATGGCCAAACATATTATTGCAATCCCGATTTATAAATATACGGTCAGAGGGGGGGGGGGGTATCCACCTGTAGCTAACGACCCCCGCCCCACGCAATGAGCCCTTTTAACAGCGGGCCGTGTGTGCGCGCCGATGCCCAATAATTACCGTGTGCGTCTCGCTCGAGTTCTTGGTCTATACCGCGCGCGCACGCGATTGACCGTAACCGCAACACGTATATAATATTCAAGTTCTACCTACATGTACCGTACGCAGTTACCGGTTACCTATATATATATATATATATATATATACGCACACGTATATTTCCGAAGCGTGCGCGCACGTAACAATATTATTATTATTATTATTATTATTATTATTATACCGTGCGTAGTCAGTCGTCAACCGGCGGAGACGCAACCGGCACACATTCTCTACAAATAGTCCGGCGCGCGATACGTGGCCGCACGCATCGTCTGTACACAAGTATAACAGTCGTATACTATTATTGTTATTATTGCTGTTGTTGTTGTTGTTGTTGTTGTAGTTGTTGTTGTTGTTGCTGGCGGTGGCTTTGTAGTTAACGTCCGGCGCGCGCGCGGTCCGGTTTTGTTTTTTTGTTTTCTAACAACGACGACGGCCACGGAAATACAATACCTAGAGGAAAAGAAAGCAAGAAAAAAAAAAAGAACAGAAATGAAAATCATTTATAATAAAATATAACTTTAAATTAATTTAAAATATTATTGTTATTATTTTATATGTGGGCCGAAGACGAGGCCGGAATATGCGAACGGGTCGGTCCGAGTTGACAGTTATAAAAGCGCGCGCGCGCGCGCACCGCATCACGTACGTACTTATACCTACTTATACCTACCTATATATTTATATTTATATCCGCGATTGTCGTGTACCTATAGGTTTTCTATTATTCCGTCCGTGTCGACTGTGTGCGATTTTAGTGAATGTGCCGACCCGGCAAACGTGCGGAGAATCACAATCGACGTATTATTATTATTATTATTATTATTGTTCATTACCGGATAAACTCGCCACACCGGTGCCGAAATAGTCGCGCCACCGATTATTATAGCGGCCGTATAGGGCAGCAGTAGCAATTCGGCGCCCGTCCGAGCCCGCGTCGTTTCTATCGCCCGCCCGTTCAAATCGTATTCGGTTAGGTTTTTATATTTATTCATTTATTTGTATTTTCCCAGCCAGTGCACTATGCCGCAACGCCGGAATGCCTAGTTTCCCGACGCGATACGACGCCACGCCGGCTCGGGCGCTCGTTCTGGTCCTAATCGTACTGCTGCAGACTGTGCGGCCCGACCGGCCGACGACTACGGCCACCGGCTTTTGGACGTTCGACGTACCGGCGATACTCCGGCTTCCCGGTACCGTGGCGCGCGCCCTAAACCGGATACGCGAATCGACCCGCGACCAAAGGCTGACCGAGGATTTGTGGTTGGAAAGGTTACCCATCAGCGGTGACGGAGAGCCTAACCTGCCCAAACGTCAGCCGGCCAACGTATTGGAACTGGCCGACGCCGTTTTCGACACACATCGGCTGTCGTGGCGCAACGCAGTCGTACCAGGAGTCGACTTCAACGTATTCAAGGACCAAACGCAAGCGTATCGGTTTTATGTCGCCCGGAACGATAAAAACGATAACGGGGATTCGGGTAATTATATTTATATACATATATATAGGGTGATACTTAGGGCCGTACTCAGCTTAAGCGGGCCCGGGGTAAACTAAATCCTCCGGGGCTCCTTATTTCCCTTAGGGTTAGGCCTGATTTTCAATGAAAAGCTTTGTCTAACTATACCGGGGCCCGTCAGGATTTTAAATTATTTTTGTGGGCCCCGGGCCCCGGGATGACCCGAGAGAACCGGTCTGATTACGGCCCTGGTGATACTAAGTATTAGTTTTTTGGGTAGAGGTACAATAGTGGCGCCGCACAACTATACCCTCCCCTTATCTACAATACGACATACTTGAAAAAGAAATATAGTCTCGTCAACGGGTTGGCGTGAATTATAAATGTTAACACCAAAAAGTATTTCCACAAATATTTTATCTATTTATGTAATCTATAATATTGTTTGCTATTTGAAAATTAAAAGGGAACAACGTAACGCTTTTAGAGTTGCTCGTTCTGTAAAAAGCCATAATAAAAAAGCCGAAAAAAGTTAATGCTTTCCGAGATAATGAGCGTCTTATAGTTAGTTGATCAACGCCGTAAATATAATTATTATCGTTTGCATCGCTCGTCATCGCGTTTTTTTTCATTAGTAAGGTAAATTCGTTTATACGGTTGAACGTATACAATTTTTTAATGCGGTTTCGTTGTTTTTTTTTTTTGGGGGGGGGGTGTTTTTCTTCTTTAAAAACGCTTCTAATGGCTATCGTATGACCGTTTCATATATTCCATTTTTTTTCTTTTTACCAAACGCTCGTAACGCGAGTCTTTTGAATAAATTTAACACTCTACAGCGAAACGTGTTTCTTGATCTTTTTACTATGCCGACCCTCCAAATGAATATTAAATTTGTTAGCGACTCCTCCTAAATATATATATTTTATATATCGTAATGTGCGCGTATATAGGTTACCGTTAAAATTAATATTACTATACGATAATAGTACGTAGTTATACCAGTAGCGCCCTACCTTATAATTTGTTGGTGGTGGGTGGGTGGTTCAGTAATTGATGTAGCAATAGCCTAGTTTAGCAATAGCCTCTATGTTATTTCAGAGCAAGTTTATCGAGTTTCAGTGGTTTCATAGACTCAAGGTCATCATTGTATTTAACACTGGAATACATTATAACGTTGTTAAACAGCGTACACTATTCGGGACAAAGCTCAGACCGATTTCTTGGTGTAAAATTATATAAATTACATAAATATGATTATAAACGGTATTCAATGTTTTCATATGGGTCTATGAGCGGTACGGCATTGCCTGATGTGACCATACATCTCATTTGGGCGGAACAGTTTCGTTTTCGTGCTGTGCCCAGCCATTCCCTAAGAAAATGATTTGCATGACCTAATGACCAAAAAAAAAAAAAAAAGAAGCTCATTATCGTCAATCCAGTCATAGTAGGTGGTGTCTCATAATTATATATATAAGTTGCCCTACCTGAATTTATTGGTTTCGGCGCCACTGAGTAATACGATGACTGATGGAACACAATATAAAACACCGCCGCGGGGATATTGCAGTTTTTTTACGCGTAAAAACCGATTATTTGCTTTCACCGTAAATATAATATTACAATACGTATAATAAATATTCGTCGTCTGTCCAATATCCGCCGAAAGCCGGAAACCGAAATTAAATTTGATTAAAATATTATATCTTACTGGTGTGCGAACAATACAGGATGTTACCGATAGTTTTCCGTTTTAAATGCTACATAAATTTACCCGTAAACGTGATATATTTATTTATCATTGAGGTGATTCCGGACTGTTTGCATTGATTTAAATCACACGTCGACGACCCAAAATAATTAGTTGACGACCGCCCCCCCTTCTGTGTTGAAAAACACTGTTCTACAGGATATAGTGTAGTTAAGTTTATTTTAGATTCTGTGCGGGACGAGGGGTCATTGTGGTTTTACAATGATGTTTATTTTTTGTAAACACTTTTTCTACCAGAAGACTTCAACCGATCTATACACTCCTATACTGGTTAGGTTACTCCTTTCCGGTAGCGAATTTTGTCTAATTGATGCTTTAAAGAGGTCATTTTTCTATATAACTTTTAGTTTTTTAAAGCGGTAGGAAATACTGCCAAAAAATGACGAAAAAACGGCAAACTCGAGTTTTATGATTTATTTTTATGTTGATTTCTGGGTTACCGTGGCAAAAATGAAAAAACACGACTAATACTACTTCGCTCAGAATCGTTTTTCGTTTGCAATTTATCGTTGCATACAGATATAAATTAAATTCTTATATAAACTATCTTCCCAAGTTCCCACCTACAACAGTGAGACCCACCCATGGTGCGAAGTATGTACCCCTTTTTATATTTTATTTAGTTTGTTAACATTATTCTAGTTGAATTGAGAATAATATTAAAAAATACATTAGTATAACAATATGGCCAAGATAGCAATCAATTGCGCGTTACACTTATATTTCAATATTTATAGGGGTTATTGAATTAATATAATATTATACTCGAGGAGTGTCCGTCCGAATACAAATCATTATCTCGATAAAACGTCTGCATTTTTGTTTCGTTTAATCGAACATGTAGGTATACGCGGGTACTTCCTACGTGTCGGTCGACTGATACGGTCCGTCAACCTATAGGTATTTTTTAATAACATAGAATAGCGTAGAATGTGTTGATTTGCGATAAAAAAAAAAAAAAAAAAAAATACATTTTCATTTTAATGACCCGTTTGCGACCGGTTTTTAACTGAAAACAATGCTTTAGAAAAAAAAAAAGCTGTCACGCCCCGTACAGCGAATCCAATCGCTTTTTGTTTGTCGGAAATAGGAAGACATTTCAAGGGTGTACGGGCTGTGAAATATAGCCACCCCCTCACCCCTAAATGATTGACTGCCTTAAATTTTTGTAATTTTATTAGCTACCGAATTTAAAATGCTCATATCGTATAAAAACGCGAGTGCGCTTTTAAATGTTGTATTAAATAGAAATGTAGACGTTAACAAATAATTCAGATATACTACTATTGCTATTTGTAAACTATTTTATTAAGCCCTTGCCCGGTGTCCGCGGGTCGCATATAGAGTTATTTGCGGTCAGTTAACGTCTATTCGTAACGATAATAATAATAAAAAAAAAAAAACGATACGAATTTCAACACTGTATGCGAATGTAAAATACTTAAAAAGTTCGCGCCGCCACAGTGTGTGTGTGCAACAATCGCGAAATAATATAAATTTACGTACACACATATACACTCGTCCTGCATAATTATACGCACCTGTATAATTTTACGATACTATTATTATTATTTTAACACGATAGTGTGTGACGCGGCCGTGTTTTCCCGTATACATTAACGTAGAAAACGGGAATTCGCCCGCAACGTTTCCTGTACACGACCATGTACAATAATAATAATAATAATAATAGTACTTTGTGAGTACCTAGGAACTCATAGTAGATTTATATATATATATATATATATATATATATATATATATGTATAAATACGCATAGAGCTAATCCGTCTATTGTACAGCTTTTCCGGAAAATACGCGAATCGTTTGGCGTGGGATTGTCCGTTACGAATGTATATTGGCCGGATTCTCATCAGAGGTAATATAATGTTTTAGGATTGTTTTGTGTATACAGGGTGCCCCGCATAGTTATATACCCATTGCGATATCTCCCGAGATAATGAAAATAGTAAAATCGAATTCTGTTGTTGTTTATTTTTATTATTATTATTATTATTTTAATGATTATTATAGAACTCGCGGGCATGTTATGGAATACAAATATTCATATTTCAATGAAATTGAAAAATGTTTTGGGGAACAAAATAACTTTTTATTTCCATTGACCTCTCGTGATTTTTAATAGTTTTTTTTTTTTTTTTTTACTTTACAGACATATAATGTTATTAAACGCAATAGAGTTAAACAAAACTTATCAGAATACGAAATGAGATAATTTCAAAACACTACCATGGTATTAAATTATACACTATTTTTTTGTAAAATACAAAATAAAAGAATTAAAAATCATAAAACCAATGAAAATAAAAAGTCGAAAAGTGAAAATGTCCAGAAGAATAAACTCTATAAACTTTTTAATGAAAAATAAAATATTAAAATTAAAATAAATTTTTGTAAATATTCTACCAAGACATAAAAATGTAATTAAAATATAAATATTTGTAGTCCTTATCCCTGTGGATCGTATAAAAAAATTTTATTATCTATTTTATTATCTCAGAAAATATCGCAGTGTGTGTATCATCGTGAGACACCTTTTATATTTAATACTAAAACAATTGTACAATTGTATACACAGTGTACACAGTATTGTATACAGAGTTAAGTATTTCCATTTATTTATTTTTTACACCTGCTGATAACGGTATAACGTGGATGTACACCTAGTATATTGTTAGTGTTTACAAATCGTATGTACATATAGAATTTCTCAAAATATTTACGTGACATGCAAATATATTTGCATGTGTAGACGAGAAAGTGGTTAAAGACAACAAACCAAAAAACAATAATGTATGACCATTAATATCCGAGTAAATAGACAAAACTGTTTAATAAGCAAAAGAACGCCAAGCAACAACATTTTTGGCCAAAATAACCATTTGATAAGAAAAAATTCAGTAAAATCAGCTTTATCAGCGATAAAAAATAAAAAAAAAGGTGTAAACGACTATTTCATTAGAAAGGATTTGTTCTAAAAGTTTATTCGACACATTTCCGAACTTATATCAGATCAAAATAAAGGAAATTAAAAAAAAAAAAATCGTCATAATTCATCAGATTAAATTTTTAAAACATTTCCCCTCCCTCTTTCTAAACAATTTTCAAAATGTCGCTAGTGGTTTAACTCACCTCCACATTCCTTCACCACCACCATCCGTGAGTATAAGCAATTATATATGAGAAGCGGATAGCATCCCTCCATTTATTTTGAGCCATCGTGTTGTATACACGACTCGGGGGTATTATTTGACTGAGGTAAAATACAAAAAATTCCGTAGTAAACTTGTCCGAGACACGTGGTTTGTGTACGTTTACAATAAAATATAATAGACCAGAGGTTCTCAACTCGTGGTACGCGAAGAAATTTTTTTATTACTATTTGAATTCAATATTATTTAGTTTAGTTTAGTTTATTCGATATTAGCTAATTTTATAAAATTATTATTTTATCAAAATAATATTTAATGTCGATGACATGGGGTTTGTAATCGTAACAATTTAGAATTTTAGATAATGATAAACTCTCTTTAGTTTATTATAAGTTCTTATTGATAAATTCTTATTCGAAAAATAAGTACAGAAGTAGGCTCGATATTCAAAGTGACTTAAGAGTGAAAATTAGTTCCATTCAGCCTGATATTGATGTCCTTGTACAAAATAAACAACAACAAATATCGCATTATTATTTATATTTATTATTTTTTTTATTTTATTTATTTCAAAATTGTAATTTAAAATTTAAATATTTAAAATTAAATAAAAATTAAGATTTTTTTTACTTTCATAAATATCAAATAATAAAAATGTAAATAAATGTAATGAATTTGTATAATTCATTAATAATAAAAATATATTTGACTCCTAATTTAGTTTTAGAATTGAGGTGGTACGCGTATTGATTATAAAAGTGTCTGGTGGTACTCCACGATAAAAAGGTTGGGAACCCCTGTGATAGACGATAAAATAATAACCATACGCGAACATCCGGAAATTTAAATTTTCAACAACAAAAAAAAAAAACCAAATAAATACGTTCGCTACAATAAATTGTTTAGTAGGTAAATAAGTAACGCTCCTCTTCACTGTGCTGGTCTCGGATATTATCCTGACCGGGATAATCTTGGGCCGGCGCCCGCTTTCGAATGTATTCTATTATTAAAATGTTAATTATTATTTGGCAACTATTATTAGGTACGTGCGCATACTACGAGTATAATACCCGCCAGTCGTCTGTGCGCAGAATTTAAATTTGTAAACTCATAAACCGAATTTTGAATATTGTATTTGAATTGTGTTTTTATGTTGGTTTTTTCTGTTTTTGTTTTTGTTTTAGCCACTCGCACTTTCGGCATACAACGCCGGCGAATGCAACTCATAATGCTACCGATAATGTACAAATTGGGCGTCATCACCACGCTGCTCACCGGTTTGACCGTGCTCAGTCTCAAAGGCGTGACGATCGGCGTAATACTGCTCATGTTGGCCGTCACCAGCATCGTGGCCAGACTGCCACCAAAGTACGGTGCGTACGGCGGCGGCGGCGGCGGAAGCTGGTACGCAGCGGCGTCGCCGTGGTCGGGACACGATCCCTTCGACCGGTCGTCGTCCCAACCCGCGCAACAATTGTCGCCCGACAAAAACATACACGTCCACGTGCACACCGGGCCCGGTCCGGGCATGGCGATGTTCAAAGGCCCGTCGGCCTACGACCGCGACGGACCGGGCCCGCCGGACGACGGCGTCGGCGGTGCCGGGGCCTACAACTGGAACCGCGGCGCCGACGATTATTACTACGACGCCGCGGCGATCAATCACAATAACAATTATTATTACCACAACAGGCCAATCGTCGGCGGAGGCGCCGCGGCCGAGGCCACTACTACCGTCTCGAGCGTTTACCATCGATGGTTAGGATAAACGCAACGCGCGCGGGTCGTGTTCAGTTGGATTCGGTTAGGTTAGGGCCGGGTTAAGTTACCCAACCTAACCCGGCCTAACCGGCCCACGTATACAGACCGACGCTACTTTACCTATATTTAGATTTCTGTTTGCGGCATTATTTTACATAAACGTGTACGTTTGTATACACGTATAGGTGCGCCATAGACGCAACAACTAAATGAATTTATGAGGGACTTTTGAGGGTCTTGAATACAATTAAAAACTTACCCCGTGAAATTAAATACTCGAACGATAGCTATAGTTTTTTTGGGATATTTGGTGCATTTCGGACAGACCTATTCCACCCCATCCCCCTCCTCCTTAATTGCGCCTATGGTGTGTATATATAAGTATTATTTTTTATATGTGCTTTGCGTCTTTAAGTCATTATTTTTTGTCTACCATTCAAGTCACTAAACTTGTCGTGTCATTGGTTGCTTTGAGTACTCGTTCGGTACATAACACTCGTATAACACCCATTCTAATAATAAAGATTTACCTCTATGCTTATTATGATGTACCTATAATAAATAGTAGGTAACCTAACCTACTCTATGTTATTTTATAAACGTTATTACTTGTAATTACATTAGTTTTGTAAACGCATTTTTTATTGTAAAAACTAAATAAAGTTTTCATTAATTTATTTATATAGTTAGTGAGGATTAATTAATTAAATTAATTTTTTTTTATATATTATTATTATTTATTACATTGATATTTATGTAACCATGGATAATATTTTCCGTGTGTCACATAATTTTTAAGTAAAAAAGCGAATCCTATAGTACTAATAAGTATGGTTTTTTTGTTTTTTTGGTTAGCACACTAGTATAAGTTAACTCTGTACAAATTATAAGCAATAGCATCCAATTTTGTGGTTATTCGACCTTAAACACAATTATAGATAAATGTAAAAATTAGTTCTATAAAAACAAACGACAAATACTATTAGTTGATGGTTATTTTGAATTAATAATAACAAGTATTGGGGCAAATGTAAGTATGGTACTAAAACGAAAATTAAAAATTAGACAAACCATATTGGTGTAATGTAAAATAATTGGCAAAAAAATGAACACATATAATATATCAATATGTACTCGTATAATTATTTTTAATTAATAGCAATACGTAACCGTTGATTATATTTAAGTTTAAAATATGTATTAGTAATGAAAAGAAAGAAAAACATTTTTTTGTTAAATTGACGTTCATTACTGTCAGAAGCGGTTCTCTTGGCATGCCTACTCATATTATAACGTTATGAGTATGCTAAAAATTTGCCGACAATTAATATTAATTTACCGAAGGTTAATTCAATTATATAAATTGTTTTACCTGTCGATAAAAACATTATTGTCTGTAACAACAACCTTGGGTGCCTAATTTTTAACATATTCAAATAGTAGAACTTAAACTAACAGTTGATAATACCACTATTGCGATTATTATACAAGTTACAGTAGGTTAAGTAGCAAACGTATAGATGTATAAAAAAATATTTATTAATATTGTCTTTATTTGTCTTTAAAAACTACCAACTATTCATGTCTAATTCGCCCGTTAATCGAATTAGAACGATGGCTAATAATTATGTACCGTGAAGATTATTTTTGTGAGTTAAGTGCCAAGGTGAATTTAAGAGACATGTCCTTTTAGTCATTAAAATGACAATCAAAATTGTATACAGGGACGTATTTGGAAATATCTGGCGGAGGGGGCACAAACAAAAAATTCAAATTATACATATTTACAACTGAAATTTACCGTTTCAAAATTATGTTAATACAATTTATTATATTGAACAATACGAATTTTTTAAAAAATTAAATATGAGTAAAGTTAATATAAATACAATTAATGGTGAGAGGGGGCACTGACCCCTTGTGTCTCCTCCTTGAATACGTCCCCGATTAAATACGAATTATATTGTTATTGGACTTACTATAGCCACAGTAATATTAAAATAAAATATTAGATTAAAAAAAAAAAATAGTTTTTTTTTTTAATTTGATTAATAATATAATAATAATTAAAAAAAAATTTATTTATCGGTTACTAATGACAATTTAATAGAATCGTATCAAAACAATTACACGGAATTATCATTTTCTCGAACTAATCATAAATTGTTCAACACGAAACCAATACTCAATTGTTACAACGTATAAAAACAAGACAATTGTTAGTTACAAACGCTAATTTGTTTTTTCTGATTTTATGGACCAGTGTGATAAACTCAGTGGCGTACTTCCTGGACCAAAAAAAAAAAAAAAACCAGGATTTCTAAAATGTTAACATATAGAAATATATGCCGAGATAATATTTAGAAAACAGTGTTATTGATACATAATGCAATACGTACAAAATAATGTCTGTCAATATTGTATACGTAAAATGTAGGTATACCGCTAGTCACTATATAGATAATAATAATATAGCCTACAGGTAAACACCAATAATATAATCGGCTTATCGCAAATAATATATTTCTTTACAGAATTACAGAATTCAGATATCCATAAAGCAACCATTATGCACTACTATTATAACCAAACATATTGCCTTCCGTGGAAATAACTGGTCAGTTTATCACGTTATTTATATTCGATAATAATACGACTGTCATTAGTTTTATATTTTGTCTCCGAACGACTAGACGGCAAACCGGCAACAGCTATACGGTCCTTACGAGTTACGACTACAGACTACAGTTCACTAAAATGTATAAAAAAAAAAAACACGATTAGATTTTGTAATTTATATTTTTTAAGTCTATTGTATTAAATAAAATGTACGTAAATTAGCTTAAATCAGTCCAAGGTATTTTTTATATATATATCTTTGTTGGAATTACAAAAAAAAAATTTGGACCCCTTCCAGAAAATAATTGAGAGTACGCCCTACTGGATATAAAATCTTAAATTCTTCAATAAACCGATTATAATACGTTTTACTTTATATAAAATTCGAAAATACGTATTATTTTTTCTACTTTTTTATTTGTCGTAAAATACTAAAATAGGTACCGGACGGTTTTGGTTTCGATTTACTTAAAATAATAAAGAATCATTACATTTGCAGAGTTGGGATAATATTGTTGTATGGTAATAGTATGGTAATCCGATATATATATATATATATATAATAAGCGTACGCGAAACGCGACGAAAAAAAAAAAAAAAAATTACCAGTTTTTACTGGTTATGCTCAGCTGTCTTTTCGTTTGTTTGTTATATCTCACTTTGTGCTGCCTCGTGTGTAGTGAGTGCCAAGGTCATTGGCACAATCGCGACTACAATTACGTTAGTCGCGTTTGTGTTGCTCGTCCGTCGATACGATTACGAGATATTTTTCGGCGGCGACGGCGGTGATCGGTAACACAACAACAACCAACACGACAATTATTGTTATTAACATTTTTATTATTACTATTATTAATACGTACGACGGCGCCATATCACTTAACTACGCGAAACATTTGATTTCATATTATTTGTACTGCGCGTATCGATACGTATAGACGACAATTTTCGAATGTTTTTCGCCGCCGTGTACCTATACATATGTGCGATATGTACGCAAAACGATAACAATAGTCCGCCATCGGTCAATACACACCCGGTCAGGCCCACCTCGTTATTGTTAAACATTCGTGTTGGTCAACGTTATATATTTTAGAGTTTAGACCGTCGATTGTATTATTATACCGATAACCGCGTTCGAAATTGATAAGCATTAACAAATTAAACGTCCGATAAATATTCAATTCGAATAATTCCGTGCGACTTGTAGCCGGGAGTAACGCGCACCGGCGGCGGATACGACGAGTACAGGTAAGTGACAACGGCTCGTTTTTAATAATAATTATTTAGCATTTCGTTTAGAAATTTGGAAAATAGTATTTGTTTGAAAAAATAAATAAATAAATAAAATAAATGTATATTAGTGTTAGTCCGTCACTTATCGCGTACATTATTGCCAATTACTATACCTACTATAGATATAGGATATATTACAGCGAAATAATAAAAACTCGTTGTTACATAATACGTAATACTCGTCGCTTATCGCCGGCGTTATTCGGCGTGCGATATCGGCAATTCGTATAAAACAATTAAGTTCACTGACCGAAACTCTAGACGCAAAATTATATAAAAATATTATAACTATGAGACGGGAGGGGGGGGGCACACGTTAATCCTCATCAGATAATCGTTAAGTTGCCTACCGACCGAAACAATGGTCGGAGGACACGGCGGAGAGAGTCTACGCGTTTTGTCGCCGGTGCAGTTGCGCACCCCCTACCCTATCCGGGTGGGGGTAGGTGTTTTGGGTGTCTGGACATCCCCCTCGAACCGTAATTATGGACATTTCTCTCGGTGTACAAATGTCTACCCCCCCCTTTTTTTTTTTTTTTTTTTTTAAATTGATAACGTTCAACCGCGATAGGTTTGAATTATGATAATATTTATAATCATTAAAATAATGGTAATTTTGAAATTCTAAAATTGCACTGAAGTTGCGCACCCCCTACCCTATCCGGTGGTAGGTGTTTTTGGTGTCTGGACATCCCCCTCGAACCGTAATTATGGACATTTTTCTCGGGGTACAAATGTCTAACCCCTTTTTTTTTTTTTTTTAAATTGATAACGTTCAACCGCGATACGTTTGAATTATGATAATTTTTATAATCATTAAAATAATAGTAATTTTGAAATTCTAAAATTTTTTTCAACAAAAAAAAAAATCGCACCACTGTGCGTACCACCGGCGGACACCCGGCTTGAAAAAATCCTGGCTGCGTCAGCAACCCCTTTGTCCCGTTTTCCCGTCGGATAATAATATTGTAGGTAATTCAGTTTTTATATAAAACTTATACTTCTCGAGAATATTCGCGCAAATTAAATCGATGATTATTACAATTTATCGAACCACGAAAATCCGATATATTTACGATTATAGTACGCAGAATTGTATTACATTTCCGTTTAATAACAGATTGTGTCGTTCATTAGTACATTTTGTTTGCCGATTTCGTCGAAAATGGTCCGTACGGAATACGTAATAAAATTTATACTGTAATCTAGAACAGTGTGAAATATTATTATATTATCGTTAAATCAAATTTGCACGGTGTTGAATTTTTTTTTTTTAAATCCTCGTAGGCCCGGTGATAAATCCACCCGAGAGGGCGGGATAAAATATCGCCGACTATATATTATCATAAGTATAGTCCGGATTTATATTCTCTTAAAACACATAAAATATGATACTAATATTCTCTAAATAAAACCTACAAATATTCTTATTATATTATCTTAAAAATTATAAAAATATACAAAAATAATATCGTTATAGATGCTTTAATATGTAATTTTCTTTTTATTATTATTATAATTTTTTTTTTTTTTAAATATTCCTTAAATAATTAATTGGGCGAGTTATACACTAGTATAATTGAATAATTGCTCTATGGTAACAGTAGAAATTTAAAACAAGTACATACATATAAAAACAATATTCCTTTGTTATATATTAATTATAGTGAGGTTATTATAATTTTATGATTTTGGTGGCCGAATTACGCCGTGTTTAAAAGAAAAACCATTTTTTTTTCTCTCGCAATTCACAAAATAGTTCAAACTATACAAAAAAAAAAAAAACTATTTTCTGTGAACCATGTGTTGAATGTATCATCCACGTTTTTTTACTCGCATAAGACTGCATATAGTTAGTAACGATATGTAAAAGCATATAAATCCTAATTATAAACAAAGCAATTTTTTTTTTTTAAATATTATGTATCTGTAAATTGTTGTTGTGTCCTTCTGTAATTTCGCTAATTCGCCCACCTACGTAAATGATTGACAACTTTAAAACATGTTTGCCGCGTACACTTCCTGGTCCGTTATAAATAAAATCATAACGTTTTTATGCGAAAACTCACTAAATTCTATATTGATATATCGTTATTAATATTGACCATGATTTTCAAGTTTCAGTTCCATTAAGCGTTCGGAAATGAAAACGTATCCGTTGGAGCCTTGAAAACGACTAGCGCAGCTACCTACATTTTATTTTCGCATTTCCTGTTTGTAAGCCCGCAACGCTGTACAGCGCACGCTTTTAATAAATTATTCTTATAGAAAATCATTAAGAATTTATAGGTACCCGGGTATTGTTAAAACGAAATTGTACATTATCAAAATTGTGTTGTCCTTCGCTTTGTATTAATTTAATTAATATTGAATCGTAACGATAATAAATGTGTACATTAACAATAATATTAACACTACTTATATAGTATAACAACCCCCCTCCACACACAATCAACAAAACAATTATTGTTTAACGTCTTAAATAATATGCTTAATTAATGACCGACTTTTCAATGTGATAAAAACATTAAGAAAAACTTTTGTTAACGATTTTGTTATTAAATATATTTTGTGTTTAAAATAAACATTTTTAATTGATTTATAAAATATCACAACTATGTTAAAATGATACATAGAAAATATTAAAATTGATTAAAAAATTTAATAAAATGTCTATAATACAAAATTATTAGTATTGTAAATAAAACACTAAATATCACTTATATCACTTAATTAATTAGAAAATACAAATTTGTTACATTTAATGACTGAAATACACGATAAACAAAATGTATAAGAATAACGTCTGATTAAAAATGTTAAAATCGTATTTTTTCAAAACAAAACATTATTGAAGAAATAATAAGAATGTTTAAATGTATTTTTATGCACATAAAAAACGTTTCGTTGCCGATTGGTAACATCGAATTATTATATTATTTGCCTATATTTGCGTATACTACCTACATATGATTTGGACAATTGATTAAACGAATAATTAAGTGTATAATTCACAATTTGCGTTCGTATAACTCATATTTGTTTTCATTTAATATAGACGATTACATGGCAACTGGTGAAATTTCGATGCGAGATTTTCCATGGTGATGATAATAAAAAAAATCTTCACCCAGTTCATGAACAGCATACGTAGTAGTGGTGATTTGAAACTATTAAAGATAGTGGCCACTGATATTTCTTCGAATAGGAAGTCGTACTCGGAAGTCAAAATACCGAAGACAAAGGTATTAAATGAGGTAAGTCATAGGTTATTTTAACCAGTTAAACATTTCGTGTCCACTTCTTTAAACATGCTTAACTGGATTTATTATGAATGATACCTAACCTTGGATATATCCAATGTCTCGTACATTAAACCGGTTAGTACCAATGCTCGATAGCATAAACATAATTTTCTGGGTTTTTTTTCTTTCTTTCGTGACACATTTACATTTTTTTTATATATATATATGCGTGTACGTATAGTGTCATTAACTTCGTAAAATATGCATTTACGTAGTTAATTCTGAAATAACGAAAAGAAACAAGCAACTAAAATCCAATATACTAAACCTACAAGTACCTACTATAATATTATGCATACGAATAATAATAACGTATGGTTACGAACTTTGCATATTTTTTTTTTTTTTTCCTAAGGTTTAGGAAATTTGATTTAAACAAAGACATTACGGATATATTATTTATTTTAAAATATCACGAAAAATACATTTAAAACCCGTATTAACTATTATTGAAAATCGTCACTACGGAATGAAGCTCTGCGGATCACCCACTACTCCCACTTTTAAAATATATATTAAAAAATAGCTATCACGCACAATCGAGCCTATTGTTTTAAATACTGAAAGCGACTATGTATTCACGACTGTGTTTAAAAACGAATGTAGAATCGCACAAAATTAAAATGATGATTTCACATTATTTTTCAGTAGTTTGCAATTGTCAAGGCATTGAACTATACAGTTTGTAAAATAAAACAATTCCATTTTCTATCTAAAAACGATACTTTCTATTATTGTCTATAAACAAAAGTTTTGTCTGAGATTAAAAGTAAAAAGCCAACACATAAATATTGTAAAATATTAACAACTATTCGCATATTTTACAAAGGATTTGTTAAAACATATTATATTTCTTTAATATGTACACACTACACGCCTAATATATTTCATATAATATTGTAGGTATTTTAATTTTTACAGAAGTTTGATATTATAGGTATCTATAATATAGTTAACCTATAGTTTTATTCCGTTTCCCAGACCTAACACGTAAAAAGGAAAGATAAAAAAAAACGATTAGAAATTAAATTACAGAACACGTAAAACGTATAGGTATTTATAATTATATAGTTTTTTTTTTTTTTAGAAAATGTATACTGTTCCGTAAATAAGTATATAAAACGTTATTAAAAGTTTATTTTATGTTACTTATGCATACGTAATATAATAATATGAAGTAGTTATAGTTACACACAGTAGGTAATTATAGCTATAATCATAAATTTGATAGTAAAAATAATTTTAACGACTCGGCAAAAATTACAATATTATTATATAGGCTAGGACTGTCGACACGTAGAAAATTATAAATTTAAAAATGTATTTGAATTTTATTTTTCCTGTTTAAAATGTCGTGGTTTCCGGACGGATGTATTTATCGATAGAATGATAATGACGGTGTATGGGTATATGAACTAATGTTGTGCGTAATATACAAGTACGGGCGATTGTATTTTTTTTTTTTTTTTTTTTTTTTATTATTTTAACTCTTTCGCGACGTTTTCCCAGGCATTACGGTGACTGGACTCTTATACGAAGGTCGCCGGAATAACTCGTAATACGGATAACAGTGGCATAAAAACGCGCGATTCGTATATGAAATGTTATAATATTATCACGACAATAGTGATCGTCTAGAATCATTGTAGCAATAGGTACCTCTACTACCTATGTTAATGATATACAGATAAAGTACCTACCCATACATATAGTGTGTACACACGTGTATACAAACTCCTTGTTGTAGTCCGCGTATAGTGTTGCCGCGTGACGATTTCCTGGTTTGAATTTAACGATCAAGGTGAACGACTCAATCGCGACGATGATAATAATAATAATAAGAAGAATAAGGACCATTTTCTCTCGCTATTTTCTTTAAGACATTGCGTTGACCAGTACACAGTACGAAAGACTGCGGTGTATAACGATCCGGCCACAATCGTGATAAATTATTAATATTGTTGGATATCGACAAGGTAAGGAAAACATTGCTTATTTCATAACTACTTAAGTACCT
Organism: Tuberolachnus salignus; assembly: GCA_956483605.1. NCBI lineage: Eukaryota > Metazoa > Arthropoda > Insecta > Hemiptera > Aphididae > Tuberolachnus > Tuberolachnus salignus. Next base: position 31,135,920 of record OY101435.1, on the reverse strand, counting down.
CTATCTATATTCGTTGCCTCGGCGCTACGGCAAAAATAGCGGAAAGTTTTTTTTTTTTTTTTTCGTTTTTAACAAACATTTAATACCTACGGTTCGATTCCGTGTTCCGCTAAAAACAAAACAAAAAAATCACACCTAGATTAAAATCATTTTCGACCCTTCAATAGAGTACATATTAATGTAACTATATTATATTTATTTAAAAATACAAATTATGATAAAATGTAAAAAATGATTTAAAGTTATACTACGTTCACATTAGAGTTAAATTGACAAAGTTAAATCGCTTTAGAAAATATTACGAACATTGTGATTTTTTTTTTGAGATTCTGTTATACACTAAAATATATTTTTAAACTTTGCTTTTTACGTTGGTCTCTAGTTACATATAAATTATAACAATGAATTAAGTGCATTTTGAATCATTTATACATGTTTAATAAACTATAATCCGAGACTGGTACTTCAATGGACACATTACTGAAATCTGATTTAATAACATCCAAATCGAATAATTTTCTTAATTAAGAAATAACTATATTCACTATTCGATGTCTTTGTATATTTGTCGTGCAGATTTTTCCACAGTAATCGTTTCTACAATGTACATTTTTATTTTTTTCTCAAATTAATTATATTATATTATAGGACAATATTGTTTTAAATAATTACTAACAAACAAAAATGGTTGTTAGTATAGTGAAATTGGCACTCTTCTAACGTTTTAAAATATACTATGAAAATTTTTCAACTGTAAATAAAAAAAAAATGACAAATTTTAAATATCAGTAATTTTCGATTTAGACTTTAATTTTAGACTGCAGTTTACATAGTACATTCAATAGTTATTGTGTTTATTACTATACTCATTTTTTCCACAAATACATTTTTCAAGAATACAAAGAAATTGGAAATAATATTATGGTCTTATCGCATATATGCTCATCATATTTTTAATTTCACTGGGCGGTATCAAAAAAAAAAAAAAAAATTTTCTACTACATATAATTTATACGTTTTGATGCATAGCGAGTTAATCGGGACCAACTTATTGGTATACGACAACTTGACTGTTATAACGGCACAAAACAATTATATCGGACAACATTATCTAAATCAGTGGTTTCCAACCTTTTTTACACTACAGACCACTTGGAGAACTTTAGATACGGTCACGGATCACCACAACTTTAGACCATATATTTCTTATAAACAAGAATCAATTTTTTTCACCTTTTTAGAAGAATTTAGTTTATGAATAAATAAAAACCAATGAAATTCCTTAGAGCAGGCTTATAATATTGTTTATAATTGATGAATTTTAAGTAAAAGTTTTATATTTATTTACAATTTAACGCAAATTACTATTATAAAAAAAATGTACACCATATTATTATATTTATTAAAGGTAAATTACAATTATTAAAACAATTTAATTTGATTTTTGGGCTTACATTTTTTGTTTGGACTAACAAAGATATTCTTGGGGGAATACTGCTCAGAACTACACGCATGTCTTTAATGGCGTTAAACTGATTTCTTTGTTTGTTTTGAATGTAGAGCAGCCCGGAAAATCCTTGTTGAAAACATAACAACTAGTCTATTGTATTCTATCGATAATCTAATCATGCTGTACAAACAAGATTTGATTATCGGTTAAAATAATAAAATAAGTGGCATTATGTAATTTAAATTTATAAATAAACGACGTGCCATACACGATTGTCGGTATTTGTGTCACGTCCCAGAGGAAAAATGAAATATTATGAAATTTTGTAGGTATTGCTCGCGGACCACCATACATTGTCTTGCGGACCACCGGTGGTCCGCGGACCATAGATTGGGAACCTCTGATCTAAATGATTTGAGAGTATTATACTCGATCAACAGAAAATATTAAGCTGGGTAGGTAACTGATATCCGGTGGGTGGTTTTTTTTTTTTTATTATTATCATTATTAATGTTGTTAAAAACCACGGCGACCTATCAAACAAATTGTGCACGGGCTCATAGTTTGGGATACGCCGGTATATGTGTATTTAATGATTAGTAATTTTGGCACACACTCGCGGTGAATACCTGCGTAAAACAAATTGCGAAATATTTATGTATAAAGATAACTACCATCGTATAATATTTTATTCGCTAGTCATTGGTCGTCGGTAATTATTGCTAATTATTTTATACATTTAAATAACACGCGTTCTTAATGTTAATCGGTAGGCACACGCATTAATCGAACTCTGCTACTACACGTGGCTACACCAACAATCGACTATGTTGCCAAACCGATGTATTATTATCGTATATCGAGTTTACCGGTTGTTCAATCCGGAAATATAATAATATTAACATTAATGCCCATATCGCAACCTGAACTTGTTCCCGGCGATTTCGATAACGTTTAAATGGCCATCTAATGTACAATACGCACAAGACAGCTGCTAGTGATAATTCCCTATAACAATTTAATGTATTTAAAATAATGGATATATATCAAATTTGAAATATGCATTGCGTGGTTATATTGTATAAAGATCGATAATACCGTTTTATTAAATTATGTTCTTATAGTGTTAATAATTCAATTAACGCAATTCTAATGTACATCGTTCGTATACGTTATACCTAATAGCCATACAATATAGTATTGATATCTAAGAACTTACCAGTTACCGGTATTGTTATTTGTATTTTCTTAAATTACGAAAAATTATAGTCGTAGATACTTACGTACCGATTTAGATTTTTAAGAAAAAAACTATTCAAAACGAAACTGTAAACAGTAAACTTGGGTACCGTAACGAGAGGTAATATTATTAAACTCGACTAGTTTTGGCGCAACTTTGAAACACGTGTGTATAAACTGATCACTGCGGTGATGGATAATAAATACAAGGAGGAAACCTAATAAAAAGTGTATGTATAATAGTTAATCATTTGTCTATAATTAAATTAACGTTTTACATATAGAGTTTTATTATGATAAACACATAATTTGATCGTAAAGAACTGCATTAATTACATCTATCGTTGGCAATTGTAGCATTTATGTACTTTGGCAATTCAATTAACAATTAGTAAAAGCACTTTCTCAAATTATTAAAATCAATTTATAATCAGTAATTAAATGAAGAAACCAGTCTACCTGTCTACATTTATTTAAATTTAAAACTATCTCAGTTATTTTCGAGCTCAACTATTAATCAAATCGAGATATTATATCCATTAAGCAAGCCTTATAATAATTAATATAATTATAATAAACCTACGCTGTATTTAATTATTTGTATAATCTTTTTGAAATTGTTTCAAAATTAATGCAATTTAATTCAATAATTAGTTGAAAAGGTGTACGAAAAGTATTTGTTAACTTATGTGAAGTCCCAAGGTTTTATTTAGGTTTTTTATTTTTTATTATCGTTATTACAGCTCAACTATAAACTAAATAACTTAAGTTATATGTTTAACATTTTTTATAAACGAGCTCTAATAAGTCTTCTAATAAAGAGGAAAATACCTATGTAACTCTCAAGGTTATTTTTACATTATATATTGAAATAAGTTTAATATTTTTAAGTATTTAAGGAGTTATTTTAATTATCTGACAATTATTATAATATATTATACGTAGTATACTACGTTATGTGTGTAGCGCATGGGAGTAATATGAATAACAGTGATAAATAATAATAGTAATAATAATTATTTGAAAATCATACCGGTAATATTTTATATGTTGTAGGTTTTTTTGTTTTTAAGTAGTCGTTTGATTCATAGTGCTAATCCTAATCCTCTAACCTTAATAGGTAAACACTTAAACAACGTGTGAAAACAAAATCTAAAACTATCAATTCGATTTCTTGTCGAATGTTTGTCTATTTGTTTACTTAATTTTTTTGTTAATTTTATTTCGCAACATGCCGATTAGGTAAAAACGTGTAAACGATTATCGAGTTCAAATAATATAGTTTCGTGTTATCTTTTGTGTGCCGTTTTACTATAATGGAAGTGAACAATTTACGTTCGGTGCACTATATAATATTATCAACATCAGATGATAATAATAATAAAAACAAAGTGTAATATTTAGTTACAACTGTTCACTACTTGACTTTCGTAAACACGATTTAAAAAAAAGAATGTAGATAACAAGTTTTGTGCTGGTTTTTTTCCGAGTCTTAGATAAAGACATAATAACTGACGAAATGATTAATTCGATTATCTTTTGCGAAATATAAGCTGTAATAGAAAAAATAAAATATAAAAAAATAATACGCATACGTATATCACACTAACACTTATATGCGCATTATGTATACATCCTTATCGATTATTTTAAGTATAAAAAATGTATTATATATTTTAATACAGTACGAAGTTCGTTTTAAAACAAATACGTATTATTTAGGTACTTATATTTATTAACCCAGATCGATTCGACTTTAATCTCATAAATTCATGGCTATTATTATGCATTAAAACCAATACGACAACTACTTTTAAACATTAAATAACATCATGTGATTTGTTGTCAATCGAAAAATGTGCGTATGTAACGCGATTGGAAAAGGATTTCAACAGATAATGGTAGGTAAATTTACTTAAACAATCGTATAATGAAATATAATCCGGCTTTGAATACGTAAATTATCAGTAATTAAATAAATTGTAATAAATAATTTATCTAATTAAACAACACTTAACCAGTTATCGGTTTAAATGTATTAGGATGTAACCCGACTGCTAAACCTATTCAAATTTTCTATTATTATCATTTTTACCAAGACGTATTTTTTTTCTTCAAATATAAATATTGTTACATTGTAATTTCATATCAGACGGATAGAGCCCGAAACGACCGTTTCGCACCACTTATGTGAGAAACGCATTAATTGTTGTTCTAAGCACAATTTTCACATTCGTATCCCTACTGCCTACTACCTAAAAACGAGTATTGACTTTTGATTTTCAAATGCCCCTACTTGTTCAACGCGGATACAAAGAGAGAATATTTTTTTTCTATAAATGTTTTGACACGCACAACGCTATTGTGATAATGTTGGATTTACCGTCGATGGGGGGACGGCTATAGGAGTTTTAGAATTTAGACCGGAAGAATAACAATACTGGTGCAATATAAGACCGATCGCCAAGATATAATCGGCGTCCTGTCCCGCTTCATATTATATAACTATAATATATTATAATAGATAATATTCTATAATATTATCGTGGCAACTTACAATCTACGCCTAACATGTAATTTATCGGGGCATCGGCGTTGACCTTATATTACCGTGTGTTTATTGTTGTACGGTTTACATAACACCATACGGCGTTTACGAATTATAATTTTAATACTAATTTAATATATATATATATATATATTATAATATGTATTTTTATCGTCAGAGAGGGGTTTTCTAACACGGCCGAGAATACATTTTCGTTTACAATCGCGCGTTAATTAATGGAAATTCGTGTACGCGTTCGGCATGTACGGTTATGCGGCGTGGCGTCAATAACAAGAAAAATATAATATTCAAGAGGAATACGGAATAATATTATTATTATCATCGATAATTCGTAATCGAAACGTATGCATACACCAAGTGGGCAAGTGCCCGCCCGTTTGATTACCTAACGCAGACACCCGTAGACTACTATGGACACCAGTTTATCGTCGGTTTATAATAATTATTCGAATCGTCTAAAATTGTTGTGTTTTAGAACCAAAAATATAATTACCGACTACATAGCAATTATGGTTTCGTTATTCGTTACAATAATGATCGTGGTAAGTGTTTATTACCGACGATATGCTGTGATTTTATTTTAATTACTAGGCGCGTCTGCCTATGTTATTATAAATACGTAGAAAATTATCTAATTTATGTTTTTTTTTTTTTTTTTTTTTTTTTATCACGGGAATAGCGAAAAAAAAAATTGACTGTATTTCGCACGATGCGCGCCCGCCGTGTTGTTTTATTTCGATACCTACCGCGTTACTATTATTTGTATTAAAACGAAATACTTTAAGTAGGCAAAACTTGATACAATATTGTAAACCGACACCAATAACAGTAATACATATATATTATATATATATATATATTTTTTTTTTATAATTTTACTATAACGGCGGCGCCAATTTTACATAATATAATTACGTTTTTACAGCTGACTCTAATGGTTAGCGGAAATGATACGAAGAAACACAAAGGATATGACAGCCCGCAATACATTGCGGCAGTCGTCGAATACCACCCCAACACGCCTGGCACCAACCCATTGCAGTCGATCCAGAACAATTTACCTATTTATGAAGATATAATCCACAACGCCAGCCAATATGTGAGTAAAGTTCAGAACGTTATTATACACGTATTACCGTATATCCGGCAATATTATCTCGAATTATAAAATGTAATTTCTACTCAAAATATCGGCTCTTAATTAACCAATCAAGCCATCCCGCCGTCGTTAAATATTAACAAGCAGTGCCGGAACAAAATTCTCTATCCTCGACTCGCATATAATATTTTTACACCACCCACATACCGTCTCAATCTATTCTCTTTTCTCTCTCTCTCTGTTCTTTTTTCTTTTCACCGCACACCCGCTCTAACTTTTCCATTTCTGCCGTATAGTAATAATAAATAATCAACTATAAATCCATTTGCTCGAGGACATCCCGAAATGTACTCGAACAAGTTTAATAATACGAGTTGCATCAACACTGACTTACCAGGATCGTAACGTGATATACTATTTAAATATTATTATCAATAATTGATTTATTATTGCAGCAGACGAGTGCTCAATTAGCATTATGAGCACGGGAACAGCTTGTAAATACTAAGGCATTTGTCTGTACATTTCAATAGATTATAAAAGAATATTGATATTATCATTTTCTTAACAACAAATATATATATCAAATTAATTTTATTGTAATGTAATTTACTGTCAATATGAATAATGCATTAAGTAAGTTTATTGCGATTCAAATAATGTATAATATAGCCAATTATTTGTCGCTCAGTTGTGAATTTATTGCGTGGTGATTACAATTGAATTTAGAAATGACCTAGGTATCTATTATTATGTAAATGCAGTGTATATTATTACGTGAACAAACCGTATAAATCAATGTTTTATATATTTTAGGACGTTGATATACTAGTTTTTCCCGAAGCCGGTTTAACCGGAGTTATACTACCTCAAGACAGAAAAGAAATACGACCGTTTTTAACAGAAATTCCTTCCCCAGAAAGTAACACTATACCATGTTTTAACGAATATTGTAGCACGGTAAATATTATTCTAGACCATACATGATACATTAAAAGCCTACTTATTATACGTAACTATATTAATATAATAATACTGTAATCGATAATATATTACGATATTTACGATAAAATTAAACGCGTAGTAGAGTCCGGCATTAAACATAATAGTTATCCGTGGATATATAGGTGTTGAATAAATTGTCGTGTGCGGCAAGACTTCATCATATGTATGTAGTGGTGAACATACCGGAAATTGAATACTGTAAAAAAGAAGACGGTGTACCGTGTTCGGACGATTTGGCAAATTATTACAACACGAACGTGGTTTTCGACAGGGAAGGGCGTATCATTGCCAGGTAACGTTGCCCAATCGATTACTTTTTGCATTTATTTTATCTACGATCTGCAATTATGTACTTAATGTTACCGTCGTCATGGGCAACCGCTGCGTGCCGACACGACGCGTATTTATATTATTAATATATAATTATTATTTTAGGTACAGAAAGTTTAATTTATTCTCAGAACTAGGATTTAATCACACCAATCTGGCGGAACTGTGTACGTTCGACACCGACTTTGGCGTGCGATTCGGAATGTTCATATGCTTCGACATAATGTTTCAAGATCCCGCCGTTCGTCTTGTCCGGGAATCCGGCGTTAAGGATATTATATTTTCCGCCGCTTGGTTTTCAGAACTACCCTTGCTTACAGGTTAAACACTCGTGAAAATATATATACAATTTCGTAAAAAAAAAAAAAAAAACAACCCCGCATTAAAGTTTAAAGATACGATATGCTATGAACGTCGCCAGGGTCGCCGGAACAACGAGGGCAATGAGAGCAACCGCCCTCAAGGGAAAAATTCCCTGGGGGCTAAAACCCCCACCGCTAAAAAAGATAGGTTTCAGTCGTGATTTATACGTTGAATATTGAAACAAAACTCAAAACAATTGAATAATCGTAGCCATTCTAAAAAAAAAAAAAAATATGAAAAAACGATTTAAAACAAAAATTGACTTTTTGACAAATAAATTGGAGCGATATTAAAAACAGAAAAAAGTTGTATTATTTTTCTAAGAGCATTGTTAATATTATTTATTTCAATTATTCACTAAAAGAAAAATGTATGTATATTTCTGGAATAAATTATTTATTCCCCCACGGTTCACAAATCGTTCCGGGGCCATATTAAAACATAATATGGACAGTAGTGCGTTCAATATAAATGTTAAATTTTCATGAAAATCCATGAGTTGTCCGTTTCGCGATTCCGTACCGTTCGTCGTATAATTTCCCAGATTTTTTTTTTTCTAAAGAAAAAAAAGTAAACATATATTTTGTCTAATCGAATAAAAATAAAATATAATCGAAATCGCCGCTGATAATACCGTATGTGTCGTTTGACCGTTTTTAGCCGATTCTGTTCAAGCCGGCTGGGCGTACGCCAACGACGTGAACCTAATAGCGGCCGGTTACGACAATCCGAAAATGTGCGGGGGCGGCAGCGGTATTTACGCGGGCAAAGAAGGCCCGGTGGTGATGTACATGCCCGACCGGGCGGGGACTCAGATAATTATATCGAGGGTTCTGAAAAGACGGTATCACAATAGCTGCGGCGGCGGCCAATCCAACAACAAACATACGTTCGACAGTAAATATCTGACGTTTTTGTCGGATTACTTAGTACTGCCGTACGGTAAAGAAAAACCCCTGCCCAACAGCAACCGGCCCAGTGATCTCAGGTCAGTAGTTTATATAGTTTAGCGTTAGGTGTACCGTAGCCAAAATATGGCGAGGGGGTGGGGCACCGCCGCCCTTCTCTCCCAACTCGCGAAATCTTTTTTTTCGTTTCGTTTCAAATACAAGTTATTTGTGTGTGTGTGTGTGTGGGGGGGGGGGGTAATCATCGCTGCTTACCGCGTTTATTATTTATTATTCGTTTGTTCGTATCAAAAGAAGAAAATGCATTTTTCAGCAACAAGACGTACGAATAAGTGTCGGTGTATATTTTATAGTTGTTAAACATAGCAAGGCGTCATTGACCCGGAATGTTTATCTGGTCACGGAACCGCGGATACGATACAAAAACCAATATTGTATCGCGGACGATCGTGCGCGTCTCTAAATTGTATAGCCGACCTCGATGTTATCGTTACAGGTTCTTCGCGGACAACAGTTTCAAGAATTTCCAAGTGGCGACCATGCAGTCCACGGACCCGGACGCGAGCCAGGACGAAACGCTGACCGCGACGTTCGAATACGAGCGGGACGGTTTCGAGTGCGCCGTGACGGTCAGCTGGCTCAACGAGAACAACAACGACACGACGTGTTACGACATGTTCGCGTACACCGGCACCAAAAAATTCGGCATACTCAACACGCACGTCGAAACGTGCGGGCTGACCACGTACAAGCAGTCCCCATCCGGTAGCACTATAATCCACTACGACCCCCCCAAAGACATGGTGACGATCACGGCGATCGCGATCAGCGCCCGGTTCGCGAACCTCGACACGCTGGCCATACCCATCACGCTTGACGCGCGCAACTATCCGCTGACCAGCGACTTCTACACGTTCGGATACCGGACCGTAACCGTCGCCGCTGGCAAGCGGAAAATGTTACAGGTCGACATGATACTGTCCAAACCAGTGGCCAACCTAGTGACATTCGGCATTTACAAACAGCCTCAGTCCTTATTATAGAGTATTTTTCTTCTATTTATCTTCCCTCGTCTTTTTTCCCAATACATATTATAATTAAGTTCAGTGGCAACCTTGGTCTCTAAATCTCCGGTTCACTCCGGTAAAGTGACTCATTATTCTTAACCGTTTCGAAACCGTCTTGCTCTTCGGTCTTCCTCTTCCCATCTTTTCATCCACAATTCATTTGTCGTGTCCACCACGACCCCGATTCTCCATATTATACATAACTCTTCTAGTTGGCCACCTCCGATATTTATATACATATATATATATAACCCGTTACTTTACTTCAGTAGGCACCGCGAATATCAAAATAGTATCTAGGTATTTTAATTATAGTTTCATAATGATATTTATAATTTAAGAATTAAGCGCCGTTACGGTAATTAAAATATATTGTACGTTTTGTGGTAAGTATCCGTACGTATTTCTGAACGTTTATTAATAATTGCACGTATATATAAAATCGTAATCGCCTAACTTGTTTTGTAAAGACGTTTACGCGTAATGAGGTTAAGTTAACCTAACTATTTATTATATATAAACGATCATTTATTATTACAATGTAAGTAAAGGTACATATTTACTGACCTGTTTATTGTGAAAATAAATATATTTTTCCAAGCTAAATGGATTTCCTCTCATCGTGTTCGTATAACAGCAATACCGTTCATAATTTCGTATAGACACTGATTTTATGTTTAAAATACTGAAATTTGCCATCATATTAGATGAGGGGGGGGGGTTGATATTTTAAAATATTTTACTGTATTTAAACAGCCGCTCTGTAAACATCGTCTTACCGCGCAAAACATAATTTATATCATGCCTATTAAACGAGTACCAATATAGTACCAATACTTATGTTTTAAACCTAATCCACAGTTATAATTTATTATTTTGCTATTTATTTTCTATTTTCTTTATAATTCCCATAGGCACATATTTTTCAGTAGGATCCCATAATTCAATTTTTAGTGGCATTTAATCTATGTGTCTCAAACATACAAGACGAACCTTAAGGACACGATGGTTCAATATGATTTCGTTGATCTCAAAATTGCTTGATTTAGTATCTATAGTTTCATTGTGGAAATAATTGTACTTGTTCAATGGTCAGCGCGACTATCTAAAGTGCAAAAACCAATTGATTCCGACGTCCACAAACGTATTTAAAGCCGATTCGATAAGTAAAAGTGACACTCTTTAAAATTGAATATGCGTAGATTTTGGGACGATTATAGTGCGTTGAATATATGTTGATTCAATTAGGATTGTTCATAATATATTCAGTGGTAATTCTTCAGTTACTACTGTCCTGAAAATACAAAAAAAAAAAAATTCACATTGTTTGGAATACGTTACCATTACACTACTTATCTATTGGAAACAATGATTGTTTCATGGATATACGTATATAAGTCATATCAAAATATTATATTATATAATTAATGACATTTCGAATTACGACTTTTTGGGACCTTATTGTATTATTAAAACATTTAAATTACAACAAATGACACCTACCCATAATGTACACTTACTCTGTGCATAACTATTAAACACCCCCCCCCCTAATCATAATTGTACTTTTGAAACAAGCTAGTGCTACCAGCTATGGTGTAAAGAGTTGTAAGGTTACAACCCCCCGACTCTTTCCCGACCAAATTGTTTTCATAATTTTCATTAATTATAATAATTTATTTATTACCTTACTTTTTCTTAGGTTTTCTTTTTTTTTTTTATGTTCATTTATTATTTTAAGACTAATATTGGAAAATATTTTCTAGTTACTTCACTGGTTTTATATATTTATTGTTCCGTACCTATACATATTATAATACATATATCAAAGTTTATGGCAACGGGTCAAATAAAATAGAATTATAACAAAGCATTTTCATTTATCATTAGAAATAGGACAACAAATTCTATTAACATGTTGCAGAGCAATATCTATACGTGCATATATATATATGGATTTATGAAAGTGTAATCGATTCAAAATCTACCACTAAAATATATGGTAAACGTATTGTAATAGAATATTTATCGATTCGAAACGATCTACTTAAAATCCACTATCGATTTATGGTCGATGAGTCTATATCCGCATTCAGTGCACTCCGGGTGTATACCCATGACATTCCGATAACTTCGTGTCCGATTACATGTCAGCGTACTGCCGTGGTTCACCAGGTGGTAGTCACTGTACCCGACAAATAATCGTATCGTTGGAATAAAAACACGTTACATTTTAAACAATTTCCTAATTCGATTTTTACCATGCAAAAATTGGATTGTATACCACGCCATCTAACGAGGTAAAAGATACTGGGACATTCCGTGGTATTTTATCAAAGAAACGAGTAGGATATAATATATATATATAGGTCATGATGCAAAATTGTATTTTGAACAACAAATATTTTATTAAATCTTTGTATAATTAATATTTAGTTGATATATATTTCTCTTGTAAAAAAAAAAAAAAAAACTATTGTATTAAACCCGTCTATCGTATTCTTGGTACCGAAATAATTGTCGAATAGACAATAGACGTTAATATTATAGAAACCAGTTTGTAAGACGTTAAACGAGTGAACAAATTAAAATCCAAATAAAATTAATATATTACTATTAAGAGTATGTATTCTGTATTATTTTACAAGACTATTAAAATTATTTATTTGTATATATTTTTTTTGTCATTTGTAAATAAAAATATAATTGCTTATATGTTTATTGGATTAAGTATTTGTTTCGTGTAAAATATGATGATTCAAAATAAACAAATCGCATTTTATTACTATTTATTTTGTATAAATTATTATCGACCATTTGATCGAAATTACAACCAAGTATGGATTAATTATTTATCAGTAACGACTAGGTCTTCGAGTCTTTATGTATTAATCTTTTCGCCTAACAGTATAATGCTATAATCGCAAGAGTAGTTCTGAGCACTAACTATGATGATTTGCTTAAATCGTGGTTTGGAATAACCATAACGAGTACAGCAGTTGTGGGCAGGGGCGGGTGTAGGGATGGGGAGGGAGATACAAAGAGGGCAGCTTGCCCCTCCCCTCCGGGCCATAGTTAGCTTTTTCCCGAAATTTAACAATCATGTTATTTGAGATTTTAAAAGTGGATCAAAATAACTAACGGGAGGAAAAAATTTCGTTAAAATTGTCTATATGCAATATTTTAATTTTAGGTGCTTCTTTCTCTATTATATTATGTATTCAGTACAGGTAGGCAAGGTTACTTATTTATGTCATATGTGAAAAAAATGATTATTATTTTAAAATGTATATACCAATGCAATTAATTTATATTTTGTTTAGGATTTAAGATCTGATCTGTAGTAAGTCCAACTTTGTTGCCGATGAGGTAAGTGTTAGTTAGGCCAATCGCACACCAAAAGAGAAAAACTGTGTTAGTCTTTTTTGTTTTAGTCAATTAAAAACAATTTGTTTTGTATACACGCATATCAGTTAGTCAATACGTCAAGACAAGACAAGACAAACAAATTAGTTATCAAAATATCATCTGACAAAATGGTTGTAATTTTTATGTGGTACAATTAATAATAAGATTGTGATTATCAAAAATTATAGAAATTTGCTTAGTAGTTATAAACAGTGAACACACAACCGCAACAATTAGTCTTGCCATGATTTTGAATTTTAACACATTGCTATGCTTCAAGAGATGTTCTCCCTCAATGAAAAAAATCAATTTTGTACAAAGTAAAAAAAAATTACACTTTTTGAATTTTGGTGTTTATTGACTACTGCTTAATGTGAGACTGATAGAATCAAAAGAAATGATAGAATTATGTAATTATATAATAAGTAGTAGCTAAGTAGTAGTAATTATATAGTTTTATTGGATCATTTTTATAAGGAACAATTTTTCTCATTTTTTTTTTACAATTAAGCAGCCAAAAAAAAAAAAAAATTAATAATAATAAGTAAATATATATTAATTCTAGTAGACAACAGAATGAGACTAGATTTAATAATTTTTTAGTCTTTGAAAAAAATCAAGAAACCAATTCTATAATATAAAATACATTATCTGTATATAAGAAATATAAAATTAAAAATGTATATAAAATTAAATGTTATACAAATAATACTTCAACTTCTTAAAAATTAAAAAAATATATATTTATAAAAACATAAATAATTATGTATTTGTATTATAACCAATATTAAACATTAAATTGTAATTTTCACATTATTTAAAAATAGTAAATATATTTTTTTTAAATAGTTTATAATTGTGTATAGTAAATTTAAATTAATAATGGAAAATATTGCCACTTAAGTGTTCTTAATAACCTATGAGTGATAATTAGGACAGTAAATTACAAATGTTAAACCCTGTAATACACTGATCAACCGATGATCAATGATGTGTGCATTTGTACAAAATAATCGATTCTTGTTTAAAATCTTTCTTTTGAACTGAAATTTGTATCTTGTAGAAGCCTTAATTCTTGAATTTCTTCAAATTTTTCATGATCCCTGATATGTGCATAATTTGCTGATAGACACATCAGATAATGAACCTATTATATGAAATATAATAAAGTAAACTATCGTTTTGTTGCGCAATTAACATTAATTTTAAGGTAAAAGGGAAATTGTATAAAACTGATGTGTAGTTAAAGCGAATGCATGGTGTGGTACGTAGAATAGGAAATGGAATATTTAGTATATAACTTACCAAGCTTGTTAATACCAAAAGAGCACCAAAGGTACCCAAAATAAACATAAATTCTGATTTTTCAACAAAATCCCTGCAAAAGAACTTGATGTCTCGAGTTTCGCAAATTTTTAAGTAATCAATACGCGTTGATTGTGGAAATAGAAAATCTAAAAAATGATATTGAATAGAATTTTTACCAAAAGTATAAAACTATACATTTTAACACATGCAATATTAAATATATAGTATTTATATATATTTACATGAATTATTTAAAAATATAGAAATAAACGATTATACATACAAAATTGTGTTAAATCTATGCATTGGTGTTTTTCTTGTACTTGAGAACTACTACACATATTCCAAAAAACGGTCAATATAAATGTTGCAATTATAAGGAGTCCAAATATGAAAATCCAAAAATATTTTATAATGTATATAATACCCATAAACTGAAAAAAAAAATGTATATACATTGTTCTAATTTAAAACAAATTAAAATAGAATACCTAATATTTTTAATTTTCATACTTACAACTGCACAAGATATTCTACCACCAACTCGGTTTCGCCATGCTTTATATATATGACGTCGCGTTGCACCAGTGGCCAGAAACCCAATGAATATTATCATTAACGTTAGAGCTCCCATTCCAGCTGCTAATAATACTAATATTGTTTTGATAGTTTCTAGCCTGCAAAATATAAAATACTCATAATGCTAATTGTGTAAATATAAAAGTGTATTTAAATAATAAAATACCAGCCAGTAGAGAGATGAAATACTTGGTCCAACATTAATGCAGTTAGTGTTGTTCCGCGGTACATCGTACTACAGAATACGCCAACACCAGTTATGCATAAAGCAGCAGCAACTAATGTGGCATAAGGTATTCGTGTTGTGCATGCCACTGAATTGGAAGCTAAAATAAATTAACTACGTATAACTATGTTTTTTTTCAGTACTATGTTATACAAACTAATAATAGTTGGTAACAATTAGATCCTTTTAATAAAAAAACTTACATCCTGCATCTGTCCCTCGAATTTTGTAACTGGAATGTAATGAATACTCAGAATAACGCCCAAGAGTTTCCCTGGACGGATTATAGTGTGAACTTTGTAAAGGAGTTTCCATTTCAGATCTTTGGAAATTGTAATTGTTACTCATAATTTATAATTCTAAAGTAAAAATAAAAATAAATTGATTTTAGTAAAATGGGTAATAAAATAATATGGACAAATGATATCATTAAACATAATTAAACATTTCACTAAATACCAACATTTGAAATAACTAAAAACACTCAAGAGTATTACAATATAACATTACCAAATGTATAGGTATAAAAACTGTAAAATTGATATATTTTGATCCAACTGTAACTATTTAGTAAAAATTTTGTAGAAAAATGGGCTTGTACATTAACATAAAGTCACTTACCAAATTCTTACAACTTTGAAGTATTTAATATTATAAGAAATCTTTTAAAATTCAATTTAGAAGAAAAAAAAGAACTGTTTAAGGCCAATCTCAACAACACACTGCCATTCAAATTCGATTACACACAATTGGATGGAGACAAATATTTTATGAATTTACGTATGTACACTCGATTGAACGATATTAGTCATAACAGCTGGCGAACAAATTATATTAACTCACTTAATCAATTATAACAGTCAATAATGTCGAAATGGAATATAATATAATATTTAACACTATGTATTTAAATAAAAACTGAATGTTTACTAATCGGATATGAATACAGTAATTAATAGCAATAAAAGATAGGAATCCAAAACAATTAAGTATTGTGTTGTCATTAACCGTTATCAACTATTTGATTGACAAATTTGTCTCGCACGAATTACGATTACAGAATAGATAGTATGGTTGCGCCACGGATGTAAAGAACACGACCGGGGGAAGGGATATCATAGATATTAGATACATAACAAAATATTTAATACAGGTTGTGCATTTTATAGAAACCTCTATAATATGTGTTTGTAGTGTTTTTTTTCTTATCAGGCATTTGTATTATCACTGAAGCAGAGCAGACCTCATCCAATTCGTGCCCCTTGCTTTGGCTCGGATTGCCATTAAAATATTTTTCGGACTCAATAAAAATTTAATAAATAATATTATTAATTCTGTTACATACATATTTAGCAATGGCTTTATTTGTCAAGTATTCAAAGTTAAGCGGTTGCATTAAACACGTGTAAGTCAATTTTATTTATCTTGTAATGGTGCGCTGTTTAATCTAAAAATTATAATATATTCTTAACCACTTTAATTTAGAAAACAATATATTTAATTATATCAAACAATTTGTTAAAGGTTTGTTTGGTTACCTGTGCTTAAACCTATTGTTTCGGTGCATAACATGCCTAATTTGTTTTTTTATTAAATGTTTGAAAGCCTACCGATAGATATGTTCTATTAAATAAGTATTTAATTGATTAACAAAGTGTTCTAAGAAACGTAGGAAAATGTGTTCCCTATTATTTAATATTCTTTTGATCTGTGAGTAAAAATATTCTTGATATACAAATATCAAAATATTTCTGCATAGAATATAAAGTTGTCAAATAGAAATATTTGCTTATAAAACAAGAGTTAATAGAAATTTGATACATATATTCAATTTTGAACATTGCTTTATAATTATTATTATTTATGTATAAGTTAGTTTCTCGTTTAAAGTTTAATTAATTTTTGATATTTAAGATTTCATATGTCGCCGCAGTTTACAGCTAAATATAGTGTATATCCGCCTCATTATATGGAACCGGTTTACAAGAAACAAGAATTTAATAAATTAATTGAAACTAAAGAAATCGATAATTTAAAATTAGTTCCATTTAAAGCAGCTAAAAGCAATGACACATGTTCTATATTTCACGACCCCGTGGTTTCGTAAGTATTTATTGATTATTTTATTGTATATACATATGTACATGTAAAATGAGTATTAATCTTTATTATTTTCATAATAATGTTTTTATTTAATTAATTTCATCGAAATACATGTCTTGGAAATTATACATTTAACCCTAAAGAGTTAAAAACAAAATTTTATAATTATATGCTTAATCAATTTATTGAAATATTATCATTTAAAAATTAATTTACCAAGACTAGTTTTATTAAAACAATATGTCATTTGATTTTAACAACATTCTAATATTGATTGAAATGGATATATTTTTTTTTTAGAAAATTAATAAACTATATGCTTATAAAAGGACAAAAGCAATTAGCCAGAAAAGTTTTAGAAAAAGTAAGTAATTGATTAATATTTAAAATACACTTATACAGGATGTTCAGTGAACATTAAATTATTTATTAAACTTAAATGGGAATATTCTTTAGCCTTTATAAACTAATAAAAAAATGTTTTAAAGTATTTAAATATTTATTATTTTTTTCATAATCACTTTTTATTAATAAATGTACAAAAAAAAATGTCTGCATTATCTGTTTTGATTTTATATTGACTACTTTGTACATGAATAGGTCACCTATTTACATGTACAATTTATAAATTTGTTTTTTTTTTTTTTTAGACCTTTGAACAAATAAAAAAATTACAGCTAGCAAAATATAACAGGGAAACTGATCTTGAGAAAAAAGCATCAATAATTGTTGATCCTGTTGTTATCTTGAAAAAAGCTATTGATAATTGCAAACCTCTATTAAAGTTAACACCAGTAAAGAGAGGTGGCTCGTATTATCAGGTATGTTTTATTTTGTATTTATATGTTTAATAATACTGGAGTTTATTTAAATTGCCTGCAACTACCATTAAATTATGTTTTTTTAATTTAAATTGCAACATAACCATCCATGTAGAAATAGAAATTTAACAATAGGAGTGCAGGATATTTTTGGATCTTAATCTGTCTGTCTGTTTAATATTTCAGATCTCTAGTGTCATAAATTTAGCTCATACACAAAAATACCTTCTTTTATCATATTTGAAGATGTTTTTATTATTTTTATTACAATATGCTGTATGATATATTCCTATTACTTTATTAAAATTTACAATTTATTACAAAAAAATAATGATTATTACCTATGTTTAATGTAATTATATTTTTTATTGCAATTAAAAAATAAAATAATGTCTGTTTTTTTACATTTAAGGTACCAGTTCCGATAACAGATAAAGAAGCTACTTTTTATGCAATGCGATGGTTTGTAAATTGTGGAAAAGAGAAAGACAAATCAATTAGTTTTGCTGATTTTATGGCCAATGAATTCATTCAGGCATCAAACAATAATGTGAGCATACATTTTTGTAATTTGATTAATGCAATTATTTTTATGTATTTTATTGTATTTTTCTAGGGGCATGTTGTGAAAAAGAAATTAGATTTGCATAAACAATGCGAATCCAACCGTGCCTATGCTCATTATCGATGGAGTTAATTATTTTACTTTAAATATACAAATAAATATTAAGCTATAGGTATAATATGTATTTTTTTTTTTTATGGTAACTCCATTTTTATTATTATTAGTAAAATATAAAGCCAGTTATAAAACAAAGTCTATTGTTTTTTTTTTCATTCAAAATAATTATTTATTATAAATAAAATTCTAAAAGTATATATGAAGCAGAGGACATTTAAAAGTTTTTAACAATATATATATATATGTATTTTGTTTAAATATTTTTAGTGAATATATTTTCAGAATTTGGCCATTGATGGCAAACAATTCACCAACCTTGGCCTATGTATTTAACAAAAAATAAAGTGACTGTGTTAGAACAATTAAAAAAAAAAAAACTACCTATACAAAATTGAATTATATTGAAGTAAGAGTAAATATATACCATGTCAAAAAAAAAAAAAAAAAAAAAACTAGGTTTGGCCATAATAAAATTGAAGAGTCCGTCTAATATATGGTTTAACAATGGTAAAGTAATTATGTATATATTAACAGTGGTCTAAGTGGAAGGATGCTCAGTTGTTCATATGAGTCATATGTAATTGCTTATACACATGGGGGTGCGGGTGAGTTAAACCTCTTACACATTTTTTTTATAATACAATTTTTTCAATAGTATAAATATTTTTTTTTTAGTCTTGTTTTTAACCATTTTCTCAACTACACATAGAACAAAAATATTAATCGGTAATATTTGTAGGTATATTAATATAAGGGAGATGTATTATTTCGGACAAAATAATTGGAGGAACGGAAAATGTAAATTATATTCGATCACTGTTAACTATGCGTCTTCAATTTTTCAGTTGCCTTCGGTATTCGGCTTCGCCAAGATGAGTAGTATGTGCGATGTAATTTTGATAGCTGTGGCTGAATTAATTGTTGATTTTTGCGTTCATGTACGTAAAAATAAGCGATTTTGGGTCCTACCAAAGGACTTGGGGAATCGAAAAAAATCACACTATCAGTAATTTGATAATATCAGAAAATTTATCTTGTACGAATTATATTTCGAATATCGATGCGACGTGGATTTCAGAAATATTTCAGTGACTTCGAACACCGAATTGCGACTGAACCGGAACGCGTCTACACTACACTATACTATAGCCGTGGTTCGGCTTCCTTTGATGTAGACCGCCAAAGATTTGGTAAGAATCGGCAACGCAGTCGTACTGATAACGAAGCCGACAGTCACGTCTACAATAAGTGCGTCGTAGCGAGGACGCACCTTTATACGTCCACTGGGTATTGTTATCTATTGTAAAGAAAGTATAGACCAAATAGTTTTGGTGTGTAGGGGGGGAAATTACAAATATTGTCTTACGTACAACTCAAACGTTCTGAATCCACGATATTGTTGTCTATATAAGGAATATCAAATAGGAAAAAAAAAAAAATTAGGTGCTTGAAAATATTTGTACTGTACAGCCGTGATTGGGAAAAATAGAAAGGTAATCGTTGGTACTTAGTCACAACTCTACACTACGAATATTAAGAATTTCCTCTATTGCCGCCCACTTACTTATAGATAAAAAAAAAAAAAAAAAAAAAAAAAAAAAAAAAAAAAAAAAAAAAGAATAGAGACGATTCAAAATATTACAATTGTACAAGAAATTAGTAGAATTTTCACGAATGTAATTTCCGGCAGTAAAATTAATACGCGAAACGTTAATTATTAGGTGTGACATTATCCGCCGGCCAACTATTACATAGAGCAGTAACTAGTGATGTCACAATTTTTTTTTTATCGTGCTAATGATAACACGTCTGATAGTTTAAAGTTATTCCGTGGTATAAAAGCCAATAATTATGATAGTAATCAAATCGCAGTACAAAGAATCGCACGTACGAAATAATATCGTTACTTATGGATGCTCGGTGTTTCTTTTAATTCGTCGTTAAATTAATAAATAATTAGGCTCGTACGTTTTGCGTTACCACCGATGGGCCCGTGTTGCCGACAGTCGCCGACTCATTGCATCAATCAAAATAATGTCAACTTCTAGATGTGCGAAAAAATGTTTAGTAAAAAGGCGCAAACGGACGTGAAAAAATCGGCTCACAAAATATTGGACCCAAAAAAAGACATAGCCACGAGATTTAAACATTTGAAAGTTTTATTAGGTATTTCTGTGAATATTTATTTGCCGCCTACGGTCGTAACAGAATCATTAATTTCTTCTTGGTTGTTATATTCGTGTAGATAATAGCGATCAAAATGAAACGAAGCATTTGTTTGAAAATAATTACTCAAGTATCTATCAAATTGTTTATGAAAGTTTCATTTGTGTCGAAGCCAACTTGAAACAAAGAGGTAAAACTTATTATATTTTTATAATGCTTTACTTAACACAGTGGTTTAATTTATAGGTACAGAATTTAATTAAAAATAATTGTACATAATTTTTACTATATGTAGGTGTAATAGTGGTATTTTATAAAACTAAGAAAAAAATATTCTGATTATTTTCTTTATTTAGAGTAATTATTTCAATGGATTTTATAGTGTTACATCTTAATGTTTTTGGGGACTGTGAAATGTGTTATATTTGTCAATACATTGAAATTGTTCTAGGCATATGTAGCATTATAATAGGTACTCGTCACATAATTACATCATTTATAAATAATTACCTACCTGAGTACTTGATAAAGAGATCAACAAATATTTTATATAAACTTGTATATATAACATTAAAATTCTGTCAGACATTTTTTAAACTTGAACGAAATATATCAATTTATTACATTGTATTTCTCAAGTAGATTTATAATCTTTTATCCAAGGCAAAATATAATCCAATTGGGAGAATAATCTATTGACACAGGGAGTATATCTACACAATATTTGTAAAATTATTATTATTACTGATTCCCTATTTTAATATTTCATTTGATTTTTTTTAGAAAGTTATACTTTCTAAAAATGCAACTCTCAAACTACAATTTGCACAAATGTATAAGAATTAATATTCACAATAGTCATCTAATGTTATTCCTATTTCACATACATACTATTTATGATTGTATTATAGTATTATATTTGTTCACATCTTTACAAATATTAAATTAAATATATTATAATAAATATAATTTATTTCAACTGTTGGTGTATATTAAATTTATTATTTTTATGACATTTCCAGTAACCAAAATTCATAGGGATGAACTCGATACCATTTTAACTATATTAGAAAAAGTATTAACATTATGTCCAGAAATTATAGCTCAAAGATGGCATTGTCACAGTTTGTGTACGATTGTCACTAAATTATTACATCCAGAAAATGCATGGCGTTTAAGACGAGATGGCATGAAGTATTGATATTATTCTGATAAAATCTTAAATCAATTAAAATTATTTTAATTTTACGTTTTATTAATAAATAATGTTAAATATTATAGATTTTTTATTTTATGGTATCAAATTTTGGGTGATAATTCACCAGAAACAGTACACACAATATTTAATACTCTTGTTCCTGGCCTTTCAAGTTCAATACCTGAAAATTCTGTGTCAGCAGCCCTCTGGAATAACTATACAAATCCAATTATGTTACTCGATAATTTGTCTAGTGAGGAACTTATAACCAGGAAACCATTTTTTTTTTTTTAAACTATAAATGGATATTACATCTAATTAGGTCCCGTGGTAGCTGTAGAAACTAGTATTATATATCCACCACAAATGGGCGAAAAACAGCCAGATGATGTAGACAAATATTATTTAGAATCCCTGCTAGAATTGATGGTTAATCAGGTAATGATATTTAATCGAAAATTATATTATTAATATAGTTGGCCATTGGATTTTTTGTTTTATTTCATTTAAAACTTATATGAAAACCATTTTGTTAATTTTATATTTCAGGTTCCAAGAATTATGTGGAAAGATCTGAAAAATTGTCAAAGGCGATGTTTTAATTTCTTATTCGAAAAATTCAAAGAATATTACTTACCTGTTATATTTCCAGATTATTCAATTTCTACTAGTATTTATACACAAACAACAGGTATTTTATATTTTAATTATTAAACATTTAAATCTATTAAATAATGTTGAAATTGATAATAATTTATCATTTTTTGATGTTTTAGAACTACCAGATTGCACCAATCAAAATCGAACTGATATTAACAGTAGTTCTAGAGTTTGTGTTATTAAGTGGCTCGCTGGTTATACACAAGATATTAAACAGAAACATTATTATCCGAGTATACCATTGATATCAAAATTTATAGGGTACACAATATTAAAAACAATATAATATTTTAATGATTTTCAATTTGTGTCTAATAAATAATTATTTTAATACAGAGATAAAGCTCAAATTATTCCTTTTGAAATAGTCAGAGATACTTTATACAAGTCAAGAGAAAATGTAAATTTAATACATGAAATATTCCGACAATCGTTTTTATTAAATTTTACTTGGGCTATTGCAATACGAAGGACAATAGCTGTTTACAAAGATTGGATTCAATTAAATGTACATTTATTTACCCTTAAATTGTATTAAGTAGAATATTTAATAATTTCTTTCATGATAGGTTGCTCAACAACCACCTTTTATGTTGGACCCAGAAGAAACAAATGTACAAACATCCGATTTAAATGTAAGTTTCAACACTATTATTTACATAGGTATGCTTAAAAAGGTTTTGATTATTTTGTTTAGTCTTATAACGAAGAAGTCCCACCATTAAAGTATGAGCCCAATTATGGTGATATTAGGGCTGGATTTCAGGTAAACATTTCAATATTATATTATTATTTATATTATTCAAAATTAATATTATTATTTTTATCAATGAAATTCAATATTTGGTCCAGAATGTTATTCAAATGTTTATGAGTAATGCTTTGCAAGTGTTTATATCACAAAATGGTACACATCCAATATTGTTGGAAGAACAAGTTGATATTTGTAAACGAGTATTAAATATTTATAGGTATATGGTCATGCATACATATATGACTTTAAAAACTTGGTAAGGATCCTATTTTATTTTACTTTTAAAGTGGTATTGTCAACCTAGTCACTCCACACTTCCACCTACATATTCTTTCCATTGCATAACATTCTGAGCCATATAGCAGCTGTCATAATCGCCTTATAAATGTGGCCTAAAAAGCCATTTTTATGGCCTCATTGGTATCCTCACTTTACTCACATACACACAATTTCCTTTGGCTTCATCTATCTACTTCAATCTTCAGGTTTTTTTATCCTGTGCCTACATCTTATAGTAATTGTTTTTCTTACACTGATCATAAATACATAAACATGTTGTATATTCCATTTGTATGTAATCAAAGTAAATTTTGTTTAAAATGTACTCGTGATACTCTATATTTTAAGGTAATAGGATACAGCTATTAAGGTTTATGTTTAGAAATTTTGTTTTATGTTTGACAGAATTATTATCATAATATTAATTCTATTAATAAAATCATTGAAGAAAAAAAATTCAAATTCAATTATTTTAGTATTAAGATAATGTCACATGCACTTTATTTAAAGGGTTAGGTCATTTTTTAAGAAATTGTTGACAAAATGAAAAATCATTGTTGTGCAAAAGCAGACCAAGTGTATTTTTATAATTTTCGGTAATATCATATTAGTTTTAAATACACTACGAATAATAAAATTTTATCAAACTTGATATTGTTTAAATCGATAGTATGATTATATGTTTAATAATATTCTTTCCATTTATATTGTTTGGAGCTTTATTTAAAAAAATGTGTTTTATATTATAAATATCTCCGATATATAATTTATATACTTATAGGTATACTACCTATAAGTATGGGTATACTTATAGGTATATAAATTATATATCGGAGATATTTATAAATTTTTTTAATTGCCATGTTTAATGCAATTTTAACTATACTTGAAAATGTAATAAATATTTTTGTATCATTTTGTCTTTATATTTCATTTAAACAGGGAACAATTACTAAACGTATTGTTAAGAATTACCACACTTGTTCTGAATAAAAAACCGCCAAAACGAAAAGAAGACAGTTTATCTGGCAAACTAGCTCCAGCTATATTCCAGGTAACATGCATTATGCTTATAGTCATTTTAATTATTATAAAAAACACACATATTCACATATCTATTGATGACAATATTAAATATTATAATTTAATAGATTACAATTAAAAAAGAAACAATTATTTTAAAAAGTTATATTTTCAATTATAAATCTGAATTGTTGTATAGGATGTTGGAAAAAATAGTTTCATCATTTTTTGATCATATTGATTTAACAATTTCTTTAGGCATAAAAATATTGTATTCTGATAGTCATTTCTGCGGGAAAATCAGACCAGACGAACATTTTCCAGGTATTTTCTATTAAGATATTATAGACAATAAAATGTTGCCAGCATGAAATCAGGGGCGGACTGGGGTTTAAAGTCTGCACGGACAATCATAAGATTCGGCCCGCTAATAACAAAATTCTACTTCCTACAGACCAATATATTTATATTTAATCAACAATTTTAACAGTCGATAGTTACCCAGCCCACCTAATCCGCCCCGCATGAAAGTATTTGTTTGTTATAAATTGAGAAGTATTTCCAATGTTTATAATTATTAATCATTAATTTTTTTTTTTTAATTTTACAAACATAATTTACCGTTACCACAAAAGTTATTCATAACGTCCTAAACTCATTACTTAATATTCGGTTCAAACTAATTGATATTCTATCAATAAAACGTTGACACAAAATTATATTGTCCAAGATATTTGCACATGTAGCATGCTACTCTGTATTTAAATAATTTCCATACATGTAAAACGAAATTGCAATATAATCGGTAAACCAAATCAGTATTGTATACAAGCACCTTCCACTTGACCACAGTTTGAAATGTTGTTTAGTTATATGAATGAACGCTTTTTAATATAGACACATGTATTATGTAGTTTTGTAGCCAATTAAGAATTGGGGTTGGGCGAGTTCTAGTTTAATCAAACTTCCTGTAAATGTTTTATTTCGACGTTTTATATATGTTGGAATTGTCACTATATGCAGTGAATATGCGGTTTTTCGGTAGTAATGTATGTTGTTGATATGTATATTAAAATAATACTTTTTTACTAACCTTTTATGGTTAAATTCTGGCTACACATCTGCATATATATACATACACATATTACATATATGTGTTTCAGCATTTTCCATAGAAACTTTAAGAATGATCTCGTATGTTATAATGTGACATCAATAACAGCATTTCAAAATCATAATGATTGTGATACAACCAGAATAGTTGTTTTCAAAGTCAATTAATCTTTCGGGAAACTCATTATTAATGAAATAAAATAACAATATTAGACACTATTTAATAAACCTAAATAAAAATGTTTACTTTAATTAATTTTATTTATTAATAATTACATTAAAAATAATTTGCAAAATGTAAATTAGGTTTACATTAGATTATATTACAATATCATTCTTAAAGTCCATAGGTCTCACTGAAACATCCTTTATGAGGCGAATCATCAAAATTTAGCATGCTCGTGCCAAATATTTAGCTTTATATTATTATAGTTTAATATTTTTATATATTTTAGACTTTGATTGTAACTTGGATAAAAGCTAATTTAAATGTTCCAATTTCTGAAAAACTGTGGAATCAGTTTTTAAAAGTGCTTTGTTCACTCACTCAATGGGAAGAACTTATTAGAGAATGGTCGGTAAGTAATTTTTTTTATAATGGGAATCTTACTAATTAAATGTATAGACATACAATTATATTTTATGTATATCTAACTATTTTCAGAAAACATTAGAAACACTTACACGAGTGTTAGCCAGACACGTTTATGGCCTGGATTTAGCAGATTTGCCTTTAGAGCGTATATTAGATAAAAAATCAAGAAAAAAACGTGCTATATTAAATTCTGCATATAATATCTGTAATTTATCACATTCACGAGTAAACCAACAACGAGGTTCTGTGACAGGTAATTTATTATACATTTTATACCTCAATGATAAGCTTTATATTATAAAATATTGTATATAGATGGTTTGTTTTATCATGTACCACTTATTTTCTGTCAAAATATTTTTTTTTTTTTTGACTAATTTTACAGAAAAATCGAATTTATAATTTTGGATAGTGCGAGTAATATATTGGTTAAACCCAATACATTAGTTTTACTATGGTGTAATTTCTTATTACTTTTGTGTATCTAAGATTTTTTAGTTTTAAAAATTTGTAATGGCAACCTATAGTTTAATATATATATATATATATATATATATATATATATATATATATATATATATATAATATTTAACAACAATTTTCTGGAAATATTGTTATTATATATCAAATATTTCACCAACAGTTTTAATATAAATTTGTTTAAATAATAAGTAGATATTAAGTATTTCTTATGTATCAAATACATATAAATCAAACACTGCTTTTCAATTATAATTATTTGGAATTGGTTTCATCATCAATAAAAATGTATAGCATAATCACATTTATTGGTGCATAGTTAATTGTAATTATATGACACAATTAATACTTACAACACAATATATGTAAGATAAATTTACTTTAACTCTTAATGGTTATTATTAATTTTGCAACAATTGCTTTAAAATTTAAAATAATAACTTGTGCTTAAAGGTATTAACTGTAAAGTATAAAGAGTTTCCCACATAGTTTTTGTACTATTCCTATACTTAATTTTGTTTATTTACTGTTGTTTTCTCTTTTGGTAATCAACAGTAATTTGGTTTGGCAACTGTTTTCCATATTAGTATATCAGGTAATATTTTTAGACACAGTGTAGTACTCTCTAGTCTTTTATCAAATATACAGTGATGAGAAAGAACACATTCGTTGAAAAGTTAACTTTCATAGACCATAGTTATGTTTATTACTAATATTGTATTTACATATTGGAGAAAAAAAATTTGAATATTTATTTATTATAAATAGAAAAAACGAAATGCCTAGTACTATTTATGTATTTCCATTAATTTGTAGTTTTTACTATGAATGATATGAATCAGGGTTTAAAATATATAGTTATAAATAGGGTCCGGAACTTGATGCATTTGCATATTTTTTCCTAATGCTTATATTCACGGTTCGTCTTTATAGAAATTTGACCTATGTCACGCAGAATTCAATGGTACGAATTTTATTTAGCATTTTTCTGGTAATTCTTGGTTAATAGGTAATTTTTTAGCTATTTCAGTGCATTTTTTTTTATTTTTTGTAGGTATATGTGCATAATTTTTGTTTAAACATTTAAAGTCTGAGCTATAGTTCTACATAAACATATTATAGTAATTTATTAAATTCAAATTACAAAACAAATGTAATATTAAAATCTGCGAAAATGTTGAACAGAAAGATAAGATATGTTTAAATGTTAATACACGTCTATATTTAGCATGAAGACGCGTCGGTCAGCGCTTATGGGTTCATATTATCTTATCTCAAGCTCCTAATATTTTATTTGTGTTTTCTGTTTGGAATTATTTTCTGTTTGTGTTTGACAGTAAAGTACCAGTGACGTTCTAAATATTCTTAATTTCAAATTTGTTTTATAAAACTACCAAAATACAAAGAGAGTGACAAATCATGTTTAAATGAATTTGTAAAAGAGTTAAGCAATGGCGTTATTTAAACTGACTGTACAGTATTATTTTGCAAAATATGTAAGTCGCAGCTGATAAAAAATTAAAACCTAAGCAACATATTTCACGTATAAAACATATTAATGGAGTTCAAATTAAAAAGAAAAACCAACAACATAGTACAAGTATGTTTGAACAATTGATTACTGAACCTTCTAAGAAGTCATCTTATAATCAAGACTTATGTCGGGTATTATTATCTCCAAATATTCTTTTACAAAAACTGTAGAAACAATTTTTGGAGACATTTACAAATAAAATAATTCTTAATGAATCAACTTTAAGAAAAAGTTTTTCAAAGGGGGTATATGTAGATTTAATAACCGTTTAGTGGCTAGCCATAGGCTTGAGTCGTTAGGGTTAATTTTTCTTAGGTTGGCACGATATGATTGTATCTGAGGTTATCCAGTTACCATTGAACTTTTCTGATGAGTTGGTTTAGTCTTCTTTTAACGGCTAGGTTTCTGGTGTTCTGCCAAATTTTTCTCGCTTTGTGTTTTTGATTTATTAGGTTATGAATAGAGGCTGGAAGAAAGTCTAAAAAATAAATAACGATTTTGTTTTTTTTTAATCAACGCTAGGTTGATTGTATTCGTTAGGTATTCAATTCTTGGGGGAAGGATTGCCCTGACGGGTAGAGTTCCCCCCGTAGGTTGCGATACCACCAAAAAAAAAAAAAAAAGAGGTATTCAATAGCTATTATGTCATCTGGGTTTTAATATTGTTTCGTGCAATTTATACTTTCATTTAGTTGTTCTCTGAACAATTGCCAATTAATTGGAGCGTTTATTAGTTTTGAGATGCACTGATTTATAATTATTGGTTCATTTAGGGTGGTGATGACTGGAACATGATCGGAGTCGAGCTCGTTAAGGACTTGATGGTGAAGATTAATGAGCAGATTGGATATAAGTGCTATATCTAGTCTGGTACTCTACCAGATTGATGGAAGGTTGGTTCCGATGCCGGCGATATTAATACCCTGATTAGGATGCTATTTGTAAGAGTTTAGTTCCGTTTGGGTTTGTTTTTAGGCATCCCCATAATTGGTTTTTAAAGTTTAAGTCGTCTAATAGTATTGTCGGTAATTTTCGAATAGTCATAATATTTTTAATAGAATACTTCTTTTCGGATTTTTTTTGTTAGGTGGATTATATTTAGATGATATTTATTTCATGTTTATTAGTTAATCTTAAATACTAAATACTAGATTTTTAAAACTGCTCTGTAATAACAAATTTTTCTGATTTCATAACTCATAAATTTTGTTTCTGTGATGGTAATATCAATATTATATTATAATTATAGCTTTTAAGTTTTCATATATTATTATAAAATAGAGTAGATGGCATTTTAACGAAGTGTTCTGTCATAAGAAGCTATAGAATAAAATAATATATCTTATCAGTTATTAAATTTCGATATCGTTGGGTAGGAATAAAATTATTTTATTACCTATGGTCTATGGTTGCGTATTTAAACTCATTATATTTGGTAAACAGAGTTATTAAATTAAATAACAATATGATGTATAAATAATTTTCTCTTACTTTAATTTGATAAACTTGAACTATTAAGTTTTAAAAACTATGAACTAGAACTTGAGCTAGTTCATTTTTAAAAAAAGAACATTGTCATCACTGCTAATATATTAGTACATCTTTATAAATTATACGTGTGTATATTTATTTTACATAGATGCTCATTCAGATAATTCAAGTAAAAAAAGACAATTAATAAAACGGTCAAATAGCGATTCAGATATAACATACTGCTATTTATTTCAAAAATATAGTGATAACGATTCAGTCTTCAATATCACAGGTATGTAATTAAAAATGTAATTTTAAATGATTATTATTATCTTTTACTTTAAATATAGAAACACCGACAACAGATGATATTAAATATAACTGGAAGGATGAAAAACTGTTAAAATGTTCATTTAATGTACGAAAATGCCATTCATTGGAAAATTTATCACAACTTTTAAGTAAATGCTCTTTAAATTATTTATTAATAATTAATTAATTACTATTTCTATGATGTATTTCTAGTATTGAGAATGCGGGACACTCATTCAAGGTCCCCATCTCCAGTGCCTTCAGCCGGAATGGAAAGTAATTTATTTAAGGAGACAAATATACAAATAGAAATAATGTCTTCTCAACATCCTTCTTCCGGTATATTTAATGATTAAATACAATATAATAGTTTTATATGGTCATTAATATATTATAGAAAAAATAACCAATAAAAAGTCAGTCATGTCTGGTGGGGAAGTCAGAGGTTGGACGCCAGATGTTGCTGCAATTTTATGGCGTCGAATGCTTAGTGCTCTTGGAGATGTGAACTTATTAGAAAATCCAGTATTGCATGAGAGAGTATTCCAACACTTATTAGACCTCAATGCAACAATGACCAAAGTAAATCACTTGAAATTTTGTATAAGAAGTTTATAAGTATAGAATAATTTATTATAGATATATCAAAATCGAGGCATGGTAGAAGAAGATTATACATCTTCGGATCTAGTACCGCCAATATTAATTATCGCTCCATGGTGTTTTCAGGCAAGTTTAAATTGTTCGATAAAATTATTGGTTTTATTATAAAATAATTAATTCTGTTATCCTGTTTAGTTTATCTTTGCTTTATTAATTGTGTGAAGAATATATTTTAGTTGATATTATTCTTAATAATTTTAAAACTTTCAATTATTATAATATTTACTTATTACTTTATTTATTTCCAAATTAGTTGATAAATATTACAACATTAATTTTATTATAGGCCTTGAATTTACCAAAATCTTTCAGAAATGGTAAACTCCATGCATATAAATTGTTATGTCAAATGACTCTAAATAATAACAGGGATGTATCATTGGGACAGAAATATGTCACACAATTTTTTAAAGTTCTACATCATGGCCTAACTTCTAGCGATCAAGTACATATTTTTATCTATAGTTTTTTTATTTAATAATACATAAATAAAATATTTCATTTGATTTTATAGGATGTTGTTAACACAATATTAAAAAATACAGGTCCTGAGTTTTTTTCCCATCAATTACCTGGTTTTACATTACTGACTTTAGATTTTGTTCGTGCATGCAATGAAGTTTTAAGTGGAACAAATATTAGTATGGTAATAAATAGTTATTTATTTCTCTATTGGATTTACAAAATTAGTAATTAAAATGCTTTATAAAAGTATTTTCCTTTGTTCCTTATTAACTTTTAATAATTTGTTTGTGCTGTTAGTTATTATGTTTTATAATTTTTATTTCAGGCACCACGTGCTGAAGCCGTGTCTATATTGGGAACATTATTATGTTTTTCAACTAACCTTACCAAAGTACCTTATCTTAAACCTGATTGTCACCAGTTTCTAATTACATATTGTCCTGATATTAAAGTGAATTAAAAAAAAAAAAAAATACTTTATATTTTATTAAAAATTAATTATTAATTATTCTTTAGGACACTGTAATAACCATTATGTTAAAAGTAGCGAAGAGGGAACCTTCTGGATTAGCACGGTGTATTTCTTTATCGAATTTGGGAATTTTTGTATGTCAAGAATTAAGTAAATCTTACCCTTTTCATCCTAGTATTAAAGAAGCAATCATAACATTACTACTTGCTTTACAAGTAAATATCAATGCAGTTTATCAAACATTATAATTGTACACAATAATTATTTTAAATTGTTTGTTTCCAGTTTAAAAATGAGAAAATTTCTCAAGTTGCATGTGATAATGTAATGTTACTATGTGATTATGCTCCAATTTTATTGACTTATTATCCAGATATTCCACCTAAAGTACTTGAGGTAATTCATATTTTCCTATAAAAGGATTTGTAAACAACTGACCTTATTTTATAATGTAATGCTAAATTTGTATAACAATTTTATATATGAATTATGTTTAACTTTTATAGGTATTATCTGCGACCCTTTCTAATATGTTACCGATTGGTGATAGAAGCAAACGTTTATTAACATCTCTAGTATTTTGTTTAGCTGAATGGACTATGCGGTTGCCGGTCTCAACTTTATTAGAAATACGGTCTAAACAAAATTTATCAATGACTGTATTTATGGTATGCTTTATAAACTTTTTATTAAAATGTTGCTTTCTCTTAGTGTATTTAATAATTAATAAAATGAAGTGTTTAATTATTAGACACTACACTTTTTATCAAAATCTATGAACTATGATTATGAATTTATTATTTTCTACAATTTTTAACGGTATTGCTTTAGGTTATTGATGCTTTGAGTAGAACTTGTAATGAAAAGACAATTGAATTTTTAAAAAAGGCAACTGAAGTAAATTTAGAATATGCAAATGAGTTCACATTCGATGTAACATTAGATAATTTAAAAGCTGGAGAGTCTACTAGGAGCATGTTTGGTGATCATAATACCTTAGCACCAACACACCTTAATAGTACGAGACACTCTCTTCAAATTGCTACTAAAATGGTGTGTATGTTTAATCATATTATAATTATTTTAACATAGAATTAATTCTAAACTATCTTTCAGATAATAAACCATTTGCTAAATAATTTGGGCCAATTCCCCATGTTAACTGGTAGATTATGTTCTATGGTCTCTGAGCATGATGATGTCCTTAATTCTG
The DNA here is from genome assembly GCA_956483605.1 of Tuberolachnus salignus. Lineage (NCBI taxonomy): Eukaryota > Metazoa > Arthropoda > Insecta > Hemiptera > Aphididae > Tuberolachnus > Tuberolachnus salignus. The sequence continues at coordinate 31,102,363 of OY101435.1, read as the reverse complement.
TACATGAACAGGTTACAGTTGATATATTTTCTGTACCAAAAATTCAGGTATAACCTTTAAAATGTATGTTTTATATTTAAATTACACTTAAATGTTTACTTCTTAGTTATTTATGTCGGTTACAAATATGCTAACAATTTCGATAACTGAATTACCTGCATTGGAATTTCCTGGTGGAGGTATTACTGCATGTTTGAGAACAGGATTTAATCAAGTACGTGTTATACAACGGGATTTAGTTGGAAAGTCCTGTTGGGATATTTCATTACTTTATTGCAGTCCTGAATGTGAATCACAGAATGGTAAACGTTTAAAAATAAAAATAAATTGTATAAATACAATTTATTAAAATTGAACTTCACTTTATGACTTTTAGATGATAATTTATTTATAATAAAGCCTAACCATAAGGAACCAGAAGAATCAATTCTAATATGCAATTCGAGTTGTCAAATAGAACATACTTTACGCCATCGAATTCCCAATGTTTTACCGACATTTGAAAATTCTGCAGATGACCTTGATAATTTAGATGATGTATTTACTATACTTGTAACTAAAAATTGCTTAATTTTTAATCAACCATTTTTTTATATATGCAGTTACTTCAATTCATTGGTTATACAAGCCCTGAATGTTTAGAAGACTTGGAAATTTCGTTAAACAATCCTGCAGCAAAATCTCCAATGACTTTACAATTGGAGCAAGATGTTATGAGTACAATTCTTGGACAACGTTTTCTAGATAATAATTATACAGACAAATTAAATACTGTACGTTGCACACGGTAAGTGAAATAGTATTCAATATATTCATTATATTTTTATTATCATAAATACTAAGTATATAAGTCTCTTGTTAAATATAAAGTTGTGATAAAAGCAAGGTATCTTTATCCCATGAAAAAGCTAACTATTGATGAATTAGTAGCTTTTATCTTTAAATAATTATATGTAAAACCTAATGCCAATACCTACCTACATAATAAGAACATACCTAGGTATGTATCTGTTATAAACTCTGGACTCCCCCTCCCGAATAAGTTTAAAATACACCGCAGAATACAATGTTAATTTATTTTATGATTTATACATCAAAGTGTGGAGAAGCGGCCTAAATCCAGTGTTCATAAGTCTCCATTCCAAACTGGGCGAGCACTATTTTCAGAACTAGGTTTTACCAGCTGGGATCAACGAAAACAGATTTACCAGCTTGAACGCAATGAAAAGGTTGTAAGAGAACTACGTAATCTTGATGCTCAGGTATTTTAACAGTTTTGATAATGAATATATATTTGTTTAGTTTCAAAATTAATTTTTAATTTTTAAAAATAAAATTATAAGTGATCACTCTTGATAACCTCCCTCTAAAATATTATTTTGTCTTCACCTAACGAAGTATGTTATAGTTTACATTTATTATTACTGTTATTATTGTGGATAATATTTATGATAATTTTGTATATTATATTCAGTATTGTAGAGACACTCATAAAATAGCCATCATTTATGTTGCCGAAGGCCAAGAAGATAAATTTGCTATTATTTCTAATACTGGCGGAAGTCAAGCATATGAAGAATTTATTTCATCACTCGCTTGGGAGGTAAAAACTATATTAATATTTTATAAAATCGTTTTAAAATTTAATTATTCTAATTCACCTTGTATATAAACAGGTAGAATTAGAAACACACAATGGTTTTATGGGTGGGCTGCAAAGAAATAAAAATGCTGGTAGTACAACACCATACTATTCTACTTCATTCATTGAAGTAGTATTTCACGTAGCTACCAGAATGGCTACTACATCCACTCAAGACGCATATGTACAAAAAGTATGCTTTTAATAATTTATCTGTCCAACTATTCGTATAATATTCGTATAATATATTGTTACCAGACTAGACATCTGGGGAATGACGAAGTACATATTGTATGGTCTGAAAATTCTAAAGATTATAGACGTGGTATTATTCCTACTGAATTCTGTGATGTTCTTATTGTCATATATCCATTGCCAAATAGTTTATTTAGAATTCAAGTCTCTAGGAAACCAGAAGTGAGTCAAATTTTATAATTTTATACAAGAAACGTGATAATTTTGAAAACTCAACATTTATGTACACTAATTTAATTTGATGTATAATATTATTTATTAGGTTCCTTATTTTGGACCACTGTATAATGAAGTTATTGTTCAAAAATCTATTTTAGCTAATGTCGTACGACATACTGCTATAAATGCATCGTGTGCAAAGCGAAGTACCATACCATTCTATCAACAATAGTATGTTTATTATAATTATTATCTTATCTAATTTTAGATATTGTTGTGATTTGTAAAACTTTGATTAAATTTAAATACTGACTTTACAGTTATGAAGAAAGGTGGTTATCGTTAGATTTGATTATGAAAAAGTACAGACACTCGGGCACTTTTGAAGAATTCATATCAAATGTTTACTCACCTGTACAAACTACCTCACCATTCCAACAACCTTATTTTAGGAGTAATTCAGGTAATATTTCCTAATATTATAAAAATATATACAAAATATATATATGTGTACAGTGTTGGTCTGGACATTTGAACAGCGTAAAAGTGTTTCTTCAAAAGGGTTTCTTAACTATTTTTTACTCATCTGGGATAAAAAGTTTTTTTTTTTTTTTTTTTAACATGGCAATTATGAATAATCATGCATGTTTTTATTCTATCTTACTGATTATGCTAATATGCTATGAACCCCGTCCTTATACTAAACATAATTGAAGGCTCAATCACGTTCGCTGTTCTCAGACATGATCAGGCTGACATTGTATAATTACATGGTGTCACTGGTGCATATTATATAAAAGCGTATCGTCTTGATCTTAGAAAAATATAAGTCCGATGATTACATATCTGGTTCGTCCAATTTAGCCGCTGTACTCATAGACTCCTACCAAAATAGAAATGCTAAAGGTAAACTTGAATAGAATATAAAAATACTAGTTCAATGTTATTTAATTAATTTTAATACATTTCAAATTGTTTCATTTATAATCCTTCATTAAATTACAATAATTACTTACTAGTTAAAATACATAGTTGTACATAATACAGGGCTGTCAATAGACTGGTCTAAGAAAAATGGAACTGATGTGGATGTGTTAATATCGGCTGGAATATCTCCTAGACCGCACAAGAAATTGACTTCACATCAAAATCTTATGCAATAGCATTGTTGAAATGAAATGAATGGTACAGACATTTTTAGCGTTTAAATGTTGCGTTGTTTATTTAATGGCATGTAGTATGTATGTATATTAGTTTTAACATTTTCCTCCAGTAAAGTGCACGTATTTTTTTTATTGTCATAGTTTTGTTTTAACTGATCGTTTATTTGATGTTTGGCTGTATAATATTGTTTTGGCATAAAATATCATTCGAATTTGAAAAATTTAATTCTATCAACATCAAACTACCATCCTCCAAGTCCTCGTCACAGATTTTATCTTGGCGGCCGGGGGGCGTTTTTCAGTAGATGTTTCTATACCGGTATTACCTTCCCCCCTCGCTATCATTGCGCGACATGACATCATCAGCTGCGTGCGGTTACACTGTACCTGTGTACTGACACAAATAAACAAGAAAACACACCAACTGGCGTGCTAGTGACTACGAAAAATATGTAAATTTTAATTAGTTTTAATTAGTGAAACAAGAGAAAATAAAACAATAGCAAACAAATTAATTGAAATTTGTAAGTACCTATTCAGGTTAACACCTGAAATTAAAACGATTATACAAAATTAATATTTGTGATTATGGCACTTAAACCCTTACTGTCATATACGTCTACACGGTACAATTCAAATAAAATAAAACTATAAAACGTCAACCACTCTCGTCTATTATAGCCAATACAGATCTTTGTGTTAAGGCCAATTTTAAGTTTCAAAATTCTTAAGTAATAATAGAATTACTGGCTATAATATTTTGAAGTTTGTAAATCATTGCGTGGTTGATCTGTGACTTTTAGAACTGGAAGAAAAAAAAATGCCGAAAAATCAAAAAAAAAAAAAACTTATACGATAACTTTTCTTTGTATGACCTCATATACGTATAAGGAATCCGCGGTCAGACTTTCGATTTTCGCATTTTCCGGAAGTCCCGTGGCTTTTGGCACTAGGAACAAATGCAAATTTAATGGAAAATGTTTAATATTAAAATATAATATTTCATCGTTATATGCATGTACAATTATTTACGCTATACAAATTAAACTGTTAAATTTAAGCAACCTACTCATAACAAATTATCACACAAATAGGACACGGGTACTTCGCACTAAGGGTGCATCGTGTAGGCTACAATTTTTTTGGGCCGAAAGAAAAGTCGCCATTTTTCGTGTTTTTGACATTTTTTTCTCAGCCACGAAAACCATATTGTTTTGAACATATTTGTCATCTCATTTTATCAGTTATCATTTTTCTTTTATAATGATTTATTAAAATATCAAAAAAAAATTCTGTGGAGGGGGGGTGGAAATATGAAAGTCGATTGATTAAATAGACTAACGCAAAATTAATAACAGCGCACGAAATTTATCTAAGTGTCTCAGTAATTTTGGTATTTAATTGCTAGACCCTATCAAGGGTTATGACCAACCGATGTATTACAAGATACTAAATAAACAATTCAAATACAATGACGTGTTGTATTTTACTAAAAATAGACAAAACTCCAATTCCAAATGAACCATTCAAAAGAAAAGATTAATATTATATTTATTAATATCACAACTCATTGTGGTCATTGATATTTGTCCGATTTGGAAATTTAAAATATTACTTTTTCATTGGCGTGACGAGTACAGTTATTTGCAAATGACAATGATAAACGATTACGGTTCGAAAGCGTAATTTTCTGTACCTATATTTGTAATATTTGAATATTAAGGCAGCGGTTCCCAACCCATGGTCCGCGGCCCACTTGTATTATATATTATATATTTAAAATAATATTACATATTTTTATTATATACCTAATAATATTTCTGGTTATAATAATATTTATCAATATTATCTACACTCTACAGTCTACAGTGTCCGATTAATATAAAATTAACGCTATCGAACGTTTCAATGTAATTTTATCTCATGCCGTTCGTTTATTATTATTAGATTATAATAGTGTTTTTCTTAATAAACAATAGATTTTATTGATTCTTTTATTTCTAATAACTGCCGTATGTATATATATATGTATATATATATATATATATATGTGTGTGTGCTTACGTATATAGGTGGGCCTCAAAGATTTTTTTTTTAAAAATTTGTGGTCCGCACAAATAAAATGTTTGGGAACCGTTGTACTAATGGATTATTGGACGCTAAGACGCTTGCGCTTACGGACCGTTCGTTCTGGATGTATGCGCTTACGTTTCAAGACAAACGAGTATAAACGTTTCGTTAGAACGTGTTCTAAAATATAATATTGATAACAAGATAAGATATTCATTTTTTAAAACGATTTACGGTTTTTTGCTAATTTGCCTACGTTATAACGGATAATTCGAGTGTTGCATTAGTTGTGTTGATTTTAAAACAATGCTGCGAAATTTTATTTGGGACGAGAAACTGCTTTAGAATGTGTTCGGAGAGTTATTATTAATGCTCTTTTTGCCACTTCACTTGTCATTTCTAACGTATATGTAGGCCCGTCCATAAGGATTACAGAAACTGACATTTTGTTGTAATGTAATAATAATAATAATAATAATAATTTTAACAGCAAATAGATTTTATATAATACAATATTTTAATAACACAAAATCCAAAGATTAATATTAGGCATATGATCACAGAATTACGTTCCTATTTGTGATAAACTGATATATCACCAACGCTTATATTGCGCTACCTATTTGGTGGTTCAAGCAATTGTGAGCGCGGAACGATGACGAAGCGCCAAGATTCTATGACGTCATTGTTTTAAACTGAACGCTTAAATGTACCAAACCGAACTGCATGCTAGCGCTCATAAGCGCTTAAAGCGTACAAAGCGTCCAAAGCAAATGCACCCTAAATATTAATATATTTAATTGTAAAGTTGCTTCGTTTGAGGGCCTTTGGCCACTTGCATTCGCTCGCTTCGCCGGCTCATGTCGAAAATAATTACCGATTCGTTATGCAAGATCGCGTCGGGCAAAGGCTTTTATTTCGCGTGCGGTAAGCCAGTAAATATACGACCGGGCAAAAACGGTTCGTATCGTTTTCTAATTACCGTGCAGTGGCGTACCCCTCCGGCTACGCTTGTGCTCCGGTAATCGAATTATATTTCCAATCAAGTAAGAATCTTGACGCTACTCGCAGGGTGAGCATCACCCCGTAGTCGCACCGATAAATATTACGTCTATTGTGTGCGTGTTTTTATTTTGTATTATACTTGATATTATATATATATATATATATATTTATGCGCATGCCCGTGTGCGTATAATACAATTATCACGATGATCATAAGAGTTCCTTTGGTGGAAACTCACGGGGCCGCGAAAAACGTATCGTTATTTAGAGACCCGTCGACTGGCGGTCTTGGCCCCCGCACCCCCATAAAATATTTCATTACTATCACAAAATTAGTACCCTGTATGCGGCGTAATGTTATTATCAAATTGAAAATTTACCGTTTACGCCGTCTGAACGTAACAGTTTATGATATTAAATTAATAAAATAACGTTAGATATTAATTATCGTCAATGGCATATAACTTATTATCACTTGTTAGTAGTTGTACGCTCTCGAATGATAAGATAACGACGCATCTATTATTATTTATACGGGTGGGGGTAATTTATTCATTTTTTCTATTTTTGTCCGCGGGTGTAAAATGCAGATTTGACATTTGACTTCCCACTCTCCCTTCGTAAGACTCCCCGTGCCCGCGAACGCCGCCACTGATTTGGAACCATAACATATTATGTTAATTGTACTTGACGTGTTGCAGTTGAAGCCGAAATGGAAACCGTCCGATTGCAGTGAAAAACCGCCGCCGCCGCCGTCGTCGCGCCGCACGCAGTCCACACCGTCCCCCCGGCCACGTTCCGTTACCGGGACCGTCTTCGCGAACTCGATTATTGGCCGAAATTTACCGTCTGGTGGACTCGAGAGTGGAATTTTTGGCTCTGCACACAGTACAAAATTGAATATTTATTTAATATATATATATAGTGAGAGAGAGAGAGAGAGAGTAGTAGGTGGTGTACCTATTCGAAAACTACGCCGTTGTCGTTTTCTTCCCATTTCGTCGCACTAAATCACAATTATTACCGATCACCGTTGATTTATAAAAAGTCTTTATTTATAATAATCGATGTTATTATTTACTTAATATTTTTACTTCTTTCGTGGCCTTACTTAACCGTAAAATACAAAAAAAAAAAACTAATAATAATTTAAAAAATCTACGCGAAGGTACCTAACATCTAAAGCCGGGTTTACACGCAACGACAAATACTAGCAATTTATCGTAACGATCAAATTGTTTCGCTTTATCGTTGCGATTCGCAGAAATTGATGCCGGTCGGCATCAATCATCCGATCCAATTCCAATTCCAATAAATCGCTACGATGTCCTATTTATACGCAACGATAAATCGAAACAATTCGATCGTTACGATAAATTGCTAGCATTTATTGTTACGTGTAAACCCGGCTTAACACAACCTATATGTATGTATATATTTTATCTGATATTCTTTTTAATTAGATAATTATTGTTAATCCGTCCCTTGTGTACTTAAGCCGTTTTGTAACTTATTTTTGTTTTTTCTATTTACTCGGAAACCTAGACTGACTCCGACTTGTATTCATGCACTACCTATTTCCTCTACACCCCCCCTTCCCCCAATTATATAATATTTATTTCGTTTAAACAACGGTTATTATCTAATTTTATTAGTTATCACTACTATAGTGTCCGGGGTTTGGGACTACTTGTTGCGCCAAAGAATAACTGAAATTGTTTGATATATCGTTAAAATAGCGACGAGAAAAACATTAATTTTCACACTTTCTTTCAACTATTAAAATTTTCTATATATATATACAATTTTTTTTTTTTTCATACTTCTCTGCAGGGTCCAATTTACTTTTGCATTGAAAAAGAAAGAAAGAAAAACGACTTTAATTTTATTGTACAACAATATAATATTTTTAAACGTTAAAACGCGCGTGTATATGCAAAAAAAAAACAAAAACCGATTTAATTGCCAAAATCGGTCAATTACTACCTATACCATTAGCTTTTAGGAAGAAAAAAAAATATTTCCACAAAAATGTGCAAATGCAACAAGTCCCCCGAACCGTAGACAGATTACAATAAGTAAAAATGCGTATATTTCCCCCCCCCCGATATCCTCGGTCTATCGATATAATAATATAACAACACACAGTTATTTATTTTTTCTCCATTTTATTTTCGCCCAGTCCCTCCAGAATTGTACTTATTATACATTTTATATTATTTTATTATTGTTATCGCGTTATGATATATACAGAGTTTTTGCACAACGCCGGTTGAAATTAACGGGTTGGGTGAAAACCGTGATTGTAGATACTATCAGAGCTTGATTTAGAATATTCGAGGCCCGGGACAAAATAAAAAAAAATTGGCTTATTATTATGAATTGAAAATTAAATTATAATCAATAAATATAACCAATCGATACTTAATAGTAAATTAAACAATATTTGAATGTAGGTATTACAAGGGTAAATTAAAATTACAAGAATAGTTTAATCCAGTAGGTGGGCCCCTGATCCGCATGGACCCTGTACAAATACCCATAATGCCCTTACGTAATTAGGACCCTGGGTACTATGGTCGCACAACGACCGGTGATAGGACCGTCAATAAGTATCCGCCGAAGTGGCGACTCTCGTGAATCGGTCGGATTTTAGACCAGCGGTTCTTCTTAAGGTATGGTGTCCAATGCTCGACCGTCGCGGCTCCACCGTTTATTTGCGTTCCCTATTGACTGGTGTCCTATGCCCGGTTTACACGATGCCTAATACTTGTTACTCGCACTGATATCACACGTGTGAATAGGAACTCGTTATATTTACTAACGACAAGTAGCCACCCCATCCACGACTCGCGGTTGCACTCGCAACGTTTGACCGCCTGATGATAGTGTTAGTGCTTAGTAGAAGTGATATGAGAATATTTGTGTAACCACGTGCCAAACTGCAGTTTATTTTTATATTTATTAGTTTCTTAAGTTCAATAGTTTAATAGATTTAAAATTTAAAATGTCAGTCAATTTGAATGCAAAAACAACTATTAAATTTATTCAAGAGTCCAACCGAATTACCATGTGTATCTCTTCGAAGGAACCAAATGGTTGACCATATTCGTTTTTGTATTTTGCTTAATTCGATTTCCAGTTTATCAATTAAAGCTGATATTATTATGTTTGAGTAATATTTAAAAATTTGTTTCATCATACGACGACGGTCCATTTTATTTACTACTTTACCTATTCACTATACTTCTGCTTCGTGACTATGAATTAATTAATAGTATAATATTAATAATTAAAATCATTACATCTATTATATTTATATTGTTATCACAGTATTTACTAATACCATACACTAAAAACTAGTGTGAACGTCTAAGCCTAGTGCGAGTGACAAGTACCAGTGCGAGAAACAAGTACCAGTGACAAGTACTACGCAAAGTGTAAACCAGGCACTACGCACGACTCTACCAGTTAATTTGTCCTCGCGACGAGGAGCAGCGCAGCGCAACTGTCGCCCTCGTCAAAATGTCGGCAATAGTATTTTATTTGCAATACGATGAACTTTTTATTGAAAACTATCGATTGATATCCGTACGCTAAAAAACGAAAAACGATTCTGAACGAAATTATTGAATGTTTAAGGTACGGTGTCTAATGTGTGACCCCCCGCCGTTTGTTTGCGTTACCTATTGAATGGTTTTTTACGCGCGACAGCTAACTTGTCGCCGCGACGAGGGCAGTGCAGAGCGGCCGTCGCCCGCGTTAAAATCTCGGCAATAGTATTTTCTTTGCAAGACGATGTACTTTTTATTGAATCTGTTCGAAAATATCCAGTGTTGTATAGTTGATAGTTCACGCATTCAGTATACAAATCTAATCATTATTTTAGATATTAAATGCGAAAATAATAGTTAATTTTCTTCCGATTCTTTTGCTAGCAATTTTACAATTACTTTATTATTGTCCAAAACGCAAAACTCATTGTTAGACATTTTGTTCGTCACCCTCCAGCAGAAATCGACGTCTTACTGACGCAATTCATAACCTAGTCGCCGCGACCGATCGCGCATTGGTTACCTTTAGCGCCCGTGTGGGGCGGTGTGAGAGAACATGTTAAGAATAAGTTGAGCTAGGAAATTTCCACGCGTATCAGAGAGTCGGGGTCACGGTCATCTAATCCGAGAAACAATCGAAAAATCTTACGGTCGTTTTTAATTTATTATCGTAATCGGTTGTTTCCGTAGATTTATTAAACATACGGATGCAGTTCTCCCTATAATACACGTACGTATACGTTTTTCTGTCAACATAACGGGAATGCTGTAATTGTAAAAATCGAGAAAACAAAACAGGGTAAAAAACGATGGTCCTCTCTCGCACCGACTAATTCCCAGGGCCGGTTAATGCCCAAGAATATTCCTAGGCACAATTTTTTTTTTTTTTTTGATAGACCCATTTCTTAATAGTATCGTCCGTGCTCAGGCACGTGTACAAGAGGACCGATAATGTTGTGCGAGGGATAGGGGGTTAAATCCACGGGCAACGCTTTGCGGGACAGCTAGTAACAGATAAAATAATCAATTTGCAGACAACGTATTTTGTATTTATAATGCTTATAAGTTATTATAATTTAAGAAAATTTGGGCAAGGGAGACGACCAGAGTCCTCTTAGACTCTAGACTTAAAGTTAGTGACCTCTGGATATGACCACCCCCCAAGACAATATTCTTAGTACACCACTGCTCTATTATATGGTAAACGCTTATTACCTAATCATAACCAAATTCCATAGAGGTATAATAAATTCTTCTTCTTGCGATTCAATTACTACATTTACATGCACAACTATAGTCGGTTTAGATGAACGCCTTAAAACGATTTAGTTTTTTTTTCAATAAAATCGGTTGGTTTTTTTTTGTATGTTAACAATCGATTTTATTATAGTGACAGGTTCAGGTCTCATTAAGATCCAAATACTAAAACGGCGTGATTTTAAATTCACTATAACTATTATATCAATGATATAAATACACGCAGCTCCGCAAGCCATTTTTTAGAAAATATCCGCTAAGTGTTTCTTAAACACGATAAAAAAAAAAAAAAAAAAGCTCCACTAATTGAAGACCTCAATACTCCCCGCTTTGGCCCTCAGTGTTACCCTGTTACCCAGGTCCCCGCTATTTACCTACATAAAATATAATTTCAAAGCGTTTCTGTTCATCAGATTGGCGCCCCGAAGGTCCTTCTTAATATTACCACCAAGTACCCGGGTGTCTAAAATTGGAAAAAGGAAAAAAATGTTTAATCCCTAATTGTATGCTGTATGTACCGAGTACAACTATTTCAGTTAAAATGTACGTTTATTTTTTTTTTTTTTTAACATGTAATAAATAAAAACAAAACATGCACACAGAGTATAGGTAGAAAATAATACGAAAATAACACGCGTAAATATTAATAAGTACTAATATATACTATGTACAATTACTTTTCTCTTTCGTTAAAATTACTTATAGGTATAAATTGTTGTTCGTACCTATTATTCTAAAATTTACAATTTTGTTCCACTGGGCACGCAACTTCGTTCACTTCCCCACACGAGTGGGGGGGAGGGTGTCCATTGTGTTAGGTACTCGTACTCGTGACCGCGCGTGTCCCCAGGGTTTGTTACGGGAAACCTCTTTTAAAAAAAAAAAAAAAAAATGCTCTGCGGTGGTCTCCGTTTTCCCAACACTACCCAACCCGTACCAAACCTTACCCGATTCCGTTCGAATTGGAATACCAAACCTAAACAGTATTATATGCGAGTACTTACACATTGTATCGCAACGGTACGGAAATTCCGGTAGGTAAAACGCAATAACGTGTTACGCCGAATATAATAGTATAATATAACGTTACGGTCTTTTAACCGGACATTGTGCAAAAACGATATTATTTTTAGTGTAATTTCGTCGTTTTAATAATTCTACGTCAAAATAACATAATATTGCGCAAAAGCGGTTTTTTTTTTTTTTTTTTTTTTTTTTTTCCATCAGGTACTAACACTGTATTATTATTATTATTATTATTATTATTATTGTTTATATTTTTTATTTATTATTTCACGTTTTATATATTATCGATCTCGTTCTGTATTATGTAGCGGTTTATTATTTATTTATTTTTTTCATTCACCTTAATTAAACGTTTTACACGGTTTACACGGTTTACAGTAACACTATTCACAGTCGTGTTTAAATAATAATTATAATATGATATTATGCACCTCGTCTTGTTTTTTTTTTTTAGGTACTTCTATTTAATAACATCACGTTTTATATTTTATAAAATATTATACTCGACTATTGAATGTTACTTTTTTTTTTTTTTTTTCAATTTTCGATTTTTAATCTGTGATTTTTTCTCTAGTTGTTTTTTTTATTATTTATATATACATACATATGTATTATTATTATTATTATTTCAATTTTAGTTATTATTATAATATACATCTGTACATTATTTAAGTGGAAGTTCTTTCCGTATACCACTCGTCTCGCACAGTATTATGCATCAACATACCGGTATGTTCTTTATATTTTAACATCTTTTTATGTATACACATATATATATATATATATACATATAAAAAAATAACAATTATTATAATAATAACGAAAAAATTGTAAGTCATTTATAATGGGTCATAAATTAATTAAAATTGTATTTTTAATATTAGTAATACAAACTTGTGTTTATTTTTAAAAGAAATATACAAATAATATATATTTATTTATACAATAGTATGAGTTACATTGAATATACAAGCAAAACAATAAACACCATGTTACAGTGGAAATGTTCTACTGTAGTAATATAACAACGTTCAAATTCAATAAAAAATATTTTTTTTAAAATTGCTGTCTGCTGTCAAAATATAATTAATAATATTGTCAAGTGGCGAACATATTTTGTGCTATGCTTCTTAAATAGTAATATTATTTATCTAATAAAATATTGAATCATGTAAGTAACTATATTAATCGACAAGAATAAAATTAAACAAAATATAATTGACCATTGAATAGAAAATATTATTTTAGGTATATTGTTAAATTTCAGTACTGGACGCTGAACAAAATCGGACAGACTAAGCTACTATGAAATTGTTGTTAAATAACATTGTTTGTTTGTTATGTATTTAAATTTATATATGGCTCTTGGCTATAGGTGTTGGCATTAGTTTTGAATTATACTCAGCTCTGTTGAAAACAAACCGGAAATAATAATTATCTTATCAAACTACTCAATATTGTTCTTGCATGACATAACCGACTCATCGCCATAGTACTATTTAGGTGAACGTACAACGTAGGTACTTGAGTACAGTTTTAGGATAGCTTGTAACAATTTAAGTGGCAAGAGGACGATTTTCCCAGCCTCACCCTATTTGTTAAAATATTTAATAGATGTTTTACAGTGCTTCGATAGCAATTAGTTTTCTTAATAGCTTATTATATCCTAACCTGTGCAAACCAATACATGGGCGGTGTCTGAACAATATTCAATAGTTTCTCAACTGGACCCATGGTGCAAGATGATTTTTAGATTTGTATGGCGACTAATCATTATAATAATAAAAACAAAAAAAAAATAATACATTTATGAGTTGGCACAAAAATAGCAATAGTAATAATAATAATAATATTAATATATATTACTAATATATGGTTCATAATAGCTAAACGCTTATCGTCAGTACTAAAAGAGTTACAGCAGCGTACACGCGCACACTGAGAAACAAGAGAAATTTTTTAGTTTCGAAACTATTTCTTGTTTTTAATAGTAATAAAATGAATTAGAATTAGATATACTTGAATAAAAAAACTATGAATTAACTGAATTCCACTTATAGCCGAGAAATAATAATTATTTTTTGTCGACATTTCAGTTAACTGACTAAAAAAAAAAAAAAAAAAAATAGTAATAATAATATACTATACTAATAATAATATACGCACGAATATAGCGTGCACGCCCTTGTAGATTTCGAGAAATAAACAATATACACGCCATAATAATAATACCTAATGGAAAAAAAAAAAAAAAAGAAAGTAATTATAAAAAATGTCTGTAAAACTTATACGGATATCATATTATATGTTTGTATTATTGTAATAAAGTGGCACCCCCTCCCCCCTCCCGCCCCCGATGAACGAACAGAGCGGTTTTCTGCCGGCGATCGTTGGACCGTTGTGCGCCGTCGCCGGGGAGTCTTCGGCGTCTACTTGCCGTTCACCGTTGTTCCGTCCGCCGAATGGTCTTCTTCGTCCGAACAATCTTCGTCGTGCGTGTGCGTCACCGTGGACGGTATCTGAGTGGCGAACGTGTTTGCATTCTGCATCTGAAAACAGACCGAAAAATCGTCGTTACGTGTGGTTTCCAATAGGACCCAATACAAAGGGACGCCTAAAAATAAAATCCCAGTATGTACAAATCGGTTTGGCGTCCGTATGTGTACTTTTTCCGGACCGATACCGTAATATGATTTTTTTTTTTTTTTTTTTTTACTATACATTATAAAATTACGCCGCCGCCGCCGCCGACGATCTCGAACTCACCTCGTCCACGTTGTTTTGCAATTCGTTTTGAATCGCCTTGATCGTTAAGTTTGACGTGTCCTCCTTGCTCAGCCGCTGTTCGTGTTCATGAGCGACGGTCGATTCGTGCGGCATCTGTGATGTTCAGTAAATATGAAAATATATATTAACCATCACAAGACAATATTAACAATTTAGGCGATATAAATTAATTGTATTTCTTCCGCTGGCCGGGAAACACGCACACAACCGTTTACAAAACTGTTTTAAATAATATAGAGAGAAAAAAAACCAAGCTAAGACACAATATGATTGTGTTCAGGAAAATAAAAAAAAATCATAATTTTCCTTTCAAATTATTTAAGCTAGGACGACAGACGACCATTGTTGGCTTGATTACATATTATTATTTAATTCATTTTTTTCTTTCTTAATAATATTAGTTAGATTTGGAAAATAGTATAAAAATAAACTTTGTTGGGCAATATTTTTTTTAATGTTCCCTTACTAATTATTTCTAATGGGACCGACGGACGGTAGTCTCTTTTTGAAAATAATTATAATTTTAAATATATGTAACTCAGATAAATTAAATATTTTTTCTTTTTAGCACTTTTGCTGTGTGTGATAAAATAAATTAATGCGAAAGCAAACACTTAATTTGCAAAAGTATTCTTGGTAGTGGGATTTTTATTTTTTTTTTGTTGTAATTTATTAATTATTGAATTTTGTTTAACAATCAGTGCAAGGTTATTTCTGTTCAATCATTGCGATGGACACTAATTTTTGTTGTTCCATTTTTTATTTGTCTAATTTGAGCACTGGTTTTTAATTATACAAGTACAAACATCGATATAATTTGAATAAGCCGGAATAGATTTTAGATAAATATATTTTTTATTTATACGGTAGCTAATATTCTAGTTTATATCTCCTTAGGACTATTAAAATCGTACTTTTTTCTACTTATTATTGTCTTTATTATAAGGTTACGATTTTGTAATGACTAATATAGTCGTCTCGACAAATGGGCATACATTTATTTTTTGCAGATTATGGTTTACATCAATACAGATATACACAAATCTCAATGGATAGAATAATATCTATTATCTATCTGGCGTGTTGTCCTCCATTTCTAAACACCCACCGATTTAAAAAAAAGAAAGTATTTTTTTGACTGATAAATAATAAATTGACTCGTGTTAAATATTAATAATAGAAGGTAATCTTTAAAATAATATTAGTATTAAGTAATAACCTTCAACTTATTTATTATGCTAAATAAAAATAAATTATACTTCTTATAAAAAAAAGAAAGCTCAATGTTTATTTTTATCGGTAAATAATTCTAAAAATAGGTTTGTAAGGTTCCTATAATTTTGTAGAGCCCCCCCCCCCACACTACCACTGAAAAATCATCCAAAATACGCTATTGACGTTTATTGTTCCATAAAAAAATAACGCGTTCCCTTAGGGGTTTCTCTATAACTATAGAATCAATCCAAAAAACGTAGACGTCTACTTCTTTTTTTTGTCACTTACCAACATGGCCGGTGCTCGAAACATGTAGCAAAACGGATAATAAATCAAATTTAAAAACGTTGCGGCATATAGATCGGCGTATCGGGTCACTTGCGATGAAAAGAAAGTTTGTCTCGATCCAGAACGAAAGAGACTACCCATCATCCCGTAGGATAAATCCATTTTGTGGGTAACGTCGCGCATGGCCATCCTCAGTTTGGAAATGTCGGGTTTTTCGTTTGTGCTGCTGTCTAAATTTCTATTGCACAATACGGAAACATAATATTACCACGATAAAATTGTATTTTTATTTGTTGTGTTTATCGCATCAGTATACGAGTATGGAAAGGCACGTGCACCTATATTATATTAAAGTGTACTATTGTTGTTGTTGTCCTTACTTGTACATGTTGCCTAGAGCTATATCAAAATTTTGCAGGTTCGAGAATAACTGGCATTTGTCCGTCCACACGTGCAACTCTTGGACCAATTCGGGCACGACCAAAAACGTCCTCCAGCCGCGTATTTTTTTCGACTTGAGAATATCTCCGAATATATGATCGCCCACGTACAGGACGTCTTTGCCTTTGGCGCCAATGAGTTTGGTAAAAATATCACAAGAGCCTACACACGAAAACACGGCGATGAAAATACAATTACAATGATTATATAGCGGTGAGGGGGCTTTGCGAACATACCTCCCGAATAGACTTGGCCCTTCAACAACGGCCCGATGTGCGTGCCCATTTTCAGCGCTCCGGTTTTCGTGTCCACCCGTCGCAAAATCGTACCCTCGCTAAAAAACAGCGGTTTCCTAGCGTCCACGACTACTATGTCGAAATATGTTTGCCAGTCCCTGTGGGGTTCGGCGTCCTGCGAAACGGATCGTACACATAACACGGTGGTCATTTAATTTTTATACGAACACATACCGAGGCACCGTGCGGATAATCGAACAGATACGTCATTATCATGTTAGTGAACCAGTAATCGCTGTTAGTCAGCAAGAACACTTTTGCGCCACTTTCGCGGATCCTGGCCAAAAACATCGGTAGCCTGGGGTCTTTGTTGACGTAATCCGAGATGTTCTGAATAGTCCTCTCTTTTAAATCGCCCTGTATTAAATATACAATGAACATTCTATATATTGATAATGTCGTACACGTGTATGTACGCTATATGGCTCTCAGAGCAACCGTCCGAATTATTTGTATAGTTTTAAAAAAAAAAATACTAATGATAACCTGGACAGTCAAATCAACGGGAAAAAATAGGCTGGATGCTTTTGAGATGTGGTGCTTTGGGAAAATATTCAAGATATCATCCTGTACCGAGAGGGTGACAAATGAAAAACGACAGCTGCGCAAAACTATTCAATATAGAAGTGATAAGACGATAGGACACAATTAAGACATGTAAGTCTACTAAAGATAATAATTGAAGGTGATATATTGAAGGACGCATTGAAAGAGGAAAGCTTAGGACAGAATACATGACCCAAATATGAATAAAAAAAAATTACAAGAATCTGGAAGAATTTAGCTACAATGGAGAAGCATGGAAAGCTGCAACAACCTAATCCCAGGAGTAATAATAAAAAAGAAATTCGTTAATATTATACAAGTAGGTTAGGCTGGTGTGTATTGTAAACGTTTTCGCAACGGAAATAAACAAATACAATACTGAATAGCCTTAATAATATTGTGTTATGTACATGTGACATTATATTATTTAAAAAGGCATTTTTCTTTTCCCCGATGTTTTTAAATACATCGATTACGCCGGTTGAAATTCGCGTTCAAATAACAACAGGCGAAAAAAAAAAATCAATTTTTCAAAGCCTATTATCTGATCGTTTGATTATATTTAATATTTTAATTGTTTCATAATAATGCGGTTCGATTTTTTACTATGATTATAATTATTGTATATTATTGTAATATAATAACTGTATATTATGAATTGTTATTATATTCTTTTCGACGACGTCTTGTTGACACACGTACGATATATAATAATCAATTCAAATTGTTATTCAATATCAATCACAATACACATGACCATTTATATTATTATTACTATTTTTTTCCCGTCGCTAAATATGCGTGCATTATTGTTTTTGCAGCAAAATGAGTTTGTACGACGAACTAATCTCCTTTATGTAGATACGCAATTTCTTTATTTTTTTTTTTTTTTTTTTTTTTTTTTTTAGTAGGGCGCTCGAAAATGAATCTTGGCACCGGGTGCTGATTTTACTAGGCACGTCACTACGAAGTATTAATATTGTAGTCGACGAGAGGATAAATCGAGACATGATAGAAAACGTCTAGCGAAAAAAAATCGAGTCGAAATTGACAAATTGACCAAAAAAAAAAAAAAGTATTATTTATAAACTACAGAAATAATTATACTTACATGTATGTGTAACCAGTCAACGGCATTTCTCACGTCTTGGAATATAGAGTTGAACGACATTAGCAAATCGCCGCTGCGTACACCGGTTTTTTCCCTAAAAATAATTTCAAGTATCAATAGATATCCCCCCCGGTATTATAGTATTATGGCAATTGTTTTAAATATAATAACAATATAATATAACAGTAATAATAGCGTATAACTGAAACTATAGATTACGGATAGCGGTCAAGACTATAATTACAAGTTTACAGATATAAATTACAAACAAAAGGAAATTAATTACGCGGCCTTAAATTTCAAGTGCAGTAAGTATACACGAACAATATTATAATATACATATTTATATTTAAACGGCAAGTGCAATTGCACCTCCCCCCCAAACGTATTTTATAAAAAGGTTTAAGGTTTATTCGTCTCCAGCATTATTTCTAACACTAAAACTATTTTCAAATTGTTTTCACCTTTCAAAACTATGATAAATATATATATATATATATTTATTATATTTTATTATTTATATAAATGTTTAAATATTGCTCCTCTCACACTGTAATAATATTATAATATAGAGTGGCACGCAGTGGGCGTAACACAAAAATGTATGCTCCCACCGCAGAAATAAAAAATCGGGCCCCTAAAAAATATCTTAAGAATAACTGGGAGTAAGACACTCGACCTTACTAAAAACCTTACTAAAAACCGGTGACTACAATCAACAATATAAAAATATATGCTACATACAAATGTATTCTAAACACGCAGAGTTATAAAACACTTTACACACGATAAGATTATTTTTAACTTTATTAAGACATATTTACTCTATATGACGTATATACAACAATAATAATTATAGACGTAGATTAAAATTAATTTAAGTTGAAAAAGGTTAATTCTTCGTTATTTTTTCTTTTAGAGTAGTTCAATTTACTTTAGGGAGTAATTAGACAAGGGCCCCAAATTATCTTGGGCACCTGCGACGCGGGGTCTGCGGGCCCGGGTCTGTGGCGCGTTATAATGAATTATAAAATAATTTAGGTTATTTCGCACGATATAATTGAAATTATTCGTTGTTTTTTTTTTTTTTTTTTTTGTATTCTGCAAAAATAGAAATCACGTTACCGGCACGGAGGAGATAACACAAATATTACGGCTACGACTATTTCGAAATTCGTTTATACCCACGAACCTGGAGTAGTTGGGCGAAGACGTGAAATAGTTGATCAGGCAGGCCAGCAGATAGGTTTCGGGCAAGTTGAACAGCGTGTTGAGTACGTAGACGCGGGACTCGTCGAGCTGGAGAAATTTATTAGGATACAATTCGTACACCTGAGAACTAACAAAATGAAAACAAAAAAAAAACGCGTTAAATTACATAATAATAATAATAATAATAATGTAGAAACAATTGGTTATACGGCGTAAATCGAATAGCTTCCGGATAACGTTATTGAAATATTATTATTTCGCCGTCTGCGCGAATATCGCGCATTTAATTTATTTATTTGTAAAAAAATATATATATATATATTGTATACTCACTGTTTTAAAAACTCGAAACCCTGTACGCACACGAGTATGTTACCGTATGAATCGACTTTGAGCAGAGTACCGTACAACGAGTCGAACCATAAACCCCTGCGACAACGTACAACGTAAAAACAACAATAAGTCAAATTTAATAATGTAGGCGACATGTTTTTTTTTTTTTTTAAATTTCTTTTTTCTTTATTTATCACACGGCATTTGATATGAGAATCCCGTCCGGACGGGAAAGCTAATGGCTAAAATCATTCATTTTGCGCCGCGCTCGACCAATGTAGGAGAGTGGCATTTGAAACCTTTTTTTCGGCTCGATTTTTTAATAACACCAGCCACGGTGACTTGCGCGTGAAATAAAATAACCGATAATATGGATCAGACATACCTGACCGGGAACGACGGATCGTATTCGAACTGCAATATCTGAGTGGGATAGCCGAGCGACACGAGCCTTTCGACGGCCAGCGCGAATCCCAGTCTCTCGTACGCCGGCGACTTGTACTCTGCGGACAATACACGAAAATAATAATAATAATAATTTTTGTTATTGTTGTTGTTATGATCGGATGATTTTTTTTCTCTCTCTTTCTACTTTCTCTATTTAAATCCAGAAGGAGAGGAGGAGGAGATTAAAATAAAAACGTACGCGCCGCGCGCGGGTCGATGAACCGGCGCGCGGCGGCGGCGCAGGCGCTTACCGGCCAACGTGTAGTCCATGTCGAACCCGTAGAATTTTATGTTCTCCAGATGTAAACTCCTGTTGACGAATATCCTGGAATGAAAACGATTGATCGACATTAATGACGGTTCGGTTATCGACAAACGCCGCCGGTAGCCCGTCGTCGACAACGGGAATTGCGTTCGTTTAACAATAATCGGGACGCCGCGAATCATTTTATTATATTACGCGGTTAGATTCGGGTGAGCTCTTGTTCCGATCTGACCGTCCGTTACGGCGGCGGCGGCGGCGGCGGCGGCGGCGACGACGGCAGCGGCGGCGGCAGGTTCACGAGTGTTTATTAATCGTTTAGTTTCGTTTCGTTACAAACAATCGTATGTTATTTTATTATATAGTACACGAACAACACCGCCGCCGTAATTATACAATACGCGATGCACAGATGATATTAATAATAATAAATTGAATGAATTATTGTCGTAGGCGTGTCTGTACTGCGTCCGGTGCAGGACCCGTGAAACTCGACTCGGTGGCTACCGCAGGGGCAACAAAGGAAATTGCCTCTGGGGGTCAAATTCGTTGGAACGCTTTTATGCGTGGGACCCATAGTGATTATTAATTATTCGATAGACAAATTATCGTTGAAATTGAATAAACATAAACGTACATGTGAAACAGGCCTAATATCCGTTGCCAACTAAATTGATTGCGGTTCTACCTAATTTTTGTATTATTTAATTACTATTAATATTTGTTGTATCGTTAAGTATAAAAAAATGTTAGATTTTCATTTTTCCATAAAAATGTATTAGATATAGATATACACACCAATAAAGTACAAATATTTGCCTATGCGCTTAAATGATGGAAATGTAAATTTATCCAATTTAAGATTAAAACGGCATTGTTTTAATGACAAAGGTCAATGAGTGAAATTTCTATGTTATATTATAGGAGCGAAAAAATATTTTGCCTCGGGGCGTTTTAATGTGTGGCTACGAGTGGCGTAGTGGAGTTAGTGGAACTCGATTTAACTTTTATATTATCTATAAATTGCGGCGGTTCCTATTAAATAATACATTTTATTAACTATAATTAATAATTAATATTAATAATTTTTTTTTTATTATTATTAATTTTCTAATACAAGGTGAATAATAACTCATTTACCAAAATTCAAGGGCCTCGACGCTTTTTCACTTTCGGGTTTACCCGGTTTCACGTGAACACGTTCGGCTTGTGCACGACCCGCGAAAACGATCACACGCCTACGATTATCGTATAACTGCCAATTGTTCTATTCTTACGCCACGGTCGTTTGTCGAGTATTTTGTATTCATTTTTGCTTGATATAATAATTTACGTCTTATAGGAAGTCGACAGAATAATACCATTATAATTGAATATTATACAAATTTTTACTACAAACTTTAATTTTCATCCAAAAGCGAGATAGGCACTAAGGACGTATTTCTGGGAAGAGGCAATAGGACGATAGCCCCCCGGGCCTCATTTCTTATTTTTATTTCATTACTTAAATATTACCGTGATGATAATAATAATGTACTTATGATTCTAACACAAAGTATTACCAGACATCATGCTCCGATTTTCAAGTGTAATACTTTTTATGAAAGCATTTTGGATCTTTATGGTACATTGGGAAGGTCTTTTTTCTTGTAGTTTTCTTAATAACTGGGAAAATTTAGGGCAATAATAATGGTTTCATTATTTTTGAATTTCCCCTTTTGTTGTATTAAAATTAATCGTAGAGACCTACAGCAATTTTCACAGAATATTAATATTAGGCCTTTCTAGGCGTGGACAAATTAGAAACATTCTGGCGATTTTTAAATTATTTATAGGCGTTTTAATTTGTCGAGTTTTTTAGTTTTTGTTTGGTAATATGTGGATAAAATTGATTTGGCCGATCGGAAATTTTTGAAATTTTTACTCGCGGTTCATCATAAGTTGTACTGCGTAGCGAAAAAAAAAAAATGTTGAGCGTTATGAAGTAGTTTTTTATAATCATTTAGATTTAACATATTAATCTATAATCCCATATTTAATCGAAAACGTAAAAATCACGGCAATTCGCATGCTATTTTTTCAAATTAATTGAATTTGAACTGTTTTGGCTGAACAGAAATACAGCATTTCAAATCACTATTAGGTGATGAACTGTATAGTGATTGCAACTTGAATCAATTTGAATAGATTGGGATTATCATTAATATACTTTTTTTTGTATGTTTTCAAAACTGTAAAACTAGGAAAGTAAATAGGAAAATTATTTAAAAATATAACCTACTTAAACATAGCGATTTACCTAATTTATTATATTCTATATACGTGTTTGTGTATATACAAAGAATAATAAACGCGTTTTTGATCATTTATCCAATTAACCGATTAATAAATTATTATTCATAAAATCTTAAGTATTAAGTGTTACCAACATTGTAAAAAAAAACGGTACAAACAATTTGAGAGTGCTTATTTTGATATTAGGAGTACTAAACTGCCCCCTCCCCCCATCACCATGGTTCCGCTACCACCTGTACATATTAGCCTGTTATTAATTCGGCGAATTTATAGAAAAAAATTGAAATAACGCCCCCGCCTATATACTCAAATAATATTATAACGACATCAGAGTTGTTACTGTTGTTTAGTGACTATTCACTGGTATAATTATTCATTAATTATAATATTTACAATAACAAAACGGTTACAATCTGAACGTATTACGTGTGTCGTATTTATAATATACCAACGTTATATATATAAAAAATATTACTATAATTATAATTGTAAACGTTATAATATACACTGTACAGTATATTTTTATTATGGACAATTATCTATGTAATGTTATGTATGACGGATAAGGCTGATGTTTTTTTTTTAACTACAACTATTATTTTTTTTTATTTATAAATATATTGATAATATAATACTTTACATAATATGATAGATATTGAAGGAAAATGAGGTCATGGGGGGTGAGTATATACTTCCCGGTTAACCACCCCTGTCGCCAGGACCATCGTAAAATAATAAGGCGTTAAAAATACATTTATATAATAGCTCACGACAATCGTTAATATATATTTTGTTTTTTAAATTTATATTTTATCGCCGTGAATACGTTGAAAACAAATTCGAAAGTTCGTTTGGGGCAACCGTCGGAATATTATATTATTAAACCTTGGAAACAGACGAGCCGTTTAAAAGTATAATATTTTTATATTACCGCGGAGTCCGGACTTTAATCGGATATTCTTATAATAATTTTAACGTAAAAGCGTTAACATTAATATACAGTTTGGATCCAAAATGGCGCCACATCTAGGGAGGAGGTGGAGGTCATCTGACCCACGGTTAATTTTCGCTGGTAAAATCGACCTCGTATTAAGCCCAGGAATTCGGTTTTATTTGTTCGAATGTTATCTTTTGTATAACAAAAAATAGAAAAAAATTAATGCTAAAAAATGATGGCCTCTTAAAAATAGCTGACCCACAGTTCCGCCACTCTTCTAACACACACACATATATAATAATATGGTATTATATAAAATAATACGTCTATATACAATTATTAAAAGTAGCTACAATATATAATATATATTCCATTCTTGCGCATAGATTTCTCTTTTCAAACGACTAGTTATTTTTTTTTAAGTGACACGATTATATAGTCTTTTAGCAAACTCAACTTATATACTATTCCGAATATTAATTAATGATACAATAATTAATAATACGTGACGCAAAAATAGCATTCGGACGTTTGTTTAATTTACAGCACGTATTCGACCGTCACCATTAATTAAAAATATAATACCCGAGAATATTATACATTATTGTCATTGTCATTCGTGTTAGGACCACGATAGAAAAATATAAAATTATAAATATGAGATGGTGGCCTACATCGTCAAAAAAAAATTGATTCGATATTTTTACGCGACTGCGTCGTTTTGGTCCGACACGTGTCAAACGAAATAACGAGTAGATACCCACTTTGTTACTCGGGTTGAATAAACCCGAGGAAATGCACGCAGCGTCGAATTAAAAATTATTTTTATTTAATACATTCATAGAAGACCACGGGAATTTGTTGGGCGATGCTCAGAGGAGTCACCCTCGTATATACCAATTATAATTGCAGGATCTGCGGGCTGTACGAGCATGGAGAGACGTATAAAAATTATTTGAAAAAATCGTATACGACATGAGGATGCGAGTATGCGACCATGTAACCCGTTCAATTATAATCACGATGACGGGTCGAGAGAACAACAGAAACCTCGAGCGTGAACTTGACTATTAATTTACACTGATATCTGTGTGATGACCTTCTGTATATATTGTATTAATAGAAGTTGTAGATCAAGTGCAAATTAATAAAAACTATGAGAATAAAATATTTTCAGTACGTCATCGCTTTTTACAATTATCGTGGTAGTATAGTAGAACAATATAGCCATAGTTAGATAAGGCATCGGTTTTTAATTATTATAGGATACGGATAAAAAAACAGAGTGAGCTATAAATTCGTTTCGTGCACCGCGGACTAACAAATATGCAATTTTATATTGATATTTTTCAAAGTGTTTTAGATTTTTAGTGCTATTATTTTTTGCTAATAATCTCGTTTATATTAAATTAAAAATAGTAGAAAAAATGTGTCGTCTATGTGAATCCATAAGAACATATTACTATATACCCACATTTTCGTTTCATATTATAATTTATTTTTTAAGTAGCCCGGCGGCGTATTTATTTACCCCACCGAACAATAGGTATATACATTTATGATTTCTTATCGGTTGTATTTATATATTTTTGTCTAGAATATTGTGTCGTACGTATTTCAGCGTCAATCAGTTCTAAGTATCGTTCGATTTCGTGTTTTGTTTCTTGCTATATTTCATGTTTTTATGGCATATTATAACACATATTTCAGTCATTTTTAATGCTATAAAATCCGAACCTCGTCTAAAAAATGCTAATATAAATATATTCGGTAAAATTTTCAAATCCCTACGGTTATTTTTCACTGAATAAATACGAAAAAATATAGGCCACTGATAAGATAGGATAGGAATTTAATTTATGTCTTTACTCGACGATAAATCATTGCTAACGAAAAACGATTCTGAGCGAAGTTCGTGATTAATCATATTTTGAAATGCTGTGATTTCAAATACGATTTCCAACAAAATTTGCACTTTAAACGCGTATAAAAAAATACAACTGCATTAAGTTCGACTATTTTCTTTTTTACCAATAAGTACAATTTATGATGAAACTCGTGTCCAATTTTCGTACATTTTCGACAAGCAAAAAAAAACAATTGCATTCACATAAAATTAAATAAAATGTCGATAATTTTTAATGGCTAAAAAATCGTATGAAAACCGCAAGAACATTTTGAAAATTGTACCACGTTTAGATAAGACTAATCGGTGAAAATGTCAGATATCTACGATTATTTTTCACCGAATTACAACGGAAAATAACAGAAACCGTTTTTGCGTACATTTTCTCGGTTTTTCCAATTATTAAAAAAACTACAAGGAAAATCAAAAGATGGCCATTTCAACGGGCCGACTAGACAAAATTTGCCAACGGAAACAACCCTTGAAGTTGACGGTCGGAGTATTGTTTTTGGTAGATAATTCGTTCACAGACAGAGAAAGAGAAAAAACCACATACATCATAGTAAATTCAATCATTTCTCACTATACGCTTGTGAATCTAAAACAAAATCAAAATACACATGTACGTGTAAGTAGTTTTTTTTTTTTTAATTTTTTTTAGATAATAGTACACCGAGTAATAAGAAAAATGCAATATAAAAATCTATATATTACACGTACCTAGGTAACGGTTTTTTACGTTAACCATTAGTACCTGCTCGTATTACATATTACCTACTGTTTTCCCAGCCCGCGGACGGCCTTGATAAACGCCTATCAGTATATAACTAAAATTATCAGTTCTAAATTGATTTTTTAAAACGATAAAAAAACTTAATATCTTATTGTTTTTTATTTTATTTTTTTTTATATGGTACCACCCGGCTACTCGTTCGAAAAACCTGCACTATAGACTCAAATATTTAAAAACCTGTGTATAATGGTAAATAAATATTATAACCAATTATTTGGAATTTTGTAGTCGCACGACTATCAATATTATTTATTAAAATATTGTAATTCCATAAAGAATTTTTTTTTTTTTTTTACAACAATACTAAAACTATATCGAAATATTCGTTTAAGCCATCGCTTTATTATTATTATTTTTTAATTGCTATTATTATTACCTAATATACTATTGTATTATTCAATACACCGGGCGCTCGAACAATTATACGCAATTATGTTTTTCTCGACGAGCTTTTTTTGTTTTAAATTATGACAAATAATAGAAGAAAATTAATATAACAGTTTCTGTAATTATCGATTAAAAACCACAACTCGCGCTTATTTATTCCGTCGACAAAACACATTAAATACGTTTATACGTATAAAATAAAATCGCGCATATTTCAATTAAAATCGCGTAACAGGTAAGTGTGTTTAACGCGATAAAATAATATTATATCGAATAACAAATATAATGGAAAAAAAAAAAAAAAAAAATAACTGAATAGAATAGTTAACAACCAACGGTATTAAATTATTACGACCTGTAATAATAATTTTTTTTGTGTGTGTGTGTGTGTGTGTGTCTTATATCTAATTTTCGATTTTCGTATTGCGAACGTATCGATCGCGGCGCGTTTTTTAACCTTAAACCGTATTGCCCGGTGTTTTTTTTTTTTTTTTGGTCGTTTTTATTATTATTTTGATTTATTAATCATCACGTCGTGCGCGCACCGTTAACTATCTAATCGTCGATCGCCGACCTAACCTAACCGGGCCTTTTTATCGGAGTCCGGGGTCTCCCGGCGCGAAAAATGTCCGCGTCCATCGCATAAACGCGTAATAATACCGATAAAATACCGTGTAAATTCGAGTAAAATCGAAAGGAAAATAAAGAAAAAAAAAATCGTCGTCACGCGCGTGCCAATAACTAACCGACTAATCGACGACCGCTCGTGATATTATTATAATAATAATAATAATTATAATAATAATATTACGGCCATCGCCCGTCACACGCGCGGAATAATAATACCGCTAATATCCCCTCCCCCCCCCCCCGGGAGTAATACATAGGTGCACGACGACCTATTATTCTAGATTTATATAATTAAAATCGTACGGCGCAATTATACAATGGTAATTTAAATCTAAATAACGCCCGGCCGGCCGACCTGACGTGCACGACGAAACGCAAAACGCGTAACGCAATAACGATAAACGATAATAATTATAATTATTACATATTTACTGCGTTCAATAATATTTCGCACACGTATATAATTATAATTAAATACATTATTAATTCGCGTATACGCCTGGCGGCCTGGCCCGGCCGCTCACGATCCGTGCTCGTTTTATCAATACGAAAAACATTATTATATTATTTATTATTACAAGATAGTATCGACCGGAATCGGATTAATTACGGTTCGACCGCCGGGCGCCCGTATACGTACCAATAATACATATTAGGTGGTAAATCCGCGCATAAATAACGGACCAATGTAAATGTAATCGCGTAGAAAATCAATCAATTTCACGAATCGTACCAGTGTTTTAATTTAAGTGTATAATATCTACGACGGGGCGTAGAGAGGCCGAACACGGGCGTCGGGATTGAAATGCTAGACGACAATCATCGGTTTACCTGTGCGAATTTTCCCGGGCGTTGCTACTGTGTTTTTCCATGTTGAAAAAACACATCAGTTCGTTGTCGGACAAATGGCAGTTCAGCGTTTTTACCGAATGCGCACGGCACGACGTCGACGAGGGAACCGAGGGTTTTTCTTCCATCTCGAGGATTTGATTACGAGAATTGTTACGGCGTGTTGCCGTGCCAGAGAACAGTACAAATTTTTTTTTTTTTTTTTTAAACACGAAAAATGTGTAGGCAGGCACTACTATATTAATATGATCGAAACGAAATTAAACGATATTCGTATGTAAAACGTTCTTTTCACACGCGGAATAAAATGTCGAATAGGCGCACGGCGGCGGACGATCCGTCGTTGACAATATTATTATTAATTTCTCACGTTCGTTTTATAATATTTATAGTAACAATAAACGGTTCGATAGTTAATAATCAAATATTAAAAAAATGAATATCAGACGCGCACCATTTGATAATAATATTATTGTAACGCCGAACGGACCGGACCGCTAAAAAAATAAATGAACACATACGCACACTTTATATAGTACGTAGTACCGAGTGTAAATTAACAATAACACTGATAAACGATCCGTCAGTGAATGGTTTTGAAATAACAACCGGTTTTGTCCGCGCATTTTGTTTATGTTTATGTATTCTAGACGACATTATTTATTGTTAACGCTAATAGTACAATAATAATAATAATAATAATAATAATAATTCGATGCCGAAACAGTGGCGGCGGCGAGCGCGCGCGCGCACGACCCGAACACACACTCCGATTATAATTATTTGGTAACAATATTAATAAAATTTAACAACTGAACAGTTTTATCGTAATAATTTTTTTCGATTGAGTTGGAAACATTAACCGATCTGGTTACGCGAACTTTGAACCGTCGCCGTATACCTTGCGGTGTCCGCCGCGTACAACCACTTTACAGTAGCGTTGATAGATCGCAATAATAATCCTCTCGCGAGGAAGGCAAAACAACAAATTTAAAAAAAAAAAAAAAAAAAAAAACGAAAAAAAAAATGTAATTCGTTTTTTTCCCAACCACACGCGTGCGCGCCGCCCGCCCGTTCTAATCTAATCGAACACCGCAACGTACACGAATAAAATATTACGATAAACGTTAAATATGTGACTCCGCGGTATAGTTTTACATAACACAATCTATTCGAGGACATATAATTAATATGATAAATAATAATAGGCACGTGATTAATATTACGACTTTAAATTTAATTGAGCGATATAAAATATATACAATACAGCGGTACAAACGCCCGGGGAGGGGGGGGGGAGGGGGCTTGGTCGTGGTTTTTTTTTTTTTTTTTTTAAACGTAATTCATTCTTTTATCGAAAATCCGCCCCTTCCCTCCCATTGAACAACCTCCGGGTCCGCTACCGAATACGGTAAAACCTCGCTGAGCCGGAAAATAATAACCCGGAAAACCGCAGACCGGATTGTACCGGCCAGTACAGCGACGAACGCCGGGAGTTGGGGGGGTACAAACCAAATATCGGGAAAAATATAAAAAAATCAATTACCCGATTTATGTGACGGATTTAAATGGTCGTTCAGTCGGAAAATGCCCTTTTCCAAAAATTGTGTATATTAAATATAGTACATTTTTTTCAATTTTTACCACAAATCAAAATAAAACATTTTATAATGCAAACCTCGATATCATTTACCGCTGTATATGTTACCGATACATTTTGTATGGATTTACCGATTTTATTCAAACCCTTAAATCCGCCACAAACTCGACCTACCAATTTAATGGTTATTTCAAAGTTTCGCCATGAGATTTACTCAAAAAAAAAAAAAAAATAAATAGATTAATGTATATACGAGTACACAAAGAGTACATAAAGTATAATTAGTAAAAAGTATTAGTTGATTAGTTTAAAATATTTACGCCTCGATTTCACTGAGCGAGTTTACAAGCTGCTAGTCAGCTAGTGCGATGATCACACGCAAAACTTTCCACTCGCTTGTTAGCGAGTAAAAACCACGTGTTGTGAATACGTTTTTTTTTTTTTTTTTTTAACACATATACACACGCATCTCACGTCTGTTTATCCATGGTTTAACCCACACGTTTATCTGCCTTTTCATTTTTTTTTTTTAACTCTCCTTTGATGTCATGAGCTGAAATAATGACCCCGCACCAACTATTTCCGTCGACATTTTATGGACACTGAAACCAGGTACCTCTAAGAACTCGCAGCTAGTTCACTACCAACTATGATGAGACACGGCTAGTTTACTAGCTAACAATCCCAAATGCCAGCGAATAGCGAGCAAAGTAATCTGGCTTTCAACTTTACTCGCAGATAGTTTACAATCATGATTACACTGGGTGAGGTGACTAGCAGCTAGTGAATTCGCCAACAAGCAGCTTGTAAACTCGCTCAGTGTAATCGACGCTTTGTGATATTATACGTTTGTTTTCAATACGCCCCTGAAATGTTATCATTATCGTTATTTAAAGTAACGTGCCGGTAAGCAGACCGGTCGATTTTATTTTTACCGTCGCGTCGCCAATACCCGTAGACAAGCGAATAATGGACATTAAAAACTAAAAATTCGATTTTTTTTATCATGAACCTCATCAAGACGGCAACCACTGAACAGTCCCGAGCGATTCCGTCTCGACCGGGTTTTACCGTATAATCGTAAAGGGTTTGGGTCCCCCCCCCCCGGGTTTCGTAATTATTACGCCGCGAGTACGTAATCAGTTATTATCCGTGTTACTGTTAATTTGATAAATTTAGTCAACTTGTTTTGTACAACAACTAAAACGAATTCGCTTAGTGTAATAAAGCTGTTTAACGATTTCTTAAAATTCGTTACGCTGACCGGTGATTACACAAACCTATAAATATTTTAATTGTCAGAGCAGCATACTATTCGGTTAGTATGACGAAGCGCTGCGTTTTTTTTTTCTTAAACGTCGCACATAATCTTATTTTCGACTAGGTCATACACTCTGTAGTTCTACTTAACTATTATTCGTATCTATATAAAATTTACAGCGTTTCCCGCAGTAATCGATTATACCAAGTCAAAGTATAGTTAGTGCATTGATATTACAAAGTACAATATCCGGGTGGATTGCGTGAAATGTATTAGCCATTAAAATTGAATTTGGATACCCGAACATTAATTCGATAAACAATTTTTTTTTTTTGTAAACTAACCAAATATTTTAGTTGTTTGTACACATACTACCTCATTTATCGCATTAGCAGTAACCAGTGTCATAATTGTAGGGAGGGCAAATGAGAACACTTGCCCTCCTTGAGATTTATTTCGAGGGACAAAAGTTTCATTTTACAATCGTCCCCCTCCCGGGTATGACAGTAGTAAAAATCTCTGAATCTTTTAAAATAAAGAAAGAATAACTTTTTATATTCATAAGAAAGTATAAAATATTTTTTCCTTAAATTATTTCGTAGAAGTTTGTATGTATTTCATGTTTTTCCTGTTTTATAATATGTTGACGTATTGTCGACGTTATCGCATTATCTAGGTTACAAAATTAAGAAAACTATAGCATTCAAATAATTATGTATTGTTTTTTTTTCAATTTATCAATTAGTCTTTGATTATTATTTTGTACGCATAGAATACAAATATATTTACACCATCCCTCTTCATTTGGTTTTGATTTTGGTGAATAAATTATATTGCCCCTTCCCTCCCTAATTTTTACCCAGTTACGTCACTGACAGTAACATATAAATAGTATTACTTGTTTACAATATTATTTTTATATTAATAATAACCTAGTTAAAAAAAAAAAAAAAAAAAAAAAAAAAAAAAAAAAAAAAAAACAGTATGTAATAAATATTATAATATCATACGCGTTTTATCGTCCGATGGCGGGTAAAATAATGTTACATATAAAATGTATACACAAATACAAATGATAATGTATAATATAATTGCAAACAATCAGAAAACGTGTTCAAAGTTAATAGACGCATTTTATTAATAATATTGTTGGAAATGAGGAGAGACGTTAATGACTATAATATCATGTCGTCCCTATTTTATAAATACATATTAATGGCATTTACCAACGGAAAAAAAAACACGTATAATGCAAAATTATGTTTCGTCATATGGCAGAATGTAAAAATAATATTCAAATACCGGTAAATTACTATGATATTGTAATAAGATTTATATTTCAACGATAAAAATAACTGAATATGGATATCGATAAAAACCGTCGAGAACTAGTTTATCAGGTACGCACGGTCGTAGGGAGGTACCTATGGCGTTCTAAAATTATCTCGTGGCGAATAAATTAAATAAATTAAATATAAATTATCAGGAGGAACACTCGAACCACTTCGAATTCAGATTATTTATCTTTAACGTTCGTGTGCGGTTTTCCAAAATTGTTTCGTAAAAGTTGGCCTTGTACAGTTTCAAAAAAATCATTCGTAAACACAATGTTAAAATACTAATTAGTTTCGCAATAAAACTATAATACGTTTACAATTATAATTGTTATAATCACCACGCCCGTTTGTTGAAATATTGTCGTACCTATAGGCGGGAGAGTACACGTTTTTCACTTTAAAATTATTCGTTTTAACTACGGTGTTGTCGTTTTAGGTTTGACCGACGAATTTTTGTTACATAGTTCAGGGGAGGCAGTTGATAGAGGAATTGTATTGTTTGGACGGGCTCCGTAGTGTTTTGAAATTCTTAATCGGACGCAAATGGAAATTACAAAAACGAATTTTTAAAAATACACAAATCGCGTTAAAAATGTTTGAAAAAAAAAAAAAAGGTAAACTGTTCAACGACGTAAGCAAATATTGTCCCCGCCGTTCTAGGCGTGTTATTTTTCACCGTATAACAAAATATCACGCGCTCTCGTAGTTACATTTCGAGTAGGTACGTCAATTTTTCTTTTGTTTACTACGTTTAAACGACGACCGGTAATATTGTAATACATAGCAAACAAAAGAAAAATTGACGTACCTACTCGAAATATAACTACGCGTGATATTTTGTTATACGGTGAAAAATAACACGCCTAGAAAGCGGGGACAATATTTTCTTACCTCGTTGAACAGTTTACCTTTTCAATCGTTTTTAAAGCGATTTATGTATTTTTTTATTTTTTGTGAAACAATACGATTCAGGCATACTTCTCTATATATATTATCTCGAGTGTATAAAATAAATAAATTATACGCCCTGATTAACATCACCATCATCATGCATTGCTTTAATGTATACCGCGTGCATAACAAATATATCTAAAATATATTCAACCGAGTATAAAACTAACTACACGAACAAAACGATAAACTGATAAACGTTAAAACATGAAAATATATCGTGTACCGAGGAAAATAAAAGCCGTAAAATACTAAAGTAATATGCTAAAAAAAAAAATAATCAATTCGTATTAATAATCATAAAAGAATATATTAGGTACGCTCGACGCCTCTATACGTATACAAAGAAAATTATATATTATTTACCGTGTCTTATTTAGAAGAAAAAAAATGTCGATAACAATAATTCATTGGAATTCAGATGAAAAAAAATACGTGCCAAATTCATGTTTTGCTTTGCTACAGGAACACGAAATTAGGGCGTGGTTTTGACGGAATGTACAAGCCGTACGAGTTTATAAATAATGTAATAATAATTACGGTTTACATATTTACGTTTAACGTGAAACGAATACATTACACTTGTGCAATTTTTCCAAATAATTATTCGCACAAATATTAATAAAATTAAAAACTTCTCGTTTGGACAAACTTGGTAAAAACCGTTTGGGCTCGGGGACGTATTTTATGATAATTTATGTTTGCGGAGACAATTCGAGCACGACTTTCCGATTTGAATATTATTAATAGGGGTGTGACTTTTTATAAATAATTTATAATCCGTTCAAATATACCTACCTGTAAAGATAAAATTATTTATACACTAAAGAAAAAATCGCTAGTTGTATTCGATGGTTATTTTATTTGTATTTATATAATATATCAAAGACACGGTTTTGAGTATAAAAGATATTTGTAATGATTTCAAATATTTCATAGCGTGTGAAAATAATCATAAGGTGTAAATTTAAAAGGGAAATACGCGTACTCTGTAGATATATAATTTTTGATTCGATTGTTAAATACTTACCCGACAAAATTAAAATACGTCAATACTTTTGACTCTATCGAGTATACAACATGGAATTAAAATTGTATATCTAATAATTTCAAACGAATCTATAACGAAACACTAAAACAATGTAGTAATATTTAGTACGCATATTATTGTCGTGTTGTATTTGTATACTAGGCAAGGTCAGACTGGGCCGGCGATGTGCCTATCGAAACTCGGAGGGCCGTTGAAAATAATTGATTTATAGGCCGATTTAAAATCATATATTTTCTACAATGTTCCCGTTTTCGATTGTCAAACGAATAAGTTTAAACATCACAGAGGCCCCCACAGTGACAATAAAGCGAGAAAAGAGTAAAAGTTAAAGCCGAAATATTAACACTTGATAGTTTATTAATTTACGAATTTTTAAAGAGCTTACAATTTCTTGTTTTTTAGAAAACCCAAAATTAAAAAAATGTGGAGAGTCTTTATTTAATTTAACCCCTCTGAGATTGGGGACCTCGTGTGTTTGTTTTAAACTTAGAGATTGTTTTGTTGCTTTGCAAAGGTATCATTATATCATATTCGAAACAAATAATTTATTGTAAATACTTATTAGCTAATTTGTCTACTTATTACCTACCTGTCTTTATTGCATAGTTATCTGTAAAAGATTATAGTAAAATGTTTTGTTATATAGCTAATATGGTATATAATAATTTAAATTATACTGTATTATTAATTAAAATTTAATTATCTATACTTAAGGCATCTACTGAACTATGCAACAATAAGTTGTTTATAATAATTTAATTATTTCTAAATGTATGCACAATTAATAATTTATTCAATCTATTTTTTATTTTTTTTTTATATACCATAGGTACTATTATAATTTCTTTTATTTTCCTCATATTGCATACTCTTAGAGAACTAAAATTTTTAAGATTATTTGTATACAATGTTAAAGTATTGTAGTGACCTGGACCTGATGGACCAATACTATTTAAATAACAAATTCATTTTTGTTCAACGATTAGCAACTGGTATGATAGGTTTTAAAATAAACAAGACTCTTAATGAAGATAGATGTAGTTTTATTTACTGAGACTCGGATAGCCTGATAAAGCAAAATAATGTAAGGTATACAACCAACGGTCTGGCACGATACAAAGTGTAGAATAAGTTTAATCTATGTAAGTAACCGTACCCATATTTATTAGAGAAAACTATTACTATTTTAATAGATGGTTGTTTGTGGAAAAAATTCAATTTGGTACAAAATGGAATACGCACTTCAATTCTAAATTAGCATACATGAAATAACTATTGCACCACAGCATGCAATATGACATTTTAAGAAAAGAAGTAGACATTTTGTAAAGTACGTAGGAAAGTCGCAGATTTATATAAAATATTGTAAAGAAAGTTAGGGTAGGAATCCAGATTACTACAGCATTTAAATACTTATATTATAATATGGTCTAAACTAGGATTATTTATCATTGACCAATAGTAAACAATTCTAACAACTAAATAATTTGAAATAAAAACAAACACTGTGCCTAACCTATAGGCTACCTTGCAAATAATATTATGCAATTAGTTTTTCAATAGGCAATTTATAATTTGTTGATAAATTTATTTTATTTCATACACTCCTGAACTCATCAAAGTCATCACAATCTTATACTGAAGATAATTATTAAAAATATAAACTTATATACCTTATAGGATATTAGCAAAAACAAATAAAACATTTAATAATTGCATAGGCAATGATAAACAATTTATTACATTTTTTTAAACATAGGTATAATAGTTAACAATAATAGCTACATGGCATCTACAACACACATTTCTAAATATACTGACCTACTTTAAATAGATATATTTAGGTATATTTTTAACACAAAAGGATTTATTTAAAAAAATGAATTGTGTAAAAAGTAGTTTGAATAATTATAAACGATAAATATGTCATATTCCTTTTAAAAATAATATTTCTATAATTCATTATGATATAGGAATGGTAACATATTTTATATTTATTTTGTATACAATCGATCGGTCCACTACAAAATTCAAATTAAACATAGAATAATATATGTACGTATTTTTGTTCGATTATGATCTTTGACATGAATATGTATACACAAGTTTAGTCTACGAGAACAACAGTACCAATATAAGTATTATTGTTATTACTATTTACATACAATATTATTATAAAAATCCAGATTGTTACAATCGTATTATGTTCAAAACGTACCTATGAGCAGTTTTCCGGTAATACTTTTTTGTAGGATTAATAACAAGATTAGAAACGGCTTTGTCAATTGTAGACAGGTCACTGGACAAATCGGAGGTGTCATCCATGACTAGATAGAAACAAAATTGAGAAAAAAAATAATAAAAAAAAAAGGGTGAAATTTAATGACGCCAAAATGAATATAAGTAAACGACACTTCAGTGGTCTCGCGGTACAAGTATGAATTTAGTTGTGCGTGTTATAAAACTGATCAGCAATCAAATAAAATTACGTCGTACTGTGTGTACATTAAATAAATACTTAATAATAATACAATAACAACGAATAAATGTATAATATTGGGACTATTTTGTTTCCCACTAGTGTTGTAATCAAAAATTGGTTTGTCGGTCGTATGATAACGACAAGCGACAACAGTGCCACTACGAAATTGTCATTTGTCATTGGTCCACGCAGATAATATTATGTTCCAAAGTGGGGAGGCGGTGACGCCACTGTCGCAACGCGCCTGTGTGAACCCGGGGGGGGACAATTGTCCGATATTCGATAATCAATCGATCCTTTCGTTAGACGTCAGAGGCTCGAATTAACATAACGACAATGCGTGCCGCTGTAATATTAATAATTAATTACCGGGTCGATAGTTTTAAAAACGATACAGTTTCGAGTAGGTATTGCAGAGTATTGTGCCACTGATAATATTATTAATGGTTTCAACGAAGTCGACGGGTGCACGCGCAGATAAGTCGATAACCTATCGAGTACCAATCGAGAGTATTGCGACCATAGATAATGGACAGGCCACTTGCATATCGGTAACGTATAAACATTGATCAAGCATATAATATAAGTACATAAACTGGCATGTATCAAAATTGATTTTTAATCAATAATCGTAATTACGTTACAGCCGTGATATTTTTTTTTTTTTTTTTAATAGCTGTATTTCTTTTGATCGATAAATTACAGAGGAAAAGCCTCGAGATGCCTTTGTGTAACGTAATTTTGATTTGTTGACAATAAATGCAGGACAAATTTCAAGACTGTTTAAATAGGTTGAAATAAAAAATAATAATATTTACGGTATGTTATCACGGTCGTAGATAGTGTATCTGTGGTTTTTCTGTATTCCTCTTATCACAGTATATTGTAAACCGCTCGTTCTCTCGCATCGTACCACCGCCTTCCCTATCTATTTTGTTTTGATTTATTAATTATTTTATGGGCGTTGACACAGTTTATTATTGAAATATTTATGCTACTAATTACATATTTCCGTTTTGTCAATATCATATAGAGATATGTAAAAATGTAGCCATGATGCTCACTACTAAAACATTGTTTTATAATTGATCATTGCCAATAACTGTTTGCATACGACGAAATTAGCCGAAATTTGCAAACCGTTATGGTATTTAATATGTCAAGGTGTGCACCTAAATTAATTTCTAAAAATATAGTAAATGTGATCTATGATAAATCGCAGTGACATAATTTTCAAAAATCCTTATTTAGTATAGAAATTCCTGCTAGACTCTTAGATTGTGTTTAGTATATTTAAAATTGATTGTTTTAGGTGTTAAAAGAGATGAAATTTAAAAAGGGCCGTTTCATTAGGACGTGAATCTTGAAATATTTTAGAAAAATTTAATGGGAATCGTATTCAGTTTGAAAGTATTTTATTTAGTGGTACTCTGATGAGAATAAGACTCCTTCCAAATTTTGTATTTTCCAGATTTTGTCATTCCAAATACTGCCTGTTCAGATAATGACAACCTTTTCCTCTCTAATGCTATAAAAAAATTTTAATTTATTTTTATATCCATTTAGTGGTACAATTAGTTTTAGTTTTTTATGTTGTTAAACACCTATTGATATATGATAAATTAATGAATATTAAATAATATCTATTACCATTTTTAGGCAAGGACACACCTACACAATTGATATGACCATGTTTTGTGCCATCCACAGACTATCACAAAGATGTACTAATATGTGATGAGCAATAAAGAGCACAATAAAAATATATAATGTCAACATAGCCAGAAATATATATATATATATATATCAATTTTACATCAATGCAATTTGTTTACAGTTAGTAGTTACATGCATTAAACAGTCAAATGGGCGGATATTAGCTAGTTTATCAGGAAGGAAAATTTGTATTTTCTCTGTATAAACCAATATAAGTATCCATATTTATGTACTTTGTATCTATAATTCTATACATTGACACATTAATACATCTAGTTTTATTTTATTTTTAGCATATTCATGACTACCACTATAGTATTGTTAGAAGTAGAAAACAGCGCAGACAAAACATAAGTCCGGACTGGGAATCGAACCCATGGGAGGAGTCCCTGGCAATCGAAGCGACCCGTGCCTGACTTTTTACATTATTTCCAACTCCTCTTAACATACTTAACAGTAATGTTTTATTTATTATATTTATATGTTTCTTTTTTTAAATATAAGAGATTTATAATATCTACTGTACTCTACTAATAAACCTAATAAACAACATGAATTTTTTTTTTACTTAATTTGTAATTAGTATTTTATAATTTATATCATTGAGTACAGCTCCACCCCTCGAGAAGCTCGCGAAACTATAATTTTAATCCCCAAAATCTCAATACAATAGGCTATCTGTATATTATATAATCAATTTAAAACAATAGGTAGCAATAAAATAATAAATAAAAAAAAATTTTATTTTTTTAAATAAATTGATATAGGAATGTTGTATACATTTTTATTTTATTTAAACCAAACTTTCCTAGCAACAGATTATTCTGATCAAATTTTAGGATGAATAATACACCTAATAAATTACCTAATAAATTTAAAAAAAAAAACTAATACCATTACTATTTTTATCGAATTATTTAAATGTTCATCATTAATAATTCATGTAATTTATTTAAATTAATGTACACACATTTATTTGCTTTACAATAATTACTTACTTTTCCATCAGTTATGTAGTGTTAAGTTATCCTTTGGGAATTTCCTTTTGATTGTTTATCCTTATTGAATTGTTACGGTTAATTTTTTTGACCCTTAATGTTTAACAGTGGTCACCCCTCTTGAAGTAGCTTCCGATTGATTTCAGATTTTTCCACTATTTGACTTTAAGATTTTCTTCAGAGTTAGCTCTTACTGTAACAATTTATTTTGTAAGTCTTTATCCACGACTCATAATTATTCGAGTTGTTAACAATATTACTTCACAGGTACCAAATTCACACTATACGATCAATTCTCTCAGATGAACATAGTATTTATCAAATGATTCACATTCTAGATTTCCGTGTGAACAATGTGTACAATTCCATTGCTTAATTTTTTTTTTTGGAATGCAATAAGCTTCTAATACTTAAGATTTAAAAAAACAATTTTGAATAATTCCATCTAGACATTTTTGCTTCTAGCAGACAATTCGAACAATAGTACAAGTAAAAAAAAAATTTTTTATTTTACCATTAGAAGTATTTTTTGTAGTATTTTGTGCAGATTTTATAGGTTTCTTGGTGACTGGTTGCCTATAGGTTGCAGGGTCAGCTTACAAATGCCAATTAATAACAATTATTTTGGTCCTAACCATTTCGTAATTTCGTCTTCATTTCTATTGTTTTAAAATTTAAGTTGCCCACTATTTTCTACTACGTGAATAATCTAATTTTCATTATAACACAATCTAAAATGTACTTACCAATTATGTGTTATTTTTGTCAAATTGTATGGTTATATAATTTTTGAATTTAAAAGTATTGATGGTTTTAAGGAGTTTCCTTAAATGTTAAGTTTTTTGATATACTTTTTTTCCAGTATCAGCCCATCTGTAAAAAATACTGCTATGTCATTTATACTTGCCTCTGCTTGACTAATTGCACATTTTCTATTTATTTTTATAAATCTAATATATACCAAGAAACAAATCAATTATGCATTTACTATAAATAGCCATATAGCAGAATTACATAATAGAAATCACTATCCGTAAACCATTTTCGAATACACGAGTAGCCACAAATGTGGCTTAGATGT
Organism: Tuberolachnus salignus; assembly: GCA_956483605.1. NCBI lineage: Eukaryota > Metazoa > Arthropoda > Insecta > Hemiptera > Aphididae > Tuberolachnus > Tuberolachnus salignus. Next base: position 31,061,020 of record OY101435.1, on the reverse strand, counting down.
CTAAGGCACGATGCTCTGTATTATATGAACACTTGAAACTTTTCGCCGGCTATACGGCATAACCTCGTAAGTCGTAATTTTTAACAAAATAATTGTTTTTTTTTATTGGATGCACTGTATTTTTATTCTCATTTTGATATCATAATATCATAATTTTTCACAATATTTTCATAAGATAATATACAAAAACTCGTAACTATAGTACCAATAACAAAACTTCACAGCTAGTCAACTAACTGTTAATATTATAATAATTGGTTAAGACATACATTTTATAAGTTTTTATTATTTTAAATGTTAGAACTAATTATATATTATTTAAAAGCTACCTGAAAGTGAAATTCAATCACTTCTAAACGATTTTAGTGATTCTAATGATGAATCTGAATTTAATACATTAATGCTGGAATTTCTGTGATAGATTTACACAACATAAACTATGGTAATACACTTATTATTATATACATGGTATTTTACAAAAAGTATAGTAATGTCCCCACATTTAACTCCAATACTGAAATGTTTAGATCTTGGTATCTGTAATACTCAAATGATACAAAGAGTTAAAACTGATGTACTAATCTCAATGTAGAAATATGGTTAAAAATTATGGTTTAATTGTTGTTAAAGGTAAAACGTCAGGTGTTTTTTATTTTATTAAATATTTATTTATATATATTATGTATACAATTATTAGTAACTCATTAGAACTGGAGACTGATATTGTAAATATGAAAACTGTAAAACTCAATTAATTTTACTTAATATGGCACCAGGAGTTGAGACCTATGTAAATACTAATAACAATGTAGATTTGTGTAGCAATATACACTAAATATATCACAAAAATCGCACATTGAAAAGGACACACGTTAATAGACGTTAAATAATTAACTCTAGAAAGCAACTTTAAAAAATGGATATAACTGCTAACGAAACCGCTCAAGTGCAACTAAAGCCGTTTTGCCGTTTTGCCGTTAAACGGGGTTTTCCAACGGTTTCAAGAGGGGTGGCTTTGTCCGGAGGCGTGGATCAGGCCGACAATGCTTTATTGTCTCGATGTCTTTGCGCAATCGATTCTCCAACGCTATAGATCTGCAACAGCAACACCATGCAGCTCGCAAGACATCAGTAAGCTTGTCTACTTTTAGAAAGTTATGAGAACAGAAAATTTTGCCCACCCTTAACCTATAAGTTCTACATATCTTCTTATTTGCTGAATGGGTTTCTGATCAGTGTAGTGGAAAAGTTTGAATATTTTCACATCCATCTGCCACTTGATAATTCTGAAAACTCATTTCTCATTTGAAGACATACTATAAAAAAAAGATTTAACTTTCATGTTATACAAAAACTGTTTGTATTTACGAATACAATATTAATCATGTTAGAAGATTGTGGATAGGAAGATATATCAATAAGAAATCCTATTCCGTTTAACCAAAAAATACTCATGAAATAATCCAAAATTAAATCACTATAATATATTATGTAGAACACAAAGGCTGGACAGATGGGATAAGTGTAGTTTCAAAAAGAATATTTTACAAGAATTATAGTATTTTTAGAAAGTTATTTTATTTTTTCTAAAAAAAAAAAAAAAAAAAATTGGACAGGTACTTTTTATATGGGCATCTCTTTACTTATATGCGGTTAATATATATGTTTTTAATAGCAACCTACACATTTCAAAGTTTCAGATGCAATTAACAATAAAATATAACAAAAAAAAAAATTGGAACAGGGAAGTAGGATTCAAAGTTATTTAAAAATACAATTTCTCTGAAACACCTACTCAAAGGAAATATAAATAATGTCATTGTTAAATTAATATCTTTCTTGTTCTGTCGAGAATTTTATAATTTAAAATACTTTGATTTATGCAAGGAAGTATTTCTTATGAAATACTAGTGGGGAGGATATTTGCAATTTCATAAATTTCACAATACCTATCTAATTGTTATAGATTCATATTATCTATTTCCTTCCACAGTTTTACAATTTAATTTAGTATTAACACTGATAAAATTAAATATATTATTAAATTGTATTCATTAACTTAAAGCTAGTTAGGTTGATAAAAAAATAGATTTGCATGAAATCGACCCAAACACACACACATACATACACCAACAGAGATTAAATGTATCTATGAATATAAATCCTGTAATTGTTATTACATTATATAATACCCATATCAAGAACGAGCAGACTGATATGGTCAGTCACCTGCGTTCTTAATCACGTCTTTTTTATCCTTATTATACACATATGTTTTAGCCCTTTTAAGTCAATCATTAATATTGTACACTATTATATACATATATTTGTATTTTTGATAATCAACATAATTCGTCTATATTATTCATAATCCTCTGCAAAAATCGATATATCTCCAGCCTGATGACTGGTAGTCAGTATCAACCTGAATCGACTGTAAAGGTCTGGGAGTCATACACAGACCCGACTCTTATAATCTTGTAAACCTAAGTTTATTCAATTTTCTTTATTTATAATATTTATACTGTAAAAAATATACTAAAAATTGGACTAGTTTTGCGAGTCTGGAAGAGAATCATTGAAAATTTACTGATTACGATCGTAATTTTGCTTTTGGACGTGTGAAACTCGCAGGGCATTTGAAAATAATATAGAGTGAGACGTATGCCAAGTTTCAAAGAGATCGGACCATTATTGCGAGTCTGCAAAATGTTGCTGTTTACTCGTAGATAAATGTGCAACCCGATTAAAATTCACATATACGGCAGGCGAACCTTAAATATGAAAAGTATGTGTTGCGTGAGCATTTAGAGTATACATTATCTTTTGTTATCACTGTTATAACTATAAAATGGCAAATTAAGTATGATAACATTGATAACAAGTACGTTAACGTATTATTTTACGTTACTATATTCATTATAATACTCCCACCATTGAGTCAAAAACCTAGATAGTAAACAAAATTAATACAAATATCCAAAAACGACAAAAATTCTATTGAATATTATGCTGCAGAGTTTCAAATTCAATAATTTTTGGTAAGATCAACCAAGGTTGCATAAGTCATTAAATTATTGCTCAATAATAAAATAGCACGTACAAAATAGTCCGTTGTACTTTAATTTTAAATAGTTTTTATTCAATCTGTTAAATAATGGAATAATAAGAACAACTGATGAAATTTATTTGTGTTTAGTCTACGAAATAATTATGGGAACTGCCATAGATAATACTATCTATAATCGTTACTGATTGTACTGTAGATAATTTATATCTATGGATTTATTTGATTGTTTAAATTTCTTATCATCTTTTGTCATATTTTAAAAGATCGTTCGACATAAGTTTCAGTTTTCCAGTTTCATTTTTAACTTTAGTCATGGCCAACAAACCGCCCTCTGGATCGCGTAAACAGTCAAAGAGCAAAAACCCGTTAACCAATGTCGGTTCAAAGCCTAACGAATGGACCCTTCAAATGGAAAACACTTTGTTGATAAACATGATTCGTTTTAAACCATGTGGTAAGTCTGTAAATTATTTGCTTAATTATTTTGTGTATTATGATTCGCAAGTAGAGAATTTATTACATACAACATACCCGTTGATATGCTCATATAGTCAATATTTTTTAATAGTTAATACGTGTTTGCCTATTTTAAATTTTGATTTTCGAATGCCTAGATTACATTGTTTGTAGAAATAACAAATACGTAAGTTAGAATATTTCGAATACCTAAACAATATGGGTATTCAGTAAAACGCACTTTTATCATAGTATACATTTTTAAAAGAAACTATATTTTTACCAAAGTAGTTTCATGCACAAATAATTTATATTATTATAACTATTTATCATCCTTAATCACAAGTAGCACTATAATAATGATGATAGTGATTCGTAAGTTCATGCATTTGCATGTTTATTTTGCTACATAGGAAAACATATTAAGTGAAGTACAAATCCGTTTCAAAACAATAATAATAAAAATACAATAAATGTTTAATTGTACATGTTTTTGCGTATGGCAGATTTTTTGGAGTTATTAGTGCATATTTTGTATAAATTGAGGAAATTATTATTTCTTATTTACTTTCCTGAAAATGTTTGCATTATCTTAGTATTTTGTTCGGTTTATTTTTGTTCTTGTAGGACTATGGTTTTTATCAGTTTACAAAAAAAAATCAAGATCGGTAAAGATGAGAAAGCTTTGATGACAAGTAAAATAAATATAATTAAAATAAAATAAAATTGTCCAATAAAGTGTATTTATCAAGTGCATATTTTTAGTGTATAAGTGCATGCTTACTTATGCAGTTTTTAATGCATGAGCTTACAAGCCCTGATGATGATACTAACTACGACTATTTAGGATTATTATTATTAAATCTTCAGTAAGTCGCGTAGGGTAAACATTTACCCCACTAATTTTAAATTATGTTTAAATGTTATTTTGAGTGGTGTATGACTGACTGCTGGCATTTTATCTACCTTCTATTTATACATCATTACTAGATAATATAAACTTAATTATGTGTATTTTTCATTAGTATGTTAAACACCAGCATTTGAAGTGTGATTTTGTGATCACCAGTATGATTAAAAAAGGACAAAAGTGTGCACTATTTGTGCAAAACTAATATGTAGAGATGATTTAGTAGAAATATAGTACAGATTATTTTTCTGATATGTGAAATATAATAATGTAATTTGTAATATTAAATAAAAATGAAAAAAATACAAATGTAGTTTTTAAATTTAATATAAATAATATATCTATTTTTTGTCTTAAAATTAACAAAAATTGTACAATTAAAAAGTATTAATTAAATTGTACACTCTAAATTTTAATAAACAATAAATTTAAATTAAAAATGAATAAATAATGTTATATCTAATTATGGACAAATTTTACCCCACACGATGACATAATCCGTGCAAGCTACTGAGGTTAATAAAGTTGTTGGCAAGTAGGAAATCACAGTAGAACAGTATTATTATACTGATATAATACAGTTCTCAACATTACAAAAGGATGCCATTAATCTGACACCTCTTCATTGAAGTTAAAACAAATAATAATAATATATATCTAATATATATATATATTTATATATTAGAGCAGAGGTTCCCAACCTATGGTCCGCGGATCACCGGTGGTCCGCAAGACAATGCATGGTGGTCCGCGAGCCATACCTACACAATTTAATAATATTTTATTTTTCCTCCGGGGCGTGACACAAATACTAAAAATCGTGTGTAGTACGTCGTTTATTTATAAATTTATATTACATAATGCCACATAGTTTGTACACCAAAATTAGATTATCGGTAGAATACAATAGACTGCGTGTTATGTTTTCGACTACTTATTTATGCCAACAAGAATTTTCCGGGCTGCTATTTACATTCGAAATAAACAAAGAAATCAGTTGGACGCTATTAAAGACATGCGTGTAGATTTGAGCAGTATTCGCCCAAAAAAATTTTTGTTAGTAAAGGAAATGTAAGCCCGAAAATCACATTAAACTGTTTTTATAATTGTAATTTACATTTAATACATATAATAATATGATGTACATTTTTTTTTATAATAGTAATTTGCGGTAAATTGTAAATAAATATATAAAACTCTTACTCGAAATTCATCAATTATGAACAATATTATAAGCCTGCTATAAGGAATTTCATTGGTTTTTATTTATTCGTAATCCTAAATTCTTCTAAAACGGTGAAAAAAAATTGATTCTTGTCCATAAGAAATATAAGGTCTAAAGTTCTCCAAGTGGTCCGTAACGTATCTAAAGTTCTCCAAGTGGTCCGTGACGTATCTAAAGTTCTCCAAGTGGTCCGTAGTGTCAAAAAAGTTGGGAACCACTGTATTAGAGCAAGGTTTACATAATATACATGTAAATGTCACATATAAAATGTATATGTTTTTTTTTTGAAATTCATTCATAAAAAATTATAAATACGTGTTTCAGATATCAAATTAAATTTTTATTTTTTATATTTGATAAAAATATATTAGTTATTAATTATAAAAAAAATCTATTTGTTTGCCATTTTCTTTTCTCATTCTTTGAGTGCTTATCTAAATAGGAAATAATAAAATATTTTTTTTTTAATTATTAAAATTACATACAAATTATATTTTGAAATTGTAACTATAATATAAAATACTAATTATTCGTTATAATGTACTCCTATTTTTCGTGTATAATTTAATAATTTAAGTGTTGTAAATATTATGAGTACAATGACTTATAAATATGTCTCAATAAGATAATTTTAGCACCACAATTGTAGATTTATAATTTATATTCTATTGTTTTATTGTTAGTTTAAATTATAAATGTATTTTTGTTTATTATGGATTTTATTTTTATACTGTGTAAAACCTCTATAATTATCAGTTTTATATGTACCTATAATACATTTTTTATATTATGCATTTCAATCCTGTGTTAGAGTGGTCCTTATTTTTCAATTTTATTAATAGTACTTTCTTATATTATTCTATATAGCAAATAAAAAATATCTGCAAAATTTAGGATCAATTACTCAACCCCTGTGTTAAAAATCGAGAAATAAGGGTTTTTTTTTGTATTACAATTTGAAATATTAAAGTTAAAAAAAAATTGTTGAATACAACTTATAGTTTAAATAAGCCTATATAATAAGAACCAACCTAACATATATATGTGTACACAAAATAAACAAACAAAATATAATGTGTATAGTAATAATGTATAAAAATAATAACATAAATCAGTTCACAAATTCAGATTTAATTAGAACTAAGCAAATATAATAAAGATCAGTAATATATTAAATTTAAAATAACACAATATATTTTACATGACTTAAACAACTGAATTAACTACCTAGCAACAACATTGAAATGTTGTAAAACGTGCAAATTACGTATAAAAAAAATATTGAAACTAATTCAACCCATTAAAAATGAAAAAAGTCTAGAAAATCTATACAAATGTTTTGGTTTTTTATTAGGAGCAATCTTTAATGTTTAATCTTGCATTTTTACCATGCATTTTTATTATCTACATTATTATTGAAAGAATAAATAACTGACATCTAGCTCTTCTGTAGATATTCCCAAAAGTGTAAAAAATTTTTTATTTATTTTTGTTGCTTTATACTGATGATGACAAAATTATTTCATTCCTTACATTATGAATATACATTACTAAAGGCTGGGCAACATTTATATTTAAACCACCACTTTTTATTTTATTATTTGTATTAATAATTTCATTAGACTTAAATCGAATAACATTATTACCAGCTTTGTTAGTCTTATCATTTTGGCTGCTTGCTTGGCTTTTTCCACTTTTGCATGGCATCAACTCTTTCCTGCAGTTGGCTCTTTAGCTTGATTGATTTTGCTTGAAATTTGCTTGTTATCTGTTGGCCCTATTAGAACGACAAAAATTAGCTGCTTTCTCCAAGTCTGATGTGGCTTGTCATAGTCCAGCGTCCAGTAGACCGATTATCGATTTCTCTTTTTCCATGAACTGTGGATACAAATTTTTTTAGTTCTATTATATATTTATTATATAAATTTACACTTTGGTTTGTGTTGTAGAAAACGTTAGTTTAGGCAATGCCTTGAACTGAATGAAGCGCGTTTTTGTCTTTTTTTTAATTTAATATAAAACACTGAATAAACTGACCAGAAAGGGTAAATAGTTTTTTTATGTTATAGGTTTTCATGTTCCAATAATATTTAATTTGATCACCATTTTCATCCGACATAGTGTTACGTTCAACGTTTGTTTACAATTAGCATTTTAATAATGACAATGTTAGATATAACTTTTAAGGATTATTTATTAAATACAGTAAACAGTATCATACATAAATCATAGTCGCGCCTACAGTTGTTGGCAAGTAGAAAAACATGGTATCCACTGTTATATGAATTTGATTTGTGAGAAAAATAAAAGATACACATATGACGTTTAATCTAACACTACTGTACCAACCTAACACAGTTGAGAACATTACAAAGGATACCGCCAACATGACAATCCCGTAAAATTATATTATGTTAACACTATCTTGATACGTAATATTGATTGTATGCCATATTTTATTTAACTCATTATGAAACTTAAACTTTTCTGTTTTAGGAATAAACAAACATTTAAACATGCATTTCATACAAAACAAATTGAACAAAGAACTAAAAGCTGAAATACCATCCAAGAGTATTTGGACATATTTGAATTCGAAATGGGATATGATAACTGCTGTAAAATATAATCTTTATTGATTACATTCAACTATTTTTATTTGAATAGCATTAATTGTTTTAAGTATCTAATTACATATTGAATTACAGGATACTATAGAAAACACAGGTTTAGATATTGTTGAGAAAGGCTTTGATCTTCCTGATGAATATAAAGAATTAATTTCAGAAGAAGATATGTATAAAATAGAGACTAATACTTGTAAGTAACTTGTATAGTTTTAGGGTAATGATTATTATTAGTATTTAATTTAATATTTTTCAAGGTGAAAAGAAATGTGCTGAATGCAATCAAAAGGGTAGACTCAAGTTACTCAGTAATCAAAACAAAACAATATTAAATTCTGTGTCTTCAATAGATTCAAGAGAGGCTCGTAATGAGCCTGGTCCTTCTTCAAGAAAAGTAAGTGTGGAAAAACTTGAAGTAACTCCAAGCATAAGAAGATCATTACGTACAAATGACAAACCCGAAGAAAAAGAACAATACAAAGCACCCAAAAAACAGCCACAATACGCACGCACAACGAAGAAAATGTTTATAAAAAAAGAAATAAATGTAAAAAAAGAAATAAATTTAAAAAAAGAAATAAATTTAAAAAAAGAAATAAATTTAAAAAAAGAAATAAATGTAAAAAAAGAAATAAATTTAAAAAAAGAAATAAATGTAAAAAAAAAAAGAAATTTAAAAAAAGAAATACGTTTAAAAAAAGAAAAAAGTTTAAAAAAAGAATTGACTTTACAAGAAAAAAAAACTTTAAAAAAACAAAATAAAAAATTAAAACATCAGGAATTGGAGAAAAATTTTATAATTTTTAATACGAGAACTGGAAAAAGAAGAACTGGTGATACATCTGAATCTAGTAGCTCTGATAATAGCAAACATAGGAATTCAAAACTCACTTTATCTGATTTAAATATTTCGGATAGCTCTAGATCAGTAACCCCAGAAATTTCAAAAAGTAAAACCTCAAAGCGATCTATTACACCGGAAACAAAAAGAAAAACAAATTTACGGTCAAGTGGCAAAGATCAGAAATCAAAATCGTTCAAAAAGGTGGGTTACAAAAACATGATTTTACCAGAAGTAAGAATTGAACGTTTGAAATTAGATAATATGGAAAAACTTGTGATGGGAGCAAAAGCTAAAAACAATTTGAAAAAAGGAAAAGGCAAAGTCCGTGGTCGAATGACTTCTGATCTTATGGTTGCTCAGCAATCTCCAGTTATAAAATCATTAGGTAGACGCTCTTGTAGTAATAAAACTTTGTAAAATTCCTATTAATTCTAATCATTATATCAAGTTCATTTAAAAATAATTCAATATAAAATTATTATTATATTCAGAGCAAATTAGAAACTCTCTTAAAGTTCTTTAACTAAAAAAAAAGGTAATAAAAATGACAATATTTTGTTCAAATATAAATTTGTATAGTTTTCTTAGTGAATAGTATGTGGTTTTAACTAGTGTTGGGACATATACGAGGTATGACAATAAAATAACGAGACTTTCTAAATATAACCTAAACTATTAACGTTATCTATAAAACGATTATTGAAATATGATTAGAAAACACTTATCTAAAAGTACTATGAACACTGATGTCATCGATTCATTTTCTTATACGTTAGTAGCCTTGTTATTAGTGCGAGTTCGACTATACTGCCGAAAAATGTTAGATATAAAAATCGAACAACATGTGTTAACATTAAATTTCTTGTTAAATTAAAAAAAACTGCCGCGGAATCGTTTCGTATGTTATGTGAAGTTTATGGTAAAGAATGTTTATCAAGAGCTCGTGTTTTTGAATGGCACAAACGGTTTTGTAATGGAAGGGAGGACGTCGAAGACGATGATCGTTCTGGACGTCCTACCACGTCTTCAACAAACGAAAACGTTGAAAAAATCGACAAAATTAATTAATCAATATTATTATAAAGAGGTATTAATTAAATTAAGAGAACGTGTCAGAAAGAAGCGACCAGATCTATGGAAAAATGGCTGGGTTCTTCACCAAGACAATGCTCCAGCTCACAGTGCATTTTCAATTCAACGTTTTTTAACTGAAAAAAAAATGTCTGTACTTCAACATCCCCCGTACTCGCCAGACCTTGCTCCTTGTGACTTCTTATTTCTTTTCCCATTTTCAAACAGTTGATGACGTAAAAATGAAAACGGCAGAACTTCTAAAAGGACTGAATGAAAGCAATTGGCAACACTGTTTTCAAGAATGGCAGCGACGTATGCAACAGTGTATTGATGCTGAGGGAAGGTACTTTGAAGGTGATAATCATTAAATTATAACATTTTTAAAATAAACAACTTTTATTCAAAAAGTCTCGTTATTTTATTGTCATACCTCTTATTCGGATAACCGGATTGTAATTTCCTCAAAATCTGAATGTTCTCGATTATCCGTAAAATTCGGATATAATAATGGTTCCCAACTGATGGTCCGCGATGCTAAAGGTTGTTTTTTTTATGATTATCAATTTTTTAATTCAAATAATCGAAATTTTAATTTAAAAAAAAAAAAATGAGCGAAATTGTATTTCATATTATTTACTGTTTAGTGTACGTAATTCATTATAACTCAACTGGTCAAAGAAGCGCGTGCTAATAAGTCAACACTAATCAAATACATATTAAATTTAATTAATCTATGACAACATGTTAAGTCTAATCGATTTATGATTCGGCAACTGAATTTATTTATAATTTTTCTTGGTTTTGTGCTGTCGTGGTTAAATACAATGAAACGCATTAATTTTCTTATTTTGTTTAATTCTACATTTTAATTAATTAAAAATAACATATATTTAATTAAAACTGGCTCGTAAAAATATAAGTAAAGCGTGGAATTAGTTCGATAAAATGGACATACATTTAGCAAAATCTAAAACATATGATGCGATATTTAAATGTGATTATTTAATAGAAAGTATTTTAGAAGTTATAGAGAATTGGAATTTAGGTAGAAAAATGACTGGTATTACACACGATAACGCGTATAATATCACTAAAGCAATAAAAATAAAAAAATAAAAAGTACAAATACAGGCTGTAGAAGTATGACATGTCCATACATTACAACTAGCAGTGAATAAAGGATTAGGAATTGATGAATGTATAGTTATTTTCAAAGACTTCGGAAATAGTGTCTGCCTTTAAACACTTATAAAAGAACAATGGTAAATCGAAACTACGATTAATTCAATGTTGCCCAATATGGAATTCCATGGTACATATGCTTGAACATTTAGTCGTATTACGATCAGCAATAACAGATCAATCATAATTTACAAAGAAAATGGCTATAATTACAAATAAATTTAAAATAAACATTAATGACAATAAGTTAACAGTAAAATTTAACTATAATACCAGACGATTTGTCTGAACGTTTTAGATTTGGTACTCATTACAATATATTAATCAAGGAACTAAAAGTAAGTGTAGAAAGTGCATTTTTATTAGATCCTAGACATAAAAATTTGAACCGTGAAAAAATCGAAAACGTTAAAAATATATTCGCCAGACTGTCAAAACTCTTATTCAAAGCTTTGAAGAAACATGAAAAAGGTTAAGGTCAAATTATCAAAAACACAATAACTATGGGATACACTATTTGGGGAAGTTAAAAACTCATATGATGAATTTTAACAGTATATTAATAAAATTCAGATTAACCACAACCTTGATCCATGCATATGAAAGAAAGAACACAAAAATATATATCATACAATTGCAAAGGTCGCTAAAAATATTTTATGCATACCTGCGTCATCAGCATCTTCAGAAAGTTTTTTCCTACCGCTGGAAATATTGTTACATGAAAACGTAATAGGTTAAATGCGAAAAATGTTTTAATTTTGGTTTTGCTTAAAGCAAAATATTAATTTTTAAGATTTGAAATACCTATTTTTTCAATAATAGTTTTGAATTTCCTACTGCATTGTATTATTTTTTTATTACATTTTTATTTTTTACTATTTAATTAATATATGTTATTTATACCTACCATGATTTTTGTAAAGTTATTACTTTTTTTAATATGTGCATAACTGTTTGTATCCCAAATATTCTTGATTACATTTTATGAATATTCGATTAATAAAAATATCCGAATATCGAATTACGGGTATCCGAATCGATTTTTATCTGGATTTAAAAATATCCTAGTAACCGGATAGTTCCAACACTAGTTTGACTTTAACTCTACATTGCATAGTTTTTTTTTTTATTAAAAAATTGTTTTGGAATAGTTCTAAACTGATAGAATACGTATAAAATAATTTTAACAATTTATTTTTATTTTAAAGGTTGGTAAAGTTGGTTTTATGCTTTAGAGCAACATTATGCATTTATAACTACTTTGTCTGTTTTATACTGGGATGTTTCTCATTCCCCAATGACGTATTTTGTTTTCGATAAAATTGTTTATCGCTTTATCGCATAGTATAGAATATAGATTATAAACTGATTATTAAAACCTAATTTGTTTTCTCTGTATTTTGAGCGCAGAACTAAAAATAAATACAATATTTTGCAATTAAAACTGATAATCTGTGGCGGGCATGCCTATTAATAATCATCAATATATATTTTCTATTTTTGTTGGCAGTACTTATATTAAACTTTTCGAATTTCTACTATTTCTAGTAATTAATGGTAATTAAATGATCCTAATAATTTTAATAAGCCGCATATAAAATATGTTTAAAAAGTTAGATGGTAAAACTGAGGGAGCTAAATCCCTTCAAGTCTCTCCCCCTAATTGCGCCTAAGGTAATTACGACACTGTACGTCAATTTTTGGACATAGACGATATTGGAAGTTCATTTAGTGTTTTCGATAACACAGACAAAGATCAAACTTACAACCCATCAATAATTAAATTGAGAAAATATCAATTTAATTTTTTAGTCAAGTTTATATTTAATAATATGTTAACATACTATTTGAATAAAATAAGTGACAAATGTATTTTAATTTTTTATTATATAGCAATATTTGATTAATATTTAAGTGTATATACATAATGTGTTTAAGGTGAATAATTCGATAGGAAATTTTCTTCTCTACGCCATTATTACGTCATTTCTACGTCATTCTCTATCATTATTAGTCTGACACAATAGAAATCGTGAATATTATGTGATACGGTCATATGGCGTATAAAAAATAACTATGCGTAAAAATAATTTTATATTCTGATACTGTGAGTTCACATGGCGGTCAACATGTTAAGATCCCTATTACCATTTATAAATAATTTATAGACTTATTTAGATCCATTTTTAATTAGTTGGGTGGTACACAATTGAATCACTGCTGCCATTACACCAGCTAATTTTATGTTTTTTTTATTATAATTTGTTCATGAAAAAGGTAAGTCAAAAATTAAATAATAAAATATACTACAATACATGAAAATTATATATTTTCAGTAAAATTATTCAACTATAATATAATGGCTGGCAATTAATGAAGAACGTTTGTGTCTGTTAATAAATTAATATTAGTTTTTGATTTTAATTCTCTCATTATATAAGGTATTTTTTCATAACCCAGAAGTCCCTCCCAGACTTCTAAGGATATTGGTAATAATACTGTTCCCATAGCTTCTATAGTCTTGTTTGTCAACGCATATGTACCTCTTAAACAATTCAAGTTGATGACATAGCTATTTGGTTTGTGAACTACTATGCCAACGCTACATAAAAGAAATATGAACATATTGATTAGAGTTTAATTAATAACATGTAAATGAGAAAAAATGACGTACACTACATTGTCATTATATGATTGTTTGATGTTTTCCAACAATAATTTTGATTTGTCATTATTTATCAATTCGTTTTGAATAGCAACAGAATATCCTCCAGGTCTCATCACTATTACATGATCTGCAATGAAGTATATTTTACACGTTAAATCAAGATACAATAATAAATTAAATTTAAACAAAATTACATGACTTGATAAAATAATACAACATACCGATAAAATGTCCCAATTTGCTTCTGACTCCTGTTAGCACGTAATCACTGCCGCCTAAACCATGTTCCAAAGCAGCTTTTAATGGGAAACCTTTGACATTTTGTTGATAAATTCCGATAGCTTTTTCTATGATGTCTGTTGACGGTAATGTCCCTTTATAACCTCCAGGATATAAAGTTATAGTCGCTTGGTAGAGTTTTAACAACATTTTATAATCCTGTATATTTTCATCTAAACATGAAATTATAACATAATTTCTCACTCTATGTTCAAATTGTTAACGTTTTTATAACTATTTAAAGCCCATGTATATTTGATGCTAAATGATATATTATTACTTCGCTTCAAGAATCCATTTAAAAAAGGTCTAGAAAATACCCGTTCCAATAGCACTTGTGACCAACAATCCAAGACAACCAAGTCAAATGTTATTAACAGCCACGGTAGTTCCAAGGTATCCTATAAATAAAATAATAATTATAATTACACATTATTAATGATAATCAAAACAAACAACACAATTCCATGATATTATTAAGTATATTTATATTTATAGACCTTTTGCATATCAAGCCTTTTCAAAATGTATGATTTTAAATCTGTAAAACCAGGTGGAACATAATTGGCATTTGCACAAGCTACAATATATGACAACACAACACCGAATTTACATCTTTCCAAAGTTTCAGGATCACTGATTAATTGACAAGTCATATAGTTGAGCAGTCCTCGATGAACAAAACCCTTAAATTAGAATAGTAAAATTAATTTTTTAAACTGCACATCAGTAATTATTATATAATGATTCTTACAATTTTATTTAATTTCTTTACTATATGAGATACATTATGAAAACTTTCTTGTTTTTCTATTAAGTACTCAATGGTTGCATTTATAAATTGTTCATTGTAAAAAATATCAGATTCTGTTATGTATTTATGTAACTTTCTAGTCAAGATAGCTTCAATATCAGAAGTATCAGCTAGTTCTATATGATTAATGAAAATTTTTATACATTTGTTAATTACACCGATATATTTATCAGTTGAATAACCTTTATAATATAAACAAAGCAATAAGCTTTTAACCATTTTAGGATCGAGTTGATCAAAATTATTTATAATTCTCGACATAACAAAATCAAATGTTTCTTGAGACAAATTATGTTTGGCAACATAGTTTAAAAACTTTACTTGCCAATATACATTATCTTCTATTTTATATTGAACTTGTGTTTCAAATACTATCGGCAAAGCAAGTGCCAATGCGTCAACTAAAGGACACGAAGATAACTCCTTTAGTAAAAAATGTAGAAAAGTTATTTGTTGTAAAGACATCTCATTAATCATTTTACTTATTAGTTGTAAAAGAACTTGCATTATGTTACTATTAACTGAAACACCCAGGTACGACAAACATTTAACACTATTCATAACATCAATCAGTTCAAGATTTCTTGAAAAAATTGCAATTTTATGACATAATGCTGTAAATTCTGGACTTCGTGTCAGTTCTTCCTTAGATAATGTTGTTCTGAAACAATTATTAAAACTGGTATATAAATGAATCAAATATGCTGCGTCAGAAATAATTAATACAATCATAATTTTTACTATTCACATGTTTTTTAAATATTAAAAAAGAACAAAAAATAATTATAATATTTTATATTCACTTGTTATTTTTTTGTAATAAAAATAAAGCATTCAACGCTTGCAAATGTTGATGGGAAGTCATCACAGAGTTATGGATCCGTAACATTTCCAACACATTGTTTGTTTGTTTAGCGAGTTTAATACTAGTCATTAAAGTGTCATTGGTATCAACTGTGTTCGATAAACCCATTTGACTAGTATTTGAGACATATCTTGTTGTTTTGGCGCCTACAATATACAAATGCAAGGTTTTTATGACAAATCACAAATTAAGCATATAAAAATAAAAAAATAACACAAAATTACTCAATGAAAATGTATGGGCTTGTATAAATTGCTGCTTTTTGCGAATATTTGATGATAACAAATTAATTTTCCGGAAAAAATGCATACATTTACTTAATTTATTCATATTTTTGAAACCTGAAAATGTTATTCAATAAACATTATGGGTAATATAATAAATTAATATTGATATAAAAATATATTTATACAACTGTTTAACTATACAATTAAGGGGTACTGCATTTAAATAAGCATAGAAAAGTTTTAACAAAAATTTAATGAAACAAAATTAATAAAATTAATTCACAAAATAAATACTCAAATGGAAGATATATTTCTTAAATTATGTATCACACATATACTTAAATTGCTTTTAAAACCATAGTGGGTAATACATTTTATTGGTTTATAAACAAATATTAAGAATATTGAAACTATTTAACAATATACTATTGATACAAATTCTTAATGTTGCAATCAGTGCACAAAACAATAAATGATTAACCAATCCAGAATTCTTAAAATGTGCATAATGTTATGTATCCGAATGTTCTATGCTAACTCGATATCACAATCAAACACAGGTTGTAATTTGCTTTATAGAACATATTGTAATAAATTATAAACAGTTCAATACATCCGGATAAAAATTGTATGAGTTGATCTGTGTATACATACAAACTATCTTCCAATAGTAACACAATTATTAATACTTACAACAAATGTATAAAAACATTAAATACCATCGGGTGCCTTTTTGTAAATATAAATTTGTTGTCGAACAACAGGATTACACATAATTCGAATTAAGAATAATAGATAGAAACGAAAAGTAGACCAATAAGATCACAGTTGCATAAGGTATTGAAACCAATGTAATTGTTAAATATATATGTATATATGATTTTTTTTTTTTTTTAATGTTAATAAAATCAATGTACCTTTTTGTAAGTATAATTTGTTGTTAAACGACAGGATTACACATAATTCAAATTAATAATAAAAGATAGGAACAACAAAAAAAATAATAATTAGATCATAGTGTATTGAAACCAATGTAATTGTTAAACTTAAATATATGTTTTTTTTTTTTAAATGATAATGATATAAATGTGCATTATTAAACATAATTTGAAAAAAAAAAAATAAAAGACATTTACATAACCTAGATGCGCGAACTGCTGTTATCTTGTTGACATTTCTGTTTATCACGGTCCACTTATTTGATACTCGAGTAGATAAGGTTTAACGAAACTATAGATTAGAATGTTATTCTTTTACGAGCATATGTCTTCTTCTTACGGATGTTATCGTTTATCCGAATTCTTTTTTCATAAATATCGAAATTGTCCTGTTTTTATTTTTTTATATTAACGATTTATCATAAAAAAAAAAAAAAAAACAATGGTATTTTCACTAGTTAGTTTTTTACATTCGTTTATTGCCATTGTCTTCTGTCGTGGTTTTTATCTTAAAATATGTTTATGAATAAAATTTGTAAAAATTCTGAACTAATTTGTATAATGTTATATTTGTTTTTTCTCCAATATTTATAATGTAGGACAGTAATAAAAAAAAAAAAAAGTTGTGTTGAATTAATGGGTTATTTAATTTTGTTTTTTTTTTTGTTTTGTACTATTGGTTTGCTAGAAAATAAACCGAATATAAAACGTGGGCGTCATTTGTAGGGGGAGCCTTTACTTTTAAAATAGTCCTAATTGGCCTGCCGAAATAACGTAGGTACCGTAAATTATATAATTGAAGTTAAGGTGTAATTTTATATAAATAAATATATGGAATCTAGCAAATCGTTTCACCCGGTTGCTTTGGTCGATTATAAGCTGTTAATTCGTTCAATCGCTTGCAATTTGAAAAGTACGTTACGTATATTAGTTGTAATTATGATTATAAAAGGAAATGAGAGAATATCTTATATGTAAATATATATATATACATATATGACGGTAAAATGTTAACATTGCTATGCTTAATAGCTAGCACACCCGGACAAAAAAAAAACTAAAACGACGTCACTGGTATAAAAATAAAATTTTTATCTCTGTATGTAACTGTCTGTGTGTTTGTGTATTTAAAGTATCAATTGTAGTTATTACATTTGTAAATTGTCCAATTTTCGAAGTGAAGCCCAGTGATGTACTACGCCCGCGAATTCGCACCCCGAGATCCTAGGTGGTACTCCCAGAGGGCCGGCAGAGTATGCAGCGGCCTCCCCTGCGGATTCCGCGAACCAGTCCCATCTAAAAAAGCTAGCCTCATCACTAAAACTAACCAACAACATTGCGGTGTTATAATAATCGGAAGGGACATGTGGGAAGTGAATTAAATATATTTGCTGTCTTGTTCTGGTAATATAATCGTATTATACTATATTATGTTATGCACATTCATTTATTGAGTCGTGTTTTATTTCTCACTTATATTACATTATTTGTTTGCCAATTGAATTATAGCCATAACTAAAGGAAATTCGTTTATACGACAATAACTACTGTCTGGTACGGAACTTCTTAAAAAAAATATATATATATATGCATAAAAAAAAAAAAAAAAAAAAAAAAAAATTGCAAATAAATCTTATTCAACCATTTCGGAGTAAAGAGAAAACAGGAACCTATATCGGGAACCTATAAACGTCGTCGAATATAGTGGAAAAAGTGGGAGGGAGGAAATAATAATAATAAAATAAACTATAGATAGTTTATAGGTGAATTCTTATTTCAAAAAATTTTGACATTTGACTAAATGCGTACGACGAGTTACAATTAAAAATGGAACACTTTGTTAATCATATTAAAACTATTTCAATCTAGTTATTATAGTGACCGACAAATTTTTTTAATTAATTTTGTATACTCATACTCTTCGTACCTCCTCCCCAAGAAACGTATTTATGGGAGGGGCTAGAGGGGGCAATCGCCCCACGGGTGGTAATATTTTAGTGGCGGCATAATTTTACTTGGCTAATCTTATGTTAATAAATAATTATGATCCTTTACGATTTAAAAAAAAAAAAACATTATCTAGTGTAATCACTGAATAAAATTCTAAATTTCTGCAGACGTCTCTGCCCTCCCTCCCCCCTATACATAATTACAGTTATTTATTAATTTATTCGATGGTAAACGACGCGAAATTATATAAATATTTCGCATGATTTTTGTATTGATATTTTATTAAATAAAGTGTTTCGTTTTCTTTTTGTATTATTCGTCTGGTTAGGTAGGGTTATAGTAAAACGCCTAGGTGTTTTAGTTAAATGACTAAGCGTATACGACGGCGTACAGTAAAATTGCATTTAAATTTAATTCGTTATTTGCCCAGTCATTTATGGTTAAATACCCGAATCGACTATGATACACATTTATAAATATGTGTGTAGATACTAACTATAACTATTGTGTTACGTTATATATATATTCTTTTTTTTTGTCAATTAGTTTCCGTTAGAAAAGGTAAAAACTCTGAGGATTTTTTTATATTTGTATTGTCTTCACGCGCCCGTGTATTATATTATATATTATTATATCGTTGTCGTTGTTATTGCGATTGTTGATGTTGTTGTTGTTGTTGTTGTTGTTGTTGTTGTTGTTGTCGGCGTCATCGTCATCGTCGTCGTCGTCGTCGTCGTCATCGTCGTCGTCGTCGTCGTCGTCGTCGTCGTCGTCGTCGTCGTCGTCGTCGTTGTTGTCGTTACATGATGTGCGCGCCGCGCAAACGCAACCGAACCGGAACACTTTTATATTATAATAATAATAATAATAATAATAATAATATAATACGCGTACTCCGCTATGGTTTTTAAAAAAAAAAAAATTTTTTTTTTTTATATTATATTCGATCGTCCGTCCGCTGCCGCAGTTCCGGAAACGTTGGCCATGCGCGATTTATTTTTTATATATATATATATATATATATACATGCATACAAGAGATGTATTTCGGTATACGGAACGAAAGTGTTTTTGGTCTTGTAATTAAATCGGCCGCAGCCGCCGCGTATAATCAGCACCGTAAATCGCCCGCGGATAATTGTGGTGGGGCAGGGGAGGGGAAAAGAAAAGAAAAGAAAAAAAAAAAAGAAAAAACCTAAAAAAAAAAAACAAAACAAAACCAGGATCTCCGGGCCGCGAAAGAAAAACCGCGGAGACTTCCCCACTTGTATATATGCACGCGGCCGGCGTTTCGGCGGCGCAGTCGTGTTCGGTTTGGACTGACCGTCGTCGTCCGGTAACAAATACGCAAATAAATAATATCGAAATAAAACACATAAAAATATATACGCGACGTTTGGTTTCGTATTGAATTGTTTTTTTTTTCTTTTCTTTTCTTTTCGTATCTTCGGCCGTATATATATAAACAACAATACGATAATAATTGAGAAATTATAAAAAATAACACTCGCCGGCACATTTACGCTCGTGTCACGGGGGCCGTTGTATTTACCACAAATTTACCAAAAAAAAAAAAACAACAATTTTTGCATCTTCAATTGTATTCATCGATTTACTATTTTAACGATAATTCACTACTCCCGGGGTTTTTTCAATTTTATTTATATAACAACAACAACAACAATAATAATAATAGTAATAATTACGGGCCAGGTTTACACGGGCAGTACAAACACATCGTATTTTTACTACGTCGTACGCGAAATGGCCAACAAAGGGGAATTTTTTATCAAATTTCTATTGACGGTCCACGTACTGCTGTACACCGGGTGCATCGGTTTTACGTCCGCCAGGTCACCGGGCGTCCATCAAAGTGAGTAACACGACAATATTTTTTATTATTATTATTAATGCAAATATCGTGTTTTTTTTAATCAATATTGTCTTTGTGTCGTTATGCGTGTATAATTATCATAGGAATTCGATGTATGTTTGATTAAATGTAAACGCATTTGATTTTTTTTTTTTTTGTGTTTCATTTGCTTCGTATGCACGGCAATTTGTTTATCGGAATAACAAAGATTAAACGGCACCGATATTTTAGTATTTTTTTTTTTTTTTTTTTTATTGCATTTTTAGAGCACGCGTGTCGTACTGTCGTTTGTTTTTTTTCTGATGATATTTGGTAATTTCATACGTTTTTATAATTTCCGTGGTAATAAATTTGCATGTTTCCGAAAATTCAGCGGGCAAACGTAAACGCATCAAATATTTATCGTATTAAATATTCCCGTGTCTCCTAAATCTATAGGTTTTTAAATCTAAATTCTACTGAAAAAATGTAAAGTAAAAATAATTTATTGCTCGTAGTGTAGTAGATAAATAATACGTTTTTTTTTTTTTTTTTTTTTTTTATGTCATTGTTTTGTGCATTTTTTAAAAAAAAAAAAAATATTTTTAGGCTATCAAGTTCCGGGCCCTAATTCAAATATATGGCAAATGAATAGCCAAAGGCGTATTTAAGGGGCTAGCCACCTCACCAAAAAGAAATAAAACATTTATAGGTCATCTAAATGTTGAAAAAAATGCATTAAACGCAACCGGTATAAGAGAGGTTGTTTTATGCACTTTTGATGTTTGTAATTTTTATTTGTAATAATATCACATCGTTAAAAAAAAAAAAAAAATAATAAAATATTTGTTGTCTTTTTATACCGTTTCGGCGTAATATACTTGCCGTTTACTTAAATAAATACAAATCAATACGGTATTGTCTGTACAATTGCTTAAAAAAAAAAAAAAAAAAACAAAAAAAAAAAAACCCACGAGCTAACAGTTCAGACCGTACGACGTAATCTTCGGTGCTTTCCGGAGTCACACCATCGACTTACGTTTATTTTGAACATTGTTGAACCGAGCGATCAGGCTTTCGTTCAGAAACATTTTTTCCTATCATCCGAATTGAATTTTTTTTTTAAATTTAAAATTTTTTTTTTATTTGGCCCGGATATTTATTTAACTATATCCAAACAACTCGACGGTCTGTACGATCGAAGAGCGCATAAATATTTATTCATTTGCTATCGTATGGTTATTTAGTATTATTATTTATTCGGGTATACCAATTATACAGATGTACCAGTTTTTTGTACTGCTTCGCTGGTTTTTTTTTTTAGTAACGTACAATTACGTTACATATATATTTTTTAATACTGTACATTGCAATATATTACAAATACAAGATCCGGTAGTATCGATCGGAATACAATCGAGGAAAGAACGATACGCCGCGGGTTGGGCACCTGGGGACCCGCGCAACAGTATTTCAAACTGATCGAAATATTTTCCGGTAATTATTCAAATTACACTATTTCTGTTCATTCGGCGCGCTCTCCTGTATTCTATTTTTAATAGAACAGTGTATAATATTAATAAACCGCACTCGTATTTACATTAAATGTGAAAGCCAGTCAAATCGAAGAATCGATTCGTTCTCCAGAAATGTGTGTTCTTAGGGCGAGTCATTTTTTGAATAAATTATCAAAACGCCTAACCGCATATCGGCCAACTTTCTTATGCATATATTATTGAAGCGGAAAAAAAAAAACATAAAAAATAATAAGCAACAGCCTAGTCGTGTATTTTGACCTCGATTTTACAATTTTCTCTGGAATACGATCGATAACTCGTATCGTGTTATGCGGGCCGTCAGCGTGTACCGTTTCTTTTATTTTTATTTGTCATTCTTTCCAGCTGTTTGTATGAATACGAACGGAAAGTCATTATAACTCAACAACGCACACGGGTATAATATATTAATCGGTCGATCGATTCGAATTAATTCACTTGGACCCGGACTGGCGGCAATAACATCAAATCATTTTACAATTTTCCGCCCCTTCCCCCGTCACCCCACCATAAAAAATTATATCGTTGTTATTTTAAATTACAAACTCCGGGCACCTGTTATAAATTGAAAAAAAAAAAAAATCAAAGTTCCGCCAACCCAAATGTACGAATTTGGGTTGTTCGAGCAGTAGTTATCGCTCGAACAATATTTTAATATTATAAAACGCATTCAATACAAGTTTTCGAAGTATACATTATGCCGCCGGCAAACCCCAAAAAAAAAAAAAAAAAAAATACAAATAACAGGTATTAGTTTTTTTTTTTTTTTAGAGTATCAAATCGTATCAAATCGTTTATGCAGTTTTTAGTAATAAACGTCTATAAAAAAGAAAAAAAAAAGAAAGCTGATTCGCGTTTGTTCGTTGTCGTTGATTTTTCAGCGGACGAAATCAGGTCGTGACGCTGGATAAATACGTAAATTAAAGAATAATTACAAAAAATCCATTTCGGTTAAACGTATACATTTATATATACCGCCGTGAATAAAATTACGCGTGTACGTAAACCATAAATTATTGTCAACACGGTAGTATACCAAAACTAACCTTACCAATGTGTATGCCTTCCTCTAAACCGCGGAAATCAGCAACGGAAATCGCGAGGGAAGGGTACGTCCTTCTTTCTCACAAACGGACGGCAGCCTCGTATAACGTCACTATCATCGGCACCTCACGCCGACTCGCGTTCGAAGCAATTCGAATATATTTTAAGGCGTAACGTATAGGCAATTCAACTGACGTTGGTGTATTATAACGCCCGGGCATGCGGTGCGTTTAGGCGTCCGATGAAGAATCCCGAATAATTATATAAAATATTATTGTATTCGATTTTTTTTTGAATTTGATTGAATAAAACTATTCCTAACCGTTGAACCTATGCGTTTCGTATACGCTTTTCACGGTTGACAATATATACGTTTTTGGAATTTCAAACAATTTATTTGTTTATTTATTTTTAGATTCTGAATAAAACGAGAAATCTATTGGTTTTACTATAATGTGTTAACTTTTTTTTTTTTTTGCGTTTGTCAACAACTTTTCTACCAGAAATCCAACTATCAATGGCTAGAATCATTTTTTGTTTGTGACGATTCGTCGTTTCTTACACCATCTTTTAACGATTAGTAAAATTACTCGGCATTCTGTTGAATTACTTTTTTGTACCTGTATATTTCGTGTTCATTAATTAACATCGTAAACAGACATAAGAGCGTATCGATTGTGTTACATTTTTTTTCAATATTTTTGTAAATATTGTTTTTCTCAAAACCTATTGATTACTATTATCCTTAAACGTATTCGTATATTAATAGCGCTCGATTATTCACCGTAATTTTAATCGTACGGTTTAATACGCCACGTAGATAATAATATATAAGTGTGTTGTTTTCGCGTAAAGTCAAATTTATCTAATTTTTTTTTTTTGCGCGTGTAATTTTTTTTTAACATTGACTTGCTATAGCCGAACGCGGACCAGTTAGCCGGTCGAGGAAACTCGCCGGTCTCTGTATTAATTTTGATAAAATTTTAAAACTTACAACAATTCAATTGTACCGCATATTTAATACGGGCGATTTCATTTCGATATTTCCGCTTGAATATTATTTTAAACCGTCATAACTCCCTGGGTGTACAGTTTAAAATAACTTCAGTTTTAAATATTAATTTTTACCGTGTCACGTGCGTCGTTTTCACTTGAACCATTGAAAACTGTCAGTCTTTCCGTTCTTATATCTTATCGTTTTTATTGTACTATATTAATTGTCGCGGTGTAATACAAAAAAACAAAAGTGTCGATAACAAATTAAACCAATCGTATTAAATAGCCATTTAAACGGAATAACCTAACCACAATAGCGGTTTTAAACCGATAAATTGTATAGAACATTCAAATCGTATTAGTTGTACTCGTTTGAATAGACGGTTTTCACATTGGCTACGTCGATCCGGTAAAAATATCGTTTCAATTTCAATGATCGATAAAAAAAAAAATTTAAAAAAACTGTAAATTAGGGGCGGTTATTGACAAACTCCAAGGCCAGGGGGGGATGAACATATTTTTACTTATACACGTCCAATTTTAGCGCTTACTGTCAGTGGCGTATTTGGGAGGAAGAAATGCCCTCCATGTCTGGACACTTCCCCCCTAAAAAAAAAAAAATATAAAAAATATTAATTGACTAATGTTAAATGTTAACAATAAAAAAAAAAAAATGAATTTAAAATAAATTTTAGTAATCGGTATTGAGTAATAACCTACAATTTTATCTGTTATACTATACACCAGAGTTTCAAATGTGAAATTCCTTGTCAAGTGGTAATTACATGGTAATTTGAAGAAAAAAACTAAGTTTTAACAACGTCTCATTTTTTCAGTAAATAATTCTGAAAACGGGTTTGTAATGTTGTTAAAATTTCGGACACGGACATAATCGTCAAAAGTACGCCACCGCTTGCAGTACACTCCCCTATAAAGCAGTGTCTACACATAAACACACGCCAAGAGGGTGCCGATCCTCGATATTTGCCTTTGCCCTGTCCATCGGGACAATAATTGAACGACGTTTTTTTTTCTTCTCGAAAACGCGACGAATTGTAGACAGCGGCTAATCGGTATTTTTTTATTTTTTTTTTTGGTTAAATTCGTTTTCATTTACAATGTACCCGTTCGTTGTATTAAATTCACTCGGAATCGGAACCGTATCGTTATGACATCCGGTATAACGTCCGGACACCCCGTGTCGTTCGACGGTATTACACCGTACTGCGCGTCTGCGCGTCGCCGCCGATTTTCGTATTTTTCCGCGTAATTACAATTTGTCGCGTTATTATAAAAAAAATAAAAAAAAAATCAAAAAAAAAAAAAAAAAAATCGTATTGATACCGTTTGCCGTCAGATAACAAAACGCCGGTGAACGAAGTGGAAGAAACGCAGTCGGTGTCCGTGGAGGCGGCCGACGGGGCCGACGTACCGGAAATAGCCGGCGAAAACCGCGACGAACAGACCGACGGACCGGAAAACGGACGGCTGAACACGAAACGACGGCCGAACGGCTGTCCGTATTGCGATTCCAGCGTATACAGTTACTGTTCCGACAAACTTTTGCACGACGCTTGCTGTTGCTTAGATCCTCACGGTGAGTAATACCCAAATCGGAAATGTGTAAATATTTTTTTTTATTATTTTTATTACCGCCTTCTATTTCCCATAGAACGACACGGAACACGCCAAAACAATAGAAATAACTAATATTAAAACAAAAAAAAAAAAAAAAAAAAAAAAAAACAGAAAAAGTTTTGGGGGACGTGCCCTAAGTGTCCCCCACCCGCCCATCGGCAAAGGCGCCATGTAGTTGCGCAAATATATTTCGAAATTCTCGAATAGGTAATAATGTTTCTAGACAAATAAAAATACTTTATACTTTTTTCCAAAACATTTTTTCGGTAAGTAAAATCCTCCGATTTTTCACGTATTGCCGTTAAAAAATGACGAATTTACGCCCATTGGTAACTTGAAACATTTTTTTTTTACATTTTCAACAGTTCTAGATCCATTTTTTTCGATTAAAATGTTCACAATGGACACACGCAGATTTTTACTCCCGACTGTAATTAAATTGAAAATGGTTCTAACAGTTTTCATTATTTTTTATTTAAAACTAACAAATAATGACGATACGTCGGTTGGGAATTTCTGTTGATTTCTGAGTTTTCTTGGCCGTAAGAAAAAAAAAATTTGACTACTACGGATTGGCTACATCACAACCTGTTTACTGAGTGTGGTTGCAATGATTTATCGTTGTTTTTAATATATAAACTAAATTTTCTACACTTTTCCAACTCCTCACCTTCAACAGTGGCCTCGTCCATTCCGTACTATTTATTTAAACAAGAGTAATATATATATATATGTATTATAAGTATAATATTATGTAAAATATATCGCATTCTTGGGTAATAAAATTAATTTAAAATATTTTTTTATTTATGGTAGTGGACATAATAAATTAAAAATTGTGTGTACAAATACATTTTTAATTTAAATTTATTCAACACAAATTTTAGGCATTTTACCTTAGCCGTTTTAGAGTCCTAGTGTATTATGAAGAAGCTATTATAGTTTTACGAATATATGTGTTATTTTTTCTCTCGAAAAACACTCTTTAGATTTGTAAAAATTCTCAGATGTGTTCACGGCATACCTTAAAAAAATGTAATAAAGTTTCAAGTGTTTTTTTTGTCGGAAAACATTTTTTCGGTTAGTAAAAATACTCTAAATTGGTTCACACCGTATCTTAAAAGATGGGGATTTTTAATTCGATGATAAATTATTCAAAAAATTGACAACAATTGTCGATACGCGAATTTTATTTGTGTGGATTTTTGGTTTACCTAGGAAACAATAAAAAAAAAAAACACAAATATTCTGCTCAGAATCGTTTTTCATTCGCAATGATATATCGTTGCGTTCAGAATTTAAGGGGGAACCTTTGCGAATTTTTAAGATTAAATCACCGTACGGATGCAGCGGACAGAATGCTTTCGAATATATGACATTGACAAAAAAAAAAAATAAAAAATCAAATTATACACTAGACGTACACAAATATACAATACCGTATGTAAAATTATAGATACATAAAGTATTTACTGTTAAACAGTTGTATTCAAATGTTTAAAATTCCACAATACAATTATTCAAAACATCAAGAAGGTTATCCATGTGTGAGTATATTACGAAACGAACCGTGTTATACAATATCGTCCGAACCGACGTGCCTATATCCGATTAAAATACAAAATATATTTTGAATTTTTAACGTCTTGAAGTCGATTATAATTAATGATAAAGTTAATATAAATATTATGCGTTTACGAGTTTATTGATATGCACGTTTCAAACGTATAAATAATACAACGGTTATTTGTGTATGTACATAATATTGTAATTTTTGAACGTACACTTTTATTTATTACCATTTTTATTATTATTATTTTTTTTTTTTTGGGTAGGTCGTTTACACAAAATCGGAATAAAATATATACTATCGTTATGTAAATAATTGTACACAAATGTGGGATAATGTAGTCAAATCGAACATTGTCTACTAGCCATGTCGAAATGCTTTATCTGATTCAAATACGAAAATCGAATTTTGAGCTGTTTATCGGCATTTGAAGTTTTTTTAGATTTTATTTATTAATGTCGACATGCATAGTTTCATCATAAATTGTCCTTATAAGTGGTAAAAAAAAAGTAAAAAAGTCGAGCGTACATTAATGTTTTTTTTTTTTTTTTGTGTAAGCGTTTAAGTTAAAATTGTTCAATTGTTTCAATTTTCATTTCCAAACATGTTTAACTGGATTTTGCTCAAAATCGTATTTCAACAAAACAATGATTGATCGTTGCGTACTGATTATACAGATATAAATTAAATTCCTCTATGTATCCAACTTTCCCAACTTCCCGCCTATAACGGTGGCACGCCCGTGAGGTCAAAGTAATTATCAAACAATATGATTTTATTAATTACGATTTGTAATTGTTGGGTATTTGTAGGTACAGTATTTATCGAGTTATTGTCAAATACGTTTTATACAGGTTGGTTCACAAAACATAATTAATTTTAATCTAATGGGGGAAAAAAAAAAAAAAAAAACAATTAAAATAAAATCTTTGCAAAATATAATATTTATTTATTAAGTACATAAATACGTAAAAAAAAAAAATATGAGTTTTTTTTAATAGGTTGTGAGTATTTACGATTTATGTACGTTTACACTTTAGAGTCTAGTAAGTACTTACTCTAGTAATTAGTAGTCTAGTCTCTAATCGATGTTTTATTTATTACATTAAGAGAATGCCACATTACCATAATTGTCAAGGGGTTGCGCATAGGCAATTTTAAAGAAATATTTGAAGAAAAAAAAATGAAAATTTATCGACTTGAAAATTTTTAAATTTACACTTATATAACCTTGAAGTTGGCCCCGGGTTTTTATCATAAATAATTATTTACTTCCCGATATAGAGTTTTTATTTTACAATTAAAAAAAAGCCGTAACATTTTTTGTTAATTAATATTTAACTAAATGGATGATAATGTATGCCATTGCCCAACAAAAATTGTTTTAGAAATTAATACTCAATAAAATATCAAATTTATATAAAAAAATATACATATATATATATAACAGAAATGTATAAATAAATTTAGAAAAAAAAACCGTAGTAAAAGAACAAAACAATGTATTATATAAATTGTGTGAAAATACAATGATTTCAAAAATCATCATCGGGTAACAGCGTAAAGCGAACAATTATGTCGCTTTTATATAATACTCCAGGCTTTGTTTCGTTCTTTTACTAAATTTATTTATATATTTTTATATGTATATTTATTTATTTATTTTTATTCTTTTTTTTTTTTTTTAATATAGATTTGATAATTTATTTTGTTTTCAATTTAATTGTATTTTAATGCGTTTCAATCGATTTCGTATTCACGTCGAGAAATATTTATGTTATTTTGAATAGTTAAACTATTGGAAATACAGTTATTAATAATCGGCAATCACAAACCCAGTAATACAAATTGACTAATTTTTTATTTTTTTTTATTTTCGAAAACCGATATTAGTCGAAAATCGTATACTGTACCTAATGTCTAATACTGGGGGGGAGGGGAACACTAAATGTTTGATCGTGTATTTTCTAGTTTAGAAATCGTAAGTATCATATAAAAATAAAATGGTAAAAATATATAAATTACTGTACGTCTTAACGATTACCAATATTTTCGCGAAAATAAAATAAGTGTGTGTTGATTTCCGGGACAAAGAAATAATGTTTAAAATTACCCCTATTGACTTTTTGTAGACGAACAAAAGTTGTAAAAAAATTCCAATGAAATTCTATAGAGAAATGCTATAGTTTTGTTTGAGTCGGTCAAATATTAGGTAGGCAAGTGTTATAAAATAATTAAGTTAAAAAAAAAAATTAAAAAAAACCAATTGACTTTTGACTCGACCGAGTTAAATAAATATAGTACAAAATTTAATTGACTTTTTCTCATTGATACGTATATATATATATATATAAATTTAACTTTTTTTACAAAAAAAAAAAAAAACAAAACAACAATAACAACAACAACAACAAAACATCGACTCGCCCAGCCTCGTACTACACCATGTACGGTTATTTGTACACGCATTGTCGCTTTTTATTATAATATATGTAGAGCCGTACACGCCCAAGCGTGCAATAATATTGCGGCGATTTTCAACGTTTCCGGGTCCCGCGCGTTTCGGTCTCGGGCCGGGTTGAAGAACTCATTGTTTTCTTTCTTTTTCTATCGGGCGGCGATAGACATAGAAAAAAAAAAACCAATATATTTTTTTTTTTTTTTTTTGTTATCCAACCTTGTTATATAGCAACAAACGCGGCGGCGGTAATATTATGGTAAACAAAACAAGCCCGCCCGTAAGTCGTCGCGGTGTCGGGTCATCGGCATTTATTATGTTGTACTGGCCGCCGTCGTGCAGGAGTAGGTAATATATTATACGAAATTATAATAAATCGACGGCGCAGACGACGGTGACGACGACGCAGACGACAACACCCTTATACTACGAATTTTTTATTTTTTTTTTATATATATATATATATATATATATACAGGGGGGGACGGACGGCGACTCTGGTATACAGCAGACAACGGGCCGTGCGAGAGAGTACACGCGCATGTGCGTATCGCGCCTCTAGACGATACGTTAAACCGTATCTTGGCGGCGGCGGCGGCGGCGGCGACAACGACACACGCAAGATTCGAGTGCAAGCCGGGTCAAGGTTACACCGATGCCGCCGCCGCCGCCGCCGCCGCCCCTGACTCCTCGACGGTCCACTGTCCCACGGTCACGCGTCAAGACGAAATATATAATACCGTCGTGTAGGTACCGACAGACACTGTGAACTCGAGTGTGCGTGTAGGGTTCTCGGTTTACCGCTCCCGCTGTCGCCGGCGTGTCGGCGTGCCGGCGGGCGGGCGGGCGGGCTGTGGTTGCGGCGGGACGCCGCGGCCGCGACGGCCGACGGCGGTTGAGGACGGCGTGGAGGCGCACGTGTCCGAAGCGCGGCGGCCCGGAGTTCTCGTGGAGGAGACGGACGCCCGTTTTTACTATTACACACCCGAAGAAAAAAAATAATAAAAAAAACACTCGTTTTACTTCCACTTGTCTGTCGGAGAACCTTGCCACGGCGCCGACGCCAATTAATAAATCCACGTTACCGTTAATTGTTATTTATGCCATTATTGAAATTTATAGACGACGCCAAAATTTAGTCGTGCCATTTCAACATTCAGCGGGCTCAGTATTTCAATTACTATAATATTACGTAATATAATACACATTTGTCCAACAATAAAAAATATAACAACTCGCAGAGCCGCGGGAATCGCGGTCAAAATATTCATAGGTTAAAAATTCTCTTTTCCCCCGGAAAATATTTTATTCGTTGCGGCCGGACACGATATTCTTTAAATAAAATTATCGTTATCGGTATGTAAAATACAAACTGGAATGAATTTTAAAATAATGATAATAAGTACGGATAAATAATTATTGTTGCTGTGAAATATTTTTGACGGATAATCGATTGCGGAAACATGTTTTAAATACCTAGAGTATTGTAAAGTAACGCCGATTAGTATGTGACCTGATATCATGAGACTCGACGTCAAACGTACTCAGGCGCCACTGAAAAAACAAAAAACAACCGTACGCCACGAGCATTTCTAAGGTTTTAGTGCTGTGCTGGTTGTTATAGTAATATATTATTATTATCAACCGACGGTATCTAATCGGCTAGTAAATAGAAAAAAAAATTTAAATATGGTTACCACGGGTATGAAATATATCATTTGAAATTTTCATGTTTTAAAATTTCGCATAACTTGTAATATTGAATGATATATTTTTGTTGAAATATTTGTTTATTGGTTTATTGGTATTTTGATAAAAAAAAAAAACCTATGGCATTTTGTGTACAAGCGAATAATTATTTTACGAACAATGCGAATAAAACAGTTTTGGCCGAACAGAAATGCACGGTTATTTGATACAAGGTTCATCATTAATTGTATATTTAATGGTGACAATTAACACATTTTATGGTAATAGTTCTGTTTTTTGCGTTGAGTATTGAGTGTAAATTTTGATGGAAATCGTAGAAATTAGGGCATTTCAAAACACGATTAACTTTGAACTTCGCTCAGAATTGTTTTTCGTTGGACGGCGATTTATCGTTGCGTACGGATACAAATAAAATTCCCGTCTATATCCCACTTACCCAATTTCCCGCCTACAACATTGTCCTTACCCGTGGTGCGAAGTATGTCCGTCTTTTTTGTTATGTAGTTTCGTTAATCGAGTTTTCTCTCAGTTCGGTCTGTTTGAATTTCAAAATCGTTGTTCGATTACGTAGTATATTATATAGGTACACGCGATACTGCATTGTTTATAACGGAAAAACGTCCGTTCCGATTGGTTAATGATTTCAAAAAGACGCGCTCAACCTGTACAATCGGAGGTTTGTTATCGTTAAAAATATATATATATATTAACGTTTACCGGAAATTTTCATCATTCGTCATCATTTTTTTTTTTTTTTTTTTACAGCCATAACGTATAGTTGAGCAAACACCGGGATTTCCGCAATCGATCCTAGATTCTGAGAGAAGTCCAACGATGTATTTTTTTTTTTTTGTTATTGTTATATCTGTGACTATTTTTTCTGTTAGCAAAAATCCTCAAAACTTATCCGTATCTATATAAAATGCGTAGATTTTCCACCTGACGTTAAAACACTTTATTTGAAACGTTTTATTATTTCCCCCCACCCCCAAATAGCCTCCAAACATTTCATGCCCTTCACACGTGTATTTTGACAAAACTTCGTTTGTATTGAAATTATATATCGCGGAATCCACCACGTATAATATATTTGTATCTATACAATGACGAAAATAGGGAAATGCCATAAACTGCCTTCTATTTAGCAACCCGTTTTTCTGTCTGTTTTTTATGTTAAACACAGAAGCCGACAAAGCTGAAACGACGAACATTTAGCAGCTTTTTTTTAACAACTTTGATAATATAATGTATATCATAAATATAGACACTGCTTTTTTAATACATTGAAAATACACAACCTATACAAGGCATGCACCTGTCTTATTTTGTTTTTCGACATTTACACCGAATAGGAGGAAAGTGGCTTTTTCGGGTTTATTCAATCGGGTCCCGAATATTCGTATTCACGTCACTGATAGACTACACTCGTAATATTACCTATATTTTCTATTATAATTCCGGTTGTACGTGTATTCAAATAATCGATTATCTGTACCTACTTGAAAACGTATTGTCACGCGTCGAGTTATAACCATAATTTTCTATTCACGGTGCTAATAATTATGTAGTAGGTACCTGCATAATATAAATCAGAACTGTAACGGGAAAACGAATAAAACTATACGACGTAACAGCTAAAAAGATTGTACAGGATTCGACATAATATAAAAAAAATGGTAGTTTTTTTTTGCCCTATAACGAATGCAATTTTATAAGAGCGCATAGATATAATAGAAAATAAAAAAAACCGAATAATAGGCAATAAATAAAACTAAACCGAACACAATAAAAGCTGATAAGTACGTGGCTTAACGAGATATTAAATAACTTATTGATTATGCACAGTTACCAAAATTAATATTATCACGTTTAATTCGCCCAAAAATAGTTTCGGTCGGATAATATGATAAAGCTAATAAAGATAATAAAGTTATAAATAAACGAGTAACCTACCTCTATATACAGACTTATTTCGAATGAGTATCGATCAATAAAAAATAAAAAATAAATTGGACGTACGACGTTGTTTAATCCTTAAACATCCAACCTGTTTGTTATATATTTATTAATTTAACAATTTATAAAAACTTATACCTCTCTATTTGAATTTTTGTTACATATTTATAAAATATATTTAAAGACATTTTAGCTAATAATAAACTCGGGCATACACTATCGCACAAAACGGGTAGGCCGCTGTTGTCGGTGGGAAGTTTGGAAGTATTTTTACGGTACGACGTGCAGAAAATTTGGTGCATTTTCAATGATCGAAAATGTGTTTTCCAAGAAAGAATAAGAAAATGATACAGTGCCTGTAGACTGTTGAGCGAATTTCAAATAAAATATCATCAGGCGGAAAATCCTCATCGGTTTTTAACGTCAGGCGTGGAAAAATCGGAGCACTGTCATTAACCGAAAAAAATGTTTTCCGGTCAAAATTATGCACATCTTGGCAAAACTAATAGGTTTTTCGCTACACTCGGAATCTAAAAGTACCATATAGTTTTCGATTTAGAAATTATACGAATGACGCAATTACCTATTATTTTGGCTTCCGCTATAACAATTACGATTGTAGTGTTATAGAAAATCACGATAAGAAGAAATCAATTTGTCACTGTTTTCTCATTCGAGCATTGCATATATATATTTTTTATTAGTTTATACAGTAGGCGTGTATCAATTGAACGCGGCGTTGCGTTTATTAATTATTTATGTTTGGCAATAAAACCGCTAAATTTTTATTTGTTAGGAAGTGAAAAAAAGAAGAAAAAAAAAGATTTTATAAAATCGAATTTGTCCGATTTTCATTATATATTGGAACCGACTACTACCTACAAATAAATTAATTAGTAAAAATTACAATAATTTATTTTCGAAAATAAATAACTAAATTTGATCTGTTATATGAATTAAACATAATATTTTATTATGTATAGCCGTATAATTAAAAAAAAAAATTGAATAATAACTTGGTTGAAATTCAAATAATATTTATTTACAGAGAAGATTTCACTGCGCGATTATTGAACATATAATTGTATAATAATATATTTTTGCGAAAACTGTTTACTTACCTATTATACGAATGAGATTCTGATAAGTAAATTTCGGTAATATAAAAATAATTATTATTATATTAATTATTATGACGTCATCCGAATCTCGGCACGTGCCAATGCCAAACAGCGTAGACAATCATCAAGGTAACATTATAGAAGTCCTTTATTAAAACAGAAATTATCCAAAGCGAAATTAATCTGGCGTCCCATTCGTTTTAAACATTTTTCCGCGTGTCATTATTTTCGAATTACTACCTACTCCATTATTTCTTTATGAATTTTTTTTTAAATATTTTCATTTATACGGTCGAAGAAAGTTATTCGACGGTTATTTATATTATTGTAATATGGTTCGAGGCGCATTATTCATGACATCCAACAGTTAAACACGCATTATTTATACTAGGTTTACTATTATATTTTGTTTTAATATTTGATGTTCTCGAAATATGCAGTGCCCACGGGATTATTATCGAGTAATTAAATAAAACGCGTACATAGACAGGTCAAGCAATAACTAGAATACAAAAAAAACCTCAAGAATAATAATGTCATTAAATATATTTTATTTTTTTTTTTTAAATTCACAACAATAGTATTGTACGATGGTAAAATAATTGTATACGATAATCATAAATAAAAACCCAAGCATAATGTATTATGTAAATTACATTTTATTTTCTTCCAGATACAGATTTGCCCAATGAATGTCAATTCGCAGATTGTAGTTTCCTGCACTCCAATACTTGCCGAGAACACCGTCTTATTACTGCCTGTTGTTGTAATCAATTCCTCGCGCATAAAAAAAAGTAGTTTTACTTTGATTATATAATAGCTATATAGGTACCTACGTATTGTTAAATTAAACAATATTTTTTTTAACGCGAATAATTTTGAAAATTCGACTAAAAAAGTTTTTTCTACTATTTAAATAAAATAGGTAATACAATTATCTAATAGCGTACAACCAAAAAAAAAAAAAAAAACCCATAAAAATTGACTGACGTTAAAACAGAGTCAATGTATTATTTTTTTTGCTTATATTTAGTATTGTCATTACTATTATCGACAATTTATTTTTGAATATATTTCGTACGTAGGTAACAATATTATTAATATTTGCTTTCGCTTTTCAATATTTGGAACTTTTTTTTTTTTATATAATCACTCAGAGTCAATTTAACCGATGATAATTTAAATGATTTAAATCGCTTAATTATCTATACTGCTTACACTATTCCATAAGTCGGAAATGTTGTTAAATAAATCGTTTCAGAGGTACATCAATTTAGAATATAGATAAGTACTAATGGTCTACTAACAAACTCGAGTTGTATTAAATGCCCTATAAAAAAGTATATATTAATTTGATTGAAAATAATATTTAATTGTATTATTTGTCGATTGTCATTAATTAATATCATCATTTCAATTTAAACTCGAAAAATTTACTTTTTATTAGGTACCTATATAGTATAAAAATAAAAATGTAGTGATTTCGGAATATTTTAGATTTTTGTTACATTTAAAATTACTTTTTATAATATTAAGATACTATTGAATAAATAATATTTACTATATTCAGTTATATACACATCATTACATATTTCAATTTTACTATATGTATATTTAAATTATGAATAACCTTAATAGTAATTTTGTTACATAATTATATAATAATAATAATTTGTGTTATATATATATATTGATAATATTTCTTGTGTGTGTTGTTTTTAATATTATTATTTTTTTTTTCCAAAATCTCATATAAACTCATGTAGTATAGGTTTAAATGTATTATTTATATATTGTTTTCGTGTTGGAACAATAAATTTATGATTACATTTATGGTTAAAAATGTATTAAAAGAAGAAAAAAAAAGTCATACTCGTATATAAAAAAAATTAAATATATCATATTAGTATAATTACACCTTAACCTTACAGTAGTGGCGGACACGGTGGAATTTGTCGTCTATGTCTGTCTAATGGTCAACACAGCACAAATATTTCCACGTAAAAATCACATTTAAAAAATAATTATTTTTTTATATTTTTAATTATTATATGCACATCGCCGTTAAAGTCGTCTTTAATATGTAGTCGAATACAAATATTAAAAAAAAAAAAATGCGTTTCCTCTAAAACCGATAAGTCAAATACGGCTATTAGTTGAGGAGTTGCTAAACTTCAGTATGTACGATACATATTATTAGACGATTAAAAATTAATTATAAATCATGTAGACACAATTCTGTATTATACGTAAATAATAATTAATAAGACATTTCAGAGTTCACAGCAAACATCGTTTTTCACATATCACCATCAATCAATAAATGGGTAAGTATGTATACGTAAAATAACAATGTGAATTATATAATTTAAACGGATATTTTTAGAATTATTAAGTTAATTTTATCTGAACAAAAATCTAAAGTTTGTTGCACTATTATTATTAGCCAGTCTATCACATATTTAAAATGATTTTTCAAACCGATTTGTTTTTCTTTTTTGGAGGAAGAGTACTTGTGTGTGTCATTCGGGAAATAAATCGAAAGTACCCGTTATATTTTGTTCAGGTACATTAAAAGCGAGGCCTGTATAAAATTCGGCTATATATAAACTACGTACAATCAACGGATATAATACCAATCGTTCGACTCAGCAAATTGTTTTATCTCAACTATGATATTGACAAAAATGTCAACAGATAATAAAAACAATAGTAGGCGTTAAAAAAAAAAAAAAAAATTAAATATTTCTTTATGATAATCGTATATTGTAAAAACCGAAATATTTTATAGTAGAAGCGGCGGTTATACATCACAGAGTTTTTAAATAATCTAATATAACATAATAATTTTAAAAAAAATAATAGAAACGTCGTCTATGTATCTAATAAAAATAACTGAATAATCAGTTGCGCACCACACAAGACGTGCCTTTTGATTTTAAAATAAATACGACGACGTAATTATTTTAGATTCTGAGTGGAGCGAAGAATGTATCGATTTTACTATGATGTTTGTGTTCGTATTTATTTATTTAACTTTTTACCAGACACCCTGCTTCGATGTTCAAGTGTAGCCACTTTTCTCATGGTATTTTAGATCTAGTTGGTGCTTTAGATAAGGTAATTTTTTGATTTTATTAATAATTTGGAAAATTATAATAATAGTTTCATTATTTTACAACTCCTATACAGATCCCGCAGATGAAGCTACGAGGGGTGAAATTTTGTACACGTAGGTACTGCGTCAGTGTCATGGAAGCGCCTATTGGGGGTTTGACTTTCAACCCCCATAATTTGTATGTTGAAATTTCACACATTTTTTTTTATACGTAGTAAATATTGTACTATTATAGTATGCCATGTTATTTATTATTATCGTTTTACAAAGGATATAATATGAAATGGAAACGGATAAATTATTAAAACGACGGATTTCGTATAATAATATAGCGTTTGTCGTCGCACGAAGTTATGCCCGTTTGAGTTTAAACAGAACAGCCGACCAAACAGTTTTCAGAGTCTTGCCGGTCGGTATATTTACAATAATTATTATTCGTTTGCAATTAAAACTTTAAACACGATCAACGTTATATAATTAGTAGTGATTTTAACAACGCGTCTATTCAGTTTCTCTGCACGCGGCAATTTGTCAAATTCACTGCAATTACATTATTCGACTGAGGAAATCAAAAGTATGAACAGGGCCAAAAAATCTAAATAAAAGTCCATAATGCGCGGGCTACGGGAAAAAGTTAATGAACAGACACGCATAACAATGCATGACGCATATATTTCACCTAGGTGGGGGCCTTAAAAAAATAAAAAATAACCAGTTGTGAGTTTGACATAGGTATGAGACGTACTTGGTTGGGCCTCGTGATATCTCGATAAGAAAAATTAATATGTTATAATATTATACACCGTTATAGTTTTATCAAAACTGTACGAACGTGTGATAATAATTTATAATAATAAAGTAGGCAATATATTATAATACCATAATGATCATCAAATTTCGAAATTGGTTTATTATTAATATGTTATACTACTTGTTTATCGCGCCTATTATAAAATCCGCTTTTTCGTTAAACAAAAATATGAAATGAAAAATATTATAATATTACCTTACATGCGTCGATACAGTGGATTAAAATAAAACTGCGGTGTACAATGTTTGATATACAGTTACTATTGTATACGACAATATTGTTATGCAATTATATAAAACAAAACAATTGGATGTTAACAAAATAAAAAAAATACGTTGTCACAAAAATAATATTATCAACAATATTACATTAAAAATATATTTTTAAAAAACAGCCAATAAAAAACAAAATTATTAGTACACGTACAAGAGTATAACAAAATGAGTCTGACATTAATATATCCCTTAAAGGAAACCGAATAGAGCAAGTAAATCTATTTAAATATTTAGGTAGTATAATAAGCAATTGTGGATGATCAAAAAATGAAATACAAAGTAGAATAGGGCAGGCAAAAAAGGCATTCCTACTTAAAAATTAACATAAAAAAAATGTAAACCTAGGAACAATGAATCGTTTGATTAAAATGTATGTATGGGAATACAGCATTATATGGCAGTGAATCATGGACATTAAAAAAAATAGATGATATCACCTTAAAAGTTTTAGAAACGTGGTATTGGAGATGAAAATGAAGAAAATAAAATGGACGTAAATGAAGACAAAGAAGTGTTAAATTTAGTAAAGGAGAAGAGATTTTCACTAAGCAATTTAATATCAAGACGATGGCATATGATAGGTTATACGCTGAAACATAACGAAGAACTCCCATAGCATCATATTGGATGGTATGAAGGAAGGGAAGCGTGGAAGGGGAAGATCAATTGCATACTAAATAAGTCAAATAATCAAAAATGCATTAATTTAAGAGTCGAAATATATCAAACATATAGTACAAGATCTCTATTATGGAGAGAACATTTATTGTAGACCAATCTACGAATTGAAAACTAAAAAAAAAACACAAGAGTTTATTATATATATAAATAATATATATATATATATTTAAATCAATAAATGTATACATTTAAAAGTTCTCAGAGGCTTCGAAACACAATTTGTTAAACAGATTAGTCGGGCCCTCAACTTGACCTGAACGCGGAGTTAAGCGCTTAACACAAACTCATTTTTTTGGGTGGTGACATTTTTATACGTATTGATATCGCTAACATCATTTAAAATTAATACTTTATTGTTATTAGTGGACTCTTAACTAACTGGATTGAGAAAAATAACAGTTGTATGTGATTTAATAAATTAAGAGTAATCATTTTTCATTAACATAAGCAGCTTATGTATTTCTAATGTTGGACAAAAGACAGAACAATTAAAAGTCCACTATCCAAATGCCTTGACATTTCCCGAATGAATGTGTATACTTTTGCAGCTACTTGCACACATTGTCCGTAGAGCAGTTACCGAAAACCATAACCAAAATGTGTATGGATATTAAAAAAGGATTAGAGGACGTAGAACCATAAGCAAACATAGTATTTAGTATATTTCTGCGTTGTGCGGTATTTAAATATTCACTTAAAAGATCAATTAGTGCATCAAAATGAATTTAAATGTATTCGAGGGCAAGAATTACGGATGGCCGTCTAAATAACATTGCAATATTCAACATTGAATCTAACGTCGATAAATTACTTAAAAAACTAAATAGAGTTTATTACCTTACTGTTAAAGATAAACACAACATATTTTCTTTGTCGAAAATTAATATTTATTGTGAGGGGCGGGGACACCAAAAACCTGAATACGTCTCTGGTGATAAATGTTATTGCGTCTTGATACTGGAAATTATTGTTTTTTTATTAGCAGTTATATATATTCGAATAAAATATATTACGAGTATAATACATATACAAGTTAATTAACTCAATAAATACTAGTGTCCATTATTCACAATGAGGCTTTTTTGTCCTACTGTGGGGAATTTTTTTTCCAGGACTTTTATTTTTACTATTTTTTGATTAAATTCAAAATAAGGGAAACGAGACGAGTGCTCAACACGCTATCTTCATACAACCCGACAGACTTTTTTTTTTAATTATACATATTTTTAGTAATACGTTTCATACTCGATTCCAAATATATAAAAACAAATTTTACGCAGTGCCATCGTTTTATTATATACAATATATTCCATTTATAACTACGTAAAATCAGCATCAATTGCATTATTAGAGAGCCCATGCGGCAACGCAGATATTATAAAAACACAACGTAGGTACACAATAAAAAAACGTGCGCTTTTTATCTTCTAAATAAATTAAATATGTGAAACAAAAAAAAAAGCATTTTATTTTGAGCAGGCAGTTAAATTTTTTGTAAGGTACTGATACGATACATGTGTATAATAAAATATATCATTAAATCGTTTTAAGATTAATTGTTAAAAATATAAAATAAAAAAATATAGATATAATATTAATATGATAATATGTGACTACGTGTTAATTTTTACTTATTGTTGTTTAAAATTTTAAAAACAATACCGATTATAAATTATTAATACAATGATTTTGAGTGAATATATTATGCGGAATCGAGATACATATTGACTAGTAAATTCTTTAGATTTTGAATTTTGAATATTAAATCAAATTTAAAAAAAAAAAAAAACAGGTGTACTATTTGCTGAAATTTAATAATCAATGTGTAATAATGAACACGTTAAATGTTTAACACGGTAGCTAGTGCAAATGAAAAACGATTATGAGTTGAGTTCGGAATAACAATTTTTGATAAATATAAAATGCTGAGGAAAATGAATGACGTACTGTCGTACGTTCAACTTTTTCTCGCCATTAAATACAACTCTTAAAAAATGTTTAAATATTATTATTTTATTTTTGAAAGTCTAAAAAAGATATCCATAACGCATCAGCTGGACATCACTTTACCGTTTAAGGATGATTTCTGGTCGACAAATTGTTTACAGGCAGAAATAAAACCCTATGGATTTTAAAAAAAAATGTATATATTTTATATTTTTATGATCAAATGTCGTATATTGGACGGTGCGAGGGTTATAATTATAATTCGGGTTGTAATGAGGTTATAATTCGTTATCCCCCTTTCCCCAATTTGAATTTGCGTTTTTATGAACGCGCGTCCATATACATATAAAAAAAAATGACGGGTAAACGCCATAAATTCACGAAAAACCGTCGTCGTTAAAATTTAAAATTTAATGTTCATCATACCTTGTGCAGGTACTACGGCGGTCAACGGGCGGTCAATACTTTGAATGACCGCCGCCGTGACTAAAACTTCCTTGACTTTTTTATTGTCGTCGTGCGACCTAGTAAAAATGTCCTGTATACGCAGACGTTCACGATACTGCGCAAAGTGTGGCTTACAAAAATTGCGCTTTAAGCGGGTGTTTTATTTTGAACGCTCACGACAATTTTTACATTATCCAATTATAGCATTATTATGCCAGGCGTCTTGAATAATATATCGTATACAGCACACATATATATATATTATATGGGAACGCGAGATTTGATTTTCGATTTAACGAAAATCTCGAAATGACGTATGAAACGCGACGTCGTCGTTATTAGGACAATATAATATTATAATAACTTATCGTAAAGTAAAAAATTATCATAAAAACTGTAAAATACCGCTGCGGCAACCCGTTGAAAGTAAAAAAAAAAAAAATGATATGTATATATATTATTATGAATATTATATTAGGTACACGTGGTAAACTCACATTATTATTATTATATCTGAATAGACCGGTGACGAAACGATATCCAATAATCTATACGATACAATAAATAGTATAGATATATATTTTGTTAACTCGGGCGCATACAAAAAAAATATGCAAATGTTAAATTATCCGATCCAAAAACCTTTACATACTCGGGGGGTCATGATAAATATATAAATATATTATATTTACTACGAGACTCCCGTCCGTTAGGTACGTGCCTGAAGGGCATTAAAAATATAACATAAATAACATTTGTTCGCAAAAACTATTGTGTATTATAAAAAAAATGTGCAGTTAACTAAATGTATATACGTAGGTAGGTATGTATTTCAGGTACTTGCGGTACTTCAGTTTTTCGCAAACTTAATAACGATATACGACATTTTTGATAAATGAACAAGCTTATACGATTTTATATCATAATTTTATAAACCATTATATTAAAACCAATTGATATGTGACTAGCGAAATTGTACCAGAAATGTCGTATTTTTAACCTTTTCGTGATTTTAGATCACTTGGTCAAATTTTT
This sequence comes from Tuberolachnus salignus, assembly GCA_956483605.1. Lineage (NCBI taxonomy): Eukaryota > Metazoa > Arthropoda > Insecta > Hemiptera > Aphididae > Tuberolachnus > Tuberolachnus salignus. The sequence continues at coordinate 31,017,674 of OY101435.1, read as the reverse complement.
ACATTCTGAACGTAGATATTATTATATGCTATTATTTAGGTTGTACTATGTTGATGTGTTGTACTTCATGTATTAGTTTTACAAAGTCGACGTGTGATTTTTTAAACTTTATTGTTGATTACTTTTTCTATCTATACGAACGATAAATTTTCGATGACCGGGAGACGCGTTTCGATCAAAAACTTCGTAGGAGCTTTATTGTATCATTTTGGATCTAGTCGGTGCATCGAGGTGGAGGACATTGAAGTCCCTTATACATTTATTCATAACGGGGGAAACTTGAAACAAAACAGTCGTGAAAATATAAAAAAAGCTGACTTACTTCACACTATATGTGGGCCATTATTGTAGGTGGGAAGTTGGAACGGTATATGGACATATAAAATAATTAAATTTATATCTGTACGCAAGAAAAAACGAGAAACTACGCGCCCCCCTGAAGTTGACGATTGGAGCAAGATTTCCGGTAGAAACATCAGGCGGAATCAAAAAAAAAAAGCATACATCATAATATAGTCGGAATCGTCGGAATCGTTTAGAATCTAAAAATCGTACAAACGAGCCTATAAATATATGTTTTGCGATTATGTGTGAAATAAAATGCTTAACCTTAATATAATGCTATTTGACGAATCGTGTGCGTTTACTTTTTCCTCATCAGATTATTATTATCTATGTAATAAATAAATTCATTTAAGAGGACGTAAATTTACCGTCTTTGTACACAGTGGCGTCCACAGGAATTTTCCACTAGAGGGAATATACTACCTAGATATCTGATTAATAATCACGAATAAATCGTACAGTCGGCTTCCATCTTAACCCGGAACTGTAAATTTTAAAACCGGATTCAAAAGTGCCAGTTTTTAGTTAAGAAATCAAGCTTTTCCTTATAATTACTTAGCTGAAATATATATATATTTCAAGGTTAAACTACTAAATAAATAGTCGTAAATGTTGTATTTTTAAGCCAATGTGAGGGGATACAACTCATCACTTCCATCCCTGGGCACGCCACTGTCAGTATATCTAACGTGAAACATGTGTCTGCATACTTTCAATAGTATTCAGGCCTCGTTGGTCATATTGTAGGTACTCGATTTTTGCGCGAAAACAAACATGAAGACATTTTACTAAACGCCTATAGAACAATTTATTTTTGGAAATTTTAATTTGTACTGTGTTAACACGTTAATTTTTAATAGCAAAATATTGACTTTTTTTTTTAAACTTTGCGGTTCAACTTTTAACCAGTTTAATTTTCATTATTGTGAAATGATATTAATGATGCGGTCGAACGCGACTCAATACGGTTAATAATTACGTTTCGCCCAACTTTGATTTTGGCACCGAAATCGAGTTTATATAACGGACGATTACCCGAGTAGGCGGTACTCATACCCGCTACTTTGGAAGCACGAAAACGTAATATTTGCCCATAGATACGACGCGTGAACTCTTAAAAATAATAATAATAATGTATCATTATACGTATTGTTTTATTGGTAAATTATAATATTTATTTATTTATTATTATAATGTAATACGTACGTATATAAATACATATAATAATAATAATAATAATAATAATGAACGCTGTTATATCGCGGCGGGACGTGTGCTCAGTGTCCCAACAAGTCCGGTTGTGTGAGTAGGGGTTGGTCGGGGTCCGTCGACCGGTGGCGTCCGCGTGTGCGTGTGCGAGCGCGCGTAATAATATAAGAGCCCGCCGTATAAAAGCGTGCGCACTAGATCCGCGGCAATTGTCACGACGTTGTGATCGCGTTTATACGTATTATATATATATATATAAAACGACATTATCTAATAAAAACATCTACGCGTTTTTTTTGCACTTTAAATAAAAGTTTTTCATTTTTTTTTTTTTTTTTTTTTTTGTATTTTTCTACCATCCGCGTTTCTAAATATCTCTTCCGGCCGGCCCGTCTATAAAGATATTCGTCCGATTTTGTTCTTTTTCCGCGCGCGCGCGCGCTCGTTTAAAACTACCCGACGACGCGGTGTTTAAACAATAACAAAAAAAACTAAATAATAATAAAAAATATAATTATAAAAATATATATTTATATATATATATATTATAAAACACACACGTACCGATAATATTATTGTCGTCACTGCCCGCCATCATGTTCACATTGATTTTGACGTGCGTCGCGGTCGTGCTCATAGCCGTGGCCGTCTGCAAGCGGCTCAAGTTCATCACCGCGTTCAGCACTCTGCCCGGGCCGCCGACCTTGCCGATTTTCGGCAACGCTCATCAGCTCAACGGTTCCCCGTCAGGTAAGAGGCTACAACCCAACCTAGCCTATGGGGTGACCGTATTTATAGTTAAAAACAAACAAAATAATCGAATGAACAATTTTGGCTGGACTCAAAAAAAAAAACAAACAGAAAAGATGTCCATTTTTCTGATACCTATACTTCCGTGCTGTGACGTCCGTTTTGCTAGGTAGAGAGGACGTGATGCTAAACACAGGGATAACAATACCGATTTTAAAACGGTCATCTAACTTTACCTTTAGGAGACTAAAATATTGTCCACTTTGCAGCCGTTTCGTTATAACATTGTATCGAAACCTTATGTTGTACGATGCGTTATAATAACTCTGCAGGTATAATATTATAACCGGGACTAGTAAGTTCATGCTAAGTACAATAGCAATACAAATAAAAAGTTTACCGGTATTTTGGTATATTTGGGATAAATTAGATTTTTGGGAGTTATTAGCATCTATTTCGTATAAATTCAGAATAGTCGTTTTTCAGCGTTGACGAAAAAAAAATGTCCAGATAAATAAATACTAAAAATAAATTCCTATTTATTTTTCTGAATATGTTTACAAAATCTTAGTATTTTTTCAGACGAATGAATGAAAGTAATTTAAGTTTGGTAAAGATGTGAAAGTTATTCGAACTTCACAAGGTGTGCTAAATCAAATGGAAAAAATCAAAAGAAATAAAATACAACTTTTAAAAATGAATTTTCAATTCAAATAATAAACATATTTCAAGTTGCTTTTAAATGCATATTTCCGAACTTTTCAGTGCATATTTGAATGTATCATTTTCGAGTTTTCAGTGCATAAATTTACAAGCCCTGATGTAAAACAACGAGACAAATTTTTAAACACACTACATGATCGTTATTATTATTAGTTAATTTTTTTTTTGTCAATTTAAACATCAGTTTCATATAAACATATGTATTTTGTACAAAATTGAACAGACATATTCGTTTCTAACACCTCCTCCTGTCATAAATTTAAAATTTTTTAACAACATTATATACGAACTGTTCGCTGATGTTATACTAATATTTATTATCAATAGCTAATATTTATCGAATAAAATTGTTGAAGTTTGAAAATATTGCGTTTTTTTTTTCAATATCATTTAGATTTTGTTTAACGAAATACAGATTATTCGACTGATATTGTATACATTAAAAATTACGACTTCGCAATCACAAATTGATATAAACATAAATTTTACAATGGTAAATGGCCAGAAAAAAAATTCAAGTGCGCAATACTAACAGTATACTGAAAATTTAGTACCAATAGAACACGTTTGACTGCTTTTTTGAAGGTATTAAAACGGAAATCTGAAAAAATCCTCATGGGTCATAACAAAATCGTAACGTAAAATTAATATTTAAATAAGTATTTATTTGTATTATACAATATTATATTTCACTGGCACAATCATTAATTACGTACAAAAATCTAATTTTTTTATTATTATAATGATGGGTTCCATAATAAAAAAGTTAAGGTAGTACCTATTTTATCTTATAATAATATTATGCATTTGCATAAAAATTCAATAGATATACTCATAAAATCTTGATAATAATAATAAATTATGATAAAACGTGCTGCACATATATATTTTGATATTTCATTTAGTTTTGAGAAGGAATTTTAAAAGTAGATTATTTTATTTGATTTTATTGTGCGTAAATTTATTGCAATTTTTCAGGAATAAAATTTGGGTACTTGAGACGTGCGTAAATGGTACACTTAATATCTGAAAAGATAAATAGGTACGAGACAATAGATAAACTGCAGAATATTATTATAATATTAAATAAACGAAAATCGCACCATAAAATAGATTATTTAATTGAATGATAAAGTATAATATGAAGTATAGTTGTCTATACTCAATTAAAACGTCTATAAACGTGGGTTCTAATGGGGAAATATAACAAAATTCGGGAATTTCAAAACCTACAACGAACTTTGAAAATAATATATACATATTATACTATTTAATGTTTTGATACTAATTATGATACTATTAGCTATAATAATGGTCACTCGTGTTTCAAAAGTACGATAGAAATAAATAATATGCATACAAGTATAAATCCAAGTCCATCTATTTATTTGCAGTTGGTTTTTTCGTGATGTCGAATTGGGAAATTTGAAAATATATCAAAAAAACTTATTTCACCAAATTAACAATGACGACATTCACTGTGTTTACAAATACGGATATTTCTATATCTATTTCCCAGAGAGTCTTTTTATACTTCAAACTTTTAAAAAAAATGTATTTATTTATTTTTTTAATTTTTAATTTTTATGTTAACGGAAAATTGTAAAATGAAAATATCGGAAAATCCCCCTATGAAAACATTTTTCAAAATTTGTTCTTTTTGTTGAAAATTGTTGTTCTATTTAGTGCCTTAGTGGGTACTATTGGAAGTACGGAATCATATTTTTGCCATATTGTCCGTTAGATAGACAGAGGTGGAAAATGTTACAATGACATTTTCTTAAAACCAGCGTCGTTCAAATGATAATTCGAAAATAGGATTAAAAATCAACTCGACGATAAATCGCCAGATACCCCAATATAAGTAAACGTTAATGATGTTTTTATTACCTATAGGTACCACAAATCGAAACTTTTGTCTAATTAAAATTAGTCGGATGATTAATGCTGTTTTAATGGTAGGTATGTGTTATTAAAATGCAATTGTTTATTATACAAAGGATAAACATCGAAATGATACTAATGCCATATAATTTAGTACCATCTGTACCATCATTATTGTAATTGTTTAAAATACTTATAATTTGCACGTTCGAATTATAATATTATAAAGATAATAGTTACGATTTTTAATATAATATTAAATATAAATATAGATATGATGGTTAATATTGTACAAAGTACATAAAATATTATTGTGTGCAATGTTTATTAATTTTTTTTTTTTATGGATCGAGTATAAAATACAGTTACAGGTAATTAGTACATTATTGGTATTACACGAATAGTAAAACTATATAATATTATTTTAGCTAATACAAAATCTATTGATACACCAATAATATAATTATTTGTAAAATTAAAATTTAAAAAAAAATAATAGGGGATACTACTCACGACTAGGCCACTGTTGTAGGTGTGAAGTTAGGAAGGTAGGGTACATTTACAGTGATTTGATTTATACTAAACTGTATGCAACGAAAAAATCACCGAAAACAATATTCCGAGCTTGGTTAAGAATTTAACCGATTATATTATTATCGATGTTTTGCCGGTTTTCCTGGGTTTTAACTATTAAGATTCTCACAATAAAAATAGAAAATGTCCTCCCCCCATTTCAAGCATCGCGGGACAAAGTTGGCTACCAGAAACCATTTCTGAAGTTGACGATTGTAGCTAGATAAGGGGGTCGAAAAGTTGTTTACAGAAAGAGACCAAAAAAAACAAAAAAAACGTTAAATCAATACATATATGTATACTTAGTTATTATTATCAAACGTCGCATATCAGTGCATGTTATCACGACAATTTAAGGTTTCCTGCCTAAATAATAACCATTATATTACAGAACGGTATACAAAAATGTGGACTACGAGTATATCCGTAGACCTATACGGACGGGACGTTACAGGATGTATGAAGAATAGATAACAGATAGAATAGAATACGTAAAAAGAATATAACAGAATAGGTCTTGGGAAAGTCGGACCACTGATATGCAAACCGAGGCGAGTACGAATACGAGAACAACTTCGCGCCCCGAGTACGGCTAATTAAAATCCGTTTCGAACTCGGGAAGACCTCCATTCGCATATGAGATTCTAAAAAATTCGTGTACACCTCATCCGTTGAAATCGCTCCATTGGTTTAGGCTCTACGAGGCAACGTACGTAAATAACATTTATACAATATACATAATACATACTAAACAGTTATGATTCAAATTTGTCCACGGTTAAATTCACTAAAAAGAATTTAGGACTTTATCACTGACGAAAAATATTCATAAGCGTCAAACGTACTCATTGCTGATATTAGATATTAGTACTAGTATATAATATTATATTATTATATAATAACTACGAATTTATTATTTATTAATTATATGTTAATAACACGTTGCTCGTTAACTCTTATGCAAATAATAAGATATCGGTTTCTATATTGCATAATGACTGTAGTAATATTGCACTTGATTTTCTTTCATGATATTGTATACTTACCTATATTATTTGTTGTTTAAATATCAGTGGCGATGGACTTTGTTAGTTCGCAATAACTACTATAATGTAGACAATGCAATATATTAATACCATACCAGACAATAAAGTAATTTAATTAAACGATATTATTATTTTTTATTTGAAGAAAATTAGCACCTAGTAAAATAATAATACCCTAACAATATTATGTTATAATAATTTATTAGGTACTTATTATAGTGACTACTAACTACTTCAAATACATTGAATTCTGGAATGTATAATTTCATACAAATTCAATATATTTACAGATCAAAAAGTTTTGGTTCCTTTGAATTTGATATTTTCTGTTTACTATTTGTTATAGTGCCCTTAGATATATTTTGGTCTTTGGTCTGTGTATAAGTGGACGCGATACCACCGTATTTAAGGGGTCACGTATAGGCAATTTGCTCAACATTTCTGCAAAAATGAAAATGTGTCAACTCGAAAATATTTTAATTCACTTTCAAATAATTATTTACAAGTAGGCCCGTGTCGTAATTAAAATTATTTATTTTATAATCGCGAAATGAACTGAAATGTTTTTTGAAAATGTATTTTCATTGGTGTTTTATTATTATTTCAATATATCGTCCAAAAGTCGTATATTCTTGGAAATATATCTATTCAATCGAGGATAGTTTAGTCTTAAAATAGCGTTTTGTAGTAATTATTCATAATACGGAAATGTATTTTAGAAAAAAATATATAATACTAACAACCAAGTACTAAGATATCTGTTAACAACCATATTTTAGAGGTATAAATTTTAATAATTTATAGTGATAAACATACCGATAACAATACAAATATTTATTATATCCCTAATATTTCACTTATAAGAAATATATTTACTTTAAAATATTCTTAAAAAAGTAAGAAAAAATATATTATCGTTTATAAAGATTACCAATTTAATTAGAATAATTAAAGACAAACTAATTTAATTCAGAGATAAGTGATAATTAAGCCAAGTTAAATTTAAGTCAAATCCCTTAAGAAAATTTGACGTAAGGATAAATTGTATACTTAATAGTGAAAAGAAAAAAATTGAGGGTAATGTAATTATTCTATTTTATAAGCGTTAAGTGTAAATTATGATGATAATCCTAAAAATTAGGGTAGTTAAAAACATGATTTTTAACTGAACTTCAAATGCTCTGAATCATATTTCGTTAGCAATGATTTATCGTTGCGTACAGATATAAATTAAATTCTCCTCTATATCTTACATTGCCGACTTTCCACCTACAACAATGGCTCATCCACGGTGGGAAGTATGTGTCTTAGTCTTTTTCTCGTTATAGTTAAATAGTAGAGATAATACATAAATGCGAGTAAATGCGGGCAAGTTTCGTGTCCATCGCTAAAGTTATTTTATTTAAGAGACGAAATAATGGAGAATGTTCATCTTCTAATCGTCTTCAATCTTTGGCTGCAGTGGCGTCAACCGGGCGTCAAGGGGGTGGTCCATATATTTAATATATACAATAACTGTACACTAGTGACGCAACCAAGGGTGGTGTTTTGAGTGTCCGGACACCTCCTCGAACCGTATTTATGGAAATTAAATTTTTTTTTTTTTTTAAGCATATATATTCAGAAATAGTTCGAATGCCTGAACATTCGAAAAGTACATTAATTGCTTTTATTGGATTTCTAACTATATGATACGCGTTTAATAGTCTGCCGAACACCAAACAGGTGCCGGACACCAATGGCGTATTCACGAATAAATAACGAGGGGATGGTAGTAATAAACGGATATTTCGGTATAATCGAAGTAAGCCATAAGCAATTTCCGTTTGTATTAAATCCGGTAGATCGCAGACCGTAAGTGACAATAATTTACTGGCCGTATCGTAAGCAATATTATGACGCATAAACATGTTATAGTTTCTTAACACGGCGGGTACGTTCGATTAAACAATTACAAACATTATTGCATCGTCTTACCCCTAACCTGTACAATCGCGATGTTATACAGTTAAATCTAGACTTTACGCGGGACAATTATAGATCGATTAAAAAACATTATCCTTCTAGTGAAAAATACACCGTGTAAATAAAAAAATTAGGCGACGTGTAGGGATTATTTTCGCCTGTTTCGTGCGCGCGAACTATTATGAATGAAACATTGTTTTTTTTTTATTTTTCATATTAATTTTATTTACTGTCGCAGGAATACATAGACACGCGGTGAAAGTATATTGTAACCGCCCGGTGGTTTTGTCGAATACGTCGGAGCACTGCGTTATTATCATTTGTTTACTAAAATTATTGCATTTGTTTCGCTTATCTCTGAAAGGAAAAAAAAAAACTTTATAATGCAAATACAATAACCGAGTCTAGACTGCCTGACATATTGACCTTAAATATTAATATATTATAATTATTTTTATGAGATGCGAGCGTGCATATTAAAAGTAGATACCCGACACGATGAGATAATACATAATATATAGTGACGTACGTATTTTTTTTTTCAATTATATTATATTATTATTAGTGCCAAAATATTATGTTGCACTTAGAAAGTAGGATGAAAAAAAAATTTAAAAAAAAAACCGATATACATGAATGCATTTTTGCATATAAAATAATATTGTTAATATGTCACGGTTATGCGGTGTGTACTGCGCATTTTATAAAAAAAAAAAAAAAAAAACCACACGCCTAACAAAGAAATTGTATACATCTATATCGGGAACAGAAAATGCATGTGGTTTAAGTACTAAAAAAAAAAATAAATAACCTATACATGTTTTAACTGCTAATAAATTATTATGCGAATAAATTCTTTGCGTTTTTATTGTAGCGGTTTGACGTTGGAAACGAATATTACAATAAACATAAAATATGCGTTTTGAAAGTTCACGTTACATTCCGTTAACTATCTGTACTCAACAATTTAACGTTTATAATACGTATACGTATAGATTTCAATTATGTTATATTATTTATTTAGGCGATTTGATTTTTACTTTATAAAGCCGTACGAATAAATAATAATTAGGTACGTTATTTCTGCAGAGATTTTTTAGACGTATAAATTATCGGAAATGATACATTTTTTTATCCGTTATTCGCGTGCCACTTTCGTCGTTTTCTTCGATCTGAAAAATAGTTTATATTTTTATAATAGACATGATAATACATAAATACATATTTTTCTATTCGTTTATAACAATATATACAGTGCATATTAAGCCGGAAAGAAGGTGGCATTTTTGCCTTAGAAATCCACTAGGGTTCGATTCTATGTTTGAAGCAAGCCCCTTAGGCTCTTGTTAAAGCTCTTGTGCACCGCGCACTTATTCGACTGGCGGTGATGTGCGGATGTGATACGCGGACATTACGCAAATCCGACAGAATAAACTTCGAAAGGAAAATGCCGAGAAGAATTTTCGGGCCGTGTCAGAATGAAAATACTGGAAAGTGGAGAATCCGGAAAAACAAGGAACTCGGACAGTGTTGTATCAGATGCCAGATATTATAATCGATAAATTCATGGAACAAGAGCTTTTAATACGCCGGGTACAGTATTCCATCAAGAGGAAAGAGACTCTTGGGTCGTCCATGTATGAGATGGGAAGATCGGGTAAAGAGTAAATAAATAACGATGATATGTCGATTGTTTTCAATAACAAGGTGGTAGGCTAGTTGGTTAGATGTGGTGAAAAAAGATGTAGAAGCCTTGGGTGGCTCGGAATGGAAGAAAAGTTTATCCGACAGAGTTGGTTGGAGGAATGGATGTTTGACGGGATGGCCTTAACGGCCGCTTAGCCGAAGTAGAAGAAAAACAAGATATTCCCGTAATATTTTGAAAATATTATTATGTCATGCGGGACGTGGACAATTCGGTACCGGGAACTGATTGACACGATTTAGCAATGGGCAGAAGCAAGTGGCAAGAAATATGTTTGACGGTTAGATCGTATATTACTAATATGAAGAAGAATATTACCAAATATATATTATAATATTGTTACACTTGATCGGAAAGGCGGATCTTTGGAGATTTAGGTTTATCGATCTTGCCTCTGCGGCAAACGCTCGTTGAAGCGCTCGGGGCGGGCTTTACGTTAACCGCATCCGGGAAACCTCCGTTCGGTGCCGGATTATGAAGTAAAAAAAAGCCCCTGTTATAATACAAAGCGACCTGACGATCTCAATCGAGTCAATTCCCCACCACCACCAAACGTTTGATATTTTGTATACCACACATGTTTTTCGCTACATTTCCCGACAGGTTTCGATAAATTATAAATAAATAACCAAATCGATTGAAATACAAACCCTAAGGTCGTATCGTTGACCACGTTTATTGTGAATGACGTCCAAGAGTTTAAGATCGTATATAAATACTATGCTAATGTATTTCCCCAATATCTACCTAGCTCTATATTTAGATTTTTTTATACCGTTCCGCGGTACAGAACTTTAAGTTTGTATCACACTGTATATACCCTGTACAATCTACACTATTCAGTTTGCGTTTCATATACTGTGTATATGTGTATACACACGCTGTGATAATATTGCACAATTTTGTAGTTTTTGGATCGGAGTATTATTATATCATTTTAAAACAGTCAAAATAAAATATGCTAGTATTCTCTCAAAAAAAAAAAAAAAAAAATCGAAAATATTTTCTACGCATATTAGTAAAATACAAAAACTTCGTTTTATACGGATATATTATATTTGTTTAACGTCAAAATATCACGCGCTTATATGTAAAATAATTTTTAGATTCTGAGCGAAGGGATATTTGGTTTTACTATAATATTTTGTTTTTGAAAGCAAAAGAAATGTTGAATTTTGATAGTTAAGCCTACAGACCCAAGTTTTTCGGGGCATTATTATTTTCTATAAGAATGGGCCTAATACTCCCGGCCCGTTCTTGGGTGGCCCTTTCTAAATACCCGAGTGACTCCCAGATCCTAGTTAAATATTTGCTCGCGCGCCCAATTTGTTAAAAATATCCCGTGTACGCAATACTTACGACCCACGTGTAGGATTTTCAGTATTAAATCGTAACGTTTATAAATTTTAGCTTACACTGCAGCTATATTTCGTGTAACTCGAAATAGAATTTGAGCGTATTAGATGATGTTTTATACGCGAATAACTTTATGCGCGATAAGATTCATTATAAACCTCGTTCGCACTCCCTCTTTCTCCCGGTTTTTTAAATTTTTTTTTATGAATATATCCCGTATTAATCAATACACGCGCGTAAAACACAATTATAATAATAATTAATATATAACAAATGTATATGTTACGTTAAAAATAACCCAAGTCCCCGTTTAACAGCCACTTAAATATTTTTATATTGTACGTTAGGATCAAAGATTTTATTCTACCGACTTGCCCCCAATACTTATCTGGATCAAACGGCATTTAAATATCGTCCTCTACGTCAGCATTAAATTATCTGTTACAATAATAATCGTAATATGTTTGTCTTTATTGTTGTTCTATTCAAAATATTTCATTGAATAAAATTCTAATCACCAGATGGTGATTTATTATTATTATTTTTTTTTTAATCGAAACAGAACGTTATCCATACTAAGTTTTTTTTTTCGGCATTATTTTTAATTAATTGTATATTTTACAACTATATTTGTTGATAAATGTATTTTACGCTAATCATTTGATTCATCTCGAAGAAGTTATATCAATATATAATTAACACAAAATAATAAATAAATGTAATACATATATATATTTATATATTAGGTTAGGTACTATAAATATTCAATACAAATAAATAAAAAAAATAAAAAACAAAACCTGGACCATTGTTTAGGTTGTGCGTATATAAGACCAGTTTCGATTATTTATTTAAATTGCAAGTGCATATTATATATATAAACTTATTTCAGTTATGTGTTTCTTACATTTTGTTTTTTTTTTGTTTTGTTATTTAATTGAGTATTATTCTTTAAACAAATGTTTGTTTTATTAATTATTGTTATTATTTTATAGATTTTTTTAGACTTTTACTGGAATGGCACAAAAAATTCGGAAACACATATCAACTATGGATTGGTCTTCGACCGTTTATAGTGATGTCCGACTCGGATCACATTAAAGTAATATTCTTAATATTATATAATAATCAATTTGTGTAAGCCTCTAGGCCAATTTTAATTTAAATCATTTTTACAATCGTTTAATATTATAATAAATTAATATAATTTATATTCTATATAATTTTCGGAGGATAAAAGTATTTCCATTTTTAACTAATCGACATATATAATTATATCGATATAGGTACCCGATGGCCCTGAAAATGGACCTGTTTAAATACAATATGATAATACGTGTATACTAAATTACTATATACAGAGTAATTTGTTTTATTACGGTCCCGGCGATTTTCCCGGAGGATTGTTTAGTGAATTTGATTGCTATTTATTTCAATCATTATGGAATTGATCAGCGGCGTATTTAGGACTTTTGTCAAAGAGGGAGATATTGAGGATTGTTAAAAAAAAAAAAAGTCGGAGATATATCTCTCTAATCTCCCCACCTTAAATACGCCACTGGAATTGATTACGTTTAATTTCAACACTATTTTCACATCTTTACCTCTAATAGTTATTCTTTAAATGTGTATTAACTTAAATTTTATTTTCCAAATGGTAACCACCCATTCTTACTTGTTCGAAAAAAATATTATTTTTCTAATAATATTGATACGGATTATACTAATATCGGATGTACATGTTTATGCGTTATTACAGTTTAACATTTAGACCGCAAGAGTTGAGAAGGTATTACTCTACGAGAGAAATGCAATAATTTTCATATTCTTTTTTAAATGATAACCCTTCCTTACTCATTCGGTCTAAGTGTTACACTGTTTTAAAAATTATAGCTTACATAAACGGTAAATCCAATATTCAATAATTGCACGTGACTATAAAAAAAAAAAAAAAAAAAAAAAAAAAAAAAAAAAACAACACATTATAATCAATTGCTGTGCATAATTTACTGGTACCGTTTCGCCTATACTACCGGACCTTGTTCGTTTTAAATTAATTGAGCTTATCATTGATCCTTTTTTTTTGGCATTTGTAAACACGTAGACACGTGTAAAGACAATTTATATAATATTGTAATAATGGTGCCTAGTAGAAACCTGCATAATCTCTAAGCAAAACTATTTATATGAGGAAAAGTACAAATGTTATCTGTACATTGATATTATTAAAAAATCATTAGCTCTCGAAAAAATATATATCGCCGTTTTAAATAAAAATGTACAATAGATATTACTAATATTAATAATATTATATGCTGTTCCGTACTATTATACATATAATTAATTAATATATAATTATTATTATTATTATTTCAAAAAATATATTTGTAAAAACGAGTAAATTCGCCCTTCTAGATATTTATAGACTGAAGTTTATATCGAAGAGTAAATTTCAACTAAATATAATAATTATTGAAAACTGTATATAAATTTAAAAAAAAAAAAAACTATATGTATATTTTAAAGTGAAATAAATATTATTGTGTTTGAACACAAAAATTTATTCTAACTGTACATACTAAAGTTTGCCCAATACTGTTTACTTCACATTGAAATTGCTATAGCTATCGTTGTTGTAAATACAAATTTGAATAGCCGTATGGGAACCAAAACCTAAAATAAAACCTCGGCATCAGCATGCTAAACTTAGTTAAATCACCTCCGTGTAAATAAAATTACCCCCTCACTAAAGAAAAATCATAGCTACATCACTGATTTAAATGGTTTTCATTGCGACATACAATAATTATTTATTTGTTAAAATATTAAATATTATTATCACACCTATTATTATGTGTATTGATTGAAATCATTTTTATTACAGCAAATATTGAATTCATCGGTACACATTGCCAAAAATTTAGAATACGATCTATTGATTCCATTCATTGGTACCGGATTAGTTACGAGTTCAGGTATAAATTGAAAGTATATAAAACGGCCACCATTGAATTGGCCTAATATCAGTAGTGGATTTTTAATGTTATTTATTATGTGTAAAAGTTTCCTTTGAAGTATTTTTTTTATCAAAAATCAAATCGCAAATACCTAAATTACCATTTTTTTTTTTTTTTATAAAATTAACACCGTCAGTTAGTATTGTTCGTGGCATTCTGAAAATAATCATCACTTTTGGTTTTTTAAATGTAGGAACAAAATGGCACGAAAGAAGGAAGTTGTTGACGCCTACGTTCCATTTTAGTATTCTCGAACAATTCCTGCCAATTATTGAAAAACAGAGTAAAATCTTTGTAAAAGTTTTAAAAAAAGAGCTCTCCAACACCACCGGATTTGACATAAGATCTTACTCAAAATTACTTGCCCTTGATATTATCGGGAACACAGCCATGGGCTGTGACTTTAATTCCCAAGAGAACACCCATTTGGAATATGTTTTAGCACTCGATGAGTAAGTACAATTTTAACAACAAATTTCAAATGGACATTTTTTATCGATTTACCGTACAACTATACTTTGTTACCTATTTATTTAACAATTTAAATTTAAAAAAGCAAATTAACAAAATAATAACAAAACTTGACGGATTGTAAATATTACGATTAAATGTTTCAACCGGATGTTATTATGCGTTTGTGTTTTTTTCAAACTACGAAGTTTCTATTTTTAATTTCAGACTTACCGCAATCATGCAAAAACGATTCATAACACCGTGGTTGAAATCGAATTTTTTATTCAATTTTACAGCGCTTAGCAAAAGACAAAAAGTGTGTATTGATGTAATACACACATTTACGAGAAAGGTATTGGCGACCGAAAAATAAATCATCAGTCGATGAAATATCAATTAATTTATATAATGCTTGAAAATAGATGAAACAGTTGTAACTATAAATATACGAATTATTTTTACAGGTTATTAAAAAGAAAAAAGAAAGTTTCCAAATGTTTAATAATCAAACTTCAGATGCAAATAAAAATGACATTTATCATAGTAAATTTATTATTATTTATTTACACAGTGCATTAGATCAATATAATATTATTTTATCTTTTCGTTAACAAGTGTTGTAAATACTATTTATTGTTCCATTAGAAAAAAGACAAAATAGGGCATTATTGGAATGTCTGCTAGACGTGGTCTCTGATGATGGTAGCGTATTAAGCGATGCAGATATCCAGGAGGAAGTCAATACATTCATGTTCGCTGTAAGTATTATATTTTAATCGAAACTCAACAAAATATTATGTAATATTATATTATTATATAATTAATATTATTAAATATATTAATATCACAAATATTATGCTATTTATCGATTAATTTTAATTTTGAATTTTTTTTTTCAGGGAGTCGATACAAGTTTCTCTACAATTTCTTGGATTTTATACACGTTGGGCAAACACCCGGAAGCACAAGACAAAATAATAAAAGAATTAAATGAGAAACTTCCGAATTTCGGAAATCAGACGTTAACGGTAACCGATTTGGCCAGTCTGGATTATTTAGAGAGGACTATTAAAGAAGTACAACGGCTTTATCCGTCCGTTCCGCACATTGGTCGACAGATTTACGAAAAATTCACAATCGGTAAATAAATAATAATAATGTGTGTAGAAATATATTTTCAAAATTGTATACAGACAAATTCAACGTATTTAAAAATAAAAAAAAACATCTCAATTATAATATTGGTCAACATTTTATACGTTATACACCTCGCATATATGCATATACAGGGTGAACTTAATATCACTTGACGAAAATATTTAAGATTGTTTTAATAATATTTTTTTCTAATAGATGCCTATCACTTATACCCGTACAATATTCCGATAATTTTATATTAATTATACACACCAAATCGTATGGAACATCGTAAATGTATTGATAATAAATAATAAAAGTAGGTGTTGATATGCATACGTACCAATAAATTATTTTCAAACGTATTGCAGGATATTGTTCTAAATTTAAATAAACGGATCGCCTACGAATATTGGTAGACAAAAAAAAAAAAAATTTAAACGTACAAATTAAAACGAATAGGCACCAGTTAAACGAAATCAACAAAATTTTCTGTTGCAATCTTAAAGTGTTGGGTATAAAACATTTTCATAAAAACCATGAATCGTTCGATAAAATAATTATTGTTATTAAAATGCATTATGATAAGACAGTTTCTATTGACTTGCTCGTAGTTTGTATTCCGTACGAAATAATTCACAAACGATATGTGCTCAAAGTACAAAAGAAGCACTTCTATAATAACGACAATATTAAATTTTTCGTCGTTAATAAAGGTTTTTATTGTGAATGTGAATAAATGTTTGCAGGTGAACACACGATTTTACCGGGAACGTCGATTTTCATAAACGTGTTTGCATTACATAGAAATAATAAATATCACGAAAACCCAGACAAATTTGACCCGGACAGATTTTTGAAGGAGAACAGAAACAAACAACATCCGTATTCTTTTATACCGTTCAGCGCCGGACCCAGAAACTGTATCGGTAAGTTATTACTTTATTATATAAATTATTATTCATTAAATTTGTAAACAGACAAGATGATCACGTTTTATCACGATTCAGCGATTATCTACGAAGATTTCGTGTAAAATTGATTTTTATTTTTCAGCCATTTTATTGTAGAATCATTAAATAGTTTATTTGCAATATGTTCAACATTTTACTAACAACCCGCACACCGTAAACACATATCAACTGTTGATTTTTAAATCAATGTTTATTTTCAATACACATTCGAAAAGAGAATATTTTTAATATAGGTTGACATTTGAAAATCAAAGGTGAGTAGTTTTTTCACCACCAAAAATAAAAGTGACGAAAAATAACGGTAATGTAACACTTTGGAGCTGCTTGACTTTTAAATTGACAAAAAAAAAATAAAAAGACCAAAAATAGTTAATACTTACGAGATAATGAGTGTATTACTAGGCAATGGAACCTTTATAATTTTATAGATTCCGGTTCAGGTTCGATTCTTATAAAAATTGAAATTTCGGTTCCGGTTCTTGGAATATCGCTTTCGGTTCTTTACAATTATTATCGGTTTCGGTTATGTCACAAAAGTCAATTCTGCTGTTGGAAAGAGTAGTAATTTTTCAAATTATTTACCTATTGGAATATAATACATAATACCAATATCGAAATGAGTTATCAGTTATGTTGTGTGGTTGATTATAAAAATACACAATAGATGTACAATTGGTTCGTTTTCCATGTAAACCGCATAATATCCCGCAGAGTAAGAAATGGACTCAAGCAGTAAAACTAAAATGCCAAATTATGAAATTAATGCCTGTGACATAAATTAGTCACACAAATTAAATTAAAAAAAAAAAAATGTTAATTATTTACCACGGGCAAGGAAGTACACCGACGGTTAACTGTTGTAGAAGTAGTAGTGTAAACGGGGATACAAGTTAAATTGATTTGAACTTGTATTGATTTCTAGTTTTCAATGGATAATTTAGAAAATTTACTTTAAAATGGTAAAAAAAAAAGTGGAATTTGAATTGACACGGGTTACCTCTACCATGATATCATGATGTCTATCATACACTATCGAGTATTGATTATAGATAAGGCATTTTAGTATTACTGTCTTATCCAATGACGTATTTAGGGGGTGGGCTAGAGGAGGGGCGATCGCCACGGGCGTTAGTTTTTAAGGGGTGGAATTATTTTACATGACCGATCTTTTGTAAATAAATAACTATGATCTTTTATAGTTTAAAAAAAAAAAAAATACATTATCTGGTATTCGAGTGAAATACATTTTTTTATGGGGGGGGGAGCGGGAAATATTAGCATCCGGGTGATAAATTTTTTAATACGTCTTTGGTCTTATCAACACACAATCAATAGAATTAACAATAAATATAAAATCTTCCTACTAAAGTTTCCAATTTACATCACTATAATATAAAAACGAACGACGTCCTTACTGCCTTTTTATTGATTCTTCCTTATCGTTTATCGTTTGTTAACCAATCGCATTATTCCTTATTAAATAAAATGTCCAATACACTTCTTTCTCCCATCCCTATAATCGTATTCAATACTGACTCCTGCGTGTCTGTCTTACCAAGAACTTCCTTATCACTTATTTGTTTTGCTCGTGAGATTCTCAGAGCTATTCGCCAGTACCACATTTTGACGGTTTTCTGTCTCAAGAAATGTCCACTTTTCACAAATTATTTTCCGTTACCAGTCTTGTGAATAAAATTAATATATTATGAACATTTTTATATTATTATATGTGATTATGGCTTGTTTTAGGTCAAAAATTCGCTATGAATGTTTTCAAACTAACTATTGCGACATTTCTAAAATCGTACAAAGTTCGATCGCTGGACTCGGAAGACAAATTGGAGCTTGTCAGCGAAATAGTACTGAACGCGTCGAACGGAATTAAATTGATAATTGAAGAACGGGCGTGAAACGTTAATGCAAAAATATATTTATGTTGTATTAACTACCTATATCGAGTCTTAATAGGCTAAAGGGCGTAAGTGACATGTTGAAAACTGTATGGGTACACATAAAAAAAAAAAACTAATGTAATATTTGATGAATTTTAATGATTTTATTTGTTTAACTTCCTACGTTTTTATCTGAAATAAAATAAAATAAAAATATTTACAACAATTTCCACTCTAGACTAACGCAATTTACACTGTCAACAAATTTAACTCATGACACTTACGCCGAAACATTTTGAGCATAACTGAGTAATTTCAAATGAAGTAGATGCTTATACCTTTTTATCGTTGATAAAACTGATTTTTCTGATTTTTTTTTTGATATCAAAAGTTAATTTTGACCAAAAGTGTCGCTTACGCCTCTCTTTTGCCTATTAACGCTCGATATGCGTCCAGTGAATTAAATGGTATTATTAAGTGTTTATTAAAATATTAATTTTTAAGTTTTTTTATTGTAGAAATAATGGCATTGTATGTTTTAAAATTTAATTATATACACGTAGATACCGATACAGTGACGTATGTTATGCCGATTTTCTAGGGTGCCGCACATTTTTTGAAGCACAGATACCCCCACATACTCGCTTCACGCACCTCTCCCCCCAAATATTCAAATTGTTTTATTTTAATTAAATTTATTATTAATAATTTCTAATATATTATATTTATGTAAACAGATTATTATTTTACAATTTGCATTTTACTATATATTATAATACGTTTCTATGCAGTTGCGTTGAATTTTTTTAATATATATATAAATACATATATGTCCTGTTTTATTGATTACACTTAATCTGTATTGTTCGATCTGAAGTAATGCAAGGTTACTTGAACGCGATTAAAAGTATCGGTCCGGATAATATTAATAGAATTCATAGGTCGATAATTATTTTTGTTTTTTAACGTCTACCTTCGGAATTATTATTTCTAAATCATTGTACGTTTGAAACTTCGACAGATTTTTTTTTTTACATTTTCCACATATTCATCCGCGCGTCTAACGAATCGCATTATATAAGTACGATATTGTTTTTAATTTGTTTTAATATTACTTATGTACAGTCGCCGAGTGTTTAGTTTCTTAGAGGGCATCGGAACAATATGATATATTCTTAATATATTAACGCCACTGTCATTTACGCGTTCTCTGTAGTGTTACATTATAATCACGGGTAGGCCACTGTCGAAGGAATTCGGAGAAGTAGGATGCATAAGGTAATTTGATTTATACACTGTATTTATCGTTTTAAACGAAAAACGATTCTGAACGGAACTAGGTTAAGCAATTAACCGATAGTTTTCGCCGGGTTCCCTAGGTTGTAACTATTCAGAAAAGTAAAATCAAAAGAAATTAACTAAAGCACTACGGAACAACATTCGATACTAGACACCAATCGGAAAAAGTTTTTACTTACTATAGAGATTTCAGAATTTAATTGTAGGCTGTCCGAAACCATATTTCGCCCAAAACCACTGCCTAATACACGCCCTATACGGGATATGGATTTGTTGTTGGCCGCCCGACTTCCACTTCCCCTGTGGCGTCATATCAATATCTGGTAGACTCGGGCAAACTATACTTACCGAATTTGCTGACCAATGAGGAAAAGAGTATATTTTTAAGATTTGTTTGTCTTTCGTTTATAAGTATTTCAGATATGTATACTTACAAAGTAATAGGTACTTAAGTACCTATACATATTTTCGTGGCGTTAAAATGTTAAAAGTCGGATGTCGCGAAAATCGGACAGAATACAGGAAAATCGATGTACTACGGATTACTCGTACGCAACGGTATAGGAACGAACAAAAAGTATCACCTCTGTTCGATATTTCGACATTATTTTTCCCCAGACTCAAAAGTTTGACTGACGCACCACCGAACTACCCGCTTAGATTTTTAATTTAAAGGGTTAAAGGAAAAACAAAAATCATATTTATAATATCTTAAAATCCATCATAATTTTATGTTGCTACACTGGTATAGATACATAATATCTTGTGTTTATAGGAGTATTTATTTATTTTTGGAACGCTGGAATTTTTAAATATATTGTGTTATAGGTGAACATTTCTTACGGAAATCGGGGTTTTCACTTCGCGTCTCTTATACATTATTATAATCTATGGCCTATTCGTTTATCTAGCCTACGTATAATAATAAGTGTCAATCGCCTATTTCCAATAACGGAATGCGTCTGTTAGGTAAATATTATGTCGGTTTGGCGTAACACAAGTAACATAATATTATATTGTTACGCGTGCATATTATTATAGTCGAGAGAAGATAATAGTTTCAATATCGAACAGGCTCTCCGATAAAATGTTTATGAGCTAATACGTACTCGTAAATAATAATACGGTTTTTTAATAATCTGAAATATCCGCAATAATATACGGTTGAAAAATATTTAATCTCTATAATAACGAGCACACGCGACAACTAGTAAAGTCATTTTTCTTTTTTTTCTTTACTAGGTGTACGAAAATCAAAATGTACCACATATATTATAATAACAGTTATTATGGTATTATCCATGGCGTCTCGAAAGAACCAAAAGAAGGAATTATGAAACTTTGGGTTTGAAATAGATTTATGTCCTAATGAAACGCTTTTTGACTTTGGAATAAAAATTATTGTCGATAAATGAAAAAAGAAAAAAAAAATCAAAAACGTTTTCAAAAAACGACTCTTAGCCAAGTTCCAGTTCATGTTTTGGAATTCCGTAATTTTTACGATTTTCATCAAACTTTACACTTTAAACGTTTATAAAACAGAATTATTAAAATACGCTCAACTTTTTTCTTTTTCGCCAATAATTAGTACTACTTAAAATAAATTTTGTATCAAATTTGCATGCATTTCTATTCGGCTAAAACAGTTTAATTCAATTAATACGAAAAAAAAAAGCTAAAATGCCTATAAATAGTTAAAAAATGGCCATAATATTTTGAAGTCAGATTGTTCCACGCCTAGAATGACCAAATATTAATATTCTGTGAAATTGTCAAGTATCTACAATTATTTTTAACACAGTTTCAACAAAATGGACCCCTTTAATGCACAAACTGGATCCGAAAAAAAGATGCTACCCTTAAAAATCGGAGCAGGATGTCTTGTATAAATGTTGTTTACAGACAGAAAAAAACACACATCATAGTAAAACTAATACATTCTTCACTACGCTCAGCAGAATCTTAAATGGAATAGTAATTTTTTGTTTAGTATTAAAAATTTATTATTAAGAGTCAGTTACTTTTTTCCGAGAGTTTTATGTGGGCAATTACAAAGACCTGTTAAGAAAGATTAATTTATGTATCAATTAGTGATGTGACATAAATCCGGATTATCCAAAAATCTAATAATTCTCGGATTTCAGAAAATGTGTATAACTATGAGTAAAACAACGTTTGGTTAGGTGGGTCAGCTAGTAATAAATATTATATAACTTAGAGTGTAACGTATATGAATTTTTTTGTTGTACTTGTTTTTAAAAATAAATTTCTATTTGTGATATTTTTTGAATTGTAAAACCGTATTTAATGCTATTAACAATAAGATAATAATAATAATTTTATGAGAAACGAAGTAAAAAATATAAAATTACAATTTTAAATTCCGAAATTTGTATTCAGATAAAAATCCGGATTTACAATTAATGTTGAATTTCAAATTTCGGAATCCAAAAATCCGGATTCTCGAACTTCGGCAAATCCAAATTTTTCTATTACTAGTATCAATACGATTTTAAAAAAACCCACACAGTTCAGTTCGGTTCAGTACTGTTATATATATTCACCAAGAGACATTATATATAAATAACTCGTTCACGTAGTTTCATATTGGTCTAATATATTTGTTCAAACGAAATAATTTCAAGTGAATGATTGTTAATAATTGTTATACGTACATCGGTATACAATTATCAGCTGTACCTAAGAACTTTTTTTAATTTTAATTTTTATAAAACAACCAAATTCCTTTATTTACTTATGTTTTTGTAATATGAGAGATTTAAGAAGGGGATGAGTAAGTAGAATCCTTTGATTTGTTCAGGACTGTTTGAATTTTTCGAAGGAGTCACCAATTTTGTAATTGATTTGAGTGTTCCCGAGTTTCTATAGTTGCACCGGTATAGTTTCTCCATGTATATACCTTCTTCTAATAAAACAGATTTTTAACGATAATAGTAATTTATAAACACTTTAATGCAAAATCAAATATTATCGACGATTGCGGCGACATTATTAAAATAAATTGTACAAATTAAAATATACTACTTTATTTTATAATTACAGCGATAGTGAAGGGATGAGAAGGAATTATTTAGTAAGTTTTTGAGCAAAACGTACACATTTAATACTATATATACACCGCCCCCTAGACTCTAATCGCTAAACTTGCTCAAAAATTTTCGACCCATGGGAAGAGATTTACGTGCATACGATTTTCATAATTTCAAATAGCCTACGTCTACCACTTCGGTCCGTTTCCCAATAAACACACGCGCAGAACGACACGCCTTATACGTGAAAGAGTAAAAATAATACGAACACTGGATAGTATGATATTGACACCCACTATACAGTCAACGGAAACCTTAATAACACCACGACAGATAAGCAGATCATATGTCAAGTCGCCCGAAATCGATTAATATGTACTCATCACGTATTATAATAACATTTTTATCGTATGGATAATGACTGCGTGTAGTACTAAACAGCTATTCGTACTGTCGAGACGTTTACAATATTATATATTCAGTATGATGTTCCGTTCCGCCATTTGTAAAAACAACCGGTCCGCCAGATCAATATCATCGTTGATTTCAACAAAAGTGAGTACCTATTACCTTTGACCGCCTATCTATACAATTGGACATAATGCTTCATAAAACGTACATTTTTTTTTGTTTTTTTCCCCCTCTCATAGATACCAACGTTAAACAAAGTTCTGACGGACTCGTTCGGCAGGAAACATAACTATCTTCGAGTGTCATTAACCGAACGTTGCAATCTCAGATGTAAGTCCGACCCACGTGTAAATAGCGATTGCAATTTATGAACCGTAACAATCGTAATAAAGTAGGATTTGTATTTTTCTAGTAGTTTTAATATCACAATATTCACGGTATTTGCTTACCGTAATCATCGATATATAAAATCGCCACCTTTACCGAAATCTATGACTAAATGTCGGTAAATACATCTCTGCAAATTAATTTATGCCGAGAACTGGTGGTGGGGGGGGTAGTATTTAACTGGATATGCGTATTCGTCAGAAACGTATATTGTTGGAAATATAATTTTTATTTTTAGTCAGTAACGTAAAAAGTTTTTATTGGTACATAATTAGAAATTAATAAATTCCTTCATTTCCTACATTTTAATCTGTAATACATTCAAATACCTAATAATAATAATATTTATTATATTTATCTATTATAATTTACAAGTCCGTGGAATAAGTCAAAACGATAAACGTCACGGTATGTACTTACTTGTATTATAGTAGAACGAAGGCCTTTTTTTTTATATTTACTGATAAATTCCCGTGCCCGAATTAAGTCAAATAAACTTGTACGGGTTTACTTTAATATATAGGTGAATATTGTATGCCGCCAAGTGGCACAAATCTTACAGAACAGTCGAAATTACTTACCAACGAGGAAAGAGTACGTTTGGTTACTTTGTTTGCCGAACAGGGGATCGATAAAGTCCGAATCACTGGAGGCGAACCTACAGTAAAAAAGGATATCGTGCGGGTGGTGGGTAAGTGCGAAATATAAAAAAATATTTAATTTATTCGTAATAATGTACATATATACATTATACCTATATTGCGGTAGTTTAAATGTATATTTAATCTTGCAGAAATCTTATTTGAACCGAAATAATAGACGTTTAAAAATAAATATTTATTGTGCTCGTGAACGTTTTAGAAAAATACAAAAATAATCAACAAAATGAATTACAATTATGTTGTCTTCCGAACCTCTGTTGTTTTAATGCATTATAGTTTTTATTAAATGTGACACAACACTAAAAACCCATCGCTAAAAAACACAATCTACGCTTATTTAATTTTATTATAAATACTATAAAATTGTACACGGTTTAATTGACTCATTATATTCGTTTGATGTATCAGAATCTCTCGCGGACATAAAACAGCTTAAAACCATTGCGATGACTACGAATGGCTTGACTTTGACAAGACTATTGGTGGACCTTCAACGTGCTGGCCTGAACGCACTAAACGTAAGTTTGGACACTCTGCAACAGGTCAGATACGGAAACATCACTAGACGAGACGGCCGTCTGTTGAAACGAGTATTGGCTGGTATTGATTTGGCATTACAACTGGGATTCAGCCCCATAAAAGTAAGTGACCTATTGCAATCAATGAAAATTAATATCTCAATTATTAAATGCTGCAGTAATTCCATTATCGGTAAAATCGTTGTCCCCGTGAAACTATCAACAATTAAACAGAATATTATTACTTTTTATTTTCGCAATAATAATTAATTGATTATTCATTTCCGTGTACCTATTCGACTGTTGAAAAAAACTGACAACAAATGTCGTTGAATTTTATCGATTTATGCGTTATTTCGGCCACAAGGTAAAAGAAAACGGCTAATACTACGTTTTCTAATATTACTTTTAACAGAACTCCACTCAAAACCGTTTTTCGACTGCAACAATTTATCGTTGCTTTCGATATATAAACTAAATCGCCCTACAGCGTATTCTTTCCAAACTTTTTCCCACTTACAATAGTGACCTACCAGTTTATTCAGTTACTTCTATACACTAAACGTTTGCGTCGCGTAGGTAAACTGCGTGCTGATGAGAGAGACTAATTTCGACGAAATATGCGATTTTGTCGAAATGACCAGAGACCGGGCGATCGATTATCGATTTATCGAGTTTATGCCGTTTTCGATGAACGATTGGGCCAAAAACCGAATGGTACCTTATAACGAGGCCATCCGGGAGATCGTCAAATCGTATCCGAATTTCGGGCCGTGCGACACACATAGCGATCCGAATTCGACTTCCAAGGTAATCGCACCGAGTATAATTTATTTTACGTACTTGGCCACAATATATGATATGATATAAAAAAAATAAAACAATTTGTTCTCCGATATCCGTAGATGTACCGAGTGCCGGGGTTTATGGGCCGCGTCGGGTTCATATCGTCGATGACGGACGATTATTGCGATAGCTGTAACCGACTGAGACTGATGGCAGACGGAAATCTAAAGGCCTGCTTGTTTCAAAATGACGAAATCAATTTGAGGTAAATCAAATGTTTCGATGAAAAAATGTTCGAGATGCGAGAGAGAGTATACATTTTGTAATGTTATAATATGTATAGCTGTAGAAACGTTGAGGATTCAAAAATCATTTTTTAATTAATTACAATTAGAAAGATTGTGGAGAAATGCGGCGAGTGTTCCAGAAATATACAAAATTATATTTTAACACGAGTTGTTTAAATCAATTTAGGAATCCGCTTCGGGGAGGAGCTTCAAATGAAGAGCTGTTGGAAATCATATCGACGGCAGTGACAAATAAGAAGAGAAAACACGCCGGTAATTATATTAATTTTGAATTTATAGAAAATCATAGTTTTTTTTTTCGACTAACGAATAAGTGTGTCAAAGTTACGTATAGACGTTAGTACTTGATAAACGAAACAAATCCATTATTTTTATCTCAAATAGTTGCTTTGCGGTACAATCGGAAAATCAATACTATATATATGAACGTAACAATTTAGAAAATTCAAAATCACGAAAAAAAAAAAAAAAAAAAAAAAACATACGTAAATTATGTAACTTTAGATAGGTATTATAATATTTTACGACGGAATAAAATGGGTTTCTAAGTCGATTTAAAATTATATATTACACATACCTACACGACGCTTAGCTAACAACATAATTTTAAGTTTAACACGTTTTTGTTTTTTTTTTTTGATTCTTAACAAAAACGATAAAAAAAATTATTCTTGGTGATTGTGTATAGGCATACATAACGCGCTCCCCGTAAATGCCCCCCTTCTGACGACTTGTGTTCAAATAAAAATCCATAACGAAGACGTATTTTGGAAAATATTTATCGGACCCAGACGTTTTAGCGTGTTTATAAATAATTGGCAATTCGAAATTAATATGCTCACTTTTTATGTTTTAAGAAGACAATATTAATTTCGATAATTAATTTAAAAAAAAAACCAATTTGTTCACATTTATACATAGACGTAGAAGTGTAAAATATATCTATACTAGTTTTGGCTTACGCCGTCTTCGGGTTACACCAGTGGCGTGTGTATGGATTGGATAAGGGGGATGGTGTTTTACCCCCACAATGGCTTAAGAATACAATAACTACGACCATTTATTTAGTAAATTCAATCTTGAAACGTATACAAGTATTTCAGCTAAGTTACAAGGTAAAGCTTGATTTATCGAATACGAATTGGCATTATGGATCCGGATTTTAAATTTTAGAAACACCAAAGGGGTTTAGCTCTGTGCTAAAACAACAGTTTACGCCAAAACGTTCTAGATCGAATTTTTATATAGATTATTACTGAAATTAAAATTTAATTATAACAGTAATGTTTGAAAACTGGGTATTGGAATAATTTTCAAAAATAAATCTTCCCATACAAAATCGTTATAAAAATGTAAAATGTTTCAAAAAGTATTTTAAAACCACTTTTTACTTGTACGTATAAATAGTACATGGCAATAATTAAAATACCAGTAAACACTAAAACGTGTTATAATAATTAATACATTATTATCAAATTAAATAACCGAAAATATAATATCGTTCGAATAAAATGATATCTAAATAAATTTGTATTTGTCTAAAGTTAGATAACATTTTATTCGAATAAATGTCCCGTGTTCGGCAATGAAGTACCAACAAAAATTTTTAGGAATGGAAAACCTTCGTCGTATGCCGAACCGTCCAATGATATTGATCGGCGGATGATGTATGTATTATTATTAAATTAAAACCTAGCCATATAGCTATGGATACGGTAGGTAAGCGGCGACAAGTAATATATGTGTGTGTACCTTTATTATATACAAATTGTAATTATTACGTATTACTGTATTAGTACCAACTACCACCAATAAAAAAAATAAAAAAATAGAGGTTTTAAAGTAAATCAATATTCGTCAATTCTGCACGTCATAATACACAATTTAATATAATATATTTCGGTGTAGAATAAACGTAATTTACGTTTAGTGCAAAACTAGTTAAATCCTATTATTTTCCTCTGTCCTTTCTCATCCCCCCGTAAATGCGGTTAGGTAATAGCTCCCATTGTTATTCTTGTCTTCCGAGTCTCCCGTGTACGCATTTGTTCGTATATCTCCCCTATAATAACCCAGTGGTGTCATTTAGGAGGGGGGTGGCAGACGATTGTCGCACTCTAGATTTATGTGACTTATGGTAATAAAATATATTTTAACAAAATTATCAATTTGTACATCTAACCTAATGTTTTATAGACAGTACGCCTACGATTTTAGTATTATATTAGTATTGTGACTTTCCCGTTATCCCGAGATGACATTTGAAGAAATCTTCGAAATCGGCATTGTCAACGTTCACAAATGTGTTTGCTATTAGTGATGGGAAAAATCCGGATTTTTGGATTCCGAAATTTGAAATCCGACTTTTATTTTAAATCCGGATTTTATTATTTAATTATTATTATTAATTCGTTATTTAATTTATCATAAAATCATTATTATTATCTTATTGTTAATAGCGTGTAAATATGTAAAACATTAAATATGTTTTTACAATTCAAAAAATATCATAAATAGAAATTTATTTTTAAAACAATTACAACACAAAAAATCATAGATATTGCATTCTAATTTATATAATATTTATTACTAGCTGGCCCAGTAAACGTTGTTTTACTTATAACAATACAAAATTTCGGATTTTGAAATCCAAAAATCCGGGTTTATTGGATTTTTGGATAATCCGGATTTATGTCACATCACTAGTCGCTATACAATTGTCGACATTCGCATGTGAATGTTTACAAGTTTAATCAATATGTCCACATTCGCCAACGATTAAAGTGACATTCACTGGTGACTGTCAGCATTCATCAACTATCGACATCCATAGTAACACATGTATACTCATATCCTTCAATGATTAATCGTTGCAAACGATTCTGAGCGAATTACTGTTTTACTGTTAAACGTTTTTTGATAAATTTATAATAAAAATTATGTTCCTTTGTAACATAAAAATTATTATTTTTAAAAATATCAAAGATATCATGTGTTTAACAAATTTTATCATAATTTTGAACTTAAAATGTTAAAACGATTACAAAAAAAAAAAAAAATGCTTTCTTTCTACTGAAAACACCTTAGGATGATCGAACCTTCAAATTTTCGTGGTTTTTAATCAGTTTTGTTCGCGTAAATGAAATATAAACGACGAGTTTTTACTCGTTCTATAGTAAGGGGAAACATGTTCGTGGCTTTTACCGTTTAGTTTCGTATAAGAATTTGAACTTGAACCGTTTGTGCACCAGTTCCGTACGACTTAGTGAATATTTTGTCGAGCTACGGGCATGTCACATTAACATTAGGCGATACGTGAACAGACCGATTAGTGGGACTAGGACGACGACAATTCAGCCACTGACGGAGCAGAAGTCGTTGATCCCGGTACGACGAGATATGTGTATCTCTTAAAATAAGTACGTACCATATTGGCATATTGCAAATATTAATTTGTGGTCGTAAAATAGAAAATATTTCCACGTAGCATAATAATTTACTCTAAGAAATTAAAAATATATTGTTTTCAATAACGAAAAGTAGCTGCCGTTTGTGATATCTTGAAATACAATAGTATATATATATATATAGTGACGTACGGTTTCTCGCACAATAGTCGATGATCAATGTCGAACTCCCTGCATTTAATGGGCGGTGATACGCATCGTGACCATCTTGGGGCGGACTGGGAATAAAATAAAAACGGCAAGGAAAAACAGAAAACTCTGCCCAAAATGCTAAATACCAAAGA
Organism: Tuberolachnus salignus; assembly: GCA_956483605.1. Lineage (NCBI taxonomy): Eukaryota > Metazoa > Arthropoda > Insecta > Hemiptera > Aphididae > Tuberolachnus > Tuberolachnus salignus. The sequence continues at coordinate 30,987,473 of OY101435.1, read as the reverse complement.
TAGTAATATAGTAATATTAATATAAGGGTTAATATATTAATTATATGTGGCGTTTTATCTCAATACCTTGGATCTTATGACCGCGGGAAAGTCATTTGGGTAAACAATAACCTGCAATAAACTTCAGTTTTCTCCCGGAATAATGATTAACAATACTGTCAATAATCATAAATTTGCGTAAATTCATACCATTTGTCGATAGTTTAACGACATTAATCGCTCACAGTGTCCACAAACCATTTCGATCTGTATATGTATTTCTCAATTTTCCTGCTTTATCCGCTACTCTCGCTAGACCTTCTCTTCTACATTCCTATATATCCGACTTGGTTACACAATACATCCATCGCATTTCGTTAAAAATTAATGATTATAAACAAATAAATGAAATTATGAATTAAAACTAAATGAATTTATATTGTTTGCGTTACAGTAATTAATAGACACGCCGTTGCCGCCAAGCGGCCGGAGACGCCATCTTGCATCGTCCCGAGTCGCCGCGGCCGCCGTTTTGGCATCAAGGGAAACTGTTCGGCGACGGCCGACGATGGCTTATGCGGCCCGCGTTTGACGCACGTGGACGGACAGTCGGGTGAGGCGCGCATGGTTGACGTCTCGGAAAAACGGGAAACACGGAGGACGGCCACGGCCGTAGCTAGGGTCAGACTGGACGATACGGCCACTCGGCTAATTGCCGAGGACGCGTGCAAGAAGGGTGACGTGCTGGCCGTCGCTCGACTGGCGGGAATGTGCGCGGCCAAGAGGACGTGGGAGCTGATTCCGCTGTGCCATCAAGTCCGGTTAGACGCGGTGACGGTGGACGCCCGTCTTGACATCGGCCGGCGTCTGGTGCGGATAACGGCCACGGCGGTCAGCACCGACCGGACCGGCGTTGAGATGGAATGCTTGACGGCCTGCACCGTGGCGGCGCTGACGGTCTACGACATGTGCAAGGCGGTCAGCCGGGACATGGTCGTCGAGCACGTCAAGCTTTTGTCAAAGACGGGTGGCAAAATCGATTACGCCCGTGACGACGACGACCACGATGAATAAAATTGTCAATAATTTAATTTTCACGGAGTGAATGCATGGGCGCCCATAGGTGTGGAATTAATTACACTATGTAATAATTTAATTTAATCGGCAGATTTCTTATTTCGGCTGGCAAGGTAAACGCGAGAGCATTCCTGTCTGCATTGAAAATAAAAAGAGGAATGTCGTCCATATTTTTTTATGACAAATTTAAGGCAAAATCATAATCATAATTTTAGGCGGACACGATATTCAGACAATAACGGTTCTCAGCCTCAGACAACGTAGAATTCACAAACAATAAAATAACATAACTGAAAGTTCTTGCCCGACAGTAATATGACTCAACGCTCAAATACTATGAGTGATTATTATGAGTAACTCGCAATTGTATAACACTTAACGGGATTCCTCAGCAATAAAAATGATTTAGTTTTGTTAAAGCTCACGTTACACTCGGCGGACCAAAACCACACGCGTTTCTTTTCTGGTTAACCGTAACTATGGTACCATAACCTCAGACAACGTTAAAAACTTATGATAATAATTTAACAGACTATTTGACTGGGACCGCGGCCCCAGAATTGACTTCACAATCTAAAAACGTTTTTTTAATTAATACAAACTGACAATTTTAATGCATTTCTAACAACCGAACCAATATTATTAAAATTTTAAAATTATTTAGATTTTTAAAAACGTAAAATACTGGGTCCCATTTTACCATACGAAAAACCAACCCAATTTTTAGCAATCCTATTTTGAATGCGCTTTCCACCCGCAAAGATCACACGATTTCCCACTGCTAACACCCACCCGACAATTTCCCACTGCGGACACCCACCCGACGTTTTACCGGCTTACCCTGGTGACCTTTGACCGATCGTCGTAGATGTCCATCACCCATTAGCACGCGGACGCCAGATACCAGACGTTCGGCTTGTGCGCGCACACCAGCTCGTGCTCGGTCACGTCACGGACAAAGTACAGTTCATTGCAGCCGAACTGCCGGTACGCGCACGTCAGTCTTAACATCGCCGTGACCTGGGAAACTTTGACGGCCGTCACGGACGACGCCATCAAATCAGCCAGCATCGGTGACCGGCACACGGGACAGTGAAAAATTAAGTTTCTGTTCCACAGCTCCATCACGCAACTGTGGCACACCGTGTGCCCGTTCGGGCAGAGGCACATCATATCCGGTGCTAGCATCACGCAGATTGGACACTCGAGCGCTCGTCTGACCTGATCACTGATGGCCTCGATCTCTGTCCACGCGTCCGCCGTCCCCGTCACCGTCATCGTCGTCATCGTCGTCATACCAACGCCACTGCCGCCACTCGAAACAGAGAATAGATTTTACGGTGATCCCTGAATTACCGACATGGATGTAATGCACTCGTCAAAGCGGCAATCACTTCCGTGAATTTCAAACACTTATGACTATTTTTGTTTGCTACGGTTACCGTAATCAAATTTAGTTTGTAAAAAAATATATATATATATATATATATATATATATATATATGTGACAAAACAATATTTAAATAATTATTTATTTTTCTTTTTTTTTTCAATAAGAAATAAGTATTGTGCATACGAAACAGAACATGATGGCCGTTTAGAGGCCGATATGAGCAAACAAATAATAACGCGTTCGAGATAAACACCTAGTGACGTGTTTGTTTACGTGGCAATTAGGGACAGGGTCGTATTTATGGGGGCACGGGTTGGTACATGTCCGGGAGTGGCAAAATATTGACAATTCGAAATATTGAATCAAAACTTACGGTACAAATTAATTATAGTGGTATAATTGAAGACTTTGCTAGTACTCAATCTAGGCAAAATGTTATATTATGTTAATTTGTTACCTATTTAAAAAAAGTTTTTTAAATTATTAAATGGTTTTCATTATTTGATTTATTTCTTGTTCATCATCATTATATAAAGCTTAAAGGCCTTGAAGACCCAACGCATATGGTTTCTAGACGGATTTGATATCCTGGACGGGTTAACAGTTCGTCACCGGGAAGGAAATTTGTATTAATTGTTAGATTTTAGTATTGAAATACATATTATGAATATTAAACGCGCAGAAAATATTAAAGAATATTAAGGTGAAATAAGTGTTATATTGATAATTAGGGGTAACCAATCCAGGGCGCTGGGATTTTTTTTTTTTGGGGGGGGGGGTTGTTAGAACACTACTAAAAAAATATTAACAATAATAAATTATCTAACCTAACCTCATACAACTTGTGGGAGATAAAAACAATAGTTAGTAGAAACGTCTTTTTCTGCACTGAAAAGAATAAATAAGACATAATTTAAATTCACAGTTACTGAAAAAACATCAAACAACTTACCATCCTAAACATTCAAGTGGAATTGGTTAAAAATATTGACTACAGTATATGCCAGTACTGGCCCCCTAGGCAGATGTACAAGGCGCCTTCAATACAAATATACAATTCGTTAAAAATTAGCTTAAATTTCTCAAAAAATATATATGTATATATTATTTATTTTGCATTTTAGATTCTGAGCGTAGCGAAAAATGTATTGGTTTTACTGGGAGTGACGGTAAATTATTTTTTGTCTAGAATTCTTAATACAATCAAGAACTTTAAAGGAAATTGTTTTTGATGGAAAACATTAAGGAGGTTATCTTTTATTTTCCCTGTAGTTTTGGGAAAATATAATAAGAACAAACAATCGTAGAGACTTAAAACTTTTTAGACGTGATATTATTTTCAAAACATGCTGGCGTTTTTAAAATTATTTATAGCTTTTTGAAATTGTCAAGTTTGGTTTTTTGTAATTAGTAATGTTGTAACTTATTTTTATGTTATTTTGTGAAAATTTGTTAAAAACCCGTATCAATAAAATTTTCAAATAAAATTTTTTAAGAAGTGATTATCCGTGATTCGTTCACAATCATCTTTCGTGTGCAATGATATATCGTAGCATTTGTGTACAAATATTCAGTAATAAATTACTCGAAATATCCTACAATATCATAAGCGCAATTTGGGTTAAATTTATGGGGGTGCTATTATTCTTAATATGTATTATGGCTCTAACTATGTAACCGACAAATGTGTCGGCGATAGCGGTCATATTGTATTTATATATTGTTTAATGTAAAATATAATTTTGAATACATTTTTCTGAATATTTGGGGCATTAAAAACAAAATGGTCAGTGAAATAAAAATTGTTTTATTTTTGTCCAGTCTGATAATTGTAAATAATTCCATAACTTTGAACATTTTTTTAAGCTTTACATCCGCATTTTCTCAAAACTCCTCTAACGCACATCGAATCATAGTTATATCAGACAATGCCTTTGACAAATCTTGCTGCTTACATTACAATGATATACTAAGTTACATTGTATATGCAAAACCAGTTACTGGTTACCGCGGCTTTCGACCCCCTCTGCCCACAGCGCACAGTGTACTATTAGATCTATTAGATGGTATAAGACTTAAGCTCACTGACCTTCCCGAACAGGACACTACTAACTATTCCGCAGGCCAAGAAGACGACCAGGGCATACCAGTTTGTTAGACCAGCTGGTTCTGCGGACGTAGTCGTGAAGATCATGAACAACAGCGTCAGTTAGGTTACGATCACGAATGTAAGGAGGTGCAGTAGGAGGCTTGCCAGCGCATCCCCATCAACGAATTAATTTTTGTAATTTTTTTTTTACTTAAATAAACGATGGCAACAGTGGGGTAATAATGTTCACAGAGATCCACCATTTTTGTCGGTTACAATTGGGGGAAAAAAAAAAAAAAAAGTCACTTGGACATTGTTATTTTCCATTATCCATTAATCATAATAATATTATCCCCCAAAAATGTCCAGAAACATTAAGACCATTATACCAAAATAGATACCAATGTCTGAGGCAAAAAAAAAAAAAAAAAAAAGATCTAATGAAGGTGTGCAATACCGAAGCAATTCCAAAAGAATTTCATAATTGGTACGATATTCCCAGCTGTAAAAAAAAAATAAAGCCAATATAATAACTGAAAGTGAAGACAAATCAGTTATGTAAAAACGTTATATAATGTAAAACGCTTAAAAAGCTTATATTTAAAATGTTTAAATAATATTTACAATAATTGTTTATTATAGTATTAATTTACCTAATTACAAAAGTTACTGCGGTAATAATATTATAAAATTATTATGTTTATTATTATAATAAAACTGTTTTATTATTTTTTTTTTTATTGATACTAATTTTAAATAATTCGTCGATATGTTTTATAATAAGATAATACTATTTAGTACATTTCTTGATTAAGTGATTTAATTGTACATTTACCTGTATAAGATAAAAACAGATTATTTACAATCTTACTGCTTGTACAAATTTATTATTCTAGTTTTAAATTTTTAAATTATGAACTTGAAATATTTTATATTGAGGTCCTCAAAGCAATAATTTTTTTTCGTCTTTATTATCTGTTGATGATTTAATACTCTTTAAAATACTTTAATAAAATAAGGTTGATCATATAAATTCAATATAGTATTGAAGTACATAATATTATGCGACTATTATTATCTTTTTTTTATTTTAATACAAACATGTTTTATACGTTTAAACGAATCAACAAATTAAATGCCTACTTGTAAAAAAAAACTATACAAGTTTCTTGTGAAAACAATTAATTGAACATAATTAAAAACTACCAAATTAAATTATAATAGATAATATTACATTTTAATAATAATAATAATTAATAATACATAAAAAAAAAATAGGTATATTAATAGGTACTTATAAATATGGTTATTTATTTTATTTCACACGTAGTTATAAAACCAACACCTACATGACATTTTGAAATATTCTATTTTATGTGTACATTAATTTTTATTATGAAACATTTATTCAAATATATAGAGGTTACAGTTTTGGCCGAATTATAATTATTAGGTACCTAACAATTAGATTTGTTCAGGAAAAATCCAAAGTATCATAGTTTGCCATATTTCAAATTTTGCCAAGTAACATATTATAATTATGTAAATTATTTATATAACTTGTATTTATGAGTACGTTTTAAATCTGTGTAGGTAAATAGTAATGGATATAATAATATGTTGTTTCAAAATGGTAACTATTAGTTTTACATAGGTTGGTAAATAGTAGGCTCTTAGTAATAATGTACTATTAATTAACAATATACAAGTTAAATAATCTTAAATAGTAAAACATTTGACCTAATTAATTTAAGAGGATGTCACACCCGCATCTACAGTCTCGGTTCAACTTACAGCCATCATAGTTGTCATTAAGTTTAAACACAGATAATAAAATTTAAAGATGATAACATTTCGGAAGCCAGTTAGGATACCTTGATCTTTTTTCTAAAAAAAATTGTATACAAAAAAGTTAGTTTTTCTTTTTTTTTTTTTAAATACCTGTAACGTTTTTGTATGACAATTTTTTAGAAAAAAAGGTATACACTGTCCACGAACATATTCTCCTCTTTAAATTTTGCTATTTGTTTTTTAACTTCACTATGTTGCCCAATAGTTCAATTGAGCCAGTAAATACCGGTGTGACGTCACTTTAATATTAATTGTTACATGTGTACGCTGTATGTAGGTACATAATAATATAATATGTAACTAAATAATTATTTATCACTGCATAATAATATATGAACAATAATAAATAGACTAATTAAATAAAGCCATCACTGCCAACCATATAATATATATGTATTTTACCTCATTCAAAAAAATACAAAAATAAAATACAAATTCAATTAATATAACACGTGACGAGTGGTAAATCTATATTATGATCATTTTAAAATGGCTCCATGCACGAATCTACTTGTCAACTAGATGTCTATGTATGTGTACTACTATGTCTCTAATATAGATTAAATTATGCCCTTGGTTTTTATTACAATAAAGATCATAACGAAATAGTTTACATAGGATTGTTTATTCATAATACCAAATGATAAGTTTAATTAATATTAAAAAAAAAAAAAGTCCAATAATATGTATGCCAGTTTTTACATTTAATTGATCTGTTCTTAATTTTATAATTAACATATTAAATGCAGTTCTTAGATAATAAATAAATAATTTATTGTACAAATATAAGATTTGTATAGACTTTCATAAGCTTAGGTATATTTTTATAAAGTATGGAATGGTATGGAATAATGAACTACAAAATAAATCCAATAACAATATTTATCAAATTAAGTTAAACGTGTTTAATTGTGGTTTTTATTTGCTTAAGTTCTTATAACAATGCCAATGATATTTAATTTTGTTTTTTGGACAATAGCTAAACAAATTGATCGAACTACTAAGATTATTGTACAATTCTTTTAACATTTTTAAAAAAAAATTAAATTTGTATATAATTCTCAAAACATGATTATAATGGGTTAGGTTATATGATTATAATAATATTCTTAATCATTTAGTTTAAATTTCTGTTCTAAAAAAATTTAGATCAATATTAGTAATTAAGGTGTATACTAATAATTCAATGATAGTTATAAAATATAAATCAATTTATGATTTTAATTGCACGTCATATTATAATTTATAAGAATACAAAGCTAAATGCAATAAACTGTAAATATTATATTATTATTGTACTTTAATATTTTATAGTCATTTTATTATTAGTTGTAAAACTACAGGAATTTATTATTTATTGCATGATTTTAACATATTTTAATTTTCTTATTAGATGATAAATTATACTGTTAAAATTCTGATAATATAAAATCAAACTAAACTTTGTCGATACGCAAATGAAAAATGTATTTTACAGAATAATCATACTTTAATTTAAATTCAATAATTATTAATTATTATCTTATGGGTCAAGTAGATAATTGGGAAATTACATCATTGGCGAGGACATTTTGTCAATAGTGATCCAACTATTGTAGAGAAATTTCTAAAAACGAGTTTTGTACCAACATTTTCATCTCAGGGCATCATGAGTTGATGTCATGTCTACAATAATATATATATTAATTAACTATACTTTCATAATTATTATTTTTTTGTACAGTCAATTAAGAGTGTACACAATGCTAACTTAATTACAACTTGATTAGTATTTGATGTCATAATTGGACAATGTAAAAACATTTCCCAGCCAATGTTGTCATTTCCCACATTAATATCTTTGACAAAAAAAAAATGTATTTATAAAATAATACATATTTAAAAAATTTATCAAACATAAATATGAATTACACTGTTTTAAATTAAGAAAATATTTGTGTATTTGTAAATAAATAATGTAGAATATTTAATTAAATAAACAGTTAATAAAAAATATAAACATTGTGTATTTAATATACCTATTATCAAGCAATATTTAATAATCAGTATAAAAATATATAATATTATAGTACTCATTTTGTTATTTTAAATATTATTAATTAAGAAAATCCATTTTTCAAATAACTTCTACAGAATTTAATTCTGAGATAATTTACATTATTTTTCATTTCTTTAAAAGAAAAAAGAACATTCTAAATAAATTACATTTATTATATATATAAGGTTTATTGTTTTTGTTCAAAATTCAATGTATTTGGTATATAGTTTATGTATATATATATATTTTTTTAAATACCTATATCTAATATTTGGGATTAAATTTGTATATTATAAGCAAGATTATTGCCATTTAATAATGTATTTTACTATTTACAGCTATCCTTAAATAATATATTTGTTTTAATTATGTTAAAAATATATTTTAAATAAACAAAACATGTATAACCTAACCAGACTATAGTTTTATAATATATAGAAAAATAATAAATATTATATAATATAGTAAAAACTACGAATAACTAATTTAATTACTTAACAAAATTATCCAAACTAGTTAACTATTTTATGAAAACAACTAATAAGTATTTGAAGTATATAATATTTCTAACAACCTTCAAAGCAAATACATTATATATAATTTTTAAAGATAGGAACATAATAATCCATATCTATAATAACAAATATTTATAGGGATTTCAATACATTTCAAATGTATACAAAGTGGTCTCATAGTATAATTTGTTGAATTACAATTCCTATTTGGCTATAATATACACAGGGTTAAGAATAGTGATTTGGTGGCATTATTCATATATAATAATTAAATTTGACTTAAAAGTTTAGTTTAATTTAAAAAGAAAAAAAACTCTAATTCAAACAGATATTAGGACCAACTTATAAAATAATTAAATGACTTAAAAATCAATAAAATATTTTAATAATATACCTTATTTTGATAGATACTTAGTAATCATTTAATATTATCACAGTAGTTTTATGATCATAATTGTTCGGTAGGTTGTGTTCGAAGTTCTGGAAATAATTCTTCGATTAAAACATCAAGAAGCCTATAAAATAACTGTTTATTCATAATTGCATTTTGACTGCATTTATAAAAACACATATAAAGTGGTTGAAGAATAGAATTATTCTGTGATAGCATATTTTCGGCTAAAATTTGATGATTTTCATTATTTGTATTACCATCTGAAAACAGCAAGTCTATTTAAAAAAAAAAAAACCAACATTAAATTATTTGTTTTAGATGTTTAGTTTTCAAAATAAAAAAATAATTTACATACTTTCTAATAGTTCAATTAAGTTTGAAATTTTGGAAGGCGTAATTGACTTTACAATACAGTTGCTTATATATCTTTGAATAACATAATTTAATATATTCCCACACATTAATTGTATGGCCAAAATTAATCGGATAACTGCATTAGATATATTGTATACATATGTTCCAAAAAAAATTATACAATCAATTGGCCCACAGGGAATATTTATTTGATCTAATTCATCTTTGACCGGTACTGTTTCATCATTTTGGTCATTAAGTATATTTGTGTAATTGCTAAAAATTGGATTTCCAGCAGATCTAGATTTCCTTTGAGGAATTCCTTCAAATAAATCTTTCCATTCATGTCTAGTTAAAAATATAAATTTACCATTCCAAATTAAAAAAATATATATTTGTAATTTCTACACAATATTTATTTTGATTCTAAAATTGAGAAGTAAATTTTGTTTTTTTTTTTATAATTGTTCAATCGTTGTTCAATTGTAGCATAATATAAAAGTATTGGTTTATATATTTATCAGATATTTAATTATACATAATATATGATAAATTATATGTATTATATTTATATACTCTATTCACTAAAAGAATATGTGTGCGTAGAAACCAAATTTGGTTGATCCGTATAGCAGTAATTCTGCACACTCTACACAAAGTACTCATAATCTTCTTGATGAATAGAGTTTATAATTATAATATATTATTAATATTAGACTAAAGTACTGGTTTTATTTTAATATCTCATTATAGTTACTTCTGTTTTAGTTTAGTTTCAACTGAATTCATAAAAACTGATATGAATGATTCTAAATTTTGTCCACGTTCTTTTCTTAAGGCCATTGGCATTGATTTCCTTAATAATCTTCCAATTGCTGATTCAGAGTCTTCAAAATTTTCTGTAGATGTCAGAAACATGTGTAACAAATCTGATCTCCTAAGCTCAGGTTTGTTTAATAGTTGATTGAGAAAATTCATAAATATTTCATTATTTTCAGTTTTTTGGCCGAAAACTCTTTTAGGAGGTAACCGTATATCTAAAATGACTCCATGGAATTCTGTGAGCTTGGATTTTAGAGTATAAAAATCAGCAGTTCTTCTTTCAACACACCACTGTTTTATTATATTATTTTTAACAGTCTCTACTGTTATAAAAAATACTAAAGATTGACCTCCATTTGAACCAGACTCTAATTTCACAACAGATGTAATATCAACCACTTTCCAAGTATTTAAATCTCGTTCACTATTAATAATTTCACTATCAATAGATAAATCTTCCCCAAATTCTGTATCAAAATCTGAAGATAAAGAGTCTATTTGACCATCATAAATAACACTTGATTTTAAAGCACCTTTAATTCTATTTAATTTACGGTTCATTTTGAAGGAAGAACTATTTTTTTCTTTATTTAAACATGGTTGTTGTGATGAGTTGGCTTTTGAAATATTACGCGATCCAAATATCCAAGAATAATATTCATCAGAACTTTGAAATGCTATCCAATATTTATTTTCTAATATGCAATATATTTGTTCATAAGCCTGATTCAGCGGTTTTGAATTTTGAAGTTTAATAACATCTTTTGACAAATCTTTCCTTAGCTGATTCACTAATTGAGGTTCAAAATTTATACAATCTGGTGAATGTTTACTAAAATATACCGAATATATATCCCATGCATCTCGATATAGTATATCAAGTTCATGAGATGGTATTTCGGGTCTTAACATACGCTTGTTAAACTGATCTACGTTTAAACAAAATTGTAATAAATGCATATCCTCTTTTCGTTTTAAGAAATTCATAAATGCTGATAATATTGTAGAGTCTTTAAAAATACTACGCATACTAAGTTGAACAAAATCTTCTTCAGAAATAAATTTTGATAAGAATTCAACTTGTTCATCATTCGAAACCTGTGAAGTAGTAGATGATTTGGATAGCTTCAACAAAGCTGAAACCAGGTTAACTGGATTACAAATTACATCCGATATTGGTAATAATACCCAAAGTGAAAGTATTTCCCGCAATAGAGCATAAAATATCCTAAAAAATCAGATTTTAATTCCAATTAGTTCAACTATTATAGCATTAAAAGTCTTTTTTTTTTTTGTTATAATTATATAAATAAATAATTATTGAAAAGAAAAAGTATTTCTCTATTTAGTTTTAAAAATATTAATATATAAATATTTAAAGACAAATATTTCTTACTTGCACTGATTATCATTTTCTCGTATTATAAAGGGTAACACATTGGAAGTAATTTTTTGAAGGTACATAATCTCAATTTTACGATTACTAATGCTAAAATGACGAGGAATTTGTTCTCCTTTTTCTATTTTCTGACAGTGCCTTATATGTGACAAAAATATTGGTAATATTTTATTATATGCTATATCTTCAATGTTCAACTAAAATATTAATTTACATAATATTAATTACTTTATTGAATGGAATATTTAAAGAATGAATTTATAAAATATATACTAACCTGTAACAATCTTTTAAGCAAATTACTTGTTGCAAAACGTATAACTAACTTAATTTCTTTAATCAAATTAGGATCATTTGAAATATTTTCATACCAACTTGCAATAAAGGTCTGTACAATTTTTGACAATAACTAAAAACCATAAATGAAATATCAAAATAAAAATATTACTATATGTACCTGTCAATGTGGCCCAATTGTCTGTATTTTGGGTGCCAATATACAAATTCATATAAGCAAACCACAAAGATATTATTTTTTAGAAGTCAGTAAATAAAAAATATACATTAGTATCCCCCTCCCACCCACTAAAAAATGACTGTGATTGTGAGCTGTGGGTTGGACCACACTGATATAATAATAATGCAAATATGATAGTTTTATTAAATTTAAAGCAAAATTAAGATTAAGATTAATCAATTAAGAATACTGTACAAATAACAATTTTTTTTAATGATTTAGATTAAATTATATTATACTTTATCTATTGAACAATCTATTTGTTCTGGTATAAATAATCCTTTCCATGGCATTGGTTTAAATACACATTTTATATTTATGTTAGATGTAACATAGTCTTTGGAATAATTGTTAAAGCTAGTCTTATTACATATATTCTCTGATAGAAGGCAGTCATTTGAATATTGTTTACTGTCAAATAAAGACAATGAATTAAAAAACTAAATATATAAGGTACAAGATAATCATAACTCACTTGACAATGTAATCAAACATATAATATCCACAAACAATTCCCAATACAACTATAATACAACTTGACCACCTGAAATAGATAAATGTATGTATATGAATGATATGAAAATTGTTCGCTGTCATAAAAGCCAAGTAAAGAATTTGAATTTTTAAATAATTTAGAATGAGCCTTTTATAAAAAATTGTTAGTGGTAATATGAATTTGGGTCATTGTAGGGTGAGGTTAGGTTAGGCTCTAATCAACAATATTTACAACTAATTTATTGAAAAGCTTAGAGTGGACAAATATTGGAGGGTTTAGTCGAACACCAAAAACTGATTTATGAACTACAATTTTATTTTTAAACTAGTTTTGTATTTTAGAAGTAGAGACAAGTGTTTGCAAGTTTGAACTAATAATTTAGTTTTTTTAGTTTTTTTAGTTTTTTTAGTTGGTGAGCTGAAGAGAGTAATTTGTAAATAGTTAAGTATTTAATCATGTTTTGTACTTGAATAGATTTGGAGATTAATATGGAGCTTAGAGATTTATCTTATTTTATTTTTAACCCATGACACATTGGTTTATTTTATTGAGGCGTGGTTGAAGAAATCCTACGGCTAAATAGAGGACCCGATAAAGATTGGCGGTTATAATCCTTCTATATAACCTGAGACTTACCATCTACGTCCAGATGCCAGTAGGTAGGTATCGACATAATATGAATAGGTTACAGAATAATGGTAGACATGTAGGACCTATAACTGCTATTACAGTGATTTGTCCAAGTCATTACATAGGTATAAATATTAAGCGCGAATATTAAATTATGCTTGTCGCTACGTAACTTACCCCCAAAAGAATAGGTTTAATAGGAGTACACAGTTGATGGCCACAACGCCATAGTATGCTACTCTGTCATCTGCCAACAGGTTGTAAAAGGCTTGCATTTTGCTCCATAACAAACTAAACAAGTAGATAGAAAAAAAAAACGCCAATTAGATAGATACTAGATAAAAAAAAAATGCGAATTATTCACGCATAATAATAGTCACGGTAATAAATGCAACATGTACTTAAGAATTAATATTAGTTAATAATTTATTAGTAGGTGTTTTCGTAATGCAGTAAAATTATATTATTTGTTAAACATTTTATCAGCGACGCTGATTACGGTTTTATCGTGGGATGCAGTTTTCATGATAATGAAATAGATTACATATTTACATCAGCAACGGGCGCGGCCCGTTTCGATGGTTTGAAGTGGTATTATCGATTTTTTTTTTCTCAATATATACGTGCCCGGTGACCTATAAAAATCCGAAAATATTTTAATGGAAACGTATGATTAGAAGAAAAATTTTATGAAAAAACTATTTTATCCGAAGAATATTTGATACGGAACGATACTGTACGAAAAATTTTTAGGGGTTCAACCCCCTCCCCCCCGACCAAAAAAAAAATTATGTTTTTTTACAGGCGCCTGCCGCCATTGTTAGCCTATTAAACCGCGATACATGACTAGCGATTTTGTGACTGGCCTCCTGTCATTTTTCGGATGAAACTGTACTTTTGCCAAAATATTTTCTATGCGTTTATTTCCGATTATTCCATACTACGTGCCGCTTGGCGTTTTTACTATATCGATTATTAATTGTTATGAAATGGATTTGTAATATTTTTAATATAGGCCTTGGCGAACATCAGAGACAGTAATAATCTAGTTTCTCTATCGGACAACAATCTAGTATTTGATATAAGATATCGATTTTTAAAGAGCAAAATAACAGCAACCTCGACAACGATTACCGTAGCAATCACCGGTTTTAACAAACAGCGTTCGCTTTTATTCGTCGTGCATTATAGGGTAGTGAGGAAAACCGGAACGGGCGACAAATCACTCCTCCTCGCTATCATAATTGGCCATCATCTGGGTATTATTTGTGATAACAGATATCATTGTGCACGTACCACGGTGATAAGATAATACGGTACGATGTCATACGAATAAAAAAATTTTCGCACGGTCTTTACTCTCTTGAAGTTCTCCGCGTAGTTTTCTATTTAACTAGAATTGTTGTTCGAGAATTTACGATTTTTCCCGTTACTATTGTCGATTAATTTTCGACATCGAGTGTTTGCGTTCATACGAACAATTCTGTCGATAACGTCGTACGTGCAAGCACGATATTATGATGAATAGATTATTATACGTCGTCTCAGGAACGCACTTGATACTCTCTCAATTCACTAAAGTCGAGGAGAGCTTCAACATACAAGCGGCACACGATATTTTATACCATAAAACTAATTTATCACAGGTGTGTTCATGGCATTCTATTGAAAACAAATAAAGTTGCATTTGATACATTTTGCCCGCTGTAAATACTTTGACGTACACACTACAAACAAAGATTACCATTTATATTGTCGTTAATTTTAAATTTGGGCCTTTTTGAAAGAAATATATAATATTTAATGTTATTTAAAATTATTATAAGAACTAAAAATAAAATGGTATTCATGTACATTATTATATAACTAAGCTACTAAACTATCGTATTATAAATACTTACCATTAAATAATAGTTATTTTATAGAAGCGCCTACATTACGTTTTAACATTGGAGCTAAAATTTTGTAGTTATTGTACTAACTTATTAGTAGGTAGAGATTTTTATTATAAATTTAATAATAATATTTTTTTTAGTATGACCATTTAGAATTTCCTGGAGTTGTACCGAGGACATTTTTGGGGCCATTATTGATATCCGTGCTATCATATCCAATTTTTTTTTTTATAAATTATTTAGAGTTCTTCGATAAATTTATAAACCAACTACTTGGTAAGAATAATAATAATTTCCATAAATTCACAAATTATAATTTTATATTTTCAGTCCGTGGAGTATTGAATATTATTGTAATTGAAAGTATTAAGCACTTTCATAAAACTATTGAGAAAGTCTTTGGATCGGGTGTTGGAAATTGGTTTATAATTATTACTTTATCACAATTCCATGTGTTGTATTATTCAAGTCGCCCGCTCCCAAATATTATGGCTTTTCCATTAGGTCAGTATTTACTTGTTTACAAATATTATATTTATAAAACTATCATAATATTTAGGTATTTAAAAAATGATTGAATGCAGTGACTAAATTATTCTATTATGTTAACAATAATGCCAAGTTTATTATTATTATACATGTTAAATGTTAATATATTTTTTCCAAGACACAGGTATTACATTAAATTCATTTTTCTGTTAGGGAAATAGTAATGATAGCTATTAGTTCATGGATCACAGGAAAACATAAAACCCTTATATGGAGTTCAGCGGCTGCTGTTTTAATATTTCGTTCAGAATTAGTTATTTATCTTGGAATTATTTTTTTGATTGAATTATTTTATAGGCGTTTAACTGTACTCAGGTATGTTGATTATTTTTTAACTTTATTAAATCTTAATTTTGATTTATGTTTAGAGGATTAAAAATTGGATTTGTGGCTGCAGTTGTGGTTTTGACTACAAGTATAATTATTGACTCAATATTTTGGCGCAGACTCCTGTGGCCAGAAGGAGAAGTTTTATTTTTCAATACAATTCTTAACAAGAGCAGTCAGTGGGGTGTATCCTTTTGTACATTTTACTTTTCAAAATGTATACTAAGCAAAACATAAATTGTGGGGGTCTTGATTAAAATTAAAGTATAAACATTTATTACAGATACAGTCTCAAAAATATTCAAATAAGTTTTTAACTCTAAATTTAACTGAGACTGCACAGTTAATATTTTGGTTATCTTTTATTTTTTAGTTAGGAATACAGTTATTATTATGTGTATTATTCATTCTGGTATCTTAAGCTAGCCATTTACTATATAAAAACCTAGTATTTATCTAATAATTACTTAAAAAATAAATATAATATTAATACTATATATAAATACAAAAAACTAAATGAGATATAATAGCCAGTTCATAATAACAAAAAAAAAATAATAAAAATATCACCTTGTATTATTTTTTATTTAATTCAGTTCACAATTATTCTTAATAATCACTAAGATAGACTCTGCCATTTTTATGGTATTTTTACTCAGCAATACCACGGGGAATTGGATTTTCTCTATGTTTTGTTCCTTTGGGCATGATTTATGACATACGAGTTACAAGACTTGTTTTACCAGCCTTGATGTTTGTACTAATCTATTCAATCCTACCACATAAGGAATTAAGGTTCATTATTTATGTATTTCCCGTATTAAATATCTCGGCGGCATCATATTGCAATAGAATGTAAGTTTAAAATATAATATCTAACAATCACTGCGTTAATAATATTAAATAATTTCCACTTTACAGATGGCAGACTAGGTTTAAACCAAAAGGATTAAAAAATTGTATTGCTCTAGTATTCTGTATAAGTCATATTTTTGTAAATTTAATTTTTACAATAATTCTATCAAGCGCTGCAATTCAAAATTATCCAGGAGGTCATGCTATGTTAACACTACATAAAATCGAACACAATAACTTAAATGCAAATTACTCAATTCATATTGATAACCTTCCAGCACAGACAGGAGTTACGCGTTTTACCCAATTATGTAATCATTGGACGTAAGTAACTTCAACTATCTGTTTAATCAAAACAATTTTTCTTTTTATTGTACATTCAAATATTGCAAATAATATTTTTATTTTATTTTGTGATAATAAATATGATATGGTTTTTTTAGGCTTTTAGATATTTCTGGTGTTTTTCAATTATTTTATTAAACTTTATTAAATTACTTATCTAAATAATAGAAGTATAATTGTATTTGTTTATTGCATTTTTAACATCTTTTTAGTAATTTTGAGTTATTTTGGTTAAAGGTCAATAGATTTGATAATATAATAATAAAAAAAATAAAACATTTTCTACAATTTGTATTATGAACAAAATTGTTCATAAATTCATGTATTAAGGGGTTTTTTTATAACTGGTGGTTTATTAAAAACAAACAAATATTGTAAAATGAATTGTTATTAATATGCTGTGTAGTGTTATAATATTGAATTCTTTGGTACAATTAGTATGATATGAAAAACATAAAATTCTGGGCTCTAATAAAAATGAATGAATGTTCTAAACTTTTAATCATATTCATAAACAGTAAATGTGTTTCTAGTCAGACTGTATTAATAATGTTTTGCATTCATTTTTTTTTTTTTTTAATAGATATAGCAAAAAGGAACATTTGAAACCAGGATGTGAAGAGCTTATGTCTTTCACACATTTAGTTATTGGATCAAGCAATAGGGACAATGAAGAAATGTTGCCTTATAAAAACAGTCATCATATTTTGTTCTCGGTACCGGGATTTTCATATGTTTCATTGAATTATAATACTTTTCCTCCACTCAAAATTAAAACTAAAACACAGATCTTTGTATTGAAAAAAAATACAAATTTTAGTTCAGGAGTAAAACAAAATATAAAAAGGATTGTGAAAGAATTCAAAAATGCTCCAGAGGAAGATAGTAAAATTGATTTGCACTTGGATATTTTAGATAAAAGTATTAAACAAAAAGCGAAAAGTCAAACAAGTGACTGATTATAACAAACTATAATGCATTATTTTTATGTCTAGTAACTAAGAAATAAAATAAAGAAATCGGTAAACTGTGGTTTCAGTTATTATATCGTTAAATGTAATTTATATTAAACGTTAAATTTGGCCTAATTGGAAAGAAAAATATTGTATATCAATTCCTATAAAATATACTAATCGTATTTAAGAATGTTGTAATTTGTTGTTAGCGCCCTCCTTCACCGCACTGTACATAATTACTAACTTAATAGTACTCGTATACTTAATTACTACTAACTTACAACCTACTGTAATATAATTGTACACGGGAATGTAACTCTAATGTAGGCTATCTATAATAATTAATTGTAAAACTAAAGCTAGTAACTAACTACACCTAACCTAGGTAGGATAGTTCATACAACTAAGAATACAACATTTGTATTTAAAATATAGCCGTTTAATAATACATATTCGCTGTTACAAATGCACGTTAACTATTATAATATTGGTGTTATTTTTTGATGCCCGGGGTTTTTCATCTGGTGCTAAACGCAGCGGCGTACACGACGCCACCGTTCCGCGGTATCGGCTGCCTGCTGAGAAACATTTTTGGTTCGACTTCGTCCGGCGGACTGTAGGTGGACTTCACGTCCGTATTCTCGGGAGGATTGCAATCGCCCGTCACGTACTTGTTCTTGTATATGAGATTGTGAACAGACCTGGGCATTATATTGCTTAAGGGACGCAGTCCTGGCGGTGGTGCTTTCGTGAACGGCGGTACCAGTATACGGTTGTTCAACGATAGAATTAAAAATCTCAGATACAGGTCGCGGTCCTCTCGTTTATCACAATTGCTCATAGTGTCGAATCTGCACATAAAATACATAGAACATTATCATAACAAATTATCGATTTTCTAAGATCGTAAAAGAAAACACGCAGTGTGATTAAAAGTATTAGTTAATGCGCATTAGTGTGCGAGTTTATTAGGATTAAACTCCCCCGCCCCCTCCACCTGTTTATATATTATATCACGAGGAAGCCGTTTTTATTTTTTTGTTATGTAAATTATTATTTTTCTTGAAATTTTTGTAATCTAGTCAAATTTCGGACGAACACCGTTTAGAATTAGTTCATTATTGTAAGAACTGGGATTAGCGTATAAAAAATCCGAGAAATTTCAACGACGGACTCTGTGGCGCCGGAACGATTTTTCAGCCGTGGGGGCTGAACATTAGGTGTAAAGCATTTTTGCTAAAAATAACATGATCTAATAATTAGAAAATTATTTCAGAAATATATATATAAATTTTTTTAGTAAATAATTGAATTATATATATAAAAATGTTCTCGTAAAATAAATACAATTTTTTTTTTTATTTTTAATATTACTCGAGTTTATTTTTGTTTTCAATCATTTTTCCATTATGTTTAGAATGCTACCGACTATTTGATTGTTTCGAGTTTGGTTTCAATGTTCGACATACAAATCATGGGTGACGATTGAAATCTTTATTTTTTAGCGGGGGTGGGGCTTAGCCCCCGAGGAATTTTTCCCATGGTGCCCATTGCCTCCGTTGTTCCGGTGCCCCTGGACAGACCTTAATCCCGACAAAAAAAAAAATATCGTGAAAACCGGTAGATTATTTATACCTTTCGAGCCATTTGTACACTTTTTCGCGGTCTTTGATCGCCATCAATTGTGCCAGAACAATTGCGTACTGTCGATCGCAATTGTACACTTCGTTCGACAATTCGGACAGCGGGTCGTCCGCGGAGAGCTTTTCGACCGGTTGATTCTGGTCAGACGATACGGCGTCGCCTTCCGCCTCCGCCGGTTCATCGTTTACAGCACTTTCGGACATTGTTTCCGGTTTTGATGTTATATTTTAAAAAGGAACGAGATCAGTGCTTATACGTCAGCAAATATTCGTTTTAAACGTGCCCGCCGCTGTTTTAATATTATTATTATTAATTATATATCGTCGGCGATGTTGCGTTACCATAGATACGGCCGGCGAATTGTGTTTATCGTTCGTTCGAAGCCACGCACTTATGACGAAACGCTTTGATTCTAAATTGGCGGGTATTTAAAAAAAAAAAAAAAAAATAGCAGTCGCTGTTCACGAGTGTGCCGCGACTGTTGTAAACGGGAAAGTATAGGAAACATACGGAAATTGTATTTATATCTGTACGCAACGATAAAACATCAATAACGAAACACTATTCTGAGCGCAGTGAGATTAGACGTGTCTTGAAATTCTCTGATTTTTACGTTAAAATTCGAACTCGAAACATTTATGGAGGGACAGGGAACTATTAGGCTACGCTCGACTTTTACGTACAATTTGCAGGTATTTCTGCTCGGCCAATTTCAATTTTATCCGCAATTACAACACTGACCGGTAGCTTTAGTTATCTCGAACACAGAAGTTGTACACAGGGAATTTATGATCCGTTAAAAACTTCGCCTAAATTTAGATTAATTTATGAAAACGCCTACCCCACGTTGATTTGCTCGGGTATTCTGTTAGCCGTTGTGATTAGTTTCAATGCACAAACGTATAGACCAAGGGTCGGGAACCCGCGGCTCCTTAGCATACAATTTGAAGTTCTTTGGAAAATACATCAATATCTAGACTCAAAAAACATTCCCAATGAAATTGTTTAGTAAAATATATTAGTCGTTTTTCGTACTAGAGTATGTTTTTTTGTCGTAACCATTGCGGCTCTTTGAAAATCATGATTTTGCAATTTTTTTTTAAAAAAAAAATTAAAAAATGGCTCATTTACACTAGAGGTCTCGATTACACGTGTAATAAACTACTCGGGTACCCGTGTTTGACCTATGACGTGGTTAAAACCCGTGTAATAGAAATACCCGTGAGCTTGAATATTCATATATTTAAATAAAATCGTATTTCACTACTTTGCAGTTCTGACGTACGGTTGCTCCACTTTCTGAACACAATATGACAGAACATATATCATATTATATTGTGTTCACTACCTCCTAGTATATATCGGAATCACATAAACCAATAATATTAATAAATTATAATAAATAAATAATTGTGCGTATGTAAGTTTTGTTATATACGTGCAATTGATAATGAAGAGTAGAAATAACAAAATAATAGAGAATTTATTTATTTACTTGTAATTTCGTACATTACAATATCTAAATGATTTATTTTTGTTGAAAAAAATGTAAAATATAAATAATATGCATTTCAAATGTATTATTTTTGTTTGTATAAAAACAAGTGTTTACTGAATTTTAATTTTTTAATAGCATTGTAATATTGACGTCCGTGATGTTGGTCTCCCCACATTGTTATATGAAAACCAAACCAGTGCCAAAAATGTGCAACTTATTTGCAACAATTTGCAACAATTTGCAACGAAGTTATCAAAATTGATTTTCGTTTAGGCATTTGGGTACGTCCCTGCATATATCCACATGTCCATAAACCGAATACTCGTTGGCAATGTTATTTTTTAAAATGTATACTTACAATTTTACACATCAAATAAAAATGTAATTATTTGTAAATAAATTGTCAATTTCGTTTACCATAATCATAATGCGCTCATGTGTATGGTATTATAGTAATAACATTTTGAGTGATTTTATAGGGTAGGTTACCCATTTCTTTACCTTACATATTTACCTCTTTTTATGCTGCAATAATAAAGGAATTAGGGGCCGTAAATCACAGTACTTAATTGGTTCATTCTTTATTTTCGAAAACTTCTGTATACAATTTTAAAAATAACGGAATAAAAATTAACAATTTCTTAAAATTATTACGTGAAAACATTTTCACTGAGTTATAATTGTTCACTAAATCATAATATAGTTATTTTTATGTAATTTTAAAATCGGCGAAATGTTCGACGATAAGTTTAAAAATTTGCCCATATTATTCTTTCTATGCTTTGCATAAAAATAAATCTCGTCTGTTATTCCGTCGTATAATATTATCGTTGTCGTCAAACCCATGGATATTTTGCAAATAATATGAACATTTTTGGCACTGGTTTGTTTTTCATATAACAAAGTGAGGGGGGGTGGGAGCCAATTTCTAGGACGTGTAATATTGACAATATTGTGCCCTACAGAAATAATGGGAAAATAAGTAGATAAAATCACTATCGCAAGATAACCGAATATCGGGAATTAAAGTTAAGACAGACGATTTTATCAATACTATAAAAATAGATACTATAATATATATATACATAATATATATATATATATATATATATATATATATATATATATATACTATATACTATATAAAACTCGTATACGGTGTTGCAAAGTGTCAAATAATTATTTAATATTTTTAAATTTTTTTTTTTAACTTTATATTAAAACATACAATCTGTAATTTAAATTTACAATAAGAATGTGTGCGAAAATACATTAATTGGCATGCGACGCGTGAAAAAACAAGCCACCCTAATAGCGACACTTTATAACAGAAGTTTGTTTAATTTATAGCATTTTTTATATTTATTATATATTTTTTTTCTTTTTAATTTCTAATTATTCCGAAAGTAATTGAAATTAGTAATCAATCAATGTCAATCTTATAGACGTTCAATATTTTGTCATCCAATGCCACCATTGTAGGTACATTTTTATTCTTGCCGAATCCGCACTCCAGTATATTATTCTTATCTATCACAGTGGTTCTAAGCATGCGTGGCTAATTAGTAAATACACTGGTATGATAGATTGTAGATAAATTTAAAAAAAATATCTATCCCACTAATAAGTTTATGGGTATTGTTAGTTATTTATAATGCAGTAAATTGACTTGAGTAATTTACTGTAATATTACAGTTTTTTCGTAATATTTCAATTTTAAAATGAGTTACGAGTATGTAAAATATTGCAATTTAAAATATGCTTATGTCTGTGGGACCATATGGGACAACGGCGTGACTTGCCGCTCCCCCACAGTATTTTGGTTTTTACGGGCTTCGCGGAGTATTGGAAATTTTTTCGCGGGACAGTTGCATAAAAATTGCAAAATTTTGATACCAGTTTAAAATTTGAAGTTGCCCCCCCCACGTGGTCTATGTGACGACGTGGGGGGGGCAACTTCACGGACGTGGGTTCTACTGTATTTTTAAATACTTAACAACACTACAACCTAAACAATATGTTTAATAGTAGTTAATTATTATGATTTTTGACTGAGTGGGCTATTTTTTTTGACCTTGGTGTGCACTTATAATATAAGCATTCAATGACTTATAAAATAATTTATGTAACATGCGAAACCGGCGTGACTTTTAGCATAATTCTTTATGATATAATAGCTATTTACTTAATTATTATTCAGCTATACGACCTGTGATCTTTTTAGATTTATTGGAGTCTAATGATTAACTGTTATAGTTTAGTCGGCGTTATAAACAATATTATATCGACCGTCTGTTCGACATTGTAGAACATTATTAATTAGAATAAATAAACATTAGAACCGTTAATGCGGTCGTTAAAGTGATAAAAATCGCGTTTATAAAACCGGTGAGTGCCCATTATACGGATATACGTGCCTATATTGTAAGGCACGACATTCCCTCTATTTTATCAACAAAAATCGGTATTAATTTTCACGTGCCGGTGTAATTCACACGATTTATTTTTTATTCGATTATACCGTAACGTTATAATAACACCGGGTCGCGTTGGACAATTGCCGACGATTGGCCCCCGCCCGACGTCACCCGCACGAGTCGCGGTCAAAAGCCACCGGTAACAGAGACCTAAATTATGGAAGACAACGGTTCGCCCGATAAGGATTGTTCGTACCGAGCACCGGAAATGTCCGTCGCTGAAGCCAGAGACTTCATCTCCCGGTTTTCGTACGACGACAGTTCCGTGGACTTCGAGCCCGGCGAAAACGGTATAGCGAAAATCTGCTTGAACAACCCTCGAGCCAGAAACGCAATAAACGGTAGTTATAATTACAATAATTACCTACTAATTACTAATAACGGGGTTTCGGGCCGAAGTTATTATTATTATTATTATTTTTTTTTTTTTTTCGATTAACGGTATGCGTTCTTCTAAAAATTTGTCGGTTTAGGTAACCGGTTAACAGTGGGTGGAGTGAGAACCGAATTCAGGCCGGGAGATTGATGTTTATCCAAGCCATTCTATTCTCCCGATAAAAAAAAAAATATAGGCCCAAAATTGTTTTTTCTCGCTGTACTCAACTCCATCAGCCGGCGGTACTTTATTTGACATTTTTTTTCTCGACATTTCTAACAAGTTTTTCTAAAAAATTAGGACACAAAATAATTATAAATATTAAAATCAATGTAATACAGCGTTATACTGGAAAATATAGCAATAAATGTATAATTTATCAAGTCAGTGAAATCCTCAGGCTACTTGGTCCTAACATGATTCAGAGCATCTGAAAAATACCCATTTCTACGCTGATTGTTAGCCAATATGTTTTTGTGCCTAACGAGAAAAACTTTGTTCGTCATCTGTGTCATTTATACGATATGAAATTATTAGCTGTTAAATCATCTGGTAAACACACCCGAATCGATGAACTTTCTCCGTTTAAATTATTTAATTTTACACCAAATCCGTAAGTTTTTTTGTTTAAAATCTTTAAAATGCACGAAATATGTACAAAACAGCCAAATATGCATTAGTGTTGAAAATCGTCAAAATGTGCAAAAAAATAGAATTCGTATTTCAACTTTAGAGCTTACGACTTACGTTTGCATAAAATGATGATGGATCAGAAAAAAATTCCTTATGACTTCTTGTTCCTCTATACTAATAATGGACCCAGTGGCGATCGCAGGGAGGGAGAGGTCAAACCCCCGAATACCAGGAAAAATAAAAAAAAATAAACTACTTGACCTACAAATTTAAAAGTTATTTTTTGCATATTTTTAACCCCATCTCCAAAATTTGTCTGCGTTCGTCTCTGAATGGATCATTTACGTCATGGTAATTATTATGACGACGACGACGATGGTTCCAGGGAAAATGATGAACGACTTGGACGAAATCGTGGACAGACTACTGGACGACTACTCGGCCGAGTACAAAGGCGTTATACTGTACGGGGCCGACGGCAATTTCTGTGCCGGGGGCGATCTGAAAATGACAAAACAAAAGAACAGCTCGGAAATAGCCAACGCGATGGCCACGTACATGGGACACGTTCTCGACAAATTCAAGAATCTACCGATGGTCACCGTCGCGTACATAGACGGCTCGGGTAATTACGAAAAAATAATTATGGTTTTGTCAGCGCTCCCATATAATATATATATCATGGTCTCTTTTTAAGGTACGAGACACTTTTTTTTCGACCAAATCTTTAAAGTCACTTTTTCACATTTTTTTGGTGTTATAATATACCTAATTATCAATAATTAAGTTCTTTAATACTATTTCCTATATAGTTTGTGAGACTGAAGTTATTTTGGTTTTTTCAATAATATTAATCTTGTTATGTGGTTAAACGCGATTTTAAAGCGTTAATATCCGTTATCTTTTGTTTATTGCCGTCCTTAGATTGTTTTTACATATATTATATTTTGGAGATGGAGTTCACAGTTATTTCACTGGTAGCTTACTTCCAGTAATAATAATAGATATAACCTCCTAGATACAAATAATAATAACGGCAATCAATTGACTAACTCATTTTATCATTTCAGTTTTTTTTTGTTTTTTTTTTTTTTTGGTCGTCTTTGAGATATATCAAAAACATGTAATTTGGAACACATAATGGACAAGGTCATGTTAGGACTATGCGGATGACCATAAGGTTAAATGTTATCCTCTCATTTACCGAAATATCATTACTATAGGAAGAGTTATTGATACTCTGCCTGAAAATATGTTTAATGTTTTAATACCATTATAACTAATTATATTCACGTTTTCAGCCCATATGAAAATGCTGAGCACGCCACTGGTGGGGAGGTTTGCGGGTTATGATTTATAATATATTATGTTTTGAACGAATTTTATTGTATCAAACGTTTTAACTGGAAATGCTAATGAAATAAAAAACGTGACATTATGCTAAACTTCGTCGACAATTTTTGAAAATTATAACATGTCTGGAAAATACGGAATGTATTTTGTTAATGTTCTATAGCCCGTACAAGTATACGTGTTTTTATTATTTTAAATTTTTAAACCGAATTTCCGTAGGCGCACTGGGAGGAGGAGCCGAACTCACGACAGCATGCGATTACCGGTTAATGAGCAACATGTCCGAGACCACGGCTATAGGGTTCGTCCATGCCACAATGGGTTTAGTGCCGGCGTGGGGCTCTAGCGGCCGACTCATGTCGATAATGGGACCGCGGATTACGTTGAATCTGCTGCTGGACGGCAGGCCGCTAAGGGCCTCCGAGGCTATGGCAGTCGGTCTAGTGGACGCCACGGTGGCCACGTTGGCGGACGCCGTGCAGTGGTTGTCGCTGAAGATCAGGCACGATGTGAGTGTGATCAGGGCCATCAAGCGCACACTTTTGTGCCACGGGGCCGGGCTCGACCGGCGGGAGGCATCGCTAATAGAACGCAAAATATTCGTACCCCTCTGGGGAGCACCCGTAAACTGTGCAGCCTTGGAAAAGTTTTTTAACAAAAAAAAATAGCTTTACTATTATATAATTAGTAAAGATTATAAAAACCATTTTATTGTTATTAAAATGGAATAATGAGAATATTTATACGTTTTTGGTTAAAACCAATTTTTTGTTGCTGTTGTTGTTATTTAGTGAAAAATAAATGTGAATACCTGAAATTATCTTGTTATTGCAAGATAAAAAAAAAAAAAATAATTTGTGTACTTTTTATATTATTAATTATTATTATATATTTGAATATATATATATATATATTAATAAAATAAAGGTTATTAGAAATCTATCCGAAAAAGTGTAAGAGTAAAGTCGAACACGTCTGCAAGACGTGCCTATAAGTGATATGATAAAATGTAGATAATTTTAAATACATATTTTTTTAAATTAATTTTGTAGACTAGTGTAAATGATAAAATATATGGGAATAATAATATTATCGGGATGTTGTAAATGGCCACAAACGTATTATAAAAATTAGCGTTTCTTAAAGGTAACTTATATAAACCTGAACACAATATATTTTATTATATTAGATAAGTGTATGCTTAAATGTTAACGTCGTTGGAAACGAGACAAATTGTTATATTATCCTAATATATTTTAGTATACTTGTAATGGTGTAATTAAATTAAAACACGCAAATTATATATTAATATTTTTTATGTTAACCGTGGCACATACATACGTACAAGTAAATATTTAAATAGCAACTAATACAGTACGTTCTTATTAAAAAAAAAATAAAAAAATATATTAAAATGTGTGTGTTATGCGTATATACGGGAACGTATTGTTATATTTCTAAATGTTATGCAAATAAGTAAGCGTGCCGATATATAATTTTAATCGCCTAGAGTCAAAAAAGTCAAATCAAGCTTATATAAATATTATATAATAATAATAATAATAATAATATTTTATAAGTAATATTTCACTATTATATAATACTCTTCCCAATAAACGAGTACCTATTATTAGGAACTAGTTAAAAATATATTGATATCTGATAAACGCAATTAAAAATTAGTAAACATGTTTTCAAACACACATACGAGTATACGTGTGGCACAGTAGTAAATATATTATTATAATCTGTACTGCGCGTTATACGAGTACTATTAGTGGCGGTTAGGGCCGGGCGAGATACGATGGACATGTTCTAATATTTGTTGAAATATACCCAGACACAAGGTACAAATGTCGGAGATACGCGAAAAATACTATAGACGTTTTTTAACGGATTTTATACAATTTATTGGCATTTTAAATACCCATCCGAAAAGAAATGACAAACGAAATAATGTATTTAATTGCATTTTACTCAATGATGCGATTGTAAATTAGAGACACTGTATCCGTTTTCGAAATGAAATTCCCGAATACCAACGTTTAAAAAAAAAAAAAATAAAATAAAATATTAATTTTTGCCGAGTATTTTATGGTAAAATCTGCATAAAGAATTAATCATTTTTATAATTATCATATATAATTAGAAATAATATAACAATATCAATTGGAAATTATAATGTCGACATACGGGGAAACTGTTATTTGGAATAGTATTAAATGAATAAATGTAATTTTAATATAAGTATTTAATTATACAGTAAGATACTTTCAAATTTTATTTATCTAAGATACTGGCCAGCCCTGTTAGCGGTTAGGTTTATATAAATAATAATATTACATGGAATGACTGCGTGTACGATTTGAACAGATATTTGAAACGAATAAAATTTGGATTTGTTATGATAATAATAATAATAATAATAATAAAAGCAATATTAGAATAAAAAGTAATAATAATAATAATAATAATAATAATAATAGTGTAATAATTATTAATAAAAAAAAAAAAAATGCTGATGATATATTATTATAATAAAAATAATAAAAATAATAATAATAACATAATAATAATAATAATAATAATGAAAATAATAATATTGTGCGACACGTTTACTCGAATGGTATTTCGATATTATATTATATAACATTATTATAATTACTTACCATTATTATTATTATTATAATTTTGTTTTTTGTTTGTTTTTGTATTTATGACTAAAAAAAAAAATTACACTCTGAGGGAGTGGTGTGCGCGACCGACGGTGCTCCTTTTTTTTTTTTTGTTTTTATCATTTTTTTCGCGCTCAGAACGGGGTCAACAACTTGAGTTTGTTGACTAGATCCCTTCTGAACCGTCTTATCGTGTTCCTGATGAACGGAAAGTTGGACTGGCGATCGTTGTTGGCCGGCAACAGGCCGGCTCGCGTGCACGACTCGCAGCAAAACTTTTTGTAGTACTGATGATTGCAGTAGGAACCTCTCACGATAAGTGCGCAATTGGCGAAGAACCGGTTGTCCGTACAGTTCGGGTGAATGTACAACCCTTCGAATAATAATCGAAAAAAAAAAAACAGATGGTCAAAAAATTGTTAAAAAAAAAACCTATAATTCTATATATTGGTTAGGTTAGGTTAGACATAAGTCCGGATTATCCGATAATCCAATAATTCCGGATTTGCGGGTTTTTAAATCCAAAACTTCGGATTGACCTGTACAGATTTCTATTTTTTTTTTTTTAAATCTTAAAATTAAATCCTAAGGTAGTTTTTTTTTATATTATAAAATGAGTTAAATAATTTTTTTTAACCTCAAGACTTGCTACCCCATAAACAGTTTTTTTGAGTAAAACAACGTTTGCCGGGTCGGTTAGTAATATATATATATATATATATATATTATATATAAATTAGAGTGTAATAATGTATGTGATTTGCTTCGTTGTATTTGTTTTTTAAAATACATTTTTATTTGTGATATTTTTTTAAATTGTAAAAACGTATTTAATGTTTTCCACATTTAATGCTATTAACAATATGATAATTATAATAGATTTCTAAAAAATGAATTAATGAATATATCTAAGATGGAGAATATATAAATCACAATTTTAACAACCGAAATTTGGATTCAGATAAAAATCCGGATTTTTCCCATCACTAGTATACGAGGAAAAAATAAATATATTTCGGTTTATGGAGACGCTGAAGATATTGTACAGATAGATTTATTACCCGGCCGATTTTCAGTACTTCGAATCGGGGGGAAAAAAAAACTAAAACGGACGCACGTGGTTTTGGTTTAGAAACGGAGCAAATTAAATAATTAAATTTCACAATAAAAATAGTCCTAAGGCCCCCGCAAACGGGTTTCCAAATTTTCTCCAATTTTATAAAAATTGAAAATTATTTTTTTTTTTTACAATTTAACAACCTTTACTACAAGACGTTCCACTAGTCTACTGCCCGATACCCATTCAAGGGGAAGAGGTACGGCCGATTTTAGTTATTTATGAACGTAAAGTAGCTATACGCCTGACAAAAATGTTGGTACATGCAGTCGTAGTTAGATTTAAAAAACTGAAAATACGTTTAAATTCATAAAAAAAAGTTTCCTTTGCATAGGCCGGAGAACTTTTTCAATTTTATCAAATTATTTACGAGAATAAAACGTTTAAAATGTCTACAGATTTGTCGATTTTTAATGGTAAATAATTAAATAGAAAAATGCGAATATCAAAAATATGTTTCGACCGATGCAAATTAAACCTGTTTATATACTCATAAATCTTTACATTTTCAAAATTGAACGACAGGAATTTCCGTCAGGCGTCTAGGTCTTTTCGACAAAAATTGCATGGAGTTTGCAGAGGTTTTAAGTTGGAACGACTTTATAATACTATTGACACCACAATTAAATTGTTAAACAGACAAGGATATAAAAAATAAAAAAATTAGAATTTTAGTTTGGTCTTTGGTCTGGCAAAAGTTGGATTCGTAAATCAATATATATGGCGACCGGCATTAGCCGGTATCAAATACGATCACCCAGTGCATTTTTTAAGCTAGTAAACCAGTGAAAATATTTTGACACCTAGTTGACAGTATTTCAAAGACTGGGCGACACACAATTTTTAAAAGAAGAATTTTTATTCTACGTAAATAAAAGAACACAATAAGGTAATGATTACAATAAAATTGGAGGTAAACCATAATAATGGTCATATTATCGATATTAATACAAAATGCATTTAATATTGTAGAATATGAGAAAATTTAATTTGTCGCCCGGTGAAAATTCCCTAAAAAATGCATTGCGATCACCACCAACCTCCCAAACCCACGACTTTAGACCGATCTAGTCCAGCGGAAAAATAGCCGGGTTAGAAGTCAGACCGCGGCCGGGTAGCTCAGCGGTAGAGAATCGGCCCGGCAAACGACCCGAGTACTCGGGTTCGATTCCCGATCCGGCCACCTGATTTTTAGCACAATTTTCCGGACGAGAACGGTCGCGCCGGTATAATACGGTACGATGTCATACGAATAAAAAAATTTTCGCACGGTCTTTACTCTCTTGAAGTTCTCCGCGTAGTTTTCTATTTAACTAGAATTGTTGTTCGAGAATTTACGATTTTTCCCGTTACTATTGTCGATTAATTTTCGACATCGAGTGTTTGCGTTCATACGAACAATTCTGTCGATAACGTCGTACGTGCAAGCACGATATTATGATGAATAGATTATTATACGTCGTCTCAGGAACGCACTTGATACTCTCTCAATTCACTAAAGTCGAGGAGAGCTTCAACATACAAGCGGCACACGATATTTTATACCATAAAACTAATTTATCACAGGTGTGTTCATGGCATTCTATTGAAAACAAATAAAGTTGCATTTGATACATTTTGCCCGCTGTAAATACTTTGACGTACACACTACAAACAAAGATTACCATTTATATTGTCGTTAATTTTAAATTTGGGCCTTTTTGAAAGAAATATATAATATTTAATGTTATTTAAAATTATTATAAGAACTAAAAATAAAATGGTATTCATGTACATTATTATATAACTAAGCTACTAAACTATCGTATTATAAATACTTACCATTAAATAATAGTTATTTTATAGAAGCGCCTACATTACGTTTTAACATTGGAGCTAAAATTTTGTAGTTATTGTACTAACTTATTAGTAGGTAGAGATTTTTATTATAAATTTAATAATAATATTTTTTTTAGTATGACCATTTAGAATTTCCTGGAGTTGTACCGAGGACATTTTTGGGGCCATTATTGATATCCGTGCTATCATATCCAATTTTTTTTTTTATAAATTATTTAGAGTTCTTCGATAAATTTATAAACCAACTACTTGGTAAGAATAATAATAATTTCCATAAATTCACAAATTATAATTTTATATTTTCAGTCCGTGGAGTATTGAATATTATTGTAATTGAAAGTATTAAGCACTTTCATAAAACTATTGAGAAAGTCTTTGGATCGGGTGTTGGAAATTGGTTTATAATTATTACTTTATCACAATTCCATGTGTTGTATTATTCAAGTCGCCCGCTCCCAAATATTATGGCTTTTCCATTAGGTCAGTATTTACTTGTTTACAAATATTATATTTATAAAACTATCATAATATTTAGGTATTTAAAAAATGATTGAATGCAGTGACTAAATTATTCTATTATGTTAACAATAATGCCAAGTTTATTATTATTATACATGTTAAATGTTAATATATTTTTTCCAAGACACAGGTATTACATTAAATTCATTTTTCTGTTAGGGAAATAGTAATGATAGCTATTAGTTCATGGATCACAGGAAAACATAAAACCCTTATATGGAGTTCAGCGGCTGCTGTTTTAATATTTCGTTCAGAATTAGTTATTTATCTTGGAATTATTTTTTTGATTGAATTATTTTATAGGCGTTTAACTGTACTCAGGTATGTTGATTATTTTTTAACTTTATTAAATCTTAATTTTGATTTATGTTTAGAGGATTAAAAATTGGATTTGTGGCTGCAGTTGTGGTTTTGACTACAAGTATAATTATTGACTCAATATTTTGGCGCAGACTCCTGTGGCCAGAAGGAGAAGTTTTATTTTTCAATACAATTCTTAACAAGAGCAGTCAGTGGGGTGTATCCTTTTGTACATTTTACTTTTCAAAATGTATACTAAGCAAAACATAAATTGTGGGGGTCTTGATTAAAATTAAAGTATAAACATTTATTACAGATACAGTCTCAAAAATATTCAAATAAGTTTTTAACTCTAAATTTAACTGAGACTGCACAGTTAATATTTTGGTTATCTTTTATTTTTTAGTTAGGAATACAGTTATTATTATGTGTATTATTCATTCTGGTATCTTAAGCTAGCCATTTACTATATAAAAACCTAGTATTTATCTAATAATTACTTAAAAAATAAATATAATATTAATACTATATATAAATACAAAAAACTAAATGAGATATAATAGCCAGTTCATAATAACAAAAAAAAAATAATAAAAATATCACCTTGTATTATTTTTTATTTAATTCAGTTCACAATTATTCTTAATAATCACTAAGATAGACTCTGCCATTTTTATGGTATTTTTACTCAGCAATACCACGGGGAATTGGATTTTCTCTATGTTTTGTTCCTTTGGGCATGATTTATGACATACGAGTTACAAGACTTGTTTTACCAGCCTTGATGTTTGTACTAATCTATTCAATCCTACCACATAAGGAATTAAGGTTCATTATTTATGTATTTCCCGTATTAAATATCTCGGCGGCATCATATTGCAATAGAATGTAAGTTTAAAATATAATATCTAACAATCACTGCGTTAATAATATTAAATAATTTCCACTTTACAGATGGCAGACTAGGTTTAAACCAAAAGGATTAAAAAATTGTATTGCTCTAGTATTCTGTATAAGTCATATTTTTGTAAATTTAATTTTTACAATAATTCTATCAAGCGCTGCAATTCAAAATTATCCAGGAGGTCATGCTATGTTAACACTACATAAAATCGAACACAATAACTTAAATGCAAATTACTCAATTCATATTGATAACCTTCCAGCACAGACAGGAGTTACGCGTTTTACCCAATTATGTAATCATTGGACGTAAGTAACTTCAACTATCTGTTTAATCAAAACAATTTTTCTTTTTATTGTACATTCAAATATTGCAAATAATATTTTTATTTTATTTTGTGATAATAAATATGATATGGTTTTTTTAGGCTTTTAGATATTTCTGGTGTTTTTCAATTATTTTATTAAACTTTATTAAATTACTTATCTAAATAATAGAAGTATAATTGTATTTGTTTATTGCATTTTTAACATCTTTTTAGTAATTTTGAGTTATTTTGGTTAAAGGTCAATAGATTTGATAATATAATAATAAAAAAAATAAAACATTTTCTACAATTTGTATTATGAACAAAATTGTTCATAAATTCATGTATTAAGGGGTTTTTTTATAACTGGTGGTTTATTAAAAACAAACAAATATTGTAAAATGAATTGTTATTAATATGCTGTGTAGTGTTATAATATTGAATTCTTTGGTACAATTAGTATGATATGAAAAACATAAAATTCTGGGCTCTAATAAAAATGAATGAATGTTCTAAACTTTTAATCATATTCATAAACAGTAAATGTGTTTCTAGTCAGACTGTATTAATAATGTTTTGCATTCATTTTTTTTTTTTTTTAATAGATATAGCAAAAAGGAACATTTGAAACCAGGATGTGAAGAGCTTATGTCTTTCACACATTTAGTTATTGGATCAAGCAATAGGGACAATGAAGAAATGTTGCCTTATAAAAACAGTCATCATATTTTGTTCTCGGTACCGGGATTTTCGTATGTTTCATTGAATTAAAATACTTTTCCTCCACTCAAAATTAAAACTAAAACACAGATCTTTGTATTGAAAAAAAATACAAATTTTAGTTCAGGAGTAAAACAAAATATAAAAAGGATTGTGAAAGAATTCAAAAATGCTCCAGAGGAAGATAGTAAAATTGATTTGCACTTGGATATTTTAGATAAAAGTATTAAACAAAAAGCGAAAAGTCAAACAAGTGACTGATTATAACAAACTATAATGCATTATTTTTATGTCTAGTAACTAAGAAATAAAATAAAGAAATCGGTAAACTGTGGTTACAGTTATTATATCGTTAAATGTAATTTATATTAAACGTTAAATTTGGCCTAATTGGAAAGAAAAATATTGTATATCAATTCCTATAAAATATACTAATCGTATTTAAGAATGTTGTAATTTGTTGTTAGCGCCCTCCTTCACCGCACTGTACATAATTACTAACTTAATAGTACTCGTATACTTAATTACTACTAACTTACAACCTACTGTAATATAATTGTACACGGGAATGTAACTCTAATGTAGGCTATCTATAATAATTAATTGTAAAACTAAAGCTAGTAACTAACTACACCTAACCTAGGTAGGATAGTTCATACAACTAAGAATACAACATTTGTATTTAAAATATAGCCGTTTAATAATACATATTCGCTGTTACAAATGCACGTTAACTATTATAATATTGGTGTTATTTTTTGATGCCCGGGGTTTTTCATCTGGTGCTAAACGCAGCGGCGTACACGACGCCACCGTTCCGCGGTATCGGCTGCCTGCTGAGAAACATTTTTGGTTCGACTTCGTCCGGCGGACTGTAGGTGGACTTCACGTCCGTATTCTCGGGAGGATTGCAATCGCCCGTCACGTACTTGTTCTTGTATATGAGATTGTGAACAGACCTGGGCATTATATTGCTTAAGGGACGCAGTCCTGGCGGTGGTGCTTTCGTGAACGGCGGTACCAGTATACGGTTGTTCAACGATAGAATTAAAAATCTCAGATACAGGTCGCGGTCCTCTCGTTTATCACAATTGCTCATAGTGTCGAATCTGCACATAAAATACATAGAACATTATCATAACAAATTATCGATTTTCTAAGATCGTAAAAGAAAACACGCAGTGTGATTAAAAGTATTAGTTAATGCGCATTAGTGTGCGAGTTTATTAGGATTAAACTCCCCCGCCCCCTCCACCTGTTTATATATTATATCACGAGGAAGCCGTTTTTATTTTTTTGTTATGTAAATTATTATTTTTCTTGAAATTTTTGTAATCTAGTCAAATTTCGGACGAACACCGTTTAGAATTAGTTCATTATTGTAAGAACTGGGATTAGCGTAT
Organism: Tuberolachnus salignus; assembly: GCA_956483605.1. NCBI lineage: Eukaryota > Metazoa > Arthropoda > Insecta > Hemiptera > Aphididae > Tuberolachnus > Tuberolachnus salignus. The sequence goes on along the minus strand of OY101435.1, from coordinate 30,951,227 downwards.
AAAAAATCCGAGAAATTTCAACGACGGACTCTGTGGCGCCGGAACGATTTTTCAGCCGTGGGGGCTGAACATTAGGTGTAAAGCATTTTTGCTAAAAATAACATGATCTAATAATTAGAAAATTATTTCAGAAATATATATATAAATTTTTTTAGTAAATAATTGAATTATATATATAAAAATGTTCTCGTAAAATAAATACAATTTTTTTTTTTATTTTTAATATTACTCGAGTTTATTTTTGTTTTCAATCATTTTTCCATTATGTTTAGAATGCTACCGACTATTTGATTGTTTCGAGTTTGGTTTCAATGTTCGACATACAAATCATGGGTGACGATTGAAATCTTTATTTTTTAGCGGGGGTGGGGCTTAGCCCCCGAGGAATTTTTCCCATGGTGCCCATTGCCTCCGTTGTTCCGGTGCCCCTGGACAGACCTTAATCCCGACAAAAAAAAAAATATCGTGAAAACCGGTAGATTATTTATACCTTTCGAGCCATTTGTACACTTTTTCGCGGTCTTTGATCGCCATCAATTGTGCCAGAACAATTGCGTACTGTCGATCGCAATTGTACACTTCGTTCGACAATTCGGACAGCGGGTCGTCCGCGGAGGGCTTTTCGACCGGTTGATTCTGGTCAGACGATACGGCGTCGCCTTCCGCCTCCGCCGGTTCATCGTTTACAGCACTTTCGGACATTGTTTCCGGTTTTGATGTTATATTTTAAAAAGGAACGAGATCAGTGCTTATACGTCAGCAAATATTCGTTTTAAACGTGCCCGCCGCTGTTTTAATATTATTATTATTAATTATATATCGTCGGCGATGTTGCGTTACCATAGATACGGCCGGCGAATTGTGTTTATCGTTCGTTCGAAGCCACGCACTTATGACGAAACGCTTTGATTCTAAATTGGCGGGTATTTAAAAAAAAAAAAAAAAATAGCAGTCGCTGTTCACGAGTGTGCCGCGACTGTTGTAAACGGGAAAGTATAGGAAACATACGGAAATTGTATTTATATCTGTACGCAACGATAAAACATCAATAACGAAACACTATTCTGAGCGCAGTGAGATTAGACGTGTCTTGAAATTCTCTGATTTTTACGTTAAAATTCGAACTCGAAACATTTATGGAGGGACAGGGAACTATTAGGCTACGCTCGACTTTTACGTACAATTTGCAGGTATTTCTGCTCGGCCAATTTCAATTTTATCCGCAATTACAACACTGACCGGTAGCTTTAGTTATCTCGAACACAGAAGTTGTACACAGGGAATTTATGATCCGTTAAAAACTTCGCCTAAATTTAGATTAATTTATGAAAACGCCTACCCCACGTTGATTTGCTCGGGTATTCTGTTAGCCGTTGTGATTAGTTTCAATGCACAAACGTATAGACCAAGGGTCGGGAACCCGCGGCTCCTTAGCATACAATTTGAAGTTCTTTGGAAAATACATCAATATCTAGACTCAAAAAACATTCCCAATGAAATTGTTTAATAAAATATATTAGTCGTTTTTCGTACTAGAGTATGTTTTTTTGTCGTAACCATTGCGGCTCTTTGAAAATCATGATTTTGCAATTTTTTTTTAAAAAAAAAATTAAAAAATGGCTCATTTACACTAGAGGTCTCGATTACACGTGTAATAAACTACTCGGGTACCCGTGTTTGACCTATGACGTGGTTAAAACCCGTGTAATAGAAATACCCGTGAGCTTGAATATTCATATATTTAAATAAAATCGTATTTCACTACTTTGCAGTTCTGACGTACGGTTGCTCCACTTTCTGAACACAATATGACAGAACATATATCATATTATATTGTGTTCACTACCTCCTAGTATATATCGGAATCACATAAACCAATAATATTAATAAATTATAATAAATAAATAATTGTGCGTATGTAAGTTTTGTTATATACGTGCAATTGATAATGAAGAGTAGAAATAACAAAATAATAGAGAATTTATTTATTTACTTGTAATTTCGTACATTACAATATCTAAATGATTTATTTTTGTTGAAAAAAATGTAAAATATAAATAATATGCATTTCAAATGTATTATTTTTGTTTGTATAAAAACAAGTGTTTACTGAATTTTAATTTTTTAATAGCATTGTAATATTGACGTCCGTGATGTTGGTCTCCCCACATTGTTATATGAAAACCAAACCAGTGCCAAAAATGTGCAACTTATTTGCAACAATTTGCAACAATTTGCAACGAAGTTATCAAAATTGATTTTCGTTTAGGCATTTGGGTACGTCCCTGCATATATCCACATGTCCATAAACCGAATACTCGTTGGCAATGTTATTTTTTAAAATGTATACTTACAATTTTACACATCAAATAAAAATGTAATTATTTGTAAATAAATTGTCAATTTCGTTTACCATAATCATAATGCGCTCATGTGTATGGTATTATAGTAATAACATTTTGAGTGATTTTATAGGGTAGGTTACCCATTTCTTTACCTTACATATTTACCTCTTTTTATGCTGCAATAATAAAGGAATTAGGGGCCGTAAATCACAGTACTTAATTGGTTCATTCTTTATTTTCGAAAACTTCTGTATACAATTTTAAAAATAACGGAATAAAAATTAACAATTTCTTAAAATTATTACGTGAAAACATTTTCACTGAGTTATAATTGTTCACTAAATCATAATATAGTTATTTTTATGTAATTTTAAAATCGGCGAAATGTTCGACGATAAGTTTAAAAATTTGCCCATATTATTCTTTCTATGCTTTGCATAAAAATAAATCTCGTCTGTTATTCCGTCGTATAATATTATCGTTGTCGTCAAACCCATGGATATTTTGCAAATAATATGAACATTTTTGGCACTGGTTTGTTTTTCATATAACAAAGTGAGGGGGGGTGGGAGCCAATTTCTAGGACGTGTAATATTGACAATATTGTGCCCTACAGAAATAATGGGAAAATAAGTAGATAAAATCACTATCGCAAGATAACCGAATATCGGGAATTAAAGTTAAGACAGACGATTTTATCAATACTATAAAAATAGATACTATAATATATATATACATAATATATATATATATATATATATATATATATATATATATATATATATACTATATACTATATAAAACTCGTATACGGTGTTGCAAAGTGTCAAATAATTATTTAATATTTTTAAATTTTTTTTTTTAACTTTATATTAAAACATACAATCTGTAATTTAAATTTACAATAAGAATGTGTGCGAAAATACATTAATTGGCATGCGACGCGTGAAAAAACAAGCCACCCTAATAGCGACACTTTATAACAGAAGTTTGTTTAATTTATAGCATTTTTTATATTTATTATATATTTTTTTTCTTTTTAATTTCTAATTATTCCGAAAGTAATTGAAATTAGTAATCAATCAATGTCAATCTTATAGACGTTCAATATTTTGTCATCCAATGCCACCATTGTAGGTACATTTTTATTCTTGCCGAATCCGCACTCCAGTATATTATTCTTATCTATCACAGTGGTTCTAAGCATGCGTGGCTAATTAGTAAATACACTGGTATGATAGATTGTAGATAAATTTAAAAAAAATATCTATCCCACTAATAAGTTTATGGGTATTGTTAGTTATTTATAATGCAGTAAATTGATTTGAGTAATTTACTGTAATATTACAGTTTTTTCGTAATATTTCAATTTTAAAATGAGTTACGAGTATGTAAAATATTGCAATTTAAAATATGCTTATGTCTGTGGGACCATATGGGACAACGGCGTGACTTGCCGCTCCCCCACAGTATTTTGGTTTTTACGGGCTTCGCGGAGTATTGGAAATTTTTTCGCGGGACAGTTGCATAAAAATTGCAAAATTTTGATACCAGTTTAAAATTTGAAGTTGCCCCCCCCCACGTGGTCTATGTGACGACGTGGGGGGGGCAACTTCACGGACGTGGGTTCTACTGTATTTTTAAATACTTAACAACACTACAACCTAAACAATATGTTTAATAGTAGTTAATTATTATGATTTTTGACTGAGTGGGCTATTTTTTTTGACCTTGGTGTGCACTTATAATATAAGCATTCAATGACTTATAAAATAATTTATGTAACATGCGAAACCGGCGTGACTTTTAGCATAATTCTTTATGATATAATAGCTATTTACTTAATTATTATTCAGCTATACGACCTGTGATCTTTTTAGATTTATTGGAGTCTAATGATTAACTGTTATAGTTTAGTCGGCGTTATAAACAATATTATATCGACCGTCTGTTCGACATTGTAGAACATTATTAATTAGAATAAATAAACATTAGAACCGTTAATGCGGTCGTTAAAGTGATAAAAATCGCGTTTATAAAACCGGTGAGTGCCCATTATACGGATATACGTGCCTATATTGTAAGGCACGACATTCCCTCTATTTTATCAACAAAAATCGGTATTAATTTTCACGTGCCGGTGTAATTCACACGATTTATTTTTTATTCGATTATACCGTAACGTTATAATAACACCGGGTCGCGTTGGACAATTGCCGACGATTGGCCCCCGCCCGACGTCACCCGCACGAGTCGCGGTCAAAAGCCACCGGTAACAGAGACCTAAATTATGGAAGACAACGGTTCGCCCGATAAGGATTGTTCGTACCGAGCACCGGAAATGTCCGTCGCTGAAGCCAGAGACTTCATCTCCCGGTTTTCGTACGACGACAGTTCCGTGGACTTCGAGCCCGGCGAAAACGGTATAGCGAAAATCTGCTTGAACAACCCTCGAGCCAGAAACGCAATAAACGGTAGTTATAATTACAATAATTACCTACTAATTACTAATAACGGGGTTTCGGGCCGAAGTTATTATTATTATTATTATTTTTTTTTTTTTTTCGATTAACGGTATGCGTTCTTCTAAAAATTTGTCGGTTTAGGTAACCGGTTAACAGTGGGTGGAGTGAGAACCGAATTCAGGCCGGGAGATTGATGTTTATCCAAGCCATTCTATTCTCCCGATAAAAAAAAAAATATAGGCCCAAAATTGTTTTTTCTCGCTGTACTCAACTCCATCAGCCGGCGGTACTTTATTTGACATTTTTTTTCTCGACATTTCTAACAAGTTTTTCTAAAAAATTAGGACACAAAATAATTATAAATATTAAAATCAATGTAATACAGCGTTATACTGGAAAATATAGCAATAAATGTATAATTTATCAAGTCAGTGAAATCCTCAGGCTACTTGGTCCTAACATGATTCAGAGCATCTGAAAAATACCCATTTCTACGCTGATTGTTAGCCAATATGTTTTTGTGCCTAACGAGAAAAACTTTGTTCGTCATCTGTGTCATTTATACGATATGAAATTATTAGCTGTTAAATCATCTGGTAAACACACCCGAATCGATGAACTTTCTCCGTTTAAATTATTTAATTTTACACCAAATCCGTAAGTTTTTTTGTTTAAAATCTTTAAAATGCACGAAATATGTACAAAACAGCCAAATATGCATTAGTGTTGAAAATCGTCAAAATGTGCAAAAAAATAGAATTCGTATTTCAACTTTAGAGCTTACGACTTACGTTTGCATAAAATGATGATGGATCAGAAAAAAATTCCTTATGACTTCTTGTTCCTCTATACTAATAATGGACCCAGTGGCGATCGCAGGGAGGGAGAGGTCAAACCCCCGAATACCAGGAAAAATAAAAAAAAATAAACTACTTGACCTACAAATTTAAAAGTTATTTTTTGCATATTTTTAACCCCATCTCCAAAATTTGTCTGCGTTCGTCTCTGAATGGATCATTTACGTCATGGTAATTATTATGACGACGACGACGATGGTTCCAGGGAAAATGATGAACGACTTGGACGAAATCGTGGACAGACTACTGGACGACTACTCGGCCGAGTACAAAGGCGTTATACTGTACGGGGCCGACGGCAATTTCTGTGCCGGGGGCGATCTGAAAATGACAAAACAAAAGAACAGCTCGGAAATAGCCAACGCGATGGCCACGTACATGGGACACGTTCTCGACAAATTCAAGAATCTACCGATGGTCACCGTCGCGTACATAGACGGCTCGGGTAATTACGAAAAAATAATTATGGTTTTGTCAGCGCTCCCATATAATATATATATCATGGTCTCTTTTTAAGGTACGAGACACTTTTTTTTCGACCAAATCTTTAAAGTCACTTTTTCACATTTTTTTGGTGTTATAATATACCTAATTATCAATAATTAAGTTCTTTAATACTATTTCCTATATAGTTTGTGAGACTGAAGTTATTTTGGTTTTTTCAATAATATTAATCTTGTTATGTGGTTAAACGCGATTTTAAAGCGTTAATATCCGTTATCTTTTGTTTATTGCCGTCCTTAGATTGTTTTTACATATATTATATTTTGGAGATGGAGTTCACAGTTATTTCACTGGTAGCTTACTTCCAGTAATAATAATAGATATAACCTCCTAGATACAAATAATAATAACGGCAATCAATTGACTAACTCATTTTATCATTTCAGTTTTTTTTTGTTTTTTTTTTTTTTTGGTCGTCTTTGAGATATATCAAAAACATGTAATTTGGAACACATAATGGACAAGGTCATGTTAGGACTATGCGGATGACCATAAGGTTAAATGTTATCCTCTCATTTACCGAAATATCATTACTATAGGAAGAGTTATTGATACTCTGCCTGAAAATATGTTTAATGTTTTAATACCATTATAACTAATTATATTCACGTTTTCAGCCCATATGAAAATGCTGAGCACGCCACTGGTGGGGAGGTTTGCGGGTTATGATTTATAATATATTATGTTTTGAACGAATTTTATTGTATCAAACGTTTTAACTGGAAATGCTAATGAAATAAAAAACGTGACATTATGCTAAACTTCGTCGACAATTTTTGAAAATTATAACATGTCTGGAAAATACGGAATGTATTTTGTTAATGTTCTATAGCCCGTACAAGTATACGTGTTTTTATTATTTTAAATTTTTAAACCGAATTTCCGTAGGCGCACTGGGAGGAGGAGCCGAACTCACGACAGCATGCGATTACCGGTTAATGAGCAACATGTCCGAGACCACGGCTATAGGGTTCGTCCATGCCACAATGGGTTTAGTGCCGGCGTGGGGCTCTAGCGGCCGACTCATGTCGATAATGGGACCGCGGATTACGTTGAATCTGCTGCTGGACGGCAGGCCGCTAAGGGCCTCCGAGGCTATGGCAGTCGGTCTAGTGGACGCCACGGTGGCCACGTTGGCGGACGCCGTGCAGTGGTTGTCGCTGAAGATCAGGCACGATGTGAGTGTGATCAGGGCCATCAAGCGCACACTTTTGTGCCACGGGGCCGGGCTCGACCGGCGGGAGGCATCGCTAATAGAACGCAAAATATTCGTACCCCTCTGGGGAGCACCCGTAAACTGTGCAGCCTTGGAAAAGTTTTTTAACAAAAAAAAATAGCTTTACTATTATATTATTAGTAAAGATTATAAAAACCATTTTATTGTTATTAAAATGGAATAATGAGAATATTTATACGTTTTTGGTTAAAACCAATTTTTTGTTGCTGTTGTTGTTATTTAGTGAAAAATAAATGTGAATACCTGAAATTATCTTGTTATTGCAAGATAAAAAAAAAAAAAATAATTTGTGTACTTTTTATATTATTAATTATTATTATATATTTGAATATATATATATATATTAATAAAATAAAGGTTATTAGAAATCTATCCGAAAAAGTGTAAGAGTAAAGTCGAACACGTCTGCAAGACGTGCCTATAAGTGATATGATAAAATGTAGATAATTTTAAATACATATTTTTTTAAATTAATTTTGTAGACTAGTGTAAATGATAAAATATATGGGAATAATAATATTATCGGGATGTTGTAAATGGCCACAAACGTATTATAAAAATTAGCGTTTCTTAAAGGTAACTTATATAAACCTGAACACAATATATTTTATTATATTAGATAAGTGTATGCTTAAATGTTAACGTCGTTGGAAACGAGACAAATTGTTATATTATCCTAATATATTTTAGTATACTTGTAATGGTGTAATTAAATTAAAACACGCAAATTATATATTAATATTTTTTATGTTAACCGCGGCACATACATACGTACAAGTAAATATTTAAATAGCAACTAATACAGTACGTTCTTATTAAAAAAAAAATAAAAAAATATATTAAAATGTGTGTGTTATGCGTATATACGGGAACGTATTGTTATATTTCTAAATGTTATGCAAATAAGTAAGCGTGCCGATATATAATTTTAATCGCCTAGAGTCAAAAAAGTCAAATCAAGCTTATATAAATATTATATAATAATAATAATAATAATAATAATAATAATAATAATATTTTATAAGTAATATTTCACTATTATATAATACTCTTCCCAATAAACGAGTACCTATTATTAGGAACTAGTTAAAAATATATTGATATCTGATAAACGCAATTAAAAATTAGTAAACATGTTTTCAAACACACATACGAGTATACGTGTGGCACAGTAGTAAATATATTATTATAATCTGTACTGCGCGTTATACGAGTACTATTAGTGGCGGTTAGGGCCGGGCGAGATACGATGGACATGTTCTAATATTTGTTGAAATATACCCAGACACAAGGTACAAATGTCGGAGATACGCGAAAAATACTATAGACGTTTTTTAACGGATTTTATACAATTTATTGGCATTTTAAATACCCATCCGAAAAGAAATGACAAACGAAATAATGTATTTAATTGCATTTTACTCAATGATGCGATTGTAAATTAGAGACACTGTATCCGTTTTCGAAATGAAATTCCCGAATACCAACGTTTAAAAAAAAAAAAAATAAAATAAAATATTAATTTTTGCCGAGTATTTTATGGTAAAATCTGCATAAAGAATTAATCATTTTTATAATTATCATATATAATTAGAAATAATATAACAATATCAATTGGAAATTATAATGTCGACATACGGGGAAACTGTTATTTGGAATAGTATTAAATGAATAAATGTAATTTTAATATAAGTATTTAATTATACAGTAAGATACTTTCAAATTTTATTTATCTAAGATACTGGCCAGCCCTGTTAGCGGTTAGGTTTATATAAATAATAATATTACATGGAATGACTGCGTGTACGATTTGAACAGATATTTGAAACGAATAAAATTTGGATTTGTTATGATAATAATAATAATAATAATAATAAAAGCAATATTAGAATAAAAAGTAATAATAATAATAATAATAATAATAATAATAGTGTAATAATTATTAATAAAAAAAAAAAAAATGCTGATGATATATTATTATAATAAAAATAATAAAAATAATAATAATAACATAATAATAATAATAATAATAATGAAAATAATAATATTGTGCGACACGTTTACTCGAATGGTATTTCGATATTATATTATATAACATTATTATAATTACTTACCATTATTATTATTATTATAATTTTGTTTTTTGTTTGTTTTTGTATTTATGACTAAAAAAAAAAATTACACTCTGAGGGAGTGGTGTGCGCGACCGACGGTGCTCCTTTTTTTTTTTTTGTTTTTATCATTTTTTTCGCGCTCAGAACGGGGTCAACAACTTGAGTTTGTTGACTAGATCCCTTCTGAACCGTCTTATCGTGTTCCTGATGAACGGAAAGTTGGACTGGCGATCGTTGTTGGCCGGCAACAGGCCGGCTCGCGTGCACGACTCGCAGCAAAACTTTTTGTAGTACTGATGATTGCAGTAGGAACCTCTCACGATAAGTGCGCAATTGGCGAAGAACCGGTTGTCCGTACAGTTCGGGTGAATGTACAACCCTTCGAATAATAATCGAAAAAAAAAAAACAGATGGTCAAAAAATTGTTAAAAAAAAAACCTATAATTCTATATATTGGTTAGGTTAGGTTAGACATAAGTCCGGATTATCCGATAATCCAATAATTCCGGATTTGCGGGTTTTTAAATCCAAAACTTCGGATTGACCTGTACAGATTTCTATTTTTTTTTTTTTAAATCTTAAAATTAAATCCTAAGGTAGTTTTTTTTTATATTATAAAATGAGTTAAATAATTTTTTTTAACCTCAAGACTTGCTACCCCATAAACAGTTTTTTTGAGTAAAACAACGTTTGCCGGGTCGGTTAGTAATATATATATATATATATATATATTATATATAAATTAGAGTGTAATAATGTATGTGATTTGCTTCGTTGTATTTGTTTTTTAAAATACATTTTTATTTGTGATATTTTTTTAAATTGTAAAAACGTATTTAATGTTTTCCACATTTAATGCTATTAACAATATGATAATTATAATAGATTTCTAAAAAATGAATTAATGAATATATCTAAGATGGAGAATATATAAATCACAATTTTAACAACCGAAATTTGGATTCAGATAAAAATCCGGATTTTTCCCATCACTAGTATACGAGGAAAAAATAAATATATTTCGGTTTATGGAGACGCTGAAGATATTGTACAGATAGATTTATTACCCGGCCGATTTTCAGTACTTCGAATCGGGGGGAAAAAAAAACTAAAACGGACGCACGTGGTTTTGGTTTAGAAACGGAGCAAATTAAATAATTAAATTTCACAATAAAAATAGTCCTAAGGCCCCCGCAAACGGGTTTCCAAATTTTCTCCAATTTTATAAAAATTGAAAATTATTTTTTTTTTTTACAATTTAACAACCTTTACTACAAGACGTTCCACTAGTCTACTGCCCGATACCCATTCAAGGGGAAGAGGTACGGCCGATTTTAGTTATTTATGAACGTAAAGTAGCTATACGCCTGACAAAAATGTTGGTACATGCAGTCGTAGTTAGATTTAAAAAACTGAAAATACGTTTAAATTCATAAAAAAAAGTTTCCTTTGCATAGGCCGGAGAACTTTTTCAATTTTATCAAATTATTTACGAGAATAAAACGTTTAAAATGTCTACAGATTTGTCGATTTTTAATGGTAAATAATTAAATAGAAAAATGCGAATATCAAAAATATGTTTCGACCGATGCAAATTAAACCTGTTTATATACTCATAAATCTTTACATTTTCAAAATTGAACGACAGGAATTTCCGTCAGGCGTCTAGGTCTTTTCGACAAAAATTGCATGGAGTTTGCAGAGGTTTTAAGTTGGAACGACTTTATAATACTATTGACACCACAATTAAATTGTTAAACAGACAAGGATATAAAAAATAAAAAAATTAGAATTTTAGTTTGGTCTTTGGTCTGGCAAAAGTTGGATTCGTAAATCAATATATATGGCGACCGGCATTAGCCGGTATCAAATACGATCACCCAGTGCATTTTTTAAGCTAGTAAACCAGTGAAAATATTTTGACACCTAGTTGACAGTATTTCAAAGACTGGGCGACACACAATTTTTAAAAGAAGAATTTTTATTCTACGTAAATAAAAGAACACAATAAGGTAATGATTACAATAAAATTGGAGGTACACCATAATAATGGTCATATTATCGATATTAATACAAAATGCATTTAATATTGTAGAATATGAGAAAATTTAATTTGTCGCCCGGTGAAAATTCCCTAAAAAATGCATTGCGATCACCACCAACCTCCCAAACCCACGACTTTAGACCGATCTAGTCCAGCGGAAAAATAGCCGGGTTAGAAGTCAGACCGCGGCCGGGTAGCTCAGCGGTAGAGAATCGGCCCGGCAAACGACCCGAGTACTCGGGTTCGATTCCCGATCCGGCCACCTGATTTTTAGCACAATTTTCCGGACGAGAACGGTCGCGCCGGCAAATAAAAATACGTCGTACCTTCTATTGTAATGTTAACGGTTTTCTCGTCGGAGCTGTACGAGTTATACGCTTCGCATTTATATGAACCCGAATCCAAAGCGTTCGTGCGGACGACAATCAACTCGTTTTCTATAAAATCGAAAAAAACAAAAAAAATCAAAATTATATTGTTACGATCAACGGATTTTAGGCATCACGTTCAAAGTCTCCGTTTGCGTACTTATAAATATATACAGTAGAAGCCGCTTATTGGGATCACTGTTCATTATCTAATTCGCTTATTTGACTCATACAGAATTACACATTTATATACATACTAACACGTCTGTTGTAATCAATTACACAGATTAACGGGATCAAATATTCCATGCCGTGACCTTAAACGATGCCAATTTTCCGCTTATGATACTTTATTTGACAATTTTCTTTTGAAATTCCCAATACATTTTCCGAAAAATTGTTTTTTTGCGGGTTTTCAGTGACTAAAATGCTTTGATTTTCTCACGCAGTACCTCTTCCTCTCCATCCCCCTTCTAATGGCACGATTACTCTCCATAAGAGTTGTTGCCGCCACCTGTCGTAATCCTGAGCTGCCTATCCCCAGCTTTCAACTCCCAGGCTTTTCGCCCAATCCTCTCCTACCGCGTCGACACATCTTTACCCGAGTGTTCTTTATCCGGGCCTTTTTCCTCGTGGTTTCCATCCCATAGCTATCCCAACCGTCTCGTTTTCACCTCTTCTCATCGAGTAGCCTTTTCCCCGTTTTATTCTCAGACATTTCGCTCCGTTGACCCGTTTGGTTTATGTACTCGAACACTTTGTGGTCCGAAAACGTGAGTCCAACAAGCGCAGTATGCCATGTATGTTATTACAACAATACGCTTACCGGTTATTCGGGTCCGATCGTTGTTTTCGATTGTTTGTCCGTCTTTGTACCAGTTCACAGTGGGTATCGGATAACCGTCGACCGAACAAGGAATGCTCAAGTCCGAGCCCAGGGCGTACGTCGTAGTGGACAACGAGATATTAACTCGGACCGGTACTGCGGAGTGGAAAAAATGTACGTTAAACAATATTATATCGTAGGTGTTGAAATGCATTTTCGACCACAGCTATATTGTAGTCAATCGACTATACAATAATAATAGATAGCTACGCGAAAAAAAAAAATATACGTCAAAATATTATACTTTTATTTTATATAATATACAGGGCCGGATTGAGCCGGCGAGTTACCGAGCAAAACTCGGCGGGCCGCGATACATTTGATATACTTTTGACCATTTATATTATACACGCCTCGAAATATCGTATGTTCAATAAAATAACGAAATCGTAATATAAACAGCATGATAAAGAAACGGAATAACAATTAATTATACATATTATCGATAAAAATCGTTACTGTTTCTCGGACACAATTCACAATGAACGTGTGGTCAACAAAATATTACGATTTAAATCGATGGTGTTCCTTAACCTTTTCCGATAGACATTTTACACGATTTTTGCGGAACACAGCCGTCAAATAAAACATTTTTTTTAAATTGTATAATATATTAAATATTGTGCATGGAAATAAACCAACAAAATAACCCGAAATGATTCTTCGCTGTTATACACGTGTATCATACTGTTGTGTTGTAGAAATCGATAAAGTCAAACTGTTAAGACGATCAAACTAAAAATGTCGATTATTTTATGGATATTTTTTCCACTGATTTTTAAATTTTGGCGGAACACTTACTCTAAGTAAACGGAATCACCCGTTAAAAACTACCGATCTAAGTGCTGAGGGTCGTACCAATCGATTTGGTTGTTTTTTTTTTTTTTTAATATTTTGTTATTCAATGTAATCCGTTCGGCCATTTGTAAATCGAGCAACGAAATTGTGTCAAACAAATGTCAAATTTTCGGATGAATTTACTCAATTGTACCGCTTAAAATTCTATTACTCGGGCCTGTTTTACTTCTCAATCTGGCACTGGTAAAATCCGCCGAGAGTACTATAAACTAAATAATTATTATCACATACCTACGGGTCTATACTTTTGGTGTACTTATACTGTACGTGCGATTTACTTTTCCTAGTGAATTATTATAATATTATATTGTCCGCACAAGTTATAGAAAATATCAGGCGTAACAACGAAATACTCGAAATATTAAAAATAAGAAAATGTAGTGTAATAGTTTTAAAGATAAAAAAAAAAAAAAAATAATAATATTATCGACGATTATTCGTTATTCTACTATGGTAGACATTCAGTTATCGAAATGCAGATGTGTCTGTAGACTGTTTTCACGAATCGGTGAACGAATCAGGGGAGAGTTAAGAGGGGTATTATACCTACTCGATTGTCTTTCCGTTTTTATTAGAAACAAATGTCGTTCAATTTTTTTATTATTATTATTATTATTTTTTTTTTTTTGAAATTAAGAAATCTGGTTTAAATATATATATATATATATATGCGTATTATAGTTTAACGCGTAATTTTGTCCCTCCCGGACGGTTCTATTACGACTGGATGTCCTCATTGTTCTTATTCATTTAGTACCCATATACGGTAATTATTAATCGTATAAATACTTTGCACTATACGATTAAATCTGATTATTTTGTAGACAGTTTTCCAAACTAAACGTACAATAATATCTACCGTAACTACAAACATCTGAAAATTATATATTATTCTATTTTATGTATCTTCTCGAATAAACTTCACCGTAACTAAGTTTATAGATAACGGGTTTTTTTTTATTTTAAATACATTAAATAATAATTCGTTAGTGATAAGCTCAGATTATGTTCACTTTTACTGTCACAACAAATGAAAAGATAATGAAAAAAAAGTTAATTTATAATCAATTACTAATAAGTTTTATATAAAAGGAATAAAAAAAACCCAAAGCGCTTATTTCTCGAGCAAAACCCTTTACGGTACGGTTCATAACTGTTAGACTATATAATAATACTACGAAAAAAACAAATGTTAGTCATCTAAAAGCACGATTAGAGGCATTTTTTAAGTCACGCCCAATTTAAGAAAACACCGTTATACAAGAAGAAGTTCTAGATATAGAAATAAAAAAATAGCGTCTAGTTTCTGATATTATTACCTGATTATTAACGTGTTTGAAAACAATATTTGAAACAGTTTATTATAATGAAAAAAAAAAAAAAAAAGTACCTCCAACGATTTGGACGATTTATAAATTGCGCTTATGAAACTATTAAAAACATTCCGTTCGGAAAATGTAGACAATTTATCCATCCGCCGTTATTTTATAATAAGCGTCATAAGTATACAGAGTGTCCCACAAAGATATATCCGTTGCGATATCTCCTGAATTTAATAATAAAGATAATCAAATTCCGTTTTTTTTTTTTAATTGACCCAAAATATTTTTTTCGAAAAAATGTGATGACAATTTTATAGATTTTATTCTTCTGATAATTTTGACGTTTCGACTTTTTATTTTCATCGACCTCATGATTTTAAATTTATTTTTTTTTTTAATTTACAGCACAATTGTAATACTATTTTGTTGTAAACTAAAAACATTATTAAAAATCACGAGGTTAACAAAACGTCAAAATCACCAGAATAATAATAAGCTCTATAATATTTTCTTAAAATTTTTCGAAAATAATCAAATAAGAATTTATTTTGTGAGTCATATAAAAAAAAAAAAAAAAAAAACATAATTTGATTATTTTTATTATCTCAGGAGATACCGCAGTGAGCATATCTCTTCGTGGGACACTCTGTATATATATTCTGAAATCACTTTGAGGAGAGTATTTTTTTTTTTTTTTTTTAATCGCACGATAAATATACTTGTGATGACGGCACGGGACCACGACGCGATGTAAATTTATACGAAATTAATTTTTAAAAACTTTGTTGAAATTGCCTATTCGCAACCTCTTAATAGTTTTTAGTTATATTACAAACGATTTAACATTTGTTAGACGAGGAAATCGATAAGAACCATTACAATTAGACGCGTTTTCGTCTAGAAATTCGATGGGATCGAAATTTGTTTTTCGGATTATTGCGCTCGAACGTAATCACCGACTGTGCGCGAGCAGAAACGGTTTTTCTTTTAGCCTACGACGGTCTGTCCGCGAGATCAGACGACACCTAATACGCATATAATAAAAACATTAGGGATAATGTCACTATGCGGAACAGGGCGCGCGCGTACATACCGGTGAACACCTTCTGTTGGCGCGGCGGCGGCGGCGGCGGCGGTGGCGGCGGCGACGGTGCCGACGCCGTCGTGGTCTCGACTGCGGCGTCCGTTTGCTGCGGCGGCCACTGCTGCACTATCCTGTAAATGGGCGGCGGCCTGGTCTCGACGGCGGCGGCGGCGGCTGTCTGCTGCGGTCGAGTGACTATCCTATAGATGGGAGGCGGCCGGACGAGCTTGACGACGACCGGCTTGAGCCGGATCACGTCGCCGCTGGTCGGATGTCTGGGCGGCGGCACCAGGTACGGGTTGTCCGTCTGGCCGCCGGCGAACCCGGTGCCGTACGCCTGGAGCGTAATGCTCCACGACGCGGCCCTGCCACGGCCGTTGTACGCCTGGCACGTGTACGGGCCGAGGAGGCTGACCGTCACTAGACGGATGTACAACGAATGGTCGGGCCGCTGTTCGAACACGTCCGAGTTCATCGGCAACATGCGGTCGGCGCGCCACCACGTGACGATGGGCCTGGGCCAGCCGACCGCGTAACAGTGCAACGCCGTGGGGCTGTCCAACGAGACCACCACGGCCGTACTCTCCTCGCCGATCACGCTGGCTGACCGCGGTACCGGGTCTGCGGGTTAGTAGTAGAGGCACGGCAATACCGCGGATGGCAACGACCGAACGAAATACAACCAAACACATGCGAACACCGGGGGCGTATTAGTTAGTATATAGGTGTACAGAATAAAAGATTGTTAATACGCACGGATTAGAGTAGAAGAGACAAGCAGACAAGAATATTAAAGGAAATTATTAAACCGTCAGTAAAGAAAAGAAATTAATAAATTAATTTAAATTAAAAAAAAAAAATTAAAATTACGGCGACGCTAAGTAGTATACTATAATAAATAATTATTATACCGCGTCGAGTTAAAAAACCAATGTCCGACACACCGGCGGCAACAGAACAAACGTTATCGGGTAGGGGGGGGGTGGGGGAAACAAAAAAAAAAATCAAGGAAAATATTATCCGAGACTCACCTCTAACGGTCAGGTAGACCTCTTTTCTGATGGGATCACCGACCCCGTTGTTGGCCATGCAGATGTACAATCCCGAATCGGATCTGTACAGGCCGACGATCTGCAGTGTACCGTCGGCGAACAGCTTGTAATGACCTCCCGACCCGTCGATCTGAAACCCGCAAACACACACGACCCGACGGTTTTTACAAAACGTATAACGCCCCCGGAACAAATCCCCGGGGTTTATTACCATTTTTGAGTTCAATAATTATTTCAACATATTTTTCGTTTGATATATATGCAGAAGTATCTTCCCTTTAAAATTCGAATAGTAATTTTTGTCAAGAAATCAAAAAATTAATTTGTTTACCACTGTATTCGATTATATACTAAAAAGATTAATTAAAAAATGAACAATGAAACGCGACTAAATCAAATTAAAATCATATGATCCATATTATATTAAACGACCCGTCCAACTAAAATTAAAATCTTGTCCGTCAGATAAATATTATCTAATTTTCCCTCTATAATACATATACAGAATGTTAATGGAAACGTTTGTAATTCTTAAAGTTAAAGTTATCTACAGTCGACTGGTTAATGTCGACGTTATCCAATTTTCAACATTAACCGTAACATGTGTAGTGATATTACCAGTGTGGTGTTCTTCTGCCATACGATTGTCGGCGTGGGTTTGCCAATCACGACGCACCTGAGCGTAGCGTAGTTGCCTTCGTCGGCCTCGACGTTCGAATCGGCGTCTACGATTTGCGGAGGCGATTCTGTTGTCAAATCATAAACACTTTTAGTTTTAGTTTTCGTATGTCATTGTTATCGGTGTTAATACTAAAGCCACGGGTTATCACTACTTCAGAAACGGAAATTTTATTATATTCCCAAACTCGACTGGGACAATATGATTACGCATGGGGACGTGATGTTTTCTGCGAGGTAATTACACGTTCGCGTGAACGGGTTTGGGAAAGTTTAAACGGTTGATTAAAGTCGGGGAATAGCGAATGTGCGGTTTGAGGTGCACCCTCTTTTGCCGGCGGCTAATAGGAAACGATATTTTTAGGCACTGTTCACACATCAAAAACACGCAATTGTCGAACGAAAGGTTTTTGTAATAAAAAAAAAAAAAAAAAAAAAAATGCGGTAGAACGAAAAAGTTCCTCTGTTTTCACATTTCTCGCCAACAGGCGTTGCTCCTTTGTGTGATATATTCTCGCGGCGGGCGAAGCCACCAGCCGCACATTCGCTTGATCCACCGGCATTAGTGTCTACGTCATGCTTGACGCAAAAAAGTTAATTTGAATATATTCGAGAGGATCGATTATTTTTTTTCTTCCGAAAAGTTGTTTGAATTGCCTACACGCGACCCCATAAACAAGGCACACGCGCCGACCTGTTAAATCTATTTTATTGTCCTGATATCCTGCAGTCCCTAAGTCCATGCAGAACTTAATACGGCCGGTATAATATAATTATTATATTTAAAGCTCACCTTTTTCTTGCGCCACGCTTGTTGTCAAAGGTGTCGTCGTTGTCGTAGTAGTGGGCAGTGTTGGGCGCAAACAGAACGTACCGCATCCGTTGTAACAGCATTTGTCTTCTCCCATGCAATCGGCGTCCGTCCTACACTGTTCTGCGCAGTTGCTCTGGTAGACCGTTATTTGAGGACACTCGCCCGGTTTGAATACTAATAAAATAGAAATGAAAACAACAGCGGTCCTTTATTAAATATATATTGACGCGGTAACGTAATAATATTCGATTGGTTTTGAAAATTCATTGGAAAAAAAAAAAAAAAAACCTATGTATGAATAATTTAAAAAAACGAGTAGGTATATTCCTGATTCAGTGTCGTATTATCAATGGTAATTAAAAATGAATAATGCCTATTTTATTGGTTATAAAATAGGCGGTTAGGTATATTAATATTTTAAGGGGCAAAATTAAAACTTTAATACGTTTTGTTATAAATTCTACACCATGGAATTGTAACGTAACAAATCCATACCGGGTCTACACGAAGTCTTGTATTTTGTATCGCCGCTATCGGTCGTAATCACATCCACTATACACTGATAGTCAGACGGACACATTGATTTCTGGTCGGGTCCCGGCAAACAAGGATTATAACACCGACAGTCTTCGCAGCCGAATGTATTGACCCAATGTTCAAGACCATAAGGACATCTCGTCGCTTCTTCGGATAATTGTTTGCAACGCAATCTGCCCGCTTCACAAATGTCCGAAGATATTTGTGGATCTTCCGTTGGTTTTGACTGAATTTCGTCATCGATTTTATTTGCTGAATAACATAATATATATATATATATAACATCAAAAATTAATAATAGTGCGATTTTGTAAATAATCAAGACAATTAAAATGATAAAAACAAGTAACTATAATTTAATAATTAAATAATATTCATTTTATTCGTATCGAACCGCGATTTTTTTTTAAGTTTAATTTTTCAATATTATTAATATTTAACCTACATTGCCCGATATTAGTTTGGGCACTGTATACAATATCCGGATAATGTAAACGTTTTCCTACTTTGCCTTCGGAAATCGGGCATCGTGCACCTTGTCCGGGCATACAGTGACCGACTTCCTTGCCCGCGAAATACATTTAATTCAAAATTAGATATGAAATTAACTATTTTCATTTACCATTAGGATCGATATAAGGATAGCACGTTCTTTCGCATTCCTCAAAAGATTGGAATTTATTAGCGTTTCCTTCGCAACCACCAAATATAAACATTTCACACCGTCTCGTCGATGACTTGAAATACCACATACTGACCTAGTTTTCGGAAAAAAAAAAAAAAAACATTATTATCGTTCGAGTTATTTAATAGAATCAATCTCACGGTTTGAAGACAGGGTCCGGGATCGAGTGGAATAAGACAAGCATCGCTTGGTCGTGTCGTGGCAGTCAATGGCGACACAGCTACTGTTGTTACGGCATTTCGCACACAACGGGATTCGCATGATAATCGGTCGTTGAAACGATTTCCGTTTCCTTGACACCCTCCGTATCGGAATTGGAAACATCTATCGCTATTTTTATCATAATACCACTGTCTGAAATCTCCACGACACGGCCCTCCTATTTTCGGTAGCTGGCATAGGTCTGATAAGAACAAAATATAATAACGTTTTAATACTTTGTATTTTTATTTTAAACATTTAAACGCGGTATATCCATTATACCTTGGGCGTCGAAACACTGTTGCTCGCATTCTTGTTTAGACTCGAAACGGTTTTCATTACCTCCACAACCGCTATACATGAAATTTTTGCACACGCCATCGTGCTTATCGTAGAAAAATTTGGAAGTCGAATCGCTGCAGTTACCACGGTCTTGGTACAAAAAGCATTTATCTGCAAATTGTATAAAACAAAAAAAAATTACCGTATAAACCGTTATAAGGTAAATCCCATAAATATATATATATTTTTTTTTTTTAACCTTTTGAAATTTGAGGAGGTGCCAGTGTTGTAAGACGACCAGAATCGATACATTTATTTTCACAGGCGTATTCAGTAGCAAAATTATTTTCATTGCCACCACAACCGCCATAATAAAATTGTCTACAACGAGCTTCCAACGAGTTATAGTACCATCGGTCAATATAGTTACGACATTCACCGATAAGAGCGGGTAATTTACAAATTTCGATTTCTAAAAATCAACAGATTTATTTGTATTACTTCAATATTCTAATCTAATGTAAATATAAAAAAAAACTATAGCCATTTCAACGAGCACATGCTTACTTCTCTTAGGAGGACATTTACTTTCACAAGACTCTTGTGTCTCGTAATTGTTAGCGTTGGCACCACAACCAGTATAATAGAAAGGTCTACATGCATTTTCATTGTTATCAAAATACCACCTGGGGATCTTCTTAGTACAACTACCCTGAGCAACGGCCATCAAACACTCATCTAAATATGCACCAATCCCACATGCGTTTCATGTTAGTAGCAAAATATTGTTATTAGACAACGTTTAAGTAATATTAATATTAATGTTATATTCAATCTACACGTTATGTTATTATGCAATAATATAACATAGTTAAAACTAAAAACACATCAGTACCACGACAGACTTCACAAGTATAGAAAACAGATAAACACCACAAGTCTATTTTACTAATTAGGTTATTATGTACCTTTAAGTAACACCTCTGAATAACAATTCGCTTTACATTCGGATTGCGTTTTAAATCGATTTTTATTTCCACCACAACCTCCATACAAGAATTCCCTACATGATGTTTTTTCATGGTTATAATACCAATAAACTTTAGAATCTTCACACGGACCAGAGTCTTTTGAAAGTTTACAGATATCTTCTTCTAGAAAATAGATGGTATATAATAAGAATAAACCAAAATAGAAAGAAATAGGTAAACATGATTAATTATCGTTTTCTTTATCATGATTTGTCTGATGTATTTGTAAATTAATGGAATTTTTCAGATTTTTTTTTTTTTATGGTATATATAGTATTATTGAATAAGCTTATCTATCTACTTACGTCATGCAGATTTAAAACAAAATATTATTAATTCTACTTAAAAATTATAAAAAAAAAAAAAACTTTTATTTTTACTAAAAATCGAAAATATATTGTGCATACCTTGAGTTTTCAGTGGGTTTATACATTTATAACTGCACGATTCTTTGCTTAAGAAATTATTTTGATTTCCTTTGCAGCCGCCGTAGTTAAACGACGAACAGGTGCGTGCAGATTTATCGTAATACCAACGAGAGAAATTGCCTTGGCAAGGTCCAGGTGTGAGAGGTTGCTCACAAGGATCTGGAATTGATAGTTAAAGTTTTAATTTTAAAAACCGATTGTACGCTCAAATAAGCTACTGTTTTTAATACCCAAAGTATCGGGAGTAACGCAAAGGTGTTCGCATTCTTCACGTGTTTGGAATTTGTTATTATTGCCGAGACATCCGCCGTAAATAAATTTCGCGCATTGTTTTCGCTGCGTATCGTAGTACCAAGTGGGATAGTAACCTTCACACGGACCCGTGCTTTTCGGCAAGTAACATACATCTGAATAAAAAACCAAAGTATTTTTAATCGGTGTCTAATTAAAATATATATATATATATACAATTACGACTAACTGTATAATTGTTAGAAGTACGTTTAATACTTAATATTCTAATAAGCGGTATTGCGCATCTTAGTCCACACAAACCAGTTGATGATGGTAATCGAAAAGAACGTTATTGTTTTCTCTAAATTATTTTTATCAGCCGACAGTATAGGCTTCTATAGTCAATTTTTTTCTATTTATAGCGCATTTATTTACCTCGTCCGGACGGTTCGATACATATAGCTTTACATTCTTCTTGCGTTTTAAACCGATTATCGTTTCCGTTACATCCTCCGTACCAAAATCTCGAACAGCCACCGTATTGGTCGTCGAAGAACCATTTTACAGTGAAGTCGGAACAGCTACCGCGATCCTTTGGTTCTCTGCACCTGGCTAAAATGTCCAAGGTTGAAATTAATTTTAATATTTTTTATTGCCGTACAACAAATGTACATACCTCCGGGTAAAATAGGCTTGGATTGACATCCTTCAAAATTGTCTCCTTTGGCCTCGTCAATACCGTCTAAACAACAACCATATTTCGATACCTCACAACTGCAATTTTTATTTTCATCTGGTGCTGATGTTTTCTTATCACCGCAACAACCGTACTGAGAATGCTCACAACCGCATCCTTAAACAACAAACATTTTATTTCAAACTATCCAATAAAATATTCCACCTTCCACGCGTATACCTTGTGAATTCGGACCAATCGCTTTAGTGATACCGTCAGAACAGCAACCAAACTGGTATGTATGGCATGGGCAACCTTGATATTCTGGTCCCGATGCTGGTGTGAAATTATCTGGACAGCATTTGTGTTCAGTGTATTGACAACCACAACCCTGGTTGTTCGGTCCTCTAGAAGTGGTTGTGTTATCCGGACAACATCCGAATGGTGTATATTTACATCCGCAACCTGTAATAATAAAATATTATTCGTTACACGTAAAAAAAAAAAAATTATTAATGAAAATACCTTCTAAACTGGCCCCTCTAGCCGGCACTATATTATCTGGGCAACAACCGTATTCGGAATATAGACAACAGCCTTCTTTATTCGGACCATGCGCAGCGGTAGTATTATCGTCACAACATCCAAATTGTTCTTTAGCGCACTCCGCCATACATTCTACAAATATTTGTTTAGATTTAGTGTTGGTTATTTTAAATTGAGATAATTATAATGTAGTAATTAAATAACGTATAAAATTTATGATGTTAATTTAAATTTAAAAAAAAATAAAAATATGTAGACAAACCAATATTATTTGGATTATCAGTACAATTATCGAAATCAACTCCTAAACATCCTTCCAGATTATATCCGCTTGCTGCAGTGGCTCCGTCAGGACAGCATCCGAATTCTGATAGCTGGCATGAATCAGTGATCGTTTGTTCAGAAGTGGACGAAACCGAAATAAATTCAGTTGTCACTGAAATAGTTTTTAATCAATACAAATTGTTTAGTTACAAAATATAAGAATTAAACAGGCGCAGGCCGCTCCTCTTGATTATACAAATATAAAGCATAAATTAGTAGTCAACATTTTATATAAAAGGTCAAAATATAGTATTTTCAATTGCAAATTACATATTTATTCTAAAAATATTATTGGTTTAAATTTGTTAAATATTATAATAGGAAATTGAACGATTAAAAATATGTAATTTATTTTATATTAATACTTTAGAAAGTATTAGACGCTTGATTATTTTTTATTTAATCAATTATATAACTTACGATTATCTTGACAGCCGGCTTGATTTGGTCCAGTAGCTGCAGTGACATTGTCAGCACAACATCCATATGTAGTTTCTAAACATGAATCGCATTCTCCTGATCCTTCGCTACATTCATAACAGCCTTGAAAACTAGGTCCTGTAGCGGGCGTTAATCCATTAGGACAGCAACCAAATCTAGGATTTGTAAAAAAAAAAAAAAATTAAATAAATTTACACGCAAGTGTATAAAAAACATTTTGAAATATTATTAAACTTATAAATATTACTGAGTGTTTTTGCAAAGAAGAAGATCGGGAAGCGAAGTGGTAGGGTCTGGCAATTCAACGGGACATCCCTCATAATCATTTCCTTGTGAAATACTATAGCCATCCAAACAACAGCCATATAAAGTATAAATACATATCGAAGGAGGACATCCTTCATTTTTGGGACCAGTGGCTGGGGATACGCCATCAGTACAACAATTATACTCTGTGTCCTTACAAGTGTGTACATCCGGACAGCCTGGAATTTAGTTTAAAATCATAATAATAACTATTATTTATAGAAAGATATAGTGAAAAGTATATATTTCTTTAAGTTTTACCTGCGCTAAATGGCCCTTTAGCAGGAGTCTTTCCATCGAAACAACAACCAAATTCTGACTTTTCACAACCTATCAATTTTTTTATTTTCTTGCAAATACGTTTCCTTTTTGTTGTAATTTCTAGCAAAGGATTTATATTTTTGGTTTTTCCTATATTAAAATATATATTCAATAAATGATTATGAATTTTTCAATTCGACCAAATAGTGAAAATTAACATTAATAACATAAATATTAACCTGTTTTTGCGATTGCCTCTGTAGATGTAAACACGTCTGTAGATTGTGTATCGTCTGTAGTTGATAGATCTACAGATGTCCCTGTGTCTGTAATTGTCGAGTCATATGTAGTTGTTGATAGATCTGTAGATGTTCTTACGTCCGTAGTTGTTAAATCATCTGTAGATGTTGAAATGTCTGTAGATATTGAACTGTCTATTGATGTTGAACCGTCTGTAGATGTTGAAGTGTCTATAGACGTTGAAATGTCTGTAGATATTGAAACGTACGTAGATGAAATGTCTGTAGATGTCGAAATGTCTATAGATGTTGAACCATCTGTAGATGTTGAAGTGTCAATGGATGTTGATATATCAGTAGTCGATATTGAAGTTTCTTCGGTAGTACTGCTCATCGGTAGCTCTGTTGAGCTTGTATCTACAGAAGTAAATGGTGTAGATTGTTCAGTAGTCGATGGTCCGCTGCTCGATGATAGGTCAATAGTCGATTTAGAATCAGTAGAAGAAATAGAATCTGTACTCGTTTCTCGTGATTCATTCACAGTACTTTCTATATCAGTAGTCGATACAGGACTGGTTGATTCACTTTTTTCAGTACTACTTTCATTGTTGGTCGAAAATATATCTTCCGTTGTTGTAGACTCCGTCGGTAAAGTTTCAGATGAACTACTCGTTTGATCAGGTGTATAAGTAGACGTTATTTCTGTTGTTGACATATACGTTGTTTGCTCAGACGTAGACGAGTATTCTTGACTTGTCGAATCAGGCTCATCGGTAGTTAAAATGTTTATGTTCGAGATTTCTCTTTTATTCCGTTTATTAGAGGATTTAGTAGCCGGAGTAGTCGTCTTTTTGATTTCGTCCGGAACAGTGGTTGTTTTGTCGTTGTCGTATGTAAACTCGTCGGTAATTGTTGCGGTTTCCACGTTTACAGTGGTTATGCTGTCGTCGGGTGATTGTGAGTACGACGACGTGGTAGACTAATAAAAAACGAACAAATATTATTTAATTAGGCGAGCGCACGGAATAAAATTGAAAACCCTATATATATATATATATATTTTCTAGAGCTTTCAAAACTTCATCAGTTGATATATCTATCGTATATATTCAGTAATATTAAATTTATATATATAAAAAAAAAAAACAATTACTTCGTTATCTGGTTCGATTGCGAATGGAGTTACGGTTATCATTTCATCTTCGCATTCTTCTTCGAACGTGTCTTCTTCCGAAATCGGTTTGTGTGATTCGACCGGCATAATTTGATCTATTTGAAAAACAAATAAAACGCGATATAGGTAATTCTAATACAGATACATATGTATCGTGTGCTTATATAGATGAATATTTTTTTTTACCTTGTCCACACGGATGTTTGTTACATTCATCGCTCGTGTATAACAGCGTTTCGGGTTTACATTGACTTGTGTCTACGGTCGAATTACCAATCATACAAAACACCTTCCTGCTCTTTTCTCCAGAACCGCACGGTTTTGAACACTGTGCGTAAACCGAAGTAAATTAATAAATCAAGATTTCGTTTATTGAAATAAATTCTTAAGCAATCGTAGGTATTTATAAATACATACCGCAGTCCACGGGCCTGAAAACCACTGTCCTTTGCACGTTTCTTTTCCAGTACAGTTTTTAGTATCTTCGTATTTTTTACTCGGGTCGCATTTTGCACTATCGACTTTTTTTATAGACTCGCCGTCTAGTGATCCGCAAAAAACTTTTCTTACTTGTACACCAGTGCTACATTTCGATGAACACTAAATACATTTTTATATATCATCATATTAAAATAGTCTACGAGTAAAAATTAAATATAGAGGCATAATAATAACACGACAATTTAGTATACCTCACTCCATTGGCTAGCGTACCACTGGTATTCGCATGCATCGGAAGATGGACAGTTCCTTACTGTTTCTGGGTATTTAGTTTTCGTGCAAAATTTAACATCGAACAATTTCCCCTTGGCATTTGCACAAATCACTTGTCTAGTTTCAAAATCCAAATTACAATCGCCGCACTGTCCGAGAGAACAAAATATTTAATTATAACCGCAGATAAACAAATAATATTATTAATTCGTTGTCATTGTGCTTACTCCTGACCACGCGGATGTTACCCAATCGACGCCTTCACAAGGACGCAAATTACACTGTTTTTCTACGTCCGGTTTTTGAGTATCGCATTCACCATCGCTTAAAACGACGATTTTCTTATCCACTTTTCTATAGCAACTTACTTTTCTAGTTTGTTTTCCCGGTCCACATAATTGGTCACACTGTGAATAAAACAAAAATATTTTAGTATTTTATCAAATTCAATAATACACGTGTAGTACTTTTATTGAACTATATATGGTGAGCGATGAGGGAGTTTTAAATTTGCGGCAAATAATTAATGATTATTGTTAATATATAAAATATAGGCGGTATAATTAGTTACAATTCGGAGGTGGCTGCTCTATCATTATTATAATAGAGTTCAAATGGAAAAAGCGAAAAAAATATCTATATAATATTAGTATATGGCTAAATGTATACTTACGGGTTTCCAAGGGTCGGAATGCCATAATGGACACTCAAGTCCTACATTACATGGTTGTACAGTATTCAATTTAGGCCCATCGTACTGATCACAATAGTTGCTATCGACAGGAACGTCTGTACCGTTTATTCGTCGCATGCATCCAATCTAAAACATTTTTCAATTCGAAAATGTTAGCGAATTTATAATTATCAATAATTATTATTTTACGTCTCTAGTCTGTGTCCCGTTTGTCCCACATTTGTGCGAGCATATCGTCCAGTTGGCCGGAACCCATTTAGGCGGGCACGGTTCCATGGAACACGATTGTGTTTTCAACGGTTCCAAAGCTGGGTCACAAAGTTCTGTGGACGCTGGCGTTGAGTCGTTCTTTTGAGCACACCAAACATTTCGTGTTCTCGTACCTAAAAAAGGTTTTTTAAAAAAATATCGCCATACAATATAGCGATAAACTCACCAATCTATTGGTAACTAATAGATAATATTATAACTACGACTTTATCAATAAGTACAATTATTGATATTGTATAAGTAGGCTATAAATTAAATTTAAAAAAATCGGTACGGTAAAATGTGTTAATCGTTACCCGATTGTATATTTATAACTAGGTAGTCATTTTTACAGAGTTTTATCGAGTTTTCCTGATGGGGTTAGGGTTGGGTTATTACCAAAAAAAAAAAACTCCCAGAAATTAAAACCTGTTACATTAGATGGGTAATATTTGCTTACCACCACCGCAGGTTGTGTTGCATTCGGTAAATTCATTGTACATCCAATTGTATCCTCTAGACAATGTTTGTTTTACAGAACTGGTCGGAATACTATATTCATATTCGATTCCTGGATTGACTTCTTGGTAAAGTAACTACGGTGTGCAAAACATAATACAATTATAATTTTTAATAATAATTGTCTTTGTGCAAAACAAATATCCGTAATTGTTTTATTTTATACTTTTATGAGTTTGGTAAATAAATACTTAGTTATATTTATATATATATATAATATATTTCGAATTTCTTAAAAAAGTTAATAATAATTCATTAGTAAAACCATTACTTTATTTTTTTGTAATTGTATGACTACAGTGGACGGGTTAATAATTCGTATTAATATCGGTCATTATATTATTATACACGAAAAAATAATTAAAAAAAAAAAAAATAATAATAATTGCAATTTGGACTTACGACAATATAAATAGCTTCTGATATCGGTCCTAAAGCTGTAACTATTTCGGGTGTGTAAAGAGCTCGTTTTTTCCTTTCGTAATGGAATACTGTATTGCAGATTGGCAAACTTCTGGGATAATCGATTTTCCAATTGCCGTTTAAGTAGTAGTGTCCGGAAATATTTCTTATTGCTTTATATTAAAATAAAAACAATATTTTCAAACACCGCGTATACCTCCTGACGTATAAGTATTAAAAAAAAAAAAAAACTGTTAACAAAGTTACCCAAATAATTGTTCGATGGCTGAATTTCTCGTACTCGTATGTTAGTGGCGCCTGCCGGGATTAGTAATATATCCGTGTACCCTACAACAAAAAGAACACCGGTCATTCGGAAATATTAAACTTTATATGAAATAATACGTAGGCAAATATAAACAAATTAACGAAATATCTGTTGGATCAAATTAAAAAAAAAGAAAATGTACGCGGATAGCCGGTATATTTAATTTACTTTGTATAGGTTTTTCGTACACAATAGAAATCGTTAAATGTCAAGTTTTACATCTGAAAAAATCCACTTGTGTTTTTTTCGTATCACGAGATTTTATGAAACGGTGTACAATAATATACCAGTGATTTTCGTTACCAAATCGTACGTGTAATTATTACGACAACATACCGTATTGTAGATCGTTCATGTCCAAAACGCCTTGGACCGTGTTGCAGTCACTATTGTCGCCTCCGCAATTACGACAGCGATCTTCCCTGACGGGCGATCCGAGTAGATTATCACATCCGACAGACTGGAATTTAACACAGAAATAAGGTATTGGTTAACACAAATGTGAACGTATTAATATTTCGCACGTATTCTACACAGGGGCGTCCCCGGACGGTAATTTAGAGACGGGAGTGGAGGGCGATTTGAAGACCATTTGTTACCAAGTGTATGCAGGTATGTAAACAAGTCAAACAATTCAGACTTTACTAAGTACTGTCGTACATTTTATTGTGTTAATAATTATTTCAATATCGACAGCATTTACCCACGTAATAATAACATCGGGTTATGTTAGATTAGGGCAGATATATACCATGGGGTTTGAATCATCTCCATTAATGAAATACGCTTACCCCTCATTCCCCCCAATCATAGAAAATTGCTGTGCACGCTTCTGTTTACTGTATTGCGTTTATTGTGTCTATATTTCGATGGTCGATAAAATTGGATGGGAAATTTTAAATAACGTTTTTACATTTCACCTTCGGATACAACTAGGACGTGATTGTCTCAACGAAAAGGGTGCAAAGGGAATGTTGAGACGGAATTCATACGCAGTGATTAAAGTACAAAGTTTTTATAGATATAATACCGGCACGACACCTCGATACTAATCGATACCTATCAAAATACAAAACGAAAAGAAAAATAGTCAAATATAAATAAATTAAAAATAAACGCGTGAACACGTCGATTTGGTATACATGTATCGTTGTTTGATTAAGTAGATAATATAACGATAATATTAACGAAATATTATATTGCTCCAGAAAATTACCAAACATTTGCCGTCAACGCAGACGTCTAATTTTTCTTCGTCACATTTTGTACCGTCAATCACTTTATTTTTATGCCTGTAGTAAAATCGTTCCCCTTTTGGCATACAGTTTAGTTCACATTTGTTCGGAGCTTTGGTGTACGGTATCCATCTGTTCAAATAATTTATATTTACATTTTTGTTCTGGTATACATTTTTTTTTTTATTTCTATTTTACTTACTCGTAAGTTGTTCCTTCGAATGGTACTCGATTAAACGCTGAACATTGTTCGCGACGGAAATCCAAACTTTTTCTAGGGCATTCCTAAGAAAAGTAAAAAAATAACTATTTAATTGATCTTATACTAAATTAAAAATAATAAAGACATTTTTATTTTTATTTAGTTTTAACCAATTCTCAATTGTTTTACGTAAAATATATTAAACAATTATTCTAGTCTTTTACGGTTATTTACAAAAGCGTATTCGAATTACACTAAACACTTATTTATTTAACATAATACGATATAGCCATAATTTGTATGATTTATTATGGGTCATATTATAAATACAATTATATAGTTCTAAATAATTTTAGAATTGTAATTTAGAAATATTCTACACTAACGATATAGATAGATACGTAGGTATGATACTCACTTGAATATTACACGAATAATATCTTTTCGATGGTCCTACGCAATCTTCGAAACCGTCTTGGCTGAAAATAAACACAAACAATTCATTAAAAATACTCTAAGCATATTTATTAGGCTCGGAGTGTTTAGTGGAAATGATCATAATCTATGAGTCCAAAGTCCATAGATAGAAATGTATCTAATCGCACGAAGATCAGTATTCGACGAGTGCCGAATTTAGGCACGTCCGTATTGGTGTTTGTTAAACAGAAAATAACAACGCCAATAATAATTTTGGCTAATGCATTTTTTTAGCGAAAACTGTACACGTTACATGTAGTACATATATTATGTACAGTGTTCCTTCGTTGAGTTCCAAATCCCAATGAAATTACTCTCTTTGGCTATTTTTCAACTCCCCCGGGTGAACGGGAAGGGGTTGGGTAGTCATGACCAAATTTACCCAAAATAACTTTCTTATAGCGATGAACAAAATGAGAGGGGTTTAAAATTAAAAGTATCGATATTTTTTTCTTTCTTCTATAAATAAGGACCACCCTGATATGTACTGTAATAGGTAGTGAAATATTGTATTAACAACATTGAGTTACGGACATTTTTAATTAAATGTATAAACCGTCATATTGTATTAGATTATAATAGGTTACATTATTTGTGTTATATTATACGGGTATAATAATTTAATAATTTAAAATTACCGATTTAAAAAAAAAAAAATTTACGCCACCCTAAAAAGTGGTAAAATTATTTAATTTCCTGTGCCCTTCCCTTAAACCGCATTAAGCGATTGACCACTAACATACATCGAGTTAGACTCGATACCTCTGATTATCCAGTATGCATAAATATATGACCGAAAGCATAATATTTATGTTATTATAAAATGAGTACCTGGACGACAAACAATTTCTGCTTTGAAAAGCAACTCCTCCGCCGCAGCTACGAGAACATTGACTATCGTCGGACCACGAACTCCATTGACCATTTTCTGGACTTTCGTTTTCATCCAGAAAGACATGATATTCCGGTATAAATCCAGAGCTGCTGAATGTGTTGTTCCATTGTTGTCTCTTGTGTCGTCCGTGTCGGAATCGATGCTAATAAAGAATATAAAAACCGCGTGTTACATTATACGTATATTTAAACCACAATTTGAACAATATTGAATATCATAATCATTTTTATTTTTTCAAATTTCGTACAACATATTTAAATTATTTTGCTGTTGGTTAATTTATAAACAAATATTAGTATAATTTCGAGTAAATCTGTGATTATTTGAGTCAGGGACTAGAACCAGAACCGAAAGAATCAGTTCTCGAAAATTTGAAAACCGGAACCTTTATTTTCTAATCCAAGAAAGTCAGTTTTTTTTCTCCAGTTTTCTTGGAACAAATTTTACATCTTTTGTGTTTTTATATATATTTTACAATTACCCACACAACATAACTAATAACGCATTTCGATATTGGTATTACATAATATTATCCAATAGGTAAACTAAACAATGTGAAAATTATTACACTGTACAACAGCAGAATTGACTTTGGTGACCTAACCGAAACCGATAAGAACCGGAATTTTAATTTTTTTTTAATAACCAAACTTATACACTTATAATCATCATTAAGGTTCTAGTTCCTGATTTGAATATCTAATTACGTACAATATAATTTTTCGTATTGCTTTGTTACGCGAGGGTCTAAAACTAAGGCATTTACCATCAATTTTATCCATGCATTATTTATCTCTTATTATTATTTAATAATTTAAGACTGCGGTGACAAGAATTTAAATAAAATATTCATGAAAAACATAAATTCGTTTAATATTTATAATCGTGTTATAGTACCTGGACGGAATATTTAAGCTATTGGATTTTATGGCTTTTTATTATAATAACATTTTAACATGACGACGGGTGTTGCAGCATTTATTTTTACTACGGTTGTAGGTGCACGTTGTTGTTATTATTTTTTATTTCTAGAAGTTCTGTACAATAGTATATGGTCGCTTTTTTTTTAACGCAATAATTATTATGACCGCACAGTGGTACATAATAAATAGCACAACTGGCATATACCGCGTTATAAAATAAAAAATAAAAATAAAAATAAAATGAATAACCGCGGTAGAGTATACCGCGTATTTCTATATAGTATTATCATTATAATATATAATGATACCGCTACTTTATATTATTATTAAATTTAAATATTTCAACCATACCTATATAATTCAATTTTGTTTTGTTTTTTTTTTTTTTTTTTTTTTTTTTTTTTCAAATTTTAATTTTATAACTCGTTAATTTATAATATTTTTAATAAAAATAATAATACTTGGTAGAAAAAAAAAAATTACCGACGGTGGACGTTGACTACTGCAGACACATATAATAATAACGCAATATATATACATACTACTATACGAAATCGAGAGTTCGTTAGCGGAGTTGATTAATGGAGTGTTAAAAATAACGCCACGACACCCTGTCACGGTCCAGGTGCTCCACACGATTCTCTAATCATCGTGGTCGTGGAGAAAAAAAAATGGTACAAAATTAATGAAAATAACAGCGAAACGCAACTGATGTGTGTATTGATTAGAAAAATAAGAAAATAATAGGCAGTGTTAATATAAAAAAATATATAATATTTCCAAACCTATTCCGAAAACTGTGAAATCACGAGTTTTTAACTATGTAATTTATACACACACTCACACCAATGTGTTTACGTATACGTGTGTGTGAAAGAGTATTATTATTATATACCGCATGCATTATAATGTATAGGTTTAAGTATTAAGTAGGTATACATGTATAATATAAGACTATTATAAGTATACGTGAGATACTCATCTTGAAAATACGGCCTATTCGAATTTTATGTGAATAATAAGCTGACGGTATTTAGTTTAACGGAACGTTTGTCTCGAATTACGTTAATATTATGCCGTTTAGCACCATAAAAATACCGAGATATTTGATACGGTATCGCCCTTTTATATTATGTATTACGTGTAATTAAATTCGAGATTTTCTTTTGTAAAATATTATTATTCCGAAATAAATCTCTTTAAATAACCTACCTACATATCGTTTTTCCCAGCTCACATTCACTCGGCTAATTCGATATTTTAATCTACTTGATCGAAATTCAAAAGTCCGTTATCGCAATAATATAAACATATATATATATATATAATTTTCTGCGGTGCCTGTATTCGATTTAATATAAAAACTATTTATATTCGGTTAATTCGATAGAAATTATACGAAAACTTAAACGTACTGTAGAATCTTATAAACATTTTATTAACGTAAAAAAAAAAAAAAAAAAAAAATGTATTTTACATTTATATTTACACGTGTTTATATAAGTTGAAACAGAGCAGCTATTTTTTTCCCCTTACATTTTTAAACATACTACTCATTAACAATCTGTAACAACATTTCGTAATTTCTTCAAAATAATAATAACCTGGCACAAATTATGGACATAATATATATTTTCAAACGGGTATACAGTAATTAGGAAAACAGTAATAACAATAGCGCCAGAGTACCAGGACAGACACAACACGAAGGCCGCTTAAAATCATAAATGTACATACTTTAAAAAAAAAAAAAAACTATTGACATAGTCAAGTAGATCTAATATTTTTACTAATTCTGATTTGAAATACGGTTTAACCTGAATCATAAAAAGTATTTTATTTTTTTTCTTAACGAACGCCAAAATCAAGTATACATACCTAAATGTAATATTATTTGTTTTTTTTTTTTTTTTTTTAATATTATTCTACACGATTTGCAAATTTGAACGTAACAACATTTAAAACGCGATTGCTAAAACAAAAATGCGAGAAGATAAATTATTATCTAATGATGATAAAACTGGACCAAACCGAATGTTTGTAACGTTTTAAGAGAATTTTAAATCAACCTCTTGGGAAACGACGAGGGTGATTATTTGCACTTATCAAGATATTTACAAGTATACAACCGTGAGAATATAAGAAAATATTGTGCCGAGAAATTAAAGATCTAAGATTACTCTTCTCATAAATTTGAGGTTCGTGATTCATGCATATTTAAAACGAAACGCACGAGGGATCAAACTGTCGAGTACAAGTTGACCTCATACTCTCATAGAATAAAATAAAACAAGCGCAAACCATCGACGTTTTAAAATATATAACATCAACATTTAATTTAGGTAATAAATTATTCATACATCTAAAGAATAATATTTTGTTTTTACTACCATTTTGTACATGCCCAAATAGTAATGAAAATAACATAATTATTTTTCAAATTTTAATTCTAGTTACGTGTATCTATAATCAAGTACTATAAATATAGACATTTTGAAGTATAGATATTGATTTTACAATATAAAAATAGTTTACGGTGTAAAGTTTAAAAGAGTGAAGTGTTCGTGAAGATATAATATTAATATTATAACTCATGGAAATTTCTCACGAGAAGAATTATTACTATTCTAGTGCATACGATTAATTTTAACGTTTCATAATAAAATGTCGTGTGGTTTTTTTTCTTTCTTTTATTTATACCGGCACTATATTTTATTCGTTTTATACCGACACATCGGAATTACTTTTATGCCTGTTAAAAAATTATTGTTGTCAAGACATATCTTCTATTGAACGAGATTGGTGTTTAGGTATATCAAAATAATTATTATAATATTAACAGAAAAACTATAATTACGAGAGATTCCACACTGTTTTAAGGGGATCAAAACGTTTTTTTTTTTTAATATTTATACTGGTACACTTTATAGCAGATTTTTTAGCTACCCATAACACATGAATGTAAATATATATATATATTAAATATATAGTGAGTTTTTATTATTACGTAATAATACAAATGTGATCTGTTGGACGACAACGATTTTCAATCATCGTCGACCATGAGACATAATGTTAAATACCTAGTCGAATTGTCTACAGACCGTGTGGCTTCGAATATCATTGTGACACGAACATTATATATTTTGTTATTATCTCATTTTTCACTAAACACACGTCATCATTCATATAGGGTTTCAACGTTAACAGTCTGATGTAACCAAGGACAACCCTAGAGATAGATCATTGTAGTTATTCCTTTACCCGAGTGCGTTAAACCTGAGGAGAAACACAAAATTCGATTAAAATCGAGTTCGACGACCTTTTTTATTAAAAAAAAAATCATATTTTAGTTGTGATTTATAATCATAATAATAATAATATAATATTATATAATATAATTTAAACGAATTATGATTTTTAAAAAAAAAAAATATATTACGTAATGAGTATATATTATAGATATTACAATTTCGGTATTACAAACGGTATTGTTAAAAAAAAAAAAGAGACTCAAATATACTATTTCATTGAACAAACAAAATTGATTCGTTATTACGAAACGATAGAATACGGAATAGCCTCTCCTATTCATAGTATCTACGGAGTATTTCATTGATAGAATGTGCCAAAAAATTATATTATGATAATCACGGACAGCGGTCGACCAAAGAATTCAAAATGTCTCATTGTTCTTCCGGGTTCCTTTTCAAACTACCCAACGTCTTTTCGCCGCCGTCCGGCACATAACTTCATATTTAACATATTTATAACGGATACGAAAATAGCATAAAATTTTTATGTATTATATACAATTATTATGTGTGTACAATAATAATTGAAGAAATTCGTAGGTATTGTTTAACACCGGAATTTTAAAACCCTACAAACTGGCGATCGATGTTTAACAACATCCGTTCGATTAGAACAACGAGCACGTATTTCCAACCGAATTTAATAATAAAAAAAAATAAAAAATCATAAAAATATTTATACATTTCTTTTTTTAAAACTATTCCTCTTAGTGTGGTGGTTGCCATTATACATACACATAAACGCAAAACCAAATAATATTAACCGTTAGGTGTATTGTGATCTCGTCGGTTATATATAGTATTACAAATATTTTAAAAGTGGACTTATTTTATTATCGCAACCTATATCGGGTTCATATACGTATATTATGGCAGAGAGTATAACTGAAATAACTGATGGATAGGTTATGATAGGGACGGACACAATTGTGCACTAGACATCAGAGTACCATATGATTATCGAGTTTTCCTATAAGATTACCAAAAAATGTGTATACTGATTTCCGTAATGATTATGATTCACTCGTGCATTATGGTGTCCGTGTCGTTACGTAATACATCTCACTTGCGTACACATTTTCACTCTTATAAAAAAAAAATTTGTAAAGGTAAAATGTAGAATTTATATCTTTACGATGAATTATTGCTAACGAAAAACGAATCAGAGCGAAGTTCGGTTAATCTCTTTATGATTTCCATTAAAATTCTAATTAAAACGTTTATAAAAAATACTTCTTCGTAATATATCGAATTTTTTTTTTTTTTCACTACCGCGTGCAACATATGATGAACCCCGTGTAATATTTCCAAGCATTTCTAGTTTG
This sequence comes from Tuberolachnus salignus, assembly GCA_956483605.1. Lineage (NCBI taxonomy): Eukaryota > Metazoa > Arthropoda > Insecta > Hemiptera > Aphididae > Tuberolachnus > Tuberolachnus salignus. The sequence goes on along the minus strand of OY101435.1, from coordinate 30,913,957 downwards.
CCAAACTAATTTCATTCGCATAAAACAAAATAAAAACTATACAAAACCCGATCAGATGTCTATAAATAGGTAAAAAATCGCCAGAATGTTTTGAAAATTGGTCCGCGCCTATTAAAAATGGCTAATATTAATATTCTATGAAAATTTCGGAATTGCAACTGGATTATTTTTAATCTAGTTACAACACAATGTAAAAAAATCAAAAATAAAGAAACGGTGCCAAGTATGTATTTTTTTTCTGAACCGTAACTTTAAAAAAATTACAAATTATAGAATCTTTTAACGTTTTAAAAAATATATGTTATTCGTAAATTGGTTATTATGTTTCTATTATTATTATGTATTATACATATATTAGCATATAATAATATAGTTAAACGCATGGATTATTGTTGAATTTTTATTTAATTCGATTATTCTAGTAGAACGCGTTTAAAAATGTGCCTATATTATTTTTTGTATTTATTCATGTGGTAAACGTGTGTTTAGGTCGAAACCAACCATGCACGCAATAAAGCTAAATGACGTGTCCATTAGATCGATGCCACACGAACCATACGAACAGAAAATAGTTCGAAAAATATTATTTGGGTAGGTACTGCATGCAGCGATGATCAAACGGATCCACTGCAGCGGTCTAATCTTGTACGGGTTTTATTTTTGAATAATAATTATAATTTAATTCGTAACAAAGCGACGAGACGAGATATTTGTCATATTTTCGTATCCATTGTGTTGTACGTAGGCATGGGAAACTTGACTTTAAATCACCATTATGACGTGATGATAAATAGCTTTCGGTGACCATTATGTTTCCGTTTTGCCGGACAAAAAGATACGGAGAATATAATATGTGTACGTTAGTAACCAAAAAGCCATACATATATGATTTATGACCGTTAAGAATTCCCCCTCCCACATTTCGGAAAAGGGGGAAAAAATAGAATAATATATAATATTTAAAATACACACATATTTTAATCGCTTGGCAAACAGGTGCAGGTAAATAGGAATAAGGGCAAATTAATCATAATATATTAAGTCATTTTTTAGTAGATTATTTTGGTATTTGAACGTTTAGTAGCAGGATTATCTTATATATTTTAATAATAAATGTATGGATTACATAAATTATTTATACATAACGCACTATATTATGCTATATGAAATTATATAATACTGGTTTATACGTTTAAAAGTGACAAAACTATAAAATTATACGCATATACGTTCTCAGATTAAGGGGGAGGGGCAATGGGGCTAGTCTCCTGGGTTCAAGAACGTAAAGCGCCCTCCCGAAGTAATGCCTTACGGCGGTTCCGGGAGCCAGATCTATTGGCGGTTAAAAAAAAAAAGAACGTAAAGCGACCATTGTGTCATCATTTGTATTCATATAAAATGGTATTTAAAAATGTTTGTGGTAAAAAAAAAAATGGTCGTAAAATTGTATTATATAAGGCGTGGGTCTATTTTCAAGTTTGTCCCTGTACGGTCTCGTTCGCTTTATGGCTATCCAAATTTGTATTAATATTTTAATATTACACATTATATTTGTCAACCGTTTAGTAAAAGACAATTGTAATTCTTTCTTTTTTGTGGTCATACATTTGTCCGTCTGCTTGCACACAAAATAACGATAACATGTGAAAATCAGCAAATTCGCAGCGACAGACCGTAGAAATATTTTTTACATTTTCTTAAAATGTTACGCCACCGAAATGCTGCGTATGTTACGTGTTGGACAAAGAGAGAAAATATCGGGTATCCGTTTCCCTTGAATGTCGAGGCAGGCTCCCACGTGCGGACTCGAAGCCGACATTATTAGCCGATAGCTGATTTATATATATATATATATATACACATTATACACGTATATATGATAAAAAAAAAAAAAAAAAAAAAAAAAAAAAAACAACACTGTAGTTTGAAAATGTAATATAAAAACCCGCGGGGTGTACGCCGAAAACGGATATATTTTACGAAACGTCTAAGATATTCGTCAGTTTACACCCCCGCCCCCCCCCCCGATGATATACTGCGATATCGCGCGGTGTTGGTGTTTAGGGCCACATAAAAATCACGTGTTCGTTGACGTTTTTCGTCGACGAGTACCGTATTGAATGGCATCGCCGTATTTATCGTGTTCATAAGTGTTCGTCGCCGCCGTTTGGCGCACATTGAAATGGAAATTCGGCGCGAACTGAGTCGCTCGCGCGGTTCCACGTGTACGCGACATTATATTATATTACGCAACATACGTACACCCGTCGCTATTGAGTAGTGCACATACGACCGATCTTGTGGACTGCGAAAACGGTACGCGGGGACGTGCGTTGCACATTTTTAATAAACGCGCCAGGCATCCGATTAGCGGCGAGAACCGTTTGATGTTCGGATTGCACGCACACGCACGCGCACACAAAAATACCCTATCGTACATTATATTAGTTTTGTAGAATAGTAATAATAATAATTCCTATACACTGGCACATGGCCGGCACGTGTGTACGGGTTTTGACGAACGGTTGCGGCAGTGTGCGTGACGGCGAGGGGCGCTCGGGACGTACAACAAGTGTAACCGTTTTTATACGTGTACGATATTTACACCACAAAAAATAATAATAATTTATCTATACGAATTAAACAAAGAGGCTGTCTGTCTGTATTTCTGTCTGTCTGCCTGCCGGTCTATGGCAAGCCGATCTATAACAAGCGTAGAGTTCCGAAGTTTCGAACACGAGTGGCTTTTACGTTCCAATTTCCGGTCTTAAAAACGGAATTTTAAGATTTCAATTCGCCAACCGTCGTAAATGCCATAGTAATGACCTTTGAAATTACAGATAATATTGCTAGTACGTAATATACGTTTTACAAAAAACCCCTTGTACCTTTGTTATTTACCCGAATGTTATAATCATGTTATAATGTTCGCAACGTCAACGGTCGCAATTCGTATATTTTATTTTGGGGGGTCCTCAAATCGCAAAAATCATTTATAATATAATAATATTTCTATACCTATATTTATTATGTAAAATAATAATAAAATAAAATCCAAAGTGATTAAATTAACAGTACAATTAATATAATCATATAGATTGGGGGTTTTTTCAAGCATAGTTTTAAAAATCCATAATACACGGAATATATTATATAAAAAATGTATATACAGGGGTAGTTAATTACAGTACATAGTGTGATTGGATACAAGTTACGAGTTACAGTTACATTAAATGTTGCATACAAATTATTATAGATTTATAAAAAAAAAAAAATAGTTGTAATTTTGTCAGTAAATAAAATACATTAAATTATACAAAAATGTTATTTTGTTTAGTATTTAAAATAATTCCTTTTTCACCGTAAATTAAAATTGTTCTTAGCTAGCCGTCCTCACTCGTTCTTATCAATTCTCAATTATTCTATTCCATAATTAATGGATTTGTTTAGAGATGATAATCAATACAATTACTTGAACAGTTAGTTGAAATAATAATTAGCAGTTGCCAAAATAACGACTCGAGACGATTTTCGTAACTTAGGTGTATCTCTTATAACGAGGTTCAAATTAAATCGTAACGAGTTACTTTTTAAATTTAATGTCAGATGTTGTAACTGATTAATCGCTAAAAGTTACAAAAGTAACCGAGTTACGTAACTGATTACTGCCCGTCCCTGTATATACGAGTATAAATATTTACTTACGTCCAGTCCGTATTTGTACGATAGTTTTAAATAAGTTATAAGTTAGCTTAGGTGGGCCTAAACTCGATATCGGCGGTATCGGTGGTAAAAATCCCTATAATGTCTTTGGAATATGAAAAAAGTGTTAAAAATCGTGTTTTCAACCCGATAAATCAGCTTATTTCAATAACAACTAGTGGTTTTCAATTTCAAATATCGCGGGTATCGATGTTTCATCGGTAACATAGTTCGGAATATCGGATATCGGTAAAAAGTTGTAACGGCCCACACCTATTTTAATGAACCCTCTAAAAAAGTATTAATGATATTAGGTAACGGGACGTATTCCGTGCGCTCCGTATACGATATTTGTTATTATAAATTTATACGTATAAGGTTTGTGTGTTACGAAAAAATAATACAAATTAATAAAAACTTACTTGTTTCGACGAAGTTACGAATATATTACACGACGTGAGAAGTATCAAAAGTACCAAATACCTGAAACAATAAAAAAAAAAAAAGACAACAATTATAATGATATATAAATAATATTATTTCGTTCGTGGGTAACAATAATAATATAATGAGAGTAGGTCCTTTTCAAAATGTGTGTAATATTTATTTTGATCAAATATTATTTATAGGCAATATACACCATAAAACAAAGATATATGTACACCTATATATAATATTATAATATTGTAGGTATTATATACATGTAGGTACTATACAAAAGACAATATTGTTATGTTCAAGAATCTTGAACTTAAACTTGATTAATGAATGTATAGTATTATTATTAGAGACTGCAGGGGATGCATACTAAATCGGTATACCTACGTATACCAATTACTCATATATTATAATCGAAAGTCGAGAGAAGTTATGAATGATATACTAACATGTATATTGTACATGTATATGTGGACGAGATCTAAAGATATCCATGTAAAGATTATCAAAATATCAAAGACGCTTTAGGATCGTATTATTACGATGGAGACGATAATTGTGTTCATAATATTATAATGGTCAGTAATAATAATATTATTTAGACATACTATATTGTAGGGATAACGATTGGCCGGCACTTAGATTGTAGACTGGGTTGCGGTACCAGACACGTTCAAGTGATTTAATGCGTAAGTATTTATTTATGTAATGTACGTATGCACTTGATTCCATATACCGGTACGGATGTACCAGCGAGGAAGGTGCGACCGTTGGTTTTGCCAAAAAAAAAGAGATTAAAATTGCGCACTCCGAAACGACTTAAAAGTTAAATGTAGTGAGTGACGATGACAAAAAATATAGAAGTCACTGTTGTCAACAATAAAAATTAATAATAACTAACAAGCTGATTTCCTTTCCTATAGTTTATGAACCGTTAATAAATCAAACATCTTCATGTATTATTTTCCAACACTGTTAAAACAAATGACTATCTATTAAATTGTTTACATCATCGTCAATATGCTCATGGATTAGCATACAATTTTTAAAACAATTTGATTTAAGTTTCGTTATAAAACTTAAACGAACCACCTTCCATTACTCATCGCAATTATAATGTGTTAAGGTAATTGATTATTTTGATAATTTTTAAGTAGCTAGGTGATAAATAATTTAAACTAAAAAAAAATAAAATAAAAACGGATAAAATAACAGAATCATTATATATATATATATATATATATATATATATATATTTAGGTAAGTATAGGTATATAAAACTTTTTTATTGCGTAAGCGTATTTTATAATACGTTTTATTTTAATAAGAAAAGTGTAATTATTTTTAGAGTTTACACGGACGATACGTTAACATAATATGTTGTTAAAAAAAAATTTAAAAACGCGTAACAGTATTATAACAAAACATGCATATATAAAATGCATTATACTTCCACGATTCTATATATGACTATAAACTTCCTGGATTTCTGACGTTACGAATTAGTCAATTAATTTCCAGCACAGAATTAACGGATATGTTTGTTTGGAGACTATTAAAAAGAAACATTTTATTTTTTTTTTTGATGCCTTAAAAAAACTATTTTCCTACGACTTATCTATAAATACGGTACACGCCCGCGCGGTATCCGGATCGAAATAGGATGAAAAAGTATACGACCCTTCTTCTGCACAATTAAAAACAGATGTACAATTTTGTAGGTACATTATTACTATAGGCTAACACACACATTTTATCGTTTTAAACTGTTATTCATAGATCGAGAGTACCCCCTAATAAGCGTGATGTACTTATATGAATATTGTGTATTTTGAGAGAGAAAAAAAAATAATAGTAAAAATAATCAGTAATAACACTTTATATAGGCAATAACATCAAAGTAAATAGACTTTCAATATTACAGTATAGATAACTATTGTGTTCATATATGGATTCCCACCGAAGATAATATATCAATATTATTTATAATTCGTTTATTAGAATAAATATATACGAGTATTAATAAAATAAACCGGAAAGTACGAATTCCGGTGTGAATTTCTATTTAATATTGAAATCGAATGCACCTGCCTATATAAATAGAATAATATTTTTTTTTTTTTGATTATCTTTATTGTATACAACGACTGGATAATATATACCGATAATTGATGAAAGCGACTTGTTTATACAAGGTCCCAGCACGTATAATATGAAAACCTATACGTCGGTGAAATTTTATAATTTATTATTAGTTAAATTATAATATTTTTTCTTAAGTGTAGCAAGTATAGCGTGGTGTTAGGCAGTTAATTATTTTTAATTTAAACGTCAATACGGCTACTAATGCAGTTATTCGTAAATAAAAACCGTTCAGGAAATCAATACTAGGACGATTACTCTCAAGAGGTGTAAAATACTAAAATAATATAAGGCAGTATAGTTAGATATTAGGATGTATACATATATACATGTTGACAGTAAAGCTGATCGATAAATCTCGATTCAAATGAAACGAGTTTATAGTAAAATAAAGCCAACCGAAAACGGGAGAAAAAACAATTTAAATAGCCACGGAAGAGTTTTTAACGATTTAATCGAATGTATAATATTATTATCAAGAGACATGCATTCTTTACCGACCGATTACATATTGTGAATAGCGGCAGGCTTCAAAAGTAACCGACAACGTCAACCGGTAGGAGGAAGAGAGAAAGCCGCAAGGGGGAACATTGTTCAATGATACCGTATTGTATATTGTAATTATTACATTATTCTTTTTTTTTTTATTTTTAACAAATTGGTATAGGCGGGATAAGTAAATAATTGTAACATAAAAAAAAAAAAAAAAAAGGAATTTATTATTTTATTAGAAACGAAATTTCTGTAACATATATATGTTTATATATGTGTATATCGTTTGTTTGCTACAACAACGACATAACGCAAAAACCATGATTTTACACAAAACGAATTTGAAAATTTAATTTACAATGAGATGATGATAAATCATGTTTAATGTTTATAGTGCTTTAGAAACTTATTTTAAGGGAAAATGAATGTTATAACACACTATAGTCATGCTTTCAATTCTCACCTACAGCAGTATTATTATTATAAAATTAGAAGTTAGTTTAAGTTTTTTAACATATCACACATATTGGTGCAAAGATTGATTTTTTAGTTATGAGTTATTTGGTGATATGGCTAATTTTGTACGTTCACTTATGTCGTTCTATCAATATAGAAAAAAACACCAATATTATTATTATTATTATTTACAAACAACTCAAAAATGACGATTTTTGTGTTATGTCGTTGTAGCAAACAAGCGATATATATATTCCTTATATTTGTATTGTAAGTTTTTGCTTTTTTATTTTTTTTTCTTTCATATAGTTGTACATTTTTTAGGTTTGCCAATATTTTAGAAAAACCTCAACGTACTATTCTCGGAAAAAATGATCCTCTTTTAATATTGTTAACATTTGCGTTTAAAATCTAATTTCAGCCTAAACGCCACAATTTATATTGTGTTTATATTTATATTAAAACTTAATTTCACTTTATGTCCCGTTATTTAGACCGGGTCAGTATAAGATGAGTGTGCGTAGTGACATAATTGGGATATTGGGTCCTCGATAAATAACCAAGTCCGGGATTCTAAAACTAATACCTAATTTATAGGAAAAGCCATAACTTTTTTTATTATTATTTTTTTTTTTTATGTTTCTTTCCCTTAAAATGTAATAAGTACTATAAAAAAAAATTAATTAAATTCGCAGTATACAAACAAGTACGAAGTTTTCATTTTATTTCTCAAAGCAATAAAAAAGGTTTTATAAAGGTTATACTGATCGTTTTAAGTGAACATGAACTAATACACTGCATTAAAGATAACTGCAGTTATAATGATATTATAACTGACGAGTTTAATTTAGACGTCACACGACATTATTATATATGATTCGGATTTCTGTTTTTTTTTTTTTACAACTGGACATAATTATTATTGTATTTTTATTAAATATATTTCTAATTATAATTGAATTTTTTAACGATTGAATAAATATATTTGATTTATTGAAAAACAATTTTAATTAAAAAAAATAATAATAATAATAACAATAATGCATAAAAAAGAATATCCGGATTTATAATAAATTTAGGATTTCCGGAATCTGCGGATCTTTTTGTACAATCCGGATTTTTCACGTCACTATAGTTTTAACCATACGTAATAAGACAATATATATTTATAATATTATTATTATCAAAATCAATCAATTATGTGCAAATTGTATAAGCTGTTGAGTCGTTGTTTTTTTTTATTTAATAGTTATTTTTTGAGTTTTAAAAAGGTACATAAATTTCGGATAACAAACTTAAAAAAAAAAAAAAAAAAAAAAAATCGTGAACAATAACCGGACCAAAACTAACTATAATATTATTATGTTCCTACGCGCACAATAGTTCACTCGCGATTTAAGATAAATATTAGAAGAAAAAAATATCCGCACTGTGAAACATGAAATCGAAATTGATCCTTTCATTATATAAGGAATAGAAGAATACGAGAGAAATAACATATAAAACAATTGGTAAAATACTATTGTCCGAAAAATTTGTCGACAGAAATACTACGTTTCCGCTACATTACTCGTCCAGTAATTTATTTTTCGGCTGAAATACGAATCGGCAGAGATATTTGTCCACGGTCCCGTGCGTTATTACCATGATATTTTTCATTTCCGTAAACATGGTCGTAACGGCAGACGCGTTGGTGACGGACGATTTTTACGATTTTTACGTGGCACGTATGCGCGCGCGTGTGCTTTGTTCTGCTTACGGGTTGGACCAAAAATAATATTATTGTTCGTCTTCGTAATATTATTATTACCTATAATCCTATAATACGGCTCATAGGAGCCCGTGTATCCGATGTAATATTATAATATTATTATACGGTGTTTACGTTTTCGATTATCGGCGGGAGACCGTGGCGACTCCTCTTTTGAAAAAAAAAAAAAAAAAAAAAAAATTAAATCCCGTTTCTATATTGTTGTATATTATAATGTACATATAATATTCATTCTGATCGCGGTCGATTAATAATCGTTGATTTCCCCTTCGTGTTATTATTTTACATTCATTCCCGGACACTCGTTTAATGCCTATGTTATTTACAACTCGGACGGCTATTTTTTTTTAAAAAAATGTTTCCCTTAATATTTTATCATAATGCCGCGATCGACAAAATACCCGAAACATCGCATCAGAAGGATGGTATGTTTTTTTATTTTTATAATAGTCGTACCGAATGGATTTTATTCGATTTTGACGAGATATGACGACGACGACCCGCTGATTCCGTTTATACAGCCTTAAAATATTATATTAGGCGTTTAGTTGATGTTTTTTATTTTTTTTTCCCCCTACGCTTGTGCCCATACGCAATAATATTATACTACGCAAGCCCGAAATGTCAAAAAAAATAATAAATAAATATATGTTTAATAGATAAGTATGAACATTTGTAACCTTAACCCTCCCCCTCGAAAATATGTGTTTGTAGTATATGTTCCCGGTAAGCCCGAAACCCGATGCTCGGGAAAAATTGAAAGAGAATTGATTCCCCCTGGTATTTTATTTAATTTTTTTTTTTAATACAAATGTGCCGGTGTCGGAATATATTCTCGTATCTATACGAACATCGCTAATACCACGTGAAACGGAAAAAAGTTTATTGCTCCGACTATATGGGCACTTGACGGTTTTTGGTGTTTGTTTTTGTTCTTTGTCAAACGCAACTGCTGCGTTTGACCTATTGTGAAAGTCACGGCGCGACGGACAGGAGAGCTTAAAGCGACCGTAGCCTCCGCGGGACTATAGGTACGCGCGTATAAGACGTCGGTGGCGGCGGCGGCGGCGGCGAGGCAGTAGGATTGCGGCGTGCACGACGGCGGCGGCAGCGGCGACGAGGAGACCACCCGCACGCAAGAGACTTGAACGCGACTTCGGGTGTAATAATAACTCAAACAATAATATTTCCGCCCGAGCTCCTCTTCGCGTGTATTATTATTAATCGTCCCGCGGTTACCACTACTACCACGCGGTTACCACGACGGTCGCCATCACCGTATCGTCAAAACACCACCACCACCACCGCCGCCGCCGCCGCCGGTTATATTATAATTATATGTATGTAGACAAGTCTGTCAGTTTACAAATCAAATAATACATACCACGCACAACTTTCGATTCCACTGCGGGTATAATAATAGGTATGTTCGTGTCCGGATCGAGAACAATAATAATATAGGTAACGGGATTTAGCCAGTTTGTTTCGTCCCACGGGTTCGGGGGAGTATTTTTTATTTTTTATGTAGTAGACCGCAATTTTAGAAGTATTTTACATAATATAGGTATACACGTAAAATAATGTCCTCTGTGCTTGTCCGGGATAAACTCTGAAACTATACACGACCGATGTTCGTAAAATTTGTATCGGTAGAGGGAACTTAGACTGTGTTTAATCTTGAAATTCAACTCATAAAGGGTGGATCGAAGTAAATTGTATTTTCATATAAATATAATAGATATACGAAATTGAGAAATTGTTTCGGCCGGTTGCTTTAGTTGATATTGTAAGCTTTTAGTTCTATCGATTCACTAGCAATTTGAAAAATACGGTTTAGTTGATATAAATAATAATTGCAATTGTGATTATAAACAGAAACGAGAGCATACAAAATGTAATAATATACTCGTATATAATATTATGATGGTGAAATGTTAAAACTGTTCTGCCTTAAAAGCTCGCACGGCCCAGAAAAGATGACTGAAATTACTGAAATGACGCCACTGCGCACACGCGGGGAATTTGGTATTTTTGAAATGAATTATTTTTATTGATTTATGTATGGGTTACATTGGTGACACGAATAAAATAACAGAATAAAAACGGTTATAATTAGGGGGGGAGACACGTTAAATTCTATGTATTCTGTCAATTTCGGTTTTTGAAGGAATTTTTTTTTTTGATTTTCAAGAGGTAGTTAAATTGACACGGGCAACATCGGGCGTGGGACTTTATAATATATAACTCGTATATAGTAAACGATAACATTGATTTCCAAGTTTAGAAGATATTGCAAAAAAAAAAAAAAAACCATTCATTTGTCTAAAACGTTGATTTTACCGAAACGACTTATAGGTACATATTATAATAAAAGTAAACCCGTACCTATATATTATATACATTTATAATGCATACGAGTATTTGACGTTTAAATTCGCTTAAAAAAATATTATTAATTATTACGTTGGTATATTATAATCGTCGTTAAACGCTTTGCACAGATTATTACAAATATATACGAGTACAAGTAATATACCTGCAAAGTGCCTATTTACCCGATACGGCGATGACTAGAAATTACTAATAGTAAAAACTATATAGTAGTGCCAAAGGGTGTTCGTGAATCCTTGGCGTTTTCACTGGTCACACCAATTAAGTGCTGGTTGGTCTACTAATACGTATATACCCCCGCAGTCAAAATCAAAATAATTTAATTTACACTTATTACGCGTCTCTTCGAAATTATAGTAATTTTTTTTTTTTTTTTGTAAAACTAGTTTTCACTGACAAACCTGTAGTAAATAATGGATATATACAAATCGTTTTACCGATTAAAATACGTAAATAATACGTTTGAAACGTACATATACCACCTTGCAATTTATATGCTTTTAAAATATACCGAAAAAAACGTATTTTTCCTATTATATAATTTACCATTCCCGTTTTAAAGTTAAAAATAACAATATCAAAATAAACAATATTATAATATTAAATATGATGATAATTTACAGTTCCATTAAACAGATAGTGGGAATTTTATTGATACACGTGGTTCGATGCTCGCTCGGTTTACTATTCGAATTCATTGCGTTAACGACATGACAAAATATAAATATTCGACAAAGATGTTTTAATCAGTATTTATTGTTATTGCGTTTATGAAAACTATTTTTTTTTTTTAAATTACACTCTAGTATACATAATATCAACAGAATAACGGAATAATTTTCGGGTTTTAAATAGTTTAAACTCGTTCTGGATATCCATGTGGATTAAAGTATAAATGTATAGCTGTGCCTATATGGCTAGGCAAATATAGCTAGGCTATAGTAAGCACTAATATAACTCGTGATTATAATACGATTATATATATATTGGATTATTATGTAGATAAAATATTAAGAGTTGAAAAAAGTCTCAACACGTTTCCTATAGATACTTAGACGGCTATTGTTAGACGGCCTATTAAAAATAATTTTCTTAGAGTTATGTTCGGACTCGATCCGACCATCGATTCCGCCGGGTATTATTAATACTGTGATATTTATAGTTTGGAAATCAATAGATCACTAGTTTTATATCAAGAAAAAAAAAACCAAAATGTTATTACCTTATACCTAGGTATGTGTTTTTAATACCAAAAACGAAGATTAAAAACCATCACGGTATAATAATAACCTACCTATAAAAATACTAGTGTTTATCGTTTATCATACAATTCTTACAGTTGTATTGAAACTATGTAAAATATTATTAAAACCAATAAACGAATATCTAAAAAATAATGCCCATTTTAAAATATTACTGCCCATCTCAACTATTATCTATTATACAATAACCTGCAATTATTGTAACGAACAAATACATTTATAGTCATAGACTGTACTTTTCGAGTAAATAAAAAATGCTATGTATTTATTTATATTCATCCACAATATTATAAACGGGTGTTCTATAATATATAGTTAAATTATAATATTTACGGAATAATCTCAATTTTACATTTATACGTGTATTATATCCATACAATATTCCTAATATATAGGCATAGTACCAATATAATAATACATAATATTATTTATTATATCTTATCCTTGGCCGTTTAAATTATTACCTTAAAACAAGAGGTAGGCCCATAATATTATATGTAATAATATAGTAGGTGTATTGAATATATACCTATAGGTATATCTGTACGTCCTATGTAAACTATATTATTGTATTACAAACATGAAAAATACGTTTTAAAACTTTTTTTTTTTTTTAAATATCGATTCACGATTATTTTTAACAAAAAAGTAAAATGAAATACAATCGCTCCCATCTCCCCATTAAATTTAAATTTAAAATGACGTGTCTAATTTACTGCAGTTTTTATTGGTCATATATTATAAAATTTTATCTAAAACACACTAATGTCGTGAGTTTACGACCCATTAAATATAATAGTTGATTTAAGCATCCCGTCAAAACAATTGTTTATTTTTTCAAACGTTTAGGGTATAGTTTAGCATAACGTTATATTTTAACTACACGACGACAAACAATTATTATATTCATCAACAAAAAAAAAACGTGGTTTTAATTATATTTACCTATAGCATTTAATTTAACTGTACACTAAACGAGTATATAAACTAACAATTTATTATGTTGATTTAAATCAGACCGAAAATATATTTTTTTTTCATTTTATTTAAGAACAGTGCTCAGGTGTTTCAATATACCTACTAACCAGCAAACGATATACTGCAATACGATCGTCACAATTGTTTGAATGATACGCAGACATTTTACACTTTAATCCTTTAGGTGGGTGTAGTTTAATTATAAAATAAAATCCATTTTAATATCGAAATGAAAACTTGTTTAATGGGAATTTATTGTTCAAGACCTATTTACGCGAAGCAAATATCTATTATAACTATTTTGTATCACGATCGAAAAAACTATAATAATAAAAAAAAACACAGTTATATATATGTATATCGAAATAGAAATGGTAACGGTTTTAAAATCGGAAATTTTCACAAACTTATCTACGTCATTAAAACCAACAAATGTCTAAACGTTAACCTAACATATACAATAATAATTATAATAATATACTAATAGTATTCTTGAAGTGCATAAAAATGCAACTCGAAAGAATAACATAACAATATTTACGGGGTAATATTATTATAATAATAATGTGTTTAAAACGCCGCACCGTAACTGATCGCCTAGCTTGTAGAACTAATAACAAAAAGACTTAAAGATCACGTTTTCTACTGATTTTATTGGTATAAATAAGTAGGATAGCATTGCGAGAGGTGGGCACATTGTCCTGTTGTTAAACTGGAGTTCTTTTTAATTACTATTTTTAATATACAATGGGCTACGAGTTCTACAATATGTCGGTTAACGTCTTCCCCTTTTTCGTCTGGTACGAATTTATATTTTCTTGGCTGCTGGTATCAAAAAAAAAAAAAAAAAAAATACAGAGACACACACATCTCTGTTTTAACGACTAGCGCGTCAACCCCATTTTTCTTACAATCTTATTTTAGAATAGTAATTCATAGTATGCATGTAATAACATCTCGAGTTTTATTATTTCCGTGAGAGTGCAACTCAAAATGATGTGACAATGCAGTTTTAGGAATAAGCGACTATATTAGAAATGGGTATTTTGTCGTTGTCGTCATTTTTCAAGGGAGACACTCTTTAACTTAAAAATAACTCTTTTTAAATGTATTAATATTTATTTTAAACTGGTCTTTTATTTGAAGGGTTTACAATAGATTATTATCTTTTTAAAATTTGGATTTATAAACACGTAATAGTTTTAATATTATGGCTACAGAGAAAAAAGTTATTAACGATAAATAATGCAAATGAAAACATTTCATTGATTAACTGACTCATCACTTATAGAATTAATACAACGTCTTGTATTATTTTCAAGTAATTTTAAATACGAGACTATTCATTTATATTGCATTATAGTATTGTTTTGCGGAAAATATATTACTATAATATTTTAATTGTAAAATAAATGTACAATGTATTTCGGTCAAGGGCATCTATTTAAGGGCAGGACACTCACCATAAGCGCAATTAGAGGGCTAGCCTGCTTAGATCCCTCCAAAACCACGACTAGCTCTACAAAATTGTTTTCTGCTAAAGCTCTCCTAAACTTTTGACTTTGCTTGTGCCTATGTAATAATATAATATAATAATGTAATTGATAACATTATATATTTTATCTGATACATAATATAAAACTACAGTAAATAATGTACTTTTTTTTTTTTTCTGTTAACGGGTGTGGCAATTTATACCCCCCTGCCACGTGATCCAGCCTTGATTTCAGTTTAAGTACAAACAATGTATTTCCAACGGTCGTTAAAGAAAATATAAGAAAAGCAATAAATTGCTAAACAAAAGTGTTCGTACGTTTCGGACCCCTCTAAATTATTGTCACTAAACAAAAATTCACAATCCAAAAGATTTTTGTGGTTTTATTACGCGATTCGTGATGATTCACGATAAGATACAGGTAGATAGATACCCGGTAGTGGTAGCTATTAAACACCTTGTTTTTAAACGAACCTGACTACCGCGACGCTTGATATATTTTAAGCCACCCGTGGATAACAAACATTAATGCGTTATTTTATTTTTTTCTACAATAAAAAAAATATATTCGTGTAAAATGAATATTATTCAACGGCTCATCCCTTAGCATTATTGTATATTATACAGATCATAGTAGACAGACAGATTGTATACGTCCAAACCACCCACGAAGAGACCACTCGTTTTAAAATTACTGTTCCAGACACATATATAGTAATTCTTACAGGTACCTCCTAATACCCACCTATTATAATATATCATAAGCTAATGCGTAGTGTGTTTTTTACAAATACGTGGAGTTTTGTGAATGATGACGATGAGGATATGAAGCAAAAATAAATACACATTATGGACGACAAATTATATGATTAATTAATAATTAATTATTAGAGTGGATAAATAATCAACAAATATATTGACTTCAAGGATACGTCGGTTTGGAATATATAATATAAAATACGAGTACGTTTAAATGATATTTCTCCCAACATTTATTATGTTATTATTTTTTTTTTCTACCATTAACCAATATTCTTAAAATAACATTCTACCCTAACTCGATATATTCTCGTACACATTATTTTATGAATAAAATAAAATATGTATGTATATGTAAGTACATTAATTATACAAGATACATAGCATAGACTAAAATAGAACCAACAACTATAAAATCAACACTGGATATAGTTTAACGTGCGTGTTAAACATAAAACTAAAGCCGAGTTATTTGAATGGGATAATATTAAACTGTATACACACACTGTACTTAAAATCAAATAAAAAAATCGAATGATTTTTAATACTTTAAGTACCTACGTTACATACATATTTTTTCGAAAACGCCTTTATATACATTTTTTATGCAGATGAATACTGATTCATTACGCTCTAGAGGGGGAATGTATAAAATAATTTTTAATAACATTATAGAATTACACAGGTTATAATATGCAACTTAAAATTATTATCAAGGCCAGTGGGCCCCGAGCCGAACTAGAAGAACTTGAGTATGGGCCCTCTTTTTATACATAATTCTATGTACATTTTAGATTAGGTTCATCGAACATTACGAAACAATGGGCCTTTTACATACGTGGTCCCGGGGTCGGTCATTTATTCCGGTATTGATTATTCTATATAAAATTTAATATTATCGAAGATTGTACGAATATTTATTGATAGGCAAAGGAGAAGACGAAAACACACCCGTGGTTCATAATAATTTTATCATCATAATTTAACAAAATTAAATTTTTACGGGCAGAGGATCAGTTTACGGCGTCCACTTATACACTATAGTACTATACATTGTTTAGGCACGGTAATAATAATAACCGTAACAATCCATAAAACTAGCAAGGGTTGTAGGCAGGCACGCACGAGACCAATCATTATAATATCAGAGACCTGAGGGTAATGTGATACCATTTTATTGGCACCGCTCATTTTCATTTCTTTTTTTTTAACGAAGTGTATATAGTTACAAAAGGGTATATGGGGTAGACTGCATGTTTAACTATACCTATACATTATCCTATTCGGCTAAAACCGGATCCATAAAATGATTACCGTGTTGAATATTTTGTTTTCTCTTTCAATTCATAACCCCATAAGCTATAATCGTAACGAACGTAAAAAAAGAATCATAATAATAATAAATAAACATACCTCGGGGATATAAAAATAAAAAATAAAAATATTTTGAATGTATGGTAAAATATTACGTTTTACCTATTATATAATACATACACTACACGCGAGAATGCCGAATAGATTTCTAGAAAATTTTCATTTCAAAATACCGTATGAATTTTATTTTTTACTGAATGTCCGTATATACAATAAAAACGAATATTATTACTATATTAATTACAACCAGTGTTCGAATTGAAAAAAATTAGCGGTCCTTCAAATTATTGAACTCAACCTAACCAGTGAGTGGCTTCACCCCCACACACACCATACGACACTTTTCAGTTATAATACAATAATTAATTATTTTACAAAAAGAACATGACTAATATACCAATAACAGTTCCTTCAAGCTTAAGTTTTACTTGCATATTTATTCATTTTATTTGTTAAAAAGTTGTTTGATATTTTCGTAAACAAAAAAAAAAAAAAGGCGATAAAGTTTAGAATTTGGTCAAATTACTCTATCGCACAAGACAAAAGTACAATACAAATAATATAATACCTAATAATAACTTATGACTGAAGTATAAGTGTTAAATTCTATAAAATAATATTTACAAGATATACATTATAGATGCTTTTTTAAAATACCATTATTTGTAAAAACCTCCCCCCCGTCTCAAAAGAAATAACAATTAGGAAGGGGAATCTCAAAAAAGTCCCCCTACGCCCCTCCCCCCCAATTCGATCAGGTTATAAGTGATAAATAATATACCCGTATTGTATTATAATATATAATAAACCATTATCTACATTCTACACTCTACAAGTAGCCTACAGCAGCAGTCAACACCGAAATGAACACATTATTCTAATTTAATTTATAATATATTTTTTTTTTAATCTGAAACGAACAGAAAACCGTTTCGACGCGATGAAGTTCGGATAATATTTTTCATTTAAACGTACCAATCACGATGACTGGATATTTTTTATTCCCTTCATCAACGACCCGGTAAAGCATATTTGTATTCGCATCACAGCCTCTCGATCGTATTACTATAATATTATTATATAGAATTTAAAAAAAAAAAAAAACGCTCGGTCAACGTAATATATTATAGTTAAACGCGTGCATTAATATAGTTTGGCCCGGTCGAAGAGATGAAAACAGTAGTTTTCATCTCTGCGTCACTCGGTTAGGATTACTTAATCTGAATTATTTTTGGATTTTTTTTTTTTTTACGACGACGGTGCTCGTTTTATAAAGCGTCTGTGACTTGTTTGAGTGATATTATAATAATAACAGGAAAACACGTAGCAACCGGCAATAACAGACATTTAATTTACATATAAATGTAAAAATGCGCATACAGGTATGTTCAAAACCGACCGAAACGCAATAACATTGCGTTGTACGTATAGAAAAAAAAAACAAAAACCAAAAAAAAACTTCATTAAATAAAACAAATGGTTCGAATAATACATTATACCTTCCCGGTAATTATAGGCGACTACAAGTATTTATTTAATTAATAAAATAGATAAATAAACGTTTATTTGAATTATTTATTTATTATTATATAAACGTCTTGAGGAGCGAGCACACCGGGGTCCGTTCGGTCCAGTTTTCTATAACCTTCCAGGCCGAACGGAGAAAGGATTCTGAGTGGTTAAAAAGTCAAAATCTCGACTGGTCCGTCACATTCGGAATGCCACTGAACTGAACAGATCCAGTGTGCTCGTTTCTTAAAAATATTTAATAATTATAGTGTTTTCGTCTGTTAACGACTTGGGTTTTATGCAGGTCCGTACCCTTATGTCATAAATAAAAAGCGTTTGGTACTGAAATTTCTTACGGATTTTTCAACAACCGTCGTCACCTATAATAATATTAATTTAAACTATATACATTTTTTTTTTTTTTTTCGTAATATTAATTTCTATTACACACAATAGCATTATTCGATATTTTACCCAGACTTTCGACGTGTACCTACACCTAATCTAGAGTTTTACAAACAGATTTGCCTTTTTATTTCGGCATTTATACACAATTCTTCTAATTGAAATAAACAAAAATATTCCACCGGCATCGTGCAGGGCAACGTGTTTTTACCGCGTCGAATATAATAATTTTCGAACATTTCTAGGAAAAATCCCGAATTTCAAAATAACGCGTCTTAAGCCCGCCAGTTGTGAAAAGGTTTCAACAATATTATCGCGTTCCGTGAAATATTCTATAGACCTGTTGTCACGCACTCAGGCAGTCGGAGTTATTCCGATTCGATTCGTTCGGTGGATATTATAATCCGGTGTACCTACCATACCAATTGAATACCATTCCGGCTTAATTCACGGATTCTTTTCTTGTTTTTTTTTTTTTTGTACTATTATAATACCACACGAGAGCATATTATTTCGTTTTGAAATAATAATATTAATACCAACAGTAAAAATCCGGACATATTTCGCACCGTGGGTAGGCCACTGTTGTACGTCAGTAGTTGAGACCAAATGTTATGTTTACGAGGGAAAATGAGGGATATCTATCTCCTTCAGCTTATTTTTTATTATTTAATATATTTATTGATTCTAAACTCTAAAGTCAATGTTGTGTCGTTAACACAAATAAGTATTACCCACGTAAATATATAAAATGTATAAGAGTTTATTTTGTACGGTCCCAGGTTTTGAATGTCTTTTTTGTGAATACAAATATTTGTATAACATATGTTTCTGAAGATGAGAGAGCTACCTTCAACGAGTTGTCCGAGTTTTACTCAAGTAGCAATTACAGAATTAAAAGTGCGGAGAACTATTTGGTTAGAATTTGTTTTGTAAATATACTCGTAAATGTATGTGATAAAAAACGAAAAAGTCTATGTACGAATTTATTATAACAAATACGTTATTACATAGTTTGATTTAAAGCATAGATTTTGAACGGAGCAAATAATTATTTTCAGTTATACATATTATTATATCTACCCCCCCCCGCTAAAAAGAAACCCTAAATACGCCACTGGTTGTGAAGGTAATATGATATGGGGTAATAATTTCGTTTATAGTCTATAACACCGAAAGCAGCGATAAACCATTGCAATCAAAAAATGATTCTGAACAGCGCTCGGTAAACTCGCATGATTAACTGCTTATTCAGCCTTGTTATTTTCTCTTGCAGCCAAAGTAACCCAAAAATCAACGAAAATAAAACGTATATATCGTCATTAGTTATCAGGTTTTTTTAAAACAATTTTTAGAAAAATTGTTGGGAATTTCAAAAAATGTTTCAAGCGAAGTCACTACCGGGCGTTAGTGCCGCATCTTCTAAGGTACGGTGTGAAAAAGTATGATCATTTTAACTAACCGGAAATATGTTTTTCGAGAAAAAAACATACCTTGTTAAAACTAATAGCTTCTTCGCAATCTACACTTAGAATCTAAAGTATCAAAATATCCGATGGAAGAAAAATCGAGTCGTGTTGCTATTTTTTTTTTTGACCAACTAAATAGTATTACTGATTGTATTTTTACTTTGCAATATTTTCTTTTACGTGGGTACCTACTAATTTTTTTTATCATTAACATACGAAAACTACGATTTGTAATGAAATATAGAGATTAAAATACAAAATAAGATCATAAGTAATAGAAGTACTATATAAAATATTAATAATAATATGTTAAAAACTATTTTAAACACGTGTTTTTTTGTTAAGAGGGGAAGTAAAAAATTGTTTTAAACATAACACGTTTTTTTATCAATCCTGAAATAAAAATGTAGTTGGATTTTAAACGTATTACGTATAATTGGATACAATCTTAATTTTCATAAAGTCCCGTGTGATGTATGGAACATATTCAAGTTAAAAAATCTTTCTTTTTTTAAAATTCGAAATATAAACAGAATATAAATATTTTATCTTGTTCGCGGAACCGTAGACAATTTTTATAAACATTTAACGCACAAAAGATGTAAACACGTGAAGGATTTTTTTCTTTTGACATTAAACATTTCAAATTGTATAAAAAAAATGTCGGTCTGGTTAATATTATAAAAACCTAGTGGGAATAAACGATTTCTATAAAAAAAACTCGAGCATGCTATGCAATATTGTTTCACAAGAATTTCGTATGCAATATAAAAATACGGATTTTTATTATGAATATAAATACTTGAACAATTGAACGAAAAATTCTTAATTCGGGTCAGATTATCTAAACTTTGCAGAGTTTTTTTTTTTTTTTTTTATACGATCGTTGGCTTGCGGACAATTTGATGAGCTATGGAATTTAGATTTTTTATTGTAATTACCGTCTGATATATTATAGACGATAAACATATGACTGTATGATATTTATATTCGAAAAAGAATAATTGGAAATAAATTATAAATAATCACCGATCGTGTTTACATTGATAGGTTACATTCGGAATGGTTTTCCATAGTAGCGGCGGCCGTGAAATTAAGGATAAACGTTCATTCAATACCAGTGGGCGGATCCAGAATTATAATGGAATGCTATTTTTTTTTTGAAACGCCAAATTTTAGGGCTAAAAATATTAGGACCGTATACTTTTAAGCGGTTATTTGTAATTATTATTGAAAACGTCGAATACAACTTTGTATATATTTCTATTATACAAAAGATTACGTTCAAACAAAATACTTCCGAATTCCGGATCTTAATAAGAGGCTGATTTTACCAATAAAAGTTAATCATGGGTCAGATGAATCTCCTTGATACCTACCCCCCTAGATCCATCACTGTGTTATACATCCCGTCCCAATCTTCTTATCGACGACGCAGCATCCGATCTCGACAGTTGTTACCATTATGGTTATTTATAAAATTTGTTCTTTTTCTTGTTCTATCTGAGCTAGACTTATAGATAGATGATAAAAAAAATTGTTTTAAAAAAACCGTCACACGCGTTATATAATATTAACGATATTGGACATTATTACCGCTCGAGTCAATATAATTACCTATATATTATAATAATATACACTCGTGAAAACTTTGGCCGTTTGCCCGTGGGTGTATTACGTCTCTATCTGATCGATGCGTACCGGTATATTATAATAGGCATACTAGGGCATATTTACCTATATAGAATCTAAATATATGTTTGCCGGGCAAAAACCCATATAATCCCGGATATTCTTAATCGGGATGGTATTATACAGTTATAATGTTATTTGGCGCTAAAAAAAAAACCGAAAATACGCCCAGAGGTGCTGCACGCCGTTGTAATTGCCCGTATTGGGTACCCGTTATTAAAAAATATACATTGTTCAGAAATGATACATATCGTGCACGTGTACTGCAAATAACTATGTATATCCCCGATCACCCAAAGGATACGACTTATGGGGCTGTGCAGTTTTTTTTTTCTTCTAAGCCTAAACGGCTAGAAGGTATAGCTAATATTTTCGTAAATACATAATATTATACACAAGTCTTTTATTCCCTGAAATATCACGATTGCCTTTGAATTGAACTACTCTTAAAACAATGCAAGTACCTATATGATGTATATATAGTTATTGCGTCGTGATGTACACAACTCTGTTTAACTCTTTATTAAAAAAAACCCGTAAAACATTTAACTATAGTTATGAATAAAATATAAATTATACAAATATATTCCACCTATACGAATACTATGAGTATTTATACGATTGTCGCTAATAATTAAAAACCGACAACTTCGAAAATATATTATAATATTAAACAGACGAATATTAGTCAAAAATCATAACCGACGACAAGAGTAGGCAATAGGTATAGTATATACGTTTATCGAATAACTAATATTTAAACCGACAATTCTTTTTCTCAAGTTTTAACAAGGTAATTTGTATTTATATACAATCGAGGACTCTGTTAGTCTGCATGAGTGTATTATTTACTTATATAACAACAAATATTTTAATGACAAAATATTTGTATAACAAATATTTACTATATACAAGGTTTGTTAGTTATTTCGAGTGTATAGGGAAGAAATGATTTTAAAATGCAATTGCATTTCAGCAAAAAAATATGAAGAAAAAAAAGAAGATAAACTCGATGATGAATGTGTATAAGAAAAATTGCAAGCAAATTTGTTTAATACGATTATTCGATAATTTGTGCCCGGGCGACAATAAAAAACGGAATAAAACGAATGCATTGTGCATTGACGGTGTGCGACAAAAATTATATGTATTAAAAAAACCCACATGCCTTTGGTCTCACTAATGTACCAGACAAGAGAATACTCAAAATATTAATGAATTTATAGACTGAGAATCTGTGCACAATGTGCACATACCCAAGTGTCATTTTTTTTTTTTTTTTTCAAACAACATATTTTTTTTAATGAATCATCATTTATATTTTTTATTTGATAAATACAAAACCATTATACAATTATATCGATATTATTTTAATTTGATACAATATAATTATATAAATGTTTTGTGTTTTAGAATTTACACGTCATCAGCGATATTATGATAAAAACATAACAAACAATGATAATATTAACCAACAGAATAAATTTAGTATGCAGTTAGTTCAAGACATTTTAAAGTGTTTGAGCAATAATATTATAGTACTTTTGTATATTATTAAAATAAAAAAAAATTTAAAAAAACAAGAAATATTACATTATATATTATGTATTTATACTATACAATATTAGTGTATTATTAATATTATTTAGGTATATACAAAAAAAATATATATACTTTTTTTTTTTTTCAATTTGATAAAAACAACTTTAAATTTGTTAAAAAAAATTGCTTTGTTTTTTATGTTCTGACAAAACAAATAATCAAAGATATCAGATATCGAGTTACTATTATTTTTTTATTTTAATTTTATTTTAAACTATTTTAGAATAGATATACATTTCTCGTATACGAATATTGCCGTTCGAGTGATGGCGCATTAAAGTCTCTGGATGTTTTTTTTATTAACTGTTATACCTATAGTACTCCATATACTAACTGTAAATTCGTCTAATACTTGATGTACGATAATATTTTAGTGTCATCAAAACGGATGTATGTTAAAACAGTTTACTGGTTTTAACTTAACAACACACACGTGCAAAGTTAATATTATTAATACGATGTTGTTAAATTTTTTGATAAAAATAAGATAGATAAATATATATATATATATTTTTTTTTTTAATGTATTATATATTTATATAATCGCGGGTCGTTTAATATTTTCTAAAAATCGTATGTAATACGTTAATTGAAATTACCGTTATATATTAATTGATCGAAGCACGTGTGTATTAAAAAAGAAAAAACCACCAATTCATTTCATTAACATTGAATATATAATTATTAAAGTGATAGCCGATAGATTTCGATTGCGTGAATGACATACAGATGATACATACAAATATACACTGATAATATTATTACTATTAATCGGTATTGGCGTTCTCGATACCGTGTCGCAATTGCGTGGGCAAAACATTTCTTGTATAATATAATATTATGCCATAAACTGGCGAATTTAGCACATTTAGGCATACAAATAAATATATGTTTTTTTTTATTATTGTGAATTGAATAGAATATTATACTGTGTGCATAAGTATAGTTATCATACACTATTTCTTTTGATAAATTTTATTAATACATTTTATATACGATCAATTTTTATCGTATATAAAATATATTACCAGTATAATACACATAAACATTGAAATTATTTATTATTCGTACTTGTAGAATTCGTTAGAAAAGAGAAGGAATACAAGTTATAAAAACGCTTATTTCCGTTTTACAAGCCGTACGGAAATATAACATATTATTAATACAGTCGACGACATTAGACTAATAGAGCTCGACCAGCACAATAATATTATTATTACCCATCATCCGTCTATATAATCATCATTCTCGCGGGAGAAACCAAAAAAAAAAAAAAAAAGATACTATAGTAAATTTTTCATTTCAGAGGGAAACGATCGTTTTCACGAGTATTGGGTAGTGAAAAATTTCACAAAGTACGTCTATATATATATATATATATATATATATGCATTTTTTTTATACAATGTTTTCTTCTCCTAATTATACGCGCGTAAAATATATTCCCTACTTTTGTTAATCAAATTATTTCTTTTCGCTAAATTCCCGAAAATAATTTAATAAAAAAAAATATACTATTATTATGATAATATAATATTATGTTTCACTATATTTTTGTTCTCGTCTGCGTCCCAAAAGATGTTTGAATTGAAAATGACGAAATCTATGTTTCGATACACGATCAATTATATTTAGTGTCATTTTATTTAAAAATAAAGTAACACATTAATAGACAGCCACCACTATATATGTGACATTTTACATTTTTCTAAAGTCAATAAAAATATTAAATATTATTATATACGAGTGTTTACAATTTGTACAGCTTTTTTAAAAAAAAAAAAAAAAAAAAAAATAAAGTCTTTAAAAAAAAATAAAGCCGAATCGATGAATGAAAACGATTTTCCGCTTATATTCATATTGGACACATTTATGCATACGGTATGTACCTATAAGAGTGTATATATTATACAAGATAGACGGGTGGAAAAAAAAAAAAGAGCGAAATCCATAATAAATTGACGTTAATTTTTAATTTTTTTTTTGTTTTAATTTTTAAAAATAGATGAACAAAATATGAAAAAAAAATTCTTACTTCTCGAGTCCGTGTAGTACGTCCATTTAGAAGTGGCACTGGATACGAGCGCAGTGTCTGCCAGACATATACGACTGCACACGGTCGCGCCGCCGAAGTAGTGTATATACTGCTGCGGCAGCACCGAAGTGTGTATCGTGTGGCGCGGTCAGAGCAGTCAGAGTGTCTTAGTATTACGGCTGTGTGTGACTCGCGGCGAAAAAGCGACTGAATTTTCTGTCGGGGTCCCCGCGGACAGCAGGACCGTGTGTGATGCGTGAGATACGCGTGTGCGTGTGTGCGCGAGATGCTGCGGCGAGCACTCTGATGCGCTGGCCGCCACCGCCGCCACCACCGCCGCCGCCGCCGCCGCCGCCGCCGGTGGTGGTGTCGCCGCCGGAGGATACCGCGACCGCCGAAGGAGAGGCACGCAGGACGAAACGGCGGCGACGGCGGCAAGCGGACGGATAAGAGTGGTGCGAGAGAGAGCGAGTGAGTCGGTGAGACGGGGGGGTGGGGAAAGAGTGAGTGTGAGCGAGAGAGCGAGAGAGCGAGAGAGAGAGAGAGAGAGAGAGAGAGAGTGAGAGAAAGAGAGTGCGAGTGACGGAGAAAGAAGGCCTCTCTCACGCACAAACGTGGCCGTCCCGGCGGCGCGGCGTGCACGCACACACGCATCCGAAGTGCGCGCCTATTAATACGTATAATAATATTATATATACGTGCGTGCGTGCGCGCACGTCTTGCGGGCCTAGAGTACGGATATTTATGTATATACACGCGTACAATATGTATAAAATATGTATACGATATGTATACGGATAATACACTTGTGTGTATACGTGTGTGTGTGTAAGTGCGTGTAAACGGTGATCTTCGCCGCACCGGTATTGAAATATTGAATTGGAAAAAAGTATATATATATAAAAAAAAAAAAAAAAAACCCGGGGTACACGCATACGGCCGGCCCCGGACACCGGGAGCGGTCAGACGGGACGTCGTGTAAATCTAAGGAGATCTGGACCGAGAAATAATAATAATGATACGTCGTTTTATTACGAATTATTATATTGTTAGCCGGCGGCGGCGGTCCGAGTATATCATTAATAATATATTTTGTTTTAATTCGATTGCGATGAACGCACTTGCGGAGGGGTCCCGGGTATACGTATAATAATATACGTTTAATCTCGTTATGTGCCGAAACGGAATATTATAACTATATATTATTTATTCTCATATTATGCCGTAGAGTTAGTGTCAAATCGGTTGGTTTACGGAAACAACTCGGTAAAAAAAAAATAATAAAAAAATAAAAGTTTCGTCCTCGGCAATTATCATGATTGGGTACGTTCGGTCCCTGGAAGCCACGGGACTTTTGGCGACGGTTTTCCGGGTTTTCTAAATAGTTATTTTTATTAATTCCTTCGGGGTTTTTTATTTCATTAACACATTTATTTTTACTTAATAATTGTGACTTATTCAATAATTATATTATAATATTATTTGTAACTATAATATATCGTATTGTTTTATTGTAACTAATCTTCAACTGATTTCTAACCTATTTCAAAAAAACATTACCGAAGAAATCAATTAGAAATACTGATTTATAAGACCAGAGAACAATCGCGTCCTATAAGCCGGGGACAATCTTAATAATGTCCGGGGACAAACTCAAAACTAAACTCAATTTTTCGACGGGGTCGAAACTTCCCTGAATTACAGCTATTAAATTATATGGTTTTACTGTAGGTGTCTACGTATGTTATACTCTCCGTCTCCTCCCGTTACTGAGTGTGTTGATAATTGCGTCGTTTTCACGTCCAAAATAATAATCGATCGGAACGTACAACTACTTTGGGAATTATATAATAATAACACTATTATCCTTTGTCCAAATATTTTTTTTTTTTTTTTAACAAGATTCCGAGAAAACTTCTATAGCACGGGGTTATTTTCAGTATACGTGGACAGCATTAAAGTCGTCGAAATCCGTGTCATATTATATTTATTGTAAGGTTCGGTCGTTTTTCCACTCAACTGTTCATTGCGTTCACACTGCACGTAGATTTTCACTAGGAAAAGTGATAATTTATATATTTAATAAAAAATAAATAAATGTATCTAATATATATATATATAATACAAATAAATAAAAAAATATACGTAATAAACTAACAAGTACTCCCGGGGCTTTGTTTTTTTTTTATCTTTCTTTTACTATATATTTTATATTTATTTGTATTGTATATATACAAATATATAGTTTTTTCAATTATTCACTTTTATTTATTTTTTGTTATTTTATTGAATATTAATCTTTAAACAGTTCACGTTTTTAATTTATGTTTTATATCAAATTTCGTTGCTTTGAAGAAAACGAATATTTTTTTTTTTTTTAATCAGTCGACAAGATCTCCGGATTTACCGATTGCAGGGATGCCGGAACGACTTTTGAACCGCGGAATATCCGAATTTCAAAAAAAGGCGTGGGAGTAGGGTTGTCGGACACTAAAATAATTACCATATTTTATGTTTTATTATCGTACTGTGCATTTTTATCTAAAAAAAAAAATCCCAATGTTCCGGCGTCCCTGTAGTTAACTGATCTATTATACCGTTAACACCATAATCATATTAAAAAAAAAAAAAAAAAATAGGAAACACTATATTGCGTATTACCCGTATAAACGTTTAGGCTTAGTGTCGAATAAGTAAGCAGTAAAGTTATCAATCATAGAATGTAAAAAATATCTGACATTTTGACACGCTCCGTGAAAAACAAATTATTATTTACTTCGAAACCGCCCAAAACGTGTAAGGGAAAAAAACGCATATTATACTTACACCTATACGTACTTTTTGTTCAATCCGGCATCGAGTTTATTTATTTATTGACAAAAAAAACATATAATACGTATTTATGAATACATTTTGTTATTAATAATAAAATATCATATAATTTGTCGTTTACAATTCTCTAAAAATAACTCTGTTAAAATTATATTTAAAAAAAATATATTTTCAATAAGTTATAATACGGTTGGGTATTACGTCATGGTAATAGGTATTATAATATTCCTATACGTATCTCTACCTATATGTAAAGTATAATATGTTCGTCTATTTATGATGATTGCCATATTATTATTGTCATTATCCATATCAATGATTAGCGTAACGAAATATTATGCCGTTTTAGAAATAGGAAATGCAATAATCAATACACCGCGGCTAAAAATATCCGTTAGGTCTCGGACTATAATAATATTTAAACGTGCGAGTGACTCGATAACTGTGAATATTATTGTGTAGCGTATTATAGCAATAAACTATATGGTTATCGTAAAGAAACACGGCCAATATATTTATTATTATTATTATTATTTTTTTTTTTTTAACTGAACAAAGTCGTTAAAAAAATTACGTCCATTTCGTATTTTCTCCGAACAGAATTGCTATTCAGTTCGTTTAATCATTTGCTGGCCGCTGGCCGTTGACCGTTTGCGTCGTTTGCACGATCTCGCGTTAGACCGAAAATTGAATATGAAATATCTTTAAGGATTGCCACCTATATGGATTTACATGGATCTACACACCATCGGATATACGCAATAATTATGCGAGGAAAAAATCGTGCGCGTTTTTAAGTTTATACAATATAATATAAAATTGACTGTTATATTTTGGCCGTAGTCGTTATTTTCTCCGAAAACGGGATAACGTTTTTCGCTCGGTGTTCGTTTTCCTCAATTATCAAAAATAAGTAATCGTCATCCTTCTAATAATAATTCTTATGGGTACCTAAGAATAGGTTTATATAGACTTCATATTCTGATATTAATCGGTTAAAAAGTCAGTAACAATACTAAGCAGTGGCTCCGGAACAATTTTTAAACCGTGGGAGCTTTACAAAATAATTTTCAACAGTCTAAGGAAAATTACGTAATTTAATATTCTAGTAAATATATTAAAACGGCTCTATTAAAATAATACAACTTTTTTGTTCCAATTTTATTTGTCGATCTATCAAGTTTATTTTAATCATATTTTTGGTACAAATCATTTTTCCACATTGTTCACAATGTTTACGATTCTCTTCTATTCGATGATTTCAAGTTTTGTTTCAATATTCAACATAAAAATTATAGATGATTACTGAAAACTATATATTTTAGCAGTGAGGGCTTAGTCACTAGGGAACTATTCCCGTGGGGGTAATCACCCCCATTGATCCGGCGCCCCTGAGAATAAGTTGATTTTAACATTTGAAAATAATTGTAATATTACCTAATGCGGTTTTCACCAATTAATTATATTCGGTTAATTTTTTTTTTTTTTTATCAGTTCTCAACGGTTATTGCAATCGGCGTCGGGTAAAATTAGGACTTTGTGTATATTTTGTTTGTTGACTTAATTGATTTTATATCAATATTTGGAAGAAAATATACACAAATTCAGCCCATAGTAATATATATGTTTGGGAGTAAATGTAAAGTAGCTTTTTATTTTTTTTACAAAAATGAACAGTTGATGAAAACAGTATTTCATTTTTGGAGAAACGTGGTCACGCCCCTAAATTTTATGATATTTCAATTACTTTATGATACGGATTTGTCCGTCGGGTGTACTATTGCGGTGCATCTGTTATTGTTTTTTTTTATTATATATATATATTCATAAACTAGTAATTAATTGGATACCTATGGCGAACGATAAAGAATCCAATAACTATAAGGAAAATATTATAATTACGACTAAAAAATAATAATAATAAAAAAAAATGGGCGGAGATTTTTGTGATCGAGTACCACTGGTTAAAGTTATATACTAAAAATAATTACCACGTACTTGATTAATTAAAAAAGGAAATATATATATATATATATATATATATATATATATATATATATATATATATATATATAGGCATATATGTACTCCATTACGATTGACGATTAAAAAAGCAACAAGTATATAATAATAATTATTACAATATTATTGTACGCGTTTTTATATACACACGCTGCACAGTTTACTATCATGTATAGTCTTACAAACAAAAAAAAAATATTATTATATGGTTGTCTATAGACGAAAAAAATACATATATATTACCCAATATGTGACCTTATTAATGTTCCTTGTAATAATTTTACGCAACGATCGGTCGTTAACATACGTTATTGATATATTGTTCGTTTACGGGTATTAAATTTGATTTTTTTATAAATATTGTTTCGTTATATTGTGTATACGTTTATTACAAGAGCTTTCGTTACCGGCGTCAAAGAAGCCACTTCAAAAAAAAAAAAAAATAAATAAATAAATAATTATAATAAAAATATATATCCCCACGGTCTTAATACCAGAGGAATATTATTATGTCGTCGAGTCGATCGTCGTACCCATCATCCACGTGGGAACATTACGCGCCGAAAATAACACGAACTTGAAGTCGAAAAGCGTATCGTCTGCGTGTTAAATGTTTACACGCGTATATTATTATTTCGGTTTATACCGGAGTGTCTGTATAATATAACAATTTATTTTACGAGTGAACATAATATTTATATGTAATCAAAAATGTCATAAAGTGTCAGTGCTATAATATCCAAAATAATACGTACGGGTGAATAGTACGATACACGTGTATAATAAATATATTTACATACCACAGCTATTATGTTAAGACCATTGTATTTTTTTAACATTATTAATATATTACAGTCCGACAAATATCGAAATGTAATATTAATTTTACAAAAAAAAATATCGGTTTTCAGAAATAAAATATTGTATTAGATATTTTACATTATTATACATGTGCTTGTACGCGTAGAAATATTAGTGTTGACTTATTACATATAATTACGGGCAGGGCTAGGAAAACGGTACACTAAAAACCTACTGTAAAAACGTTAAAATAATGATCAATAATGCTATAATTAAATGTTTTTAAATCATGAATAATGTTACAAAAAATTGACTTGAAAGAATTTAAATTATATTAAAATATAAAATATTATTATTTTAATTTAAATTTAAATAAAAATAATTTAATTTTCAAACATTCGATGAATTAATTTTTGGAATATCGAAATAAAATTGAATATCTATTTCAAACAATAAATTAAAAACTGTTTTATTAAAACCGGTCGCTACAGACCTACCCTCACTCGATTATTGCCGAATCTATCTAAAGATATATTTATATTTACTATTGCACAGTTGTACATACAACTTAATGACTATGTATAGAGAATTCATTTTACTTTTATCAATACCTATTAATTAATGTATATCGGGTAGGTTTTAAGACCTTTGTCAAAAAAATATATAAATAAAACATTTTTTTATTAACCCTTTAGTCGTTAATTAACATAATTTTAAAATGTACTTAAAAAAATGTCAAAGGTTTATAATTGATAAAAAAAAAAACACATACAATTCGATCGCTGTAGTATATGAATTGAATTTTGTTTTTAATAAGCTATGTGTTAGAGTACTACTGAGAAAAAACACTACAATGCAAATTGTATGACCTAATTATAGGTCTAATGCAATTTTAATTAAATTATGTTTTATGTACGTTAGGAGTAGTTGCGCAACCGGGATTCATTCAAGAGAATGACGGGAGGGGGCAAAACAAATTCTATACACAAAACCAAATCTTTATCGAAATATTGGTAATATATTTCAATCGATTTAATACTATTACACTAGCCATGGGGAGGGTCTGGACCCAAAATCCACCGCCATCGGGTGCGCCACGGGTTAGGAGGTATATTATTATATTATGTTATGTGTTTCAGATAATTTACAACGTGATAGTAGTTAATAATTGGATTAAAAATCTTTATTTTCGAGGTCGATATAATTGTGTTTTAAAACGTATGTAGACCTATATACGATTGATATCTCACGACCGGATATATATATTATAATATAATTTACTACAACACAAATCTTTTTTTAACCGAATAAATATAAAATCCAAACATAAATTGCGGTTCAATGATTTATGTTATCGTTGAGGAAAAGAGATACGGACGGAAGTGATGTGGACGCCCCCGTGTTCCGTTGGCCTGTTTTTTATTTCATTTATAAGGTTTCCGTAATAAATTATATATTTTTAATCAATAAAAGTGCGAATTACAGTTCTCGCCAAAAGCGTCTTCTAACCCTACAGTTTACTCTTTCAAACAGTAAATATTATAGTATTCGTTCACTTTTAAGTAATAATATATTATTTAACTGTATTTACTGTTAAAAAATAAATAAATACTTTACACTACGCTATATGTGTACTGTCTAATACAAACCAAATGTATTTTTAAAAAGCATGTGGTTACCTTTATTACAAGGTCATTTTATTAATAATTATCATTGTTCATAATTCCGAGCACGAATGAAAATCGAGTTAATTTTAATTTTTTTTTTTTTGATGAACTACTCGAATCATTGAATAGGAATTATTTTTAATCTTTCACAATAATTATAAATGTATATGATACAAACCATACGAAAAGGAAACGAAATTTTCACACTACGTTTTCATGTAATGGACACTCGAATTTGAAATTGAGTATATTTTTTTGCGACTTGGTCGACCACTTTGATTGTACTGAAATAAAACAATAAAACTGTGTATTCATTTGGACACAGAAAATCTCCTACTCGATTATTTTATTTTAGAAAATTTGTCTGCAATTACAAATTTTAAACCTTAAACGATTTTTAATTTTAATCGACCGTGTGCAATACTACAGATTAAAAAATAATACTTTCAATCTATAAACTTTCACCATTTTTATGATATTGAAGTACGCGCAATGCGCATTACAAATATGTTTGTATCCTAAAAATCTGGTGACATCTACGTGGTGATTTTTTATTATCGATAAACACTCATTATTTCGCAAAGTAAAGTACCGACCGAAAAAAAAAAAAAAGATAATTTAACATTTTAGAACTGCTTATTTCTTAAATTTTCAACAAAACCACCCTGTATAAGGTATAGTAAAAAATACAATAAGTCGATTCACGTCCCCTGACAGTAATCGGTTTGTATTATTATCCTACTTATATACGTTATTTTGGGTTTGTGTAGTAAAATAAAATCACAAAAGAAACCAATTAACGCATTCAACTCGGTAGACGCGTATTATCGTCGAGCCACGAAATCCGATAGTAGAAAAAAATAAAGAAGATAAATAGTCGTTAAATTAATATAATTTTTCAGGTAAATAATATAACATATTGTATAGGTATATAGGCAGTATTTGCAATAAATAATTATTCATTAAAACGACAGCGCCGACAGATTAGAGAATAAAAAATAACGTGATTAATTCGAACTTAAAAAAAAAGGAATAATTTATTTTCAAAACGATTTTCTTTATATTATAATTATTACTATTAGGTATTTGATTGATTAAAGACGGATAATATCGCGTCGGCACGGTTTCCTACAACAACAACCAAAAATAAAGGAATAGTAGTCGTTGATTAATTATTATTGTTATTATTATTATCATCATCATCATCATGACTGTTTTTTCGCTTCCGTCGCCGTCCGCGTGACGTGCTCGGCGACGTTTTGAGTTTACCGACATTTATACGTAGAGTGCTATATTCGTACAAATAACGTGTCACCCCCCCCCACCCCACCTCGAAACCGGAACCATCGACTATGACCAAAAATAGACGTTTTTCGACAGCCTCCATCTAATCGTTTATAACACTAACACTACTATTTATATATTATACATAATTAATATTATAACATTGTGCGAGGTGACGACGGTTTAATTTTTTCGGGGGTGTATTGTTCCACGTACATTATATTTGTGGCGGTCCGTGTACAAATCGCTTTGCGGAACGCGTGTACAATCGACAGTCGGTCCGAAGAAAAAATAAAAAAAAGCAAATATATATATATATATATATATATATATATATTATTTTATAGTATAATCCGACCGATTTTTCACCGTCAATAAGCGACGGCTATACGTATGCCGGTATATCATTCGTCGTCAACCGCAAAAACGTTTCGTACCTAATAAATTGGGTAAAATATACCAGCCGCTAACAGATTCGCACGATTTTTCTTTCTCGACGGTTTTTACGCCTCGCGGGTAAGAGTTTAAACGAGAATATAGGTGCCGCCGTTGCTATACGGCATGTCGGAGTCGGAGAACCCACGTGCAACCGATCTGTCGACGCGATTGTTTCTAAAATGTTAAATTATTTTACAACGTATACGTAACCGCGACGGAATGGAACCGCAATGATTGTGCGATTTTAGAAAAAAACATATTAACGATTTATAGGCATTACGAGAAAATTCGAATTTATTTACGACTGAGAAAATTTGTGATTCCATACTACTGTCACTACGATATACAATCGTACATATATTATTGAAATGCGCCAACATATTTTTTCAGCGTACAAAATGATATATTAATTTCCTAAAGTACATTATTATTCGAGATAATATTTTTTTTAATTTGTATATTTATATATAATAATATATATTAGCTATAGTTTTAATTTTCCAACGGAAATTGCTGAGAGCTTTTACTGTAACAAAACGTAATTTCCGTAAAATATTAGTTATGAAGCCCGTATAAAATTGATATACTTTCTATAACTTATAAAAACTTTATTCTGTTAAAAAAAAAAAAAAAATTAAAAAAAGTTGTTTAATAACTTTATACATTCATGACTTCAAAGATATTTATCTATAATACACATTATATTGGTGTATTACAGCGTACATTCGTACTAAAGAATTGATGACTAGATTAAAAGTCAATTGTAATCTGGTCGGAAAATGTGTGCATTTTTAACGAAATTAATAAACTCTCAATAACAATACATCTAAACCATTTACGGATAATAAAAAAAAACCGACAATGGCAAAACGTTAAGATATTTGTCATCTTCTATATATGAATCAAAAATAATCGATAATAAACTATAATGACATATAATAACATATTATTATCATTGATTTATACACGATCAACGATAATATTTTAATGTTCTTTAAATTTAATTAAATAATAATTCGTAATTATATATTCTGTCATTTATAACACTTCAAAATTGTCACAATCGATAATAAACGAAATTGTATGCTTCATTGTGTAACTTCAAACAAACACATATGTTTTGGGACCACTTTTAACGAAAATATCTTAAAACGTATTCTATGTTGTTATAATATATAATTTATAGTATTTACATTTACTCATAAAGTTAATATCATAATATGTTTTATGTACTATAATATGTAGTCAATTGTTATTATTATTATTATTTATTTTGAAAGTCATTAATTTTAATAATACCATATTTGTATAAATATACACATTATGTTAAGTGCTCTATAAAAGACAGCCTACATTTTAGCCGAATATATTGTGTGATTTTATACGATCAAAAATTACTTATTATATTATCATAGTCTTATTGTAATATACAGTCATATTTATTTAATTTTAATTTTTTAAGTGTTAAATACCATTGTTTAGACGTAGAGTTTTCGTTTTTTTTTCTTTTAACAAATATATTTAATATATAAATATAATCTACTACGAGAACGCGGAGTCGTGGAATAATACTCCGATTATATCACTATGTAGTATATGTATATTTTTATTAAAATAATTGAAAATTATACTCACTTATTACATAAAATACAAAAGATTCAAATTATAAGTAATTTATATCGTATAACACAAAAAACAAAATATAAATCGACAAATTTTTTATTTGATTGTTTTTTTTTTTTTTTTGTTATACATATATATTTTCTATTTAGTAGTTATTAAGGTTATTTTACGATACTTTTCTGAATTGGGTTGAATAATTTCTACAACAAAACTTGTTGAATAGTTATGGCAAACGATTTTGACAAAAATTATTATTTAAATTCTACATACAATAAATAAATAAAATATTAATGTGCGTGTGACTGCCGATAACAAATTATAATATTCAATAATAAAGAAAAATAACTAACATATTAATAGGTCTGATACCAGAAATGTAAATAATATGACTACTATTCAAACTAAAATTAATAAACAAAAACCTAATAACTTACGATAAGGAAAAAAACCAACGGTTAAAAATAACAGTAATGCAGGTACCTACTTATATATTGCTTATAATGCTATTATTATGCTTATCTAATATTTGTAATTCATGTTTTATTGTAATTTATTGAAAAGCGTACGAACTATGTTTAGTAACACATTACTCATCATATAATATCCTAATTAATTGAGATTGAGACAAAATATTTCTATTAAGAGTATTTCCCGTAGTGTTAAAAGTCCTTTCTGTTAGTTACCCCGTTACATTTGACTAAATTTGCAAAAAAATTATCCATTGTACCTACATATTTTTTGTTCGGTTTGTTATTAATTAAATTTGTATTATAAAAAGGTTATATACACGTAAAAAGAAAAAAAAACCCATCTATATTCAGCTTAGTAATTAATGTAACGCAATATTATTTGGATTTAAATTTCTCGTTCCCTCAGTAATACATTACACATATATTAGAGCAAATTCTGTTATATATAAATATTAACCAGGAAACAGTTTATCGCAGGCATCCGTGACCGTTATTGTTATCAAAGGCAACGGATGTGCCGAGAAAAATATCGATGACGATAAATACTCGTAGTTTTACCGTTGAAAATTTGCACGACCGTGTTCGTTACATATCTATTTTTCTTCAGTCATGTAATTATTTTATACAAATTAATTTAATTTAATTTTCAAACGGGACGAATACATTATTATTTTGTGTTGGTAATATGTAAGGGAGGATTCGCTTTATACTTGGATTCCCTACAAAAATGTAGACACCTATTCGATTTGTAATTGTAAAATAATAAATCTCAAAACTAAATAATTCATTTACTGCGCAAAACACAACTATTTTGTAATAATAATAATTTATTGTTGTCTATAAATTTAAAAACTATAAAAGTAATTTTTCGAAATGCATTAAAACTATAAATACAGATTAAACATAGTTTTTTGGGAAAAAACCTAACTATTTTAGTATATAGTGTATACTCGGTTCATTTTGTATGATATAGTATATTGAATATCCCTGCGGACATTCGTGTTTTTTTTTTTTTTTTTATTTAATTAGGTTTATTTTATTGTTTCAATATAAATATTTGTTTATACAATTTTTTTTTTTTTTTTTTTACATATTATTTAAAGATAAATACATAATTAGGTAATCATAACAGAGCAGTAATATAATTTAAAAATTGTACTTTAATTGAGTTGTTTAATTAGGTCAATGTTCTGATGATACCGATGCTGAGGATGATGATGATGTTTCAGGAGGTAGCAGGACATCTTGTGGAAGACGTGGCTTTAGTCTGCGGTTTTTGGTTCTTTTCCCAATTTTGAAGTGAAGGGCTCCTTCTGTTGTGTTTAGTTTCGAATGAAATTTTTTAAATTGTTCAATTATCCATGTGTTTAAGTATGGTATACCAGTGTCGTTGTGGAGTTGTGTGTTTCGCATGTACAATGGGGTTTTAAGAGCTATTCTGAGAAATTCGTTTTGTAGCGTTTGCATTTTTGTAATTTTTGTTTGGGATGCGGCTGCCCATATTGGGCATGCATATGTCAATAATGGTCTTATGATTGATGTGTAAATTAGAAGTGAGAATTTAATCCGAGGTGTTGAGTTGTAATTTACTGAGGGGTATAAGATTTTTAGTCGTGCGTAGGCTTGGTTTAATTTTTTATTTATATGCATTTTCCATGTTAATTTTTCGTCAAGGTAGACTCCGAGATATTTAATTGATTGATCTTTATTGTTCCATAATAAAGTCTGATTTTTGATTTTTAGTTGAGTTGGATTTGTATATCTCTTTAAGGTAAATATTTTCGCTTCGCTCTTAGTTGGATTAAGAGCGAGTTTCCATTTTGTGAACCAGTCTACGATTAGGTCTAAAGAAATTTGTAGATCTGTGATTGAGTTTTCAAGATTTTTGTGTTGTGTTATGATAACTGTATTATCTGCATACATCGCTAGCTGACATTTTTGTGGGATTGGGATATCATAGAACATTCGTGTAAATAAGTATATAAGTTTCGGGCATGGTAAACGCAACAAAACATTTTATATTTGAATTCGACGGTGTTTGAAACGAATACTGTTTTTGATAAGCTATGTGCTGAAGTACTATGAACAAATATGTAAATGCTATAAATTCCTAGCCCAAATTATTAATATACTGAATCCCCATAACTCGAATTTGAAGTATTTGAATTAGTATTGCTGTGTATTTCAATGGACCCTTTAGAGTCACTTTAGAGTTATCGAAGATTTTAATTTATCGCCGTTTTGAGTTATCATTAATCAACTGTAGGTATACATATATAGACATTCACAATGACCAGACAATAATCAAAATATATTGTTTTCATTGCACTTAAACATTTCAAAACCGTGGGACACTAAATTTAACCTAACCTGTTATATAGTCCATTCGGTTAACGAATTAACATAGTATTATTTCGAAGAATAATTATTAAACAATCATTTTGATATCAGCTATCTTCGATATAAAATATACGATTTACAAATGTACGTATATAAAGATCGTACTGTCATACAATTAAATAATAGATACCTATACAAACTGGATCGAATTTATGTCCATCTTAACATATTATAATAATTACAAAAAAAAAAATGTTTTTAAATAAATATATTATCTATTTGCTACGATATTATATATATATATTTGATTGAATACATTACACATACGGGGTGATTGTTTAAGCATGCTCACCACATTTTTACGGCTAAATTATGCACATATTCAAACTCTGATTTTTGTACATTTACAAGTGTAAGTTAAAGACAATAAAATCGAATGCTTAGATTTTCCACAAAATGTAAGTTACGAGAACTTATACGTTTTAATGCGAATTGCGCAACAGGTTTGTACATGAAAATTTTGACGTTTTGTAATTGAAATTTGATCGAAAAGTTTTGCTGAGTTATTCTACTTTAAATACTATAGTCTATTAAATACTCGGTCAGTGGCGTATTTTGGATGATTTTTTTTTTTGGGGGGGGGGGGGTGTTTATAATTCAAGGAACCTTACAAACTCGTTTTTAAAATTATTTATTAATAAAAAACAAACGTTGAACTTAATATAACGTAATTTTATTCAAATTACTATGTCAACGCTTGACAAGTAATTTTACATTTAAAACTCTGGAATGTAGTGTAATAGATTAGTTTGTAGGTTATTACTTAATACTGAATACTAACATTTATTTTAAAAATTACCTTCTAATATTATTAACATATAACAGTCAAAAAAAGACTTTTTTTTGTCAGTGGATATCCAGACACGGAGGACCTCCCCCCCCAAAAAAAAGTACGCCACTGTACACGGTAAACGGGTAAAATTTGGAGTTTTGCAATTATAATTAGGTACGAAACATAAGATATTTACTACTCGGTCGAATATACTCGGACAACTTTTAGTATAGATAGCCGTTTGCAATGCGTATTAGACCGTTTAGTATTTAAAGTAGAACAACTCAGAAACCTTTCGTTCGAATTTCGATTACTAAACGTCAACATATTCAAAAAAATACGAATTATTGTTAACGCGCGCGTACCTATATTATAATTTATAATAGTTGGGCGCGTATACAAATTACGTGTTTACGATTACAAACGTCTTAGGCATCGTACCCAATCAAGGTGTGCGTAATATCGAAACAATATTGACAAACATAAACGTATATACCGGATTATTGAATCAGAAAAATTCTTTGTACGTGATTAAACGCAGATATATGAATAATACGACTCTAGCCAATTAAAACTAACGCACAGGGCAATCGTAGGAAATAAAAGGCAAATGTAATACGGTTATTGAAAATAATCCGCGGCGTGTATTCGTTATTAAAACTCGGTAGTTAAACAATTTTGCCTAGTTAGTCTCGTGCTCTTCGAAATAAAATATGTCTGCCAATAATTGCAACGACGATGTAAAACCGTACGAGAACGATAATAACGCGATGGGCGAAAAGTGTGCAATCAGCGAACCGTCTTTAAAGTTTCTACAATTGGTATCCATTTTCGAAAGCGAAAAATCGGACAAGATACAAAAATGTGAGTTTAAATTTAAATACAAAAATTCCTTAATATACAATACGGTGTACAATATACACAAGGGCTCGGAACTTAATGCTCTTAAAAAGTACTAAAAATGCATGCGCTTATGCGCTTAAAAAACTACAAATAAGCACTTATTTTATTTTTTTTACACAACATTTGGCGGATTTGATGTACCTACCTTTATAGTTATACTCTAAAGTACAAAAATTATAAAATAAATACATATAGGTGTTGGTAAATTTTGATTTTTTTTTAAACATAGTTTTCCGAAATTAGTATATAAAATAAAATAAATGGCTTGAATAAAATGTTCCTTCAATAAAATATATTATGTTTCAAACTGTACCTATAAAATTATATATGTATTTATGTGAAAAGCGTAAATACAAATTAGAAAAACTACTAAGAACCCAATTAAAAATTATTTAAATTAAATTGTGTTTAGGTATAAGTTTGTGCTCCCGAAGTAGTGTCTCACGGCGTTTCCCGGAGGCGGGGGTATTGCCGGTTTAAAAAAAAAAAAAAAGGGTATAAGTTTGTTCTTACCTTTAACATTTTTACATTGAACATTAAACATTTTTTAATGTTTACAAAGTTAAAATATCGATGAATATTTAAATAATGGTAACATTAAGAAACATGCTCTTCAAATGACATATCACTAAATATGCAAAGTTATGCACTATAATAAACTATTGATATTTTTTTTGTTGTGTTGTGTAATGCATTTCTAGCTTACTTAGTAATAAATCGAATAGCCCACAAAAAACATACAAATGCAACAACTTTCGAGCTCTATACATAAGTATACTTAAAAAAAATACCATTGGGCGTATACTTTATCGTATAATTTAAAATTGTAGTCAACTTAAATTGACTTATAACTACACTTAAATGCCAAAAGTATAATGGAAATAATAAAAAAAAATGTAAGTGATTAAAGATAAATATATTATAAAT
Organism: Tuberolachnus salignus; assembly: GCA_956483605.1. NCBI lineage: Eukaryota > Metazoa > Arthropoda > Insecta > Hemiptera > Aphididae > Tuberolachnus > Tuberolachnus salignus. The sequence continues at coordinate 30,871,846 of OY101435.1, read as the reverse complement.
AACGAATCGTTAAATTATTCAATTATTGTTTTGCGTTATTACTTTAGGCATTTATGTGCCTATCGAATTATTCTGTTTGATTATGCAAATGTCCAATATTTTAATTAACAATTTTGGCATTTTTTTTTTATTTTCCAGAAACAGCGATTTTCTGTTGTAGCTTACTAGAAATAATAGTAAAAATCTGAAATATTCTAAATATTCGCAAAAAAAAAAAACACAAAAAAAAAATTACCTTACTATTTTTTGATACTCATTTGTATTTAAATTTAGGTCTTAGTCACATTAAATCATAATTTCGAAAAACGATGAATCGCGCCAAAGCGTACTGTTTCATATTATTTGGCGTACACTAAATAGCGTGGGAAATGGTGTGTATACGATGCGATTTTGAAATAGTTATTTTTGACTCGATTTTGGCAATGGCAATGATGCATTTTCTAGGAATCATGAAACTTTAAGATCAATCGTACACGGAAAATAGTCATGGGCGTAATTGGATTTAATAGTTACAGGTGCTAGAGTCCTAGAAAACCGAAGTTCAACAATTTCATCATTAAATAATAATAATTTTACACAATGAGGTTTTTTTTTTGTAAGGATTTTGACTTTAAGTTTTAACCAGGAGGAAATAAAAATTAAAAACGTATAAGGGGGCTAAAAACTTATATAGAGGGGCTAAGCCTCTAGCCCCTGCCCCCTAGTTACGCCAATGGAAATTGTACGTTTTTGCAAAATCATGACCATGTCATCCGATTCTCCGTCGTTTTTACAATCAGACTTGATGTATAACACAATTTTGATAATTTTTGGATTACATTTTCGCCTTCCGCTATTACATTATTTTAGATAATTACCGGATGAGAATTTTTGAATTATACACAACTGATACCCCAGGGAAACGCACTGGTGTCACGGGCCACCGGGTATATTCCTAAATAAAAATAAAGGAGGGTGTGCGAATTTTTAAATATAATAATATTATTAATAATGGCCGTGTTAATTATTTAATCGTGGTTCGCCAACACTCATGCCCGTGCGATTTTAGGTTTGTCGCAGAGACAGTCGACGGCAGAGGCGGAAACGGAAGTAGCGTCGCCGACGAGCGCCGTGCCGGAGGAGGAAATAGACAGCACGAGCAACGACGTCGGTACGACTTCTGCGTCCGGTGTGGCCGTAACGAATTACGTCGGTGGCGGCGATTGGATGCGAAGGCCGGAACGGAACCTGTTGGTCATCGTACATCCGTGGTGCATGCTCCGCAAATCGGGCGTGGACAGGCAGTCGGAATTCCCGCCGCCCGGATTTCTGCAACGCCTCAAGGCTAAACTGCTGGCCCTCCATCGGGAAACGGACGAAAAAGAACAGCGGCAGCCCCAATATCCGTCCGCGGTTAGGCGACGCCGGCACACCAATCAAAATAAAATGATCGGTTGCTGGTTTCAATATACCGCAGCCGTGGCGGCGGCCGCGTTCGGCGGCCCGCGCGCCAAAACGATCGCGGGCTCCAGCCCAGTACCCGGTCGCCGCGACGTACCCAGATCCGTTGACTTTTTAAAAACCAGACAGCGGTACGCCTCTATCGCCGCTACGTCCGACAAAACCACCACGTCGAATTCACGCACGCGGTCTGGAAATTAATTAGACTATCCACCGCGGATTTTTTTTTTCGATTCACTGTACTATTATACTTTCGTAGTACCTATATTTTTAATTTTTTTTTTTTATATATAATTAATAATAATAATAGTAAAATTCCGTAATATACTTGAGACCTACTCGAAAATGGATACGAAATTGTTGGATAACAATATATCATAATAAATTGTTCTTATAGCGATTATATATATATATATATTTATGATGCGTTTCAAATACTAATAAATGATTTGAATACACGGTATATTCAAGTCTCACAATTTAACTATTTTTCCTTTATCCTACACTGTTGTCGAAACTATAACGTGCAGTAGCAAAACGTTTTTTGAAAAATTACCCCAGTAATATAGAGGAAGGTGTAATAATTGATTATTGCGCGACTAGGATTTTTCGAGGGAGGTGTCCGCCTAACACAAGCTTATTTCTGAACACGCCACCGGTGTACAGATACAAATTTTATATTATTTACGTAATTGTCAAATATCGAAACATGATTATTTTCGATTTTTGTACATAATAATTTTAGAACTAAAATAATTAAATTTCCATAAACATGGTTCGAGGGGAAGCGTCCACACCCCAAATACCCCCCCCCCCCCTGGTTGCACCGCTATACGTATTTACTACACGGGCACCCATCGGTGAAATTTCAGAGGGACAAAAACGACCAAAAAAAACATTTCATACATACATTTTTATAAAGTTCATATTGTTTTTCAAGGGGAGCAAGTCCTCTCGAGCGCTTATGCATACCTATCTACAGGACGCACGGTGTCCGTCGAGTGATACGAGGGACGTTGTACATACTTATCTCGTTATTATAATTATTATTATTGTTTTTATCAAAGTTAACTTTTATAACGAACACCGGATATATAGATTATAGGCTCCATAATATATTGTAGTACGTTCGTTTTATATATAAATATACATATCAATTATTATTAAAAAAAAAAATGAATTAAAATTAAAAATCCACGATAAATCGTGAAGACAGAATAACATTTCCTGTTGGGGGGGGGGAGTTGTTACATTTGAAATTTTCATCCCTATAGAATATTATTTTTACCGGTTAAATTAAATAAACATTTAGAAAACAAAAAAAATATATATCGAAAACATTCCGGGAGAAGTTATAACCACCCAACCCCCTCCCACTATATGACCGAGAGAATCTGTCCGCGAGCAAGTAGTGTCGTTATTCAATTTCTATTTGAATTCAGAGTCAGCCCGGTACTTAAGGGGTCCCCGAAAATGTCATCTCATAGAACGATAAAAAAAAGTGCCTAACAGTAGTGCGGCAATATATTATTATAATTACGTTTTTAAAGATTTACAACTTTAACACTTACTTTTAATTTGAAATTGATGACACTCACACTGGGAGATAATTAATTTTTGTTGCATTCAAAGCAGAACCGACTTCAACAGCAATTGTTTTTATTTTTTTATTCCTTATTTCATAACCCGACATGTATCTAAACACGTTTCGTATTTGACGTTTTTTGATTAAATTTAATAAATTAATAATTATGAAGGTACTTATATATAAGTACCTATAAATATATAACATTTACATTATTTTATTGTTTTACCGCAGTCTACAACTGTTATCCATTTGTCTATTAAGTGTATTTAAATGCGCGTGCACAAAAGGCCGACAGTAATGAACAATTTGAAAAAATTGCTCATAAAAATATGAATTACAATTGTTATATTTTATAAATCTTAGGGAATAGGAGGAGGGGACCTCGACACAAATACGGCCGGAGACCCCGACACTGTTTGTATCGATAGTTACGCTATATTTATTCGTAATGTAACAAGACGCAATAATCCCTATAAACTTATATTACAATTGGATAAAATTAACTAATTAAATTAATTCATTACTATGCGATTTTTTTTCGTTTTCTGTAACACTGCAGTTTGTTATTAATTATATAATTTATTATCCCGAGGACGTGCAATTGCCCGTTAATTTGTTGAATGTTATTAAGGGGGTCGGTTTTGCGGAAATTGTGTAGGACAGTAATATGATATTCTCATGTATGTATACTTACACATCATTATATGAATTTCGGTCTAACATAAAGGCCTGTTATAAGGGTTTGCGCAGTGTCAAACTAATTGACAAATGTTCAAGGGATAAAGTACCCCACATGTGCGATTGTGTGAACATTATAAGACAGCAGGCCAGGACTCGTGAATGTGTATATATTATATACAGGGCCATTAATAAGTATATCGAAAAATTTTCCCAATTTTTTTTTTTTAAAAAAATAACCTCTCTAATACATATCGACAAAATCCAGAAATACTTTCAGAAAAGGTGCTACACCGCAGGACATCTGGTAGAAAAGTTGTTCACAGAAAAAAAAAAAAAAATCAAACATTAGTCAATTATAGTTATTATTTAAAACATATAAATGACCAAAATTAACTCGAAAAATGCCAACTGTTAATTCATAAAACAAATTTTTTTTATATAAACTAGCTATTTTAAAATTGTACAAAATGCAATAATGCTGTTGTTATGACTACAGAACCCGGATCAGATAGAGAGCACCGGGCTGAAACTGTGTACTGTGAAATGATTGAACAGGCCGGTGTGGTGTTATGGCAATTCGCCCTTATTGGCTGCACTCCTATTTGTACTGAACTGAACTTCTGGGCCGAGCCCTACTATCATAGTAATTGGCCGACTACAGGTAGAAGTGGTGGTCGTAGTAGCACCCGCTATATGCTTGTCGGGTAGGCAATATCACACTTTGGTACATATATACATGACATCCTTCAAGGTCTGAGAACAATATTGTCAAAGTGTCTTAGTTATTGTGTTCTGTATTTAATGGTCCTTACATTTAATTTATAGCAATACTATTTATCCTGACTTAATTAAATTACAAAGTTACATGTGTTACAAGACAGTATAGAGATGGGTAGAAAATTGTAATCGGCTGGGGCACTTATATAGTTGGATTCTACTAGTCCATTGGTGGTAGTGGCCGTCGTGGTCAGGTTGGACTACATCCTGTTGCAAGGCTGTGGATTTAATTAGTTGCAATATCTGCTCGTCATTCACACCTGCTTGTTAAATCTGGCCTTATGTGCCCCGACTTAATTAAATCTATTTACACGTGTCTAGTTTTTGCTCGATAACTTAATATTATAATTTAGTATTATACACTGTTCATTATAAAATGACGCATCAGCTTCCAGTTACAAACACATTATTTATTCAACACCTGTTTAATTCTATTAATTCTAGTTATAAAAATCCCACTTAACCGATCTGCGCCTGGGTATAGACCAGTTAAAGACAGGGTCCCTAACACATATCTCGACTTATTTAAAATTACTGTGAAAGCCAGAGCCCACAACATATATATATATATATGTATATTGTAAAGAGGAAGGGCCACATAAAGGATCATCTGTACATAAAGACATAGATCTACTTTCTTTTCTTACACCATTGTTCAGATAATGGATTCTCGGTATAAACTAGTTCCCTTGCTAAGGCTGCTACAAAGTACAGTGCGACAAAAGTTCTGCAATCCGCCATAATATTCTATCTATGAGTCCACTTGGGCCCCGGAAGTATACCCTAAAGTAAAGAAAAATGTATGTTGTTAATATAATTTTAAATAAAATGTAAGTTTAATTTTAAACTATTATGTTTTAAAAATACATTGATACAGTTCAATATTCAATATTCAATAGTCATAGTCAAACCGACAAATTAAAAGGTTAATAAGACTTAACTAACCATTTACTGATTTGTAGAACAGCCTAATCACGAATGCAATAAAATATTCTGGCTCACGCTGTTTACAGATTGGTGTATATGCTCCCGGTACATGTATAATATCTAATAACTAATACAAAATACTAATCAAGTGTGTTTGAACATTTCACCGTATACTGTACAGTAAACGGATTTAGTTAATGGACGAAGAAAGACAGACAATGAAAATAAAGTATTTTTTTATCAAGTCACTCTGGACGAAGTCATTAGACAAGCACCTGGCAAATTTTGATTGTTAAGTAAATAAACTTACCCAAAACGAACGAAACGATATGGTACGGGTACCTATGGTGAACATACTCGCAGCCATGGTGAAAAATGACAAATTTAATACATTAAAATAAATTTGAGGACATATATATAATAACTTGATGAATTACATACAAACAAACGTCAATAAACATATAAATCTGCAAAGTGTGTTATCAGTTATCACCACAAAGCAATACGATTATTTCGTCTAACAAAACCTAACCTAACAAAATTATATCGTTTTTATTATTTCTAATAGTCGATTATGTTCCTAACTTCATATCGTAAACTAACTAGCTTGTGCATTACATATCGATTTTCAGACAACAATTCTGCAAGCACGTTTTTTAATCCAAACCTTTTCGATGTACTTTATAAATTATAACCATTTTGTTATAATAAATAATATTGTTTATTGAATAATTTTTGATTAAGATGATGGACAACGGAAAACCCGACGTGTTGGCTTTGAACCAGATGAGGTAAGTTGGGTAATTTACAGTGGGTCAAATAAGTCTCCGTACACTAATGTTAGATTTTTTCCATTACATATAATGATAATTAAAAAGTTGAATAGCTTATATTTTTAACAACAATTTATTAAGAAACACATACAAATTATGTTTTTAGAAGAATAACAAAAAAGTTTCTGTACATAATATGAATATCAGATAATAGTATTGAGATGTGAAAAACTCGTGTAGATTGAGAATTCTGTCATAAAGTAAGATAATAATATGGTCTAGCAATATAAACTGGCGATAAAACTCAGTGAGCATGGCGAACGTGACAGTAGGTACTTAGCCATCAGTCGTACTGTATGTTTTATTCAATTATTTACATTGAACAATGGAAATACCGATTGGTGTTCGTAAATTAGTAGTTCGATTAAGAGAAGATGGTAATTCTCTCAGAAATATTGCATAAATAATTAATAAAATCGCACTCCACTGTACAATATTTTATAAACTGATACAATGAAACTGGTTCTTTTGAAGATCGAAAACGTACTGGTCGTCCCCAGAAATTAAAATCAAATCAAAAGAGGGCCATTCTAAGGACAGTTGTGGTGGAACCAAAAACTAGTGCTCCCAAACTAGTTAGTATGATCGATATTGACTATAATATAAAAGTTGTGCCACAGACCATTCTTAATGTTATATCGCAGGATATAAAGGTTGTGTAGCTAGGAAAAAACTTTTTATCAATAAAAAAAAATAAAAATAAACGTTTAGATTTTGGGAGGGCACACATTAATAAGGGATATGATTTTTGGAAATCTGTATTATTCAGCGATGAAAGCAAGTTTAATATTTTTGGTTCAGATAAGGCCAGTTATGGTGTGGAGAAAACCTAATAAACAGATCGATTGCAAAAATGTATGCCCAACAGTAAAACATGGAGGTGGTAATGTATTGGTTTGGGGCTGTATTAGCGTTACTGGTGTTCGTAATTTGGTATTTATCGATAGAATTATGGATTAACATATATATTTAAACATTTTGAGAAATAATTTGCATGCCAGTGCTGAAAAACTAAACATTGGTAATTCGTTTATTTTTCAACAAGATAACGACCCAATACATACCGCAAAAAAAGTTAAAGAATGGTTGTTATACTGAGTGCCAAAGCAACTTAACACACCTCCACAATCACCAGACATAAATCTGATAGAACATTTATGGGATGAAATAGATAGACGTTTAAAAAATTATCAAACTCAAAACAAAGATCAATTGAAAAATGGAATACTTTAAATATGGAACAGTATTGACCCTATTGTTGCAATAAAATTAGTTGAATCAATCGAAAAACAAATACACAAAATAATTACAGCTAAAGGAGGACCAACTGAGCATTAATTATAATAAAGTGATAATAATTATTATATTGTATTAAGTTGATAATATTTATGTTATGTTGTACCGTAACTTTTTTGATGTTATTTTTCTACATTTATTTATAAATATACATGTAAATAATAAAATAATTATTATATATGCTTTATTTTTCTAAAAACATAATTTTTATGTGTTTCTTAATAAATTCTTGTAAAAAATATAAAGTTATTCAACTTTTTAATTATCATTATATGTAATGGAAAAAATCTAACATCAGTGTACGGAGACTTTTTTGACCTACTGTATATTGTAGATATTCATATGTGCATTATTTTAAAGTTGTTTAAATAGGTACTTGTTATAGTAGTTTAAATAAAATACACATTTCTATAAAACATTTATCATTCTACTCTGGGATTTCGTCACTTTCGTTCGAAATTGTTATCCATTTAAAACATTTTATATATTTAATTGCGACGTGTCCAATGTTTTCATTCACAATTGCATTGAATTTAATAGATTACTGATAGTTTACTGATTTTTCTTGTTGGTTTGTCTATTTTGATACCTTCATTGGTAATGTTGAAAGACTTATTCCGATGAGACATAACTGTTACTTGTAATCGAGTAGGTTAATAGACATGTGACAGGAAGTGTATTTATATTATTTATATTATGTGTGATATAGTTCCAACTTCTTCGGAGTACTTCATTTACTAACTTTTAGCTTTGAAATTAATACAGCACATCCTCTTTATTGAGTTAATTTATTATTGATTTTATCATTTGGAAATTTTCACAATGATAAATAATGACAGATTTATCAAGTTCCCTACCATATGATGGTCAGTCGAGGTGGACAAATAATGTTGGTGTCTGTAGTTTTAAACTTTTAAGTTCTAGAATTTTATACAATCCCCCTTCAATAATAATTTGTTTTTAAAATTGTATATAAATTTAAGCACATCTCATGCTATAATTTTTTCTGATGAAGATTGTGAGGTTATATGTTCTATTTTTTATTACAGAATATTAATTAATTAGGTTATATTGGCAACACTAAAAAATAGTCATATTTTATTTCTCGTATCCATAATATTAAGGGACTTCACTACAGGTAGAAATTGTACTATGATTTATTTTATCCATTATTTTAATGTTAAGATAAAATGGTTAACATTTTTCTTCTATTATCATATTACTAATATATGCCATTTCTCTACACCATAAATATTATGGTCTACGCAACTCATATTTATTAAATCTGATAATCCTATAGGAGATCTATAGTAATTGTTGGTTGAAATTATTACATTCTGTAATCAGCTATACATAATATTCATCAGTGATTTATTTGGATATTTTTTTTTATTGAATTGGTAAAAAAAAAAATAATATATTATATTTAAATAAATACCAGTTTCTATGTAAAAATATTTTGTGATTGTTATTGTAATATGGTATAATTTTTTTCAATAAAATGTAAAACATGTTCCTTTTATCATAGTGTTGCCATAGAATAATCATTACCTACAAAAAAAATTGTGCTACACCTTTACATAAATTCTGCGCATGCCTATAAAATCTTATGTATTATAGTACTTGGTAGGAATTACTTGTGCATTAACTTTCGCTATATATACACTAATTACTATTATTGGTATTAAAATATAAATTGTTAAAAAAAAAAACCAGTTAATTTATTATATTGTTACAACTTTACACTTTTACATATTAATATAAATTATAATTTACTTAGTTATTCTAAACCTTTTCTTTTTACTTGATACATATGCATTATTTTCTAATTATTAGATATAAAACTACAATTAAAAATTAGAAGTATATCAATTAATATTTATAGTTTATTTTTAGCAATTTTATCTAAAATAAAAAAATGTCTGAGGCAGAAATATTGACCATTAATTAAATTGAATGTCAAATAAAAGATTGTTTACTCATATATTATCATCCCTGATAAAAATATTTATTTATTTGTTTTTAGCCTTATACTAAACTATTATGCTGACCATCCACCACCTTGGGCTAAGGTTGTACCATCTACAGTAAAGAAAAAGAAGGTCTCTTACGAGGATTTAATGATAGTTGAAGAAGTTTATCTAGTATTAAGTCATGAGACTGAACATTTTAGAAATCTTTGGAATTGGGCTGACTTTGCTAGTATTTATTTAAATCATAGCGATTCCTATGTTGTATGGTAAGATTCTAAAAATGTTTAATTCAAACAATTAAACAAATGAAAAAATAGTAATATTATTATGATCATTTTTAAGGATCGCCTGTCAATGCTTGGCAATTATATTACAATTAACGGAATCAGAAAAAACAAATTTTATTCTTAAGTTTATGGATCAAAAGTCAAGTTTATCACATATGGTTACATACAACTTTAAGTTATATAATTTAAAATCTAGAAAATATCTAAAACGGTATATTTCTGGAAGACAATTCACAAATGTAGAAGAAATATTTTTGCCTAGTTTAGGGCCTAAACGACGGGTATATTAATAAAAAAAAATTAGAAGAAAAAAAAACAAAAGTTTTTAATGTATTTTTATATTTATTTTATAGAATGATCAACTTATAATTGTAAATTCCACAAAAAAAAATTTAAGAAGCCTGGCTTTAGCTGTTTCTGTTGGAAGAGCTGTTTGTTTGGTGGGTCCAGTTGGGAGTGGAAAAAGTTCCTTAGTACACCACTTAGCCAATATTACAGGTAATAATATTTTATCAATTTTTCAATGTGCAATGTCATTATAGTTGTAAAATTATTGTAAACCTAATATGTATATTATTATGGTTTTATAGTTGTTATTAAATATTTTACCTAATTTACTGTATTCAAATTTAAGTAATACATTATCTATTAAAGTATACATATGTAATTTATTAATATTACAGTTAAAACTATTTAAAAAAAAAAAAATGTATAATTTGTTTTCATATTTTATATATATTATATACTAAACTATTCCTTATATAAATATTAATAGGTCACACTGATGAAAACTTATTAACAGTACAACTTTGTAATGAAACTGATTCTAAAATGATGTTGGGATCATATCATTGTACCAATATTCCCGGAGAATTTGTATGGCAACCCGGAGTTCTTACAAAGGTTGTCCGATTTTAATATTTATTATATTTTCTGTAGATTGAAATATTCTGTCTTATGTAAAAATCTATTCTGTATTAAAGTGTATATTGGTAATATAATGATTCATTAAAAAAAAAAAATAGGCTGTAACTGAAGGAATGTGGCTATTACTAGAAGATGTTGACTCAGCTTCTAATGATTTAGCAGCTATACTCGGGACTCTAATTGAAAATCGGATACTTACAGTACCTGGATTTAGAGATAGAATTATCCCTGCTACAGGATTTCGACTATTTTTTACTCAAAGAGCAATTCCTACTACCAGTGGTTATTATTATAAACAGAACACTGCAACAGACTTGTTAGAAAAACATTATATTAAAATAAATGTTGAACCATTAAGCAAAAATGAACTAATTGAAGTTATTGAAATTAAGGTACTATCAATTATAATCATAATTTTGTAATGTCATGTTTAATTTTTTTAAAAAAAATAAAAAATTGTTTAGTTTCCAGTACTAAAAACAATAAGCTCAAAAATTATTGATGTATTTTTGTTATTTTCTGCTGGATTTCACGATGATGTAGTATCAAAATTTAAAAGTAATGCTAGATTAACTTCTACAAGAGATTTATTAAAATGGTGTACAAGGATTATTAAAGAATATAATGTGACATCTAGTGAATCTGCTTTAAAAGTAGTTCATGATGCAATTGATATATTTTGCTGTAGTGCGGACAATTCAAGTACGTGCATTTATTTATCATAAAATTTAATTAAACGAAACATTTTATAATTGTATCCTCTGCCATATCAATTTTAGTGTTGGATTTATTTTATACATGTATATATATATAATTATATCACATATGTATGAGGGTGGGCTGATAAATAGTGTCTCTTAACTATTTTTAAATTTCCAATATGATTTGTCCTTTGTGGAGTATTTAATAGCTAATATTATTAGTTTAGGGCGTGTTAAGTAATGAAGTGTAAAGTTTTCCGTTTATTTGTACGAAATTTTTAATACTGGCCATTTATTTTGTATATATTCAACTTTTAACTTTATAACTACTATTTTTTAGAAACAAGATTAGAACTTGCTTCTCATATTGCTTCGTTAATTGGAGTTGTAAAAACTAAAGCAGAATTTTTTTTAACTGAGTATAAGCCGACAATAGTTCTAGATGAAAAACATTGCATTGTTGGACGAGTCACTATGTCACGCATTGGATCATTATTAACAGCAAATGATATGTAAGCATTAAATTTATTTTTATATTTTATTTGACTGTTGATAATCCATTAAATTTGTTTAATTTAAATTTTTAATCAAATACAATTTATATTTTTAACTGCTATTAATATTATTGCTGTAAGAATAAATAATAATAATTATTTATTTTATGGATTTGTAGAAATTAAATTGGTTCAATAGACAAATTCTAATCTTTCTTTATATGTCTTGTGTTAATTTATGTAATGTTTCTTTATTGCATATAACTTTTAACCATGTTAATTTGTATAACTATATTAAATTACTTAAATTTATCCAATGAACGATATAAACAAATTTTATTTTAAAAGATTTTTTGGGTTATATTATATAATACATTTATTTTTTCCTTTACAGATTTTTTTTTTTATATTGCATTGCTCATTATGTAGTATATGTACAATAATTAAAATTTATTTTGCAGGTCAAATTCCAAATTTGCTATGACACGTGCTTCTTCATGCCTTCTAGAACGTATGGCTTGTTCTATTTCTATGGGAGAACCTGTATTACTAGTTGGAGAGACAGGCACTGGAAAAACATCAGCACTTCAATTATTAGCAAAACATACAGGAAATAAATTAATCGTTTTAAATATGAACCAACATAGTGATAGTGCAGATCTTATAGGAGGTTATAAACCATTGGAGTTTAAAATTATTGTTAAACCAATTAGAGACAAATTTGAACAACTTTTTAGAGCAGAGTTTAATGTTGAACATAATGCAAGATTTTTGAATCATGTATCGGTAAACTTATTAATTTTTTTGTTTTTATTTTTACCTTGCCAGAATTGTTCATTTTATTTTTATTATTGTTTTAGAGTTGTTTTAATAACCACACATGGGCTAATTTAACTAGAATAATGAAATACGTGATAGAAAGAGCTATCAAAAAAAATACAAGATTAAATATACCTTCCGAACATTGGAAGGTTTTAAGAAAAGAGTTAAATCATTTTGAATTTCATCTAAAAAAATGCCAATCACCAATAGCTTTTACATTTGTGGAAGGGAGTCTTATTCAAGCTGTTAAAAATGGTAATATTTTTAAATAATGAAAATCATTACTAAAACATGATTATTGTGTGTTTAGGTTATTGGATTTTGTTAGATGAAATAAATCTAGCCTCATCTGAAACATTGCAGTGTTTATCTAAGTTACTTGAGTCTGATGGAACTGTGACTATATATGAAAATACTGACTTCAAACCTATAACCAGACATCCAAACTTTAGGTTATTGGCTGCCATGAATCCGGCAACCGATGTTGGTAAAAAAGATTTACCTTCGGGCATAAGAAACAGGTATCGTCTTCTAAAATTTTAATTTAGTTCACATTTTGATTAATAATGAATGTAATCTTTGTTTTAAAGATTTACAGAATTTTTTGTTGACGAATTAACAGATCGGTCAGATTTAATTACTCTGGCAGCCTGTTATTTATCTGATTATTCATTTACAAAATTAAATGACATTTCCAAATTTTATTTAATTGCAAAACAAGCAGCTGAAGACTGTTTAATTGATGGAACTGGACACAAACCTCATTACAGTTTACGGACTTATTGCCGCGCTTTATCAATAGCCTCTTCGAATACATGTCAATCGGAACAAAAATCATTATATGAATCTTTCTGCCTTAGTTTTTTAACTCAGTTAAATCCTTTTTCTCATAAACGTGTTGAAAATTTAATAGCAGAAACTATGTTCAGAGATACATTTATTCAAGGTGTTATTAACCAGCCCATTGCAATACCTTCTACACGAAGACCTTATATTCATGTTCAAGGATATTGGATAGAAAAAGGATACTTAGAACCATTGCCTACTCACAAAGTAATACATTTACATTTGAATTTGGAATAGATAATCTAAAATGTATACATTTTACAGTACATTTTAACAAATAGCGTAAAAAAGAATTTACGTGATCTTGCACGAGTTGTTTCATTAAGTAAATTTCCAATATTGATTCAAGGAGATACTTGTGTAGGAAAAACAAGTCTAATCACATTTTTAGCTTCAGCTTCTGGCAATAGATTAGTACGTATTAACAATCATGGTCATACAGATCCACAAGAGTATATTGGTTCATATTTTGTACAACCAACAACGGGTCAACTTTTATTTAAAGAAGGTGCGTACTAATGATTGAATTTTTTTAAAAAGAAAAATAATATGTATGCATTTACTTTTTTATAATTATTATCAAAGACCTTATAAGACATAAGTTCTAGTAGTTTAAATTTAATTTTAACCATTATAGGTATATTGGTTGATGCCATGAGAAAAGGTCATTGGATTATTTTAGATGAGCTTAATTTAGCTCCAACTGATGTGTTGGAATCTTTAAATCGTGTTTTAGATGATAATCGTGAAATATATATACCAGAAACTCAAACTCTTGTGAAAGCACATGCTGGATTTAGAGTATTTGCTACTCAAAATCCGCCAGGTTCATATGGAGGACGTAAAGTGAGTATTTTCAACTATAAACATCTATAGCAGAAGTTCCCAAACTGTGGGTCGCGATTAGTTTTGAAATATGTTTATTTTTTTTACAGAAGTAAACTAGAATCATTTTAAACAGTAATTTCTTATTATATTAAATTTTAAAATACAGTTATTACACACTATATAAATATATTTATTTTTGACATGAATATCATAAAGTTATAAATATTTTTAATAAAAATGCAAGTCATTAGTTTGTGAAGGGTTGTCATTATAAAAAAAATATTCGAAACTGGTCGTTTTGTAAATAATTTGAGAACCTCTGATTTATAGTATACAGTAGGATAGTATTTACTGTATACAGTAAAATAATCAAAATCTTAAAAAAAAAAATTTCCCATTATACTATAATAATGGCCCAGAACTTTATGCATTTGCATCTTTTATTCTAGTGCTTATATTTAAGCATTTTTTTTGTTTAAACATTTAAAGTTTGAGCTATAGTTCTACATAAACATGTTATATAAATTTATTAAATTCCAATTAAAAAAAAAAAAAAAAAAGAATATTAAAATCGACGGAAATGTTGAAATTACGTTTGTCAATGCTACCATGAAACTATCGTTAAAAAAAAATTTGGGTTACATTAGATGAAACTACGGACATTGAAGGGCGCTATTTAGCAAATGTTATTGTGGGAACTTGAGAGTTGAATGGCCCCTGGAAACATTTCCTTATAAATAAAGTTCTAGTAAAGGCAATTCATGGTAAAAAATAAAGGATATAAAACAAAGACAATCATTTAAAAAATATTGGAAGGACAACATATGTCAAAGGATGTAGGATATCACTAATTTTAAATATGGGCCTATTACATCTGTGGATGTTGAAAGAAATTTTTCTGTATTTGAAACTTTTATTTAATAATCGCCGATCTTGTATTCAATATTACTTTTAATGATAAGAAAACATTTCCATAACATGTATTTGGTGTAAATTATTTTTAATTTAACAACTCTAATTTTTAAAGTTTAAGGTATTTTTTTTGCGATATTTTTAAAAAATTTTAGGTCAAGTTTCGGGTCCTAATTTTAATATAACAATTTTTTAAAAATTAATTATTATAATCACTTTTTTTATTAATATGTAGATATTGTCAAGAGCATTTAAAAACAGATTTATTGAGTTGCATTTTGGCGAGATCCCAGCTAATGAGTTAGAAACCATATTATTTAAGCGTTGTGAAATTCCAATGTCATATGCAAAAAAGTTAATATCGGTGATGAAAGAGCTTCAATCAACTCGTAAAGTTAGTTCTGCATTTTCTGGAAAATATGGTTTAATAACATTAAGAGATTTGTTTCGATGGGGTGAACGTTACCGTTTATCACAAAGACATGATAACTATGATTGGAATCAGCATTTGGTAGATGAAGGTATAGTAAAATAAAAAAATAATTTATTGAAATATAATTTAAAATCTGTTGTATTTTAGGTTTTTTAGTTTTAGCCTCTAGAGTCCGTAAACCAGTAGAAGAAAAAATTATAATCCAGATTTTAGAAAAACATTTCAAGTGTTCAATTTCTTTAGATGCATTATTTACACGTGAGATTTTATATTATTAGATTTTTATAACTCATATAATATTTATGAAATTCATTGTAGTTAACGAAAAAACATCACTGGTTACACGTCATATACTTGAAAAAATACAGCAACCACCTCCTGGATTTGAACATATATATATGTCTAAAAACATTAGAAAGATGGTTGTACTTGCATGTAAGTATAAAAGTATTTAAACAATATGAAATTATACATCAATTATTGATATATTTAATTTTGTTTTAGGTAAAGCAATTGAATTCAAAGAACCCATTTTATTAGTTGGTGAAACAGGTTGTGGTAAGACCACAGTATGTCAAATGATTGCTGCTATTAAAACTAACAGATTATTGTCTGTGAATTGTCACCAACATACTGAAAGTACAGATTTTCTTGGTGGACTAAGACCAATTCGTAATAGAGATCAAAAAAAACATAATGAACTTTTTGAATGGGTTGATGGGCCATTAGTTAAAGCATTAACAGAAGGAAATATATTTTTAGCTGATGAAATATCGTTGGCTGATGATAGTGTTCTTGAACGGCTTAATTCATTATTGGGTAAATTATTTTTTAAATTTTTTTTAGTTTAAAATATTAACAAGTAATAAATAATATTTTTTAATTTAATATTTTTAGAACCAGAAAGAAAACTTCTATTAACTGAAAAAGTTATAAATAATAAAGAAATCTTAGCCCACACAGATTTTTCTTTTTTCGGTACCATGAATCCTGGTGGTGATTATGGCAAGAAAGAAGTATGTCATTGAACAAAAATAAATTGTTGGTAAAACAAACTTATATGTAATTTGACTGTGTTTTTTTAGTTATCGCCAGCACTGCGTAATCGTTTAACTGAAATTTGGTGTGAAAATTGTACAGAAGATGATGATCTTGTAAACTTAATTAATCACAGTTTTTCGTTAATCCACCATAACAGTTTATTATTAAGTCAATCCATGGTTGATTTTGTTTCCTGGTTAAAGAAAACAGAATACATTAAAAAGTAAGAATTTTTATGAATTTCAATTCTTAATTTAATTAATATTATATTTTGCTATACTGATAGTAATACCACATATCTCAGTTTAACAAAATTTTCAGCAAATGTAATAGCCTGACAAAATATTACCTTATAGTATACATTTCGATATAATTTGTAAATTTATATTTCAGTTTTAGTATTCGTAATTCTTGTAAATTATATTTTTAATTTTTATTTTACTTATTTTGTTTTTAATCATAAAATATCTTGTGCATTTATGTTATTTCTCATAGTTATTTAAAGTTGAACATAAGCATTAGAGATTACCTAATTTGGGTAAAGTTTATTGAAGAAATGATGAAAAAATTATCAGAAACTGATTACAAAAAATTACAAGCGCTTGTAACATTTTATAGAGAGGGAGCAATTATGTTATTTATCGATAAGAAAATTGAGACTGACCCATTGTAAGTTTTTATTTTTAATTGAATTAATAAAATATGTATATTATATATATTATTTATCTTTTTGTAGCTATGATCAAGCTATTGAGTTTGCTCTGAAAAATTCTATAATTAAATATCATCCAATAGACAATGATTCCGTATTCGCAAATTTAATTGAATATTTCCCTTTGAAATGTTCACTTGAATGGTTCGGGTATGATGGATATTATATATCTAAAGGTAATTAATTAAATGCTACCTACATTTTGACATAAATACATTGAATTTCAATTATTGTGATAGTATTGTTTAATAATAATAATATTGAAGCTGTATCAATTTATATTACTATTACTATTAAATTGCTGATTATTAAATATTATTTAACATTTTTTGTAAAAATAAACAAATAAATATTTTTATTAGGTGACTTGCCTGATACAGAAGTACCAGAATTTTCATTCAATGATTCAATTACTAAGCAAAATCTCAAAAAACTATTACGCTGTATGCAAATAGATGATCGAGCTATATTGTTAGAAGGAAGTCCCGGTGTTGGAAAAACTAGTTTAGTTCAAGCTGTTGCCAAAGCCTCTAGTCATGAGTTGATTCGCATTAATCTCTCAGAACAAACAGATGTATCTGATTTATTTGGTGCAGACTTACCGGTAGATGGAGGTGAAGGAGGAAGTTTTGAATGGAGAGATGGACCTTTTTTGAGAGCTTTAAAACGAGGAAACTGGATACTGTTAGACGAGGTATATTAAATTAGGATTAGATTTATTTTCAAAGCTAAATTTATATGATTATTTTTTAAGTTAAACTTGGCGTCACAGTCAGTACTCGAAGGGTTAAATGCTGTTCTTGATCATAGAGGTGAATTATACATCCCAGAACTTGATAAAACTTTCATCATAGAATCTAAGAAAACAAGAATATTTGCTAGTCAAAATCCAATGAGTGAAGGTGGCGCTAGAAAAGGATTACCAAAATCTTTTTTGAATCGGTTTCTCCAAGTAATTTTAAATATATATATTTTTTTAATAAAATATTCTGTACAAATTATACATGTTTATATATAATTTTAAATTTATTTTTAATTTTAGATTCATTTAGATAAATTACACAGCCATAACATTGTAAATATAATTGAAAATATTTATACACCAAAAACAGTCATAACATTACATTTAGAACAAGTAGTTGGTATTATTTTGTCTTTCTGTAACAAATATAATGTGGACATGAATTTAAGAGATATTTTACGTTTGGTCGATGTTACAATTACATTAAAATCTAATATTTTAGACCATTTACCTTTAATATTTACTGACCGAACACAAAACATACAAAATGTTGAAAATGATGTATGTCATAATATTTTTATTTATACTTGTAATAGTAATTAATTTGTTTTAGCTTTAATTGTTAAAATCATTTTTTATTAGGTATTTGATCAGATGCAAATGTTACTTAATACTAAATGTCAGAAATATGATTTCATGAGAGTATTTCCTTCTGCGACTATGTTCAATAGAATTGTTGTACCACGTAAATGTGCAGTTAAAATGCCAGTTGATAAAAGTAATAGTACGCTAATTTTGGCGTCACATATCCACACTTTTAATTCATTAGCTGTATGTGTAAAAATGAATTGGATGCCTATTTTGGTAATATTATTTTTCTAGATCTATATATTATTCATTATTCTGTCAATTTTCTGACTGAGTTAATAATTGTCATTATTAAATTTTAGGTCGGCAGTGGTAGTGGGAAAACTTCTATAATTAAAACATTATCTCAATTATATGGATGTGAACTACATATATTATCAGTGAATTCAGCGTTGGACACAGTTGAAATACTTGGTGGATTTGAGCAAGTAATAAACAAATTAATTAATTTTAATTACCTTTTTATGTATTAAATAAATGTTTTTAGGCTGATTATAATAGACACCTTGAAGAATATGCTAAACGGGTAGAAAGTATACTTTATTCTAAAGTTCGTGATAACATGTTACATCATTCAAAAGATTACTTTGAGTTATTATCCATGTGGAATGTCTATAGGAAAATTACAGGTAAACCCCAAATTATCCATATTTTAGGAAAATTATCGTTTTTATAAACTTGTATTTATTATTTTATTTTTAGATGGCAGGGATAATAAAGCGGTAATAACTATGGTTTCTGAAGTGGATTTTTTTAAAAAACGAACAAATGCTTTAATTGATATCGCAAATGTACTAAAAGATTTGGATTTAATTTCTTCACTTCAAATTCTTCAGGACCGTGTTTGTTCTGTTGACAATTTAAACTCTGGTGGAAAATTTGAGTGGATAGATAGTATTTTAATCAAAGTCAGTTAATATTATTAGTTATAATGATTAATATATATTTTATTTATTTATTTATATATTTTTATAGTGCCTAAATAATGGTAGTTGGTTATTAATTGACAATGCAAATTTATGCAGTCCAGCTGTATTAGATCGTTTAAATGGATTATTAGAACCAAATGGTGTTTTAGAACTAGGTGAAAAAGGAATTGGTTCTGATGGACAAATACAAATTATAAAACCACATAAAGATTTTAGATTGTTTTTAGCTATGGATCCAAAACATGGAAGTATTTCGAGGTAAAAATATTTAATATTTGATGTTAATATTTAAAATATAATATTTTATACATTTTTATTTTCAGAGCTATGAAAAATCGAGGTGTTGAAATTTTTATGAGCCCATTAGAAGAAATATCTATCAATGATATTTGTTCTTTGCTAGAGGTACAAGGAATCACTGACAAAATAATTATTCACAAATTGCTAGAAATTCACAAAGCTATGAGAAACCTAGCTACAGGAATGACTTTTAGTTTTAATCACTTACTCCGTACTGCATATTTAGTATCTGAAAACACTAAAAGAGGAACATCACATTTAGTAGCTATCCGCGAAATTTGTATTGATACATATGTGCGTTATTTAAATGGAAATGCAAAACAAACTGCCATGTTGGAAATGAATCGCATTTTGCAACTATATTATGGATCCTTCAATAAATTTTGGTGTCCTAATATTAAAACAGTTGATATTTTGAGTGCATCGAACTACTGTTATATACATCAACAATGTCAAATATTAATACAACACAAACATCTTAGTAAAACTAACCTTGAAGATTTATTATTATGTTATTTTGGACGGTCATCTAGTTCGGATATTTTTACTAGAAGTCACTGGTTATGCGAGCGCTTGACTTTTTCTGAAACCCCTATTTTGAATTTCTTATATTTAGTACCAAAATTGGAATTCGATATGTTACAGTTTGCAAAAAAATCTGTAGATTTTATAGATCCCAAAGATTTACCATTTGATTTTAGATATTTACCAGATATTTATTTCAATAATGGTCAACCTGTTTCCAAAACAATTCCATATGCTGAAAATAAAATACATCTGATGTTGGATTATACGTTTAATAAATGTATTGATGTTCCTTTTAATCTTTCGAAAATTAATAAAAAAAGTAAGTTAATTACGTTTTTAGGTATTTTTAGTTATTTATTGTTTTCTTTTTATAGAAATTATGATTTCAAATGGTGGTATATTGCATGATTATGCTATATTATCTAATGTATTTGATGACTTAATAAATTATTTCTTAACCGACCATGCAATAAATATTGATGAAAATAACTGTATGCGTTTTAAAGAAATGATAATCTGGTATCGGATAATTGAGAAAAAAATATTTGATAAACGGAATAAAGAAAATGAATTTATTATTGTATTAGTATACAGTTACTTCAATGTCATTGTTGGACATTTTATACCATTAATGGAATTGATGATTAAAAATAAAAAGTAATATATATATTTTTTTAATTTCATATTACTATATAATTTTGTGTTAATTAATTGTGTTTTATAATAAAAAAAATAGATATGCATGCTTGGAAAAATTGATAACCTTGAAAAATCAAGTTTTTAAAAATTATCTAACTCCTAAACGATATACAAAACTTATTAAAATGTATAAACATTGGATGCTCATACCTGAACATCAGTGTTGCAAAAATCATGGTGATAAAAATATCGAAATATACCGGTTAGTAAAATATATATTTTGTGTGGGTATATATAAATTTAATTAGAACCCTACTTTATTTTGTGAATTTTAACTTACCAAAAATTATATTTATTATTTTTATAACTTATAGGAAAAACAATAATTTAATTACTGCAATTAAATTAAAGAATGTACATGCATTAATTGCAAATGAAACAAAAAATCAAAGGGACAGTTTATTTAAGTTAGAATACGTTAACTGTAAAATGATTTCAAATTACGAGGCTGAAGGTATAATTGTTAAATGTGGTCAACATATTCTTAGTGTAATTTACATTTTTTTTTTTAGATATAAAAACAAATGAATTTGATGACAAAGAAATGAATCTTATTCCAATTTGGGAACTAATAATTGAACGGAATATTTTTTCTCGTATGAACTATAGTTGTATTAATGAAAAGATTCAAAGAAGCAATGAATATGATTCTTTAATAAAATCATTATTAAAATTTGTTCCTACTGTATCTCCACTTTTCTACAATTCATTAAAACAAAATAATGATTTCTCAATTGAATTTTTAATGGAATCATTAAAACATTCATTGAATTCTGTTGCTATAGAAAATCCAAAATTATATTTGGAATGGTCACCTAAAAATGTTGTTGATTTGGAAAGTGATGATAACACAGTTAATAAAGTATTAAAGAATTGTATATATTATTTTTATTCAGTGGATTCTCTAATACATTTTATTTGTTTAGGAAATGCTGTATTCATTTGAACAACCACTATTCACTACATTTATAACTAATATTTTACTAAAGAAAACTGAATCCTATTGCACATTTACACCTACACCTATACGGCTTATTGATAATAATAGTCATAATTTAGTGTGCATTAAAAGTTTGATATGGAATAGTAATAAATGGAATTCAGATTTACAGTTAGTTATATATATATATATATATATATATTTATTATACTATTATTTGTTCTTTTTTGTACTTAATCAGTATAATATTTATAGGTTTGAAAATATAAAATCATTAATAAAGATGGTTGAATTATTTTTCTCATCTTTACTGCCTGATGATATTTTATCTCTCGAAGAATTATACTCCAAAAAATATGATGAAAAACATCACAGTTCCTTTACTGAAAAAGCTAATTACCACGAGTCTATGATTAAAGCTATTTATGACACTGCTAATGAATTATGCCATATTAAAAAGAATTTAAAGTTATATGATCAAAAAAGATTTAGTACAAATACCGAAAACAATAATCTTACTAAACAGATACAGATTAGTGCAGGTCGCTTATGGGTATTGTCTGGTATGGTTTTACTTGAAATATTTAAAGATATTAACCCTGTAGACTCATTAGAAAAAATGAAAATAAACATTGAATGTACTGAAGCTGAGGTAATTCTATTAATTTATATTACATTTTGTAAATTACATTATATTAAATATGTTTTGTTTTTAGATAAATAAATTAGAGAGTAGATTGTACGCCGAAAAACTATTTTGTGAAGTTGATGGTATTTCAGATATTTTTCCATTTAAAAACTATTATACTCAACGAATACAATTTTTGAATAAAAATAAAAAAACTCCTGGCTATAGGCCTGATCCACCAATTTATAATGTTATTTTAGGGGTATGTTTTATTATCAAAACAAATATAATTTACGTAATAAGTGTATACTTTTATTTTAGGATGTTACTCGGTTTTCAAAAATGTATGGTTTGGATAGCAATACTTACAATATAATTACTACAAATGTTACGGATCATGTGGCTCTTGTTAACGAAATGGAAAATTGGCTTAGTTCAGTTACCAATTTTCATAATAATTTAAATGAACGTTATGCTGGTTACCCTGATATCCTGTCTGGAATTCTTCTTTCTATAAATGAGGTATGAACCTTAAATTAATTTTTTTTTTTTATTTATCAAACTGATAAACTAACAATTTAAAATTGTTATTTCAGATGAGATATGGAATGAGAATACTAAAAAATCAATATAAATGGACTATAAAAAAGGATGAGCATTTAACAAATGAAGAAGATTTATTAACATTGTTTGGTGAATTTCCACGATTTTGCCCAGACATTATAAAAATGACAAATATAGATGATGTTTTATCAATGGGTACAAATGATAAATTTAGGTAAATGAAAGTTTAAATTCTATTAAATTTAATTATTAATTTGGTATGCATTTTTTTTAGGTGGTATAAACTTTGTTTGGAAGAATTAAATAATATGTTTTATTTAAGTGGCCATTCGTGTAAATCAGATAAATATATAAATTCTATTAGTATTGTTCTTGATAAGTTTGTCAATAATTGGAAATGTCTTCAAGAGGAAATAGAAAATAAAAATCGCGAAGAAGTTAGCATTTACAAACAAAGATCTATGTGTGAAACTATACCATTAGAAATTGAACTTGCTCAAGGACTATCTCAACAATTTCCGACATCTAAACATGATTTTGATGATATTGAGGGCCCTCTTACTCTAGATATGGATGTTTCTCAAAATTCTATTATTCATGAAGTATATCATCTTACTGATAAAGACATTAATGATATTTGTAGACTACATACAGAACTAATACGACCAGCAGCATCAGCTTTTTGGTTATCTGAACCTTTAATGAAATTTGATCAGAGTATAGCTGTAATACGATTAAAAAATTCATTTGCTGATAGATTTTGTTTGTTTGGAAAACAATTAATGTCGAAGTTTATGTACTTGGATTCTTCAATGGATGGACAAATGATACCATGGCTTTTAATGGCTACTGATATTGCAAGTAATCCTCAAAAAATTGACAATAAAGGTTACTATGATTTTTATCGAGATTCAAATGTGGAATTTGCCAAAAAGACTTTTGAAGTAATTACTAAAGTTGAGGAGCAAATTCAAAAATTAATATTAGAATGGCCAGAACACCCTACATTACAAACAGTAAGTTAATAATTTTTATATATTTATTTATAATAATACTAATTAATTGTAGAATATACAATTTGATCTTAATAATTAAAACTCAAGAGGAAAGTTCTGAATTTAATTTAATTTTTAATTTTTTTTATTGAATAGTAAAAATCTAAAAAAATTGTAGTCAACTTGATAATTATCAATTATGGAATTTGCAATTTATTGTACCTATTGCCTATAATTTTTAGATACTTCAAGTAGTTGAGCGGATAATGGATTTCAACTGGGATAGTCCAGCATGTCGTTTCCTTATTGGCCTTGAACTTCTTTTGACTAAACTTCATGAATGGGAAATGGTTGCTCACCAAGGTGTGAGTGTACATGATATATCATTAACTATAACCCAATGTATTCAAGAATATCGAAACCTTGAATTGAGTACATGGAAGGATTGCTTAAAGTCTTCATTGATGAAGTAAGATTATCATTCGGTTAATAATGTTAGAACGCTTGACTTATATTTATATCATTTTAATATAGGATACAAAATAATTCATCTAAATGGTGGTTCCATTTGTATTCAATTTTTCAAACATACATCCACGATCAAGAAAGTTTCCCGCAACTTGTTATTGCCATACAAAAATTTATGGAAAGTTCATCTTTAGGAGAATTTATTGCAAGATTAGAATTGCTTTATACATTTCACTGTGATGTAGTTTGTAAAGAACGATCTGCAAAGCAAGTTGAATTATGTAATGCTTCGTGGAATCTTTATAAATATTATTCCCAATTTCAAGACTCGATAAATCAACAAATTGAAACAGAAAGTGCTGAAATTAAGACAAAATTGCAAGGCTTTATAAAAATAGTAAAATGGAATGATATTAATTATTGGACTATAAAAGAAACCGTTAATAAAGTCCAACAAACTTTACATAAATATACACGAGAATATCAGGTATTAAATAATATTTATTATATTAATATATTTATTTTAGACAAGACAATATTAATATAAATTTAAAATTATAGGAAATTTTGAGTAAGCCTGCATCATTAGCTATGTATACAACTTCAGCTATATTAAATAGTAAGACTGATCGATACACTCCGCCCATATTTAAGTTAAATAATTATTTGGAAAAATGCGAGATAATTTTGGTAAACAATACATAAATTATTAATTTATTAAAATATTAATAATGTGTTTTTTTTTTTTTTTTAGAATATAAACCCATCAAAACCTGTTAATGTTCTTTCAAACATTAATAAATACTCTAAAAAATTATTTACACTCTCTGAAAAAATAATTACTAATTGCTCTTATCCTACACATATAACAGAATTAAATGACTTTATAAACAGTATTATGGAATCCGCTAATGAACTACGGGATTTAACAGTTGATACAGAAATGTCTAAAGTTAAGCAAAAGTCTCAAGCCAAAAATATTTTGCAACAAAAACGCAAAGCCTTATCAGAATTATTTAAAGCTTTACAAAATATTGGCTTATCTTATAAAGCTGGTTTAATTGGTTCTGAAGAAATAAATTGTTCTGTTGAATTTGCTATTTTACCACCCATCGATATAAATGCAGCTCTTCAGTCATTAACGCCTAAGTAAGTGTAAAATTAATAGTACATAATTGTGTTAATAATAAAAAAAATTAACAAAAATAAAATAAAATACTTGACATAGTCATAAATTACACTTATATTTTTTAAATTAATGGCCTAATTTTTGGGCCATTGTTAAATTGTTTAAATTAAATGCATTAGATACCCTAACAAGCACTAAATGTACAATTCGCATTTTTAATTTTACGTTTATGTCTTATAATAACAAACGTTTTAACCTTTAACTTTAATATTGATTTGAATTAATTCTAGACTTGTAGATGACGATTTGCGATGTGCTTGGACTGATTGTGAAGTATATTTTTTGAAATCTGTATCTCAAACTACCGCTTTAAAATTGGCTTGTGAAACGCCAAAATTAGGTTCTCAAGAAATGGATCGTATTAAGGGTTTTATTAATGATTTAAAGGTAACCCGCATTTTTCATCTTCGTAAATAATATACAAGTATCTAATACAAATTTAAAAAATATTTAGAATGTCACATGGAATACAAAACAAATATTAGCATTAAATATAAATTCTTTAATCAAGTTTCGAAGTATGATATACTTATCTGATCAAATTACAAGTTCAAAGAATGTTATATTTAACCCGTCTGATGATTTCCAGGTATTAGAATTCGTTCAGAGTTAATATTTTATTAATAATTATGATTTTCACATTTTTGTGTTTAATTATATCATAAATTTAATTTAAACTATTTTTTTTTTTTTTTTGTAGCAACCTGCCAATTATTTGATTAATGGTATTAATATTTTGCAACAATTTAAAGTTGCTGTACAATGCTGTAATGAAAATATAGATTCGAAATCGACTGATTCCATAACAACTTTATTCAATTTACCGTCATGTGATTATCCTTCTGCAAAAAAATCAAAAAAAACCGCCAATGAGATACTTATCGATATTGATAATACTATTAATTTGACTCAAAATTCACTGAATTCTTTAATGGACAAAAAGACATATCGTGCCATGAAATTGTCTAATGTAAATTTCATGATTAAGGAGAAATATAATACTGCGGTTGACATGTGCAATCAATTAACAGAGTATATTATTCAATTCTACAAAAGTATATGGATAAATGATTACAATACATTAAATAAACATACATTTAAACGTAAAGTATTTGTATCCGAGAATACTGAACAGCCACTGGAAGAAATAAACAGTTTCATAACTCAAGTTCTTAAATCGATAGAAAAATTATACAAAAAACAAGTTGATATAAAATCTAAAAATAAAGAAGATAAATTATTGAAATATCTTATCATTCAATCATTGTCTTCTGACTTGGAAGATTTTGACTTAACTTCTATTACTAATCAATTTGAAAATGTACTCAAATTATCTATTGGTGATGATTTATTAAAATTATGTCGTCCTCTATTTGAACAATATATATTACTAGCACAATATTTTATTACTCAGCAAACAATGGTTTATAGAGTTCTAGTAAAAATGAACTATTTATTATCGACTTTATTTACAGATCTTGCTTCAAATGTAAGTTAGAAAAATTATGTTTTATTTATTCATTTTATTAATAAAAATATTTTCTCATCAGGGATTTTGTATACCTGATGAACTATTGGAAGGTGAAGAAAGCACACAGACTGATGGTAAAAATGGCGGATTGGGCCTAGATGATGGTGAAGGAAAGAAAGATGTTTCTAATGAAATTGAAAGTCAAGATCAATTAGAAGATGCTAAACAAAATTATAATGACCAACAAGAAGTAGAAAAAGATTTAAAGGTAATTAAAAGCTACATTTAATGGGGAGATGGGTTAAGTTACTTTCTAGATGTTAACTACAGAATATTTGTTATTTAGGAAGAAGAAAATGGTGTAGAAATGTCAGATGATTTTGATGGAAAATTACATGATATGGAACAAGATGGTCGTGATAATGAAGATAACGATGATGAAGATTGTGACAAAGAAATGGGAGAAACTTCTGAAGGTGCAGACACTTTAGATGAAAAGTTATGGGGTAATGATTCTGAAGATGAAAATGTCGATGAACAGGAAAATCAAGATTTAAAAGAAGATAATGATGGCCAGGAAGGTGAAGATTTTGGAGACAAATCACTTGGACCCAAAAGTGAAATGCATAGTGCTGATGCTGAAGAACATAATGATGAACCAGATAATCAAAAACAAAATAATCATGAAAAAGATATAAATGAATTGGATGAAAATGGTGAACAAATAGGTGAAGATCACGTAGATCCATTTCACGGAGACATGCAACCTCCCCCTGAATCGGAGCCTATGGATTTATCAAATGATCTTCAGTTAGATGAAGGTGAAATGAATGATAATGATGAAAAAGACGGAGAGGATAATCCTTTCGATATAGATGCTATGAAAGAAAATGTTGAAAACATAGAAAATGATGATGGTGTCGAATTTGAAGAGCCAAAAGAAAATATCAATAACATAGACTTTAGTGACGAAGAAAATAATGAAGAAATGAAGGATGATGACAACGATAACTTGGAAGGAAATAAACTTGATAAAATTGATGACGACTCTAACAAACCAGATGATGAACCAAAAGAAAATGACACAAAAATAAATTTAGAAGAAGCTAATCCTTCAGATGATAAACCTAGTAAAGTCGAAACACAGCCATCCAATTTAGATAATGGCGGCTCTAAAGATCAAGTGTGTAAAAATGCTGATGGACAAGATACAAATGAAGAAATTGAATCAAATAAAGAAGAAGCCACAGGTCCTGAGACACAGGGTGTTGGTCAGTCTCAGAGAGAAAGTAATGACACTAAAGAAGGTCATAGTATTGATGAAAATATAGGCAACCCCAGTGAAGAATCTGGTACTAAAAATAAACGGAGATTGAAACCTGGTGAAAAAGATATGGACAGAACCTTAGGTAAGAAATACACAAAACTATAAATTAACTAAAAATGATTATTGTCGAAACATTGTATCATTTTACATTTAAAATGTAGTTTAATATACACCAATATTTTAGAATTTACTAATTTTTTTTTTTTTTCTAAGCTCAAAATATTGGTCCAATGAAAAAACGATTGAAAACAACTGATATTATTCAAGATGAGAATAAAGATGAAGAAAATCTTAATAATGTGAATGATAATAATGATTTGAATAAAGGTGAATTATTTAAACACATAAAGGAATCTAAAGATGGCGATGCTGAAACATTGGATGCCGCCACAAATGTAAATTTTGTAACAATAAAAAAAAATAAAAAATAAATGTTTTTCATGTGTTTCATTATAATGATCATTTATTTTTTTAGGAACAACTTGAAAAAGTGCCTATACCAAACAATGAAAATGAAGTAGGCGAAGAGTTAAAAGAAGATGATGAAATGGAAATTGACGAAATTTCAAATGAAAATAAAACCAATGAACTTGGTGAAGAAATTTTGCCAGAAAAAATAAAACCAAAAATTCAAAACAACCAATCTATGAAAGATTCTGATTGCTTAACAAAAGAAGATAACTTAATTGAAAAGCATACTGTGGATGGTGAAGTGGTTCTTACTCATACCGCTGAACGAGGTATGGATACAATGTTCCATTCTATGGATACCACAGATGACAATGATGAAATTCCTATAAATAATAAAGATTTTAAGACATTTATAAAGAATCAATTCAACAAATGGGTTGAGGTAAACTTTAAAATTAAAATTATTATTTTTAAATTTAACAAAAATTATGTATCTTTTAGAACCAAAATGGCGATGGACTTCAAAACAATGAAGAGTGGAATAAATTTATGAATTCAACTACTTCTTTGTCACAGGAATTAAGTGAACAGTTACGATTAGTTTTAGAACCAACTAAAGCATCCAGATTGCAAGGAAATTTTAGAACTGGTCGCAGAATAAATATGAGACGAGTTATACCATATATTGCTAGTCAGTTTAAAAAAGATAAAATATGGCTTAGAAGGACAAAACCATCTAAACGACAGTATCAGATTATTATGGCTGTTGATAATTCTAGTAGTATGATTGATAGCATGGCTAATGATGTGAGTAAACTTTTGTGTAAATATTATTCACAGGCTATTTGATGGTGCTACTAACCATATATAGCGACATCTTGAGTATTTGAGTCATTTGTATTTTTTACTGTCCTAAATTTAATTTTACATTTTTCACAATTAAATGTTGAAGTCTCCCTCTCATATGATTGTCATAAATCAATTCTTTATCATCACATTTACTTATTGTGCATTTTTCTTAAAGATTAAATGCATGTCTATCATAGGTATTTCGAGAAATATATATCTAAACAGTCTTTAACCTGTCACATTTTTTTCAGAGGTAGTTAGTTGGTATTTCCTATTAAAATCTCAACTCATAATCATCTTAAATAAAATTTAATTTATTGTTTAGTCGCAATATTGTAATTAATTAGTATTGTTTATGTTTTAGTTAACCTTCAAGTCTCTAGCACTTGTGAGTAAAGCACTTACATTAGTTGAAGCTGGTGAATTAGGAGTTATGAGTTTTGGAGAAAAGGCTAGAATTATACATCCACTTGGTGAACCTTTTTCTGACCAAACAGGCGCTAAGCTGATACATGAATTTACTTTTGATGAAGATAACACCAAAGTTGGTGAACTTGTAGAATTAGCTACAGCAGTATTTGAAGATAGAGGTCGTTTAAGTGATAGTGATAAACCAGCTCAACTTTTGGTTATAATGAGCGATGGACGCAGGATAAAATGTGAAGGACCAGATATTTTGTCAAATGCTATCCGATTAGCTAAAATTAATGGAATATTTATTGTTTTCATTATTATTGACAATCCATCAACCAAGGTAAATATTTCTACATTTGCAAAAATAAATTGTGCATTCTGTTATTAATAATTTCAACTTTTGTTTTAACCTAATTATTAGTTATATCAAATTAATTGATTATAGATTTTTAATTTTTGTACTGTTATGAATGCCATATGTCTTCTATTAGGCGTAAGCAAATAGTTATTATATTTTATGATTTTTAAATAACTAAAAAGCCCAAATTTGAATATTTTCTATATGCCATTTTTAGGTGTATAATATGTTTTTGTATTTCTATAGGGATTCAATAATATTAAAATGTACATTTTTACTATTTTAGATAAGAAATAATAATTATTTAATTATGAATAATTTCATGAATAAATATAACTACTTTTTTTTTTTTAAATTCCTCTTGATGCATTATATGCATTATTGAGTTATATGAATTGTTAAATTTTATATACCCATTTAAAAGAATGTAGTGACCAAACAAATTATTGTTTATTTTTTTAAATTAGGCATTTCTTTAGAATGTTAAATTATTATTTAGTTATAATTGGGTAAAATATGTATATATTTTTTTTTATTTTTAGGCTTCTATTATGGATATGAAAATACCCATATTTGAGAACAATTGTGTTCGTATTGAATCATATATGGACCATTTTCCATTTCCATTTTATGTTGTTTTAAGAGACGTTGAAAAATTGCCTGGTGTTTTAAGTGACGCACTTAGAGAATGGTTTGAACTAGTTACTACTGCCTAGTTTTTTAATGTATTAGCAATCATTTTTTTTTACTCTTCTTTTAGATATATTCTAGATATATATGATGTATAATTCAAAATATGTGAATTATACTATTTAAATACAATTTTCATTTCTTAAAAAAATTGTTATTCATTTTATTTGTACGAGCTTCCTTTTGCGAAATTATTAGTGGTCTCCTATCTGTACTTTCAATGTTGAATGCACATAATTTGGGACAGCTATTATTAAACATTGAGTTCATATTGGGATTGTAAATTTCAAATAAAATAACATGTAAAACAAAATATATGACAATATAATTATTTGTATATTATTGTCACCTATTTAATAAATAAATAAAAAAAAAATGGGAACAAATCAAGTTTTGTACTCATGCTCCTTTTTCAATTTTGTTTTCCTTAAATGTGTATTTTAAGGCAACCCAAAGGTGTTTAAAAAATTATCGCTCTTATTTTTATTTTGAAGTTTACCAAAAATGTGACAAAACCACTATATTAAAATACTATAGAAAAATATTGAATTTTACCTGTTTGGCTGTAATTAGTGATTATTGTATTGTAATGTAATTACATATATTTACAATTTTATTTCAAGACTTGGAAATAAATTGTACGTACAAATTTTTTTCCCTTAAATCCCCTGATAAATCCCAAACTGAATAAGTACCTTTATTTAGTTATATGTACCTTCAGACCACGATTAAAGATATCTTTAATCATTCTTTCAACACTCATTTCACTAACCTAACCTAATCTACATGTAAATATGGTTGTGTGGAAGATTTGTATGCAAAAAATGAGTTTTTCTCGCAATTTAAAAAGTATCTGTGTGAATAATCTTGACAATGAAATGTTTTTTTTTCAACAGTCAATAATTCAGAAATAATTTTGATTATTGATACTTCATCAGTATCAAATCTATGCAAGTGCATAAAAAATTGATATTTAGCATAGACATATATTTTAACATTATCCTGCACACAGGTTGGTTGTGAGCGAATATTTTTTAAACTAAAATATGTTTTGAACAGCCCAGAATATGATGTCACAAGATGAACTTGAAAACTTTTTACTTATGTCAATAGAAAAAGATATTTTGTGCAGTATTAAGATTGATTTAATTGCATAAAAGAATAATTTGTTAAAACAAATGTTAACCGTTTAATAGTTAGGACTTTGAACTAATATATTAAGGAATTCTAGGCAGATTTTTTAAATTTTTATGTTAAAATAAGAAAATAAATTGTTTAATTGAACTTTATAACTATGCATAAAAATTTTAATAATTTAACTAATTATACTTCTTTACAATATTTTAAATTTGTACTTTTGAAAATGTTAATATAGGTATAATGATGTAATTTAATAATTGTCAAAGATAAACCATGAAAACATCATTATTTATGTATCTGTACAATCAATCAATTAAACAACACATTTTTACTAGATAGTTGACATAATAGTTACATAATCAAAATATACAAAAACATAATAAAAAATTGTGAACAAAAATAAAGTGTAGCATCATGCTGGGTGAATTTGTACAAATTCATTAATAAAAAATTAATAATAATAAGCTATAGTAATTGTTGCAGTAATAATAATATACAAAATAAGTGGCAGTAGTCATAAATATATACAAATAGACAATACACAAATTATAAACATACAATGTAATGCAATAACTCAATATATAAATAATTATTGATATTACATTCCAGCAAACATGCTGCTATATTATTTTTTCCCATTGATGTCGGTACCTCAAGATTTGATTTTACAATAGTTCTGGTTTTTTTGGTTGAGGGGATATTTGTAATTTATTTGAAGATGTTTTATCTAATAACTTTTTGGATTGATCATCAGGATTATTTTTTTAAAGCTTCTTATATATTCTTATATATCTTCTATATTGGAAACGGGATCAAGCATTTTATTAGTTTGTAATTTAAATTTTTCTTTTTCATTTTCGAATTTAAAATAATTTTGTGTATTGTTTGATTGTGAAATCGTAGATTCTATATCATCCTCCATGAACAAATCCAAAGGAAAGTGCACTATTTCATTCTCGTGACTTATGTGGTTACCATTAAAACGTACGGTGCATTTTTTGGTTAATTTTAATATCGCAACATTTATTCTTGCTGGATAGAATCCATCAATTTTTTGACTACTTCGACTATTCAGATTTCTGTTACCTGAACTTCTTGAAGTGAAAAATAATAATTTCTATTACACTTATAATAGTTATAAATTGTGTTTCCAGTGTCATTAGAACTATAATTCTTAGTAAAAGATAAATGCAATTCAATATCAAATTTCCAACATTTAAAATCAGCAAAATTGTTAAATTCTGTTAAGTCTCTGTATTTTGTGGAAAATGGTGATCATTTTTATAATGTCCAATCATATTTTTATATGAAGCCGTAAACGGACAAATAGTACATGGAATTATTACTATTGGTTTGAGAAAAGAACGAGCAATTGTTTTGTGTTCATTAAGATTTTTTTACTGTAATATGCTTTTGAACAATGCTTACACGTATATATGTATAAGTTTATATTTTTTCCTTATTTATAGGGATTACTTCTATTATTTTAAATTTAGGATGCATTTGCTTTAGGTGTTTACTTAAGTTTTTTAAATATTTAAATTTGTTTTCAAATACATTTCATTTAATTTGCTGCAGACATGTTCAAATCCATACAAATCTAAAAAATAGAAGTGTTGTAATCATAAACTACTCATATACTAACGTCCGTGAAGTTGGCCCCCTCACATCGGTGTATCGACTCCAAACCGGTACCAAAAATTTGCAACTTATTTGCTACTAATTTCCAACGAAGTTATTAAAATTGATTTTCGTCGAAGCATTTAAAGGCGGAAACCTTTTGGGTACGACCCTACATATACCTATATGTGCATAATCCTAACACTCGTTGGTAATGTTTTTTTTTAATTAGCACAAGTGTTATTAGTTTGATTAAAATGTATACGTAAAATTTTACATTTCAAATAAAAATGTAATTATTTGTAAATAAATTGTCAAATTTGTTTTACCATAATCATAATGCACTCATGTGTATTGTATTATAATAATAACATTTGGAATGATTTGATAAAGAAGGTTACCCCTTCTATGCCTAATATATTTACCTATTTTTATGCTGCAATAATAAAGGAATTAGAGGCCGTGAGTCATAGTACTTAATTGGTTCATCCCTTATTTTCGAAAACTTCTGTATACAATTTTAAAAATTACGGAATAATAACTAACAATTTTTTAAAATTATTATGTGAAAATATTTTAACTGAGTTATAGTTGTTTACTAGTTCATATTAAATTCAAAATATAGCTATTTTTATGTAATTTTAAAACGGCGAAATGTTCGACGATAAGTTTAAAAGTGTACCCATATTATTTGTCTATACTTAACACAAAAATTAACCTCGTCTGTTATTCCGTCGTATAATATGTTCGTTGATTCAAGACCCATGGTTTATTCGTAATTAAAATCACTATTTAAACAATATTTTAAATAATATAATCTACATTTTCTACATCATTTGTGTAAATGTCTATTATATTTTTATACATTTATATAAATATTAAGTACTTATAAAATTATGTTATTTTGAGACTTGAAAAATCGTTAGGTTAGGGTTGTCCTTAAATTTCAATTCTATTAATTTCAGCTAGGCCCCTCTTATTTTGTTCGACACTATAAAAAAGTAATTTAGGTTAAACTTGATGATGATTAATCACCTCCTTCCCGTGCCTCAAGAGGGTAATTTTTTGTTTTTTTTTTAGTTTTACTCAAAAACTAAATTACGTAGGATAATAACATATAAATGCTTTCATGAAGAAAATAATATTCTCTAAAATTAATAGCCCCCCCCCCACAGAAAACCGTTCTCCCGGGAAAAGTATTGAGTTGCAAATTTTGAAAACTTTGTTGCAAATTGTCGCAAATAAGTTGCAAATTTTTGGCACCGATTTGGAGTCGATACGGCAATGTAGGGGGATCTACTTCATGGACGTCATATACTATACTAAATCATTCACATATAAACTGTACCATAAAAAAAATACAATTAATTCATTGAAGACGTCAATATTTATTTATACTACCTCATGTTGTACGGTGTTTAAATTAATACAGGTAAAACAATAAATAATATACTTACGCTTAAAAAATTTAAAAAAAAATTATATATCTAACTAATAAAGTGGCAACTGAATAATAGACACGATACCCGTAGTTGACGATCGTCTTGGAGCCGTTCGGATTTTCACACCCCAGAAGTTGCCAATTTAAGGTCCGCAGACAACCTAGCCTAATCCAACCGCGGTGGGTGGTCCTCGAGCCATACCAACAAAATGTAAGAATATTTAATTTTTTCTTTGGGACGTAACACAAATACCGACAATCGTGTATAGAACGTCATTTGTTTATACATTTATAATACGTAATGCCACTTAATGTTATTATCGGTAGAATACAATAGGCTATGTGTCATGTTTTCGACAATTTATTTGTGCGAACAATAATTTTCTGGAACGCTTTACATTAAAAATAAACAAATAAATCGGTCGGACCTTGCCACTAAAGACATGCGTGTTGCTTTAAGCAGTATTTCCCTGGGAATATCTTTGTTAGTAAAGGAAATGCAAGCCTAAAAATCACATTAAATTGTTATTATAATTGTAATGTACCTTTAATAAATATAATAATGTGATGTACATTTTTGTATAATTAGAAAATGTTAGCGTTGGCCAGGGAATGTTTAAAGTTATTGATATATATACAACGTGGACCATTATGCAAGAAATCTTACATAATTTACACTCGGGCGAAGCCGGGTAATTCAGCTAATTATGCAATAAAATGTAATGTTATAAACTGTCTTTCATTTAAAAATGATTTTACTAAAATTATTTAGTAAAATATTTTAATTTTTGAAACAATTAATACGTAAATAATAACGTTTATATATATAGATTTGGTTTCCATGGTAAATCAATAAATGTTTTTCTACAAAAGGGCCGTCACATTTCCGACTTAGTCCGGTGGATTTTCCAATCATTTTCTTTCGTAAAAACATTGTCCTGACAATTACGAACACAACAACAACAACAAAAAAAAAAAAATCAGCCAAATCGGCCGCGTAGTTTCTGAGATTAGCCGTCACAAAGAAACGCTGTTGAAAGTTTATATAGACGATGTACATTTTTTTATAATTGTAACTTGCGTTAAATTGTTCATAAATATACAACTTTTACTTAAAATTGATCAATTATAAATATTATTATAAGCCTGCTATAAGGAATTTCATTGTTTTATATATACGCATAATTTTAATTCTAAAATGATTGAAAAAAATTGATTTTTATTTATAAGAAAAATAAGGGTTAACATTAATGTGGTCCGTGGCATATCGAAATTTATTCAAGTCGTCCGTAGTGTCAAAAAGGTTGGGAACCACTGTTTAGACGCTTCTGTGTATCGAAAACCACCCCATTAATAAGTTACGTACAGTCTCACCAATATGGTAACAGAACATATTTCAACATTAAACAAAACGAAATAACCTAAAAAAAAAAAAAATAATATTATTTAAAAATGTGTATTGTTAAATTAATATTTTAAAAACAAAACAAAAAAAAAAAAAGCGTCTTTGCGGTGATCTGCCACTGTTGAACACATATTTCATTATCGTTTTACGTTTATCACGAAATCTGTTATCATTTATCAATGTGTTTATTATATTCTGTGAGATTATTATAATATCCGGCTTGTGGTTTTACTGACGAACTCGGCACGGGCCGAGTATTGATTTTTCTCTGGTCCTATGGAAAAACGATGATGGCCGTCATTTCAGTAAACAACTGTACTCCCTAGTTCTCTCCCGGAGTATTTTTTGTTTGCGCGTTTTGTGTCGATAGTGTGTTGTTTGTTTTCGTGCGTAATCGTAGCTGGTGTTGTCGTTTAACACAATTGTAATAACTTTTGCGTAAAAATGTCCGAAAAGAATCGAATAGTTCTTGTACAAGCGGACGAAGACGATAATATGATTCGATACCCACGACAGCGTATCGTCGATATGTACAAAATTGCCTTGTCCCGCATTCGTGTTTTGGAAGCAAAGGCTAAAGAAGGTACTATATTTCTGTTCTAAATTAATTATTATATCAGATTGATACTTAATTATGTGATATTATATTGCGGGCACTGTAAATTAAGTCTACATTTTTAAAGGGTATCTGGGTGGTGACGACAGTATAAATGTTTTTTTTTTTGTATGTTTTTTAATTGGTTTTGTATTTATCTGACTACCATAGTTAAGCATTTTGCCGTAACTCGTATTTGTTAAATCCATACAATTGTATTAAACATATGCCACGCCCTTTTTAGGATCAATATGTAATAAATGCGACAACAGAACGCGTACAGATCACGCATTTCAAGAACTTTTAATTCGCGAACAATGTTTACTCAGGAAATTGGCTCTTAAAGAACAAGAACTTCAAGATCATTCTGTAAGTGTTTAGACAAATACACAGTCCGTGGTATAACTGTATTTAATAATAAAATTTTTGACTTTTATTTATTTACCTAGTTAATTGCAAAATTATTTTAACAATGTTTTTCAATTTATTGAAGCAATCATTTTTATTCAAAAATGATAACTTGGGCTAAGATTTATATGCAATAAAAAATAATGAAATATGTATTTAGTTTATTAAAAATATGCAAATATATATATATATATATATATAAAAAAAAAAAAAAACATGATAAAATAGGCACCTAAAATATAAGAACATTTTTAATATGTACTAAAATGTATATAATATTGTTCTTTTTTAAAAAAATATTTTACACGAAACAATCACAATGGTGTTTTTAGATTTTTATATTTAGTAAAATCACATTTGATATCACATGGCGTATTTTTCGAGTTTAATAACTATGGGACTACCTCTGAAGTTTGATTATAAGAATTGATTTCAACAATTTCTAAACTATCATCAAGTAAAAATGAAGGTCCATTCCCTAATTCGAAATAGATTGACTGTATTAGTGATATGGTCAACATTTTCGTTTTAAATAAGCTAAATTCATTTTCTATATTTCCATTTTGGAATAAAGCTGTAGCATTTTTTTAATGACAACAGTATGTTTATCCAAAGACAAAAGCTCTGATTTTAAATTATTGAAATTATCAGCATATGTTGCGGCATCCGGTCGAATTCTCCGCTGTGCAAGTATTGGCTATGGAAGCAAGATTAGTTATGGAAATTATTCTCGACATATCGACTTGCGACCAAGAGCTTTTAAAATACATTTTTAATACGACTTATCATGTTGTCAAAAATTCGGATAAGCCTTATTGTTTCACACACTCTGAGCTACACACGTTTGGTAATAACGCTAAAATAATGCCCTGTTGTATAACAACATGCATTTTTTACGTTTTTGCAAATTGAAATATTTATTATGTAATAATATTCATTTATTCAAAATACGTAAAAAAAAAAAAAAAAAACCCAATTACTTTTAACCAAGCTGATTGGTCGTGGATATTAGGCACTAACTAAAACAGTAATCGGGATTCTGAAGAAGTTTCAAACATTTCATACACTATATGGTTTTTAGCATCTTATATGCTCGTGTTGTCCGTACGAAAATCCTTCTTGATAAAAATGTGTTTTTATGGTAACTGCTATTATATATTATTTTATATTAATATTGCTTGTTAATTCAAATTGCATTTCATCCTAATGATAATTGCATGCAAATTGTTTTCATATATTAAACAATGAAACAATTTTTTTGTTATTAAAAACTATATAGGTGTGAGATATTAAAAAAAAAAAAAAAACCAATAGGACAATTATGTCATATTGGTTTTGTTTTTATGAATATTAATTCATTCAAATATAAACACATTCTGTTTTTGTCAAGTTTTAACGAAGGTAACTAAAAAAAAATGAATATATATATTTATAAAAAGTGAAGGACTATTAACTATTTAATAGTTTTTGATCAATAAGTTTTTATGTTATACATTTCATTAATTATTTTGTCCAATATTATACAAATTACATTTTTTAAATTGTTTAATATTAATATTAAATTGTTAAAAATATATATAAATATTAAAATGAGAGGAGTGCATAGGCCGTTTTATTATACATGTATATAATTTAAAAAACAAATTGATAAATTTGAGATATTATTTTTTAGGACCAACTGTTAACTATGCATAACTCTATTAAAAACGAGTCCGTGTCTTCATTAAAATGTTCGGTACAAGATCCAGCAGTAAATAATTTGATTAAAAAACTTCATGAAGAATTATATGGTATAAGAGCCAAATTGGAAGAAACTCAAAATGAGTTAAATGCTTGGAAATTTACTCCAGACAGGTGAGTTTGTGTAAAATAAAAATAATACTGGAAAATAATTTTAATTAATATATAAATATTGGCAGCAATACTGGAAAAAGGCTGATGGCCAAATGCCGTTTACTGTATCAAGAGAATGAAGAACTTGGCAAAGTCATCAATAGTGGCATGGTTGGTAAGGTCGAAGGCGAACTAGCAATGCAGAAAAACTTTGGGTTCGAAGTGAAAAAATCACAAATTGGTATAGATTTTTTTTTTTTTAAATACTATGTGAATCATTATATATTAAATATATATATTTTTTTTATGTTTTACTCAGAAATGGATCAATTTTTACAAGACTTGGACGATGACGTCGAAAGCATGCAAAGTACAATAAATTATTTACAGAATGAACTTATAAAATATAAAACAGCCGCTGCACAAACTTCAAGTAATACAGAAACTATTTTTATTCCAAAAGAAAGCGATAATGATAAGGATGATGTTTTCACCACAAAGTCAATATCTTCAGCGTCCTATTCTGAAATTCCGACGAAATTTATAAGAACCATACATGAGGGTATGCCATATAAAACTTACAGTTCAATGGATATGAAGTATCTAAAAGATACTATGAGTAGCCATTCAAAAGTAAATGAATTAAAAATATTCGGTACTGATGATCAATATGATCAAATTGAAAGGGTACACATGTGCAAAAACAGATCAGAGGGTAATAGATATGAAGAAAAACGTAAAAAGTCTGATAGAAGGCAATATAGAGAAGGGAAATGGTATTATAAAAAGATAAAAAGCGATGGGCCAAAAATTACTGAAATCCAGACTAACGATGAAGATACTAAATAGACTACAAAATGTTCCGCAAACAACTAATAATTTTAAATATTTAATTTTACTTTTTCAATTATACTTGTAGACTAGATTAGATAAGTTATATATTATGTTACCTTCAAGGTTATATATGTATTGACTTTAGATTTTTTTTTATAAATATTAGTATTTATAGGCATTATTATTACTACTATCAAAATAATTTTAGATTTTAAATTTTAACTAATAAATAAATAAGACATTTATTTACCGCTTAATTTGTTGTTTAGCCATACTTACAACTGAAATCATACATGTATTGTGTAAAAAAAAAAAAAACACCAAGGTTAAATTTGGTAAATCATGTATATGGTCACAATAATTCAGTAAACTTCAAAATGTTCGGCAAACAACTAATAATTTTAAATATTTAATTTTACTCTTTCAATTATACTCGTAGACTAGATTAGATAAGTTATATATTTTATTACCTTTAAGGTTATTTATATATTATCTTTAGATGTGTTTTAAAAAAAATTAGTATTTATAGACATTATTACTACTATCAAAAGAATTTTAAATTTTAAATTTTAATTAATAAATAAATAATACATTTATTTATGGCTTAATTTGTTGTTTAGCTATACTTACAACAGAAATCATATATATTGTGTAAAAAAAAAAAACACCAAGGTTAAATTTGGTAATCATGTATAATATGGTCAAAAAATTCAGTAAACTACGTATAATGTCTAATGAACAATCTAATCAATATTTTTTTTTATATTATAATAATATTAAATATAAGCAAAAAGTAAATACTAGTAGTGACACAATATTTATTTTTAACACATACATACGAATGTCGATATAGATAATTCTAATATTGGCATAAAATTGTTTTAATAAATACTGATTGAAAATTGATTATTTGATTTGTAAAAAGCAAACATAAGAAATTTATATTGAACTCTAGATTGAACAATTTCGAATTAATTATATAATTTATAACAAACAATGCATAAAAAAGTTGAAAAAAAAAATTTGGTATTGAAAGGAAATTTATCATCAGAAATTCTACATCAATATTAAAATATAGCAACATTTGTTCCTATTATTGCTTTAATTTTATGCAATATAATAATTATTTTATATAGGAGATTTTATTAAGAAAGTAGTATAATTATTCTAATTTAAATTAAAACAGTCAGTTTCTTGATTATTTAATAATTAAAGTTAAGTAAACCACTGAAATAAATCTAATAAGTAGGGAATAAATTCACTGTGCCAGTAATTAAGTTAAACATTAATGAGAAGTATATATTATAATAGTAAGATTATTATAAATTAATATTAAATATGTAAAACTAACTATTTTTTTTCTTATTGACTAAAATATAAACTTAAAAATTAACTATTTCACTAGACATATTTGATTAATGAGTTCATATAGTTGGTAAATCTCCATCATTCGTTGTAGGGGGAGGCTGTTTGGGAACCATGCATGACCGAGCTACTGATTCAAAGAGCCTGAAAATTGTATACAATATTTATGATTTTATTAACAAATTAAAAATATAATGTTTATTACAATTCCATTTTCATAATCATGGTTATGTTATAAACGAGTAGATATTATTTTGTTTACAGCTTGCTGTAAATAACTAATTACTTACTTTTCAATTTCTGGTGCACAATGAACGAATTCGTGATTCCAAAACTTATAGGCAGGGTTTTTAATCAGCTCGATAAACGTTATTAATAATCCCCATGGATGAGGTCGATTCACAATTAATCTCTCCAATAGAACTCTATAAATATATTAATAATCCATGGTAATATAAATTATTTTATTATTGTTAATCAGCGGTG
This sequence comes from Tuberolachnus salignus, assembly GCA_956483605.1. NCBI lineage: Eukaryota > Metazoa > Arthropoda > Insecta > Hemiptera > Aphididae > Tuberolachnus > Tuberolachnus salignus. The sequence continues at coordinate 30,829,051 of OY101435.1, read as the reverse complement.
TAATGCAAACACCATATGCCCATAACGGTCATAAAGTAAAGGCATAATAAAAATTCGCAGTTCGACCATAGATCTACTGATGATTTCTAATTAAGAAAAGTGGCTCATCTGATGCTGGGCAACTGCAGTTTATCAAAAAAATAAAGTAAAGTTGACGATACATAGGTTTTTTTATTTTTATTTTATGGTGTCTGAAATACCCAAGGTATAAGAAAAAAAAAATCCACAACTAATGACGGTTTGTATTCCCAACCAATTTTTTACATCTACACCACCGATTAACAATACTCAGCGGCAAGAAACATATATACAATACTGCAGATAATATAGATGTACAAAAGAATAAAGAAAATTAAAAAAAATAATAATAAATTAAATATAATTTAAATTACCTTGTTATTTGTTCTTGAATAATTTCACTATTCGCTTCAGCAAATAAATACAAAAGTGTACAACTGAAATAATGCGTATGACTATTAGGATAACGCAACTGATTTGCAATCGAGTTCAAAAACAAATAACGACCTAAATGATTAAAAAAAAAAAAAAAAATCAAATGATTAATATTATAGTTGGAGCAAAATGTAGAGCCCAGATGTGTGTAATGAGGGCTTTTACAAATTTCAATTCACAAATAATTATTACAATTGTTCTATAAGACAATTTTAATGAAAATCTAGTCACCGACCTGCGAGTAAAATCAATAAGAGACATAAATTAATTTGAATAAAATGTATCTAACCTTCGGTGTCAAGATCAACAGATAAATTTTGAAATATGTCCATGTGAGCGGAATGTGTAATAGTTGAAATGTTCGGTACCAGGCCTTTGTTTCGTATTAGCTGTATAGCTTGAGTTCCAACGTACAAAACAATAGCGTTTAAAAGAGATACATTATAGCGCATGCCTGGTTCGCAGCAGCTCTGTTGCATCGTAGTACGAATGTCCGATAAGAATGTTACGGGTGACCGAGTTTTTAAATACAAATCTAAATCCTGTACGACAAACAGATAAAATGGAATATACAATTATTTGATTAATTTCGTTTTGGATTATATAATATATAAATATATAATATAAAATATAATTACTTTTTTAAAATTAACAGGCTGAATGAAACTTTGGAAGTCTGGGCAAATTTTCGGCGCCACGGATATTTCTTGAAGAACGTCCACTTTTAAATTTGGCGTAAATGGATCCGGTAGGCGCATATTACGCGGGAAAGCTGACAATATTAAATTTCTCATCTGTAAAAAAATCACGCGAACATTTGTATTGTGCACCTCAGGTATGAGATCAAAATAAAACCAATTTCCATTGTGATTTATTTAGAATTACTTACTTGAATGCAATTAGGTGGTATAACATCGCAAAATCCGTAGTGATATTCGCACAGAAATTCCGGAAAGTCGTGTAGCAAAATCAGTAATACCCGTAATGTCCCTTTGTATAATATATGAACGGGTTTAGCGAGTTCGGCGTTTCGTAAAAACGGTGACAAATATTTGAACAGGTCGACAAGCAGTTGAGCGTAGTAATTCCAAGCCTGAAGATCGTTGGCCTGCGTTCGATCCTAAGTACACAATTAATAATATATTATCGTTATGATTATACGTATATAGGCTTTTGGCGAATTTCATACTAAATAATTAAATACTAAACACTTTTTCGGATTAGGTTTTCTTGTTGTTGTTATTGTTGCTGCGGAATGTAAGTTTATTTTCGCGTGTGTAAGTCTGTTATTACGTACAGTGGTAATATTACTGATTTAGAATCGCATTTGCAACAGTGTGCATCAAACAAATCAAGTTCATGATATTCAAACTTATTATCAAGTACGTAAGTCAAAGCTATCGCCCTCGCCTCACAGTTAGAAAATAAAGTTAAAGAATACAAAGCGATTCCAATAACAACAGTTGAACGTCACTATAGTCAAATATCAAATTCTAATGAAGACGAACCAGTGAAACCACCAGCATAAAATAATACGATTTCTTATGGCCGATAGTGACGAAAACTTTTTTTAACGTAACAATTCCAAAAGAAAAACCGCCAATGCATTTTGTAAACAGTATTGTATTGTTTTTAGTTTTATAGATTATATCGATATCGATAATTGAAAACATATCATTGTGCAACACTAATTATTTTACGTATAACCAAGGACATTTATCAATGATGACCGATAACTGATAATCGTATACTATGTTGGCATATTTTCAATCAACGCATTTATGGCCTGCGCGCGCCGACGTTATTATCGTTTTATCCAACACATAAATAAGTTATAAATAATTTTATCAATCAATAAGTTCTTAACGTAAAACTGAAAAAATAGTGTTCTCTGCATAAACCGTTTTCAATAAAATTAAATTTAATCAGTTTTCAACATTTTATGAAAAATTAAATGTCTACTACCTAAAAAAAATCAGATAAGAAAACCATTTATTTGAAATGAGGTTAAAAAATGATAGATGACATTTTAGGTTGGTGAAAAATATAAGTAAAATAAAGTACTTATTACACTTAAAGGCAAATACATAATTTTCTTTTGTTTTTTAAAAATTTTTACCTACCTATTATATTTGCAACAGCATATATTTTATTAAATGTCGTGTAAATTTAATAAAAAATAACACAAAATGTATAATATAGTGGATGGAGGAGGTAATTCATATATTTTTTGTCTATTTCATTAAATGTGGGTTTACACTATATGGAAATGACATATCTCCACTAGAATTAATGATTTTGTCAATTTACTTTTTGTTGGGCATTTACTCCTAAAAGTCGACCAATAAATATACGGTGAGATATAAGCTCCAACCATGCATATGTGAAACCTGGAACTTTCCTTGGCCGAAGCAGATGGAAGGTATGACAAAACACAGTAAGTATCTAAAAAATAACATAATTATTAATTTTATATATTTTATTCTTAATTTTTAAACTTACAGAGTAGTTAATTGATTCTAATACTGGATCAGGAGCGTTCAAGTCAAGGAAAAGAGTAATCAAAATTCTATGATATGGCAATTGATGGAAATCTGTAGTTTGTGCATCATGATCTTGAAGTAAGACACCCACAATAATTCCTAGTACCTGTAAATCATTAAAACAAATTTTAAAATTACTAAAATACAATGTTGAGAATATTAATAAAATATAAAAATATGTTTACCTTGTTCAAAAGATTGGTCTTGGTAGTTAGAGCATTTGTATCACCTGAATGTTTTATTAATAACACTACAAGTTTCACGTAGGCATCGATTGTATGAAATAATTTTGATCGTATAGCAGCAGGCGATAAGGTTTGATCAGGGTTTTGCCTATACCATAATTCTACCATCATCTGTGTACTGATGCGGAAGAAGCGAGTTATAATATCGTCAGATTTCAAAATTCCTTGAACGTTCATCTACATAGTACATAAACACAATAATATTATTTTTGAATTACTAAATCTATCATGATTTAGTGCAAATTCAATATACTTGTTGAATGAAGCCACTGAATGTCTTGCTTGGATCTTTATTAGGTGCCACATTATAAATACCCAACCATTCTTTCAATAAATATTCAGTTTTTTCTAGTAATCCCGGCGGGTCATCAAAGTCTCTACCCTAAAATCAAAAAAAATATTCATGCTGTTATTTAAACATATGAATTAATATATCTAGCTTTTTAACTATGAATAATATTGTAGATATCGAATGAAACGTAAATAAAATTAATTATATACTAAACCAACGTAACCCGGCTATAATGAATCCAGCAAATTAAAATTACATATTTTCATAATTGTATTTATTATATAAAAAATGAAACTTACGTGCAACAGACTAAATTGACTACTACCAGCTGTGTTATTACTACCCACTGTTCGATTTATAGAACCACTTGGTCCATGCGATGGTCTGACCATTTCCATAATAGCCGGCAATCTGTAATATGAATAGGCAGATAAATTAAAACCAGCGCTTTTAGTACTTTTTTATCTGTATATCAATTAAAATAAAGTACATACACATATAGTGATCTAATACTTTTCTAAATCAAGAACTATTAAGAATTCATAAATGAGTTTTTAGATTTTTACAGGTTTCCATCAACGTAATTTATGTATACAAATTTAAATATTTTATTTTAACCTACTACCTTTTAAGACCAATTTAGTATTAAACAATAAAATCATACAATATGTATACATAATACATAGCTATGATAATAGATTATAGATTTAAAATGTTTCTTGTGGAATCACAAGAAGTAGATACAGCAAAGAAGTTGAAACACACAAAATACTGACAACAGATAACAAAAGAACATACATTTAAGCCAAATACATTGTGGGGGTCTTGTTCGATATCAAAAATAAGGGATAGGTTAAAGGCCCATTACTATATCATACACAAAGCACATTGCAACTAAATTATTTCGAATGATTGATTAGGTTTGATAAAAAATAAACAATAAAAAAATAATCCTAAATAATAATTAAATAATTATAATCTATAGTTTTTCATTGGGCATTTCGACCTACATAATTATTTGGATGTGAATTCTTGTTTAAAATGCAAAAGAAATAACTCATATTTGTTGTTACTATAGAAGTAGGTAATAATATATTAAATATGAATTAATTACCCATCTGGAATAGGTCGGCCACTGATCATGATTGTATTCAATGTATCAAGAGTAGTTTGAAAGTTGATATCAGTAAGTGGTGAATTTGATCGATTATCTATTAAATAATGTTGTAAAACTTGTTTAATGTAAGCCATGGATACATAATTAGACCCATTATCCATTGACATAGCCAAATGCATGTCGTATATGCCAATATTCAACATTCCAGCACGGATTAATGCATCGATTGCGTCGAGGTTAAAACGTAGATCTTCTCTACATTCCACAAGAGCTCTTAAAAACAAAACAAATTATATGAAACTTTTTTCACACACATTTTAGTATGTTCATTATCTGAAATACTTGGTTAGCGTCTTATTTGTCCATTGCAAGTTGTATGCACGGGGATCTTGGAAAGCTCTAATTATATTGAGATGTACGTCTCGAAATCTAATAGTCATATCCAAATCTTGGTTAGCGGCTGGGCTTAGTCCTTCTAGATAATTTTCTATGATCTAAAAAATTATGTCGAGAACAATTAATCTCTCGAATATAATATACTTATTAAATTATATCATTTGATCTGGCTATTGTTGTTTTAATAAAATAATACAAAATTACATTTGCAGCAATTTAGTATATAAAATATAGTTTCTAAGAATGTACTTACTTTAGTGATAATATTTGTTATAACGGCAACGTCACGTGATCTTCTTAAGGACACCATTAATTCTAACGAGCTATGTAGATTTGACACTTGAGTTGTATTATTGGACATAAGTCTTTGGTTGTTCATGTATAATTGAAGAAGCACTTCAATTTCATTAATGAGTTTTTCATATATAACTGACATTTCATCAAGTTGGGTTGCCTAAGTTAATACATTAACACATTTTTAAATTATATAATAATTTCATAACTAACTAATGTAATGATATTAAATTACAGTTTTGGGCATAAATAATGAGACCGATTCTCGATCTAGTGGTTCGAATCCTGGTATGTTTCTAGCAAACTCTTCATAAACTCCAATCATTTGAGGTAATGGCAATCCAACTTTGTTACGAAGAGTATCTGGTAAATATTCTGCTTGACCACTCATTATCATTGGGTCATAAAAACGGCGACCTTCCATTCTTGAAACACTGCGTCTTTCATATTCCTATACGATTATTTAAAATAATAATAATAAACTAAGTATATTGTTTAAAATTAATAAAATATTAATACTTACATTTTTCAAGTACTTATCAACTTCATTAATTGCCTTTTCAGTAGCAGTCTTTTGTACAAAAGCACATGCTAATTCTACATTATCGTTTGCTACCATACTGCAAGCTTGATCTACCATTTCTTTTTGAGCTTGTGTTGGTGCCTAAATAAAAAATGAATCATCAACTATATTAAATGAAATCGGTTTAGTATAATAATTAACTTCACACATACAGTTAAAGCACTTAGAAAATGTTGTTTTAAGTTTGTCATTAAAACTTGCACAACCTGTTCACGGCAAGTTATCATTGATAAACCAGAAGTCAAATTCCTCACCATACAATGTGCAGCCTTACGCATGTGGGATTCATCTGGATCCATACCAAAGTCCTAGAATTTAATATCATAATAATAAGATGCTGGTTATATTGTAACATTACAAAATAAATATCAAACTTTTTTAACGATATGTTCCACTGTAGTAGCTGCAATCTTAATTGATTTATCCACAACAGGATTAAGCCAATCTTGAATTGATCTTTCAATAGCAGATCGCACATAAGTCTTAAGAGCCGGTTGATTTATAAATAATGGAATCTAAACAATAAAAAGTTTATAAAGTTAGCATTTACAAACTTTGTGTGTTGGATATATATTTTATTTTAACAAATGAACGATTCAATTGATCCTCAAATTTATTATCTAAAATTTCTCTTACTGTTATACCTTTTTAATTTAAGTTTATCTTTTTCATTTCTATAAACAAATTTAATGTTAATAGTTTTAGTTATGAAAATAACCAGTATTTACAGACAACCATACATGTTTAAATGCATTATGATAAAAAAAAAAAAGAAAAAAAAAAGTTATATTAAACATGGTAATACAAAATATTTTTACAAATACAGAAAAATAAGTTAATTAATTGCATACTATGGTTTTATTTAATACCCGAAAGTGCACTAGCTATTAATTTAATTAGTTATAAGTTAAATTATATACCAACAAATATGAAAACTTGGTGCATATAAATTTAAACAACTATCATATTTTTGTTATAATAATTAATTGAAAATTGAAATTTGTATTTGCTATACAAAATAAAGTAATCCCCCCTACATTACAATAAAAGGATATAAGCATACATACTTAAAAAAAAAAAACATATTGTTAAATAGATATTTACTTGAGAATTAATGACAATCATAGACATTATTTGTGCTGGAGTGGTCGTGTTTAACGTGACATAGTTAAATTTAGTCTCAAACAAATTTGGAGTTGGTGACATGCCACCAGTTATATTATTTAAACTTTCAGAAGATGTCAATGTATTGGCACCCCCAGCTGCACCATTGCTTGCTAGTTCGTTATTAAACAGTGTATTTGAATTGATTGACTGAATTGTAGACATAATGTTCTGCTGTTGTTCTTGTGGGGGCATGACTGCTAAAAAATAAAGACAAATAGTATTAATTAATAAAATTACAAATAGGTTTTTTAAAGAACTAAATTCGATTTTACAAAAATATAAATATACTAAATCCTTAATTTCTTGCTTGCTAATTACTAATACAAAGTTACAATTGTTGATTTGGTTTACAATATTCATCATAACATCATAACATATTATAATTTTAAAATTGTATACAAAAATAATTATTTAATTAATTACTTTATTGTTTAAAATATGTTTGGAAACGTATTTAGCATGCTTTTAGAGTGAGCTTTCCTAACTTGTTAAATTTATATCAGAGTGGGATGGTATGGCATAAGTATAAATTGAGGAAAGGAATTTGAAATGTAGTAATTAAGTCTGATAGAAGCAGTGAATTTGAGGGTGATGGTTGACAGGGGTAATGTAAATATTTGTTGCGCAAAGGAAATAAAATAGAAATGAGTTAACTAAAAATAAAAGAGGACATGGTTCTATAATGTATACAAGTTAAGAAAGGCAAGATTAATAAATAATAAATGCTATGTAAACAAATAAAAATGTAATACTTTGAAAAATAGGCGTATGGTTTATTGATGTTGGAACAGATACTTTAACTTTAGGCTGTTCTGGAACTTTTTTTGTTTTGGTTTTTGGTTTTATACTATTTTCATTACTGAGTTGTTTCTTCAATGTTTTGGCTATCTCAGGATTTTTAAGTACATATCCTGGCTTTAGATCCTGGAAGATAAATACAAAATTCAAATCATAGTTCCAGGTTTAATTAACACTTTAAATTACTTCAACTTTAAGATTTAATGCTTTGCATAGTACTTCTACTTCAAATTTTAAGGTTAATTTTATTTCAGGCTCTTGATGGAGTTCGGCCAAACAGTTGATTACAGACATTGTCCATGGGTTTCTGGGTTTAAATACCTTATAAAATGAAAATATTTTTATTAATACATATTATTTTAATATGGCTGTTTTATTATTGATACATACTTTACTTTTAGAACAAGATTCAAGAATTTTAGCTATAAATGGTACTATAAATAGTAACTCTTGATGTCCATTATTAAATGCTTCAACTAGTAACATCTTTAGATCAATATTATCAAGTAGTATTGGTCTATTTCTAGCTAACGTGATCATACCAAGCCAATGACCTAGATTTTTCAACAAAGATCTGTCTGAAAAATTGTCCATACCTTTCTCACTTACCAGTAAAATCTAAAAAAAATCAATTGGTATTATTTTTAATAACATTATATTAAATAATATAAATATAGTTATGTTTACTAACTTTGATATTCCTAAAAGTTTCCTTAATAATCAAGGCATTCAGTTTATCGTTATTTAAACATTCCAAGAAATTAGAGTATAATGTATGGAAATTAAACTCAATGCTAACTCGCTTCATAACTAAATACTGGGAAAGCCACGGTAAATAATTATGGCCAACAATTTCTTTAATTTCATCACACTAGAGTATATAATAAAGTAGAATTACAATTTTGCATTATTTAAATTTAATTTTATTTTCATATGGAATTTCTTATTTTACCTTAGTTTGCAAATTAATTTGACTTAGATTATTAAAGATAAAAGCTACTTTATCTTGAAGATTTTCAGGAGGCAAAATTAATTTATCATCTTTTTCAGTTGCTACTAATAATGTATCAATATTTGTAGTATTTGCAATTGATGGCTAGAACATATTTTCAAACAAAATAATCAATATTTAAGGCTATGAAACCTTTTGGGAGCCTTTCATAAGTATTTACTCTAAATGGTACCAAAGTGTTGGTAGTGACGAGCTTTAATGACGTAGAGACAGATGTTGTAATGGATGGATTCATATTTTGAACTTTAAATATATTGTGTAAACTTGATATAAATGTTCCTGATGCAACTGTATTAGTATTCATTCCAATTATATCTGGTATTCGTGAATTAGGCGGATCTTGTGAATTCTTCCCATACTCAACATACTGATAAAATAAAAATACATATTAATTTACTGCAGTTAAAATAATGAATAATGTAAATGTTAGATTAAAAGCAAATTAAAGATGGCATCTGATGGGTAAATTGCTTACTATAATATAATTTAAAAATTCATAAAGAGTTGTGAAGTTACAGTTAAGAAAAATAGGTGGTAAAGATAAGCATACATAAACTAACATAAGTTCTTTCTAATTTTCATGATTTAAGAGTTTGAGAAAACTATTCATTTTACAATTGTAATGTTTTACCGTTACAAAAATTAAATTATTACTATCAAAATGATAATAACAATGCAGTAAATTCGTATTTATTATTTCCTGCATATCTTATTTTATCTTAATTGCATTTATATCAATATTAAAGCCCAAACAGTGCAATATTAGAAAAATAATCAATACATAATTGTTATACATATTATAGAATATTATATTGTTTAGTTATTTGCATTTATTTATTTTGTATGATGGAATCAACTAGAAGAGGTATGTATTTGTTATTAATAGTTTAATTTACCATTCAAATAACAAAACGTTGTTAAAACTTTACTAACGAAATAATAAAAACATACTATTATTTAATATTTAAATTAATTTGAGGAAAAAAAAAATATAAAGCAAAGACCTGCCTTGCATTAAAATGATTTAATAAACATACTATTTATCTAGTAAATTCTGAAATATGGTCTGCTCAAAGTTGCCCATTCTATTTATATAATTTTTTTTTATAGATACCATTATATACTGTAATTTATTCAACGCGCGAAAAAATGTCCAACAATTCAACTGTGCTCTACAGATTCTCGTTTATTTTTATATAATTATATTAAAAAAAAAAAAAAAATTATTCTATTGATTTATAGTTGCATACAGATATAAATTAAATTACCCTACCCAATTACCCCATAAAAGTAACCCACCCGCGGTTTTTGAAAAAAAAAAAATAAATCCCTCTAAAGACATCTTTAGTATAAATTGTTACCAAAAACATTCACATTTATGTAGTAATAATACAATTTACATTAATTTATTACTTTATAAAACAAAATAGAATGTCACTTATACTCTACTAGAAAGAATGACAATTTTAATATTGTAATTTAATATTAACATACCTCGATAAGGTGTTGAGGAAACTGTGTAAAATGAGGAATAGATGTTATGTGTGAACAATATTGATGATATTCTTTTAAACGAGTTTTGAAACGATCCAATGCAGTTATTCCAAAGTTGTACATTTTTGTATTAGGATTTTTCTTAAGAGCATCAAAAATGAAACGAAGGGCAAGTCCTAAAGCTTTATAGTTTCTTTACAATAAAAATAATATTTGATTATTAATTATTTATTTATTATACAATATCAATAAATTTAAATCGCTTACGAAACAAGATTGTGCTCGATAATACCACCAAATAAATGGGCTGTTGTAATAAGTTCTTTTTCCGGATATGCTGGAAAAAATCTATATTCTTCAAACAGATTTCTAAGCATGCAACAGAATACTTCCTATAATATAAAATTATTTTAAGTTTTAATCACCAATAAAACATATTAAACTAAAATAGCAAATAGAATAATAATCACTTTTTCACGTTTAATAGGTGACTCTTGAAATCTTTTTAACATTTCAAGTATTTCATCAATCGATAAAGAATTATGAGGAGCTAAGTTGTAAATACGCTGGAAATAACTGTTAGCCTCATCTTCAATATCTTGGGGAACAGTAATTGGCATATTACCATCCATAAATAAACTATTATCAACTATAAACATAAAATATATAATTTTATAAAACTAGTTTGTTAGAAACTTAAATAACTAGATTTTAATATAATTATTAATAAAAAAAATACTAACTAAAGTCAACCATATTAGAATTAAATTGACTGGATTTGCCAATTACTGATGGCAACATTTGAGGAGGTAAACAATTTAACATAGATGGACCAGATAATGGATTTGATATATTTGGACCCAAAGTAGGTGCCATAATTGAGAAACCTCCGAGTGCAGTTGCATTATTGATAAGATTCTGCGATGGTGATATAGGGGCTTGAATAAGTTGTCCCAAAGATCCTAAAAATAAACAAAAGGCCAAGATTTTTAAATGTTATTTCATTTTTATTTTCAAATATTTTTACCTGGCAGTGTAAATATTGAATTTGGCTGAGTTGTAGGATTCATTCCAAAGTTAGCTAAACTTGTAGCTAAACCAGCAAGCTGATCAACCATGACTTGTAATGCAGGTCCTTCCATTGGTCTAGGCGGTTGCATAGGACGAAAAATAGGCGGTAAAGGTGGAAGGACCATAGGATTTACACGTGAGGGTACTCCTTTAGGCATACACAAATTGGTATACGTTGAAACCATTTGTATTATAGTCTCTGAAAGCTCTGGTGAAACTGTCCTGTAATTTTTTTTTTTTTTAAAAATAGCAGTTTAAACAAAAATGTTAAGGATGATTACATTTTCTATGTTTTGAAATAATACATATTATCAAAAGATAAAAACGTGTGTGTTATTTTGTTCTTATAATCTATATTTTTTTTAACTAAAATATTTTCAATTTTATTCTACAGCAGAAAAAATTGAATTTTTAGATTCTTAGTTTTAGAATTTCTATCCACGTAAAAAAAAAAAAAAATAGTACCTACATATATTTCTGTATTTCTCCATGTCATAGATAAATGTGAACAGATAGTTTCTGCGTTAAATAAAATTACAAAAAAGTGGGCTTCTACAAATCGCATAACAATTGGCCCCAGTGATATTCCCATTTTTTAAAATATTATATGCGACTGAATATGGGTATTCTATATAGTGACATTAAAATAGGGAGGGAGTTAAGGATAACAAATTTAAGACAAATTAATTTTTTTATATGTTGTCTTTCACAAAATTAAAAAAAAATGATTTAATTAAGTTGACAAAAGTAGATGCATAGTTCACTGATAATGACTGATAAGTCAGTAGCAATATGTTCTATCATCAAACAATTTATTTTTAATACCTACAATCAATGTCATTAATTAGAATAATACCGTTGGATATTAAAATATTCTAAAATCTCCAAAACATTATAAATTGAAATATCTATTTTCTAAAATCAATGATAATACCATTAACATGGGAAAAAGTATCTATTCTAAAACTAGAACATAATTCAATTAAATATTAATATTATATTCCTGGTATTTTTTTTTTTTGTTCCTAATAGTATATACACAGTAAACTCATATTTATATAATAAAGAGTAAACATTTAGTTATATCGTCTATTTAATCCTATGGGACATAATTGGTTGCTCCCTACAATAACCAGTTCTCCTTCACCACAGTGGGTCAACAAGTATTATCGTTGTATCTGTTTGTCATAAAATCAAATCATAATAGGTAACAAATAAATGCACTTACCCGGTAACATTACGTAGGCTATTTAGCAATACAAGGATAGTTTCTGATGATAAAGGAGTATATTTTGAATGATTTTCATCTTTGGTTGTCGATCCACTTAATTGCGGATATCGTTTCTATAAACAAAGTAATTGGTTTGCATTAATATAACCATATAATGTTGGTTTTCACGCGTGCATAGATAAATGTATTTAAATTAAGTAAATGAACCTATTGTAATATAGTAATAGTAAAGCCTCTTGAAATATTATATGGTACTAAATTATTATACAATGACGATAAACTTTTATTTTTTATATTTATTTCATTAAAAAATCAAAATCCAGTCGATTTAGTATATAGTAAATTGTCATTTACATAATATGGATAAATTTTATGAAATTGATGGCCATTTAAAAAAATTAATGTTAATATTGGTTAGTTTAGGTTAAAACACAAATACAACTATACCCCATAAGGTTTTGTCAAGAATTTCAATTTCATTACTATTATAATTACTTAATAACCATTAGTTATAAATAATTAGTGCATACTTGTAAAAATTGAACACAAGATGTTACAAATGGTTCACTTTGTTCACGTATTTTATCAGCTATCCATTTATCTAATTTTAAATAATCTCGCCGAGACGCTAAACAAGCTAAATCTATAATGAACGGAAATTGTTGTACACTTAATAAGAGCGACAGGGCCTGAAATAATAAAATAATAAATAATTCAACAATTTTGAAAAGACAAAAGTGAGTTCACTTACTTTTAAATTTTGAGCTATATCCAAAATCCGAGAAAGTTTTACGTGGTCAGAATCACTACGCATATACCAATCACTCATTGCCTGTACCAAAGTATGTTTTAACCCAACATTCTGGAATAAAATAAAATATATAATTAATTTGATCATTAAAAAAATTTTTTATACAATAGATAAATCACAATTTCAGAAAGATAATACTTTTAACAAGTCAAATATCTGATAGCAATGTGTCATTTAGATCAATACAGCAAACAAGAAGTATTATACAATAATTATATGATATATGTAATACCTGGTGATTCCATGCATGTTGCAATATGGTGGCTGCATTATTATGGTTCCCTAAAAATATTGGTATTATACTGCTAATGATTTCGTGTCTGATCATATTCAACGGCCCATTAGATTCCATCAAAGCGAGTGCTAATATATCCGGACATTTTTTAATGGGAAATTTCAGGCATTCTTGAACTTCATAGTAAAGGCCGCATTCAGCCAAATAAAGCAATAATTCAACAAGTTCGATTGAACGCCTATAAAAAAAGAAGGTAAAATTATAATACATTCTGATCATATAATATAAAAAGTAGATAAAATTAATGTGTATATAAAAATTCAAACATTTAAAAAAAAATCAACTAGATAAATAAGTTTACAGCTAAACAAATTTAAAAATTATTTTTCATTTATGATTAATGTCTATTGGTTTGAAGGTAACATAATATTTTATAATATTCTGTGGCGTGGGGTATAAAGTAATCTTTTTTTTTTAAATTCTTAAATATACTCATAATAAAATGTGTGTATAATGACTATATATATGCACCAATCATTAGATGTAGCTCTATATTATAATAATTACAATTATGATAAATTATTTTACCAATTATTTATATCCTTGTCATCTGCTTCTGGCATTGTTTTTAATGATTCTATCGATACTGATCGAAAGGGATAGTCAGCAAAACAAAATACATCAGAATTTTGTAATATATGTTGAATCAGAGACATCTAAAATAAAAAAAATAAAAATAAAATCATGGTTGACATATATTTTATAATTTAAAATATTAATACTAACCTGGGCTTCAGAATTAGCCCACTGTCGATAAAACAGATCTATAGGAAAGTTCTCTATAAGGTACCCTTGTGCATTTAAACCAAGTCTTAAGGCCATAAAAAGAAGAACTAAACCTTGTCTATCCTTAACATAAAAGTTTCCATGGTCAAGTTCTTTTATCAAATCAATCCAAGATAAAGTCGGGTTCTAAAAAAATAAAAAATAAATTAAAAGTATAATTTATTTAAAAACATAAAACCTTCAGTGCATTAAAGAAAATACCAGTTCTTTAATTGTGTTCACAAACACTTCAATATTCCAGGTGGTGGTATTTGTAGGTACAGTGTCCATATCATGATCTCCATTGTCTGGCCAATATGGTATTTGGGAATCTAAACCTGTATGCGTACGTATCATCATAGATATTACTTTAGCAACAGATTCAGGACCAAAAGTTACTGAAGGAACGCAACCATTGGTAACTGATAGGATATTTCGGCGGCATTCTTCTATTGAACCACAAACAGAGTATCCCATTTCCAGGATTAAATCAGGTAATGATGGATTATCCTGAAATATACATACAAAAAATTAATATAAATAATTAAAAAAAATGTATTAATATACCCAATTTAGAACAATAATTACCATGACATGTGTAAAATTATTTGATGTGTCCGAATTTATTCTATCCATAGGTTGTTCAGGTTTGTCAGAGTATATTAATGGGACCAATAAAATTGGCACCACCTCAATTGGGAAGTCACGGCGCAGATTAAGTAACAAAACTTTTTTAACTTCCTTACTTATTCCTGAAAAAAAAAGTTATCTTCTTTATTTAAATTTAAAAAATGTACTAAACAATATTGCTGTTAGATTAACAATATGGATCAATTTAAATATTTATAATAGAGTTGATGGCTGGTCAAAAGATATTAATCACCTAAGATGTATCATTAATAACTAATTTATTGCTCTATAATTTTACATTGTTATTATGTTATTTTAATATCTACTTTTTAAATATATTGTTGATAAAAAATATATCTATGATAAGTATGAGATTAGAAAAAAAGTGTGATTTATATGGGCTTTGTGTAAAATATTTATCTACACCAGATTAAATTTTTTTTTTTAATCAAATGCTGATTGTTTGGGGACAATTGAACAATCTGTTGGAATAATAAAAGATTGTATTACAGAATTTACAATTTTGAAAAAAAAATTCTAATATCAATTTATAAACTATATATCACCACTTGTGTTATTGGTGTCATTAATGTAAATAAAAGGTTAAGATTAAGTTTTTAAAAAATATATTTTAAAATGGGATTAATTGATTATTAATTAATGAATGGGAAATTAATGTTAACATTTTGAAATTCCTCAATAGGATAATACCAATTAGTATAAAAATATAAAACAATACAGATATTTATATATATATTTTTTGTTCAAACTCAGTGATCAATATAATATATCAGGGAAATGATAATAAAACAAGTTATATTGTATGAACATTACTACTTTACAGACAGTACACAAAACAATATAAATACTTAAAATATGTTTGTTAATAAAATATAAATATTCTGTGTAATCAAAATGAGACCAAGATTAGTAGTTAATCATTTATGGGAAATTTGATATAAACTGTATAATATTATATTGTATTAACTAAAATAAAGTTAGTTATTTTCTAGAGTCCTAGTTTTGTTGCTTGCATACATTATTTTTAATTTTTAATCATAATAAATTAACTGTCAAATGTACAGTTAAATTAAAATAAATTTAATTACATACCAAATAATTGTTCATCAACATTAAATACGTGGCTCAATATGAGATGAAGAATTTCAGGATTTGAATCATGTAGACCTCCGTTAGCTAATTGATTAGTATTAATGTCTAATTTAAAGGAAAAAAAAATAGTTATATTAATAACAATAATTGATATTGTTTAAAACAATGAATTAATTTTTACCCAAATTAATATATGTTTTGATAAGAAGTGGTAATTTCTGTCGAACAAATTGTAAAGCGAAAGTAGAATAATTTGATGATTCCAAACAAACAAGCCCAAATACAACTTCTTGAACAGGACTTAGATGTAATATTCTACTGAGCTGAACAAACTGTTGTATTGATGGTTTTTGGGCCTATAATAAAATATAATAAATAAATTAAATACAAAGTAAAATAATAATTTAAATAAATTAACCTTGTTGGAATGTAGTGGATTATCAAGAGCGAAACACAATATTGAAGTGATTGCTGGTTTATTTAAAAGAATTGCACACTGTTGAGCTAATAGCTGAACCTGATAATAATCTTTATGGGATGTATTTCGAGGCCCCTCCAAGTCCCTAAAGTCTATATAAGATAACAAGCACCTTAGTAGGTGCCTATCTGCTTCGAATCCTTGTAATTGAATTGCCTAAAACCAATACATAAAATTAATATAGGTATATATAGGTAACAAAAACACTTTTTAGTTAAGATTAGATATTGTGTATTGTTTCAAAAAATTGTATTGAAGTTTTAATCTCTATAATTCATGTGCAACTGTTAAAAATAATATAAATTGTAATCAAAATGAGTCTTTAAAGATGCGACCAATATTAGTGGTTAATCATTTATGGGAAATAGCATGGAAATGAAGATTCTTAAAATGTTGGAAATGAGTACTTAATAAACGTAGTGATTCAAAACTTGTATCATAGTTTAAGTTATACTGATACACTCTAAAAACAATTTGAAGTTAAAAGTTTATCGTTAGGCATAGGTTATAAGTGTGTATAAGTGTGTAGCCACGGGTGTGGCTGGAAAACCTAAGCATCTGACTTTTCTGGGACACCGTACATAGTAGTGTAAATTGACTCATAGTAAAACACTAGTTGTAAGAGCCGTAAGAAAATATTTTCCAAATTAACAATTCTAAAGAGAAAAATTAGAAATGGATTATCTATGTCCAGATAAAAAAAAAAAAAAAAAAAAAAAAAAAAAACATTAATATTGAAGGAGTAATTAATTAGTATATAAGTAATAATATAATATTATATATAATATTATATTATTAATATAATATAATACTATAAGTAATTAATTAGATTGATACCCACAAACACTAGAGAATGTAGAATAATATTAAAAGATTTTTTTGTAATATATAGGGAGGTGTTTGTATAAGTATTAAATAAATTAATTTGTGTTTTTGATAGTTTCCGTGTACCTATTATTTTTTTGAATAATTTAATGATTTTATAATAATTTATACGCATGCAAACAAATGTATAGCTACTTATTAAAAATAAGATATAATTTGTGTTGCGCCTACGTTCTGCGCATGACTACGGTAGACATAAAATATAACCGGAATATAACAAAAATTTAAAATACAATAGGAATCTAAAACACTAGTATAAAAGAAATAAACGATAATGGTAATAATGACGGCGAAACAATATCAGATTGGTAATACTAACATTTAATATCGCGATAATAATTATAATTTCACCGAGCGAGATCAGAGTCGTAGGACTATTTAACCGTAACAGATGTTACAAACGTAATAAAAACATAATAATACAGCGGCTGTAGGCACGTCGACATTAAATGGCGGCTCGACGCGTTCGCGACTAATACGCCGGGGCGTAGACGGGGTCAGGCGGTCACATCTACAACTTACATCAAATATTTCTTGAACGCTCTGTTTGAAATTCTTCTTCGACAAATTGCTGACCAGGTAACTTATTTGGGCCAACGTATATGACAACGAATCCAGGTTCATAATTCCATGAATGCCGATCCGAAAGCTTCAATGTGTTGAAGCTTTCCGTCTTGACGGACAATGTGACAACTCAGACGAGTGTAACAGTTACGTCGCTCGAAGCGAACGCGCGACGGGACCGCGAGATGAAATGACTACAGACGACGATTCCGGTTAAACCGTCAGTGGATTTCGGCTGTGCGGAATGTAACGCGGCCGAACAAATGACGGCCGGCCGGACACAACAGCGCCATGACCGGAGAACGTCGGGACGAAGTGCAGAGTCTAGATGCCGTTTGCGGAATAGTCGATAGACCGTATACATATGTATAATACGGTGCACACTACTATTCTGTTTGCAATCTCTTTACACGGTAAAAGGTGCAGTCCAGGGTTAGTGTATAGGTGCGATCGATAAAGCTCGCTTTTGACATACATGCGCATTGACGCCGAGCGACTCCATTTAATAAAACTTTCATTGGTGATTGGTCGACCCCGGGCGCCGTTCGCTCGGTGCGCCAAGCGCGCGTCCCGTGGTGTACGGCTAAAGGTACAGTTTACCAGGCCACTTCGCAGTGGTACCGGTACCGGTCGTAATTCCTAACCGTAGATACCCGAGTGTTATTGATAATAATCTTGGTGTATACCATAGGTTTGGTTTTGATTACGACGACCGTGATTAATTTGTGATTACCGTCCTCCGGGCAACGTCAACAAATGCCCACCGTCCGCCGCCTGGCCGGTTTCGTGTGGTTCTCGATACTTTTGCCCGTTTCGTAAACGTAATACGACAAACGACGGCGCGCGCCGATTTTCTGGTGTATTTGTATACCGTCGCAGACTCGGCGGTGTCTACGGTTTATTTCTACAATGTCGACAAAAGTACGTTTTCGAATTGTTAAATATCAAAACGATTTACCCACGGACAAACATTTTTTGTTGATTTATTTAGAAAGATAATGCTGATTGTAAAAAGGTGTCGAGCACCTCTTCCTCTGCCGCGGACGACAATAATGCCGACGCCGAAACAACGAAGACAAGTAAACCTGCCACAGACATTCCAGGTGAGTTTCTGGTCACACAGAAATGTTTACGCATTTTTTTGTTAACCGTATCTGCATACGGATATCCAATTTCCTAACCATTCAATTGAATATTTTTTTTTTCTTTCTATCTATTAAATAATTTAAATCCATCATTTGTTTTTTTATAATTTCTCAGCAGTTCACTGACATTTTATTTGGGACATGAACAAAAGAATTATTTTGTTTAATTTATTTAGATAAAATCATCAGTATTATTTTTTGAAATTTGGTGTTTTTCTTGATCATAATAGTTTTCTTTCCTATAAACCAATCCAGATTCTAAATTAAATCAGTTATTAAAATTTGGTACTGTTGGAAGTGTTTCTTGTGGTTATAAATGAAACATAAATGTTATTTTTTTATGGCTCTCTCTTATTTTTTTTTTGACACTATAGAAAAAGGTTGGCCCTTGTTCCATAGCAATCCTATTTGGGTGAACCTAAATATGAATTAAAAAACATTTAATATGTTTATATAGGACATCAAGATAAAATTTATGACACATGTATTAAAAATATTTTGCTTATGAATTTTAATAGTGGCCAATACAGTAGTCCACGAAATATGCGTAGCACAAGGGTGTAAAAATGTTCCAATAACACATCCAGAATGGGACCATGAATATTGCAGTATTAAATGTTGCTATAATCATTGTCGGTGTGTATAATATATGTGTTTTACAATAAAACAACAAATTAAATTATAATTTTTTTAATTTTATATAGAATTGCATTTGAAAATTGGCTTGCGAATAACAAAATGTTAAAGTCAAAATCATCTAAGGCAACTGTCTCTTCAAGTCAAAAAAGTTTGCCTGGTAAACAAAAAGATGGAACATCAAAAAAATCGTAAACATTTGTATAATATATTATTATTGTGAAATTTTTAATAACTTTTATTTCTACATGCATACATTTTTATACTATTATTCAATGTTGTCTTGTCTATAATTGTTTTGAGTTAACACATTGTAAATGCATTTGTAATGCACACTAAAAACAATTGATTTGTATCATATTTTAAGCATTTTTATATTAAAAAAAAGGAAAATATAATCTAAAAAAAAAAAAAAACTGTTTAAAGCATCAGATTAAAAAAAAATATTGAATATTGTATTTTACATTTTAAGATCACTAAATATTAAAAAAAAAATTATCATTAAACTGTTTTATTATTGATAATAATATAGTTATAAGAATATTTATAAATGTACCTACAATGAAAATAATTATTAAACTATTATTGAAATTGAATATTTTACATCTTAAGACAACTAAATATTAAAAAAAAAAAAACTTGTCATTAAACTGTTTTATTATTGATAATAATATAATTATAAGAACATTTATAAATGTACCTACAATGAAAATAATTATCAAACTATTATTGAAATTGAATATTTTACATCTTAAGACAACTAAATATTAAAAAAAAAAAAACTTGTCATTAAACTATTTTATTATTGATAATAATATAAATATAAGAATATTTATAAATGTACCTACAATGAAAATAATTATCAAACTATTATTGAAATTAAATATTTTACATCTTAAGACAACTAAATATTATAAAAAAAAAACTTATCATTAAACTGTTTTATTATTGATAATATAATTATAAGAATATTTATAAATGTACCTACAACGAAAATAATTATCAAACTATTAGACAAATACTGTCTTGTTTATATTTAAAACAAATTACAATGCATAAATAAACAAACTACCATAGCTAATATTTATTTTAATGGTTGGGATTATAATTATCATGATAAAAAAAAAAAATATTGATTATTTTATTTTATATCTTAAAACAACTAAATATTAAAAAAAAAAAAACTTATCATTAAACTGTTTTATTATTAATAATAATATAATTATAAGAATATTTATAATTGTACCTACAATGAAAATAATTATTAAATTATTAGACAAATACTATCACTTTTATATTTAAAAAATACTACAATACATAAACAAACTACCATAGTTAAAATTAATGTTAATAGTTGGGATTATAATTATTAAGATTAAAAAAAAAAAATATTGAAATTTTATTTTATATTTTTAGACAACTAAATATTAAAAAAAAAAAAAAACATCATTAAACTGTTTTATTATTCATAATAATAATATAGTTATAAATGTACCTAAAATGGAAATAATTATCAAACTATTGGACAAATACTGTCTTGTTTATATTTATAAAAAAATTACAATGCATAAATAAACTACCATAGTTAAAATTAATGTTAATATTTGGG
Organism: Tuberolachnus salignus; assembly: GCA_956483605.1. Classification (NCBI taxonomy): domain Eukaryota; kingdom Metazoa; phylum Arthropoda; class Insecta; order Hemiptera; family Aphididae; genus Tuberolachnus; species Tuberolachnus salignus. The sequence continues at coordinate 30,807,424 of OY101435.1, read as the reverse complement.
ATTATAATTATCAAGATTATAAAAAAAAAATATTGAATATTTTATTTTATATCTTAAAACAACTAAATATTAAAAAAAAAAAACCTTATCATTAAACTGTTTTATTATTCATAATAATAATATAGTTATAAATGTACCTAAAATGAAAATAATTATCAAACTATTGGACAAATACTGTCTTGTTTATATTTAAAAAATATTACAATACATAAACAAACTACCATAGTTAAAATTAATGTTAATATTTGGGATTATAATTATCAAGATTATAAAAAAAAAATATTGAATATTTCATTTTATATCTTAAAACAACTAAATATTAAAAAAAAAAAACCTTATCATTAAACTGTTTTATTATTAATAATAATATAATTATAAGAATATTTATAATTGTACCTACAATGAAAATAATTATTAAATTATTAGACAAATACTGTCACTTTTATATTTAAAATATACTACAATACATAAACAAACTACCATAGTTAAAATTAATGTTAATAGTTGGGATTATAATTATTAAGATTAAAAAAAAAAAATATTGAAATTTTATTTTATATTTTTAGACAACTAAATATTAAAAAAAAAAAAAAACATCATTAAACTGTTTTATTATTCATAATAATAATATAGTTATAAATGTACCTAAAATGGAAATAATTATCAAACTATTGGACAAATACTGTCTTGTTTATATTTATAAAAAAATTACAATGCATAAATAAACTACCATAGTTAAAATTAATGTTAATATTTGGGATTATAATTATCAAGATTATAAAAAAAAAATATTGAATATTTTATTTTATATCTTAAAACAACTAAATATTAAAAAAAAAAAAACCTTATCATTAAACTGTTTTATTATTCATAATAATAATATAGTTATAAATGTACCTAAAATGAAAATAATTATCAAACTATTGGACAAATACTGTCTTGTTTATATTTAAAAAATATTACAATACATAAACAAACTACCATAGTTAAAATTAATGTTAATATTTGGGATTATAATTATCAAGATTATAAAAAAAAAATATTGAATATTTCATTTTATATCTTAAAACAACTAAATATTAAAAAAAAAAAACCTTATCATTAAACTGTTTTATTATTAATAATAATATAATTATAAGAATATTTATAATTGTACCTACAATGAAAATAATTATTAAATTATTAGACAAATACTGTCACTTTTATATTTAAAAAATACTACAATACATAAACAAACTACCATAGTTAAAATTAATGTTAATAGTTGGGATTATAATTATCAAGATTATAAAAAAAAAATATTGAATATTTCATTTTATATCTTAAAACAACTAAATATTAAAAAAAAAAAACCTTATCATTAAACTGTTTTATTATTCATAATAATAATATAGTTATAAATGTACCTAAAATGAAAATAATTATCAAACTATTGGACAAATACTGTCTTGTTTATTTTTTCAACAAAAAACTACAATTGATAAACAAACTACTGTAGTTAAAATTATTTTTAATAGTTGGGATTATAATTATTATCAAACTAAATTACGTAATATTCAATCCAAAAAAGTAATTAAATATAATAAGTTGTATCGGTAGTTATTAAATTTCTATTGCAAAGATAATTGTGAAAGAAAAGACTGATCAAGATCCACAGATGATTGTTCTCTTTTATATCGAATTAGAGCAGGTATTATAACCTCATTGTTCAAGTGTTGCATACCATTAATAGCTGCTGTTTCAATCATTGCGGCCAACTCATACTTATCTGATTCTCTTATTTTATCGGGTATTGGAATATCCAATATGTGCTCATACTTTTCATCATACACAGAACGTATGGATACAATCGGAGATAATTGTTTAATTGTAGTTTTTTTTTCCAATTCATCTTTCTTGTATTCAACTGACAGTATGTATTTAAGTTGGTTACTTTCATTTAATAAATCTTTATCCACCAACAAAAATCGAATAAAACTTATATTATTCTTTTTAACGCCATCGCTAATTCCATAATCCAACAGACAATTACCATTAGAAGATAAACTACAAAATTTCTCCAAAAGTATTTCAAATAACAAGCGTGCGGGATCATCTATATCTTCACCATTTTTCTTTCCAGTATATCCAGCAATGGCATTGATAGCTGCATTTCGAACCTTATTTACATATGTCACTTAGAAAAAAATAAAAACAGTAGAAATTAATATTTATTTACTAATACATATACTGGTTAATCCAGTATACCTATTAACATCATGAACATATATAATATATGAAAAACCACTCTAACATAGATATGGGCATTAGTAATAATAGTAGATAATAAGTGGTAACAAGCCTTATACAATAGTATAATTAAAAAAGTTGGCATAACACATCTCAAAAAATATCTCTAAAGCTTGCTTATAGGCTACTAATCTGTTATTCATTTTTTTTCTTATTTTTTAATGTACAACTTGACATTTAATTAATCCAGAAACACTAAGAATGCTTTAATAAGATGTGCCTGTCTTTATTTGTCTAGCACAATTGTTCACTATTATTGTCATTCATAATTCAAATTTAGTTATTGATATTTGGCTTTTGGATCTGGTTAAAAATGTCAAAATATCGAAAAACGTAATATATAACTTTTGTTTGTATTCCGTGAAAGATAAGAATCTGTCTTTAGATTGTCAATTTGTTTCACTTTCAAATACTTTACCCTGACTCATAAAACTAGGGATCAAATAAAAATTCTAATTAAAATTTTTTTTTTTTTGGTAATACTGTTTTATTCAGTTTAACAAATTAATCATTTAATTTATATTGTGTTTAGGGGTATGAATAAGTGGAAGAATAAAGCCACTGGGTTACTGTACCATTTATCTGCTCTGAAACAATTGTTTCTAAACTAAAATACAGTCCGTTCTCAATTTATGCACTGTATACTATAGATCAGTGTTTCTTAACTTATGGTCTGCGACATTATCATATTTCTAGTTATAATTTTTCTTGGTTTAACATTCTAGTCAGTTATTTTCCCATTGCACTTGATTTAAATTTTCAAGGAGTAGAAGTAATAATAATAATAATTTGTATGGTTGAAGATAAGACTGAAGCAATGATAAAAAAAAATTAAAACTATGAAGTCTTCGCCTACCAAAAAAATAAACTATGATCTATTTCAAAATCTCAAAAGTTTCCTTGAATCAAATGAAAAAAAATTGTTTAAAAAAACGTGCAAATTTAGTTTCAATATGTGAAAAAATTTGGTAATTTAAATAATATTTTTTTGCTTATAAACTCGGGGTCTGTGGCTTAAGAGATTATTTTTACAGGGGTTCACGTACCACAAAAGGTTAAGAACTTATGATATAGATTGAGTCATTAACTATTTCATTAATGTAAATAATTTGAAGCAAATATAAAGGATGAGTCTTGTTGAGATACGCTATTAGCGCACATGCGAGTACACATATCCCATATTAATTTTTCTTGGTGCAATTTAAACACAATATTAAAAAAATTATAACTTATATTGCAGTTGATTTTTAAAGAAAAAAAAATAAAAACTAATGAAATAAATTAAGTAATAATAAATTATCAAGAATAATAGTTATTTGGATAAACATAGAACAAGTATACACCCAAATGTGTCTCAAATAGGCAAATGGTGCCATCCATAATTTATGATCTATTGATTTTATAAAAATAGAATGACTTATCTCTATTACAAAATTAATAATTTTTTTTTTCATATTTACTCACCAAATTCTGATGCAGGCACCATTGCAGCTCCATGTGTTAATGATTCCAATATCATAACAAAACACACCCCTTGTTTGGTTATACCGCTTAATTTTGGATTTAAAATTCTTACAAAATAATTCTTGTTTCTCCAATTTTCAGCACCGTTATTTTTAGAGCCAGGTTCATTATAACTATAAGTTGCAGTTAGTGAAATCAGATGAGATGAAGTATCATCAACACAACTAGTAGTTGTCAAGGGTGCGTCTGGTTGTTCGAATGATAGCAATTTAAGTATAGCACGCAAGCGCACCAAGGAAGAATTTGTTTGATTACGGCAGACTTCAAATTCATTTATTTCAAAAGTATCTATATCCACGAATAGTTCAACGTTGATATCAGTTGGATGCGCTTCTGAACTAGCTATTTTCGACAATTTAACCAACTGTTTATACTGAGTATGTGCTTGAATCAAGTGTGCAGGTGGATGTATCATTAAAGGCGCTTTCAATGACATCTTGAGTTTGTAGAACTATATTAAAAAATTAATTATCTATTAAGAAATTGAGCACATTAAAATCAAAAAATAATAAATAGTTTATACCTGAAAATTAGCATAACATTCATATAACTGGTCCGCCAATAGACAATATTGCAATGAGAGATTCACTTCAGAATTCAATTTGTCCCATTTACTTAAGCACTTCAACTGAAATGCATCAGTAGCTACAAACTGTTGCCAGAAACTTTCTTGATAAATCGAATCAATTTGATGTTGTCGCGGTTGAAAACGTTGATTATTACGTGCCTGGATTGTCGATGTATACCCCGTAACTACAGACAAATCGTCCATTCCCAGTAAAATAACTTCAGGAGCTCTATTTGGATAGGCACATTGCGCGATTATTGACCAGCGGACCATATAATTATGATTAGATCCCGATGAGATCTCTTCGGTTAAATATGGCATCGAAAGCACAAACATGTCGTTGCGTGGATACTGTGTGCACATAAATGCTTTAGTGGGCACCATAAATGTACTTGAACATTGGAAATCTGATAACTGTATGTTCTGTTTCAATGGACCTTTAAATAAAATTACAAATATTATTAAACGTGTATTTTATTATAAAACAACGATCGGCTAACTCACCGACTTTATGACGCGATAAACGATTCATGGACTGACGTAGACGGGGGCAAAAATTGGAGATGCTTTCATCCAATGCCATACGTTGCCTCTGTACATCACTAGTGTTCACTTCATAGAAGTTTTCGCGAGTAGTATAATCCACGATGACCATTTTTGCGTCGAATACCTTAGTGACTGCGGGAAATATATTGAACGCTAACTCCGGTTTTAACAGCACCACAATATATAATATAATAGACTAGTAAAACAAAATACGTTCGCAACGATCAGAGAATTGCAGTAACCCTAAAAATTACCGTAGTAATATTAGTAAAGTAGAGCACAGACAATGGACGCTCACGAACACAACATATAACTATTAAAATATTCACCCCTACGTTTCAGTAACCAAAATCAAGGGAGTGCCGAACCATAAAACGATTACCGGTTACCGTAAGCGCGGGAATCTGTTTAATTTAAATCGTGGCGGGTTAACAATTTAGCTCAATAAAATTAGACGAAACAAAAACCGTAAATCGTTTCAACAGCAATTTGTATTATTAATTAAAATTAAACGTCGTAATACTTTGACAATCGTTAATACGCAATAATACGGGCGCACTTCACTTTATTGTGTAACTACAACGAATTGTAGTTGGAAACATTTTTACTTCCGAAATTAATTTCTCTGTATCGAACACGATTTACACGAATTCCTACTATGTTAAAGTCGTTGTTATAGAGGTCCGCGTATATATATATATATTTAATTACTTGCACAATGGCGATTTCTTACGGATACGGATCGGTCAGTAAATGTTTTGTTGAGTGTTAATATTATTTTTTTTCACATAATTTTAACTGTGTAGAGAATTAATAATCGAATCGTCGGCGTTCAATATACGAACATTTGAACATAATAACATTACAGTGTGTGTTATCAATTTTTTTCCAATTTAAATAAATATAATTACGCAGATAATACCCGGTTACACGGATTACGTAATATATTTTGAAGTACCCGGAGAACCTATAATATTGTGTTTGGCTTTTTACGTGATCTTTGTTTTTTTATGGATTTTACACGGTACGGGTCAATACGTGCCCGTACAATATAATTCGAGTAAATTATGAAAACGACGATAATTATTGTCTTATAATTTAAAAAATTTGTGCGGGAATAGCGTAAAATAATTCACCAGTATGAAGTTATCGCAGAACTCTAATGGCGTCGGGCGGGGGGGGCGGAGGTTGTTAGGTAAGACTGTTTGGATAAAAAAAAAAAAAAAAAAACGAGCGTCACGGTGTGGTGTAAACTCGAGTTGCCTGTACTGCGGGAAATAAATTGGTGACGTGGAGCAAAACGAGAGCGGCACATTTTTAACGATAGATGGCGGTAGTGCGTGCAATAAACATCCTGAAACGTTTGTAACGGCTAAACTGAGAAATTAGCTTTTTATTTATTTATTTTTCTGTTCGATTTCTTTACGTTGATCGTACGTCGACCTCACACATTTCAATAAGCCGTTTTTGTGCAATTCAATGGCTGTTGGTGAAACGGTGTAAAATTATCGGCGTTCGTCTACGCCGCCTCCCTCCCCCACCTACAACAGTACAAACGGTCCCCAGGGGCCGTCTGTTTAGATCGAAATTAGTGCCGCCCGGGAACATCCCGTCGGCAAGCATTTCGACTTTTGAGAAATTCGGGCTGAGTTTTATCCAATTTTTTTTCTTTCAATCGAGAGTGCCATAACCCTTAGTAGGCACACGGCTGATACGTTGAATTTAGAGGGGACGCGGGTTCAAATTTACTTTGACGTCACAATTGACTTCTACGGCCGACGGCGTTATCTTTATCAGTCGCAAAACACATTATTCTTTATCAATAATCATATTGATAGTTATTTGATAAACAATAAACAAATTACTATAATTTCTCTAATACTAATTTTTAATTCATAATTTCTGTCGGATTATTGTTTTACGTGAAAATGTTAAACTTACATCATATTAATATTAATATTAATAATATACACATTTATTCTAATCCAAGAGGTGGACTGCTCTACCGTTTGTGTGACCACGACAAAAAATATCAAAGATACTGTTTTTCTATTGTGTATATTTTGATCAACTTTTTCTTGAGGTGAGTAATAAGATAATATACTTATTTAATGATAGTAAATTAATATATTTAAGCAAAAATATGGTTTTATGCTTTAAAGTATAAATTATATATTAGGTAGGTATTCTATACCGCTCATACATAATATAATCGTAGTGATAAAATTTTATTGGAGGATTCTTGTACTAGGAAAAAGTATCTGTTTATATATTATATTAATTATTATCAGTGTTGTCTTCAGATAGATTTAAAATACCTAGATAAAGATTAGAGATAATCGCTAGAAAAATTATCTAGATGAAGACTAAAGATACATAGCAATTCAATTATCTAGATAGAAACAAATAAGCAGGAACATTTAATAAAAAAAATGATAATTTTGTTCATTTCCTAGGCATAAAGGCTATGTAATTGATGTACTTTAATTAATTTATTAAACTACCTATATTAATACAAATTAAATATTTTACATATTATTTCTAATTAATATATAAATTATAATTTAAAAAGATTTAACTACATAAATTTATCTAGATTATTCAATTGTTTATCTTAGACAATGGCTTAGGTAGGTAATTTTTTTCTCATTTAGAATTTATTCTAAGAAGGAATTGCTCCTTTAGCTACTACCAATCTACGCTTGAGAAAATTTACATATTTACTTTAAATAATAAAATAATATATTTGTATTGCCATAGATATTGTAAGAGTTTAAATAATTAATCTAACTCTTTATTCAATAAATGTATAATTACTTTACTTATGTATCTAAAGAATTTGACTAGAATAGTTTATTGACCCTACTTGTCTCTCCAAAAAAATGTTACATTTTTACTAGTGCATTGAATTAAAAGTATTATTAATATACATATGAATTATACTCCTAATATTCAAATAATAAGCAATTAATTAAATACTACTATTGTGAAATAGATGCTGGGAACTGGATGTGCTGTCGTTAAATACTCAAATAGCTTACAAGCAACCAAGAAAAAACCAGCACAACTTGCAGTGTACATTTTTTAGAAGATTATTTTGAAATTGATTTTAAAAGTCATTTGATGTATATACAAAACAAATTGAAAACATCAGGTAATTAACTATAATATAATATAGTATTAATTTAAATTTATTAATCAAATACAATTAATATTTCTGTTATTTTAATAGGTGTTCCAACACGGTGCTTAAAAAAGAGATTTCTCAACTACATCTACTGCCATATGACAAGTACGTGCAAATAATGCCACAATTCTTTCATTTGAAGCTGATGATAACGCACAAGGTGATGAAGTTAAAGGACAAGAAGATCATGATAAAGCACAAGAAGTACAAGATAAAGTAAACAACTTTCAACTACCGCCTCCATAAACTTTTATTGAAAAATGTATTGAAGAAAAACAACAACAATTATTCAATAACCATGACAAATTAAAAATCAAGTATACAAATTTATCACAACTCAAAAGATATCAAAAAAACTGTATACTTACAGTGAACAAAAAGTGTTCTATACTTTCCCAAACATTTGGAGAACAAGTTTCACAAACTAAATTATTAAAGGTATCTTTAAAAACAGTATTTAGCAATCCTCAATTACAATTGATAACTAAAAAAAAAAAAAAGTAATTTGGGAACAAAATGTTATTTCAAGAACTTTCACTTTAATGTGTCTTAGTAAAATATGGTACATATTAATATATAAAGTATATAGATAGACATAGATAAATTGTATTTATCTTAGAAATACATCAAACTATCTATTACCACATATTTCAACTTAAGTAAAATGGGCAACTGCAGGTGTTAACATTGTTTCAAATAATGAAGATAATAGTGAAGAGTTATCTGATAGCAGTTTACCATCATCTGAATCTTCTCAAAATAATTTCAAAACAGTAAATGAAGAAGATTACTTTATTTATTTATGCTGTTGGCTTGCCAGGAAATTTAAAAACAAATATCCACACTTGGGAAATTATACTAAAATATAATAAACCTGATCATGCATAGAGTATACCTAGTTGGGTTTAACATCTATCTTTTGGAGGGATAACTGAGCCAACTGCTAATTGGGTTATGCAAGCTAAAACTTTAAAAAACATGATTAAAAAGTTTCAAAATGATAAAGTTGGTCCAGATTCAAAAATTGTGAAAAGATGAACTAATCTAATAAAGAAAAAATGTTGTGATATGCTCTAAGATTTGAATAAAGTGTTTGCCCGCCAAAGGGCTTAAATTATAATTAAACAATTGAATGATAATTGTATGAATGAACAGTTAAAACAAAAGAGATCTTAAACATCAGATAAGAAAACAATTGAAAAAGAAAAACATTTTTTTTTTTTTTTTTTTATACATATATTGTTACGGACTCTGTCCTTCATCTGTACAATTGACAATAAGTAAATTTGATGTGAATCGGTAAAATGGCCCGGGGTGCTAAGGTGATGAAAAAATTTAATACATTTTAGAAAAATTTAATTCACGACAATAATTATGTAGATAAATTGTACCTTTAAATATTTAACTATTTATTATTTATTATATTCCTATGGAGTAAAGTACATCAATTATAAGAAATTTAGATTTCCCCCCCAAAAAAAAAATAAATAGGCCCTCAAAATTGTTCTAAATTGTAAATAGGTGACTCCATCACATACAACATTTAATTTAAATTTTTTAACTGTAGAGTAATTATTGCATCAATGATTTCTTGAGATTTTCAAACTTGAAACGTCTACTGTTTGGCGCTATCATATTTTTGTATAAAGAAAACAAGCGTTCTAAAAACGAGGTTTCCCTACCCATGGGCCGCGGCCCACTTGTGGGCCTTGAACAGCGCGGTACTGGGCCGTGGACCATATAATATTAAATATTTAAAATAATATTACATATTTTTATTATATACCTAATAATATTTCTGATTATAATAATATTTATCAATATTATCTACACTCTACAGTCTACATTAGTGTCCAATTAGTATACAATTAACGCTATCGAACGTTTGAATGTAATTTTATCTCGTGTAGTTCGTTTATTGTTAATAGATTAGGTAATAGTGTTTTTCTTAATAAACAATTGAATTTTTAATATTTTTATTTCTAATAACTGCCGTATGTATATACATATATGTGCTTACGTAATAAAGGTGGGCCTCAAAGATTTTTCTTACAAGGTCCGCACAACTAAAAAGGTTGGGAACCGCTGCCCTAACCCATTAAATGTGCAAAAATATACAAAATAAGATTTTGTATTTCAATTACACAAATCAGAAAACAAATTTTGATCGAATCAATTTTCTTATACTGTGTAACAAAAAAAAAAAAAAAACATGCAAACGCATTAAATTCACAACCCTAACTATGAACAATATTGTGTATATTATTTTGTGTACTCTATATATTAAAAAAAAAAAAAAAAATATATATATTTTCACGAGCCGCAAATTGGTCGATGAAAACGAATTATAATAAAATATATATTAATAAAACTCTGTAATTAGGCTGACAAGAGGCGCTGGTTCTAGACGCTCGTTATAATAAGCAACTACGTGTGTCTTTGTGACGTCACTCGTCAAAGCTCATTTTTGATTGGCTAGCGGCATTTCGCTTCGACCGTGGTCTCGTACACCTGCCCGGTGGGCCGGTACGGGCCTGGACGGCGGTCACTCAGCATTGACACGCTCTGCGTAGTCTTCTGGTACTTTTTATCCGATTTTCAAATATTTCGTCAGGTTTATTCCCCGAAAACTATCTCCAATCCAACATCTCATAGGAGCTTTTTTGTAGGATATTAAATTTAGGAGACATTTTATTTTAGTCGTTTTATCTGCCCGGTTGTCTTGTGGGCCAGTACGGGCCTGGGTATAGAAATATATATATATACACCAAGCACGTATTCAGGATAAATTGTATTATTTTTTTTTTTTTTTGGGGGGGGGGGTAAAATATTTTTTATACGCAATTATATTATTATTTAATGATAATATAATACAGAACAATATTTAATATAATAATGTATACAAACTATAAATAATGAAAAAAATGGTTAAATACAATTTTAAATCATAAATCGAAGTCAACTTTGCGTGGCATTCTGGAAAGTGTATTGATTATAAAATACTACTGAATTTGGGGGGGGGGGTTGAACCCCTAAAACCCCCCTGTACACGGGCTTCATATACACACTTTCTCTCTCAAAATTGTTTCAAAAAGTACAAAAATGCTACTTTCATGATATGTCGTGAGAATATTTTTTTTTTTTTTGAAAGGGCTGAGTGGTATTTACGTAGTTATACACAGGGAAAATATACATTATGAAGAGGTGTCAGGAAGTGACACTCAAATCTGTCTTAAGTAATAAATTTCCGGGAAACTGGTGGTAGAATGGGAGTTAAGGGCAGGGTTAGAAGATATATTTATTTTAATGTACACTGGTTAATTTATTATAATAATAAATAATTATGATAACAATATACAGTTACAATTACAATACAAACAATTTTTTAACCTTTTTTATTATTGTTTGTAATGTGACGATATTAAAAGCCCGGTGGTGACCTTTTTTGTTTTTTTTTTTTGTTTAAACCGGCAATACATCCGCCTCCCGGAACCGCCGTAAGGCATTACTTCGGGAGGCGTATCGTCATCATTTATTAATGAAATACAATACAATTATTTATTTTTAAAGTAAAAAATCCCGTTTTCCCCTATGGCGGGGCGGGCTCATATGTCAAAAAAAAATTAACAAAAAAATTTCGCGCCCTACGGTGGGATGGGCAATAGCCGGGCCGAAGCCCACTTGCTGCCCTCACAAAGCCGGCGCCCGGTGGTGACCTTACCTGTATTTATCTGGGAAAAAATCTAAGTATACCTACCAAATACTCATTGTGTCGTATTACGTACAATACTGCTTTTCATATTTTGATCGTTTCACATTTGAATGTTAAATGAAGACTGTTTATAGGGTTAAAACCGTAATATTCATAAAATAATTTTGTGTTTTGTATATACAGAAAAATAGAAAATAGAGAATCGGCTAAACTTCCAATACAGCTCTGCCCAAAATGATGTATTTAGATTGTGGTCCGAACATTAGCGAAGAGTAATTCTGTTAAAAATTCGTTCATTCGTTTTCGGACGTATAAATATAAACGCGCACCTTGAGACGAGATAAGAATTCGTTTTTACTTAATTTAAAATCTTACTTTTATCGCTGACGACACTTTTCTTGAAAGACATTATAGTATCGATTGCCGCTGTGATGGCGGTGCCGATCCTGGGTCTACCATCAACTATTAGAATAATTTATAAAAAGTAAAAATGAATGTTTGAAAATAACAAACAGTTAACAATACAACCGTATTATGATTTCAAATTCCGGAATCGGACTTATAAATGTACACAGATCGTATACTAAATAACTGTAAAGGAAAATTTTAAACGGGAAGAAGGGAGGGAATGGGGACACGTACGTTGATAAAATAAAACATATTCGATTATAATGTATTGCTTTGGGCCAAACAGTTTTTTGAATACCCTTTCACCATCATTACTTTTCGAGAAAAATCAAATTAATATTTGTGGGCTATGAATGGGTTTCGGAACATAGGTTTAATATTGACCCTCCCCCTCACCTGAAAATTGCTTAATATGAACCAATTGCTACGGTATCTATTTTATAAATTAGTTATACAAATACTTTATAGTTGTGTTAAGGAAATTAGAGGGTACTGATGACGTATACCGTTCATTTTTATGACGTCAGCGATCATCAGCCATTCTTTGAGTCGCAGTTGTTAATTAATAAAAAATTAATAACAATACAAATTTCATATTAGGTAAATATTTTTTATTTTTTATTTTTTTTTTAATAGTTTTATTCTCATCAATAATTCACAATGTCGTTCTGCAATAATATTACGAAAACTTTTATTATTATTTTTTTAAAATTTAATTATATATTATATGTATGTAGATTAATAAAATACTAATAAAATCTAAACACATTGAGGTACTAGCCAAATTCAATAAACGATAAACTTTAATAACGTAATAATAATAATAATTATGTAGGTGTAATAATAATAATAATAATAATAATAATAATAATAGTAATAATAATAATAATAATATTATAATAATAGTAAATATCGTAGAAAATAAATTTCGTTAAAAATCATATTGTAAAACAATAATATGGACAGTAAAGCTATACTACAATATAATTATAACATATAATTTTCAAACAATAAAATATACCGATAAACATTTAGAATAATATTATACACCGAAAGAGTATATTAAGAGGACGTGATATTTCCACGCGCTGTCTCACAAACGCGCAACACATTTGCGTTCGCCAAGGAACGGCATTTTTTCGCCGTTAGTATTAGTAAATCGACAGTGGAATTGAAACACTGTCGATTCAGTTTTTTTTTAGCGGGTCTGCCAAATGTTTAACAGGCCAAATTAACATATTAATTAGGCCAACGTGTACAAAGTATAGTAGTAGTGGCGTATCTGTAGAGGTATTTTTTGGGCGATAGGGATATGATCATTTTCACATTCATGTACAGTCATCTAAAATCGATAAATCAATATTGTTATAGTAGACAGAGTCTTGTTTGTTAATTGGGTTTATGGATCTACCGGTATGGACGATTAAAATAAAAAATATGGTTTTTTTTTTTTTTTAAATTGTTCACTTTTACTAATAAATTATCGATACGGCGCGCCGGCGCACTGAAATTTACGGCAGACCGTGGTTTACACCGTAAAAATGTCGAACCCGGCAAATGACGCCCCTGAACTGTTTTAGTTAAATGTAAGAACATTGATCCGCGTTTGTAAAATAAAAAAAAAAAATTGTGATATTTCATATACTCACATCTCGATGGAAATTTGAAATTTCGAGAAAATACAAACCGACATTCGAACGAAGATGTATAAATGTTCGTGTCTCTAACAATACGGTCAATAAATTCACACTATAATAACAAAACTCGATTTTACACAAATTTGGTGTGTAACTGAACGTAAATCAATCGCTATGCCGCGCGTTTGTAAGACGGTGACTGAAGCATATGGTGCGTGTTGGGCGGGCTGTCATGTCCTCTCAATACAGTTATTAAACATAGAGGTATCTTATATTTATATGATTAAAACTATACTTAAAACATCTCACAATAATGTTACACATACACACACAATATAGAATTTAGAATTTCGTATTTCAAACGTATTTTAGGTAGGCATACATTAAAACATTACAATAAGGTAAATACGGCATAGGTACACGAGGCGTCTGAACGCGTTTGTCCCGGATAACGGAACTTTATCGTCTGTCCCGAACGTTCCGATTTATATGGTTTTCGATACTATAATATCTTTTCCGCTCGTCACGACGCGAATAAACGGACGACACTTTCGTCGTACGATCATACGCGGTCAGGTTTTGAAAAATCTAACGGGTGCCCCGGGTGTCGTGAACTCCGACAACCTGTCAGATTCCCGAGCGAAAAAAAAAAAAAAAAAAAAAATAAATTGTATGTTTCGCGTACAATTAAATATGCTAATATACTCGTTTGTATACTGCGGTTTGAAATCAGTATAAAAAAAAAAAATCATACCAACTATACCAATTACCGAATAAATATATATTTTAAACAAGGGAGAATGTTAAATATACACTTCGAGTTCACGGTTTAAACGATAAAGTTGATAAAAATCGCGAGGTTTTTTTTTCTTTTCAATTTACCATTTTATCGGTTATATCGAATTTCTTCGAAAATCTAAAAAATACATTTTTAGTTAATACTTAGTAAATTAGTTATATCATTTATATCCATTATGTTTTAAATTATCCGGCTTAATATCCAACGGGCGCTCGGCTCCCCCGCAAAAAAAAAAAAAAAATATTCAAACTGGTGCTCTACGCGTACGATCGTTAGACGAAAAAAGTCCGCGCCGGCACAGACACGGTTAAACGCGTCCCGTACCTATACGTAAAGACATTTATAGGACGTATATAATAGACATAATCGTATAAATTATCGAGTTACAAACACGCGGATATACATATTATTATTTTTTTTTTTTATATATATTTTAAAAATATTATATTTACAACGTAACGTATATTATATTATTATTATTGATAAACAACAAAGACCGCGGCGGTATAAGATCGCGAATACCGTTTACGATTTTATATCTCGGGGTATTTTTTTCCCCTCGAAAATCTACGGTAAAAAAAAAAAAAAAAAAAAAACGGCACTCGGGATAGTTATAAGATAATGTCCGATCCGCGGTAGTAATATAGATATTTTTTTTTATACATATATATATACAACGATACGGTCACTGGATTGATGTTCACCCGGTGTTGCGGGGGGAGGCGGGTGGGAGGTGACCAAAATATATATGGCGGGCAAAAGGGCGAGCGTTTCATAATCACCTTATATGTGAAAAAGAAACAGAAAAAGAAAACAATTTTCCCGTCTGGATGTTATGGTTGCGAGACTGTGTTAATTAATTTGACACACCCCGAATAAAACAAAACGAACGAAATCGGACTAACCAATATTAACTCGACAATTGTATTTTTGCACCGAGCATTTGGTCACTCTGCCTGTTGGGCCCTTTTGACCGGTTCATATCGGTGTTAAAAAGGCAGAAAGGGCAAAAGGGCGAGCGTTTCATAATCACCTTACATGTGAAAAAAAAAGAATTTTCCCGTCAGGATGTTATGGTTGCGAGACTTTGTTAATTGATTTGATACACCCCGAATAACACAAAACGAACGAAATCGGATTAACTCGACAATCGTATTTTTGCACCGAGCATTTGGTCACTCTGCCTGTTGGGCCCTTTTGCCCGGTTCATATTGGTGTACACCAATGTTTGGTGTAACCTACGGTATGGCCCCCACCCCGCCACGGTATGTGTTCACCAATATCAACAATCAGCCGTATCGTTTTAAATCAAAAGGTAACTAATACGATATTATCGCTAAACGCAATCAAACGCGCTGTAATTTTCAAACTTTAATAATTATATAATATTTCGTTTGTCTTCCGACTTTGGCGTAATAACCTAACCTATACGTTTTGTGGTACACGTCGAAATCGATAAAAAAAAAAAAAAAAAAACCACAGAATGGGGGACCAAAGTGGCGTGATCGGTGATTGTCCGTGTGTAGGGGGAAGATTATTATTTTTCAAAATAATATAAGCGTTTAAGTATTATTAATCTGTAATCGGCGGTCGGTATTTGCAATTTGTACTCTAAATATCGCGTTTCGGGAATTAGCATTGCAAATTTGAACTCAGTTTTTTACATTTTCAGTGCCCGTAAACGTTAACGTTGTTTAAATTACTAGTTTTTCCATTTCCCGTTTTATTTCGGACTCAAACCGCAAAAGAATTATACGTCGGATTTACAACAATTCAATCGGGTCCGATCTGTTCTAAATCTATACAACTCTCCCTTTACTACGTTTGGGGTTTTCACTCTTTATCTTAAAGTTCCTATATACAGCGTTTAAAACTTTAGAGCAGGGGAGAGGACTATTTTCGTGACACAGAAAAAAACGATGACGTGTACCTATATTTTACCCTATAGAAAATCGATTTTGGAGCAAACACACAAAAATAGAGCGAAATAACAAGAATATAGTGAGTAGTGTATCGATTATTATTATTATTATTATTTTTTTTTTGGAGGGGGGTGGGGCTACGGTTGATTTAGGAATTGGCTAAGTTCCAATATTTGTCGATTTGCAGGCAGTTCCGATTAACAAGAACAAACTTAAAAGTTTGGGCGAGATCGGAGATCTATTGTACGTATAGTGAATGATGTACACTGAGGATATATTATGGTGGGGGGCACCTCGTTCTGGTGGGATGGGTGGTGTGAAACGATTCGGACTCAATAATCAATAAAATGGCTTTCGAAATAACATTTATAACTTATATCTATTATACTTTGGCGATAATATTATATATATATATAATTCAAACGCTCCGGGACCGGTATGGAACGTTTCTATACGAAACAAACGTGTCGGTCACCGGCCGTTTAAATATTATTATTTACAATCTCGTGTTAACATAAAAGACAAAAAAAAAAAAAATAAAACCGTATTTCCAATATTTCACAACACTATAACGCGGGTATTACAATATTGTATGTTTCAAATTAATTGAGTGACTCTTGAGCATCGGACGATGAGGAAGAAATTTCGCTGTTATAAATGATAAACGACCGTTCCTTATAACAACAACAATAATAATAATAATAGTATTATATAAGTTATTTTACGACGAGACGTTTTTTTGCAGGTAAAATGGAAAAAAAAAATAAAATAAAAATAAAAATCGAATACGAGACGAGCAGCTGTCCACGTTGGGCAGTCGGTTTTTTTTTTTTTTTTTTTTAACTGTTGTGTTATTTTTTTCTTTCTTCGACAAATATTTATTTACAATGTATTATAGATTATAGTGAATTAGTTAAAAAAAAAAAAAAAAAAAACGTTCATAACCGGCGGTTAAAGTGGGAAAAAAATTCAACGAGGCTATACTATATTGACGAAAAATTCAAAGGCGTATCTCAGCACTTTCGAAACCCGATAAAACTTTCAGCAATCCTTATGCCTTGTGGAATCAAGACTTCAAACGTTTTCGAAACGGCCGTTATCGGTCAAAACGAGTATTCCTATCGTTCATCCGGCACTGTCCCAATAGGGTTTAAAACTAAACCCTTTCTTAAAAAAAAAAAAAAAAACACTTGCCACCCTGCCCGCTCACTCCTTCCCTCGCCCACTTTAACCGTCGTTCATCGCGTTATTAACACGCAATCTATTCGTAAAGATATATCTAAAAACTATAAAACAATTACACCGATTTTTTTTTTTTTTTACACACCGAGAAACAAGATAAAACAATTTTTATTTTTTTTTTTTCATTTTCTCAAGGCATTTGATACGAAATCCGCGGGCGTAAATGCGAAAACGCCCGCAACCGTACGGGTCGTCGGCTACAAGTACGGCGGTCGGATTGCCACGGCCGTTGTAAAACGTACGTGTTGCGTTGGTAAGGTGTCCGCAGGTTAACATTCAGAAAGGGAATGGGGAGGCTCGTAATTTCGAATGGGAATTTTAATCAACGGTCCGGGAAATGCGAATTGTACACGGAGAAACGAATATTTGTTCTACATTGTGATTTGAACTAAAAAAAAAAATAAAGAATAAAAAAAAAGGTCCTACGTACACAACACAGGTTTTTAGCTTTTATTGGGTTTATTTTTATCCCGGTATTTACCGTCAACGAGTTGATAATTGTCCATGTCCCGATGTTTTACCCGTAGGCGACACATTTATCTCTTACACCCCACGTACAAAATATGAAAAGTGTACGACGGTGGTAATAATCTATTAAAAAATAAAAAATAAAAATACCCTTCCCGTTTTCAATGGACAATTAGTTGTTTTTTATTCATGTTATAATATCTAATACCTAATTTAGTTTAATATTATTTGTTTCGAATATGTTATTTTTTCTGGAGAGGGGAAATGTCCACGGGGAGGACACCTGTTATAATACTAGCGTACGAGTTACACGCCCGGATGGGATTTACCGAATCGGTTGGCATTTAGCTGAATTGATTCCCGTCTAGAAACAGATGTTTTTACGTTTAGGCGAGCTAAACGTTACGTGCCTACACATGCGTTACTTTACGTTTTTATAGGCACGGTTAGGTCGTCAAATTCCGGAGAGAATGGTTTTATAAATAATAATAATAATAATAAAAAAACAGTCGCTTAAATATATCGGTACATAAATGCTCAACACTAAAAAACTTAACCTAAACAACAACAGACTAAAAAATTGCACATATATTTGTAAATTTTACGCTAGAAATAAACTATTTGACACCCATCGGGACAAGGAGTGTGCGGGTTATATAGATAATACGATATTTTGACCGGTGGAGTTAGTGACGTGCCTCGAACGAACACCCAAAGGGTGGGTAAAAACTCTGGTTAAATATTTTGTTTCCGGACAAACGGTCTGTTCATAACTGTTATCATAATATATTGCAAACAGATAAGGAATAATATTAAATTAGCGATTGTGCGTCGACATAACACCGCATATTGGCTGTTACGTGTTTTGGTGAGTTTGCCGGTTGACTGACCACGGGCGGAACGCAAGATCCTGCGTGGAATTGTGGTGATAAAAGTCGTTTGCCGTGTATGGTGTGTGTGTTACGTTAAAAACAAATGTATCCAATTAACCGGGCGAACGGCCGTCACTAAGCGGGGTTGGCAGGGGCGCAAAAAAGGGTAGAAATATGGGCGAGAAAAAAAAAATTTTGCGCCCCTAGGTGTATTTATAATTATATATATACGTAAACGTGAATAACATAAAGAACTTTTTACATTTTTTTATTTACATTTTTTTAATGCCACCGTCTCCCTATGATGAGGGTAATATCATTATAAATTGTCACCCTCCGAACATTTTACCGCCCGGGGGGGGTAAATGCCCCATTTTGCCCAAAACCACTCTTAACGCGTATTGCCTGGCATCAATTCGGTACCCGAAAGCCCGCGACGATTTCCTCGGTTTTCAATCACCGGACGGGAACGAAAGGCCGCGGTGGTGCGTGTTCCCAGCGTAACCGTCCGGTCGCCGCGGTGCACGTTCTTAACCATTCACAACGATCGCGTCGTCGACGGCCCGACACGCTTCCGGTTTTACCGGGGTACACGTCGCCGTCGCTTGGATTTCGTAACAATACATCGCGTTATATTTAAATAACAGCTCGATAGACATTAAAATTAAGAAGGATTTATGTATGTATGTATATATATATATAGAAAAAAAAAAAGTGGTTATTTATATATTTTTTTGGTTTAAAGTGCGTTGGCGTAAGTGCCGTAGCCGTAGTCGAAACCGAGGACTCACAACATGACCAGGTCGTCCTCGGGAATCGACTCGAACTCCGTCTGTCAGAAACGCGAGGTGGCGGTCATCGGCGTCTGCGACGGTGCCGCAGCCGACGACAACGACGGCTGCTGTTGCTGCTGCTGACGGTGTTGCTGCTGTTGTTGGTACTGGTGTTGTTGTTGTTGTTGTTGTTGTTGGTGTTGTTGGTGTCCCTGGTACTGAGGTTGCTGGTGCGTGGCGTTGGGTTGGTGTTGCAGTTCGTGCATCTGGAGATGTGTCGGATCGGTCTAACACCAGACAAAAAAAGAACAAAAAAAAAAAAAACGTCAGTGTTACATGCGCACAAGAATATTATATATATGGTATAATCGGAGCCCAGATTTAAATGCCATAAAAACCGTTGAAAAATACTCTAAAAAATAGCCGATTATGCCTTTTCCCACGTTAAAGCCCTTAAAAACAACGACCTAAACATTTTCTTTAAATTTTCGTTTTGATCATTAATCATTTTTATCTTATAATAAAAAATCTGAAACATTTGAACCGATGTGAGGACGATCGTGTCGATCGACAAAATTCTCTTTCGGTGCTACACTATTCACTCTTGATCATATCAAAATATACATTTTTTTAACATGTTAAATTATTTAATGTGTTTTAACATCAAAGATCTTCTGTCGTCTGACAGAATATTTTTGTAACTACTTGTAAAAACATCTTTCAACGTCCGCGGACGTAATGAGAGTATTTCGAGTGACACATGTTATCCGATTTCTTAATTCTCGTCCGAGAGATATCTTCGCTTTCTATAAGATTTTTGAAATTGTTTCTGTTGGCGGTGTAACTACAATTCTTTATGTACAACGGTTTCAATTTTTTTTCTTTATTGCTTTGCCAAATAACTTTAAATAATATTTTTCATTATCACGTCGTATAATGTACGAATATGCATTAAAACTAACGAAATAACTGAAAAATGCAAAATACAAATTTCCCTTTTGAAGTGCCGAGTTACACGAATCAAATGTACGTACTCAGAATACATTGTTAGTTAGATCACCTGAAAACAAATGCACTTTGCATACAAAATCCGTTATATTATAATAAATATAATAATAATATTTATTACGCTCGTCTTACGAAAATTGTTCGGGAGGTCGGCAGCATTTCGTTTGTATTATGTTTTTAAAAGCGGTTCGATCATAAAAAAAAAAAAACCTGGAGGATGTAAAAAAATAAAAAAAATACGGCATGCGGTGCGAAAATGTATTTCTAACACGCTCGTGCATTATTGGCATGTAGGTTCAAACACACAAAAGCAGGTAAAAAAAAAAAAAAAAGTCTAAAAATATAAAATCAAAAAAAAATTGCTCTTTATTATTATTATTATTATCATTATCAACATCATCATCATCATCATCATCATCATCATCAGCAGCAGCAGCATTATCGTTCTCTAAACATATTGTACAGTTATCGATTTTCACATGGTGCGGCAAACGCGTCGTTGTTTAAATGCAAATGTGCAGACGGGATGCGAATCAAAATTATATTTTTAAAATTATTAATATTACAATATACAGTTCCGATTGTGCGCCGTTGTTAGTAATGACGGGCGTTTTAGTGCAATCGATAATCTTACACACAATGTTCAAAATGCACAGGCTATATTATAATTTATCAATACGTTATAGGAACGACTATAATACAAATACAGTAACAATATTACTTACACGTCACGTTAGATATTAATTGTTATAATTATAATTTACAAAATAATGCATGCTAAAAGTATAACGTAATAATATGTATAAAATATATATATATATATATATATATATATATATATATATATATATATATATATATATATAAAAGCGTTAAATTTACAAAAAAAAAAAAAAAATAATAATAATAATAATAATACAATTTTTCTAAATAATACTAAAATAATATAAATTGAAAATTATAGACGAGGGGTTTAAAAAATGGGCAATTTGTTTAGTGAGTTTTCACTAATCGTTTAGGTGTAATGACGGATTTAATAATCATTAACCCCACTGATAAATCAGACTACGTTTTTACTACACTAAACTTGTATTTTTTTAAACATTTTTTTTTTTTTTTACATTAATCGTTCGGAAAATTAATTAGTCCGAATCGTTTGGCTAATATATATTTTTTTTTAAACATATAATAGAAATTAAGAGGGAAGGGAGCTAATAATAATCATAATTTCCAGAAATCTGGAAAACAAAAAACAAAACCACTTTTACATTTGTTTTTGCAAAATTATCAGTGATAATATGGATTTCAATAATAAAAAAAAATTATCTACTTTGTCGTAGACATTAAATTTACGCAAATTTAAATTCAAAAAAAAAAAATTCCCTCCCCTCCAGTTAAAAATTTGTTTTGGGTCGTTCGTACAGTTCGTACTGTAAATTTTCCGCAGAACAAAATGTGTTTTGAGTGTTTTGTGCGGTTCGGACCGGGGATTGGTTTCGGAATCGATTAGAAAATTAACGAAATCTTTTACGGCATGACCGAAGACCGGACGAACCGGACCGGAGAATAACCGCAGAGACAATTGTTCCGGTTTTTCCGGAGCACTCATAGTGTTTTTTTTTTTTTTTTTTTTTTTTTTTTTTTTTTTTTTTTTTTTTTTTTTTTTTTTTTTTTTTTTTTTTTTTTTTTTTTTTTTTTTGTACAGCGGCGTATTAAAACGTAGAAAACAAATACATAATAAATAAATCTAACGATTAACTACGACTAACTACGTAGGGTAAATATTATGTAATTATTATATTTTGTGTGTGTATGTGTGATTATACCGTGCTCTCGCGTTGGTGTAATTGATGATGCGGGTGATGGTGTTTATGGAGCGCCGGTTGGCCGGCCAGCAAGAGCGGTATCTCGGCCGAACGGTCCTGGTGATTGTTGTGGTTGTGGTAACGGCCCAGCGTCATGGTCCTGATGTTCGGCGGCGGCGGTTGGTAGTGTTGGTGGTGGTGCGGCTGCGCGTTGTAGTGGTGCTGATTGCCGACGTGCACGTACTGCATGCCGTGCGGCAGCCCGCCGCCGTTGTGCCGGTGGTGCATCATGGACATGGCCTGCTGTTGTGGTTGTTGTTGTTGTTGTTGCCGGTGCTGCTGCTGGTAGTGCTGGTGGAGCAATAGCTGGGCGGCCGGCGGTGGCGGCGGCGGTGTCGGGCATATGAGGTTCGGGTACCCGACGCCGGCCAATGGCGATCCGACGACGTCCGACGAGTAATGCTGGTGCGGCGTCATCAAATGCGGGGGCGGCATCAAACAGCGGGCCTGTAACACGACGGTGACCGCAATCAGTAATCGGCACGATCTCCAACAGTATTTTCAAACCGTTTTCCACGGGGAAAAATGGTATAATATTATCGTAATAATGTATAGCGTAGCCGGAAGTACGTATACGAACATACAGGCGAGGAATATAAAAAAAAAAGAAAAAGAAAAAAAAAACACACGTTACCTGTTGTTTGCAAGTTTCTCCGTCGATCGTTCGCGGTGAATACATTCTGCCGCTGTTTAAACGTTCGAATGCTTTTTCGTCTTCGTCCAAATAATCTGCGGACAAATCGTAACATTTTATTGGGTGAACAATATTTAATAAGACTCGCGAGCCGCACGGTAAGATAAAAAAAAAAAAAAAGTGCCCTAACTATCGTAACCCACAAACGTAATCTAGACAAAATTACCTTATATTTAAAAAATTATAAATTCAAAAACATTTTAGGGTACGCCATAAGCCGCAATTCGGCCATCCCTGGCGCACAAAAACGAATTTATTTAGCCAGGACCGGCGTGAGGTTTAATGGCGCTTCAGGCCGACCGTTATGTGGGCGATTTTTTTTTATGGTAATTATTATATTATTTATTGTGAAATATAATACAAGTAAAACGTGGTATATAATTATAATAACGAACAAATTACGCTTTTTTGAAAAACAACCAAAATATGGGAGGGCGACATTGATGAATACGGCACAAGTCAAAATCAACATGGTCATTTTATACATTTTCCTACATAATTTTGAGAAAGCTGTTTATTGTTAATTATAATTCAAAAATAATATTTTCATATTTTTCTAGATTTTCTTTGAGCAAAACGCGTTTAATAATTGTTAACGAATTCAGCTGAAACGTCTACAGAAATATCAAGCAGGCAAATTGAGTCTCCAGAAACATGGCTGTATCGTCGAATAATAATTATTCCTATAACTGACCGTGTAACTAACTTTTAGGTACGTCAAAGAATATACCTTAAAATATTATTGCAACTTATACTTCAAGGGAAAAGAAGTAATTGGAATAAGAAGAATGTTATACTGGTTGAAAAACCTCGGCCATTAGTTTGGCGCAACATTAAATGAATTATTATCGTACATCATTAAAAAAAAAGAAAAGAAAACCATATTTATAATGATTTTCAACCTTCAAAACGGATAGGAACTCCAAGAAGAAGAAATGATAGGGAAGCTCAGCATGAGTTTTTGTGAAATATATAGTATTGTAATATTTGTGTATTTTATTAGTGTTTTTAGTCGCAGAAATTCAATTCAACCACATCGTGTCGATTATCATATAAATACCGCTATAACATACAATATTCATTAGATACACACTTCAATTATATTTACGAAAAACGTTACATATAAAACAGCTAGGAAATAATTTTTAAAACATTTTAAACGGACGTTTTTGCGCCCCTTGGCGATCGTAAATATTTTATCGTTTTGGAATATTCTGCCCCGACATAATGCGAAATTATGTCCGTTAATGGTACAGGTCTGAAACGTTTAAAGCGTCCTAAAAAAACCTACCTCTATCTACTCGGGCAAAACGGTAATAAATATATGTGATAGGGTTATGTATAAAACAAAGTCGTTTCCTTACCGTTGTCGTGTGGTATGATGTCGGGATTCCTTTCGAGGCCGTCGTCGACGGTGTCCGCGCGGTGATGGTGATGGTCTCCGTCGCAGACGCCGACCGTGCCGCCGCCGCCGCCGACGCCGCAGCCGACTCCTGTTCCGCCGTTACCGACGGCCGCCCCGCCGCTGTCGCCGTTGCCGCCGCCTCCGCCACCGTCGACGTTTTCGTCGCCGCCGTCACCGCGTGTCCCGGTCCCGGTCCCGCCGTCGATGGCTGTTTTCGATTCGCCGTTAGAGACGCCGTCGCGCCGGCGGCGACGCCTACTTCGTTTCCGCTGCACGATCACGATCACGACGACGATGCACGCGATGGACACGACGGATGCCACACACCCGACCACGATCACGCCGACCATTGGCGTGAAGCGAAATCCCGACGGCGTGACGGCTTCGTAAAACGAAAATAGATTAGGATTAGTAACATGCCGCGGAATACAATAATTCAAGACCGGACCGCGGGTCCGGGTCGCGGGCCCACCGTACTTCAGACGGAAATCCCGTTTTAATCCCTACAGCGATCTCGACATTTACATAATATACCGCGTTTGTATTTCAGATTTGGTGCCCCGGGGGAACGCCCGAGTTTTCCTGGCGGGTCAGCCGTGCGGCATCGACATAAAACTACAACTGTGTGTCGTTTGACAAGCCATTACTGGGCTTATCAAAGCCGATTCTACGAATTTTCGAGGGATTGTCTTCGCTCTCGACAGTCGATATCGAGTTTTCGTCGGGAATACATATGCATTGACGTCCCCCGAGTCCGAAAAAGTGGTTTTTGACGAATCGGTAGGGATTTTTTTTTGTTGTGTTTCAGCTGTATTATAACGAACCGATAAGCAAAGTGACAACAAGCCCCACCTAACCCAAACTGAATTTATAGTTTTCCAAAACTGTCTCGAAAACGATTTTTATCCAGCATTTCTAGTGTTTCGTTTATTGTCGTATCACGATCGCCAATATTTATTCGGATACATATTTCTCCGTACAAAGGACACCAATTGGATTCGGTTAGATTAGTAATATTTATGACAACAAATCCAAAATATACATAATAAAATAATGCGCATTATAAAAAGCGGAGGAAGTCACGTGACTGTTTGGCATCGGGTCTTATTGGCACTGATCTCGTGGAAGGTCCCGAAAGTCAATTTTTACGCATACAAAATCGAACTTTTGGCAAAACCGTACGAATGTTCGAAACGTTTGAAACATTTGTATTAATGTAGTGTATTACGGTGAACGTAATAACGGTATTAATGCAGGACGAAAACCCCAATGATGGTAGATGGTAGGGAGAGATCCCACCGGGCGCCCTCGCCAGATAATCGTCACCGTGTAAAATGACCGCGGCCAGCGTAATAAATGTACCTGTACGTTTTTCGGCCGACTTGAGCGTGTAGGCGTGCAGCTGTATCGGGTCGGACGTGCCGCGGATGTTGTACGCGTACACGCTGATGTCGAACCCGAGCCCGGACGGCAAGTCGCCGACCGTGAACGCCGGCTTGTCGGCGGTCACGTTGCCGGCCAGCGACTGGCCGTGCCGGACGTACACCTCCATGACGAACCGCTGGCTGAGCCCACCGTCGAACCCGGGCTGGCACCGGACCATCAGCGACGCCGATGTCTGGTTCACTACCGAACAGTTCTCCAGGCTGTCCGGGCGTCCTGGAACACACGAAATACCAATTTAGTTACGCGTCAGCAAATATTCGCGCCGAATCATATTATTTATTCCATGAAAACAAAGGTGTAACGATTAAAAAAAAAAATAATAATTACAATTATTATTCTTTTATCTATTACTTTTCTATGAGCCAATTTTCAGTTCGTTATTGTTTTTTTTTTTTTTTTTTTGGTTTCACCCAATATTACTCGTAGGAAAACTTTATACTTCTATATCGTAATTTTTTTATTTTTTAATTGGCCACATTTGAGCGCCGGAAAGTTATTCCTCATAACGACGTGATGTACAAAGATAAAATAAAACTTCTGAGGAAAAAAAACCACTGAAAAACTCCTCTCGTCTTTCGCTGTTTCTATTTAATTTTTTCCGTTTCTCGTCGACGATGACACTTCAGGTGCACCGAACATATAACGGGGTTCACAGTTACTTTGATCTACGGGAGCGGTGTACGGATTCCTGTGATTTCCCTCTACAGTTGTACGAATCTTTTTGAATTCATATATATAAATATAAAAAAAAAAAAAAAAAATAATAATCATAAAATAAAAAGAACACGATTTTTGTTTGTTTTTGCAACAACGAGTCGGTGTAATAACAAGTCGGATTTTTAGATTTACGCCGTCCGACTACTGCAGTATACCAGCTTCCCTCTCAAAAAAAAACAAAACCCGTACAAGCGTAAGAGCTACACCTTATTGTTATGTCAACTTTCGCGTTTAAACGTCCAAGGACATAAATTATCAAAAACAAATCGATTGTAGATGAATCGAAGAAATAAAGTGTAGAGTTATATTTAATCTATACTTAAGATTAATCAGAGTTTAACGTCATATCATCGTTATCAATATATAAAAACAAATTTGTTTTGTATTAAAACACATTTGGTAAATTTTTTTTTACCTAAATATCGAAAATGGTCTGATAAGCTTGGAATTAAATTAAACTAGCTGTCCTGCACGGCCTTGCCCGTGCCAATATTTGGTTACTATAATGTGGTTAACATGGTAAATCAACAAAGCGTTAACGGATTTAGACAGTTTTTGTTGACTTGAATCGGCTCATATGATGTGTACACTCGTACAGGCAACACGTGAAAACAATATATTTTTTCGTGTGATAACTCGAGATTATTAACTATTATTATAAAAAACTGATAATAAATAAATGGAAACGAATTAGATGTAAGTGTGGTCACCATGATGACCAAACAATGGAACAAGCGCGTAAATCAAACCTCTAATTGTGTTACCACAGATTATTGTAATATCAATAATATTATTGTGATTTTTTTTATCGTTGTTCTTCTTTGCGCATCTTATTATCTCGATCATAATTATTTTTTTCAAAGCGAACATCGATGACTAATGGAACTGAAAGTTTTGATAATACGGGGGACAATATTGATATTCTCTTAACATTCTCAGACAGCTTTAACGACCGGTGAATAACTCAAATGACTAGCACCTCCCCTGGATACATTGGTTAGTGCTCACGACTGTTATACAATAACAATAATAATAATAATAATAATAATAATAATAATATATAACGTACAATTGTCACTACACGCCGTAATAATAGTGTTCGATAATATTGTAAAGGGAAACTTTTTAATTTCAAAGCTCGCCGGACCAACCCCGGGGGAATCGGGAGTTGCACGACGAAAATTTCACCGCCGTTTAAACTTAAACTCGCTGCACGTTTACTGCAGGAAGATCGCCGAACCATGGTAACGACCGAGAGTACATTATTTTCTTCTATCTGCTCGTTTATGTATTTACGAGTGATGTATACGTGAAATAATATATAAGTGCAATTTTTTTTTTTTTTTGGACGTCGTCGTTGTCGTTGTTGTTATTGTTGTTGTCGTTGTAGTCGTTGTTGACGTTATCGTCGTTGTAACTGGATTCTCGCGGAAAATTTTCCTCTTAGGTTTCGCTAAAAGAAAAGAGGCTCGGCGGCGCGTGACATCGTGCCAAAAGTTAAACGCCAAGTTCGAGCGGGTCTCGTCACAAAAGGTCGTTCTGGTTTTTGTTCGCGGGGTCCCGGATGCCCGCGATGCCCGGGTCCACAGGAAACGCTATTATGTAATATTATAATAATAATAATAATAATAATAATTATTATTATTATTATCGTCGTCGTCGTCGTCGTGAAAACTTCCACTTGGTCCGCGGACGCGCTTTCTATACATTTTACGCGGGCGCTTCCGCAGAGGCGCTGCCGAAAAGTTTGTCCGTCTGGAAGAGAAAACCATCGCGGTGTCCGAAACGGGTCGTAAACATTTTAAATTGCGTGTGTGGAGTGCAGACGAGTCGCCGGCCCCGGGATATTTTCTTAAGCCCGGGAGAGACGCGGAAGCCCACCCGTCGGGTACGGGTGCAATAAGCATAGTGGCGCATAGAGAGACGAAAAACAAACGTAATCGTATTCTGGATAACGCAGGACTACGCACCAAAGAAGACCTGGCACGGGCGAACATAATAGAAGATCCGGCTGAGAGCCAGCGTAGTAAGGGGAACCTGGTTGAATAATCGCGAGGGAGGCTAAGGAGAATGTCGAGTCTGAATGTGTCCATCGGGAGGAACTTCTGTCACGTCACTAGCAACAGACGGAGTGCCGGAGGACTGAACCGTACGTCCAGGATGGGTTGAATACGTGAACATTAGATTGGGATTGGAGAGGAGAAAAAAGGCGAAAATGTCAGGAGGTACGGTCGCACGAAACCGAGTAGCCGAAGTGATTTGCGGCAGGCCACTCCGATATTTGTCAAAGTAAAGGATATTTTTGGCGAGTGTGTGAAATCCAAGGTAAAAAAATTACGCCTACAGAACCGACAAAAATAACCGGAACGGCATTACTAACCGGCAGCGATCACTTGATAGACGCACGGCTCGGACTGTTTACCAAACTCGTTACTGGCCCAGCACATTAGCGTGCCGTAGTCATGTGGCCTGAGCGGCGTGTAAGCGGCGGTGCTGCGGGATCCTTCTTCCGTGTACCGATCCGGTTCCAAGTTCACCGTTTGGCGAGAGTTGTTGAAACGCCACGTGTACTGGACATTATCCGACGGGTTGGCCTCCACTTCGCACACCACTTTGGCCGTTTCCAGTCTGCCCACTCCTTGAACCGTTTCCTGTCCGGGCCGACACACCGGCGCGACTGTAAAACACACGCGAGATATATTAATAAATAATAATAATAATAATAATAATAATAATAATACAAATAATAATAATGATCGGTATATTTGGTATCGTTGGTAGAGGTGTTAGGGGTTGTTGGTCGAGGCGTTGGAGGCTGTCGGACAGGACTATTGTTGGGCGTGGAACGCACGCGAATAAGAAACCAAAGAGAAAACTAAAAGCACTTTAGCGTATACTCATAATGCGTAGGGCTAGGTGCAAAACGATGCACTAAAAACCTACGTTTAAATTCATTCAAAACGTTCAATAAAAGACATTATTAAACGCCATTAAAAAATTATTTTTTAATATAAAAATTTAGTTGACAATTATTTATAATTGTTGTAAAAAATAAACTATATTACATTTTCAAATATTCAAATAAACCAAATCTTAGGAAACATTAAATATAATTTAATATCTGTTTGTAACAATAAATGAAAAACATTATTTTTTTTATTTTTTATGAATAACAGGTCGCGAAGAGTCTTTTCTCGATCTCATCACCGAATATATTTCAACGGTGTACATAAAACGTGCAAAACAAACAAAATGCGCCAATTAATTATTATTAATCGTGTGTAAAGAAATAATTATATTATTATAAATTGATTATAAAAAAATAAAAATCGTTTTAGATATTAATACTCAATAAAATAACAAATATATGAATAAAACAAAATTTAAAAATGTTTTATAGGTTGTGTGTAAATTAACGATGGGGAAAATCCGGATTTGCCAATGTTCGAGAATCTGGATTTTGGATTCTGATATTTGAAATCCGACATTAATTGTAACATTTATTTCGGTTTCTAAAATCAGGGTTACGGATTTGAAAATCCGGATTTTGATCTGAATCCAAATTTTGGTTTTTAAAATTGCGATTTTATATTCTTTATTTAATTTCTCGTAAAACTATTATTATTATCTTATGGTTTATAGCATTAAATGTGTAAAACGTTAATTGATAGGTATTAAAAATTTTACGTATTACACACCAATTTCGATAATATATTACTAGCTGACCTGGCAAACGTTGTTTTACTCATAAAAATACAAAATTTCGGATTTTGGCATTCGAAACGTACATTTTTGAATTTCGAAATTCGGCTTTATTAGATTTTCAGATAATTCGGATTTATGTCATAGCACTAATGTAAATACGAGCGGGTTCTATTAAAAAAAAAAAAAAATCATCACAGGGCAACAATACGCGTAAGTTTCGAAAGATTTGTCAAACAATTACCAATGGTCTAGCGAAAAAAAAAAAAAAAAAAAACAAAATTCAAATTCAAATCGCGATTCGACTGCACCGGTATTATAATATACAAATATGTATAGTGGGTTTGCCGATGATACGGAACGTAGTTTTGCCGACAAAATACCGTTATACACAATAACGCGAGCCTCCGGATAATCTCATAAAACACCTCGTGCAGATGATTTTATTTCGAGACCAACGAGAAAACGATTTTTTAAAATTTGTTTTCTTCTTTTGTTGTTATCGTGTTCATTTCCCGCGATATTCGCGACCGGTGCAGTACGCGTAATCGCACAGTCGTGTTCTCGTTTTTTTATTGGTAAGCACACACGTTTCCGTGGCTACTAGACGGTAAAAACCCACCACACCGTTTACTCAGATTTTTTATTGGTACAAAAATCAAAAATAAATTTAGAATTTTGAAATTAAATCGGTATGCGGTTGTATTTTTTACCTATAGGGAACTTTATTTATTTTTTGTATTTTAGGAAAGACTCCCCCCTCCTCGGTGGCACACAAATTTGTACCTCCTCCCTATAAGCCATGTTCAAAAAAAAAAAAAAACAACAAACGATTCCTTTCTAGTAAATGGCATAACGGACGTTAATATACTCGTACAGTATAATAACTTAATATACGATTATTGCAGATAACTACAGAAGCGACGAACGTTAAATGCCGTTTAATAGGTTTATCTTTTTTTTTTATACATTTATTTATTTGTTTGTTGTTTTTTTTTTTATGCCATCGTTCTGCTCTTTCTGGTCGGACGTTGACTTTCCGCTACGTATTATATTCGCCCTTTAAAAACTTTGTACGGAAAAAACTTTCGGACCGCCGATCGAATTAGATCATTTAGATGAAACGATCACAACGGCTTAACGGCCGAATCGTTTTCGTTCTGTATTTTAAAAACGAAAAATAATATTGTATATTTATTTTCGCCGGCACGATTGCAGTAGTAGTAGTAGTAGTAGTATTTGTAGTATTGGAAATATAGTAGAAGTAATAGAAGTTCGGTACTGTTATTCGCTAATATCGCATTAAATTATGATTACGATTTAATATTTTTTTCATAAATCTTGTTTGAACTCCGCGGAAATTGCAGTGCCCGTCGATTTCTCATCGGTAGTTATAACCGGTCGCTTAACGTGTGTTGGCCTAAAATATTTTTTTGATATTTTCAACCGTCAATCAGTTCATGCCGATCACTCAAAAAAAAAAAAAAGTTTTCAAATACAAAAAAAAAGTTCTATTTTATTCGTGCTGTTTTCTGTGTTATTTTTTTGTTTCGGTACTATAAAATCCGAGCCCTGGCAATAAGTAACAGCAGATACCCCTTACTATCTGCGACCATAGTCGGTCTATTAAAACGTATTTATGAATTTGCGTGAAATATCGCGTTGGGGGCGGGGGTTAACCTCAAAAACACTCCCTCGTATACGCACCCGGTTGTACTGTTTTTGTATACGCGTAATATTTCATAATCGGCGAGAAAATGTCTCCGTTAAATATATACCGTCGGCTGGAAGCAAAAACTCACAAACTGCAAAAACCGAAATGTTGGGAAATCGAGTTTTTAACGTTTTCAAATCTATGCGTATACATTTTATAATGCATCTTCAATTTTCGTATATAATTTTCAAAAGTTTAGCTGTAGCGAATTCTACAAAATTGGAGAATTTACGGTTGGTGAATATAGTGGGAAAAATTATCGGGAATTGGTGAATATTACTGTTTCTTTCAAACTTGCGGAGAGCAAACATTTTTTTTACACCGGGTTGCGCTATAATTGGAGAATTCGTTAAATTCGTAGTTAACGAGTCGAGTTTCTGCGGCCAACCGACGAAATATAAATAAAAAAATATTGAAAATAATTCTCGACATGACTTCGGGAAATTCGGTGGACCAACGACGAGTAGTGGCAGCGGTTTTATTTGTATCGCGCGGTGAACGCTGAACGAGTGTTCGCCCGTCGCTGTTACCGACAAAGAACTAAGCCGGGTCGGACGGTTTCTGCTAGTTTTATTTACGCGTTTACTTCTTCTTCTTCTTCTTCTTCAATGGGCCCCCCTTCGTTTTAGATGTTGGATATCATATGAGTTATATTGTACCTGACAAATGACGCGTGAAACAAATCGTTTGGTGTTTTATTTATACCAGTCGCAGTGATTCCTCAACCAAGATGTTCTTCTTATTCCCGCAATTTCCCCCCTCGAACATTCCTTGTAATATAATCTGAAATATTGTGTATCGTCGGCTATTCCACATGATATGTCCCATGTATTCTAGTTTCCGATATTTTATTGTCGTTCAAAGTTCCTTCTCTTTTCCCATCATTTCCAGTAGTCTTTGATTAGTAAATACGTACGATCTGTCAATGCAATTTTTAGCATACGCCTATACAGCCATAATTCAAAAGCTCTAATTTTCTTGCATGTTAACTCTGTTAGTGTCCAAATTACGACTCCATATAATAATACAGAGAAAACATATAAGGTGATTCTTGTACTAAGAGATAGATCGCAGCCCTTGAATAGTTTCGACATTTTTCGAAATGATCCTCTAGCATTCAAGATTTTACATTTTATTCCTAATGAGTCCCAATCTTAGTTTATTGTTGTTCCGAGGTAACTAAATTTGTGTACCTGATCTATACGTTGATTTTTAATTATTAAATGTCCTCTTAAATTACGATTCTTCGATATTAACATAAATTTCGATTTCTTTGTATTTAGATTCATCTCTAGCTAACTTCTAATAACCTATCCACCGAGTATTGTAAGCAAACACGGTGTTTGTTTTCACGCGATATTTTTTTTCGAATATAACAATTACAAGGGGCGAGTGAAAACCCGGAAAGTACAATACATTTTGAACGTACGAATACCAGACCGCATACTACACTTGAAATCTGGAAGATTTGTATGGTCCGGGTTTACACTAGGTAGCCAATGAAGTTGCATCCGCTCGGGTTTATGATTTTTCAATAAATCGTCGATGAATAAACTTTATGTGCGAAATCATGATTGCCAAAACGTCTTATGTATGAAATCTCACTGCATTTTAAATTATAGGTTACTATATAAATTAAAAATCATTATTTTTTTTTTGATTACTGTTCTCTTTCCCCACGTGGAAAAACGTTAAGCGCCCTGGGTTTTTACGTTCAAATACGCTCACTCTGACATCCTCTCAATCGATCGACATAATTACTGTGTATTACTAAGAAGCACGCAGCATACGATATGGATTTATAGTTGGGACAATATGCAAAATAAAAACCACGTCGTTTAACTCCTAGCGATGCAAACCTATTGCACAGGATACTTACTTAAAAGTGCATTGGCATGTTTGACAAAAACGAAAAAAAAAATTGTTTATAAATCCCATTCTTACCTAATAGTTATGCGATCGAAATTAATAAAATCGTATAGTATTGTGTGTTTTTTCGACACGATTTTATTTTTATAATATGTACACGAAGGTAATCGTTAACAAATGCGTTTTTGGGCTCTACGCACGTGTATTTGAGTTTTCATGCCAAAATGCTTAAATGCGCGCTTTCCATAATCGCCGCTGAAATCGGGTCTTCCAAAATTTTCGACCAACACCATAACGTTTTTTAAATTTTTTTCGTACTCACATTTCACGTCCAAAACCACCGAATTGCTATCGCTGTCACCTTCTTGATTGCTACCGACGCACGTGTAAACACCGGCCCTGTTTCGCGACACCTTTTGTAACACCAGACTCTGATTGCTGACGATCGTCCCGGTGGCCACGTTGTTGTTCAACAGCTTTCCCTGTATATCGAAATAATTGGCGGTATATTAAAAACAATAATGTTATTATTTTTATTATTATCCGTACGAATAATCATGCTTTACAGAAAAAAATTTCTATGCCCCGATCCTAAAGTCAATAATTATTTCAAGGAAGAGAGATACTTTTTACAGGACGCATTTGACTTGGACGTTGAAGATTGTACTTCTAAACAATATTCCTAATTACAGATTAAATATGATCATTGTTCGTTGAGTCGAAATTAATTCAAATATGTTTTTTTTTTATGTAAAGCGTGTTTTGAGTAAAAAATAAAAACACAGGTCATACGCAAGCCCCTAAATATAAGAATTGAAACATATTAAATATAGATATACGTCGAGATTTGTTGAGACTTGTCAATCGTAAATGTTTCTAATTTGTCGTTGAAAATTTGTATAAAGTCACGTGCAAGACTCTTAATAGAAATAATAACATAACATTCGTTGGACTAGAATACTATTGTACTAATTATAAGTATAATGTTTGATGAATTGCGGTGTGTCGGGTTTTACTTACGTTGTGTTTCCATGTCACTCTGTATACCCAAGGGTTGGATATTATGTTGCATTCGAAGTATACGTCCACGCCTTCTTGGATGGCACTACTGTTGATGTTACTTCCGAGCTCCAGAGTCACGATCGGTACGTCTGTGAACGGGAGAGAACACCAAAATAAATCAAACATTTCTATAATAGACGGCGTTCGAGTTATACAAAAAAACACCACAGCTGTACGCGCGGTCATTTTTGCGGTATCGCATGAATCGGCGATAATTTGCAAAACGTTTACAAACTGCTATAGCACAATATAATACGTATTACAATAATAATAATAATAATTATTATTATTTATATAATTTCAACGAATAATTGTCAAAACAATGAAATAAAGTTTACAATAATTTTTTTTTTAACCATCGGTTTTGTGTAGTGTTGTACATTTAAAGGTTCTGCGATTATCCAAAATATTAAGCTCAGTACATACATGTCCAGAATTTAATATCGGAGTACCTTAAACGGGACATTAGTTAACGTACCAAGTGAGACATTCTTATAATTTTTTAATATTTTCCGGTGGCCGGGTGGTTTAGGTGACTGGTGACTGTTGTACTAATACACAATAATAATTATTCAGGGGGTATATTATATTTATATATGTTTTATTAACTGATTATGTTATTGGAATAGTAACTATAACTTGGTATTCTCAATAGTGCCATTGTAATTGTATAATAAATGATCATTCTTAAATTTAGTCAAAAGTATAAACGGCTAGAGCAGTAACAACTAATATAGTATTATTTATTTTGATTGATTTATTTTTTAGGTATACAAAAAATATATACTTACGCACTATAATTATATAAATAATGTGTAGTATAATAAATTACTTTGCTATATTATATTTTAAAAATATTACATGGTTATAATTTGTATTATATTAAAATTGTCTTATATAATTTATACCCCATAACCCCGTAAAACCATTTCTGTAGTTTGTATTTGTATGCGCAACAGTAATTTAGAGAGTAATCTTGGCGGAGTTAAATATACATCTACATAAATTTAGCATAGAACTTAGTCAAATTACTTTAATATTAATACATATTTTGGTGGGTGTTCATACATTTTAGGGAAGGCTAATCTCACTAAGTTCCCTCAAAAGTTGCGGTTTTTGTTTTATAAGTGTTGGGTGTCCCAAATTTTGTTGGCCTCATTGATAAAAAAGTTTACTACGCCACTGAGCATACGCGTTCAACCGATGTCATCAATTTCGCTACTAAAAAAAACTATTGACAATTGAAAAATACGTGTTGTTAATACACCAATTATGGTATGTCAGTTAATATAGTCAGAGAAATACTCAACAATATAACAGAGGAAAAATAATTAATAATACGTTAGATTTTAGTCAGAAATTGCATTTGTTCCTCCGTTTAACGACCATTGTGAGATTGACGACCATGACACTTGAGTTGACATAATTTTAAACATGGTTTTAATATTGTTCTTATTAAGTTTTGTATCATCAATGACGAATAATTCCGATTTAAATTCTGTCGACCCCAAATGTTTATCTACCTCGCGGATATTTATTTTTGTAAAATTGTTGTCCTGTTAAAATGTAAATTTTTAAATGTCTACGAAGACGGAAAATCGTTCTATTTTGAAACACGACCGTATCTGTTTAACATATTAAGTAAATGGTAAAAAATGTGGCAAAAGTATGGTTTAATTAATTTTTTCCAGTCTATATATGCAAATACAGTCGTGTTTAAGAATATATAATTTTTTTTTTACAACTTTGAACATTACAAATTGCATAAAATAAACGTTGACGAGTATTTCGAGCAAAATTTTAATTGTCTACGGTAGATATGCAGTACATATATACAAGGTTTGACTCAAAAATAATTTATCACGGAAAACTATTTTGTGCGACTGTATACTACAGATGTACAATAACAGCATTAAACAATTATGAAATCCATCAGTTTTATTTATTAAAAAGACAGACATACTCCGCATAATGGACGGGGCCACTGTTGTCGGTGAGAGGTCGGGAAGGTATAGGGTATAGGGCGATATAGTTTATATACACTAAGAGCAACGATAAATAATTATCTTATATAAGATATTTATTTTATGAACTTTGATCAGAATGTGTAAGCTGTACTAGGTTCATGCGGTGGACACAATTTATTTATCCATTTTACACTTTGTGCCGTTTTACACAATTTGAGTAACTTTTGCCAAACAGTCATCCGACAAAAATCCTGTTATTAATAGACATAATAGACATTGAGTACTTGTTTTCATTTTAAAAAATTCAACAATTATAATACGATTACAGTATACGGCGTGCCAAAAAGGACATAAGGGCCTATTCGATATATTACGATGAATACCCTATGTTTGTCACAGAAATCCTCAGCTTTTTTTGTAGGATTTTTATTTCATTGTGCTTGTTGTAAATAATAAATTATCGACGGTATCGATGTTGTAAAACTGTTAGAGTTATGGGTCAGTGACGTACTTATAGGGGGATCAAGGGGTACTGGACCCCCAACTGAACGAAGAAAAAAACAAAATAAAGAATTTCTAAAGAGTAAATATATAGAACTATACGCTGAGATAATATATACATTACATATAATATATTAAAACGAATTAGTTGAAGCACACAGAGAAGACTTAACTACACCTACATCAGTTTTAATTGGTGAGTTTAAATTACGACAAAGACAATTAAACAACACGAATTACAAGCTAAACAATGCAATCGATGGATTGAATATTTGCAAAAAAGATATGTATACTGGCATTTTTACATAGCTTTAAATATTAGTAACAATTCCGGTATCAACTGCACAAAACGAGAGAACATTTCCGAAGCTAAAAAAAACGTACTTACGTAATACTATTTCTGAAGTAAGTATTCACACATTAACGAGTAAAATGTTTATTTATTATTATTTGAGTGAAATTTACGATTTCCTTATTTTTTTTTTAAGAAGAGACTTAACGGATTGACAATGTTATCGATTTACAGTAAAGATCCTCTCTCACCTCATAACATTTTGGATGAATTTAGTAAAAAAAAAAAAAAAAAACACCACGTTTAGATATTATAATTTAAATTTGTAAAGTCTATTATATTAAATAAAATGTACTTATATTAATTTAAATCAGTCCAAGGTATGTTTAATATAATGTTGGAATTAAAAAATAAATTTGGACCCCCCTCCCTTGAAAATAGTTGACAGTACACCACTATTTAACACATTACCTATATGCCTATTAATATTAGTTGACGAG
This sequence comes from Tuberolachnus salignus, assembly GCA_956483605.1. Classification (NCBI taxonomy): domain Eukaryota; kingdom Metazoa; phylum Arthropoda; class Insecta; order Hemiptera; family Aphididae; genus Tuberolachnus; species Tuberolachnus salignus. The sequence goes on along the minus strand of OY101435.1, from coordinate 30,768,735 downwards.
TACACTGAATTTCGTTACAATATTGGCCGATGATTATTTGCGATTGCCAGAAAAGTTACTCATCTAATGTAAAAAATAAAAATAAAAATTATTACACACCGTATAAAACGGCGGTTTCCGTTTCACGAAATGGATTATAAACGCGTGTACAATCGTGTATAACAATAATTTAGTATTTGTTATTATTTAATTTAAATTTTGGCTATAAAATCGAAATAATAAAAAAAAAAAAAATTTCCATTGGCTAGAAATACTTTCTTAAAATATATATTTATTTACTTATAGGGGGAATAACGTATTGTAGAATAGAATAGTTATTACTCTATATGAAATTTAATTTATACAGGAATGTGCACACGATTTAAACGATTGCCAAACGAAATTCTAAAAAATAGTACTCTGTGTAAATACACTACTCGTCAACGAATGAATCCGTATCGAAAAATGTGTATTTTATCATTGAACAGAAGAAACACGCGGCAGATAATTACAGTTCAAAAGTCAGTATTCAAATGTGGTACACTCCTTTAAATGCGATAAAAATGTCCAAATTAGTTACAAAAATCGTATTATTTTAATATAATATTAGGTATTATTATTTTTCCTGTAATTTATTTTTTTTTAAAAATAATAATAATATGAAATATTGTAAAACACTATCGTTTAACATCTATCAAAAAAATTCTAACTCACCAGTCCAAACACTCGGACGTAGAATGAGAAAATTTCACATAGAGATTCCCTTTATGATGTAGACAAGGAATTTGTGGCCGGATTTTTCGGAATTCTCACGGGATCGGGAATATAGAGGATTTATACTTTCGTTCTAAAGTTGCCATATTTCCGTAACTATAATTATTAGATAATTCAAATTTGGCATGGGCAAATAGGTAACTATAATCACTAATGATGATTTTTGCGATTTTTCGAAATTAAGGATAAAATTTATATTTTGATAAAAACAACTTGCACGTTTTGATGATCGACGATGGAATGGATATCCGTTTCACGAAAATGTCGATTGTATTACGCGGATGCGACATAAATATATAAAATATCGTAACGATACGGAAATAATGCAAGAAATAACGGTTTTTTTTTCGGGGGAGGGGCAACGTTAAATATTATTATATTTTTATGCCCTGGAGCTTTATTATTCAAACGACCTGATGGTCTTCATAAATATGATTAACAGGATATATCTTAAATACAAGATGTTAATACGTTATCGTATATACATTACACATTGATGAAGTCTCACTTCCAATGAAGTGGCTCCTGTACTTAATTCAAACACTTAAACTAAGTCGTATGGTTTCAGGCGATTAAGCCGTCTAATGTCTTTGGAGTTGTCTAACAGTTGGATGGCCATTGGACTGATATGGTGATCTAATCTCATCTGGTGTTTGCGAGCAAACTTTTGGATTTCCTCTGCAATTGTAGGCAGCCTAATATCACGGTGATAATATTATATATATATAAGTGCGGACGTGAATTTCAAACCGGCCAAGTCTACGGGCATTGCGCAAAACGTCCATATTGTTAATATTACTAAAAACAAGAGCACGGCGTGATAATAATAATAATAATTATATACATATATTGTCTATTAGAATGCGTTTTACATTAAGTATACGTAAACCGCCCGATGGAAATTATTAAAATTTCGGACGAACACGACCGTCGTCGTGCTCGGTTAACGTCCGCAGGAGCAGAATGAAAATTTAATTGAAAACGCGCTTTGAACGGGAACGCAATTTGTTACGCACCTAACCATTACCTTTTGTGTTGTGCTCACCGGCGTCCTGTTTAATTTCACTCGTTCCCCCCCGAAACACTCGCCCGGGCCGCAGTTTTGTTCTCTGCCCAATGTTAAACGAGAAATGTGCCAGTGCGCGACGACGGCGAAGACGGAGAAAAAGAGGGTTTCGCGGGATCGCCGACACCCCCCCAAGCACGTACAACAATAATAAAATTAATTTTCGGCGCAACGATGTCGATAGCGATACGTACGAAACGGATTATAAGTAGGCCATGGTTACGGTTTTTTACTCATTAAAAACGATTAAGACTGTAATATTAAATATTTAATTTACTGTATATAAATTTGATATTACTGGTCGAATTCATTAGTCACGACTCCCCCCCCCCACGCCAAGGGCATGGTTCTGTTTATCACTCGATTATAATAGTAAATGTATTTTATTAACTGGGTAATTTTTCTTCTAATTTTATTATTTTTATTCTAACCAGCCGATTTTCTGTTCTTTTTTTCAATCGTTAAGGATTATTGTTCGAGCTCTATTTAAACATTGCTCCCAAGAATAATTTTTACTACAACTACTCGTATTGATTTTTGATTTTCAAATGAAAATCCTCAATTTTCATCAGAGATTCTAGAAAAAAAAAAAATACAATACGTTTGCCTAAAAATGTCGATATGCATAGCACTAATATCGGGTATACCGTTTACGAATTATAAAGGTTTAAAATTTATTCTGGATGACTAGGAATAGGTTATTTATTTCATATCCATGTATAGATGGTTATCTTACTCTACTAATTTTAAACTGTTGTAACACATAAATGGTGTTATGCATATCGTAATTTTTAGAAAAATGCTCTATTTTCAAATCGGTTCGAATTATGTGTTTATGATGTTGAGAATAATGGTAAAAATGTTGAAAAAACCGTAGATAAGATCATTAAAAAAATTCAAAACACGGCTGAAAAATAAAATAGAAACAAAATCAATTTTACACGAAATATTTGTATAGATGATCAGAGCGGATCGTGATAAACATAAATCTGTTGATTTCAATTACGATCTCAAACAAAACGTTTTATCGTGTGTTTATAATTGTTGTGCACCGTCATCACGCGTTATCCTTATGTAATAAAATTTGCGAATAAACGTACTACTGTATTTTTTTTTTTTTTTTTTTTGTTGCAGACTAAGGTAAGACAAATTTTATTTATTTTTTTTTGTTACGGTTATAAACGTGACATTTAAAACTAGCGGACGATGTCGGATCCCTGAATTGCGGAATAAAAAGTCAATAAACCGACATTACCGTTACGTTATGTTTATTTCAAAAATCGCTACAATACGTTCGCACACGTGTTCCGGGTTACGTGACCGAATTCCTAAACCTCTATGCAGAATAATAATAATAACAATAGAAAAAAATAATAATAATAAAACTGATGAAAAATACCGGAAAAACGGTGTCCCTCGAATTATCCAATCGAAATTGATTATAAATGCTTTTCTTACACTTCCATCCCGCTGCTGGTATTATATGTATTAGCGCGTCAATTTTATCATCGTCGCAAATTTTATACGAGGGCCAAAGTTTCAAGATACTGCCGTTGTTATTATTATTATTATTATTGTATATATCGAACGATTATCAGTGTTGTGTTTTATCTGATTGATTTTATTTTTATAATTTGTATCTTTCATCTTATTCAAATAAATAAATTATAAGTTTTCTTAACCGTAATTCGAGATAAATAATTAAATCAAATTATCTAGATACATCATTTCAAATTGCATTTAATATACCTAATAGAAACAATAAGTAAAATATTTAATTTATATATTAATAAAATGGGTTAAAATTAAATGTTTAGTTAATTTAATCAGCAGTGCACCCTTTGTGATATCTAGATATGTACCATATGTGGAACAAATTTTTGCAATCGGTTTTCTAATGAGTACATTTTTTACCTCGATAAATAGTTTCCGATTGTTTATTTTTATCTAGATAATTAATATTGTTCTTTTATCTTTATTCTAGCAATTATATTTTATCTTTATAAAAGATATGTAAAAATGTATTTTTATACAACACCGTGAATGGTGTTTGACATTGTATTGAGTGGGAGAAAGCGAAATTTCATTAAATATATATATATATATATATATCATTCTTACGAATGGAATTCGAGAATTAATTCATTTTTAAAAATTAATACACCGAACGGGTGTTCAATAGGCACATTACTGTAGGATAATTAGCATTATTCGATACGTACATATAATAATTATAACCGTGAATGGGTTGTTTTTTACGCACAAGCGGTTATTGAAAATTAACGGGGAAAAATAAATTAAAATTTTTCAATTTTTTTTTTATTAACTAATGGGGTACTTACACGTACGAATATAAAATTATTCGCGCTGAATATTATTATACTCGTATTATATTTACTAGTTTTTATTATATAAGTACTTCGTAAAACCTGTGCAAGTTGAATTATTATTTTGTCTTTAAATTAAAACTATAATAGAAAAACACTCATGCGTGAATTATGTGAAAATGTTTTAAAAACGAATTAGAATTGATCTAATAATATTCTTGAAAACGCTTATGAGTGAAAAATGCTATTCGAGACATGTACATTGCAGACTTTGAACGGGTAAATACGTACAATAATAATAATAATAATAATATAATATAATAATGTGCATAGTTTGTATGCGAACTGTTTCAAAAATTATTATTATTAAAATTACCAACAGACTATTGGATTGTTTATCGGTATCGGCGTTTAAATTAAATACTATTATATCAACAGGTTAGTTTAAACAACTGCAGTCGACTATACATGATATTAATATTAGGTATTGTTAAAAAAAAAAAAAAAAAAAAATGGCTTTATAGTTTATTAATAATATACAACATACGACTGGTGGAAATCGCGTTAATTTAGCTGGAACCATCGTAAATTACAATATTATTAAACATACCGTATCGATAAACTTTACTATTTATCCGTAAACGATACAATACGTGTGTGCGCGCTTTGCCAATAACTTTCATTAACGATTATATGGTATTTACTGATCAAACTTTGCGCGAAAACTTCTTACCCGGCCTTAAGGTACCTATTAAATATACGTAATAATCCTATAATGAACTAAAGAGCAATAGAGAAATAGTTTTTTCTTTCTACAATTAAACGATCGTCACACAATCGGAATTTGTCGTCTGTGCTTTACTAACGGGCAATATAACAATAATGCGCTCACTTTTTAATTTAATTTAATTTTTAAAGGCCTTTAAAATCGGTTATGGAGATAAAACGCCTGTATTATTAGATATGTAGATGACACAATTTTGAAGACAACTTCATCAGCGTTTTTTGAAATATTAATTACACTTATAAAAAGAAAATAAGTAAAATACGATTTTTCGTATCTAAGATAATAATGAGTTGAACAATTAAAGAATTTTAAATCGACAACGCGGTTTTTTTTTTTTTTAAAATGTAGTCATCTACAAATTGTGTAACAGGTATTTTACTACCTCGAAAATCGATGTAAATGGCTTTTTATTGCATATTTTACGTAAATAAATGTATATTATATTGGCTGTTAGAAAGACAAACAGCCTTTTAATTTAATGTGTTAAATTTACACTATATGTTTGCGTACCGTTATTATATAAGTTTGAACGGCGAACTCGGATACATTTTAGGGGTAATCTGTACATGTTTTTTTGGCTACTATCAATATTTAAAATCAACCGAAACGATTGGTTGATAATATTATTACTATATAGGACGAATCAAATAAATATGCGATTTTATTCGTCGATTTTCGGGCGATACGATTTTTATTCGTATCAAGAAACAGAGGGATAGTCCCAGTTAAAAGCATCACAAAAGATCAGAGGATACAATAGTTTGGGCATACAATGCGTGGGAATCACTTAAGCACAATCAAGGCGGCAATGTCCTGGAAACCAACAGAGAAGAGGCGAACATCGGCGGCCAAGGAAAAGGTTGATGTATTTGGAGAGAGTAGGAGTGAACAACAGGAGAGACATAATTCGGGATTGGAAGAAATGGCGGTAAGTTGTGATGGCATAGAAAAACTCTTAATAAGCCAGAATAAGAAAAAAGAAAATTGCTTTCTACATTAATATGATACGATAAACTCGTATCTTTTTGCTGATTTCAATTAAATCGAGATGTCGCTAATTCCGATCGAGTATATTGTTCGTTAAATATTTGGTTTATGATATTTTAACGAGACGAACACCAAACAGTTTCTGTTAAAATTCACGAACAAGCAGCGCTTTATTTGGAAAGAGTTTAAAAGGACGCATAAGTGTAAATGGAAAAAAAAAAGGAGCATACCTGAAGATTTAAATGCATTTACGTCTATATGATATGAGCATAACGTCCATTATGAAAAAAAAAAAAAAAAAAATTAGAAAGGATACGCTAAAATATATATACATATCGTTTTTTAAATTTTTTTTAAAGCTTTACTCCGTCCCATCGCGTCTGTTTCGCTCTACGAATTTAAGCGTTGGCGAACAAGTGAATATACATGTATAATATTACGAATGTAGATTATTATCGAACGTAGTATTATATCTACTAAGTAACCTAATCATTATAAACATTATTAGTTACTGTACGCGATTATACCGAGTTTATGCGGTTTCATCAAGACGCTTATGAGCACAATAACGAGGCGACGGAGATAAGAGGATAATGTCCTCTCGGATAATGTCCGAATCGGGTTAACTTGGGTTTAGCTGTACACTTCACGCGATATAATTATAGTAAAGCACGAAAAATAAAATTAACAAGTACGTTTTCGTACGGTAATTAAAATTGTATAATCCGTTAATCCAATCGTTTCAAGCGCAGTATACACGTCCGCATACATTTACGTACCTAAGTGTTATTTGATTATAATATAAAAAAGCCACTGATTACATGACAGTGTTTTAGTTAGTAGACCACTGATTTTGGTGAGAGATTGAGAATGTATTGGATATAGGGTACACGATAATTAAGGTAACACACTGATAACAAAGGTAAATCGTTGCGATCGAAAAACGATTCTGAGCGGAGCTCAGCAAACAGATAGTGTATAAGTATTATTCATTCGTTCAGAGTTTTTTATTATAAAATAACCGTTATGAAAACAAATTGTTCTTTTTTTTGTTTATTTGAAAAAATAAAAAATTCAAATAAAGTACTACCAGTCGCAAAAATTGCATCTATTGAAGCACATACTATATGAACAATTTTTTAAGTATAGAAATCAATACAAGAATCGAATTTTTCAGGCGTTAATAACAAATTTAAAAACACTATTTTTGTTTCTGTTTTCAGCAACATATCGAGATTTATGAACTGAATTAAAATTTAATTTATTTAAAATTATATATTTATATACAATATACGATAAATCGTACGTTTTTTTTTGAAATACAATTTGTCCATAAATCACGATTATGTTTTTTCTTATAATTTTACCTCGTAATATCCATCACAGAGTGTCGTTACAATATGAAAATCGACGAGAATACAGTTTGGTCGAGTTTGTCGAATGCCACCGGGGGGGGGGGGCGGTGTTATTATATATTATTATAAAACTCGTTTCGCTGCCGTCATGAATTCTCGTCTAATTGTTATTATTATTATTGTAATAATTATTTTTACGGCAGGTTCGGGTCGATTTAAAATAAATGTCGGACGCGCCGGTAAGACAACGATAATACCGTCGTATAAATGCAAATCGGACGGGGTTTTCGATTCGTCGGTCCCCGGGAAACCCTGTCCCGGCGGCCGCGTCGGGGAAAACGGCGGAAATATTATTACTATTATAATAATTGACGAGGAAACGATTGCCGGTCGTTTGTGCGGTCGAGGCCGTCGCGTGTACCGTTCGTTAGCCGTTTTTTTTTTTTTTGTAGATATATATATATATTATTATAGGTATGCCGTTTAGACTATTATTTATACCCGTTCGGTTTCAGTGCCGTTCGCGTAAAACGGCGGTAATCCGCGGGCGTTGTACACACCGTATTGTAATGTCCGACGCGCGCCCGACAAATTATTTTTTAACGGAAATCCCGTACGCCCGCGCGAATTCATATGAATATAATTATTGCGGGCCTGCGGAATATTTTACCGTGCTCGGGCCACGGGGACCCGGTACCCGGACGACCCGCGACCTCGCGACAATAGATCCCCCCGAGCCGGTAAAACCGTTTGCCCGTTGACCATACCTGTAACCGTAGTCGGTCACGATAATCGGTTTATTAAATTCACGTATTACGTGTAATCGGAATTACGTTTCGGGACGGTAATTCGTTATGTTTATTGTCTGCCGTCCGACGGAATCGCTTGTTTCAAGACAATTGAAACATGTGATTTTCTCTCATTTTTTTTACACAAACGCACACCATAGGAAATTAGACGTGTTTCATTTCCAACGTACCGATTGCGATAGAAATTCCAAAATATATTTTTTGTCGACAATTCGTCGAGTCTACTCGGTTAGGTTTTCCATTGTTTAATGTTTAACTTCTCCAAATGTTGAAATATAAATAATCAAATATCGGGCTGGATATGGCATGTAAAAAAAAAACAGTGTTTAAATACTCTAATGCGATTTCTGTGTACGTTTTTGCACAGTCCGTTTGAAAATTTAAGTCGTGTCCTCCTTTCCCAATAAGAATATATAATTATTTTAAACAATTTTACGTACAATTACTAATAAGTACCGTACGTCCTGCGTATGTGCATTCGACGATTTCATCAGTAACATAAAGCCAAGTGTAAAATATTTAAGGCCTCATAACAGTATTATGTCCATGCCGATGTACGAGTATAATATAATATGTACGTTTACTAAGTTCCCTTATTGTATTTTTATAGTAAATATGTTGAAAGAAAGTAATAGTTATTGTTGAAACGTTCGGAAAACCAAAGCGTTAGAAAATGGAAATCTAAAGCATTTTGCGGTGGGCGTCGCAAGCAAATGTACGACTCGATTGGTACGTCTCGGTGAAAAACCGCAATCGTTTTTGCTTTCTATAAACTTTTATATTCGTATTGTCGACAGAACGATACGGAAAAATATACTTGCTAACTGATCCGCTGGGCGGCGGTACAATTTTTTTTTCTTAACAAATTGCATAATATTGTTATTGTTATTATTATTATTATTATTATTATTGCGTGTTCGACGTGCACCGACGGCCGCTGTAGACGTCAACTGTAAAACGTCAAACGCATTCGATAATCCGGCGTATCAATAATACAACGGGAAAGTCAAGTTCACGCTTGCGGTTGACAATAATATTATAATAATGCCGTGGTATTTCTAGTAAAACATTACGATATTGTCGCTACCCGCACGAAATGGCATTGGCGTTAACAGAACGTTTGGCGACCGCTAAAATTGTCGATTGGGCCGAGGGGAAGGCAATAAACTGTTTTCACAAGAACGATACCCAGTGTATACTGTAGACGTATTTTTAGTTTAAAACGGTTATATATTGGCTATTGTGGGCAAATCTGAATTTCGGCAGTCATATCGTCAAGTGGGCAAATATTATCGATCGAATATTTTAATATTTGTTTACGGCATTAATTATACTACGATAAGTATATATATATATATATATATCTATCTACAATGTGTGATAAAAAAAATACCGGGACTAAAATTATATCTGCGCTAATAATAAACCTATCGGAAATATACGCTTATCGAATAAAAGTATAGACAACACTCAATTATGTTATTCAAACCACGAACTAATATTATATTTTAGTAATGAACGACAATTCGTTGAAGTCATATATATCTTTTGTTGTGTCTGCCGTTTTATCATGTCGAACAAAAAACCCGTGTTTGCATTAAATTTTACGTGAAACTCGGTAAATCAGCGACCGAAACTTTTGAAATTATTAAAAAAGCAATTTGAAAATGAAGCAATGAGCATATCTGAAATATTTGAATGACACAAAAGGTTTATTGGGGGTCGTGAAGCCATTAACGATGACTCCCCGTGCTGGTCGAACTTCAATTTCAAGAAATGTGGAAACGGTGGCAAATGCTCGAGAAATTATTCGATCCGATCGACGAATGACAATAAGAAAACTTTCTAGTGACTGTGACATATCTTATGGATCATGCCAAACTATTTTAACTGAAGATTTATGCATTCGACCAGTTGGTTGTTAAACCACGACAACGCGCCTGCTCATTCCGCCTTATCAGTCCGTGAGTTTCTAGCTGATTAACAAATTCCAGTTGTACTTCATCCCCTTACTCACCGGACCTTGTCCATTATGATATTTTTATTTCCAAAAATTAAAATGGACCTAAAAAGACTTAAAAACGATTTGATGATATCGAAACAATAAAAAAAAAAAAACTGCGGTGGATCAAACAACTCAAACAACTTAAAGTTGACCATTACAACATTGGTTCAAAAAGCGGCAGGAGAGATGGGACAAGTACATTACATCAGGCGGTGAATACTTTGAAGGAGACTAATATTTAAATAATTATATGTTTATTTAAATTTTTAAATAACAAAAAAAATCCCGTTTATTTGTTAATATTAGTAATTAATCACGAATCGTTTTTATCCGGCTGTTCCTGGTAGTTAATCTAATCCAGCCGATCGGACGGGTGTTCCCTAAATTGTGATTGGCAGCACGATTACAAATCGGATTCACGATTGGACTGACAGACGTCTACTAACGGAGTAGCTTTTTCATCGGATGGGACGGTTGTTTCAATAATGTCCCATCGAATCGTCCGTTCGCGTTCATCTTCGACGATGGCCGATTAATTAAGAAACAAACGGTAAATCATCACGTATAATCCACGGCACGGACAAATATTTCGCGAGTTAATCAATCCCATTTTCCCCAATTCGCTATATGGTGGTTATTAATTCCATACCTCTTAAATGAGACACCGCCATATCCAGTCGGCAATCTAAAGTAGTTTATATATATATATATATATATATATCTACGTGTCAAGTAAAAATATCGTTTCGCCCGATATTCGATCACAGTTATAGTATTGGGCCGCAATATTTATATATATATATATATATATTGTAGGGGCGAGCGAACGTAAAAATAAAATAGCATAATAAGAAATGTCATAAAACCGTTGCCATTTAATTATTGTTATCCGCCACTAAACAACATGTATAGTACTAAAAACAAAACGATAATTGCGGTATGTTTTGATTTTAAAAATTTATCGATGAACCAAAAATTATACCTACAGTTCTGTATAAACTGACACGTTATCGTGTCCAGACCCGGTAACGAACGGGTATAACGCTTTGTTTTTTTTTTAATATAATCCCGCGAGAACACGTAAAAAAAATATTGCATTTTGTAGGCTCACGGTGATAGTACAGACACGTGTGTTATTAAAATGCTATCTCGACCCTTTTTTTTTTTTTTTTATTTTATAACAATGTCCCGTGCGAAATTACACATAAGGCGCTTAACGCGGCGTACAATAAGGACGGTGACCGTTATTTATATTATTATATTATAATAATAATTATTTTAAAACTAGGAAAATGTTTCTATACTTTAATGAATTACGAAAATATACTCGTATTTCCATAATGCCGTATATACAAAACCGACATCAAAAAAATTGTCAAAGTCTATGACGCTCCTCCCCGGAGCACACGGTGTAAAAATTTAAAAATTGATGAATTTCTAAGACATTTCCAAATGGGCTTTCAATCGAGTTCCTTCAGATATATCCAATAGCTTTAAGTAGCATTCCAATATCTTTCCTAAACCCGGAGAAACGTAAATATTAGATTAGGAATTTCTTGAGATCCTCAACAGTTCTCCGCTTAGATACTTTTCATGGTTCTTTTTTTTGTTCTGGTAACGTAAAATAGCTAAAAAGTATTCACAATGCAACCGAAAATAAGCGTATTTTTCATCCGACGATATTCTATTTGAAATATTTGTCTAGACTGTCAACAGTTTTTTTTTTTTGTAAAAAATTTGAAAAAACTAATATCGGAAAACGATACATTTGTTTTATTTTTGTTGATATTCGGGTTACCTCGGCTACAAGGGGAGTAAAAACCACTCGGCACTTATACTGTTATAGTACTACCAGTTTACATATCTCCGTCCGAAATCGATTTTCGATTGCTATAATTTATCGTTGCTTTCAGTGTTCGATATACAAACTAAATTACCCTGTATCCGATACCCGTGGTATATCCGGGTTTTTTTTTTTTTTTTTAAAATTTAGTATTTGTTCCGATCGTACACCGTTATTGTTATTACATTTTAATAAATTAAGTTTAATTGACGGTGAAAGTTTTACACTACGGCCGTTGGCGAGTATTATTTCAATATTGCATCCCGTTACCTATACATATTGTTTTATCCGAGAACAAAGAAATTAATTAAAGTCGTTAATGTCCCGTATTGATTTTAAACAATTGTCGAGATAATTAATAATATATGCTCGTTATATATTTATTTATATTCGATACGTACGTTTAACCGACAATTTCCATTATGGGCCAGTCAATTTATAACATATGTATTACGACACGTCGATGAATATTATATTTTACGTGTTGCGCAAACGCGTGCGATATGCGAATTAATTGATGTGGTGAAAACGGTAAAATTATAATTAAAATTGACGTTCAATTGCGTGGTACCTACCTATAATATTATTATATACATTATTTGTTAATAAAGTCATAAAAAAAGTATAAAATTAAATTTACAAAAAAAAAAAAAACCTGTACGCGAAAATTGTAATTAAATTATAATTTTTATTTTTATATTTCGTCCCCCGGGCTTTTTTCCATCATAAACAATACGAAAGCTTTTACGTTTTAATAATAGTTTTTTTCGCGAAATCGTAAAAAAAAAAAAAAAATAATAACATAATAATAATCATTAATAATAATATAAAATAACGGAAATAATACATTATGCTATACTTTATATAGGTATGATGTTGGATAATGAAATTAAAATAAAAAAAAAATACAAAACAGCTTCGATTGAATCTCTTTGTTAATTGCGATTCGATATTAAATAACTATTGAGTCAATTATTAATACGGAATATACCACGCGAAATAGATTTCGTTTTAATAAGAATAATTATACGAGAAATCAAAAATGTTGGAGGTTAACGAGTTAACTTTAAACCTTTGATTTTAACTTATTTTTTTGTCGATTTAAGTTTACTCAATAAAATATCTCGATATTTGTATATTTCATGTGATAAATCTATATACCTAGGTGTTCAAAAATGATTTGAAATCAATCACGAATCGTATCTATACCATAAAAGTAGTGAAATTTGTCCTCTAAATATATGCATAAATGGCATCGTATCTCTTATGTGACTCTATTACGCGGCCTCGAAATCCCTCTTCCATTTTACCGATATCTCACATAAAATGCATAAAAAAAAAAAAAAACCATCCGTATACAATTTACAATAATATTAATGGTTTTGCACGGGAAACTCACGGAATATGTTAATTTTCCATCCGTCGGAAGAATCGAACTCGGCCATGGCCGGTTGCGGGCGGACCGGTTTCACTTGTCTGTTGTTGACGGTGTCCGTTTTTCCGTTCTCGGCGCGGCATCTCAGCGTCTTGTCCATGTCTTTGATCGTCGGCGTAAATGTCAGCACGCTCGTCGTCACGTTGCTGTCCGAATTGGTCTGTAGGGCGAAAACAAACGGTTTTAAACACGGCCGTAACAAACGTAATACACGGGGTGGGTTACTTTTGCCGGGGGCGAGGGCGTCATTTCAATTCCTTGTAAAGAAGGAGCAAACATTTTATGATACCGAACCCTAACCGCCTGCCGCCAGGCGCCAGACCAATACAATTTTTATATAAAACTCTTGTATATTTATTAAAACATTTTTTTTATTTCTTGAAATTGAACATATCAACTGTATTTTATATAGCCATACCTTTACGTGCTTTCACATACCCTTCTTGTTGTTAAGACATAGTACAAAATATGAATCATGCAACAATAAACTCGGGTTTGAAACTTTCATTTTGCATTTATTGTTGACATTTTCGATATGTTAGTACCTTCTATCCCTTCCTCTTGAAGGTAATTTCTCTCTTTTTTTTTTTAAAATTAATTTTATGGTATTTTAAGCAATTTCTATTTTGTATTTTAATTGTTTTGCACAGACTGTATATTATGTATTTCATAATGAAATACATAAATTTTAATGATCTCTAGTGAATTTAGTAAAACGTATCAAAAGTGTAGTAGGATATTTCACATTACGTGTGAAATATCTTTAATTTTAATTATGGAACAGAAGTACCATATTTGCGTTTAAACTTTTAACACGATGTAAATATATTTATTATAATACATTGCATTTTACTGCATTTCAGTGTTCCGCGAGCTGTTATCGTATGAATGAATTTTGACTTTTGGACATCGAAATAAATACCGGACAAAATCGAATGTACTGTTAAGAGCTCAAGAATATTCCGTCAGTTCAAAATGTCAAACATTTTTAACCTTTTTTAGATTAATATGCTGGAATAAATTCCATTGTTGGGGTTCGATTCAAATAGAAAATCAGAGTTTGGGTTAAGGTATATACATATGTTAGGTAAGTACATATAAGGTTCATCAACAAAGTAAATAAATCGCTTTGACCATATAAATTTAAGTTCGTCCCATCTCCGGAAATCGAATAAACCGTAATAGAAAGAAAAAGAAAAAGAAAAAAAACAACTCGATTCAAGATCATTTTTTGAACGATGTAATAATAATTATCTTCTTTTGAATTGTATAAACGGTCTTCATTTCGTTCCAGTGGCATGGTATGCCGTATACAAATTTTGGTGTCTTGATTAATTGAAATGTATTAAATTCGACTGCTGTATTATAATATTATGATCGTAGACACCGGTATAGCGGAGTTAAATATCGAATTATTTGTTTCCAATGTCATTGGAAATAAGGTATTTGTGTGTACACACAATCGTAGAAATTAATTAAACGTCGATTTTAGTTATTATATAGGTACATATAATGTTGCAGTATAGTGCAGTATCAGTGCCGCTCTACGAACAATATAATTCAAAATGAAAGGTTTTAATCAACTTAATTAATTTTCGTTGAAAAACGAATATGTTTATACCTACCGATACTAGGATTACAGATTAAAATAATAGTAACTCGAATACATAAAAGATATCGGTAATGCAGTTATTATTATTAACGTTCCAGTATGGGCGGTTGTCGTAAGAAAAAACAAAAACGGATATACGTATGTAGGGCGAAAAATTTCTCGTTTCCGTGCTCCGAAAAAATAAAATAAAATATTATACGACAAAGTTAAATTTATTCCTTTCAACATGTCTTGAATTTTATACAATACGTATATTAGTATATTATAAACGTATATATATATATATAAATATATGGAAATCTTTCTAACGACCACGAAAAATCCTATTGTCAGCGTTTATATTTCCATGGCCGAGCGCCAAAACGCTAATGCCGACTCTCGGTGTAATATCTCGTTACGCAATCGTATAAATACACCTTTTTGCTAGAAGATATTATTATTATTTTTTTTTTTTATCAATTTTCTTGTAGTCTAAGTAGCCGTCGTCATCGTTAATATTATATTAAATTGGCCGTTTCGAACCGTAATGATCGACATTTTAAAACGATACGAAATCGGTGGCACCATTTCAATGTTTTGCGGACCGTGGCAAACCTACCGGATTCGCCGACTGACGAGGAGGCGAGAGATTTTCATGAAAAAAAAAAAAGTAGTAAAAATGCCTCACGTTATATAAAAACCACTACGATACGGCATTCGAGTAGTGTTGAATAAAAATTAAACAAGCCTAGTTCCGATATCTGTTTATTATTAAAATAATCATTACATTCATTTTACCGTTATGCGAAATACACGTATACTAATTAGTGACGAGTAATTTCTATAGTATTTTTCTGGGATTTGTTAATACGATAATTCGATTTGTAATTTAATTTGTATTAACAGTATAATGGTCACCCGGCACCCACCCTATAATCGAACAGGGAAACGTTCAAGCCACTTCTGCAGTATGCATTGAACTAAAACGTTTTGCACAAACGGCGGTGACGGTATAATATTTTTTCCTTTGAAGCGATAATCAATGGGCGTAATATTATATTGGTTATATAGAGCGATAATTGATATCGAATAAATTTACTCGAATTAAAACTGTATTAAACTCGATTACTTACGTATTATAATAATAATAATAATAATACGTACAAATAATCAAGCAACAAGTTTTGCGCTCATCAAACCACAAGTATAACGTATTTTATTCATTTATAGGCAAATATTTCACACGTATAATGGTATTGTGATAACGCGTATTGGGTTCACGAATGCCATAATAATAACAAGTCTAATATAAGATATTAATAAAGATTATAGTTAAATAAGATATTAAACTTATCTCGCCAAATACTTCGAGCGATAAAGACAGAATATACTCGTTTTTAAATAACACTGTCAAGTATAAAAATATTACAAAATATGTGTTTTTATAGGTCCGTGAACAAAATATTAAAATCGTATTAGGTACGACGACAAAATTAGTATCTACTCAGAAAGTTAATTTTTTCACTACAAAAAAAAAAAAATAAATTTTTCGTAAATTAATAAGACGAATGTCGATCGATTAAGGCACATAATATAATATGGTAATGTGCGAAGCAAAAAAAAAAACGTTTTTAAAACGAGGCTATACGATGTATACGTCGTGTTAAAATGTAATATCCCATGGGTTAGGTTCACATGAGATCGGTTTCGTCTGATAATAGTATTTCAGACGATACGAACACTAGAAATAACAATTAATATGGTATGCGTATTTCTACATTGATTTACAAGAATTTCAATTAGAATTTCATTATTTTGTACACTATACGGCGCCGTTGTTAGTCTATGTTTTAATGATGCAAGTAAACTGCATTTAATTACTTAATTGTATACAATAAGTACATTTTAAACACTTAAAATGCAGTCGCCGGAAACACTACCGGGTGCGAGGTCGACCCCCTACCGCAGAGTGGTTACGTTACTGCTTCTTTTATTAACTTGGTTTGAATCGATTTTTGCAATACGTTTAAGTCCTGCGAAATCAGCCACCCCCTCCCACAATGGATTTGAAAATATTTAAGTACTAAGTAATGATTATTATAATTATGTAAGCGAGAATTAAGTGTAAGTAAAAAAAAAAAAAAAAGAAGAAGAAAAAAAATGTATTTATGATAGTTTAAAATTTTTCGTTTCTTTTTTTGCCGTATTAGTATTATTGTCATGTTTTAAAATATTATAATATTCGATCTGCAAGGCAAATTTCGAGGGTGAGAGTGAGTCATAATGGCCAGTGAACGCGCTACGATATTCGAAACATTTTCCCATTTTCTTTATGATATACGTTAAAGAAATCAATTAAAAAAAAAAAAGGTTCGGTGACGCGTGGGAGATCACTGCGACCGGTAAAGCGGTTATTCGAGGACGGACGTTTTCGCAATGTCACAGTATAGGCGGACGATTCCGGAGGAAATGGATACTTTTGGACGTAGCAATATATATATATATATATATGTGCCTATACAATACAATATATCACCGTATAATCAAAAGGAGGGTAATGCGTAATTCGACGGCGACTGTGAGGTGCGGGGCCGCGGGTTTCCACGTTCAATCGGAACCGGCGAATATTCGACCCGCCGCGGGCAAACGGTTTTTATTTTTATTTTTTTTTTTTTTTTTTTTTGTTGGCCATCGATTTCCTACGGGCCACCGCCGCCATTATTTTAACATTTTAGTATATAAAACGCCGAACACTATAAATCTATCGTCGAATTGGATTACTGTTTTTAGTCTCTTGACCGTATACACGCGGAAGAGCGAGTCACGATTGCGGGCGTCGGCGGCGGCGGGTGCGGAGGGACGCGAGTCGTTAGAATTACTCGACTCCCGTCGGTGTATTTATTGGCCCCGAAACCTTTCGTACTGTACGCTCGCGATTCCACCACCTGCACCGTCCCGGCGGTTTTATTAATAGTCTCCGGTCTCCTCCGCGCGCCGGGTGCCCGACCGGGTTCGCCGCCACCTCCTCACACACATCCACTCCAACAGTGACCGCACAAGAGGCGAGCCCGGTAGAATAAGAGACCGGCCGCGGGTGCCGTCGTTTTTAATCGGTTCCCGTTATCGTTGATACGATTTACGCCCGTCAACGACGCGATCGATTGGTATTTACATTTTGTACGTAAATATCGTTTTGGCAATTGAAATTTTTTTCTTATTTTTTATTCAATACACTGAACACGTGAAGGCGAATAAAATAGTTACTGATGGCCCCGGACTAGTATTTAGTCCGTGTTGATAACAATGTCCGGACGATAAATTACACAATATGGCGCCGTCCTTATCCATTGATAAATGGTCCCGTTGGCAACTCGCTTGGTGTAAGCTCTCTAGTCACGCGTTACCGAACTATTGATGAGCTTTCATTTTTTTTTTTTTTTTATGAGTTAATCGGCATCAATGTTATACGTATAGTCTAACTCGGGGGGGTGCCGGAACAACGGGAACAATTGCTTCCATCCCCAAGAAAAAATGTCTTGTGCTAAAACAAATAGGTATCAGCTGTGGCCCAGGATTTTTATACTGAACATTGTAAAGGAAATCCGGTGACGGTTGAATATGGTTTACATATTTTAAACAACACGGTCAAATGACAATTACAAATAATCTATTAAAACAAAATTTTCGTCAATAACCGGCAAACAAATTGGAACTATATTAGAGTTCAAAGAAAATTTATTGTTTTATTAATGGATTTTTATTTTTACTATTTTCATTGATTTTATATATCTAATTCAGTTTATTTCCATTGAAAATAAAGTATTCCTAAAATAACTTTTCGGTTATTACACTATTTGGTACGTACATTTTGGTAAACATTTAAACATTTTATGTTCAGCCCCCACGGTTCAAAAATCGTTTAAACGCCACTGGATACCGTAAAATAGATAAACGACCAAATTATGAGAAGCTTAATTATCAGTAAGGAACACACTCCGATAGACTATTTTACCGGAAACGGGAAATAATCACAAAAATCTGTACCTACGTCTTTCGTATTAAAGTAAAATTTAGTTTACTAAATTTCTATTTCATTTAGTAATTAATAGTATTCGCACAGAGAGTCAGGGGCGGTCGAACGGTTGGGGGAGGTCTATCCTCCCCTCATGACTTAATTTTCCTTCAATAATTATAATAATATATATTTATAAAAACAAATTATGTAAATAATAATATAGTTTTTGAAAAATCAGCCAACTTTCGGAGAGCTCATCTATCACGACAGTGATTCGCTGCTGACCCTCGTCTGTCCTTAGACTGTATAGCAACATAACGATGATAATAGAAAAAAAAAAAAAAAAACAAAAAAAAAACTACTGGCATAGATATATTTATATCGCCCAGAATCCTTGTCGACGACGGCTTTTAAAAAATCATTCGACGATAAAACTGAACAAAAACGCGATTGAACCGAAGCGGCAGAGACGACGGGAAAACCAATAATATAAAATTAAAAAAAAAGGAATACGGTCGTTTTGTATAAGTCGCATTACCGCGTCGAGCCCGTTATTGGCCGAGTAACGAGTAGTAGGTATGGAAATCACAAAACAGTAATAAAAAAACTAGTGAGGAAAAAAAAATTTAAATTATATGCGCAATCGGGAGAAAAAAAATGGGGAACAAAAAATACAATGGGTTCCATTGACGTCAAATTCGATCGAAATAATTTTACTCGAATTATTCGTTTATTTTTTTTTTTTTTTTGATTTTATTCACACAAACTCAAAACTATTTATTCCGGTTTTTTTTTTTTTTTTTTTAACAACTCTAATTTAAAATTATACGTCTCGGACCAAAAATTAATGTCTATGAATATTTTTATACAAATATTTTAATTTTATTCAAAATCGGAACAAAACAGTATTATTTTATAATTTAAATCCAATACACGATAATAGATATGTTGTGTGTATACAACAAGTCCATATGGGAAACAGAGATCGGACGTTTCAAACAATTCTGAGCGGAACTAAACGTGTCATACGTTTCTCAATATATTTTAAATTGAAAATTTTATTTATATGAAATTACAGAATAATATATGACAATATTTTTCGTTGTTTTATGATGAATCAATACTATTTTTAAGAATTTCTACAAAGGAAAAAAAAAAAAAAATAATAAATATTCACATAAAACCAAAAATCTCGTAATTTTAAAATAGTCGTAAACAACCAAAAAAAAATCCTAAATTATTTTGAAAATCGTACTACGTCTATAGGAAGTACTTAAAAGTATTTGATGAAAATTGCAGGTCTCAATGATTATTTTAACATATACCACTGTTGTGTAAATATTTCTGGTTTTCTCCTATTATTAAGACGAGTACGAGGAAATTATAAAAAAAAAAAAAATGACATCCCCGCGATTCAACTAGACAACATTTCCTAGTAGAAACCATCCCTGACGTTATAGTTGGAGGTGTGGAACATGACGTTTTTTGGTCGAATATAGTTATTTGTACAGACAGACAAAAAAAAAAAAAAAAATACCCACATCGTTGTAAAGCCACGTAAGTTTAGAGCCGGAACACCCTGTATAATTTATTTATTTCATTGTCGGTGTTGGTATTTTTTGCAAAAGTAATGATAATAATGGTAATAGTACGTACTGACCGTACAACCGTTTCCGTCCGTTTTCTATTCTCTGCGACAGCGGCAGCAGATCCCCGTGCACGGTCAGACGATTTCAAATTCATTCCGTTAATCACTGGTCCGGAGGACGGACAAAAGGTGGGTGGTAATCTAATAACAGACGTAACGGTGGCGCGGCGGAACCGAGAGGAATAAAAAAAAAAAAGGTCCGAATGTGTGTGGAAATCGGAAGGAAAAACGCGAAAATAGTGTTGGACGACATCCAGAGCGGTCGCACAATATTACTTACCATATATATATATACACGGTCCTTTACTATTTATACGGCGAGAAGAGAGAAGAATTTTGCTACCGAACGTATGAAATTGCGATGTGGGGGGGAAAAGGAACGATCGGGTTAATATACGTACACTAGACGTTATGTTTATATTATATACGAGTTAATATATATATATAAAAAAAAAAAACAATGAACAAAAAAAAAAAACCGTTATCGTTCTTAGGCACAAATTGTACGTATACGATATATTACTATGTAAATTTCGTCTCGCGCACAATTATTATCTGCAAATGTAATTTCCGACGGAGTTTTAACAACACGCTCTTCGAACGCGTGGACATATAAATTTTATTCCATACGTTTCCCTAAAAAAAATATATATAATCCCGTGCGGAGTTCGGATAAATTTTAATTGGAAACTATATTAATTTGTAACTACAAATTAAATTACAACCGTGTCCGTGTTTTATCGACCTTTTTTTTTTAAGTAAGTCCGATATAAATCGGAGAATAGTACGCGAAATTCTGTAGTTTTTATGATTTTCATTTAAATTTTCACTTTTTTTTTTATTACTAATTACAACTTTTGATGAACTTTGTGTCAATTTTTCGAGAAGTTTTAAGTATATACTATAGCCAAAAAAATTCAACCCACATAAAACGAAATAAAATGTTAAAAAAACCTGAAAATTATAAATAGCATATGCAACATAAAAAAAAACGCCAGAATAATTGGAAAATTGTATCACGTCTAGAAAAGGGGGCAGATTTTTTTTTTTTTTTGGAAAATATATTTATATTTTCAAGGAATTTAATACAAATGCTTAAAAGTATCAGTTTTGAATCATTTCGAAACAAATTATTCCTGAAAGTCACGAGAATTTTAGCGGTTATAATATATATATATAGGTACCTATGTTGTTCGTTATTGACTACCTAAACCATGTTTTAGTTTTAACAATATATAACTTTAAAACGAGTGAACATTGTAAATAATTGACGGTTTGTTCGAACATATTTACACGGCTGCCACCGTGTAAACTTTTTAATTTTATAACTTTCGTAAATATTTAGTTAGGGACCTAATTCTATATACAAGCCTCAATATAGGTGGGTTGTTTGTATTTGAAACTGAAAACAAAAACCCGGCCGAAATCGGTTTCACTCGATCAAAAACCGTATAATAACAATTGTAATCGTTTTCGATTTTAATATGAAATACTAACCGTAAGCGTAGCTGGGGTAACGGTAAACCGACACTTCGTACTAACTACTGTTTGACTTGCACACCGCGGACACTTTGTACCGTAAAAATAAAATGGGAAATATATTTTAAATTATGAAATAAGCTTAGATTGCTCGAAACTTTCAATAAAGTTTTCGGACTGTTTTGCGATATTTGCAATTAGACGAATGTATTGAACCACTTGAAAAAAATAAACGAAAACAGAAAAAAAAAACACAGCTATACAACGACAAAAATTTACAAAGCCAGCACAAAAACAAGACAATAATTACTTGAAATAATTTGGCATACATTTATTATTTAAATTTCTATATAACGAATAATTGTTTAAAATCAGTAATTATCGGTATTTATATGCAATAGTCGTAATGCGATACGTAAACAGTGATAAAAAAACTGTTTGAAATCTAAAATCAAACTATCTAATTTTAATAAGTGGACTGCACCTACCTATTTAAATTTGTAATAATAGTTATGTAAAATGTATACATATTTTTTTGACTGAAATAGTACAAACTGTGCTTGCTTTTTAGTTTTTCTACGTGACCGTATAAAGTGTTCTTACAACCGGAGCGACGGGTTGTGCATTTTCAGTTTTTATTAAGTTATAACTGTACGCATTTTATACGAAACTTGTTTTTCATACGATACGACCGTATTAGAACCGATCGTTTGTTCACTTTTCAAAACGATTTTATTCCGGTGTTCGAATCGTAACACGATGATATTGTTACAATTGCCTATAAACAATAAACTACTTGTTTACGATTGTTCTCTAGACGTATATTCGGTGTGCGAATAACAAACAATAAAATAGTAAATTAAAAAACTATCGACTGTCCTCAAAGCGCATCCGTGCGAATACCTCATTTTCGTTTTAAATTCAAACAGTAATTTCTCCTAGTGATTTTTATTGTTCGATTGTATACCTGATAGCGATAATAATAATATCCGGTACGAATAAAGTTATTTTATTACAAGAGTGAATCACTCGCGTTATCGAGTAAAAAAAATTGTTAAATATCAAATAATATTGTCCGGTCTGTATTGTTAGGCACGAGCAATCGCAATGAATATTAAAATTCGTTTGGTGGCTGATTTCGGAGACGCCCGCTTCGGTTTAAAGCGTAGAGTACCTATTATAGTTATTATTGACGTTCCTAATAACCTAAGGGAATAGTATTGTGTACACCGAAGTTTAACGAAGTTGCATTATACATTATATTATAGAATTATAACAATGGCCTACTTGACAATACGTGTTTATGACTATATTATAACATTTAACTTTCGAAACCGTCGCAGATTACGGGCATCGGTTTAATTCACCAAAGTTCCAAAGACGTAAATAAGCTGGCATGGGGAAAAAAAAAAAAAAATAAAAATAAAAATAATAATGTATCAGTTGACACGGACGGTTAAAATTGGATTCGAGTTAAGATAACGTATATATTATAGTTAAGCGCGCAAACGAGGTAAATACTTTTAACAATTTTTAAGTCCGCGCCCAAAGTATAAAATTTATTTTATTACACATATAAATATATTATACGTATAGCGTCAAAAGGAAGGATAATATATAACTCCACAAAGGGATGGGATGATAGGAGGCTGCTCTCTCAATGCCGGACAGCTAGAAGATTTAACGTAATTTACGTTGTGATCGGAAGTATGGAAAGAAAGAAAGATAGAAAGAGAAAAATAAACAAAAGAAAGAAAAAAATATATATAAATGCGATTTATTCTGCCGAAAGTAACTATACTGCTACTATAACGGCGGTTTTGGCGAGTTCAATCGAAACTTGGAAAAAAGAAAGTTTTCATCGTGATACTGCACTTTATAGTGGCATAGTCTTTCTGCGCAGGGCGTTTACTATACGTTTACTTTTCAACGGTTTTACATAAAATGCTCTAATGAAAGCAAGTGTATCGATATTAACGCGATAATCAACACTAAAAATTACGCCGTTTAAGGCCGGGACGAAACGCATAAAATATTTTTATAACAGCCAGAGCGTAAATCAAAAATAGCAGCAAAAGTATACGAGTGAAAAAAAAAAAATTATGAATAACTTTTATTACTACGTTTGTAAAACAAATACCTACTTGAACTCGTGTATGTTCTTATATTGTTATTAATTTTATAATCGAGTATATTTTAAGACGTAAAAACAGCTAATTTTTTATTTGTCGATAAAAAATATTTTATTCAGGGTTTAAATACAGTATAATTGCATATCTTTTTTTTTTGTTGCATTTTCAATACTATAATTATAATCCCGATTCGCTCGTTGGTTTTTCGATTTTGCTCTTTTCACGCCCGCTTATTGATGTTTTCAATGTAATATTTCAGAATTTATACGCATCGAATATTGCGAGTGTAGTGATTTAACAGGCTCGACAAGCACCAAGAGGGGGGCAAGCATATTTTTCATACTATACATCGTATTTTAGTTAATTTTAGTGTTACACTACCCATTAGAATGACTAAATTTATACACAGAAACACAGGCCAACGGGAGCGGGGAGAGGGGAGCGATCCATCTATCGCCTCCACACCGGCAACCGCCAGTAGTGTGCATTACGTGAGTCGCGTTCGGTTTTATCGTTCACAATAAAATTTGCGTAGTATAAAACGATTGAAATGTGCGTAGATATAATAAAGTATTCTCCGGTGATCACTATGATATTCATCAAGTTTAAGGATTAAAATTTAATGGAAAAAAATTTACTTCTATATTATCTAAAAACAATAATAACACAATAAGACAATAAACTCGCCGACAATATCGGAACAATAGTATTTATTTGTTCTTTTGAACTTATATATAAAAGTAGATTATTTTATAAGGGAAAAAGTGAGAGGTATACCTTAATCGGTTATACCGATAAACTCGTGTAGACAGCAGACATTTAGGACAAGGGTGTTTGAAGTAGTATCTCGTTAGTGGGGATTTGTTCAATTCCTCGTCCTAATCCGAGGTCATTATATTACTAAAACAACGCCGTTTGCGAGGTGAAAAATGTACAGAGAAGGGGGAAAAACTCATACCAATAACGTCTTTTGAACTGATTTTCTTCCTAACTACTTTTTGTATTTTTTTTTTTTTTTTAAACATTTATTTTTATCATTATATTAAAACAGAAAAAAAACCGACATACTTTGCACAATGGGTGGTCACTGTGGATGTATGAACATGCATAAGCAAAAACCGATTATGAACGAAGTTCGATTAAAAATAGTTTGATAAAATAAAAATAAAAATTGAATTTATTATTTTGAAATACAAAATACATTGAATTTGAAACCATGAAAAAATACATTACGACGTTTTAATTACATACAATTAAAAAAAAAAATTCTATAACATAAAACAGCATATTAGTCGCTATTAGTTGTAACTTAAAAACCGCAAGACTATTTTGATAGTCGTATCACGTCAATAAAGCGCTATTATAAATATTTGGTACAAATTTCAAGTCTCTAACGATTATTTTTGACTTGAATTATAACAGAAAGATACCAAAAAACCAGTATTGCGTAAATATTCCCATTTTCCGACAGGTTTTGGTTGGGCCAAGATTTCTTTTTAAAAAACAATCATAGTAAAACGTTCAGAATCTGAAGAAAATGTGAACAAGTACAAACAGTATACAAATATAATAAGCGATTCGAATATTTGCTTTTGTTATAAACGATTGTAATGTTTATCTTTTTTAAGTATAAACTCAGTAGCGGACGATGCAGTCACGTTTCAAAAGGAGTATGATAATAATAATAATACGGTTAACGAAATTGTTCGACCTAAGTATGGGTTGGTATATATACATATATATATTGTAAATTGATCATATTCTGTCGCGCGTAATGAAGAAAAACCGTATGAAAAATAAATCATGTCGATTTCATAAAAAAAGAAAGAAATACATATATTTCAAAAAGTGTAAAAAGTTTTCAAGTTAATTTCGTAGCTAAATCTACTTTAAAAAATTTAAAAGTTTTTCGTGAATTTTTTACCGCCGCAGTTATCGTATAATATGTCGGACAATCTTCTTGGGTGTTTGTCTTATATTTCGAATTATTCGTAGTTAGGTATATTATTATTTTACGTTATTTTAACATAACCTACAGCTATTACCTACTCACTATTGATACTGTCAAAGAACAATATAAATTAAAAAACAAAACGTTGTACATCAAGCGTTTTGCATTGTCTATAGATAAATTATCTAGACATAAATGTTTATCTTTTTATATTATCTAGATAAAAGAAAAACTCTGATCTGATCATCTGTAGATTATCAGATGATTAATTGCACTTGATTTGTTTAGTTTATTTTATAACCGTTTAAATTTGAAATTTTTTATTAAAAATGTATTAATTTTATTTATTTATCGTATAAAACATAATTTTTACTAGAAATATGTATATGTATTATCATTTATAGTGAAATGTAATGTTTATTGTTAATTTTCAATGATCATTAAATAAATCAATTAATCATAACTCATAATCGAATAGGTAATACTATTTTGCAGGTTACACATTTTGTGAAAGTCGTTAAAAACCAAAAAACTTAACATTTTTGTTTTTTTGTTATCTAGATAATAATGTGGTAAACTTATCATATATCAAAATACATTTTTTTATTGATACCATCTGTAAACTTGTCCAGATAATTCAAAAGTTATGTGTGTACAACACTGTATGCCAAACAAAGTAATCCATAATTTTTTTTTTTTTTGAAAAAATATTATTTAAATATTAATTTTGAATTACTCACTATTTGTTTGGCGTCGGTCATTTGTGTGGCATCTTTCCACCAGCTGATGATAGGCGGTGGTTTTGCTCCTGTAACCCGACAACTGACATTTACCGGTTTCCCTGCGGAGAGTGGACGGTTTTCACCGACTAAAATTATCGACAACGGCCGAACTAAAATAATAATAAAAAAAAAAAACCATTCAAATATCTGTCCTTAAAATATCGCGTCATGTAAAAACAATTTACATAAACGATGTGTATTTATACATATAAATAATAATAATAATAAAAAAAAATATATATATATATATATATACAATTATATATTTTTGTTGTCAATGTGTGATATGTTTTGCGTCGACAAAATATTATTTTGCATTTACGCGGTTGTCGAAATGGTGAGTTACACATTTAAAACATTGCCGTTGATTTTGTTTAAAAAGCGACTGTTTGAGAGAAATACGAGAGGTGACAAAAAAAGAGCAAGACGAACGACATAAATATTTTTTTGCGCTTAGCCGCGACTGCCTGCTGCAGTTTACAGGACTTGTCAAAACCAACGCAGACAAATTGAACTGGGGGAAAAAAAAAAAAAGAAAAAAGTAAAACTTGATAATACCCGTAAAGAAAATACGTACAATCTTCATGTTGCATGCAATTTATATATATATATAAAAAATTTCGTGTGGTTTATATTATACTACAAGTACTAATTCGTGAATAAGCTCATGCGAATTCGCATAATGTTGAAATACAAAAAAAGAAAATGAAAATTTGAAAGTTTTTTCCCCTTAATTACTTAATCATTTGCAATTTGACCTTCATATAATTTATTTTATAAACATTTTATTGTACCTACAGTTATAGTACGATATGGTTCATGTCGATATCTTAAGATTAAAAAAATACTAACAAAAAAAGTATAAAAATGGCCGATGTAATATATTTCTAAATCGAATCAATGAAAGTTAAATTATTTTGGTTTCAGAAATAAAACCTTGAAATCG
Source organism: Tuberolachnus salignus (assembly GCA_956483605.1). Taxonomy (NCBI): domain Eukaryota; kingdom Metazoa; phylum Arthropoda; class Insecta; order Hemiptera; family Aphididae; genus Tuberolachnus; species Tuberolachnus salignus. The sequence goes on along the minus strand of OY101435.1, from coordinate 30,740,824 downwards.
TACATTACGTACATATAAGCGTGCGTACGGGGAGACAAGTGAAGCGGCTGCCTCTTTTGCGAGATTTTCCGCCAATACATTTTTACAAAATAAAATATGTTAGATGTTTTGGCACTTTAAAACATTAAACCTCAACGTCCAAAGGCTCGCGAGATTTTATTCTATAACGTAAGTAGTTTAGAAGTATTTAGCTTTTTTTATTGTTGTTATCAATACGATTAAAAATGTTAAAATTCTTCTTTTATTATTATTTAAAGACTTCAGTATACAGTTATTTGAGTGTATAATTATTATTTTTTCATTATTATTTAAACGAGCTTATTATAAACGGTTGTAGTACTTTTTTTTTTTGGTTTACCTTATTTAAACACTTATTTTTTTTTTTTTTAAGGAAAATGAAAAATTGACAATTGATTTTTTCCACTCCATTCAGTTTACTAAGACAGTAATTTCGAGTAAAGATTGTTTTTAAAGATCGTTGTCGATGTAGGCACTGCAAAGTTTGACGTTCAATTTTTAATAATCTGTAACGTTTTACTCGTATAGAGATAGACTTCAATATAAAAATGTTAAGATTTTAAAATGCACGCTTCTAATGAAAAATTCGATAATATTGTGTACATTACACTGCCATAATTTTATATGATTTCCGACTTTTCGTGTTGTCGACAAAATAAAACGGAACAAAATTCATGGCCGCCGTGTACGCGGACCAGCAAAGTTTTCCTAATAACTACAGATTTTTTCATTGCGCGCGTAAGCATTTCGTTCTTATTTATTTTATATTTCTCATCGACCATCCCTCCTTCTTTTGTGTTCAATTCAATTTAAAAAAAAAAAAAAAAAAATACAGTCTAATGCGGCCGTATAAACTGCCTATATAGTTAGTACCTAGTGATAATGCAATAGAAATCCATTCAACCAGAATATTCGGTCGGGTGTTCCAATATGAACGAAGGTAGATTCAGCGTTCGCTGCGAAATCACGATAGAATTTCTATCTAAAATATGAAAAAAAAAAAAAAAAATAACGTGAAAAACTCACTGGCCAATGGTATATAATATAAACGTACATGAACACGCGTAACTAAAAGTTTAAATGCACACCTACGCGGCCTTTCATCTCGCAGCCACACACCTGTAACGAAACACTGAGGTAAAACGGTTTAAAAATGCCGATGATCGTCTGTATAATATTTCCATTATTACCCTACAGCAGTGACCGGGTATCCCCGATATTTCGGTAAAAGAATGCAACGATCGAAAATTGTCTAGTCTACGTTGTACAGAGTGCCTGTAGTTCAAAATATCCCCGGTTATTAAGTCCGAACCGATGTCCAACAATCTATAATACATGTTTTAAACCGTTCTGTAAATGTTCCCCGCCTTGTTATTATACTGGAAATATAATGTAAAAAAATAATAATAAATAACTAACACGCCGATAAAAACGATCGCAAAATATTAGCCACGTTTATATCATAAAAATAATATAATTTTTAGAAAGCGTGGATTTTTAAATCTATATACATATAAATGGGATCGGGATGTCTGTCGGTTTTTTAATGATTAATTTGATACACAGGTACACATTGACTACTGGAACGATTTGTACGTGGTTTTCCGCAAAATGTTCCGTGTTGTCCGGAGATCGTTTAAATACCTATTGAAATCCACTCACTATAGAATTCCATCCCATAAAATTCTATTTTTAGGTATTTTTAGTACAAAAATCTAATTATTTTTGTTGATTTATGGGTCACAGTGGTATCACGGATGGACAAAAAAAAAAAAAACTGTTATTAATTATTGTAGTGCAATCCCTGTGCTGTGCGGGTATCTATGATAACAAGTGATAACACGTATACCATCAGGTGTGTTTGTTTACGCGCCAGACAACAAAACAAAAAAATCGTTTATCATAAAGCATCGCAATGAACGAAATGATTTTATGTCATAGAAAAAAAAAAAAAAAATTATATTTATATTTTTGTTGACACGAAATTCTGACCTAATTCATTTGCGACTTGAATTATTTTTGTTCATTAGCGGTTGAAATGACATGAATAGGTCACGTTTAGTTTGCCGAACGTGGACTATGCACACAGGACAATAGTACATAATGGTCTAGTAACAGCAATGTCTAGCAATAGCAACGCATTGCCGGGCCAGCTCATTAAATATCAATTATTATAAATATATTGATTACGACAATACGCGTAGGTACCGGAGCAACGATCGTATGGATACGAAATACAAACGCGGTCGTCATTCATGGACCATTGTCGACGTCGTCATGTCGGGCATTGTCGTGTAATATTATAATATTCCATCGACGTAGGTAAAAACTTCCTTTTAGAAACGTGTCTAATACAATATAACGAACGTAGTTATTGGGTCGATCCCATTGTAGGTCCGTCGCGAGAAGTTTTGTATCGAAACGACCCGTCGAACTGTCGAGAAAACGGTAAGCTTTCGACACGATCGACCAACTCTATATTACTATTATTGTGCAGACCGTTTTACCGGGTATCGAACTATTGCGTTTAGAATATTGTTAAAAGTGGTCGGAAACGGTTTTCAAAATGTTCTTCAATAATTATATTTCACCGTTTAATGACCATCTTGACGATACGACTTTTACACTGCCCTGCTGCCCGATACACATTTAAAGGGTAAGAGGTAAGGAAGTTTTTAAATTATTTACACACTTGACAAAAAAAAATGTTGCTACTCACAGTTGATAAACATGTTTAATTTGCTTTGGTCGGAACACTTTTTCTACTTTATCAAATCTATTGATATAGATTAGTCGATTACCAATGGTCAAAATATAATTAAGTAAAAAATGTTAACATGAATAATATACTTTTACCGATGCAAAGTAAATTTGTTCGTAAGCTCATACATCTTAACATTTTAAAAATCGAACCATCTCAATTTCATCAGGCGTATAGGTCTTTTTGACGAAAATTTCATAGAGTTTTTTTTTTTTTTTTTCGAGTTCACAGTGGCCTTAATGTATTAGTTACATTACTTTACTATGTCGTGTGCTTTTTTCTCTGTCTGTAAATAACATTTCACTTCAAAATCTTACTCTGATTTTCAAGCGTAGCACTATTTTCTGAAAGGATTTCCGATCTACTTGTTACATTGGGAGATCGAATTTTGGTTTCCGTTGTAGTTATCTTAATACTTAGGAAAATACATAGGAAACACGGGAAAAATTGTCTATAATAATAGATTCATTGTCTTCGAATAATTATAGTAAAAATATTATTATGAACATATTTAAGAAAACATTTAATAATGATTATATACATATTTTTATTTTTAATGTGTCCTTTTCTTTACTCTAGACATTTGAAATATAAATTAACAAATAGAAATTTGTTCTTCGGACAATTCGGTAGAATATATTATTGAAAACGAGTAATTATTTCTCACCGTTGCGTTCGCGGTGGTAATATAAATTTACGTTTGACAAATTAATAATTTATTATTACTAGAAACGCGTACTATTTATTGTCGGTTTCAAAAAACGATTAAATCTACTTTAATTTAACGTATGGGTAAGATGAGAAGATAAATTCGTTTCGATATTGTAAATCATAATTTATGTACATACATATATATATATTTGTTTTTGAAATATGTGAACATGGACATATCATTGTGGCTGGGTTATAAATCTTTGAAAGTCATATAAAAAAAAAAAAGAAACAAAGTTCTTCGCTTCGAGACGGAAAAAAATTGTTTCAAATCACTTAAGTGCTTCCCGGGGAACGTATATCGTAGCTTACTATGATTTAACGTCCAAATGTAAGATTATAATACCCGGGATATTAACTCCTAAAAATATTGGCCTACGAGTGAAGCGAAAAAACACAACATCCCCTGGACGTTAAAGTATTACTCTCCGTAAACGTGCGATGTCTAATAAGTAATAAATAAAAATGTCATCCTAATAATATTATTAAAGGATATATTGTAAAATATATAAGTACCCTTAGGTACCCCTATACGTATCAATCAGATTTAAACGATCAATGTAAAAATAAAAAGTCGATATAAAAGGTGTTGTGGGTTGAATGTTAGAAAGGTAATTTAGTTTTTATCTATACGAATACTGATACGAAAAATGATTCTGAGCAAATTTCGGATGAACATGTTTTGATAAATTTCAATAGTATTAATTCGTAACTATAAAATAAATAACAGTTATCTGTGTCAATTTTACGAGTGTAACGTAAATCAAAAAATAGTACGCAAAATATTCACGGTAAAATATATTGGTACAATTTACGACTTTAATAAAAAATTGAATGTTTTTCTACGAATCGTTCCCATTATTAAGGAAACTATAAAGTAAATCAAAAAATTACCTGTCCATAGCATCAATAAGACTTAATTTTCTACCAGAAATCATCCCTGAAGTTGTTAAATGGAGTAAGATTTTTGGTGGAAAAAATGATTACAGACAGAAAAAAAAAAAACACATCATGGTAAACCAATTGGTATGTTTTTAGCTACGACTTCAATTTAAATATTAGTGTTAAGATCAATGTCCTAGCGGTTTTTGTGTTATGTGAATACAAATGTTGTAATTTATTTTAATCAAATTTATGCTAAAATCCATCGATACATTTAGCAGCTTATAGTTTTTATGCGAAAAATTAGTTTAATTGTAATTAACGGTACACATGAATGTTTATGGAAATAATACAATGTTTTAAATCACTAAATATGAATTTTATAGTTAAAAATAAAAACAATTTTCAATTTAGATTTATCAAAACGCGATTATCACCGCGTCCGTTTGCTCTGCATAAAAAATTACCCTACACATCCTAGGCAGGCGTATAAATAAAAACTAAAATTTCACCGCCGAGGCCCCGAATCGCGGGTATAGAATATAATAATTGAATATACTTCCGTTTCATTTTTCTCCGCAACGGCAATCTCCCGTGACCATCGTTCGTTTATTTTATTTTACTTCCTGCCCCATTCCATTTCGCATTCCCCCCTATCACGAGTTTTTAATCGGCCTACGCCCCAAACGCGTAATACCTAAAATAAATAGATAATAAAATATATATATATATTTTTTTTTTCTTTCGTTCTTATCGCCGGCCCCTAGCTTTAAGCGGCGGGAAGAGAAAATCGTTCTTCTTCGCTATATATATATATATATATATATATATATATATACATACGCGGTCCTCCGTTCCCGCCGCGTATAACTAATAGCCTTTCAAAAGTGAAAAAAAAAAAAAAAAAAAAAACTTTTCTCGTGGACACGATACTTTTAATTTGGCCGGGCGGTCGCCCCCTCCTGCCAACCGATAGGCTTTCCAGACCGCCGAGATCCTATACGCCGGCGCAATTTACTCTCTGCGCCGACTTTTGCAGTATTACATTTCCCCCGGTACCGTCCAACGGCAAACCGACAGTATGCACAGCTACTAAAAGCCCCCCCCGAACCCAGGTTCTCTGATTGGCCTTTGTAGTGTAATCTGCATGGTTTCAACGCGGTCTTACCTATCGGGAAATTCCCATGGTCTGGCCGACCTCAATTTATTAACCGGTAACCACCTAGCGAGCGGCCGTGCGCCGCAGCATGACACGACGACCGTCTATATACGTATATAGCTAATAAGGTGGCCAATAATTTGCCCGGAAACCTATTAAATTAGTATGCAGTTGTGCCCTAAAAATTACCGAAAAATATGCCCTTAAAAAATGCTCTAAATAAATACCCTGAAATAGGCGTACATGCTTCGTACCACGGACGGGTCACTGTTGTAGGTGGGGAGACGGGAAGGTAGTACATTTAAATAGGAATTTAATTTTTTATATCTGTATGCCTGGTTAAATGGCATAGGAAAAACGATTTTGAACGTAGTGTGAATGAGTCGTGTGTTTTCATTGTTGCTATAATTACCCAGAGATCAGAGTTAATAAAAAAGCTCGAGTTTGACGAAGTCGTGTTTTTACCGTTTTTTTTTTTTTTTTGTCATTTGTTGGTATTTTTTTCTGCCGCGTTAAAAACTAATAGGTATATCGAAAAATGTCTTCTCTAAAGTACCAACTAAACAAAATTTGCTACCGGAAACAGTATACGAGTGTGTAAATCGGATAATGTCGTCTGGTAGAAAATGTGTTGTTAACAGAAAAAAAAAAAAAAAAAAATGCATAAACATCGATCGCTCCATTTAGAATGTAAAATACGAAAATTCCCAAGTGTGGAAAATAGAATTTTGTATACAGAATTCGACAAATTTTGATCTAAAGTAACTATTTTATTGATCGACCAATAAATAAATTCAAATGCATATAAATATCTGCTCTATGAATACGATTATTTTATGCCGGTTTGATGGCACCCAGTCCTGTATATCGAATTTCCCGTAATTGTTATCGAATTACCGACGACCCGACAGAAGATAAAAAAATTATCAACTTAATTCCGTCATCAGATTCGTATCATCGGCGGAACTCGAATGTTTAAATATAATTATACACGTATACCGTTATAAGTTTTGATTTTCGTCGACTATTTAATTCTATATAAAAAAAATTACCCGACGCAACAAAAAATAGATTCGTTTCCAACACAATGTTAATACGAAATACATAAATTACATTCCTGAACTGCAATTTCCGTTATTTTTTATTTTTTTTTTTTTCATTCCATAGACGTAATTTATGTATCGAATTTATAAATATTTTATCATATTTTCGTATTGAACGGTTTTTTTTTTTTTTAAATACAATTACGAGTAGATTTAATTAATTAACTATATTATTATAATATATTTCACAATATCACGGCTTTATACTCGTGAAACTCGGCATACGTTAGTTATTAAGTTGTCGGTGAAAATGTTTTATTATTTTTTTTTTTTTAGAATATTGTTGAGACCCGATATAGGTATAGGTTTGGTCTAGGATCGTCGCCGGCAAATAACAATCCATACGGTAGTTCAATTGTGTAACTCGAAGCAAATATTTTTATTAAATTGTTCGTAAATACTATGCGTAATATATATATATATATATATATATATATATATATATATACATATATTCGTTTGCGGCCGTTTCATCGGAATAAAATCGCACGCCGATATTAAACCGTGAGGTGAATAATAATAAAAAAATAATAATAATAAAAACCTTAATTATTAATAATGTAACAACTACAGCGAAAAAAAAAAAAAAAAAATTAAAAACAATTTAGCGGAAATCGTGTTTTCGTAAAATATGTATCGATACAATTGAAATAAATTCCGTCGAAACGCATAGACGAACATAGATTTGCATATATATATATATATATTTAATTTCCCAATGGCTACTAATGAATGAATTAATCCCGGACAACAACAGACTTAATTTTAATATAATTATAATAATTATAACTTAGCACATAGTGTATTATAATATATTTTATATAAAAACCATCATTGATCAACTGAACGATTTCTAACGATAATCTTCTGTTCTCGACGTCTTCGTTTACAATAATTATATATTAATTTTGACGCAAGACTTCACCGGTTGATCGAATACGACGGTGGTGGTGGGGAGGGAAATATAATTCTACCGGACGTAAACGACGATGTCGATTCAAAATCGAATCGAGTTATAAAAAATAGTAAATTTCTTAGGAAAAATAAATAAATATAATAATGTTAAAAAAAAAAAATTATATATCGATAACACTATTTACGAAAATAACATTTTATTTTTTTTTGTTTTGTTTTTTTTTTTTAGTTAAGTTATGATCTTTTGAAAACAAAACTTTTTTTTTTTATCATTTTATGTGTACTTATACTGCAGAACATCGATTTCTTATATACTTTTTATTATTCTTTTTAAACGTAATATATATATTATTATTATTATTATTATTTATTTTACTATCGAAACTATGATCTTTATAATATCGGCTATTGTTGATTCATAACGTTGAATGCTCCAGAATTCGTACACGATGAGGATGAATATATATATATATAAATAAGGAAAATGTTTGAAATACTGTTTGTATTGTTTTTATAATGTGCAACATTTAAGAGTAGAACAGTAATTGATTTTTTTTTTTTTAAACTATCAAAATAATATATAATAACTAATAAAATGAAATGTTGTTAGCCGAATTTATAATACGATAGGTTGTATACACTCATGGTCCGTAAAAAATTGTTGTAAGAAAAATGAAACACGAAATTTACACTTATTGTAATACACTGGTATTTGCGTAAACTGCAAAAAAAAAATAAGTATTTACAGGAAAAGTTAAAACTCGCGTAGAAGTGTGTAGTCAATTACGATAGTTAAAAAAAATATATTACATATATATATATATACACACTATTCGTAGTATCCCCGAGGGAAATTTATTTAAAAAAAAAAAAAATGTATATTATAATTATCTTTTCGTGAGTGTGTGACATGGATATACATGGATGTGGGACCATCGGATATTAATTTACGAGTTGTCTTGTATGAATGTGTGGTTAAAAAAAAAAAAAACCCATTTATTTACCAACGAGACGAAGATGCATCGAACTGCGGAAACGTTTTAAGAATATGGAAAAATATCCAATAAAAATAATGTGTGGCGAGACATGACTGCCGGAAACAAGACTATGATAAAAATTGCGATTCAGGGGGAGATTGTTGTAAGACGAACTCTGGGAAAACGTGGGACGGATTGCACTAAAAGAGCGGAGCTAAGTAAAATGAGTCTGGATAATGATAAAATATAATTTCTCTAAAATAATCATACGGATAAAAATAAGAAACACTTAAATTATCTCAGATAAGATAGGTGTACATTTTGTAGATTGAAAAAAAGATTATGTTTTTAAAATGGTTTATTGTTGAGTACATTGTAAAACGGAGATAAAAACGTAAACGGTTAAAATAATTGTGTAAATCACTATTGCTGGGAACTATTAATTTTGAACTAAAAGTAAAACAATACAGTTGGGGATTTAATCATTTTTATTATAGATAAATAGCGGACGATAGAGATTGGTGCGGATTTAGCGATACGGTCTTGATTGGCCGAAACCAAAGTAAAATATTTTAGTGGTAAAATATTACACACGCCTATCTGTATTTATGATTTTCACATACAAGTCGAGTTTTAAAGTATTAGAAAAACTTATTTCTCGGGGGGACGATGGGGGACGATATAGGCCGAAATATCACTTTTTAAGCATCATTCGTCTGTATTTATAGTATCGTTGAGGGCTCGCTGTTTTCACGCCGATACTGTCTATAGCCTCCGGGTACAGTGGCCGTCGTCCGTTCATGTGTTTCGTTTCGCTCTTTTGCCTATCGCCGCCTATATTGTCCGGTTTCCATCGTTCGACGCGTCTTTCGCCGCGGTCGTCGTCGAACCAGAAACACTATTATCGTTAGGCCTCTGTCACCACCGCCGCCAGCTTTGATATATATATATATATGCGTATAAAACGTCGGATTCTGATGGTATACGTAGGTCCGTCCGTACTATACGCCTACGGCCAATTAAAACCAGAATCCCTTTATATATATATTGCCTTGTCGTCGTCGTCGTCGTCGCGTTATATACATATAATATTATGTAATATACTCGTATAATATAAAACGGGGTAATCTAGAACGCAATTAAATTTTATACGTTTAGCTCTATGGCGGCGGCGGCGGCGGCGGCGGCGGCGGCGGCGGCGGTGGTCGCGGAAAATACTGCAGAATTATTTGCGCGCCCCGGTGGAGCGGTGGACGCGGACGAGGATATCGCGTCGGTGGCGAACGCTCGTTTTTATCGACCGATTTACGATCGACGACGACGACGACGACGACCCGCCCGCGTGTTTACAAGTATATCGTATTATTATGTAGAGGAGAGCCAATAAAAACCCGTTGTTTTCCTCGGGATGGCGTGGCGGCGGGATGGTGAATTGAAAGAGACGGAGGGAATGCGAGAGAGCGAGTCGAAAATCTTTAATACAATACGTATAGGGAAATAGAAGACAAAAAAAAAAAAAAAACAATTCTGCTATGCCGCCACGGATCTTTTTACGCGGTTAAAAAAAAAAAAAAAGTAGTGAATTATTATAGGTCTATTGAAAAAAAAAAAAAAATAAAAATAAAAATACTCTGACGATTGTCTTTAATTAATATATTTTCCGACAGTAGAAACGCAGTAGCCGTTATTTATTATGTGCCCTCTTCGCGGAACATAGACGATAATAATATAATGACGAAAAATCGCTCACTTTGTTTAAAACAAGGCAATTACAATTAAACTAATATAATTGCAAATCAATTAATTCATAGTTTACGTAATATTGTTCACACCTTACCGCGCTCGAGTAACACGATGGCCGGTTTTTTTTTTTTTAATCGAAATCGTTTATTCACAACAGATAAGATAGGTATGTACGGAAACCGTTCAGACACGTACACTTCAATCGAAATGGCGTTTCGCTTTCACATATTATCACAGTTTATAAATATCGGCACAGAATACCGTGATAAGGTGCATGGCCAGATCGAAGAAATTTCAGTGGGTCGTGCTCAATGTTTTACCGGTTCAGTATCTAAAGTATACATATCCCGAGAACAATTGTCCGTTGTAGACATTGACTGAACTTAGTCAATTCAATTCCAATTGTGAAATCGAAGAAAAAAAGAAAACTAGAGACATTCGGCTGGGCGGTTTAAATTATTGATATCTTGGAGCTCAATTGCGCGCCGAGTCGTTTGTCCGGCCCTGATCAAGTGTAAACACCGTCAGCCTTTTGCCTTGGATCTTGGGCCAACGAAAATAGAAGGAAAGCCTGCGGCACCAGTGTTTGCGTTCAATCGGCCGTGAATCCGTTTTATTGCTGACTAAGGTACATTGTGTTGTCTTTCGTTTTTACCGACAGCGGCAGAAGATCCGCGCGGTCGTTTATTGATAATTGTTCAATACAAAAAAAAATTCGGATTTAATTTTTATAGGTACTAGCCACTTTGAAATCGCGCGGCGCCAGTTAAAATATAAAATAATACGGTTCATTAAATCCCTCGGGAAATCCCGATGAAAATGATTTTTCAATCTTATTATAAACGCCTTTATATACATATACAATAGGTTGGGTTAGGCTGAGTTACAATTTTCACTGTCGGTACCCGGTAATTTTTTTGCTGTATTGTACTATAATATTATTGCCGGCGACGACGCCATGCCGGTAGACAATATATACGGGTATATATTATTATATTAATATTTTTTTTATTCGTATGGCCGAGTTTTCGTAATAATATTCACGCCAACGTAACCTAAAAAATAATAGCAACCGCGATAAACGACGATTTATATGTAATATTTCCCTTTATATATATATATATATATATATATTATACTGTAGTGGACAGACGATTTTAAACGGCAAAAGATTGCGTTCGTTTAAACACTATTGTTGTCGATGTTCATCGGATTTTAATATTCAGGGCGTAAAATACCTGAACAACGCTGGCAGAACAAAATAAAACACCAGTGAGTAGCAATGCTCCGTTGAACTTTACCTTCATACGTTTTTCCTGCTAAATTGTATTCATTATTAATTGTATAATTTTAATAATAAACTGTGAATAAAAAAATTAAAAAAACAACGGAATTCCGATAAAAAATATGACAGTCGTGAGGTTGGAAAAATAAAACCCTCAAAAGACACACCATGGACAACAACTCAATTCATATAGGAAAATTGCGTTATTCGTTTTTGATTGCTTCATTCGAGGTGTCCGGAGGGGTGTTAAAAATTAAACAATTTACCGTTTCCCATCACCAAATATGTTGAAATTAAAATTAATATTTACCCCCACTTTAATCGCTCTAAACCGGAAAAATTCACGATTGGTAGCATGTCACCCAGAGACAGGATATTGGATAACAATATACGGATTACGATATCTTTAATTACACTAATGTATAGATATATCAGAGTCGATAAAACGATTTATATTTAAGAAAAACTCATTGAAAAGGCGTCGATGGGCAACAACATTCTATTCAATACTCAACACACGGTAGAAACCAAAAATCGATAAAAAAAATAACAAAAATACTGTCCGAAATTCGACAAAATAAAAAAATCCATCTGAACCGTTTGCGATATAAATATCAGGTCACCGCCGTATACTACATTCTCAGTGTATCACTGACTAAGTTATCATTATTATTATATCACATTATTTTAAACAAGTACCATAAAAGCCTTAGTGTCAACGTATAAACACATACAATCAATGTTTTTGGAACAAATTTATATAGAACAAAAACTGTTTTATCTAAACCCGCTGTGGTTTTTCACCGGTTAGGTTTTAGGTTTACACTTATAACGTCAAAATTATTGGAACAGTAATTCGATCATACACTAGACCATTGTTTCCCAACGTTTTTACTACCACTGACCATTTAAAGAATTATTAATAGGTCGCAGAGCATCTAAATTTTAGGAAAACTAGAAAGACCTTTTTGTTTTGTATTTTTTATGCGTAGAAACAAGAATACAAAAAAAACAATTTGTATTTTTATCACTATACTTTTGGAATTTACGTTTACAGCGTATTTAATTGTATTGTTATTATTATTATTATAAAATATTTACGTAATGTGATTGTTGTGCTTGAATTTCTTTGACCAGTTTTTGAATTCTAGGATAGATACGGATTTTTTTGTAATACGAACGAGCGAAAGAAAGATGAAAGTGGAATGAATAAATCTATGTGACCGCGGGCCGCCTACGACAGGTCCACGGGCCACCGGTCTGGGAACACTGTACGCGACCAACAAGTTGTTTAGTGTTTCGTCCCGAGAGTGTAAAATACGTTGTGAAAATAAATGACGAAAATACCGACGAAAAATCAGACGAAAACGCCAGTGCCCGGCCGCGGCGTTACCCGCCGAGTCTCTAGCCCGACTCTCGGAATGATAAATTATATCGCGGGAAATACTCCGAGATTAGCGTTCGTATGCATGCTGACAAACGCGAAAATCGATTACGGGGCAGTCTTGAATTCTACTGCTGGCGCTCCGCACCGCTCGCTAAAACGGCACATATTTAGCGATGTAACGGCGGCGGCGGGAGGAGCTGCCTCCTTAGACGGGCGTGCGAGACAACGCCGCCATATCGGCCGTACAAATAACAGTAGAAATAATAATAATAATAGTTTATAACGAGGCCGTTAAACGGTTGCGGGCCGAGGGGCCGGGGAGAAGGTAAATCAACCGTGTCGCCCGTCCGCCGACACGGGCGGCACGGACGCGCGCGCCTGTCTTTTGGCGCCGTTTCTCGGCTCGTGTCGCGACGACGATTTTACGATATTGTCGCGCGCGGTCGTACGCGCACGGATCCCCGGGGGTCTAGAGGTTTTTGCACGGAGGAATCCCCGGGGGCCGGGGTGATTCGGCTGGACCGGGTGCGCCGCGGTCGGATACCGCGGGACGTAACGTTATCGAATTAACGCGCTCGTATAACCGCCCGGGGCGGGAAGCGGGAGTGGTTCTATGCGGGTTCGAGGCGGTGTCCGGAATGCCGAGTGGCCGTCGGACGTCCGGACGGCGATCGCGTTTATATATATATATATATGGGCATCGCCGGATGTAATCCGGACGCGAGTTCGCCGGTACGGGCGCGGCGAGACGCCACCCGGATATTCCCGCGGCCTGATGCGGTGTGGAAATACGACGACGACCGCGAATACCGTCAATATCGGTACCGAAAACAAGCCGGCCCCGATCGAAACGGTTTCCCCGGTAATGGGCGACAACCGTCTTGAAATCAGCGCCGTAGCCTACCGAACGTCGCACCCGTGGCGATAACACCAAAGTGCGGCCCGAGTTTTCAACCGACTTGAAAAACATTACCGTCGTATTGCCGTATAGTGTTTACACCGGGACAAGGTCGGCAATTGTGCGAAATATTTTCTGTACGGCCACGTCCTGAGGCGTGTAAACGTAATTGTACGTTTCACTCGATTTGTATAGATATTATTAACGGACCACTTCCCGGGCGTTTCGTTTGAATAATTTCGTGTTGACGACGGGGGCAACGTGCAACCGCAACAACAAATCCGCAAATTTTTGGAACCGAATGAATCGTTAAGGTCCCGCGGTGACCTTAAATTATAATATGCCCAGCGGGCATAAAAAAAACTTAATTGTCCGATCGAGTTTTGTAATCGCAAACGCGCGAAATCGGCAAACTCTCGTCCGTTTGTACGTTGTACTGTCGCGCGTTCCGAGTGTCGTTTCGTCGTTGTCGCCGCTGTCGACCGTCCGCTATCCGACCGACACGCCGCCATAAATAACGTCGTCCGCGACGTCCTCTGGCGCGTGTCTATTCGCCACCGCCGCGGGTTAGACTGCACTGTGTACAATACAAGGTGGTAAACGTACGCAAAACAACGTTAAACACTGTCGCGGCGGCGGCGGCGGCGGCGGCAGTAAATTACAGACGGCGGCGTCGCGCGCCGGTCGGTCCCCGGGATTTCGGGCTCCGCGAGGTGTAATCGAGCGCTATAAATCTGTCGCCGCGACGGCCGGCTTGACGCGGCCCGACGCGATGGCCACGGCTGGCAGCGCCGGTGACGCGCGCCAATCGGAATTATTGTATTATTATTTTATTATTATATCCTTATATTATTGTTATGCAAACCGGGCGCGTACAACGATCTATTAAACCCGATATTTGAAGACGAAAATCGCGATGTTGAAACTATAACCGAATTATAGACGGAATGCCCGATTTATCTAGTTTCAAGAGACACGACACTAATAAAACCGGGATCGCCCTAATGGTAACTATAAACTAACGGGAAAAATCCGAGGGTAAAATGTCTAGAGGTCGTCCCGGGCATAGGTCGAACGGATGTGTTCGAGGGTCGGCCTAGAGAAATGTGCGCAAATAACGGGGACGGGAGAGCAAAGCTGTGTTGAGTATAATATCGTGTATACTATTTGGAAATAATTTATATATTGACTCCCACCGCCTTAAACTTATTTCAACTTTGAAAATTGACATTTAGTTAGATATTAGTTTATAAGAAAAGTTACGAATATTTGTTAAATTGTAAAAAAAAGTCACGTTTCGATCTTGAATATCTACCGTCCAACTGAAATAAATTGAAAATCAATATGTCGCACCTCTAGATAACGTCGTTGCCTTTAATTTCCACGCTGAATAGCTAAAAGTTCTAAAACCACTTTGTACTGTATACTTTTTCGCGTTCGACGCGAACGTGTTTTTGCACGTGATTATACGTGAACACGCGCGCGTCAAGGACCCGGGGGCGTTTTTAAACTTATTCCAATATTGTAAATTTGAATATTTTCGATAAATTTTCCTTTTTTTTTTGCTCCGCGAAAACAACGGCGTACGGGATTCACCGCGTTATATTTTTTATAGTATACCGTACCGAGAGTTTTCGCGAAGCACGCACCTCAAAGTGTACCTACATATTTCATATAAATACTATTTATTTATTTTTTTTTTTCTAAATATACATTACAACAATAACGGTTAAATAGGATCCACGGTGTCTGTACAATTTTAGTGGATAATCGCAAAGTACTAAAAATTTCAATTGGCTATTTTCATTGATCATGAGAGTGATAGATTTCCATTGATTTCGAATTGAATTTGGTGGTATCTAACCAACTTTAGAAAAAAAGTATACGGAGACAATTTGTTTAGGAAATAATCAGTTTCACGGTAAAGATTCAATGCAATTTCCCGTAATATTAATATTTAAGGAAGTATACGGCGAAACATTAAAAAATATTGAATTCTTCATAAAACTTTAAGCTCAAATCGCGCCATGTTAATTATTCGACACCGAGCTCAAATTTTGCAGAGTCTATTTTTAGATGTATTCGGAACAAATATCCGGTCGGCGTCCTTAAAAATTAAAAAAAAAAACCATAATCTTCTTATAGAAATAACGTGGGCACCGTTATTATTACGTCTATAGACGATTACTTCCGTCTTGGGGCGGAAGTAAATCCGCGGCGCCGGACCGGCTCTCGTCGAGGCGGACGCGCGTTCGTTCCACCGCGGAAAATACCGGCACCGACGCCACAGCGTGTACACATATTATTATTATTATTATTATTAGTATTATAGTGACTGCGAAGTTATTAGGCGGATTACGCGATACTTTAGGCACAGACAACGGCGGCGACGACTGCGGCGTTTTGTTCCACGGCCGCACTCGAAACTCGCGCCGCCCCCGCAGTCGTTTGCGTGATTCTCCCCGGGGCGCGGGACCCGACGACCGCAGACCGCGACCGTAACCCAACCGCTCTGCCCGCCGGACCCGGGTGTACCGCCCGTTCGTATTATGCCGACGGAACGAGGCATCGCCCTGTCTCCCTCTCTGTCCCGCCGCCGCCGCCCGTCTATTCGCAGGTTAAGGAGCTTTATATCACTTTCGTTTCAGCCGCTGTTTATAATAATATATATATATATATATATATTATAATATACGTGTATATACACGGGGCACGTGTATATTACGTACGTTCCCGGCCTTCATTAAAAACAATATGCCGCACACGTCACCCGAGGACCCCGGGAAAGTACCGCGAATTCGTCTCGAATGTCCCGGCTTTTTTTTATATTTTATTTTTATTTCCATTATTATCCAACGGTTAGTTACCCCTCCCCCACGATCCGTCCGGTTCTCGCGGGTCGGCCCGTTAATTGGAACCCGAATGGTACGGCCCCGAGCCGCGTTCGTTTCCCTCCCGTCCGGACCCCGGCGCCGTCGTGTACAACGCTGCCCCGTCCGCTCGTTTATACCTACACCACACACCGGGACCGCGGCGTTTAACCCCGACAAACAATATACACGCACCGCATACCGAAAACGATAGTAAATAAACACGACCGGACGCACCCGTGTACCTAAACCGATATTAATACTATACTTATTGTATGTAACGACTCGTAAACAAACCGTCAAGAAATTCACTAGAAAAAAATAAAATAAAAAACAATAAAAAAATGCCTTATTTCTCGTACACGAAAACGGATTTTCAGCCCGATATAATATACGGTTTGAAGCATTTCGTCAATGCGGAAACAAACCCCCTAGCCTGGAGTAATTTATACTGGCTGTGTGCATTTACGATCCGTATCGTAATTTCAGAAATCATAATAAGTTTCGATCACAGACTACATATGACACGAGTAATATATATTTATATTATAATTGGCGATGTGGCCACTAAGAAAACTAGACGAGAAAAAGTTCTGGATACTAGAATGAAAAATCGTCGAACAAACCGAAGATAAGGATGGCGAATGGAGAAGGAGAATGAATGCAAAGCCAGAGGCCGAAATTCCAGTGAAATATAATAATATTAAGGAGCAGAAGATTGGTGAGAGTGATAGTATAGTATGGAGATGAGAACGAGATGATGTAATAAAAAAACTGACGTTGCAAACCCCGGTGTAAGTAAAAAAAGAAGCAAAGACAGATTGACAAGAAAATAGGGTTTGGAGTGCGAAAGGATATGGGTTTTTGAGGGCTAAAACCCCGCGAAGAGGTATGCGATTATATTATAATAATAATTTTTAACTGTAGCTGGTTGTAATATAACAGTATTTCTCATTGCTGAGTTCGGACTAGGCGACCGGGAAATGTCTCGGTTGGCCGCGATAAAAATGTGTCGGACAAATCTGCTAAGGTCAGATGGGGTAAGTGACTAATCGAGTATAAAACAACACAAGACCGGCGGTCACTGTACGATATCGAGTGGTCTGCAAATGAGCTGCCAGAGGCTGCGTTTGCTCGGTCGGGGCCGCCGGAACAAATATTTGCCGGGTCGGTTTTGATAGACAGTCCGACCCCGGTCGTCGTTTCGCGAAACGGCCGCGAACACTCGAAAACAACACGTGTATTATAAAATATTATTTACGCCGAACGCGGATTCGAGCCATATTAAAATGTCGGATTATTACAAAAAAAAAAAAAAAAATAACAAATAATAATTATTAATCGCGACAATATTATTATTCTAGACTTACCGGGGACGCGGGAGTCGGCCGTGCGTAAAGTTTGATTCCGGTTTCGATCGGTTCCTTTACTATAATAGTACTCGCCATTCGCCTCCGTCCAAAACAACAACAACAACAACAACAACAACAACAGCTATCTATCATAGAAAACTAATTATATAACACCACCCACGCGTATTTACATCGGTTACCGAAATGGAAGTGTTCGGACCGCCGAGTCACTCGGTCCGAGTCTATATAATATTATAATATAATATATAGTTTATGAACTTGTAATAATAATTATTATATTATTATGTATATTCGTAAAACTTGTATATTATAATAAAACGGAAACGGAAAACGCCGGCAAAGTTATTGCGGGAACAACAACAATAATAATTATTATTGTTTATTCCCTGTAAAATGAGCGGCACCACCGCGCGACGGTATACGGAAAACGATCCAAACCGGAGTCCGGTTAAATGCCTGGTGTTAAATTATATAATTTACAAATATAAATAAATACAAGAAATCACCTCTTTGGTGATTTTAACGATTTGATTAAATCGTACGTTTTAACATGTAACGCTTATGAAACAAATCGTGACGACGGAATTTTGATATTTGTTTAGATAAGCCGTAAGAAGAACAACTTATGACGGACAAATTGTATTGAAATTTCAACTTTAAGACTATTCATATAAAAAGCAAAAAAAAAAAAAAACCATGAAACTTCCAAATTTTGTCTCTCTCCTCTCCTCTAAAAAAAAAAAAAAAACACTATAATATTTCAATAATTATACTATTTCTACAAAACGCTAATACAAGTAGTCAACTTTGTAGTACCGCGTTTACGTGAACGCACGTCCCACTTCGACCTCGATGCCGAATCAGAATTTGGACAAAATACTCTTATCATATTGGCTGATAACAGAGTAACCAATAGAAAATCGTTAGCCGGCCTTGCAATTATCTGATTGTATAGGCGCTCAAACTGAACACACGAAAAGCCATACAATTTACTTTCTCCGTACAAACATAATATCAATTGACTTGACTTCATCTTCGAACGGCAAAAGGAACGATTCTTTTTCAAACTTTTGACAAGAAAAATGATCGTTCGGACGATTTTCGCGTGCTATCGAAACACGACAGTCGGACAATATTACAACTTGTACGGTCTCATTAGTAACCCCCGTACGGACGACCAGTCCTAGGTCTAAATTTCGTTGATTTATTGCCGAAGGCCCGAATTTTTATTGAATATTATCAAAATAACGAAAATAATAAAACCGTACGTTATTTTGATGGCTGGTATTTGAATGCACTTTGAATTTTTTTCTAAAGCTCACTGTGCTATGCTCGTGTTGTCACAAATGCGTATCATGTATTTCTGAATGATAATTATATAGTATATTTTCCTATCTTTTTTTTTTTTACTTTTTATGGTATTTAGGTAATTTTTTAGAGTTTTTGTATTTAAAATTTGAATTTGAAATTTTATTTTAAGGGTTTTACACGCAAACATGATTTTTATATAAACATTAATAGTATGACATAACAAACTATTAAGTTGGTACTCGTATTATATTGTCGGACAATATTTACGTCAAAACGTAGTTAAAGAGAGTTAAACCGATAATGTCTTAGGCAAAACTAACGTGGGATTTTTAGAATCGCTAGATTTCCTGTTTGATAATCCGACAGCAATACAATCGACTATATCGTTCGGTACAAGTTTTGTTGTCAACAAGTGAACATATTATTTATTCAAAATTGTTTTATTTTTTTTTTAAAATTCTTTATCGAAATTATTAAAAATACCTAACCCATATTTAGTGCATTAATTAGAATTTCCAGGGAAAAAACATTTTGTTTTTTTTAGGGTTTTATGGGACATTTACATTCCCATTCCCATTTATTGTCAATTCGATCTCGTATTAGTATTATTTTTCGGCAGAAACAATTTTGCGCGTGTTACGGCAAGTGTACAAGCTAGCTGGGTACCAACAATATTATTGACAGCCGGTGGAAAAACTGTAATTGCAATAAATCGCCATCGCCGAACCGATGGGTCGCAGTAAAATACGTTTTTTAAAGGGGCGAATTTAAATATTATTATTAATACCGAACACCGTGATTGCCGTGTGTGACAATTCAATTGTCTTTAGACGAGGGTTCCCTACTGCGGTTTACAACTGAATAACAGTACTATAATAATAATATATTCTAATCCGGGGTCCGCGTGACTTCCGAAGTTACCGAAATTTGTCTTGTAATCTCGTCGCCAAGTAATAGTTTAGGCCGGTGCCTACCTACCTAGTTAGCGGCTGATAGACACAAGTTTCGGGATGACTGCTTTAGATATTAATGGAGTTCTAGAGATGATAATATTGCTCGTTTCCCTTGGGGGATGCTGGGTGAACGGGGTCGCGTATTCACTGATTTACGGCCGACGGCAAAATATCTATTATAATATTAAATCGTCGTTGTCGATTCGAATTTCCCGGCCGATTAAAATGATATTTATACATTCTCGGCGAAGATTAATAATCGGCAATTAGATTTAGATAAAAAATAGAAATAGTTAATTTGTTCCGAAAAAACCAATTGTAAAACTAATTACAATGCGTGTAAGCGATTAGATAAAACAGACAATTGCCAAGTAACTCAATAAATACTAATTACGATTTAATACGATTCTAGTATATTGTCTAAGATTTAATAATTTATTGCAGATAATTTAATTCCCGTTTATCTGGATACGAAAAAAATATAGAAAACATACTGGTCTAGATAAAACACAATGCGCCGAATATAATAATATTTTTATTATGAAACGTAGTTCAGCTTTCACCGGGTAAAAAAAAAAAAAAAAAAAAAAAAAAATGAACGGTTCACGGCGGTATTATACACAATTCGGATTATTCGATATTATTTGAAAAAGGGACGCGTAGACGAATGGATCTGCTCCAATCGCAGCAAGGAACGGATATATACATGTATAAATAAATATATTATTTTTTTGCAAGTCTAAAAGTCTTTTTTTTTTTTAAATATTTTTTTTCCGATGCTCGAACGCTGATTATATTATTGAAAAAAAAACGCAGAAAAACTGCCATTGTCACGCCGGCGATCGGTTCGAATAATTCGCGCCGGTCGACGCGTCTCGCCGACGTCGTCGTCGTTTACCCGCGAGACATCCGACCGCCGGATTTAAAACAAAAATAATAGTAACAATATAAATAATATCATTTCCGTGTATGACGTAAAATACGCGCAAAAAAAAAAAAAAAAATACAAACCGAAGAAATATTACAAACGCGTCGACATTGTAAAACTGTCGTTTGCATCACGGGATTTTAATTTAAACGCATAGGTTCGGTCGATCGAGCAAAATCAAAAAATGATGTCGCCGTCGTTGACACTATAAAACCCGGTAGTCGAATAATAACGTGCGCGACCTATTCAAAATGCACGTTACGACATTACACCTATTCGTATATCATTTTCACTCGGTTGTGCTGCATTAACGATACAATTATTTGGTTTAGTGTTTTATTTATTAATGACTTATTCGTGCCGTTCGTACTGTGTCGTGTTAGGCAAAGTGGTGTTTTTTCGAAAGTCGCTCTGCAAAAAAAAAGACATTCTAATTTCTTTTTATGTTCACCGTGCACATTGCCCAATTGGTTACTTCACAGTTACAAAGCGGGTATATGTATGTTCGTCTTTTTATTATTACTCCATGCCACGGAGTCAGAGTAAATTTTTTAATTTTGAGTAAATATCGTTTTAATATTAAAAATTTACGATTCATTCAACACAATGCGTCGGTTTTTGCCGGTAAGGTTAGGATGCCTGTTGTGTAATTATTTAAGTAGATACTAAATAGTTTTGTACATTCTTATTCCGTTTTCGTATTTGTTCGCAATTGCAGTCTCCGCATACAAACGTCAAGTTTGATTAATTTACGTTTTTATTAAAACGGAATTGTTATTTTTTCTTTTTTATTTCGTTCCTTAGTTTAATTATTCCCGAAGAATAAATCCTCTATTGTTTAAATGTATAATAATACTGTTATAGTGTCCATCAAATTTCGTTTCTTATTTTTCGATTCGATCGCAACGAATCACAGTCGACGCGTAGGTTCGTATATTGTTTTTATACGATTTTATTGCGGTATACTGCAATATTGTTGTCTATATAAATTTTTATGACGGTATTAAGCAATATTATATTAAATACGATAGTAGGCATCGCTGATTATAATACCCTGTCGACAAATAACAAATTTACATGGGTTATAAAAAGGGTAAATATACATATATATATATATATATATATATATATGTAAAAAAAAAAAAAAGTGTTTGAAGAAAAAAAATAAAACCAAAATAATACCAACAATATGTGGGCTACATTGTTGTAAATAAGAATTCGGATATTGTATAGTGTTATTTAATTTTTATCTGAAAGCAACGGCAAATCATTGAGAACGAAAAAAACGTTTCCGTGCGAAGTTCGGTTAAACGTGTTTTGATAAATTTCAATTGAATATTGTATTTCTTTGTAACTACGAAATAAATTACGATTCTTTGTGTTTTCGACAAATATCAACAAACATTTGAAATTCAAAAGCTAATAAATACATTTACAACACAAAAAAAGAAAACTAAACAAATTACATGTCATGAACACTTATTGTCGAAAAATCGTTTTATCTCAATTTGGGTACCTACGGTTAGGGCGTAAATCAAAAAAAAATTATGATGATATTTATAAAACACGACTTTATCTAGGGCAGTAGTTCCTAAATTTTTAGACACTATAGATCACTTAGAGAATTTTGATAAGACGCGGATTACCTCGATTTGTTGATGACATTTTGTTTTTTTTGTTCATGCTAATGACATTTTTCCTTTATGAAATTATGCTAACCAATGTGCAAAACAAACTTGTTGTGCTTGAGTTTCATTGACGAGTTTGGATATTTTGTATTGGATGCTGTTACTCAAAGCTATAACTCTATGATGAACCCTATAACTTTTTTTTTTTTTTTTAAACTGCAGTATAGGCTATTTGTTATTCTTGAATATTCTCGTCCCGTTCGAGTAAATTTAAAAATTTAAAATCAATTTATCATAATAGCGTAACGTTACTATCTATTATGACTGTCACGATGGATTATACAAATTCTAAAATCATTGTGAAAGGGAAGTTTTTCTGTTTTACGCGATCATGTTTTTGAACAATAATTACACGATTTTTGCGACCCTCGCACCGAAATGTTTTTATTACCAGGGAACATTACACATTTCCTCTAAATATAGTCTTTAATCGTTATTCTATATATTATGTATAACTCGCCCCACTCTCGAAAATAAATCCTAGTCACGACGTTAAATCGTGTTAAATTAATGATTTTAATGTAAAACAACTGTGATAATATATTCCCAATAGTTTCCAAAATAGGAGAAACACATGAGTTAATATTTAATTCATCTCGGGGGAAGGTTTCATCTGTGGCAGGAGAACTCTGGGCCCTCTCCGGGTTCCGCCACGCATCTAGAGACTTACACATATTTATAGGAGAATTATTACAAATACGCAACAAGTCGCTACAATTAGTTATAAGACGGCTTGCGATTAGCATTCCAACTATCCCCATTTCAGTACAACTTTACTTAATACTAATTAATCGTATAAAAACGAAAATATTTGTTACCATTATAATTATGTTGATAAGGTCAGAAGATATACCGATTTAGAAATATGTTTATGCATTTATAAATTTCACGCTGTCACATTTTGTACACTCAATAATTTATACTATACGTTACCTTACTCAATATTCAATAATATATATTATTCGTATTTTAATTTTTCATTTTAATGCGAAAAACTCGAATATTTTTTTTTTTAGATAACCTAAAAAAAGGTTGCCACCCATTACATATTCCAGGGAGGGATGTTGCCACGTTTCCGACTCTCTTAAATACGACCCGGGTCTACGCCGTGTTAACTATCGGTTAACACGACGTCGACGGTCGGAAATAGGTAGGAAGTTTAGGCCCCGGATAGCTCATTGGTAGAGCAATCACCCGGCAATCACAAGAGACTCCCGGATGCATGTTTTGCATAATTATGTAGGCGCTCTCAGAACCACCAATTGGCTGGATCGCACATCTCCGCACGCCTAGTCGATGAAAAACCCTGTTGGCTCAAACCTGACAGGAAGCGTCAGGGAACATAGTGGCCCAAGTGTAAACCTAAACCGGCCGAAACCTACTGCTCTGTCAATGATATCCCACCGAGTGGGATTAGCTAATTCAGAGGGAAAATTGAGAAAAAAAATTGACAGTTGGTCAAAACCCGATAGTTGTTCGAAGAAGTGAGCGGTGCCGAGTGTTACGTTAAAACCCAGTCGGCGAAAAACGACGGAAAAAACACCATAAAAAGAAAAAGGGCAGCGCTTATATGCAGAGCAGTGGTTTGGGAGAGCACCGGCATTTGCGAAATACGGTTGCCGGGTCTCGATTCCCGGTCCGGTCCGTTTTGTCGCACTGGAAATTTAAACTACTCGAATGTTCGTCGAAATGTATTAAATTTGTTAATGCGCGACTGCAGTGTGCTGCAGTTAAGTGCCACGTAAATTATTATTAATAATAATATTATAATAATAAACGTCGGTACGTCTCGGACGGACCACCGCCGCCGCCGCCGGTGTTTAATGCGATTACAAAACCGACGTGTAAAATACTCCGAACGTATATAAAATGCAATATTCACGGCGACGTCGCGAATAAGATAGATATATTATAATGTCAGTAATTATAACGCGAGACGCCCGGTGTCGGACGACGAAATATTCACTTTGGATTAGCGGCTCGTGCTAATAGCACGATAATAATATGTTATAATAATGTAACGACGTGTGTGGAATATAACACGATAATAACCCACATGTGCCGGGTCGCATAAACGTTCGCTCGACTAGACGCCCGGCCGTGATCAGTCCGCGGCATTATTCAAATATTGGTTTACCAATACCTATTATACGGGGTGCGGCGGAGGGCCGGCTGATGAGTTTCGACGAGCTGCAAACAACCGACATTAATGCTCGGAGAAAAACGGTTTGTTTCGTTAAAATAATTACGAAATCCCGTTTTTTTTTTTTCTTTCAATTATGCTCGTGAAAATGAGATTGGGGCCGTCGGCGGCGGTACATTGTCGTGGGCAATCTCTGAAGTTTTGATACGATTTTCGGCACGTTTCGATTGGTCAGGTCGCGATTACTTCGACGTTTCTCTCCGTCAGGTCGTCTATCGTATGGGGGGGAAGGGGGGGGGTTGATGTTTGAAAACCTTATCCTTAAGCAACCACCGGAGGAAAAATGGCACACGCTTAATATCGGGGGACCGTGCCGGCCAGTCCCACGTCACCAGCCCTCAGTAAGACCAACCGCCCGGGGAACGTTTGTCGCAAAACAGCGAGCGAAATTCGACCTGCGCGCGCTCGAGCCCCGAATCGTTAAAACCGCACGTCTCCCAAGTCATGTTCTTCAGCCGTTTCCTCCAACCCGCGCTGCGAATATGTTTCCGACGTCATAACATTCCCAAAGCGACCGCGTGTTTCCGGGCAGAGCGACTCGGCGACCGCTCAATTGCCTCTCTAACCTACTGCACATTTTCGGTGGTTCTTACCGTTCCAGATGCTCCGCGTCCACGTCCGCTTAGGGTACTCCCAGACTTTTTCGATTTCCGAATCCAAAATTTAATAGTGTTAACATTAGGGACAGATTCGTTGCGTGGAATGCCGAGATGTATACGAGGTGCGACAATAAAATAACGAGACTTTTTGAATAAAACCTAAACTATTAACGTTATCTATAAAACGATCATTGAAATATGATAAGAAAACACTTATCTAAAAGTACTATGAACACTGATGGCATCGATTCATTTTCTTATACGTTAGTAGCCTTGTTATTAGTGCGAGTTCGACTATACTGCCGAAAAATGTTAGATATAAAAATCGAACAACATGTGTTAACATTAAATTTCTTGTTAAATTAAAAAAAACTGCCGCGGAATCGTTTCGTATATTATGTGAAGTTTATAGTGAAGAATGTTTATCAAGAGCTCGTGTTTTTGAATGGCACAAAAGGTTTTGTAGTGGAAGGGAGAACGTCGAAGACGATGATCGTTCTGGACGTCCTACCACGTCTTCAACAAACGAAAACGTTGAACAAATCGACAAAATTAATTAATCAATATTATTATAAAGAGGTATTAATTAAATTAAGAGAACGTGTCAGAAAGAAGCGACCGGATCTATGGAAAAATGGCTGGGTTCTTCACCAAGACAATGCTCCAGCTCACAGTGCATTTTCAATTCAACGTTTTTTAACTGAAAAAAAAATTTCCGTACTTCAACATCCCCCGTACTCGCCAGACCTTGCTCCTTGTGACTTCTTCTTATTTCCTTCTTATTTCTTTTCCCATTTTCAAACAGTTGATGACGTAAAAATGAAAACGGCAGAACTTCTAAAAGGGCTGAATGAAAGCAATTGGCAACACTGTTTTCAAGAATGGCAGCGACGTATGCAACAGTGTATTGATGCTGAGAAAAGGTACTTTGAAGGTGATAATCATTAAATTATAACATTTTTAAAATAAACAACTTTTATTCAAAAAGTCTCGTTATTTTATTGTCGCACCTCGTAAGACGAGAATCCCTTTGTGTAGCAATCGCGGAATAATTATTTTCAAAATACGCGCAAACGACGAAACCTCGACGTACACCTGTCCAGACCATGATTACGACTAAGAACAGCATAACCGTGTTATTCAAAAATGAACCCTTATATAGGCCTGGGTTTATCATATCTTAAACTAATGATTTCGTTTAACTCATCAGTCGGCTCTGCCTGTATATTATTTTTAGCGCTGGGATTCTGATGCGATTGCATATTTTTTCCCTGGCGTTCCAAAACGCAGGTCCGTCAGTAGTAAATATTCGTATGGGCGATACTGGATATTTCATTTGTAATTTTTATCTTGCATATTTTATCACATTTAATCTAAAACGCATTTTTAGGACATTATTTGAATGGGTTTTACGGCATTTTCTTAGTTTTTAGAGCATTTATGACAATTTTATAATACGGTGAACGTACATTTGCGATTATAGGTGGGTCTACATCAAACGCAACCCTGCTCGTCGAGCAGGCCAGCAAAAAAAATAAAAAAATAAAAAATCAAAACATTAAATTGCATTTTTAAAATTATTGTTTCAGAATGGATGATTAAAAAAATGTTAAGAAGTAATAAAGTCAGAGAAGATATTATACAATAAATGACGTAAAATGCTATTTAAAATAATAATAATAATAAAAAAAAAAATAGACACTTATATTACATTTTTTTTTACTGTTTAAGATATTATAAATAAATTTTAAAACATCTGTGTAGTGCATTTATTGAGTTTATTAAGGAATTTTTGCATTTTTTGCGATCTTTTAGGGCATTGAAATCCCAGCCCTCACAATTATATTGGAATTACCTATAGCTCAATCGGTTTATCAAAAAATTAAGCGATATCGTTTTTTTTTTCAACTGAAATCCGATTATGATCAATAGATGACTTTTATTTTTTATACAATCTCGTAACTCGATTTTGGAGACGATTATTATTATTATCTAGATTGGGTATAGAAACACGAAATTTTCGACAAAGTTTTCATATGGATGCGTAATAAGATGGAGATCTTATTGAGATCGACGGATACTTGAACATTTTACCCCATCGCACGCAAAATTCTGGTCGTTAAAATACGTAAATTGCTTCCTTTGGTGAGACGGACGAATAGAAAAAAAAAAAATTATTCTTGTTATTTTACATCCACGTAAATTGTGACGGACAATGACTTGCTGGGGGAGTTGCTGTTAATCAACAGCTAGCCCGTATGTGACCGAGTCACCTAATTATATACAAAATTGAAACTCTGTACGTTAGACCGTTATAAAAATCAATGCAGTTTTACTGCAATCATGATGAAAATTGTTAAATTCGACGTCCAAAACAAGAGTAAGGCCGCCGTTTACAGATTATCGCGAAATTTAACTTCTAAACTTTAGAGGTCCAGTGAGTGCGTCCCGCGTTCATTTAAATTTTCGATAACGTTTCCGTCACGTTCGAACGTAAAAACATACGAGAGTTCGCGAAATTATTTCCCCGTCTGTCCCCGTCCTCTCTTAAACGATCTCCGAATCCGTCATTGCACCTCCCGGTCATAATATACGGTTCGACGAGTTCTTCAGCACGGCGTGATCGCGAGATTTGTACGGGAACGTGCGCAATATGCAAGTATAGGCGGACCGTCGGGCGGCGGATGTGAGGGCGTTTATTTGCCGGTCTTTTTCGGCCACGTTTCGAAATGATATCGACGTAGAACATTTGGTATTGCGTTTTGTACTGCCGCAGTGTGTTTGTTCAATAAAACGCACACGTTGCCCGGAGCGGAAACCTTAGCGAGAGACTTATTGCGTATTGTATATGATAATAATAATAGTAATAATCATAATAATAATATGTAGACGTTGTACTAGAATTTTTGAAATCTCAACGCCGTTAATTATTACGTTTATCGAACACGATTGCGTAAAAATGATGTATATATTATTCCCTAAAAACTATCGAAAAACGCTTTAAATAATGGCCAAAAAATATTCCTAACCTAAAAAAAAAAAAATGGCTTTTACCGCAGTAATGTCCTTAAACATTTTTCGATTTTTATAGTGCCGCAAGAATAACTTATGGCGACCCCCCCCCATAGTATCATAGAGTTTTGGAATCCACATTCATCGAAATAGAATTTTTTCTAAAAAAAAAACTCGACGATTTCACGCAGCCATTAATCATTTAAAAGTCGCCAGAATTAAATTTTACCACATCTAAAAAATACTCATTCAAGTGTTATGAATTCGGCGAAAATTTCAGCTCTCTACGAATATTTTTAACGGGATTCAAAAAAAAAAAAAAACAATATATTCCCATTTTTCCTATGGGAAGGTAACTACAAGGAAAAACAGAAGATTATCATTTGATTGCGTCGATTAGACAAATATTTCTACCAGAAACCATTCTACTGATGGGTGAAACAGAAGGTACTGTAAATATGTTATTCACAGACGGGGAAAAATAATGCAAATAAAAAACCACTACAACATTTCTGGCATCGCTCAGAATCTAATAGGGTTTTTAGGATTTGAGAAAATTAAAAAAAAAATGTTTTTATAAACTTAAAATTTACTTCATCTCCTTGTTAAGCGATTATATTAGATTATAAAAAATAATAAAGATTTTCATTGTCGGTCGACGCTGATTTAAACGATTAAAATCAAACGATTTAATATCAACAAGAGGTTGAAAATGTCAAATATAACGTTTCTCGAACCGACGGCATTTTAAAAAATTATCGTCATTATTAGGGCACGGATTTTTATATAAATAAGTAATATGAATGACTAAATATTTTTTAATTATGATTAAAAATAAGCACGTTTTATGAACACCCCGAATTGAACGTGACTTTTGTTATTTTACGTATATTCGCATATTTTTGAATATTTTCTAAATAAGTAAATATTTCGTATTTCGAAATTATTTTCTATCGTCTTGTATAAATAGACGACGTCGTAATAAATAAGATAAGATGCAGGGCGGGGCGTGGTTACTTTCTTATCTGAAACTCTCGCCACTAAACGGCTTTTAATAGTAGACCGTTGGTTTATGGCTTGTTGGAAAGCACGTTATCTAAGATTTTTTTTATAACTAGTTGAGTGTCAACAATGCAGTGGACAAAAAGCAAGAGCGTGCGTTCCCCGTGGAGGCCTACTTTTCTTTCAGCCGTTCGATCATCGCAACTCGGCGTGCTTTCAGAAACCATTTCGATATCGCACCTGCAGGTCGTGTGCCTGATCGGAAATCGATTTGTTTGCGGGTGGACACGTTCACGTACGATACCGGTAGTGTGCAGAAGAAACATAATGGACCTTCCAGAACCATTGAAGGGAACGGAAGAGCAGTTACGGTCAATTCTGAACGTTCGTTCAGCATGATTGTGGATTTTTTTCTGCTCAAATTTAAAGAAATGAATGTAGGGGAAATGTGGTTTCAAAAGGATAGCGCCACGGCTCACACGGCAATAAGGTCAATCTTGCGTGAACACTTCCCCGAACGGCTCATAATCTTTCTTAGAGGCGATCTTCAATGGCCAGCACGATCACCAGATTTAGCCCCATGCGATTTTTTCCTGCGGGGCTACCTTAAATCGTTGGTATACACGGATCGTCCAAAGATCCTTCGTCATCTCAAAAACAATATTTGTGCTGCTTATTGCCGACATAAGCACACATATGCTGGAAAAAGTGGAGAGAAATTTCAAATTCCGACTATCTCAGTGCGTTGACGAAAACGGTGGCCACGTTCGAGATGTAGTATTTAAAACCAAATAAAATAATACTTTAAATGTACCCCTATACACAGAAAAAAATAATTAAATCAATATTGCCAATACTTTTTGTGTTATGATTTTTTAAAATAAGGGAGTAACCACGCCCCACCCTGTAGATTACAATTTTCAGTGTATCCATATCGGTTAGACAGTCTAGTTTCTCTTAGGTACCAGTACAGTTTATACAGTTGTTTTGGTTCGTAAATTTGTGTTCATTACATTGTAATTTGTACGTATGTATATACATGTAACATATGTAAAATACAAATTGTCTTGTAAAATACTTCACGGTTTATAATACATATTTTGGTATGAAATAATTTAATCATATTCTTGAACTATAATTATATTAATATAATATATTTAGCTCATCGTATGCAGGCATTTACACGAGCAAGTTGGTATTAGTTTATACCGTACACGTGTATATATATAATACTATAGCTGACTCGTCGATGCTTTTCTATTGTCATATATTGCTGTCGCTAGATTACCATGTGTTATTGTCCTGCTCACGTCACTATTCAAAAAATAATAAGTGGAAAGTGGGTAGTGCACCTTCGGCGGACTGAAAGCTTTCTAATTTGTCATTTCACCCGCTAATCAACAAAAATAATTTAAGGCGCAATTCAATCAAGTTAACAATTTAACGTCAAACAAATATATATATTTTTTTTTTTTTGTGCTGTAACATCTTCATCTCGTTCATTGCAATGCTTTGTGCTATACGACATTTGTCGTTTTGTTGTGTGGCACGTAAACAAACAAAGCTGATGGTTTTACGTGTTTTTACTTACTGCAGTAGATACAGCACAAGGATTGCACAAGAATAATAGAAATAACGGTTCAATCGACGAAAACAATTAGATATTTGATAATAACTAAAAACCGAATTTTTATACGAAATACGAATATGGTATTCAATAGGGTGTGGGATTTTAATAGCACTAAGAACGTTCCCTGGATAATGCGGGACATTTGGCGAATTATCGCTTACGAATCGCTCCGGTAGTTTTTTTAGTCTATTAATCGTATACGGACACACAGACATTTATATACGTATGTACAGAGTTATTCAAAATGATTCATCCTATTTAAAATATATATATAAAATGGTTAATTATACATGTTAATCTTATCAAATTATATACCGATTAATGGAGGGTATTTCCAAGTTGTAGAATGTCATTAATTCACGGTTTCAACGTTATCACTAACGGTAAAGTAAATTTCCGCAAATATGTCGACCGGACAGTACAAAGCGTTCGGTGTGTTGCGATTTTCGAAGTGTGAATCGGTAATGACCGTGTAACGCGATTTTCGTCGTCGTCGTGGGATCGATGGCACCGATTGCTTAGAGCGTATTCCGACGGCAAACAGTTTGAAGAATTTAGGTGTTTGTGCAAAGGAAAAAAGCACAGACCGACCTCGTGTACACGATGATAATTCGGAAAGGATTAGAGAGAGTTTTCAGTGCAAGTCGATAACTGGAAATTCCACAAACAACTGTTTGACCCGTTTTCAGACGGCGTTTGACTATGAAACCATATGGGTTGCAATTGTTGTAGGTTTAAAGCCTACCGTTAGACTTTCGTTTAGCATTTTTATACGGGAGGTTATGCAGGATGTAAATTATGCTGCTCGTTTAGTTTTCAGCAACGAAGGAACCTTCCACTTATGTTGTAATGTGAACCGTCACAGCGTTCGCGTATGGAGTACGATGAACCCTCATGTTATAATCGAACACGGGCGTGACTCGCCTAAAGTTAACGCGTTCTACGCCAAGTCAAAGACACGGGTGTATGGCCCCTTTTTATTTTTTATCGAACACACGGTATAAATGGTAGATCATTTTTAGAAATGCTTCAAACCTGGCCACTCGCCCGATTAAACAATGATTCCGATTAATTAATTACATTTCATTAAACTTTACGTATTTTTTTTTTCTTTTGTTTGGTATATTGTTCTAAACCCGAAAAATAAAAATTTTTAAACGGGACTAATCATTTCGAATAACCCCGGATACAGATAGTATATTATTCGTATAATAAACCGCGGAGGAATTACATCGGTCGAGGAGTGAGCGTACCCATATTCATATATATATATATATATATATCAGCTATAATCGTGACGAAACTACGCGTTCTCTGGGTACGCGGCGTCTGGGCTTAATTTATGTTTGCCGTTCGGAGACGCGGCGCCCCGGCGTATCGTAACGCAATGGATTTCGCCGCGTACAAAGTAAACTCGTACGTACCGGCGTAATGCTCACGTACGGCGGCGTCGGCGTCGGCAACGGGGGGGGGGGGAGGCCCCCGGTACGTTATTATTAAACGTATCGGGCGGTATTAACGCATCATAGTCGTGTAATATTAACGCATCATAGCCGTGTATAATATTAACGCATAGCCGTGTATAATATTAACGCCGGCATACGGATATTATTATTATTATTATTATTATTATTAAACGGGCCGCGTTATTGGGTTCGAAAATTAACCGCGACTACAAACGGTCGTGCGCGCGCATATATGTGTGCGGTATGTATTATTATTTTCTCCCGTGCCTTTTATCATAATACCGGGGCCGGAACGTACCGAAAACGATTGGCGGGCGAGATTATAAATTAATACCCGCACACACCCACCTGCCGGTGTTATAATATAATAATACCGATCGTTACCCGCCGACAGTCGTTCCAATGATATTACGTTTGTAATGTAAAGTCGTGACGTTATTGCCGGAACCGTTTACGAATTAAACCGTTTGTTCTTTTCTTTTTTTTTTTTTTTGCTTATACATATCTGCATATATATAGGCTTTACTATGACCCCAGTGCCGAATTAGTAATTAATCATACGATTACGTCTCACTATCCGAAAACCTGAATTCAATTCCAATGTCGTCCAAACGAAATATTTATTGTGTCATCGGAATTACGTCCGCGCCGTACTGCAGTGAAATTTCGCACGGGATACCGTTTCGACAAAGGAATGAGCAAGCGGCTGTTTTGGATTTATTTTGTCGACCGTAATATTATACACTAGCATACCCGTCGTGGCTCCGCCCGAGCGTGAGTGTGACCAATCACAGGGAATGAGTAGGTCGCAAATAAATCTAGAACGTTCCAGAAATTATTCGGAAAACATTTTTATTAATGTACTGTATCCTAAGGAAAAAAAAAAAATGAAATGTACTAAACGGCAGTAAAATGAATTGATTCACTGGATTTCCGGTTCTGGAGAGAGCTGCGTATGGCTGACCGCGCGGTAAACGATCTTCGCGCAGATCGACCGCCACACGTGCCAACGTCTGCCCTTGCGACTCATTGATGGCGACCGCGAAAGAGACTCTAACTGGAAATCGCACTCTTTTGAACTCGACCGTCAAGTCGGAAGGAATCAACGGAATAATAGCAAGCTCCCCGGCGGCCGGACCCGTAAGAATTGTAGTTTCGATCGCATTAACTTGCACACTAAATGCCGTAACTGGCAACCGCAAGATACGATCGTTAAGGAGGCATGGCCATTAGTGTAGCGTGCGGTGTGACGCATACCCCGTTACAACTCGCTCTGAATTTAAAAATTGTTTATTGGTGTTTTATTTATTAACAGTTATAAACTGTTGAATAGCCCCTATGTCATTTCTCGCGTCATAAACAGGCTAATAAATATAAAAATTTCAGCCAAATCGGTTTAATAGTTTCGCAGTTTACCCCGAACATACAAACAAACGCTATCATTTTATATATTAGTACATAGATAATAACTAATTATTAATTGACTTTATCGGACTACAGTTATGCCCGAAACCTTCTCTGTGATGTTCTCTTTGATTTAAAAAAGAAAAACTGCAAGACCATTCATTAAGTAATTTCGGAGTTTACCCCGAACGTACAAACAAACGCTATCATTTTGTATATTGGTTTAGATGTGGGCAATAGTTTAAAATTAACGCGTACCGAAACAAATTGTATTAACCATTACGTATAATGACATCTTGGGTGTAGGTTTGATATTTTATAACTACAATATTACCAACGAACGAAATGGAATTTTCCCGTAAAATATTAGACCAGATGGTTTTTTTTTTTTTTTTAATAAATATATATATTGTATAGTTTCGGTTTTTTATCCTATATCAAACTTAAGTTTCGATTACCGGTAGATGTTCGACGAGAAAAGTCAACAACGGCGACGCGCACAAACATTATGTGGACAAGGCCGCGTGAAAACGATCCCGTTAGTTCCCCTATTCTGTCGGATCGAGTGTCGCACGACAACAAATCCAAACCTGAAAGTTGTTTGGTTTTTTTTTAAATTTTTTTTTTACCGGAAACGAACATTTCCCAAAATCAAAACGCTCGATATAAACGAGAAAATTCGACGTGTACCCGTCGTCCAGATTATGAAACGTGCTGTCGAAGGATAACGTTATATACAGTTGATGAGATGCAAATAATTATTGACAAAGTTATGAGTCACGAAACGGAAAAGTTTACGTAATCATGATAAATCACCATCGTATAGTTTCGTTAAACATGTATAATAACTTTATCGACTTATCGATTATAGGACCATAATTGTCCCTTATAGTTTACATTTATGTTATTATTTGTTCGGTGTACATTTCAATCGTAAATCAAGTAATATAAAAATATAGACAAATTGCTACACCTATGAAAACCTGTGTGTTTGGCGCGCCACTCGTCTCGCAAACTGTTTATAATTTCATAATATATTCCTTTCTAATGAAATTGTTAGGTAATATTATTTTTTACACCATGTGGGCGCGCTTTAAGGCACTTTAGTGACAATAATTAAAGCGCGCCAAGACAAAATCTTAAGCGGACCGATAATATTGTTACTTAAAATGACGAAAGAAAAGATTAGGTTCCTCTTCGGCACACCACTTCTCTTCACTTAAATCACTGCAATACGTAACGGTTCGATTTTATTCTGCGATAAATCACTTGAATTTCGTCTTCTCGTTGTCCTAACCGAACATTTTTATCGCAAAATATAATTGGAACGTCACGGGCGGCGGCGGCGGCGGCGGCGGCGGCGACGTACTGTACAAAGTGTAAGAGACGAGGGCCACTCGTCACCGCGGTGGCGCCCTGTCCCCGCGACAACGTCAAGACGACGACGGGCCCGGCGGCGCGAGAGACGGGAATTTCGCGGCGAACACTTGTGGGGCCGAGTGCGGCTAAAACGCGTATGGTATACAGGGCGCACGGCGGGGCGGTCTCGCGGAAACGCGGCCGGGTCGAGCGCGCGAGCGTGGCGGAAAATCACCGGCGTTTTGCCCGGGCCCGGCGGTAGATAATAATAATTGGCGCGCCGCCACAGAGCCCGCAGTCGTGTGTACTCGCCGCCGCCGCCACACACTCGAGACCTTTAAATTAAAATGTTACCCTTTTGCCCGGTTTCCTGTGCCGTGCCACGACGCCGAGACGAGTGCCCGTAGCCATTGTATTTATACGTATATAATTATTATAACAATAATAATAATAATAATAATACTCGAGCTTGTCGACAAAATTCACCGTCGTCGTCGTCGTCGCCGTCGTGGACCCCTCGAGACCATCATCGGACTGGGATTATTCACCGTCATTTTTCCACTACCGTTCGTCACTTGCAGCGTGCCGTTGGCCCGACGGTGGAAATTGTACAGAAAAACAAAAAAAAAAGACGGACACGCTATGCACCGCAGTTGGGGGAACGTTGTGGCTGTGTCGGGAAGGCGAAACGGACGGACCAGAGGTTCCGAAACTATTCACAATACGACTCATTTTGGAATTTTTTTTTTTTTTTTTTTGGTATTTCGATGACCCACCACATACTACTGACCTGCATTTTTATTAAAATTATTTATAACTTTACGGTATTCATGTGCAAATTAAATTTATTCATGTCAAAAATAATTTTAGTTTTCTTCTGGAAAAAAAAAAAAAAAATTTAAAAATTAAACGTAGCCCATCAATAGTCCCACAATTTGGGAACCTCTAGTATAGACGATAATTGAATTTATATCCTTACGCGATTCTGAGCAATGTTCAGTTCATTGTGATCCGATTTTTCAAGATCAAAATGACGCTTATAAAACAAAATAATTACAACATTACCCTCGAGATTTGTTTGCTATTAGGTATACTAATTTTATGATTATTGTCAAATTTCAGCCAAAACAGTCTATTTATATAAATACGAAAAATAAAATATTAAATGCAAGACAATTCGTCGTCTGCGCCAACAAGGCCTCATATAATGTGTTGTGTACATTTTAGGTCTAATCGATTATTTTTCATAGATTTACAATCAAAAGAAAAGAAAAAAAAAATTTGAAAATAATGAATCGATTGCTGAAAAATGTTCCTCCTAGTTTTCCCCGCTTATTAAGAATACCGTTAACGAAAATCGAAAAAAAAAAAAAAAAATTACTTCTTCAATGCGGACCAACAAGATCAAAAACTTTCTGAAAAAAACGCTACACTCGAAAATCGGAACAGGTATGTCTGGTAGAAAAGTGGTTAAAGGATAAAAAAAGAAAGAAAGAAAAAAAAACAAACAAACAAACACATCATAGTAAAACCAATACACTGTTCGTTTCGCTCAGTGTCTTAAACGGCACACACGTAATTTACTATTATTATGTGCCCGCGCCCAATAATATTACGTGACGAGAATACCGAAATTCGATAAAAATAACGTAGGTATGGGGTAGCGTATCGCATCGACCAATCTTTAGTTTTCCGGGCAGAAGCAAATGCCAATATTTTCCGTAATAATAACGATTTATTGACCGTCTTCGGTAATACATTTTAACAATAGGTGTAATAAAAAATATTGCTAAAACGGCCCGAGTAATAATAAGTTGAAGGTATAAAATATGATAATAGATAAATTAGATACCCAATACGTAATAACGAACGCAGTAGGTAATAATTAATATCGGCTATATTCGTATCGTATTATGGTTTCCTATACGATATATTGATAAAAAAGATTATGGATTGTTCGCAATATGGTTGAACGTTATTCTGTTATTTAATATAAGATTTACAATTACCGTTAACAATATGTGAATTGGGACTTTATTTAATAGGGTTCAGACCGCCTTGACAGTCGTTAAATTTAACTTACGTTTGTTGATAAAATCGGTTAGTGCCACCGCCGCCGTCGAGTTTCCACCCTTACGGTTTCGTATTATTTTTCGCAATGTTATTTTATGCTCCGTATACGATTTGAACACAAATGTAAATAATTTGTTTAAACGCCATAATCGTGAAAAATAATATGTTATCGAGTAGTAATAATCTGCAAGTTCAATAACCGAAAATTTCCGGCGATTTTCTACCTGATTCCCCCCCCCCCCGTTATTATTGTTGTTTTATTTTTGAATTTAACCAAATTTCGATAAAGTTTATTTATATTTCTGTGGTTTTAAAACAATGTCTCTGTTTTTAATCGTAACTACAATAACCCAAATCAATGGGAGTTTAAACAAATTACAGCGGTTTCACGGTACAAAACGGAGAAATTATTTTTTGAAAACACAAAAATAATAAAAATAATAAAAAAAATGAAGAAATATTTTTCGACATTTAAAAATAGGCTTAAACTAGGGCAGAGTAGGTAAGAAAATCACGGAGGGATTTTTGTTTTGAAAATTTTCGTTTTAGAATCCGCAAATTATACATAAAATATCCGGTTGTCGAACCAATCATTGGAATACAAAAAAAAAAATGTTCAATCGACAACAGAACAGTTAAAAATTTTCGCGATAAGCCATTTTCGGACTCGGAAACACGTTGAAACCATTAAATACCGCGGGTGGGGGGGAAAAAACAAAGAAATTTGTGATTATAACCGAACAGGCGAAAGGAAAAAGAAAAAAAAAAAATTTATATTGCACAAGCATATATTTTACTGCGGATAAAACAATTAACCGACAAGCGAATTGCGTAGCTCTGGCACAAAGACATTGAGCGTTTTCAATTAGCGTTTCCGCGCAGTATATCTATTACCTATAGTTAATTAACAATATTAATTGAAACCGTTGTAATAGTGTTATTATTAATCGAAATAGAACAATTCGCCCTAATAAAATTTATCAATAAATAGGCAATAGTTTTATATTCGACAATTGTTTCGCCGGGAACACCGTATACGAATTAATCAGCGTCGGTATAACGGGATGATGGCTGCGGTTTTGTTGCCGCCTCTCAAAATTATGTAACACGCGTAAATGTGCCGTCTTTATATATATATATAAATTTCTTCTTCTTTATTTTTATCTCTTTTTATAACGGAAATCGGCAGTTTATTATTATTTCTAATGCCGAGAACGAAATGTATTATATACTCGGGTAATTACTGCGGGCGGCGGGCAATCCGGGAACAGTTTAAACCGATCGGGATCGGCAATGACGAGAATGGCAATACCATATAAAAGTAACGGTTTTCGTTATACGCGAAATGCCAATCCAGTTAATAAAAAAAAAAAAAAAAAAAAAAATACAAAATAAAGTACCGGTAAAATATTAATCGTAATCGGCTTTGAAATTATTATTATTATTATTATTATTATACCGTTGACAATTTTTCGGATCCGCAGTTACCTAGTACCGATTAGATAGATACTTTTCCCGTATATTATTATATTTTATACATTTATACTCAGTCGCTAAGCACCGACGGTTTTCGTCTTAAGTCGGACGGCCGAATCGACTTTGCGAAACTTTATCGAACAGATCTGCTTAAGTTTTCGCGAAACGTCGGTTTGGCCTCCTAGCTGTACGTTTATTTATATAAACTATACTAATAACGAAAACTGTCATATTTGGTTACTCGTTTTTGTCATTCCGCAGTGGTCGTGCCGCACTGTAATAAATATTGCATGTACCGTTAAAAGGCGGTGTTCCCGTATAACTCACGATTATATTATAATACACACACACGCGCCGTAAGAATCTCGTCGCGCACAAGACGTGATTAAACCTCTCTTCCGCCCTACGCGAACTTTCGGTGGCGTAATTGTGGGCTGCCAAGATGAGAAAAAGTTATCGTTTTGCCGCTAACCGTCCCCCTCAAGTATGACAACAGTACGCGTTTTTTAATATTCTAGAACCGACTAAAAATACTTTCGTTTGTTCGATTAAGTTTTGTTGAATTGAGTGATAATTAACACTGTTGACTGCTGACGACGACGCGTCGTCGACAAACCGTATTTGTTTTATGCAGCGGACGTCGACAATCTATTTATTACTTTTCTGACCTCTTCTAATAATACCAACATACAACAAGCCTCCGCACAGAAAAGAGGTTGAAATTAGTCAGTCGTTATTTAAAAAAAACAAAAAGCTAAAAATTAGGAAAATTAAGCACTGATATAAGTAAAGTAGAGTAAAAGAAACCTTTTCGACAGAAACAAATGTTCCGCACAGGGGGTCACCCAAGTCAAACCATGCCGCGGTCAAAGTGTTAATGCCGTTGAATTATTAGTGTTTGATTATTTCGTTTACAATGAATAGAAATATATTTACACCGGCCCTCGTGGTTTCGATTTTGGCGAATTAATTATTATGACCACCTCACCCACTCTGGTTCTAGTTTTTTATCCGGTCAAGCCGCTGTGAACGTCCTTTAACCGGCTGCCCGCACAGTGTTACCGAATGCATTTGTGTATTTGCGTTCGTTGTGTACGGTAATAGAAGACGTTTGATATCACGACGGCGATAATTACAACCGTGGCGGTCGCGAATCAACAAGTGGCCGCGGTTATCACGTTATCGTAACCGTGGTTTAACAACATCACCGACCGCGGTCTTAAAAGATATAACGACTCCTACTCACCAACGCGCGTTCCGTTTAGTCCAACGAATACGTTTAATACTTTGCACTATTTTCACACGTGGGAATAAATAATCTAAAATCGTTTTTTTTCTTTCCATTTTACTACGGCACCGGGAATATAGGCGCTCGTATATAACGTCCGCCGCGTATTCGCAGTCGGGGTTTTTATTATTATTATTATTATTATTATATATATTTTTTTTTTTTTTTTTTTGATTTACGGCGTTTTATTTGTCGAATTTTTACCGCCATAAAAATGTTCGTCAGCCAATAACAAAAGAGCCTATTATAATGCCGAGCGCACCTATATTATATATATATTATTATAATAAAACTGGAAGGGTATAGCGGTAGTTGACGAGGAGAAAAATGAAAACATAAAAGCAGCCCATAAAAATCGAGGGGCTGTATAAATACGCTATTTTCTAATCTATATACGAAACGGATCGTAAAATT
This sequence comes from Tuberolachnus salignus, assembly GCA_956483605.1. Lineage (NCBI taxonomy): Eukaryota > Metazoa > Arthropoda > Insecta > Hemiptera > Aphididae > Tuberolachnus > Tuberolachnus salignus. The sequence continues at coordinate 30,699,936 of OY101435.1, read as the reverse complement.
AACGGCCGAGGTGGCCGGAGTCGTGTCGGTAGTCTTATACGTATACACTATTGTTCGGAATACGCGATCGTTTCCAAAGGCATGGACGTTTTTGTAGTATAAATACTAAAATTATAAAAAAAAATAAAAACAACCCTTATCGAATCGCTAACACCTATATCCCTTGATGATATTTATGACCAGAGTACAGCGTCGACCGCTGACGTTGTTTTTTTTTATTTCAGTTTTCGATTTTAATATAGTTTTATTATTATAAACGAACATCGATTTATTCGGTAACCTCCAATTGTTTGTAATTTTAGTGAATTTCAACTTAAAAGACGAATATAAATAAATTATAACATTTTTATTCGCATAAATAAAATAATAGAAAAAACAAATATTCCAAATAACATTCGTTATAACTCAAAAAAGGCAGGAATATTTTGAAAATTGTATCACTTTCAGAAATTCCTAATACGATAGATAGTTCCTAGTTTGTGTAATTACTGAATTATAATAAAAAAAAATCGAAAAATAACAGAAACAGTAGAAATTGCTGTGTTTTGCCGATTATTATGATAATCACAAATTAACGGAAACCTTGATGTTCGGTGGCAAAGTTGTTCACAGATAGAGAAAACATTAGCACACGCCATCGTAGTAAAACCAAACTAGAAATTACAACATCACACTAATTACGGTACGATTGAGTATATTGTGAAAATGTTTTCTTTCATGTGAATAAAATGTAAAAAGGTTTAGTTCCTGTCGAAAATTACGTTTATAATAATGTTATTTAAACGTACACGAAATAATTATAAAATATATTTCATTTTCTCGGTGCGTATATTTTTGTTTTTTACTTTTCGTTTACTTTTTTGCCGATTTCATATTCATGTGGTATCAATTCTGTAATTGTTTAATATTATTCAAAACGAATTCCTAACGTTTCGAGACTCGAACGGCGTTCTTTTCGCCAAATGTTCCAAAGGAATGTTTACGTTATTCGACTTTATACCATAGTATTAACGGCGGGAAAAAATGACATCTCGTTATTAATAAAAAAATAAAAAATAATATATATATATCTACGTCCCGGTATATTATATTGCGGTCGGCGAAAAGTGTACGATTTCGACATACCTTTACAACTGACAGAGTTGACAGCCCTCGCCCGTATGAATTCCGTAATAATAATATTTTTCCCGGTTATAATATTATTATTACTGCACAGCAGTAGAGGTAGGCGAATGAAATATTCAAATATCCACGGACGTTTTACGCGAATCGTATCTCGTATAGTGTAAACTCGAGTTTGAAATAACAGAAAACAAAAACAAAACGTACAACAGATCAACAGTTTACAGCAGTGATCTCAAACTCAAATAATCTACGGGCCATATATTTTTTCAAAAAAAAAAAATCGTCTGACCAAATTTTAAGTATCCTATTTTTTTACTTCTACGCTAAAAACCGAAGACAAAATGAAGGCAAAGATACATACAAAATCCATTCATCCAAATCACTTAATATATTATGAAATTACTTTTCTTGTAATTACTATTGCCAAAATTATTTATAATAATATAAACAAAGTTGTTGTTTTTTTCACTAATTATCACTAAAATATTATCATTAAAAAAATATGATAAACATTAACTTAAAAAAAAAAAAGAAATTTAAATTAAAATCCAAAAATATCATGATTATTTGTTTATTTTTATTTTTCAGCTGCACTTGAAACTTGACATCTTTTATTTTGTATCAAGCTATCTATATTTGCACAAGAATTTCTTGATACCAAATGTAAAACAAATTGTAATTTGACATTTGAAATTTGATTGCGACATTTCGATTTGTTTAATTTTACGAGAGAAAATAATTGTTCACATACATAAGAGCTACCGAACATGGATAAAATGTTAAAATCAGAAAAGTGTTTCTTCAGTTTTGGATAACTGTTTCCAAGATATTTAAAAATGTCTGGAATTCCAACAGTTTCGAATTTTGATTTTAAAACGGAATTACATTTGCAAATCAATTAACTCGAGTTGTAAATCTTCCCTCACACGTTATACATTTACAGAGAATGGCTCACAAGAAAGTAGAAAATCATCTCTATACTTTTGAAAATCTGCAAGTCTGTTCATAAAATCATTCTTTAGTAATAAAATGTGTGAAATGTATTTTCTACTATCATTACTATCTGTTTTAATGTAGGAAAGTGTACCAAGTTGTTTAATGAAAGTCGAGTCTCCCATAATCGAAGTTTCATCGTAAATGAATGAATTGAGTCGTACACATTTGTGATAACTTTGTTTTTTCCTTGTAATTGTAAGTTGAGAATATTTAAATGTATAGTTATGTACTATGTACTATTGTACTACGTATCATAAATACCGCGTGTCGTGTAATATGCGTTCCGTCATATTAAAATAGTAATTTCAAAGGGCCTAAATGCTGTTGATTTCATTGCAAAGGGACTAGAACACTAGCCCGCTGTCTGTGGACAAAAATTAATAATTTAAAACTGACTGCTCTTTTGCGACGAGCCTGTAGGGATATCTCGAATAGCTTAATTTCTCGACACGAAAACTATCTCCATTCATTCGCTCCCATGTTCCTTAAGTCCTCTTCGACCACGCTAATGCACCTTTACCTAGGACTTCCACGAGGTCTTTTTACCCGATGTTTTCTTTTCTAGTGCCGCTCTAAAGGAATTTCCCTCTCGTATTCTCATTGTACGGTTTAGAAATACGAGACGCAATGTCGTAGTTAAAACGAAAACCCTCGCGGATTCCTCCGGTCGGTTTTAAATTCAAAATCGGATGAATGTTTATATACGGATATTATTTGTCGAGTATGACATGAGATGTTAGAGTATTTGAGCGAACATATTTTGAATACTTTTTATGTGGCGGACATATATATTGAAAATTACTCTGCGCAATGCATTTTAAATATTTTCCTAAAATATTTATATTTGAAATTAAATACAATTTAAAACACTTATTATTTTATTATTCTTGTATTTAATAACAATACTAAATTCGTCCTATATAGATAACGTTTATATATGAAATATATATTATTTTAACATAATATTTATAATTATAGTACTTGCCATTTCGAATTTAAAAATGAACGCGCCACCTATTGATTACCCTATATATTCCCGTCCGTGGTTTCGGATTTTTTTTACTCATGTCCGCACCATAATTTTATAATATCCGATCGTAGGCGTATAGAAAATATTATACAAAATTACACGTGATCAAAATCCGGTATTATTTTCTAGTTGTAAATATTGAAATGAAATCAACGAATCGATGAATATTATTCGTTTTAAGCGAACAATTAGGTATACAGAATCTAAAGTCGACAACAGTAGTAATTTATACGTATATTATTCGTTTGGGTTTCGGTCGACGAAAACTCGGCGAATGCGATAAATCGCCGCCGTGCTCGTATAATAATATTGTACAGGAATATTTTTCGAGTCTTAACAGTCGTTAAAAAAAAAAAAAAAAAATAAAATAAAATAAAAACCCGCGTGTTGTGCACTACCGTCAATTTTTATTTTCTTCCATACCTACCCTCACTCGTTGTTCGGCTCTTTTATATTTTGCTTACTGTATCGAATTCTCGCGTCTCGTAATCTAAGCGTTTATTGATGAAAAGTAACGTCGTAAAATAGTTATGCCGCGGTTAAATAAAGAAAATAAGGAGCGAAACGAATTCAATATCGCATTATGTCCGACCGCCGCCGAATAGCTAACTTTTTTTATTCTTTTTTTCTCCCTTTTTAAAGGGGAAAAAAAAAAAATGTTACGACGATTTTCGGTCGTGCCTAATTCCTAATTCGGAAACGCCTTCGGTACGTCCCTTTGAGCGCCGCCGTTATATTCTGTATTTATCCGACCGATCTCCCGAGACCACGATTGATTGGCGGCAGGTTACGGATAAGCTCGCAATGTCTATAAATACGTCCGTGTATTATAACAAAGCGAATAACTTTGTTCGTATATATTTCATTTAAATCCGAAACAAAATGTACGCCCACGGGACCTAGTGTAATTACACTAACGTCGGCATTTTAGAGTATTTTACGACGTTTCCGGCCCGTTTTCATTATTGAAGTCCCGGCTTCCGTCATATATATATATATATATATATATATATATATATAAATATTTTTTTTAACAAAATCCGTTAATAAAGGTAAAAACATTTTCGGGCCGTCGAACGTAATAATAATATTACCTTGTTTGCTTATTGTTAAAATCCATAAAATCAAATAAAATCGTCCCGGTCTTAGCGGCCCGAACGTGTTTAATGGATTTTTATTACACAAAACCGAAATGTAACGCGACAATTGTATAATGTAGTATTATAGTGAAAACGACCAATGTCTCAGTATTATTCATATCCGTACTTCATTATTCATATATTAATAATTAATCTTACATAAAAAAAAAAAAAAAACGCATTATAAAAAAATTTAATATTTGATATAATCGTTATTGCAGTGAATATTCCGGTATTTCCTACGTATTCCCCGGGGGGGTTTCTCAATAAATAAGAAAACTATAATGAAAAATCAAAAAGTTCCCCGTTTATTGCACCAATTTAATTCAAGGTTTATTCAGATTAGACGCTACACTTGAAAACCGAATCACGATTTTTAGGGAAAAAATGTCGTTTACAGAGAAAAAAATATCACACATAATCAAAATTGTACATAAAAAAAAAAAAAAAAAAAAATGTATCTAAATAAATCAATCTAGATAACTCAGTTATTTATTTTAGACAGCGGTAGGTAAGCCGAATTTGAAATTGCTTTACTGATATCATTAGAATCGTCGTGTTATTTGTTTCGAGATTTGGCCGACTATTAACAGATTAACCCGCCAGTGGCTTTAAATGTCAACGCCACCAAAACGTGTGTACCGTGACGCCACAAAGACGAGTAACAAAACACGTAAAATTCAAGTGGCGGATATCTAGACAATTGCGCGTAAATCATCATCACAAATAGTAAAAGTACTAGTTCCCTATTTATCAATTATAATATAACATTCAATTTCAAATCGTTCGTAACCAAAATCTTGGTATTTGCCGGTACTTGATAGTTAGTTTTCAACGTGAACGTCGTTTAACTATGTAACTACGCAAAACACGTTAATAAATAAAACATTTTTAATAGAAAAAAAAAAAAAAAAAAACCAAACAAACGAACATAAGTGCCGTATAAAAAGTTTAAGGTAAAAACTTTATAGTGATTTTGTTTTTAGATCCGCAGTGGTCGGAGCAAAATTAATTTAATTCATAACGATAAACTGTGTAAAACGGTATTTATGCTCTCATCGTCACCACGCACTACCGTGACGTTAACAACTACTAACAACTATTGTTGTGCAAAATAAACCACTGTATTAATTATTACCGTTCAACTTACTCAACAAATTAATTACGCTTGCATTTCGCGTACCGACCCGATCAATCGCTCTTGCGGTACTCATACCGTAACAGCTGCTTCAGCCGCCATATTAGTCGTACACCGCTAAATTTCTCTCTCGGCGCCCCGATTCGAAGCGATTTTAACGGACGTATTAAAGTCATCAAGTGATCAATTCGTTTGATATTTATGTGTTTTTCGAAGTCGGGTTTAATTCTATCGAAAAATCGTTTCGCCAAACGTATAACATATAAATCAACGAAAATAAAGCCCGGACGTATCGTCATAGACGTTACTGGTTTAAAAAAAAAAAAAAATAATGTTTTACTAAACCTCTAGAAAGTCTAGAAAAATCGTTCAAATAAAATACCGCCGGGCAAAAAATTCGTATATATTTCCACTGTCCAAATGTGTTTTGCGAGTGAGAAAAACAACACGTCTTAGTATCAATAACACAGCATCATCGCCGCGCACGGAATCCAAAATGTATTTTAACAACTCAAATATTTACCTACGTATAATACGCGCAGACTAATAGTCCGCGAGATATTCATTTTGTAAATACCTCCTCGCGGGCACACCGGCGAATTACTAAACATCATATTTGCTACGTACTACACACGGGACGGGGCGGCATTACATTTTTCTATTTTCCTTTTTTTTCTATTTGCGAACGCGCATTCGGTATATACGGACAACCTGCTGAGCGTAATATTGCGCATTACCCCGGCTATATATCATAAACTAATTCCGAAAAACGCAAAGTATAAAAAAAGGGTTAGAAAAAACAAAAAAATGAAATAAGAAACGATGGCAATATTGCAACTGTATGTGTAGCGAGCGGAGTTTCGGCGTTTTATCTTTTCAGAAACATACCTGTGTATGGGTAAAGTGTATTAAACAAAAAAAAGAAAAAGTGTTTCCCGGTTTGCGATATGAGTTTGGAGTTAAAAAAAAAAAAAAAAAAAACGATGTCGAGTAGTGCATTCCCGATAATAATAATAATAATAATATACTTGTGACGACCGGATAAAGTCGTGGTGGAGGGCGAGTTGCCGCCACAGCGGGATTGAATGGAAAACCTATATAGGTGGTTGCGGCGAAAAAAAAAAAAAAAAAAAATTAAAGAAACGAAAGAAATATAAGACCTTTTATAGAGCTCCTCTAAAAAGCCCGACGAGAATAATACGTTATAAATATAAAGGTTCACGAAAGACGCATGTACACAGACTATATAGAAAAGTGTGCAGGTCTATATACTTTGTATTATTACGTCGGTATACAATGCGGATGAAAATATCGTATTATTGTGAATTAACAATTATTGCGAACACAGAAATATAATAATGTTTCAATTTTTTATGATTGGTACTCGTACACGTTTTAATGGTTAATTAAAGATTAAATCTTATTTTATTTTGCCGCGGTATAGTCTGTTGATTGGATTTCTACCGGACGTGAAGACGCGAATATTTTTTTTTTTTTCCGTCCATTTGAACATACACGAACAAAAAACTCTACTTCCGGCCTATTCATAAACTGTAATGTGTTTTACCGGAATAATTAAACATTTTCAAGCCGGGAATTCAACGATTATTGTCTACTTTAAAGTAGGCGAAACTAATCATTTGTTTGATATGTGATTACTAAGGCAGTAAAATTGTTGCGTTTGCAACATATTTTCGGTTGATGCTTATTGCATTCATTGTTATGCGAGCTTAAAATATGTTTCGTTTAACAGTTTATTTTTTTTTTAAATGTATTGCATTAAATGAAATTTTGGCGATTTTTTTCCTTTTAAAATAATTTTAACTATTTTTTTTTTTTCATAATTTTCGTACATTTTTAAGATTTTAATTAAATTGTTGATGTATAAAATACGAATTTAAATTATATTTGCAGGGTTCTATCGCTGGATAGCCTCCCTCATCAAGCAACCACGTTATTGTCGTTTTATTTTTTCTCTCTATGTACAAAGTTATTCTATTTGCTTATTGTTGTTTTTTTTTTTTTTTTTGTTAAATACAGATTGTAAGTTTTTCTAATAATAAAAAAAAATATATATTTGTTAAGCTATTTATAAATATGTCTATACTGCGACTGTCGCAATTCGGTCGTTACGATAAAAACTCGTGCTCCAATAATATACGTAATCGCCCATCGTCAATCCGTTGATGTTTCAATAGTACCGACGGTATCGTTGTGATTTGTAATCGCTTAAGTGGTTCGTTCGTTACACGTTGTCGCGTCTGTCGTATGTCTGTTGATAACAATGTACGAAATAATCGTATTCGATTCGGTTGTTTTTGTTTTTGAAACGATAATTTTTTTTATGTAATTATGATCGACGGTTGTACTGCTGAAATCGTTTTGTACGAGGTGCGACAATAAAATAACGAGACTTTCTAAATATAACCTAAACTATTAACGTTATCTATAAAACGATTATTGAAATATGATTAGAAAACACTTATCTAAAAGTACAATGAACACTGATGGCATCGATTCATTTTCTTATACGTTAGTAGCCTTGATATTAGTGCGAGTTCGACTATACTGCCGAAAAATGTTAGATATAAAAATCGAACAACACGTGTTAACATTAAATTTCTTGTTAAATTAAAAAAAACTGCCGCGGAATCGTTTCGTATGTTATGTGAAGTTTATGGTGAAGAATGTTTATCAAGAGCTCGTGTTTTTGAATGGCACAAACGGTTTTGTAGTGGAAGGGAGGACGTCGAAGACGATGATCGTTCTGGACGTCCTACTACGTCTTCAACAAACGAAAACGTTGAAAAAATCAACAAAATTAATTAAACAATATTATTATAAAGAGGTATTAATTAAATTAAGAGAACGTGTCAGAATGAAGCGACCAGATCTATGGAAAAATGGCTGGGTTCTTCACCAAGACAATGCTCCAGCTCACAGTGCATTTTCAATTCAACGTTTTTTAACTGAAAAAAAATTTCCGTACTTCAACATCCCCCGTACTCGCCAGACCTTGCTCATTGTGACTTCTTCTTATATCCTTCTTATTTCTTTTCCCATTTTCAAACAGTTGATGACGTAAAAATGAAAACGGCAGAACTTCTAAAAGGGCTGAATGAAAGCAATTGGCGACACTGTTTTCAAGAATGGCAGCGACGTATGCAACAGTGTATTGATGCTGAGGGAAGGTACTTTGAAGGTGATAATCATTAAATTATAACATTTTTAAAATAAACAACTTTTATTCAAAAAGTCTCGTTATTTTATTGTCACGCCTCGTATTATTTGAACGCAATAACGCGACGAACTCGGCGAGTTTTTCTAATGCAACGACTTCACTGCCCCCCCAGCGATCGCCGTTATGTTATTATATGATCGTAACACGTATACTTTATCGTCGTTCACCGAAAACGGTAAATTCGGATTTTCTGACGGTCTTACCAACGTCGAAGATTTCAAATCGGCATTGGCCCTAATTATTATATTCGTTCGGCCGTCGGGCGGAAGAGTAACCCGGCCGCACGCCGATTGCGCGGACCGTATTGTTTTTTTTTTTTTTTATTTTTTTTTCGGGGCGGCCGGAGAGGACGGGCAAAAACCAATTTCGCAAACGAGACACAAGCCGTATAGCAAATTTTCGTTTATAAATTATTCATTTTCTGTCCCTCTCGTTAAACGCTCTTAGCCGCGGACCACAATAACCACCGCCGTATTTCATCGGGGTCGTTCATATATATATATGTAAGTGCAGTATAATAATGAACCGTTTCTGTTTGAAAACAAGCAGCCGGTGACGTGTTTTTTTTTCTTTTTAATTATGTGTTTTTTTAAAAAAAAAAAAAAAAAATAATAATAATAATAATAATGACGACAACGATAGTATTACGGCGGAGATGCAGAGGAAATACGAGGAGATATGTAAATATTTTACGTATTTATTTTGTTTTATTTTCCGGTCCTGAATACGACGCGCAACGTCCTCAACGTCGTACCTGCGTTATGTAAAAATTAAATAAATTCGTTCTGAGCGCGCACGCTCGAAATGCGACGCCGCGGGGTTGGTATTTAAAACGTTCGCAAAACGCTCGGAAAAAAAGCGTACACGAAAAAAGGGTAAAGTCGGAACCGCAAAGCTCCGTTGGTATTGTTTGTAAATTTATTTGGGCGTTTTCGGTTTTCTATACGAATTTTGTTCGATATTATTCGGAAAAAACCGAATTAGTTATTAAACTACTAAACGCGTAAAAAAAATTACCGAATTTGTATGATTTATGTGGTGATCGTAACGTGATATTGAACGTACTTGCTCGGCGGTAGAAACGCGTACGCGTGCGTAATTTTTATTTAATTTGATAAAACATTTTTTTTCCGTAAAATACTACAGCGCCTCGTAGCCCAACCATAGGAAATCATAATATTTGACGAAATAAAATAATAGAAATTGGCCGAGAGATAGGCCACGTCACCCCTCAAAACTCAAAAAAAAATGCTTACTACTGAGCCTCGGCAATTCAACGATTATTGAATTTTTACGTCGACAAAATTAAAAATGTCTCTTCGACAACGACTCGGGGAAAGACGGGACGAGAGAAGATTTTTAAAGTCCGGCGGTTAAAATTAATTCAAAGGCAAAAAGCAATTCAAGACATAGAGATTGGCGGCGAAGTGCAGACAAGGCGGCAAAAAGTTTAAAAAGTCATCAGACGAAAAGTCATTTTAGAATCAATTTTAAGCCCCGATAAACTATTGTGTTGGGTTGGTTAGGAGTTCGCTTTTCGGACGGATTACCGTTTATAGTATGTGTTGATTTTTCGAACAAGTAAAGTTAATTTATTTACATTTTGTAATATTCAAGGGCATGTCGTTTGGAGAACACTATTCTGACCGGCAAAATTGTACGCCGAAGCGGTGTATTTATTGAGGGCACTTAGACGTCTGCGACTTTCCCGTGAAATTTCTGAATAAAAGTGATTTTCAATAAAATTATGGCGGGTTCTGGGATTCAAGAACGAAATTTTTGAAAATAAAAAAAATGTCAAGCCTATTCTAGAATGGTGCAAGAGGTCCAATTAACTACAAAGGAAGACGGATATCAGGCTCTGGAGACAACCGGGAACAGTTATTGGCTACCAATCGAAATCCAAAAACAAATTCTCAAATCCCTTGTAATTATTATTAAACCAATGGTATATTCATTTTGGAATACATAAAAATGTGTGTTTTATTGTTCCAGTAAGCGAAAAAGAAAACCGGATGCGTTACGGTACCCCTATAACAATTTTAAAAAGAGGGCCGACCGGTGGAACATCGCAAATAGATACTCAAGTAAAATATTAATATATATATATATATATATACATTTAGTAATTTTGTATTTATAAATTCTGTTTTATTTATTGCAATTAATTTTAGATTGGACCAAGATCCAAGTTGATTAGTTCAAATGGTGCACAGCCGTTGATTACCTATCGTAAACTCTCCCTCCACGGAAAAATCACTAGATACACGTTTGCTATCAACCTGCTGATATGTATACTATTTCAGCTGCTTTAAAACTAAAATGGCTAAATAATTACCCAACTAAAATAAATATGAAGCGATAAAGACAAATGCAAATGTCTCGAGTCAATGAATACCGTTTTGCACGGAGAAAACGTAAAATTGTACGATTTTACAATTACACGTAGAATCGTTGAGAATAGCGTTGAACATTAGAAAAAAAAAAAAAATAAATAAATAACAATAATGCATTTTTTTTTTTTATTCGTCAAGAAAATGTTAACATAAAAAAAAAAAAAAATTATAAACTAAATGCGCCGGGTACACAGAGTGTTTAAAATATTTGAATATTCTTTGGGAGTAGGGAAAATAGAAACAGACTAATTTCCAATTTGTATAAACAGATGATAATTTCCCCGTGGTAAATATTATGAAAATTGAGATGCTCAATCAGACGTTTTGCCGGACACTGCTCGACCTGATCGTCGTTGGGGATCGTCCAAAAAGGAGAATCCTAGTGATTTTACGAATTATAATGATAGAAAAAAAAACAAATATCTGGTAATTTCGAACCGAGCGTAGTTCACGTTTTTCGTATTGTTTTTTATTGCCATTTATGTTGTAGAAACAATAAAAGGCTTGAAAGCAGTAAAATATATAAATATATATTATGGGATAGCAGGCGTAATAGCTACGCGGAAACAAACACCGCAAAAAAAAAAAAATAAAATAAAAATCGGTTTTTCGCGTATTATATACGATTTCTAAATAAAATCGATTTCGTAGACAGTCGCCACGCGGTTGCTTGGAAGTCAAGTGTTTTGCCTCGTGTAAAAGTTTCGGATTGCATTATTCATTAAAAAAAAAAAAAAAAAAATTGCTAGATATGGCGGCGGTACAATGCAAATAAATTCAAGTCAAACCGCGGAATATAAAACAAAATGACGGAATCGTGCAAATAATAATGCAAAATAAAAACGTGCGCGTCGCCCCGATAGGCGTACGTATACATTTTTATTTCTCGCTCGGTAACCTAATAATGGATTAATTTTAAAATCCCGGCGCAGCGAGCAATGTATTTTTTTCGTGTGTGCTTTTTTTTTCTTTTTTTTTTTTTTTAAATAAAAAAAGATATTTGTTTTCCCCGTCCGCGAACAACTTTCCGACCAGAAATCTTGTTCCTATCAAAAACTTTACGGAAACTATCACGATGAATTTCGAATACCATACAGTCGGTGCTTTAAAGAAGTAGTTTTTTTTTATTTCTTAATTTTCATCTACTTTACCGAATATAATGGGAAATAACGACGGGAAATACGTTGGTTAAAACGAGAATATTTTTTTACGCGGTTTCCGTTGCTTTGTCTTTTTTTGATTTATTGTCAGATATTAAAAATCGTCGAGTTATTTTATTTTCTTAAAAAAATGATGTAATTTATTACATGTATTACTAACAGTGTTTTAAGTTCGAATTTATGTTAATATTCGTTGAAACACAAACAACGCGATTTATTTTTTAATTAGGAATTTATTTGTTTTTTTTTTTTTTTTGATACATGTTTAATCGAACATGGAAAACCAAAAAAAAAAAAATAACCTCATAACGCAACAACGATCCGAGCGAGATTTCCGGTAAAAAACGCTGTTCACGGACATGAGGTGGGAAGATAAAAATGAGCACACGTCAATGTAAAACTAAAACCCACAGAGACTTCGACCGAGATTAGATGTAAAACTGTTTTTTTTGCGAGAAGTACCGTTATTTTATTTTAGTTATTTTTTTTTTGTTTATTTGTTTTCGCAAAGCCGGTGGGAGCCGAAAACGGATTACTCTTGGCCCGATACAAACGGATCCACCGCGATCGGAATGCCGTACCGATTACGCGGTTTTAACGGGACGCAAAGGGCGTGCCGCTATTAGCGGTGCGACGTAAATCCGGATTATCCGAAAAATCGTATAAATCCGGATTACGAATTTAAAAATTTCGTATTTTTACGAGTAGAACAATGTTCGCCGAGTCGGTTTCTAATATACATTATGTAAATTAGAATGTAATATTTGTGTGATTTTTTCGTTTGTTGCATTCGTTTTTTAAAAATTAAATTTCTATTTGTGATTTTCTTTATGAATTGAAAAAAAAAAAAAAAAAAAACGTATTCAATGTTTTACACATTTTATGGTATTTGACAATACGATAACGATACGAGTTTTATGAGAAATGAATTTGAACAATATAATATCACCATTTGAAACAAACTGGCATTTCGAATCGGACAAAAATCCGGATTTACGAAATAAACGCCGGACTTGATAGTTCGGAGTGCACAATATCCGGATTCCCGAACTCGGGACGTTCCACATCGCTCTAGCCGCTGCTCGTGTATACGCACGTCGTCTACGATTATCGCGTATTATCGGAGCACGCGCGCAAACGGCATTGTCGTGTGCGCACGGCGGGCAGGGTGTGTTCGGTACGAATACAGGGCGCATTCGGGATTCGACGGTTCGGATTTTCGCGGGGGCGCGCAAGCGTGTCAGTACGGAATTCGGCGTCCGAACACACTAATCTATTCCGCCCCGCCCCGGCCCCCCCCCGTACGAACGAGCCGGCGGGGTGAAGATTTCGATTAATAATATTATAAATATTATTATAATAATTTTATTAAACGGTCACTGTCGATTTCGGGACACGCGCGCCCCCGACATTATAATCGTAACGCCCGCCAACGGTAATCCGCGGCATTCGTGTATACGAGTAAATACGTACCGATGCGATACGTTCGACGGGGGGGGTTTTTTTTTTCCTCTCGATAGTTTTTCAAATACCGCCCGAACGAAACACGCGCGTCGGATTTTTCTAGCGAATTTTCCACCTAACGTCGATTTCCAAAAAAAAAAAAAAAAAATCGTTACAAAATAATAATAGTACAGAACCCCAAAAATGTCGAATGGCTATAATAAATACCCCGAGAATGCTTTAACATTTAAGTATTTTGCAACGAACGTTCAAGAGCACTACGATTTTACACTAAAAACACAAAATCATAATTAACACAATCCGTAATTGCGTACGTTTTCTCGTGGGTTTTTTTTAAGGTTTTCTCCCATTGTTAGAACAAAAAAAAAAAAAAAAAAAAATCAAAAACGACCTTCTCGATTCACCGAGCGGACAAAATTATCTACAGGGAAACCGTTTCCGATGCTTATGATCGAGAAATGTCTTACAAAAAGAAAAAAAAATAACACGCGGTAATGGTATGTTTTTTTTTTCGTTTTAACAACTTAAATTCAAGTAATAAAAAAAAAATGCGTATATTATACATCACTACTAATTATGAATACATATGATAAACCTGCCAATGGTTTAAACGCAAATGCATCGTTTTATTAAAATAAAAAAAATGTATTTTTTTTTTTTCACAGTACACTCTGATAACTCGGTAAATTATATTTTATTTTGTTTTCAGTCAAAACTCTAATAAAAGAACATAGGGATAATATATTAACTGCAATATCATGATTATAGTAATTGATCTTATGATTTGAAATAGGTACGCGTGTAAATGTATTCCTTCTTTATTACTCTATTCATACAGAATTTAAACATAAAATTAGCGCTTACTGAACAATTTTGGAAAAAATAAACTGTCCGGTATATCGTAGTAATATCGACTAAGAATATAATGTAATTATTATTATGGTTTCGAAAAGGTTCGAAATGGCGTCAGTGTTGTTTAACATTTTTACAAGACTCTCAACTGTTTTTATTTTTAATATTCACAATAAAATTGAATAGTTCGAATAGTACTGCTGAAAATGAAAATGAATAGTTTGTCAGAAACGGTCAGTCCGATATCCAAGGGCGTTTTGTTCTGCGTTTACTCGCGGGGGTACTGTTATTTCTCATTTATTCTTCTCGTGGATCTCGGACTCCGAAACAAGCGCTCCGTGCATATTTTCCGTTACATTTCCCTTATATCGGCCAGTTCTCTCCGTATCCTATTCGGTTCCGCCGCTTTTACGTCTGTTACCAGCCCTAAGGGTGGTCTAGCCGCCTTGAACGAAGTTAACGATTTTTCAATCGGGGTTTTTTCCCGGGCAATCAGAAAACGATTTTCGGGGCATAACCGCCCCCGGGGGCGTACGATACATTTTCAACGTCAATACCGTTGTCGTATCCGGGTAACGCGTAGTTTACTGCTAGGTAAAGGTACTTTGAACAATGCCGTTTCGTTGTGGATGTCCCGTACGATCTGTGGGCCCCGTTGACCCGGAAATCGCGCAGAAAACTAATATAAAAAAAAAACTAACAGAAAATAATTGTAATACATTTAGTAGTGCAAGAGCGGCGGCGAATGTTTATACATTTTTTAAGCTCGGTAACGGGTTTCCAACGCGGTAATAATAATTATCGTAAAGGTATATTATTAAATACTCGATCGGCTATGGTAATAATAATAATAATAATAATAAAAAACACGTCCAGAAAGCATTGCCCGGAGTGCGACGAAATTTTTTTTGTCTCCCGAAAACGGCGAAGGCGAAAACATTATGCTTATCACGATAAACGCGATTATCACAAAGACATCGCAATTGATTTATCTATAAATCGTTAGAATAAAAATATTAATTTTTTAATTAATTCGATATGCCCGTAGTAATGTTTTATTATCGTGGCCGGTTGTGTTTGTGACATTTGCAATAAAAACGATAAACCGACTCGTTCCGTTTGAAGTCCCGGGCGAATGTTAAATTAAGTTTCACGTCGTGTCGCGTAGATTACATTCGACGTGTACGTTTGAATATTGAAAACGTTATTAAATATTATTTCTAATAACCGTAATGCCATTTATTTATTAATTTTCACTAACGTAGAGGAGAATTTAAAAAAAAAAAAAAAAAAATTAAAACACATATTTTTTGTTGTTGTTGTTGTTGAAAATAATAAATAATAATTGTTTAGCTATTACTGCGAGACAATTGGATAATACGACAAACGGTCGGACGCAATTTTCGACTCGCGATAATTCGGTTTCCAACTGGGTCGTCACGGTATTGTCCGCGCGTACCTTTTGTACTCGTATCGTATTTATTTTTTTTCAAACTTTAAGTATTTACAAAAAAAAAAAAAAAAAAAAACCAAATTAAAAACGAGAAAAGCGAACGAGTGGCGGAGGCGACGTTCAAACATACAACGGCGTTGTAATCGAATCGATTATTCGGCGTACGGTATGAGGGGGCGCGCGGTGATATTTTGCATTAATGATGTTTACACGTCCAACGATTTGGCAGGGATAAGTGTTGTGTCAATTTAATATACGTGTAAATGTTTAATGCACACGACTACCTAAAAAAAAAAAAAAAAAAAAAAAAAAAAAAAAAAAAAAAAAAAAAATGTATTCTGCACGCACACGCAGCGTGCGTATCGATGATACAAGATGCAATCCGACGTAACGTCGGTGTAAAAAAAAAAAACGAAAAAAAAATTATTGTTCAGTACGAACCCGTGGAAATCGAGTGCGCGGTATTCGTATATTTCCATACTTGCCGGCGAGATATTGGATTCGAATGCGGTTTTTTTTTTACATTTCCACCGGCCGGTTGGGACCGTCGCGGCACGGAAGACTGCCGAGAACAACGGCGATTTCACATATTCAGGGGTGGGGGGGGGGGTGAGGGGCCCGTGTATAAATCAGGGACTTGTATAAATCTAATCCGTGGGATTCCAGGCGCAAACATATCTGTCTAAGGGGCACGGAACAGATATTTGTGGTCCACGGTGTTGTACGGTATCCCGATATTGCGTACGCCCCGAATTCTACGGTCCACGTATGCACATTCCAGATTTGTACATTCCGTCCGGGTCTATACGCAATCCCAGTATCCAGTGACCGAACAAAAAAAATAATGCGCACGACGAAATTACATTCGGCACAAATGCTGCGATCGGCGGACGACTTGACGGTGGAAAATACATTTACATCCAAGTCGATAACCGAGACACATGGATTACAGCGGCTATACGGTACATAATTTATCTCTTGATTTATATGCATTCAAAACGCGGTCCGACATAGAGATCAGACGGATGTGGGAAACTACTCGTTTTTAAATGATAAGGCCTATAAGGCCTAGTATGCAATTTGCGTACTTGGGAAGACTAGATTAGACATTTTTTTTTAATAAGCCGGGGTATGGGCGGGATGCAGGACTCGTTTGGCAAGCATATGTGTGTGCGATTGATTCGGTGAAAAGATATTGTACCGGGATAAACGTCACGTAGGCGTACCGGCAAACAGTGAAGAGAAATTGATAAATTGGCGGACGATCTGAATAAGCCGAATAAGGTCCGTTATAAATAAACCTGGGGAGTAGTTGACTGTGAATGTAGGGCTATTTCACCGACTAACGATTGAACTATCGTATCACGCGATCGACCAGAAAACTAGTCTGATAGTCGTTCCACAGACCGTCGTACGAACTTTCCACTATCTACGGGAAATACGAGTCTTTAGTTTTGTTAGGTTAGGCTAGTCACTGACTCTCAGCGCTATTAACCTACTTATTTAATGTAAAAACTGTCGTGTAAACGACACCCTCTTATGCTCGGACAAAAGCCATTTCTCTGTTTGACCCGATGTCGACGGCGTGGTAATCGAAATTCAAATGTCGTTCAATTTATATTAATTTTTTTTTTTTTCTTCATACCGACACGCTGTAAAAACACAATTGAATTTTTAAACTTTTCTGTATAATGTTACACGTATTTCCGTATGGTTTTATTTTAATTTTTTTAGTTGGTGAAAATTAATTTTGTATAAAACTATGGTGTTGACACAGACATAATCAACTTATTCTCCCGCATTACAATTCTAATAAATTATTACTTCGTAATAGTATTAACCGATATAATAAACACTTTTCTTGATAAATTAAAATATTATTCGATATTTTTCCGGTTTTATTTATCGGAAAATTCTTTGTTATTTCGCTATGCAGCATATCAGATTAAAAATGTAACGAAATCAAATTATAATGTATGAAATATCTTCATATTTTATAAAAAAAAATTTGTATTACAGATAATATTTTTATTTGAACGACAGACCTTAAATTTAAGAAACAAGCGCGAGGCCCGGGGCGCCATCCTCCATCTAAGAACGGTTCTTTTTCTGGAGGTATATTATAGTAAATAATGGTAGCGCGTCATAATCAAAAGAATGTATTAAAAAAATTCACGACACGTATTTGGTCGTTGAGAGAATATAATATACGTACGTACCTATACAAAAGTATACTCGCGAAAATTTAATCATTTTTTCGTTACTGAGTATCCACATAATTGGATATATTACAAACATTTTAATATATTTTCGAAAATATAAAACACAAAATGTTTATTAAAATGTTAATATCAGAGTCGGTTTTTTATATATATATGTTTTTAAAATATATTTTCCTTTAATTTTTTTGTCAACGGTAGATTGGATCAGAATTCGAGTAAATAATATTTAATTTAAAATAATCGCGTGTAATACGCATAGTTACCATGAAAAACTGCTGATAAAAAATGTAAATATAATACGAAAAAAAAATATATATATTTTTTTTTAAAAAAGTATTATGTTTTACCGCTTTTATAATATTATTACAGTTACAACAGATCATTATTATATTATTTTATATCGTCGAAAAACATTCAATAGAATGTTTGGTTTTTATCGCGGAAATCGACGACAATATTAAACAATATTATTCAAGTTGCAATTGATTCATTTTTTCTTGTTTCAATTCATAATTTTTTTTATCCTCCGGACGTAGTCAGGTACAGCCCCACACCGTTATTAGCTTAAGTCGTCGGTCAAGTGTTTTTTACGGCTTGGTCGAAACGGCTAAAAACGCAGTAGTCTCCTAGTTACCCGAGACGTAATTTATTTTTCTATTATTATTATTCATATCGCTCTGGCCGTTTCTGTTGATTGTTTTTTTTTTTTTTTTTTTTTCATTCTGAAACCAGCCTAAATCGCAAACGTTGGGCGCCGGGGGGACCTGTTGATCGGAAACCGCGTCGACCAGGCCGTCCCGGTGCCGACTATTATTTTTGTTATAATAATATAATATTATAGCGGCGACGGGTCTTAAATTCGATAAAAATCGATACGTTCGCCACGGGGGGGGGGTGGCAAGGAGGGATGGGAAATAAATAATTCGCAACGAAAATTAAATCGGATAGCGACGGAAAACGAGAGGCGGCCGTACTATAAATCAAACTATAGGTCCGATCGTTAACGTCTTCGGAGGTCGGCCGAAACGGGCGAGTTTTCGCCGGGGAAACTGGGGTGAACCCCTCCGCGCCGTCGTCGCCTGACAGTCACCTTACTCGCGTCATGCGACAACGCATAAAATAATATTATAGTTAACCTTATCGTTATTGTGGTCGTAACGCGGGCTATATTTTTATATTTTTTTTTTTTAGACCGGTATTCATTGTCCAAATGGACACACGGTCGTCAGCACAATGGACAACCGGCCGACAATGATTTTACCAACTGTGTATCGGGTGCGGCGTGCCCACGAGTGGATAGGATGAATCCCCCTACCACCGTTGACCTTTAATTTCTTTTTTTTTTCTTCCGTGTGTTTTATAAATCGCTTTATGAATTGTCTGTAATTGTCTTTTTGTTTTTTTATCGATTATGTCTGTGACAATATTCAATACACGACCACCGTTAAAATATTCTTCATTTTATTGTGGCCAATCCAACCATCAATGTCTCTCCATTTCACCCGATCAATTACTGCTATCGTCCACTGTAAATCGGATTCCACTTTTTCCGCGTGATTATTCGACACAGTTCGTCCAGCGTGACCGCGGTCTTTCCAAAGGCCGCTCAACACTGAGTATTTCATAACGGAACCTCGTTTTCTACACGTATGTCCAGCCCGATTTCTTTTTATAAATTCCCGTTTTAGAGAAGTCAATTGAGCTTATTATTTTCCATTTTCCTGTCTAAATGTCGGTACAAAAAATTCTTCTCGACATATTCTTTCGGACACACATAATCCTAATTTCTCTACTATTCCATGTGGCCGTGTTTACCGGGCATACGGTACGATTAGATGTATCGACGTTACGTACACCTGTATTTTTAAATTAGAGCCTTAAATATTTCCAAGTTCCAAGTAACATTTGTACTCTTGTATCAATTTCCACTACAAGGCCGTATATTAGAAGACGACCAATATACGTGAAATACGTTATTTTGTTTAAAGACAAGACACCTTCAACGTTCACGGTGTGTCATTGTCGATACTTTTTATAAATTAATAATATAAAAATTTAATAACCTAGTGCAACTCAAGTATCTTATTTCATTTTTTTTTTTTTTTTAACGCGAATAAATAAACAAATATAATATATGTAATTAACATGCAGGTGTATTGTTTGAAGGTGTAGTTATGATTTCCACCTATAGAATAGGTATAAAATCGTTAAAAAAAAATTATACCTTTAGTCATATTTATATTTTTCTGCTCCTCCCACCGCAAGTGTAAATTCTGAGCTCATCACTGTATTGTATAGGGAACTGGTTCCCAAACTGGGGGGTGTGAGCGCATTGCTGGGGTGGCGCAAGCAGTTATTACGAAATACAATTTTTATTGATTACATTGTTTTTATTTTAAAACGTAGAGAAAAAAAAAAATTAACCAGTAACGGATAACCGATAGAGACTATAAGTGTTTGGCCGCAGCGTGTAACTTAATCATATTTTCATTACTTTTATTAATATTTTATACTAATTTATTACTACATATAATATTTCATCTTAATCGATTGTAACAATTTTATTATTTACTATTATTTATATTTTATAATTAGTATCATCGATAAAAAAGTAGACATTCCGAATATCGTATAGTTTTTATGTTAATTACATAAAAAAAAGATGATCGATTTTTTTTTTTAAATTTATAGGAAGGGGGTGCGAGATTTTCGGTAATCTACAAGCGGGGCGTAGAATAGAAGCGGTTGGGAACCACTGATATAGGGTGTAGAACAGTATAGAACTATTGAACGATCAATTGTTTTTAAACTGAATACGAGTAGTGGCAATAACTAGTAAAAATAGGCCAAAGCCCGCAGCGATATTCATAAGACGGGGCTTATTCGGAAAAGCATTCATGTGTGTCACGTAGTTTCACAATATTATTAGCTTTGCTATCCATATGGCAAAATAATGAGAAAAATAACCGTTTTTGTTGATGTTGATACTATGTATAAGTTTTGGTAATCATTAAAATTAAATATAGATGATTGGCCTATCGGGTATATCTATGGGTATGACAATATCGCACACAAACTGTTTAACAAAGTACAAAATCGTAATTCACATATTGCGTATATTATTAAAACGAAGAAGCAAAACTCTCTACTTTCTGGACGGCCCACATCGATTTTTTCTGGTGAACTTTTTTTGTTTTTTTTTTATCAAATTTTGCTTAAATTGTTTTAACTGCACTAGAATATCTAAAACAGTGAGCCCCCCTCCCCCCCCGTGATATTTGAAATTCATGGCGCCCACGTGTCAACTCCCACAAACCCTGGGTCGAGGTAATCGTGTCGGTAAAAGGTACTTACGTATCATGTCCAACGTGACGGCGCTGGATATCGGCGGGACCATGTGATTGTTGGACGCCTGACATGTGAACACGGTGTTGAGGTGACGGCGTTCCAGCCGTTCCAGCCGGAGCACGTTTTTCACCTTCCGGTCCGGTAGCGTTTCGAATGTCTCGTCGATCAGCGCGTTTTCCTGCCACCACGTGACTTTCGGCGGCGGACGTCCTGCGAACAAAAAACCCCCGTTGCCGGTCAGTCGTACAATCGATAAAAACGGCTATAATCTCGCCTACATTAGCATCGCACCAATCGTGTTTCACTTATATAATACAATAATTGCGATTTCGATTGTAAAACTGTTGGTTTTCGTACGACAAAACCGACTAACCTAACCGATATTACGTACAACGCCTGCTCATTTCAAACAACCGTCGATAAATGCATTTATATTCAATTTCGTTTTGAAAAAAACAATTCGACAATAACCAATTTTATTGGTAGTATTATTTGAATAAGATAAATTATCATTATTGCGAATCGCAAACGGTCTCTGGGTCTACTATTTTTTTTTTTTGTCTTTTTATTCACAACCTTAAATAATAAACATTCAATAAATATATATATATATATATATATATATAAAAATAATAACAACGAATCGAAACCGTACGCGGAGTGCGTTTACATTTAATACTTTTTTTTGGTCACCTAGAAAATGTGCGTCGTTATAATATTATTTCTCGGATACCGCGGAAATATCGTCGGTAAGTTGATTTATTGTTTCGCTTCTGAACGATCATCCTCGACAATATATTTTCGTATAACGTATACGATTCATTTTTTTCCCCCGTGATCGAGTATTTTTTTTATTATTTACAATATCTACTATATATCCATATGTATCTCGGGTATGCCGAGGATAAGATTGAAACTATGATAGTGTAATCGTTTCCAACCGAATAGAATATATATTTATATATATTTTATGTCGTTTAACAAAGAGAGAGAAAAAAAATCAATAAATCTATTTTTAAATTAATACGGTCAAAAGGCAAATGGCTATGGCGGTTGAAATGTAGCCGAAAATGTTGCCCGTAAAACGCTCTATCTATTACTCAAAACCAGAATGAAATCTGTTTAGTGATTTTTGCGCGATGCGCTCGCACGCATAAAACACGTGTAAAAATCATATTTTGATATGTAAAGATTTCCCGCCAAACTGTTTTCAAATCGAACACGTCACAATAAAATTGGTTACAATAAAAAAAAAAAAAAAAAACAACCAATAATGCGATAAATTGTTAAAAATTGTGTTGCGAGACAACGTGCGCTTATGATGAAAAATTAAACAACCAACAAAATTCGTTATAAAATTGTCTGCGTTTTTTGCGTCTCCGATTTGATGCCGCGTGGATAATTCGTATTGATTGAACAAAAAATAAAAAATAAAAAATTAAGTAAAATAGTTAACGCTATGTTATAGTTTTCCGGCACCATAACAAACAAAAATATGATAAAAACATTACAGCTGTACGCTTGTCGGTTAGAAGGATTTGAATAGGATTTATATACGTACGGTGCATTTGTATTATACCGAACGTCGCTATCTCGAAATTTTTCGTTTTCTCTGACTACATTGAAATCCTCCTTGAAACTACTGGTACACTCAATAGCGGTTTATTACCGATAACTCGGTATAAAATAAATCGTTTTCGTTATCTCTAATACACGATTAACTTTATAATTAAGGTAAAAAAAAAAACAGAGAATTGTGCAGTACATTCAGTATAGCGATTGTGATTGTGCGCGTTCGTATAATATAGCCGTGAAATGGAAATGAATAAACGAAAATAAAATGTCATTACAATTTCAGACAAAAAGCGTTGAATATCGTTAGTTGATATAAGGTGACCGTCAAAAATGTGAAATCGCTAAGGCATTCAACACTCGGCCAAATTCGTCATCGTCAATTACGAAACAGAAAAATTCTGACGTTGAATATTGGAAAAAAATGAAAATAAAAAAAAGGATGACTCCTAATTTGATCATCGATAAATGCTAATGAAAATTCTATATATTTCTATATAATAAAACTCGAAGTCACGAAGTTTTTCGATATCTCGAACTTTTTCTGTTCTCCTTGAGATTCGACATGACGAGAGATCAATGTATATACGATATTTTTTATACTTTTATATTTGAATCGCATACGATTCTTCTTTATTGAATTTCAGTATTACACAATGAGGTTTATTGCACGAAGTGCGATCGAAACGCGCGTGTCAAACCATACACTGTGGCGTGTTGCTTTCGGAATTGGCATCGATGAATATTGCGGACGTAATTTTATTTTAACACAAACGCCATGTTTTTTTGTTCTTTTTTTTTTACGAAGACAAAAAAATACACATTTCGAACGAATTCAAAATGTCCGACTGTTGCGCGACAATACTATTCGTATAGTTCCGGATACGAAAATGTCTCGTATTTTTTTTTTCTTTTCAAGAACCTCCGATGAATATTACAATATCACTAATATAAATCGTATTGTTTAACCCGCGACATTTTTTTTGTTCTTTTTATATCGCGAATATTTACGTAACGATACAGAAACGATTGGCGATTAATATCAAAAATGTTTCATATCGACGTACGCGTATTCGCGGCATAAACACGGGATGGGCTTGGCGGGCTAAATCAATACGATTCGGTCGCTCCCGGTACTAATCAGCGTTGAATCGTATCATACCGTATGGTATAAAACACGTATTATACGTACGTAAAAAAAAAAAAAAAAAGTTTAAACCGTATAGTATAAAATTTTAAACCGTATAAAAATCAAATCACTAACATGCATTTATAATTCAAACTTAAATTATAAATAGACAATTGTGGTGATCATGATCATCTTATAGCAGACGTGTTTATAAGTGATTGTATTCGTGTTATTTATATAACACTTTTGTATTATTTAAATTATACGCGAAAAATAAGAGTATATTATACTATTTTTTTATTACAGTGTATTTGTATTGACACATATAGTTTTAATTATATATATATAAAAAAAAAAAAAAAAAAAAACATTATTTATTAATTTCTAACTAAATGGGTACACGAAAGAATATTAAAAGGAAATTGCAAACAAATAGGTTTTTTTTTTTTTATAATTATATATATATATATTATGTACAATAAACATAAATATTTGCGAAAAATAAAAATAAAAAAATCTAATTTATTATCTGATACACGGGAGTATTTCTTAATATTTAATTTTTTCAGAACGAATTTCAAAAAAACAAAAACATATACCCATAAATACGTGTATATTATCGACCCCCAGTACTTAATAATTGTACACGACAGCGGCCGCCAACGTTTAGATTTACCAAAACAGAGTCGGCCGTTTTAGAGGTCCGGTTGTTTTCTAATGTTATTTAGATTTTTTAAAAATAATTTTTTTTTTTTTTTTTTTTTAAATTGTATTCTTATAAATACCGTTATCCGACCAATAGAGGCCCGGTTTGCGGAATAATAATTACGATTTTACATTTTAAACGACTCTGCACACGCGGCAAGCGTTAAACCATCGTTGTTTGGCATTGCAGTATACAATATTATTACAATTATAAACCGACAATTTGCTCACATTCGCGTGCGTAATGAACACGCGTATTATTGGCGTTTCATCCGTTCTGCTCGTGTATACAAAATTATTATTTAATATCCGACGAAACGACACTCTAGAAATAGTGTTTTATCCGTACGCGAACTGACAAACCTCCAATAACGATATGTACGAACGCGGTAATAACATATTCGCGTTGAATATTTTCGCATAGTACGTGTTTAACGTTTAATTTATTTATTTTAACCGTGTACAGTTACAATTTTCAAAGCCGGGCGGGTTAATGAATACGATAATGTTAACTCGGCCGGGAAGTGTAAATCGAAACGAGTTTACCAGTTAAGGCGTTTAACAAAAGTTAATCTTTTTTATTGACAATTAACCTTGGCTCAGGGGTTAATTCAATTTGAATCTTTAATCAACTTACAGTCTTATTCGGTTTTTTTTTTTTTTTTTTTGTAACCTCCTATTTATTGTCCGAGTGAACACGAATAAACCCACAATTGGAGATTTTTTTTCTTTTTGAAAATAAGTACGATTATCAAAGCATAGAACACACAGGAAGTCGTGTACTGCATTAATTCAGGCTATCCCTTAAAAAAAAAAAAAAAAAAAAATATTATTTATACGATGATATACGAATAAAGTTTAAAATTGCGTTAAAACGCTTAAAACTAAAATAAATTTAAATTAATTTAACGCGGAACGATTCAAAATTAACTCGTTATTAATTAAGTTAAAAAAAAAAAATAATAAAATATAATTTAGTCATGTTAATAAAAATCGAATGATAAAATCCAACTTTGTAGCAACCTATATTTTAGCTTCTTAACTCCTTAAACCCACGTTTGTAAATTTTACACCTTAAGTATTAAAAACAGTGCGTATTGTAATCAAACAAAATTGAAAATACGTACTTATTGCATGCGGGTTTCAGACAAGTACTAAACACTGAATGATAACTGAAAAGCTGCGTTTTTCTAAATTAAGATGAATTCTTATGTTTATATCTATTGTAATAATAAGTTCTAAAAAAACACTCAAGTCTCAACGAGTCATACGGCAATATTACTATTATTTATAATTTACAAATTATGTACATTTTAAATCATGATTAACATCGTAATCATTTATCTACAAACTCAAAATACCTAGTGTCCTAGTAAATATAAATGTAATGTATAAAATTCGAATTTTCTCCAACGGTAAAATAAAATATTAATAATAAATATAATTATAGTCGCAATGAATGATAACTCTTCTACGGACGAATCAAAATCATTTACGTTTATGAAAAAATAAGATTAGATACGTTTAAGTTCATTTTTTGAAAATTTAAAGCGTCCGTATCAAGACCACGCACAATGGAAGCATTCTTTCGGATCACTAATAACAATAACGACGATCGTCGTGTATACGGAGTTTTTCATTAATTAAGTTTAATCGTTGCTAAGGAATTTGCAACGACAAATTATATATTAAACGCATAGTAATTATATTTATTTTATCTGTGAAACACGATAGTAATTTTACGTTTTAAAATATATTAAAAATTTGAAAAATTAGAATAATGTCTAAGGTCATAATCAACGTATATTTTCCGAACACTATCATTAAATAATAAATGTGTTTTTTTTTTCTTTTTTCAGGCAGTTACAAATAAAACAGGGCAGAGATTCTCAATTCGCAAAAATGACAATTCCAATAACTGCAATAAAACCGTAAAAGACGCGGACGAAGGTTAGTATTTTGGTCAGGTTAAATTATATACTGATTTTTTATAAGTTATCAAAATAACAATTACAGCAATAAAACGTTGGGATAAACAACTGTCGAAAACGAACATATTTGATTGTGACCGACAATCATTAGCATCTGTAATATTATTTCTATTAAATCCGATTAAGATTCAATTATTACACGTACACGCTGCACATATTATTCTATTTATTTTAAACGGTTTAGAAAACGAGTAGTACGTCGGTTTGTTCCAAAATTGTTCAAAAGCGTAATGAAATCAACGATACGAAAAAACCTAATAAAACAACGGAAAACAGTCCGGCAAATTTAAAGACTACGATAAGAAATATAAAAACCGAAACAATCGACAAAATTGTAACTATTCAAATGCATATTTTGATACGGTTATCTCGGTAAATCATGATTATTATTTATATTACACGCCGTTCAATTATTTTTCAGAATAAAATTTCTAACAATAAGACGGCCTTACGAACGGACGGTAGTGATAAATATGCCGAAGAATTCGAGTCTCTGAAAACCGAACTGGGACTATTAAACGATAAATTGAAAATGGTCGAGGCTGAGTTGTCAAACGAAAAAACCACCAATATTACATTGATGAGTTCGTATGTGACTACGTTGGAGAGGTGTAAAGAACTCGAGTCGGATGTACATTCCGGTAAAGAAAGACTAGAAGACAAAAGTAAAGAATTGGAAAACGCACTCGTCGAGAAAAGCAATCTTCTAAAACAGTATACCAGATTAGACGTGACAATATTTCTACTTTATTTTGTATTGTTTTTTTTTTTTTTTTTTTTTTTTTTTTGTCAGACTGGAATCCTCAAAAAACACAATAGTCACTACGGAAGAAAAATTCAATATATTAAAAGACGAATGGGATATCGAAGTTACTCACCTCAACGAAAAACTAAGAGAACTAGAAGAAGAGTAAATACTGCCAAAGAAATATTGTTTTTTATTAGAGTTTTGTCGTATTTTTCATGAGCTAATTTTAGTTATAGAATATAATGCCACTATTTACGTCTCTATCTCTTTTTGAATTTAATTTAAAAAAATATATAAAATCATCCTAAAAGTTTGGAAATACTTTGTCCATTTACACGTTAAATTCAAGTAAACCATTTTTGTATATTCGTTCTAAAAATCCCTATCAAATTTATAAAAACTAAAAAAAATTTGTAATATTTTTGTAAATAAAATATAAATAATGCGATAAATACTTATAAAATAACTGCTTCGCACGGTAAAATGTAACCGTTTTTTTTTTTTTTTTTTTTGGCTCTATGCAGGCGGACCGGATGGAACGAATATCAGATATCGTTGGAAAAGCATATTTCCGAAAATCAAAAAACGTTGTCCCGCAAAGAGCAGTACATCGTAAACCAAGATTTTATGATTGAAAAACTGACACGGGAAAAACAGGACTTAAAAATCCAATTGTTGGACGAGGCGGAGGATCGCGTGTCCGGCGAGCTGGACAAAAAGAATCGACAACAAGTGGATCAACTTTCCGCGATCATAGAAGAAATGAAAGGAAAGTTTGCCACTGTAGTGGAGTCGTACAACGGAGAAATTTCGGAATTGAAGTAAATGACGACGGGCCGATTATATGATTAGAAAATAATTCTATACAAACCCGGGCGGTGGCGCACTTACGGGGAGATGGGGGAGGCTTAGAAAGCCAAAGGGGCGTCATATCCCCCCATTGGCTTTTGCTTTTCTTATTGATACTATATTATTGTTTTAAATTATAATGATAATCTCTTATCAAATAATTGTAAAAATCACTGGGTTGAAAAATCGCTAGATCCAAAAAATTCAGAAAATATACGAAGGGGATGTATCCATGTGATTTTTCACTGTTAAAAAATGTCTTATAATTTAAAGATAATCAAATTAGAAAAAAAATAGACGAAATAGCCAAATCCAACAAATAGACGATTAGAATTTGTTTTATAATATTTGATAATATACTCGATGGTATAAAACAAAAAAAATAGCTTATGCGTGTAATACGACGTAACTTCATAATTCGATTTAAACGTTTACACTCTGAGCGACGTGAACAAATATTTTTCAATTAAATCTTCCCCTGACTCTTAAAAAAAAAAAAAAAAAAATCTTAAATACTTCACTAAACCTAGGACGATCTTATTTATCAGGAGCACGATCGCCCAACTTAACAAAACGGTCGTCGAGAAATCCGAATTGATATTGCGACAGCGGGAAGAGATGGCGTCGAATCCGATGAAAACTAAAAATGCGGGACACGGGATTACGATATTAAAAAATGACAGTCCGGTCATGAGGCGGGCGAAGAGGAATTACGATAACGAAGGCGATTACTTATCAAGATTCTGATGCGAGTTGTGTTTTTCGCCTAGTGAACATCTCCCGGACAGCGATATTTGTGTTGTAGACTTGTGAAATTCTCGAAACGCCGTATTTAAAGAAGACCGTTATTTGTAAAATAACGCGAAACCATTCAATTTATAATATGATGAGATACAGGCGATTTTTAACAAAAAATACCAGTGTAATTATTTAATGTTTTAAAATAAATATATATATATATATATTTATGAAATAGATTATATGCAATACAAATAAATAAAACACATACTAAGTAGAAGAATAACAAAATGTATTTTATGAGTCGTGTGCATATTTAGTGGCTGTTCGACTATATGTTTTATATTTTTCTAATGTACTTATCACAGCGTGTTTTAAGTTAAATTGTAGGTAAATACGTTGAAATTCGTTGAAAACATGAAAATTGCTATACAATTGTAGAACAATTTTTTTTCTCGAATATTTTCATTGACAACAATTGCAATTTTAAAAGATTATAGTCTGATAAAACTATAAGAAGATTTTTACCTATATTTATATGAAACTATATTTTAATTTAATTATTCAAATACACGTCTAGATTTTTGGAAATTATCTTTGGTGATAAATGCTAGTAATTCGAGTGTGATCACCGGTTTTTTAAAATTGCTTATTCGACACGCTGTTCAAGTCGTTTGTATTTCATATTATTTTCGGACATATAAATCAAATGCCTATTACATTTCGAAAACGGTTGTTTTATTTTTTTTTTCTAAAATACAACTGGCGCAGTATTTTTCTATTTTAAAGAAACCCAAATACGAATCGTTCTACGGGTAGGCCACTGTTGTAGATGCGAGGTTTATAAGGTGGGAAAGAATGTATGGTAATTTATTTCATGCACGACAAGTAACTGTAAATCGTTGCAATCAAAAAAAATATTCTAAACGGAGCTCTGTAAACTTTTTTTGTTGTACAGGGTCACCCCAGATATCTATTAAAATACAACCGATGTTTTATCAGGTTTTATTTTTAATAATTAAGAAAAACGTTCAGGAATTCGGAAAAATGTTGGATAATGTCAAGCGAAGTTCCGCATCTGAGCACTAACCTTTGAAAAAGTGTTTTTCGAATGAATAAAAAACACAACATAGTTTTGTATATATATATATATATATATATATATATATATATATATATATATATATATACAGTCGAGTCGTGGTAACTCGAAGTTGAAGGGGGATAAAAATTGACCTCGAGATATGTATTATTCGAGATACCTAACTCGAATTTATCAAAATAAAATAAATACTTCGAGTTACATATGTAATGAAATATAATTTTAAAATTTTACGATAAAAACGTTATGACAAATAAAATACATTTATGTTTATACATGAATGCTATACAAAAACTAAATATGTATTATTTATGAGAAACAGTAGAAAAATAATTTGTTATTAATTGATCATTTACAATCACCTTTATTGTTTTCAAATTTTTTTAAAATATCCACCTTATTTTTTAAAAATGTCGACAGCGTATTTAGAGGAATATTAAATTCTTTTGCGATGTCTTGTTTTTTCCGGTTACCTTTCTCCACCAATTGTATCACATGAACTTTGTCAGCTATAGTTAAATGGTTTAACTTTCGTTTTTGAGACATGTTTAAAAACATTCAAAAATACGCACGGCAAACACGACAGGTAGAGTGTAGACACATACTAACCAACCATACTTATTATTATTGTGTGTGCGCTAATAATCAGTAATCTTTATTATACAGTACTGAAGTAGATAAAACATAATACACAATAATTATCACGAAATACCCAGAATAACCAGATATAGCATATATAAAAATATACTTCGACTAAGCTATTCATCGCAATTTTATTGTCGAGTTAACAAGACTTATAATACATTGAGTGTTATTATAATTTCTAGGGGAATTAAAAAAAAATCGAGTTGTCGAGTTCTTCGAGTTATCGAGGTTCGAGTTATCGCGACTCGACTGTATATATATATATTGGATATCTGAAAACAACAAAACCGATTGGTCTATCGTATTATAGTGATTACTTATGTACCGTATTGCGTGGCGGCCGTATACAATTAATCGTCGAATACTTAAATTCCAGTGACCAAGAGATAATATTTTAAAACCGTCAACACCGTTTGAAACGACGACGACGACGACGACCGCACAACGGAGACATCTCACTATTAATGTATAATATTATGCTATAATATCGACAATAATATTGTCTAAGCGTATGCGATTCATACGGCGTCGTGTCGTTGCTTAAATTATACGGATACGATAAATTATGTTTTATATGTGGAACAGCTTAGCGCAATAATACGCGACGACGTATTAATAATTAAATTTCGTATAGGCAGAGCGATGGACGATTTCAAAATGCCAAATATTATACTGTAATGTATACGTCGTATAATTCAAATCAAAGTGTCTGTCTGTCTGTCTGTCTGTCTGTCCTGGACATTAACAGGCACTACCGGTCTGATTTGGCTATATAGGATACGTTTTAGCCTCGAATTAATCAATTCCCCAAAAGGGAGATGACGCGAGATCGTCGGTGTTATCGGTACGAAAATCGAATTATCTTTGTTGATCTACGGATTATTTTGGTGAAAGACGTGTAGTTATCACGCAGTTATCCTAGCGAGGTTTGCTATGTCAAATAGATGGAAATTAGCGTCCTATCGCACGTATCGGCATAATGATTGTTTGTCGTTTCAAATGTTACTCATCATTATCAATCTTGATTTTTATTTGCAAACTGTAAAATTCACCAAACCCAAACAAGATGAATACAAATGAAAATAAACTGAAACGAATCCAATGATAATTTCAAAATATTCAAGAAAGTAAAAATGCATAATAATTTCACCGATTCATACGGAAAATATGTGCCGAAACAATACCGAAAAATCAACATTAAGGGAAAGAGGCGAAAATATCCAAATATGCAGTTAAACATTATATTTTAATCACTTAAGTTACGAGACGGATTTATACCTCCTGGGAATGACGTATGTCGGCCATAAGTAAAAACGTAACTCGGATAGCAGCGGTCAAAAGAACGAAAAACGAATTCGGAGCGTACCGCGACCGTGGTTAGGACCTCTCCGCCGATATAATATTGTAATTTTTATATTATAAATATTATAATATTTTATATTATTGATTTTTCCTTTTCGATTATTTTATCCCGTCGCCGACAACCCACCGAATTATAATAACAGTAATAATTATATTATAATGGCGCAAAAACGACATTAGCCGGCGGCGGCGGCGGCACCTACAAAACGGTCGATCCGGACGCGCGTATAATCGAATCGCGCGGACCGACGACGATTGGCGCCCATCAATCGCGCCCATTAATCAGTCGGCCGCTCCGGCGTCGTCACCGTTGCCCGTCCCTTCCCCGGCGGGGACCGATAGCTCCGGAAAAACCCGTCGTCGCGAGCCCAATAAGCGCGTGCGGGCGTAGGGCCGCGCGCACGAGGCGGAACATTGAACGGCGCCCCGTGTCGGTTCCGTGGACGCGTGGACCGCGACCGGGCGGCAGTGTCCGCCGGGACGTTTGAAAAATGGACCGGCGGAAATTCAGAAAACCCCGGGCCGTCTCGCCCTGACCGCGCCGCCGCGGTGTTCTCTGTAATAATATACACGGCGGCCGTCGATGGAAGATAAATTGATTCGTTCGGACCCCGCGAAACGGTCCGATTACCCGAACGATTAGGGAGACGATCACGGTGGAAATGATATTATTACGACGGTTGTTCTCGTTCCCAGGGGTAGCGGTGGGGTACAAGAACACCGCGGATGGAGAAAGACAAAAAAATTTCGATATCAATGGCCCCGCATACTATTACAAATACAATTATTATACTGGTCGTATATCGCAGCGGCGGTATAAGTGATGTCGTTTTGGGCGGTCGTATATAAAAAAAAAAACACTGTAGTTTTTCGTATCAACGGACCAAACGTACACGGCGAGCAACGATTATCCATTGCAATCGGAAAAATATTCTGATCGGAGCTCTGGGAACCTTTTCGTTATACCGGGACGTCCCGGATAACGATTAAAATCTAACCGATGTATTTTTAGGCAATTTATCGATAAAAACTTAATAGAAGTTTTGAAAAAACGTCCGACGGGTGATAAATAGGTAGGATTTTTGATCGATCAGATGAGCGTTCCGGTGTGTTTCTACAATTTTAAACATCCGAATTCCACTCGGCGCATCCAACGGACCCCCCGAAAGACATGATTGTGGCACGAGATGGAACTAATAATGTCTATCATAATTAATATAAATCAATATTCTCTTTCGCATGCTTTAGGCCCTTAAAAATGTGTATTACGTCCGAATTATATCTGGACAAAATCAACTCGAATCAATGCGAATGCGAACAAAAACGCAAGACACTGGATTTAAATTTCGACGTTGGAGTAATCCTGGGTGGGTCTTGGTTACTACATTATCTGAAATTCTCGCAAATGAGCGGCTATTAATAGTAGAGCGTTGGTTTATGGCTTATTGGAAAGCACGTTATCTAAGGTTTTTGTTTTAACTAGTTCAGTGTCAAAAATGCAGTGGACAAAGCAAGAGCGCGCGTTCCCCGTGGATGCCTACTTTTCTTTCTGCCGTTCGACAATCGCAACTCGACGTGCTTTCAGAAACCATTTCGATATCGTACCTGCAGGTCGTGTGCCTAATCGGAAATCGATTTGTTTGTGGGTGGACGCGTTCAGGGTTACCGGTGTTGTGCAGAAGAAACACAATGGACCTTCCACAACCGTCAGGACGCCAGAAAACGTCGAAAGTGTAAGGGCGACGATTTCGAAAACCCCTAGGCGATCTGCACACAAACATTCGGTTGCTTTAGGGATGTCTAGTTGTACAGTGAGACGAATTCTTCGTAAGGAACTTAATTTCCACCCATACAAATCGGTAGTGGTGCAACAGCTTAATCCACGCGATTATGTTGCGCGAAAAAGTGCATGGACGAGGCACATTTCCATATTTCAGGATGTGTGAACAAACAAAACATCGGAGCTCCAAAAAATATTTGTGCTGCTATTGCCGACATAATTACACATATGCTGGAAAAAGTGGACGGAAATGTCAAATTCCGACTATTTCAGTGCATTAACGAGAACGGTGGCCACCTTCGAGACGTAGTATTTCAAACCATATAAAACAAAACGTAAAATGTACTCCTATATACAGAACGAATAATTAAATCAATATTGCCAATACTCTTTGTGTTATGTTTTTTCGAAAAATAAGAAAGTAACCACGCCTCACCCCGTATTAACGAATAAGGTCCATACCGTTGTCGGGGATCCTTATCCTGATACGCAAAACGAATTCGAATACGTTTTTTTTTTTTTTTTTCTTTTTATAGTTCTACGCACGCGACAGCGGTTGTCGATGTGTCGTTCAATCGGATTGGAAACCGGACGAGAAAATGTATTGTATAACGAGAAAACGGACGGGATTCGCGTTCGTCCGGTCAACAGCGGTTTTTTGTCCAATGTAAAGCACAACGGCACGTGATAATATATCGCGCGTATCGTATTTATCTATTTGTACATATATATATATATATATATATGTATTCAAATCGACAAACGGGAAGGAGGAGCGACGGTAAAAATGTGGTGGATAAAACCGGCCAAGAGATGATGATCGGGCCGTGTCACGAATTCCGGTCACGTATATAATAATATTATTATTATTATTGTTCGCCCGGGGAGTGCCACGCGCGCCCCCCCCCTCCCCCCGGCGAAAACGGTCTGGCGGCGTGAAATTTCCCGGACGCGTCCCGGCAACAATAATAATAATAATAATAATAATAATAATAATAACGACGATAATATAATAAAGACCGCTGAATGCGGCCCGCGCGGATCGGAAATCGCCGTTTTCCGCGTCGACGATTTCCGTTTCGGAGAGCCGCGCGATAAAAAAAAATAAAAAAAAAAAAAAAGAAGGAAAAAAAAAAACAGATTTGCCGCGCGGCTGTTTTTTACCGCCACCGCCGCCGCGTGCCCCGGGCCGCTCGTACGCCGCGCGAATTCCAAAGAGCTCGGCCCGCACACTTTTGCCGACGGTCCGCGTTGGATGGCAAACGATACGCAACCAATACCAGTGGTGACTTATAGAATGTTCAATTTACGGTGGGCCGGTCTTAACAGTTTTTTTTTTTTTTTTTTTCATCAAGCCCAATCATTTAGCAATAAGCACGGACGATCATTTTCCTTCTTTTTCTTTTTATTAATATATTGCGCTGTATCGGTAAATATTGAATAGAAAACTGTGAAATGTGAAATTTCAACACCGACAGTTATAACGTTCACTACAAATATATTCTCGACTCGGTTGATAACAATAAAAAAAAGGATAAAAAGAACGCGGCAACAAAGTAATAAGGCGGATATGGTGAAATAATTTGTGGATTCTTTGTGGTGAAATGCGGTTAACGAGATAGAAATGATTATCGAAAAAATCGCTTGATATCTATCCATTTTTAGCTTTGATATCATTGTAACTTTTTTTTTTTTTTTTTTTTTTTTTTTTATAAAGATAATAATAAATAAACACATATTGCATTATTTACAAACACCATATTTATTTATATTTTTAGTACATATTATTTACGATTAAAACACCGTATCTAAAAAAAAAAATGGGACCATCTCTGAGATACGTCACTGGATATGAAATATTTCTAAAAGAGAATCAAAGATACAGCGACTCATTTTAAAGACAAATTTTCTCACACTGTAAAAACAATAAGGTAGTACATGAATATTTTTATACCGTAACACCGATTTTTCATTTGTGATTGTGGGCGAAAAAGAATTTTTATTACAAAAGCTGGTGAATTTTTAAATTGTATTTAAATTTCAAGTTTTTCTCCCGTAGTAAATTGGATTTTGTCGAGCATGATTTTGAAGAAAAAAAAAAAAATACAAAATTATACCATGAAGTAACGCAAAAGAGAACTGTAGACGTAATATTGCTAACAATACTATTGTTAGATAATATTCAGAGAACATTTTTTAAACCAATAACGACCGCGACAGCCATAATTATTATCATTGAACTCGAGCATTCCGATATAGAATACGCGTAAAAGGATTTAAAACTAATGTTTTTTTTCGACACATTTACCAAATCCCCTGGAAATCGGTAAAAGCCCGACTAAAAGAGTCAGATTGCCGCATTGGGTAATTATTTGAATTCAAATGTCGAATAAAAGACCGACGAAATTTCCGGCGCGTACACTGACACAACTAGTGGGGATGCTTGGGGTTTCAGATGCACTCCCAAATTCTATTGCAGCGTACCCGGTCCTAATAAACTGAAAACAAAAACAATTCGAAATAATAACAGTCTGAAATAGTAACTATACCATCAAACGGTTGCAGATACCACGGATATCCATATTATAAATTTCGTCAGACAGATGGATATTTATAAGTGAACGTAAACGCATGCGGTAGATTAGAATTAAATTTGTTTACTGATCAGTAATAACATTCGTCGTGCGCAGACAACGCGGTTTCGCGTCAATTTTGCCGTCAAAACTCACGGTCAGCGGTTTCGTATTCCGGAGTACGGTTACCGTACTGTCCGTGGGGGGGTAACGGTATGATAAATAAACATTTTGCTTTACTGTATTAATTAACGTGGTTTTCTTTCTTTTTTTTTCTTTTTTTTTTTCTCGTATGCATCGGTTATTTATATTCGTAATCATTACTGTGTCGAGGAAGTGGGGGGGGGGGGTTGTGTGAGTAAAACGCGATTTCGGCAAACCGCCACCGCACCCGGTATATTCGGGCGCTCCAGTCGGGCCTACGATAGTACTGCGGCCGAAACTGTCGAGTTTCGTGTAAACACACGGCGACCGATGACCGTCCGGCCATATTTCGGCGGGCACCTTGTCCGTTCGACCGTATTCCGGCCGCCGGCGCGTAAGGGGACCGAGGTGAATTAATTTCCGGTCGGTCTCTCGTCTCGCCCGTCACTTGTACGGCCGAACGATCCGACGGCGGCCCGGTGGATTTATTACGAAACCTCGGCGGCGCGCCCCCCGGTCTAAACGTCACCCTGTCCGCCGGTCGCGCCGCATCCACTCCTCGGACGCCAGCGGTGGTCGGAAACTACACCCGCACGGGTCCCGGATTATAATCGAGCGGACCGCCCGCCTAAACAAAACAGTCCATTTTTGCACGACATTCCGGGAGACGAAAAAAAAAAAAGGAAATGCCGAACCGCCTTTGTAGGCGAAAAATCGACAATAGTGTAGTACTTAGGTAGGATTTCGAGAGGAATTTAGATGGTATCTGTACGCAATGATAGATCGTTGTTAACGAAATACGATTCTGAACGGTCACGTATGGTTTATCGTGTTTTGAAATGCTGGGCGATTCTTAAGATTTCGGTCGAAATTTCAACTTTAAACGATAATAATTGAACTATTTTTTTTTACCAATATACACATCTGATATAGCCTATACATTATAAAATACTTTGTGTGAATTTGTCGAGCATTTTAAAAAAAAAAAAAAAAAAAAATTTTATTCACATAAAACCAATTAAAAAATTTCGACAATTTCAAACGGCTCTATATAGCTTAAAAACTGTCAGAATGTTCTGAAAATTTAACCATGTCTAAAAAGTCGTAATTTAACAATTTGTTTTTAATTGAATAATATTTAAAGATCAAAATCGCAATAACATTAAACTACATTATTGTACAAACATTCCAGTTTTTTCCCTGTGATTAAGGAAATTACAAGTAACAAAAAATTAACGATCTCTCCAATACACTAACCAGATTTATCACTCTACAATACGGATCGTTGTCGTTTTTCAATTGGAGTAATAATTTTGTTCGTTAACAGCCATAAAAAAAAAAAAATAAAAAAAAAACATAGTAAAACCAATACATTCTTCATTACGCTTAGAATCTAAAACTGTTGTTCAATTATATCTAGATAAATGTTTTTAGTATTTGATAACTAATGTTGAATTTGAATTTTAGCAAAAAAAAATAAACTACACTTACATGTAGTAAATATGCGATTTTATTCGATTTGATTTTTACCGTTTGTTTCGCTGCGGTGCGGTTGCTTCAATATGCTATTTCTCTATTTTTATAACTTTAAACGTTTGGAGTTTTGACTTTTTTATCGACCAGAATTTTGCGTTTCGTGGCATTATGAATTAAACAAAAAAAAAAGATAGTACAGCGTTGAAAAACTTAAACAGAGAATGACGGTATGAACTATAACTTATTTCTTAATACAAGAATTTATTAAATCTCGTCTCGAGGATATCATATTTTTTTTTTTACATAACTACGCCTAATTATATGAAAATTTGTTCAAGGTAAACGTGTATTTTTCTGAGTGGAATTTGGTTTTAATTATTATTAAAGGGAAAACAAAAAGTACAACAACGAAGATTTACAAAAAGAAATATTTTTAATTTTAACTTCAAATACAAAACGAAACGGTGTAACCTAAAAAAATATGGTCTCTATAACGAAAAAAAAAAAACAAGAAATTCTTACTACTTTTGCCGGTGGTTTATATGAAAACGGAAATATACATTTAGAATTTAATCAAAATGATTTATTGTGTCTATAGAGTAAGTTCGCAAACATTGATTTCCACTTTTGGATCCGAATATATTTTAGGAAATACACACTGTGGATAAACATTTTTCTATTGGCGAGGTGTTTTATTATACAGATAGATAATAATCATTTCAGATTAGACGTTGACAGCTTTGAGTCAGAACAAATATTATAAAATGACAAAATTGTTTTTTTTTTTTTTGAAAAAGATTCGAACCTTACAAACAAAATCGTTATAAATAAATTGAATTAATTGTTATTTGCAGCCGATTTTTCGGTGTTTTATCAAAATTAATTTATCTAGATTGGTTTATTTTATTTTACTATCGTATCCAGACAAATGGGAAATTAGTTATCCAAGATAAACAATCAACTCATCTCGATAATTTATCATTTTAAATCGTATTTGTTAGATACATTTAGATTAAAAGAAATAAATTAATAAATTAATTGGTACGTGAATTGGCCGATCATTTTGAAACGTCTAGACGTTTTCCACTTCCTATACACTTTGTTTTATGATGGGCAATGAAAAACTTTTTTTTTTTTTTTTTTTTTTTTGTGTGTTTTTAAATGAATATAAATTATTTAACCATCCGATAATCTTTGTCTTGATATTTTAAAATGTACCTATCCTGCAGTACCAATACACAGTAAACGAATAGTGTTTTTATTTTTTATTTTAGTGTTTTTTCCTCCGTAATAAAACGTATTGAAATGTTAACAAAACCACCGCCGTTTATAGTTTAATATTATTACGAGTCCAAAATTATTTAGAGCAGATAAATAACGTTTCGCTACAGGAATCGTTCAAAAGTATAATAATATATATATATATATATATATATATATATATATATATATATATATATAGGCCAATTTATTTCAATATAAATTCATGTTCGGTATAATAAAACCGTTCAAGTGGGCATTTTTTCGATCGTACGTCGCTAATAATTTATGATCGCCCAGTATTATAATATTATAACGTATTATTATATTTTCTAATGTGGCGGAACGTGAAAAATATATTCCACACTCGCGAGAATTCCTATATATTGTAATATAAAATATACGAATGCAATACAACGCTTTATAGTAGACGCGTTTTCTTGCACCAGCAATTTACAGATATCTGAAAAAAAATAAAAATAATATTATAATTCTATACTGCGTTGTAGGCGAATAACGCCTGCGTTAACGTTATAAATATTTCCATCGAACGGCGAATTATATAGGAGACGAGTAGTTTTTTTTTTTTTTTTTACGTGTTGCTATCCTAGACTAATCCTAGATAATATTCTATCGAAACGCTTATAATTGTTATAGTTTTGATAATATCGCAAGAATACAACGTCTACGAATTGATTAACCTAACCTAACCTAACCTAACCGATACGGAAAATATTTTAATTATTTTTTTTATTTTTCATTAATTCGCAGGCTCCCAAAAAATAATGTGCAACATTTTTGGTCGAAATCAATTCGTTCAAACGTCTTTAATCATTTTTGTATGTATATATTTTTTTGTATCTTTTGCTTTGGGATTCATTTCAATACCAAGACATAAATTTACCAAAAAAAAAAGGTACTTTCTCGTCAAAACATACAGTAATTTATATTTTACGCTGAAAACGCTATGCCAAACAATTGCGAAATCCCGTATAGCACTTTATCTTATCGGTAGCCCGCAAATTTTACTTTGGTTGCATTTATTATTTTGGTCGAATTTTCAAATATTCAAATACGGTCATAATATATAAGTACAAAACAAAAAAAAATAAAAATCTGTTAATATAGATCAAACTTGGACTGGTATATTTTTAGCCATATTGTAGCCCGGCGTTCAGATGGAAATAAGTAAACTTTAACTAGATAAAGATAAGTGATAATTGCTATAGACGCAAATAAAGCTAACGAATATTTAAATTTTTCCGGATAAGATAAGTGGAATTTTTCGAGATAAATGTATGATATACTTATAAATAT
Organism: Tuberolachnus salignus; assembly: GCA_956483605.1. Taxonomy (NCBI): domain Eukaryota; kingdom Metazoa; phylum Arthropoda; class Insecta; order Hemiptera; family Aphididae; genus Tuberolachnus; species Tuberolachnus salignus. The sequence continues at coordinate 30,658,981 of OY101435.1, read as the reverse complement.
TATTAATTGTATATTCGCAGGGAGTTGCAAATTTTATTCAAACGGTTAAAGTAAATAATTCTGTAAACGCAAAAGGAGCTTAGATAAGTAAAATACTCACTATAGCTAGTAAACTTTTAAAGTAAAACTATACGGTTATTTATACATTTTGTATAGTATAAGTAATACATTTATAATTTGTCTAATAAATGTGTTTTTCATCTGGATTATTACCAAAAAGATAACGTTTTTTTATCTTGGATTACCCGGGATGGAGAACAATTTTTTCGCCCGGATGAGATATGGGATACGAAAAAAAAAAAATCGAAATTTTATCTCGATAAGTCATTACAACGCATCTGAGCGTTATTTTATTCTGTCCGTCACGGTTTTTTTTTTTTTTTTTTTTTTTTTGACGACGAACAACAAAACGCGTACATTACGTTAATGTCGTCGTCTCTGCCGACCGAGAAACCGGACACCGTTTTTTTTTTTTACGATAAATGAATTCGACGTGACGGTTTGGTGCACCGAAGACGACCGAGAAAATTGTATAACCGCCGCTCGTCGAGTTCTTAATGGACGAGGTAAATATACGGGGTCATCGTGTCGAGTATACACACACACTCACACATAATAATATTATTATAACTACACGAACGACGAATAAATTATAGAGACATACGTACGCCCCCGTGTGGAGAAACGATTTAAAAAAAAAAGAAAACCCCCAAAACGAAAACACGAAATACAAATACAAGTGTTAAGCCCGCGTAAATAATTTCGGAACCGATGACAAACATAATGTAATATTATATTATAATATAAAGACGTACACGACGAAATACCGCCGACCACACTGGTGTAAATTGTTTAATTAAAAAAAAAAAAAATACAAATTTAGATTTAGATTAAAATAGTCGACTTAATATCAAATAAAAAAAAAAAGGAAAAAACGTAAAAAAATATGTAATACAAATAAATTATGAATAAGATAAACAAAACCAACGCCTGGAGTATAAGTTGTGTGTAAAAACGACTGATTTCGATTAAAAAAAAAAAAAAAAAAAATCATCATCAGGTAATATAACAGAAAATTAAACATTTAAAATACTGCGAGCTTGGTTATGATCTTTTTCTACATATTTTTTATTTATTTGTTTAACATAAATATATATATATATATATATATATATAAATTTTTTGTTTTAATCGAAATTACTTAACCTTCATTATTCATTCACCGCGACATTGTTAACAGAAATTATCGATTATATTATTGAAACAATTTCCAGTATGTCGAGTGAAAAAAAAATATAATTTATCGTTTGATATATCTGCAGAGTTACTTAACCGTAATTACAATCTTTGATAATAATAATACACATACTCGTTGTCGACGTTTTATCACACAGCAAATGTATTTCATATATGAAAGTATAGTAATTTTATTTAATAGCTTTATATAGTAATTTCATGTAAAAATTATACGCGTTTAAATTTTAATTCAGCCATATCCATATATCGTCCGATATTTCTAACAAAACGTTTTCAATACTTGAATTCGATTTGTAAAATACGATACTCGAGGTCCGATTTTAGTGTTTAATGTGAAAACTAAAACGCATTGCTGTACAGCGAATGAATGCGCGTAGGATAATGTAAACTACCAAATAAAAATTTATACCTCGTAACTCGTTATATTACAATTCCTTACTCAATTTCTACTATTTCTTAGTGAGTATTATGGAACGTGATATTTATTCTGTGGCGAAAAATAAAAAATTGTTTGTGCTTAAGATAATATACAGAGACGGCACACGTCATACGGGTTGATCCCAAACAACATTTAATTGGAAATATTAATGGAGTTTATTTTATGTTTACAATAAATAGTTCGGCAAATAATACTGATAAAAGAACAAAAAAAAAAAAAAAAATGAATTAAAACGTTGTCAATTAATCGTTTATTTATACACTCGGGATTCCAATACGTACAATGGGGGCACACTTTAGAATAGGGAAATCGTTGTTTTTGTTTTTTTTTTAAGGTTTTTTTTTATATACGACGTTTCTGTATGGAAAAGCTCGAATTTTAAAACAGTATAGTCGGAGGGACTTTAAAGGTAACCTCTCTCCCTTCACGTGACTTTCATATATATATATATATATATCGGACGGGGGGGTGTGCTTAACAGAGTCATTCGGTTTCTATAACCCTGTTGATTTCGCGTTGTTACGAGCCGAACAAATACTCATCAACGTCGAATTCTCTACGGTAAATCCGCGTCTTGTCGCTTATTATATTCACTGTGCCACGTTACGGCTTAATCGAATTTCCGGGTCACGTTATTATTTTTATTATTATATTATTTTTCGAAACGTTCCGCCCGGTGAAAATAATCACGCCGCCGCAGCCGTTCGAATTGTACGACGTCAAGCGGGTTTCTACTTTTGTACATTATTTTAATATTAAATAAGTTCCGAAATTAAATCTCCTACACCTTCGAAACTGATCATCGACCTCACTGATTATCTTGCTGTGTTGCAATTTCTACGACTTATTAGTCTTGCTGACTGAAGAGTTTTAACCAATTTAAGTTTTCTCTGTAAACTAATAAATACTTCTATAGACGCACCCGGCTTTACTACTATCCGAAGTAAATTTTAAGGTCTCCGGTTAATAATTCCCGCTCAACTTCTCCTATCTATGTTCCGTTCCGTTACACTAGCTATGGACGTTATCAACCTATTCGTCGAATTATGATGCACTTAACTAACGTGTTCCATTTAATTGTTTAATGACTGTCACGTTCATTTTATCTTAAACCAGTATAAGTTATTCAGTAATTTATCATTCGTAAGATATACCATACATGTACGTGATACTTTTCACTCGTGTTTGGACCAATAAACGTATTTAATTGAACAAATAATTCAATATCGTACATTATAATAATAAGACGTCAGCACGATCGTTCCTAAGAGAGATTTAGGGGGGGGCGAGACATCCCCTCTCAAAAAAAAAAAAAAAAATGTTTGAATGACAAATTCGAGGCTGTATAGGAAGTATACATACAGGGGGAGGGTTAGGTAATCCATTCTTACCAGATTTCTCATTTTTGTGTTCATCTACTCGAAACAAAATCGTATTTTTATTATATACTATGTCTCAGAAATAAGATGTCGGCATTTTTCAGACGCACCCCCCCACCGTACAATTTTCGTTTTCGGGACGGCCCCGGACAGGAATTACAATATTACATATATAAATGAAAAACACTCGCACACAAACCGGGAGACCTACAGGTTACGTTCAAAACTGGAATATTGTTTTTTTGATTTTAAGTAGTAACATTGTTAATATATTAATATTAGTCTATGTTATAGTTTTTTATTATTATTATTTGAGCATTGTCGGCTTTTTAAATCGTCTGGCCCAGCTATCTCTCTGTTTCTCGCCAAAATTGTCCGATTTGATACACCACCTGCATCCATACACATCCTTTTTACCACCCTGGGTTTTTACTTGGGTGTATGTCCAGCACACCGCAGCTATCCTTCTTCATTGCGATCTCTTAAATATTCATTACCGTTGCTCACTGATTACCCTTTATTGGTACTCTACGATCTACCGTGATATTTTGGGACCTAACCCTACATAACCTCTCGAATCGTACGATTTTCAGTATCTATTTATACTTGATAATGTGTCACATATATACGTTTTTTTTTTTTTTTTTTTTTTTTTATTCTATCGTATTGTATTTTCTAGTTTATTCTTGAAATACAATAAAACCGTGTACACTGTCATATAATCGTCGTCCGTTGAAATTTCTATGAAAATTGTTATTCGCCATGAACTATAATTGCCAATGGGTATAATATAATATGCAATCGACAATAACACTCGAATAAGATTTTATTCGGAATAGAATAGAACGAATTTCTTGAAAACCGTCAAAAGAGATTTACTTTTTAAGGACCGAATTTCTATCACATAAACTCATTATTACGTATCGATACATTATATTTCGTACTTCCGATTTTCTTTTTATGTCACCGGATGTTACATACAATGTAACGGTAAACTGTCGCAATAATGGTATTTTAAATTAGTTAAATATTTCTTACGCGTTTTTTTTTTTTCACATACAGAAGAGGGCGATAATATATTTATTGCGTCGCATAATATACGTAAATGGCGACGAATATTATTCCCAATATAACAGACCACTAAAATGGCCACAATCAGTTATTATGTTTCACACGGCAATGGCGAAAAAAAATTCTCATACTCAATATTATATGGCTATGAAAATATAAAAATGTAATTTAATACAAATAAAAATACTATTTTTATGTGTTGGTTATTTAATAATAAGCACTTATAGTTATTTCCTTTGTTTTCCGTCGTAAAATATTAAGCGGTGTTTGAAAATTACTATTATCGTTATTGTTTTGCTTAATAAACAATATCGTAATGATATTATTTATCATTTTCGCTCTCACCGGACCAATTTATCTCAATCTCGGGAATTGGAGTTGTTTTATAGGCATATTGAAACGACGTTAAAGTAAGGTCGAATATCAATCATAATTTTAGTGCATTTTGTGGGATGTACGTGTTTTATTATCTTTAAACACGACTATCTAAAGTCTTTACTTAAGACGGTTACAAGTTTAGATACGAATTACGTAAGTGCGTCACAGATGTGGTTTTTCGGAGTTTCGAATATCCTGCCACATTTTTTTTTATTATTTTTTTTTTTTTTAATATTTCATATATAATATATTCCGATTTTTGAACACCTCTTTACTAAACGAAAATATGTAAATCGGTACAGGGAGAAAAATCGACATTATAGCGATCGAACTCTTTTGCTCGCGGTTTTTTGTTTCTTTTTTTTTTTTTTTTTTTACTGCCCGTACCTATGCAATATATTAAACCTCGTAGATGCGATTGTAAATAATTATTAATAACAAATTATTTTCTAGAGGAACGGGATATTATTTATTATGGGTACACCTACCATTACGCTCTCTGTTACTCGTTTAGATGAATAAACGAAAATTAGTTTCACTCACGTGAACGCGAAATTGCTTTTTTGTTATATTTGACCGGAGGGATAACAAAGAAAAATGGACACTCGAAAACTGGGATAAAATGTATATTATTATTATTATTATAATATTCGCCGTTTAATTCCGAAATAAAATTATATTCACAGTCATTTGTTTATTCACCGTATACGGCCGTTTATTATTATTCTGTGTGATGGTGGTTGCGGGCGGGAGGGTTAAAAAATATACTCTCTCTGCGGGCATCGTCGTATATTCCGAGCCAATTAAAATAATAATAATACCTATGCCGTGTGTGGAAAAAATGAAAAATGATTCTAATTATAAATCAAAAAAAAAAAAAAATAATAAAAAAAAAATTAAAATAATAATAATATAATACGGAAATGAAAGAAAGAAATTAAAAAAAAAAAAAAAAAAATGGGAAAAAGGGAAAGAGAGAGAGAGAGAGAGGCCCTAACAGTGAACACACCCGACTTTTGAGGTGGTTAAACTGTTATAATGGTCCTCTCGACTCACCATCACGACAATCGTAATAATATATTTCCGTTTCCCTGCCCGACGTTTTTTTTTTTTTTTTTTTTTTTTTATCTCGTGGCCGGTTTAATGTCAAAGTGCTCGAATGCAGGAGATACCCCGGGGTGGTGACTCGAAAGTTCATAGCCGTACGGTTGCCCGCGACGACTCGAACAGCGGGACGGCGTCGTCGTGACCGGTAACCGTGGCCCCGTTGTTAAACGGTAATTGTAAAAATTTATTCCGCGTATATTTTTTCTAAACCGACCGTATACGCTATAGGGAGATCACTAAAACCGTCGATATTTTTTACTGTTTAGTTGTGCATTTCGGGCGGATACAGTTTTATCGGTTTCATAAATACGCCCTACGACTCGATAAAAGTTCGAAAAAAAAAAAAAAAAGTCGAGCGCGATATTGTTATTTTTTGGAATTTTATTGTAGTCGCGAACGATACGATTTATAATTTTCAATTGATCAAAAATACGTTCTACGCCCAGAATTGTTTCGGTAAGCTACGGTTTATCGTCGCATACGTCATATAAACCCATATTATTATTATTATTGTCTCAACTTCAACAATTCCACACGCGGTTCCCACCTACAACGGCGTACTCCCTTAGAGGAACAGTGACCGCGACATTTGTTCATAAAAAAAAAAAAAAAAAAAAAAACGTATTAGTGTACCGAGAGACACTAATTCGGTCGTCTTCAAATATCTACCGTGCGGATGACTGTTCAATTCTCCTCCTCCGCCATGGTTATTGACCGAGAATTATCCGTTTGTTTTTTTGTTTTTTAACGCGCACAACAATATTAATAAACATTTATAATTTTTGCGGGTTCCTGCCGGTCATTGATTTTTACACGTCCGGCCTATTAGCCCGTTAGAATAGAAGACATTTCAAACCGATTCGTCCGGAAAACGTGGTCGGCGGCCCCGGATAACGTTTTTACCGAGTCGTACAAAAAAAATCGTTTTTGGTCCTAAATACAACATTTTGCCACCGTCTAGAAAACAATATTAATAATTATAATTTTAGTTCACGCCGAGTCGACGCTAAATGTCAATAAACGATATAAAACTATTGTACTCGATTTTCTTCCAAATAACAACGTTCATAGAATTTACAATAACAATTATTTGAAAACTTTATTTTATAGCGTTTGGGGTTAGTTTATAGTGTTTTATCGAATTTCGTACTGTAATATCGGCGTGAAATTATTGTAAAAAGTACCGAGCATAAAAAGATAAAAAAAAAAATCGAATAAAGCGCGGTGAACTAAAATTGATCGATCCTAAAAAAATAAAAAAAAAAAAAATTGTATTGTCGCGATTGAGCGGACCCGTCGAGAACCATCAATAACGGTTATTTAGCACATTAACTTTTAGAAAATTTAACGTAATAATACCCGCGGATCAACCGGCCCGTCGAACACACGGGGTATTAATTACATTGTTATTTATTTATGAGTATTGGCCCTGCTAGTAAGGATAGTAAAGTTGCAATGTACTAGATATTGTGCAATATAATACAACCTGTATACGAGTTTAAATTTTTTTACGATTCGGAGCACCGAAATAATGATCGTGAGAAATGACCATTAGAAATCACAGACCGCACATGAGTATCGAACAAACGGATAACCGTCAATGTTTGCAATGTCTCTACATCAGGCCGACCCGTTGCGGGCGGAGAGTTGAATAGGTATATTAGGCAACACTCGGCTTATTCACGGGGCACGGATGCTTCAACTCGTCCGTTCACCGGATCGGGCGAGCCCCGTTCCCCGGGTGTTCTCGCCGCGGATTTCCCAGTGTGGAGAACGGGGTGGATGACGCCGCTCTCCATACCCTGATGCGCAGCGAGGCGTCTGACGGGGATACGGAGCGCCTGGTCCGGAGGATCGGGCGACTCGGTGTCGCTCATTGGGAAGCCGTGGTCGACTTCGCAGAGGCCGCGAAGAGGAGTCGGCAGAACGGCGGCGCCGAGCCGTCGACGTCTCCGGCGTGCGCCTTCTTCAAGCGCATCGCCGCCGTCGTTGATCGCGGCCCCGCAGTCGCTAGACCGCCGGCCGGTAGGAAATTCTCTCCCCGTGCTTTTGTGACGGCAGCAAGCGGGCATCGGCCCGGCTACTGTCCATCCCACCGTAGGGCACGATTTGTAATTTTTATGCGAGCCCGTCCCGCCTTAGGGGAAAACGGAATTTTTACCTATTAATTTTATCGAATTTCATTAATGAAATTCATTAAATGATGGTGATCCGCCTCCCGAAGTAATGGCTTACGGCGGTTCCGGTTAGGTTAGGTTCAAAAAAAAAAAAAAATGTATATTAGGCAATATATATTAGAACGATTTTGTTTATATACTGAAAGCTTAATGTTAATTCATTGCAAACGGAAAACGATTCTGAGTTGAAATCGGTAAACCGGTAAAGGCGACACATTGGCTGTTGTGGTTTAAGAACAATTTTCGAAATATCACAATCGCTAAAATCGGAATAATTTTACTAACCGAATACAACGATATTTGAAAACTTAGCGAAACTAATGGTACCAAAAATGTCGTAAATATTTTATACTGACTTCACTTAAACAATATTATTCGACTGGACGGTTAGCGATAACCGTCGTCAGAATCAGATATCATGACGAGTACCGCGTTATAATTTTACGGAGCAAACGCGTGGTCGGTATTTCATTGGTTTTTTAATACCGTAATTATCATTTTTTGCGTCCGATATACGTGACAAATAATAAATCCGCGTCGATATATCATTGTTTAACCGGACGTCGCGAAGGGAGTGTGACCGGGGGACACGACGACGGCACCGTCGGTCGTATCGGATATCGGTTTCCGGAAAGTGTGGAAAAAAAAAATAATAAAAAAAAAAAACGGTAACGACGACCCCGTGACATTATTTTACCGACCGGGAGTATAGAGGGCCGCTACCTCGGCGACCGTCACAAAACGTGACGAAGAATCGACGCGTACCAATTACACGGGACGTTCCGTGTCACGCAGAAGTCGTCATCGTCGGATACATTTCACCGCGTCACAATTGAGTTTATTATTTTGGCGGGAAATTTGAAAGGAAAATAATAATAATCGAAATAAATCGTGTTTTTTTTTTTTTTTTTAAGGGGGTGGGATGGAGGTCGGAGTCACGGGAACTCAATCAAGTCGTATTTTGCGATTTACCCACAACGTTCGACTTTCGATCAACATCAGCGGTTGTAAATACAAACGTCTGTTAATTGAACGTTCGGAATATTTTTATTCCCCATGCACGTTTCCTTATAATGGAGTGAAATTCGACGGAATACCAAAATATTCGCGCAACAGCGTGTAGTCTGATGGCACCGGATTCGTTTTTTAGTTTTTGTTCATCACAACTAAAACTTTCTACACGACGTACAATTTTCAAAATAATTCTGACTCTTTTTATGCTACACGCGGCTATTGTTTTCAATTTTCGAATTGTTTGATTATAAGCGAATTAAACGGTTTAAGCTCCGTAAAAAAGTGGTTAAAATAATAAAACATATGACTAGTGTTAAATAATTGACAATTGTCGAAAAAAATATTTCAAATATCAAATATAAATGGTAGAATATTCGTTAAAAATACCGATAAAATTGTAATTTATTTTGTAGTTTACTATTGAACGCGGTTTTCGGTTCGAATCGCGTCTGTCTATTAAACTATTACCCTGTGTACGTCTCGCTTTCCCGATTTCCCACCTATAACTACCCGCCCGTAAGCGATCCAATGGTCTACACCGGGGAATGCGCACCTATGTCGGTGACACGCGATTTTCGGTATTGTCCGTTTACTCGACGATATAATTGGCCTCGGGTTTGGGTTCACGTTGTGTTTTTACACTGAAATATATTTCAATTAATGCGATTAATGTTTTTCTATTGACGTGTAATTGCGATTAATGTAACGTTTGAATACAACAATAAATATAGATCGCGTTTAATTGATTAATTATTCAATCGGCGCGTAAAAGTCGCGGGCTCGCGGGGAACATAAAACCGAACGGGACCGCGTCTATTATTCGATAAACCCAAACGGGTTCGGATTGGCGTTGCAGTAATTGCCGTCACGTTGGCGGCCGGCGGTCGGACGACGGCGCCCGGTGTTTTTCTAATGCCGGGCGTTTACCGCGCCGGAGACGGTTTCAGAAACAGTCTAATAATAATAAACGCGTAAACACGCGCCCGTACGGGCTCGGCTGTTCGTGAGTTGAGCGCGTACGGGCTCGGCTGTTCGTGAGTTGAGCGCGCACGGGCTCGGCTGTTCGTGAGTTGCGCGCGTACGGGCTCGGCTGTTCGTAAGTTGCGCGCTTACGGCGACCGCCGGTGGAGAGTCGGTCCCCGGGCACGGCCGCGAAATACCGGGCCCGCCCTATACCACAACCCGAGCGTATAATATTATTATTATTATTATTATGACGCACGCGAGTACGGCGTACGCTTCGTATATATTTTAGCGCGCGGCGGGCGTCGTGTCGGGTGTTATTTGATTAGTCTAATGAGAGTGCAGCCGCCGTACGCGCGCGCCGCGCAAGTGCGATTTATACGTCACACTTAATGTAATAATATTCCGGGGGGTGGGGGGCGGCCCCGCGGGTCTGGTGACGGCGACACGGGCGAAACCGCGTTAATTGTTCTCGAATATACGGCATCGGCGCGTCGGTATTTCGGCGGGTAGCGCGGTCCGGCGGATCGCGCAAAAACGCAAAAACGCATAAAAAAGTTTCTACACGTGTACACTGGACGGTACCGGTAGAATCGTCGGGAATCGCAAGGAAAAAAAAAAAAAAAACGTTCGCGCTTTTAGCGATTACAATAGTAGGCGAATCCGTAGGAATCGGATCGCCGAGCAAATAAAAAAAAAACCGAACGAACAAACCAACACGAAGGCTGCGCGACGTGGCACAAACAGAGTCTTGTAGTCAATAAGATACACGACAGACGGTAGTGACAAAGTCAGGTCACTAACTAATACTGATTCAACGATAATTTAATTTTAAAGTCGGCAAAATTAACAATTTTTTTTTTTTTATATAAATATATTTTAATACACGATTTCCGTAACCGTACATCGTAAAATGTATAATTTATTACCACGATTCTAAACCCTTTCGGTCCCAGTGTTCGTTGGCAACGGACACACTTTTTAACTCGGGATATACTTCAGTGTGTATTAGTCACTTTTTTAATAAATCCTTAAAGTAATAATGACCATTGCAATGGCAAAAATAGGTAAATGTGGCCCAAATCTTTTTTAATAGATTTACTACAACCTAAACATGAGATTTTTTCGGTTAAATATTTAATTTTTTTTGGTTTCCTAATTTGAAACAGAAAGGTTTTGATTTGATTTTTACTTTTCAATCATTTATAGCTTTACCTCCTTACACTTAAACTTTTGATTTTCAAATTGCATCTGTTTTGAACACGGATTCAAAACGAGAATATCCTTTGATAAAGAGCCTCTGCACTCAGACCGTTCCGGGAAACCCCGGGCGTCGTCTAAAAAGGAGCTGGTGCCGTGACTTGCTATAAATATAAAACCAAGTTCTAGACTCTAGACAGCGTTAATACCCATCCAAGTGTCACCAATGGGCGATTTCTTAATTCATGATATTCATGGTATTTTTTTTCTAAATTATAATATCGTGTATACTTATTGTGCTACGTTGTACAGATTGCGTATTTCAATTGTATTAATAATAAAAAAAAGAGAATATATTGTAGAACACTATTATATCGGATACACCGTTTGTACGATTACAGTTTAAAATTTAAACCGCGGTAAGGAAGTAAGGAAGGTCTATAAATTTCATCTATAAATACCTTGATAATATACACGTGCTTTTGGGTATATGTTTTTTGTTATTGAAATTCATTCTGAAAAAATTAAATATTAAGAAATACTTCCGTGCATCAGATAATAAGTTAGATTTTTTTATTTTTCGCAAATATTTATTTTTGTTGTACATAATATATATATAATTTTATAAAAAAAAAAATCTATTTGTTTGCAATTTCCTTTTAATATTCTTTCGTGTACCCATCTAAATAGAATTTAATAAATTATGTTTTTTTTTTTATGATTAAAACTATATGTGTCAATACAATACACTCTTATTATTCCGCGTATAATTTAAATAATACAAAAATGTTACGAATACAATCACTTATAAATACGTTTGCTATACGATATGCCGATAAAACGTCACTCGGAGTTTTCGTTAAAAATATTATTTTTTTGGGACTATAAAATATACGGACACGGGCGACGGTGTATGTAGGAATTCGGTTCGGGCGCGTAAAACCGCGTATGGTTCCTGCGTCTGTTCGGATTTAATGTGAGCGACTAAAATTAGGTGCACACGCCGTCAACGGTGTAGGGTTTTAAATTGTAATTAATATGTACCCATACGTGTAATACATTAAATAAGACAGTTGATGTGTTTAACTGTCCGGGCTTTTCAAACAGCACGGTCGTCAAATAAGCTGCTGATGATTTATCAGTTCGGCGATTTAAATTTTTTTTTTAATACATTAAATACGTTCGCTTACGACAAAGAATAAAAAAATATCGTTGAAAATGCGATAATATTTACGTTTTATTTGATTCAATTTATACATTGTTGATTTAATGCGTAGGCTATTTAAAAAGAGGAGTTTGTTATATTATATATTATTATTATTATTATTTTTTTTTTTTTTTTTTTTTGTGCTCGTATAATTTTACAATGTAACATTAATATTTATTTTTTTTATTTTTTTCAGTGTTTTTTTTATTGCTTATTTCCATCGGTTTTACTGAATATTTTGCGACGTAATATTAGTTTAATACTTTTTTCAGCGTATAATATAAATCCCGCCGCGCAATTGTTATTGCCTATCAGCATTTTCAGACGAATTTAAATAATATACAATAAAACGGCTTTAAAATATGGTAAATCGAACGCACCATCACAAGTACGGGGTGGAAATATTAATATTATGGAAAAATATACATTTGGCGTCTAAAACGCGGTTTGTTTGAAATCAAATGGCGAAATTGTTAAACACGGGGAGGTCATCGTAGACCTCCCCGATAAGATAACATAAGATTGTCTTTTATTATTATAATAACGAAATACTCCATTGTAAAATCCGGACTGGATTATATTGTAAGTATTTTTTATACAATACAATTTTTATCAATGTATACCAAGTTTGCATAATAGAAACCAATTGTATATTTAATATAATTTTTTTTTTTTTTAAAAAAACCAATCATCGATAAAATCAGAAAACATCTGTTTAGCATATGTAAACAGATAAATCAAATGTGGAAAACGAAATTAATTTTTCGAATAATAAATATAGACATTTTAAAATCTAAAATTCGGTTATCGGCTCTACAGTATTATTTACCCACTGCAAACAATGCGGTGGCGGGTTTTTTTTAAACAAAAAAATTGTTTGATTTTAATGCATTTTACCGGTGGCGGTAATTTGTGTTGCGGGCACAAGGGTGCAGAGGGCATCCACGAGGAATCTTCTGACGGGGGCAAATGTATCTTTTTGCACCAGCGTACAATACATCGTTGGTCTAACATTCAAAATAAGAGCGAATAATTGTGTAAAACTAATAATAACGGTAATATTGGTAATTATTTAACCGGGTGTATATTATCAGTAACTAATACAATTCAACGGTTACGTTTGGATGATAAACGTGGATTTTTCATTCGATAAATGCATAAAAATTACTGATTTCGCGGTAGTATAGTAACGCAAAGTATAATCAAGGGTTTTTTTCAAGAGGTTTTGGTGGAAAAATCCCCCGCGGGGCTCTGAAATCACGATAAATTTGTTGCGACCCCGTGAGTTTTTACTGTAAAGTGCCGCTTATGCATTTCCACCATGTTATCGTCGAAATACAATGTACGCGTACCAATAAGTCGGAAATCAACGAGTGGTAAAAAAATAAAAATGTTTTTGAATCGCATTTTTCCAAACAGACATAGAAAAAATTATTGTCCAAAATATACATCAATCGATGGTTTGGTCAACGTCGAAAAAAAAACGAAGAAACAAAATCAATAATACCGTACGGTTATTTAGGGTATAAAGCCAATCAAGTTCAATATTTCACAAAACATACGAATTCAAAAAAGTAAAATTACGAGTTTATTGTACGTCATAAAAAGTATTTTACTGTCCGAAATACTTATCACAATATACCCAATCACAATTTATTATTAAAAAGTACGTAAAAGAATTTTTTTTATTTTTTTTTTTTTATTCGGATTGTTCTCGGAATACAAATGTATTACACGTCATAATTTATATTTATCGTGATAAATTAAATCGCGTATGTTTTACAAAACCGCAGATCATAGCAAACACTAACCACGACCGTCTGTTTGATTTCTCTATGGTTCATAATATTAATAATAAAAGAACACATCTAATTGTAAAATGGACGTAAACGCTACAAATACAAGGGAATATAACATTTCAATTGGAAATCTTTTTCTCAAAACTCCATTCATTGTACAGAAGAATAAAAATGTTTTTTTTTTTTTTTTTTTTTTTATGCGATAAAATATAATATATAAAATAAGTACCAGTTAGGTTAATATCTTATAAAATATACTCTAAGTAAAATGTATGGGGGGGGGGGTTTTCTTACAGTACGTTTAGCAGCGTTTCCTTTGCATAATACAACGAAACGGTAGCATTCTGATATTCGTTTATCCAATGTCATATCGAATGATATTATTATTATTATTATTATTATTATATAATATAAAATCTAAATGAGACCGTCGAAGCACTTTAAAGCGTTTCGCCCCGCTGTCTCGAGGGGAATTCACCACAAATTGCAAAATCAATGTTTCAGTATTATACCCAGTTTATTTCCTCCTCCTGTTCATAGAATCCATACAAACTTGCGGGAATTTAGATCCTACGAATGCGTCAAACAACTCGGGTATACCGTTTCGTATGCCGTTTAAATTCGTGTTTAGTTTTACATAAATACTCATATACAACTATACGAAACAACGTTCAAACGAAACAAATCTGATCGCGAAATTGTTATCAATTGTGTTAATCGTATTGGGCGTATTATTATATTATACACGAGTTCAATTTCAATATTTCCATTTAACGTACAAAACCTTCGTGTCGAAAAAATGGTAAATTAAATAACACGACTTATCTACCTTCTATTTTTGAAGATATCAATTTATAAACGAGTTTTTTTTATTTGTACAAAACATCGTTAGTTTAAATGTTGAATATCTAGAACCAAGAGTTTAGATATTGATTCCGAAATTATTTTTAAGTGTAAAACGTGCGAACATGTCTTTGAATAAATTTCACGGTTACACAACACAGACTTAGGATAAGGCGCAGGATTAGAATTTTTAAGAAAATGAATTTGAATAGTATAAAGTCGATAAATTATAGTTTTATAGAAAATGCCATTAAAATAGCTTATACTCAAACCCATAAAAAAATGTCAGTGTTGACCTCCTTTTAATATTTAGTTATATTTTTTAAAAACGCATTAGAAATTAGATTTAAACGCCTGTTATCGCTTCATATCGCGGAAGAATATTTGCGAACGCACATCAATTTTATATCCGATCAATTTTATAGAAGTTTATAAAAAAAAAAAAAAAAAAATCAATTTTCTAGGAAAGTTCCTACGATAAAAACGTCGGGCACATCGTAATAATTATAATAATATTATGATCGTGAACGGATTTTAAAATGTATTCGTACGATTACGCGTCGAACCGGATAACATAAATATATATATATATATATATATATTTTTTTTTACGGTTATATTGACTTATCGAGATGATGGAAAATAATTTTTTTTTTATTAAATACTGATTTACTTGTGAACGCCCAGGGTGAAAATTCTTCGCTCGCAAGTTTTTACGTAGATACTAAATATTGGTACGATTCGATCACTATTTATGTTAATATACAATTCTAATAACTACTAGGACTGTGAATTTGTAGAATATGCATATTTGTTTGTAGCTTAGTCTACCGTGACGACGAATACGGCTTTGAAAATGTTTAATTATGTCATTTTTTCGAAATTTTCGAATGCATTTTTAGATATTATTTAATATACATATTATGGTATTTTTCATTTATAGAAATCAAAAGCCATCGTATTACTCAGTTTTTTATATTCAGAACATAACGAGAAATATATTGCCTTACTATATTGTCTTGTGTGTAACTTTCGTATGAACAACTTTTTTACCAGATCTAATATCGACAAGTGAGCGTTTTTGTTGCATCTCTCTTGGTGCATTGGGGAGGTCATTTTTCAATTTCCCTTAATAATGGATATGGTTCAAGTTTGTTTTGGCTTTTTAAAAATGCTTGGTTCATCCGTTAATTGTTCTTTTGACACAATATCGAAAATTCGTAGACACATTTTTTTAATTTTTTTTTTTATTTTAAGCATTTTATGAGTTCAGATTTTGACTCTTATCGCAAAAATTACGGCATATCAAAACACGGTAAACCGACAATTGCTACGAATCGTTTTTCGTTTGCAACACGTTGCGTACAGATAAAAATTTAATTTCTTTCCATATCGCACTTTATCATCAGCAACTTACAACTCACCAACACTTTTCCGTACGAAAAGCGGTGACGACGTAAACGGAATTGGCATTTTTTTTTTTTTTTTGTTTCATTTGTGTTTCGAGTTGCTTCTTTTCAGATCGGAAGCCGTTACTTTTTTTGAAATCGTGAACTGAGTTTAATTTTCAAAATGTGTTTTTTTTTTTTTTTTTTAAATTCACAGCCCCAATATACTTATATCGAACCGTACTAGTTTATGACCCGATCCAAAACTCATACCGATCTAATAAAAAAATTGTTATTACAATTATCTGGTGTACGTTACCTCCGCTCGCGATGCAAGCGATGTCGACCGTGACTCCTTCTCTGTACGGTCCCAGTATGTAGTGCGGTATGTGATCGCCTTTTTCGTTGAGCACACTCAAACGGTCCGGAGGCACTGTGAACAAAAATCGAAATTAACACAAATACAAATAACACAAAACCATTGGTTTGGGCGTTGTTTTTCGTTGTTTCATTAAAATTATATCGGTAACGTCCGGAATGCGTTTTTTTTTTTTTTTTCACGCAAACGTATTTCATAAGGGCCGCGAGTGTTGAATTGTTATAAAAATATTATAAACGTGCGCCCCGGTGATAAATACTATACGCGGAATAAAATAACTGCGGGATAGTCTCGCCCGTATCCCCGTCAGAATAGATATATTATCCGTATCGACTTACGAATATCGTATAACGCGATGATATATCGCACCCAGCCAATGTAAATATAGGTAAAGTATATGCGCGATAATATTATTATTATTATTATCAATGTATATTGGTATTACGGGCTGGTATAGTGCTGGTAAGACCCCGGCGGTGATAAATAAATAATAATAATAATAAAAAAAAAATGCATCTTCATTCGTATTTAATGTCTCTGTACGAGAGAAAAAAAAAATAAAAAAAAAAAAAAATACGACACGTATCTAAAATCTCGTTTTGGTGTACGCGGCGACGGCGACGGGTTGCGCATCGCAGTGCGGACCGTATTACAACGGTACACGCGAGTTACGGGGGGTTGCATTAATAGCTACGAGTTGCGGGCGAATCACGACATATCTATCGTATACAATTAAAAAAAAAACGGTCGGCAGCCGATAATAAATTTTACATTAAACTACACAAAACCGTTTCGACGATAATATTAACAATCGCCAGTGAACATTTTGTATTTTTAACGAATTCTATTGCGTTTACATCAATTGCGTCCGAGTAAAGTAACAAAAACCGAATACTAAATGCGTCAATTAATGTGATCGTATGAAATAACTTATTTAAAAAAAAAAAAAAATAAATAAACCATTATTACATTCGTATTAAAGATCGCTCGCAATCGTAAGTAATAAGACACCTCGTATATTACTGTTTTATTTCATTAAAATATCGTTTTCATACGAATATCATTATTATTCAAGATATAAAAGAGATGAAATAACGTTAAACAGAGGAAGAGCTACGAGTTGCGGGCGAATCAAGACATATCTGTCGTATACAATTAAAAAAACGGTCGGCAGCCGATAATAAATTTTACATTAAACTACATTAAAAACGGTTAATTATTCCAACTGATCCCGGGGGGGGGGGGGGTGAAAATTTTGAACTAGTCTCCACATTTATCGCGAAACGAAAGCGATTTTCGCAACGTGGTAAAAAGTACATGCCACAACGCATAACGGTATTATTTCGCGACAATTTGCAAAGGTGAAAAAGTCAATTGTTTCGCGAGACAGGCGAATTTCACCGTATATGTTTTTTTTCATTTTTTTTTTTTTTTTGGTTATTGTCGCACGTAGTATCCTCGCCTAGTAACCACCGCGGGGAATCGACGGCGCGTTATATGTTTTTCATTTTTTTTTAAGACGAGTGTACGTGATTGACGATATTATACGAATATTTATTATTATAATGCGATATACGCACATCATACACTGCATATGTAATAATACCTATACATATTGTATATTGCGCGACGATATACGCCGGGAGTATACAGACCGATAACAGTAGTTTACGAAGTTTTCTTCGCGAGAGAATAAATCTAAAGGCGGCAGCGAGTAAACAAAAAAAAAAAAAAAATAAAAAACAGAAAAAAAAAAAAAATACACGTCGCCATAAATGTTTTATCGTCCGGCAGTTTTTCATATTATATTCCGAAAGCGTTCGTTCGAGTGAGTATTATTATTATTATTATTATTATTATTATACTGGTTCGCGACTGAAATACGTGCTGCAGTAGATTGCCGTAGTACCAGAAGTAGTAATAGTGGTGTAGTAGTAATGGCGGGGGTGGAAAATGTTTTTTTGATTCGAGTTGGAAACAACTGACGATATAAATATTGTATCCTGACGGCGGCCGGTGGACGAGCGCTGCTTCTTTTCGGGCGCCAGTTTTTTTTTTTTTTTTTTTTCCGTTTTTTTTTCTTCCTCTATTTCTTCTCTGGAGATTATCGAACGGTCGGCGTACCGCGGCCACTCGCAAATGTCAAACCGTCACGTCGTCGCGATCAAAGTCCGCAATTACCAATATATATATATATATATACATTTTTTTTTTTTTTTCGGTAAATTTTTTTAAAATTTTATCCGGACCCGACCCGACAAATAGAAATATTACTACATATTGCGGAATTATCGCGTCGTTCGCCTCATAACGGGTTAACAGGACGTCACACCACCGTTGTGTTTAAGATTAATTGCGTTTAGGCAATTTTACCGAAACCGTTTGAAAAAACAAATATTTGACGACTTATGAAACGTTTGAATTTACTTTCGTATAAAATTAATATTAGCGCCCAGGACCTGATCGCAAATGTTTATTGCGTAACCCTGAAAATTGTTCACAATACGTTCACGTAAAACAGAAAAAAAAAAAACACCATTCAGTGCGATCTTAGAATTTTTACGATTTATGATAATCGAAAGACGGCTACGTGATATGGGCTCTGACATATTGATTTATAAATTACTTTGAACGAGACGGTAAATGTCCAATGTTAAAAAGTGGTTTTAATTCTTGCAAAAAAATGTTGGTATTTTTTTTTTTTTTTTTGGTAAATTATTATTTAACTAAATTATTCCATAGATAAAGCCTTTTTTTTTTTTTTTTTTTTTTTTTTTAATATTCATTATTGGCTTTTTTACGGTAAATTATATTACTATCGAGAGAAAACGATTTTTTCGACACAACCGCTGACGACCTACTCGTCGATAACTCATTTTTATATTTAATACAGTAGAAATCTACTCGTTCTCTGTGACTACAATTAAAACACGAACAATTAAACAAATGAAATGCAAAAAATTAAAACACTATTATATTATAAAATTTACGTGATGCCGTGGACGTTACGGCAATGCGTATACGGACGTGTACAGGCAAGTACGTCGTGTAAAATTACCGTCAATAAATTATTAATTAAAGAAATATTTGTTCGGATAGACGACGAATTTCGGCTAATGGCAATATACTTTCAAGAAGTACCTACATACCTCATAATCGTATACATTTGTTCAACGTTCAATACAGTCTGTTGCCATAATAATTATTCTAAAAAAGTGCAGGCAGGGTTCGATGTAACATAGCGTTTTAATAAAAAAAAAAAAAAAAAAAAGATCCCGAACGGAACACGCGCATACCGAAATAAAGATATTAGTATAAGTCGCATATTTTTTTTGTTTTTATTAAAAACTGTTGTAAACGTACAACATTATTCAAATACAGTAAAATCGGTCAAAAATTCCGCATTTTTTTTTTTTTTTTTAAGTACTCCGTGTATAGACCTATGCAATTTACCGACCGTAAAAGTGATGTCCGACACTTATTTTAGTGTAACTCATAGCCACATCATTACACCCGGAATTCAAAAGAATAAATATATTGTGTCAAGTTGATTTGTAAAATAAAATAAAATATAATTACCACACCCGTGAGTATTATATTTTGTATAAGATAAGAGATGGTACGGAAAAATTCGTCTACCAGAAATTGCAAACGACAACGGTGAAAACCAACTAGGTTGACGTAATAATTTTCGCGAGAATAGGAAACGACGACAAAATAAAGAGGTGAAAAAACCCAATTCGATTTCGACCGATGATAAATTCAAATCATACATCGGCCACGAACCTAACCTACAAACGTCCGCAAATTCACACCTGTAATTCGGGCGGCCCCGAGTACGATGGTGATTTATTTTTCTTCTACGCCTTTGTCGAGTTTTCGTCCCGCCGCCGTAATTTCCGCGTGCCTATAAATTTCCACCAAGAAAAAAAAAAAAAAAAAAAAAAAAAAAAAAAACAATTATCTCAGTCGATCGGAGTAAATGGGAATCTACGGCTTTGCCCGGAACGAGTTACCGTGTCCGGTGAATTTTCGTTTAAACCTTTTTCGTCAGATCGTAAAACACCGATGCGGTTTGTCTAGCGAGGGAAGAAAAAAAAAAATTATGTATTCAAAAATAACACTTTAACCGGAATAACGAAACCGCCTGTTCTTCTGCGAGGTGATTTTTTTTTTTTTTTTTTTAACCGTTCGAGTTTTGTTATTTCATATTGATATTCAAATGGCAACAACCCCACTCGCCCGCTCGCCATTTTCTATTTTAATTAGGAACAAGCATATTTTTCTAAAAAAAAATTTGAATATCGTGTATACTGTTTGTACGTATTTTAAACGATGAACTTTTTCTACTCTGTCGGAATATTTCAAAAAAATATTTTGTTCCGTGCTGTTTGACTAGAGGTGGAGGGAGTGGTTGCTATTAAAAAAAAAAAAAAAAAAAAAATCAAAATTCGATATTAATTAGTGTACGATCTTTGAACGAGTTTCAACGATAATATTAACGATCGCGAGTGAACATTTTGCATTTTTAACGAATTGTATTACGTTTACATCAATTGCGTCCGAGTAAAGTAACAAAAACCGAATATTTAGTGCATCAATTAATGTTATCGGATGAAATTACATATTCAAAAAAAAAAACATAAAATAAACCATTATTGCATTCGTTAAAGATCGCTCACAATCGTAAGTAATAAGAGACCTCGTATCTTGCCGTTTTATTTCATTAAAATATCGTTTTCATACGAATATAATTATTATTCAAGATATAAAAGAGATGAAATAACGTTAAACGGACGACGAGCTGCGGAGACTTTATGTATTATTATTATTATTATTATTATAACATTTTATGGCTCGACATTTATTATTAACTTTTAAAAATTCAATATTTATGTACGGACGTTAAATTAATAAAAGTACATCTCGTATATGCAAAAACGCAATAAACAACTTTAATGCCGCGTTCGAGTAAATCGATCGGTGTAATTTGAAAACGTATAGGCACCTTTATAACTATAAACTGTACGGAGACCGACGGTGAAAAAAAATAAAATAAAAATATTTACCAGATTCTTTTTATTAGGCACAGGCTCACGCGTGGCAAATTATATAGCGAACATCAAATTGAATTACACGGGATAATCGGCAGATTTGCCGTAATATGTTTCGGACTTTATAAGTGCGCTTTTTTTTTTTTTTTTTCCGAATTCGTACGATTTGAACCGGAAACGGACACTCGAAAAAATATGTCAAATAATCATAATAATAACATGGTGATAAAGTTTACTCGCGTGGTAATCCTATCCGACCGAATTTATATTATTATATTTTATATTTTTTATTCGGCAACCGACGTGAAAAGTTATTACACCGTAGATGGATAACCGGAATACGGTAGATGACATGGCCCACTTGGTCTAAAAATATTAATTTTTTCTACAATATTATTAATATCTCGATCAACTCGAAACGCAACACCGTCGACGAGACGACGGGACGCCACGGCCTCGTAGACAGGCCAAAATTAATTAACTATAAAATTCGAAGACTTATAGATGAATAAAAAAAACCAATAAAGCAGACCGAAAACGGAGTGTATCACACGATTTGTTATTGACATTTATTGGTTACAGTAAGGGGTTTAGATGTATTCAAACACGAACGGATAGCATGGAAATCAACGGTCGGCCTACAGTCGAGAAGAAGAGAAGAAATATCGCAACTATAGTAGGTGGAAAAAATCCACAATTGCCGGTGTCCGCAAGAAGAATTCTCAAAAAAACCCGCTATTATCATAAATCATTAACTAATAATACTCAAACAAAAATCATTTTTAATAAATCAAATAGATATTTTTGTAAAATTAAAAAAATCAACCATTCCCTTTTTAGAAATATATTTCAAATATTATTATAGAACATAATGGTGGAAAACAAATTTATTTTCAAATTTAAAAAGAAAAAAAAAATCTCAAATATATTGTGAAATCTAACTGAAATCCGGATTTATGTCACATGTCACTTTATAAAAAAGTTTCTACTAGGATTATCAGATTTCATAAATTCAATTACATAAAAGTATTAAATATGAAGATCATGTCCGGTATAATATTCGTATTATTATTCCATTATGCCATTTGCATATAAATAATCTATAATACGCGTATGGGTTGCATTTTTTATTAAACTCTATTCATCTTGTCAACAAAGTAGTAATCATTTATCGATACGTTCTGCCACTGGATTCTCTGTTTATTTTTCTACACATTTAATCGCCGATTTTAGTCTCAAAAAATCAATATTTGCGGAGAAGCAATAAAATAATTTTTATAAAATCATTGCCGCAAATACTCGCAGACAGTTTACAGACTATTTGTAAACCAATTCGATTTTGTCTACCTATAATATGATAACACCGTGTCGTTCAATGTAATAATAATTTATTCGAATATTAATATATTTGTATGGATCCAATTGTATGCATCCTATAATATTATGCTCGTGTTATTTGTTATAAATATTACGATTACTTATATTGTAAAAGTGTTAGTTGTTTCATGATCGCATCGGCGATTCCGCGGGTACATGACAAAAGCAAACTTGGCACCTCCGCCTAAACCGTAGTCATTCGTTCTGACGACATTTCAATAGAACAAAACATCAACAACAAAAAACGATTCTGACCGGGTTTCAGTTAATCGTTTTTTCAATAGATAATACACCGCATCAATTCGAGACTGTAAAATAAATTACAACTTTTCGTATTCCAAACGAATTTTAACATAAATTACATTATTTGTATCCTTGTAAACCCGAAAACAAACTAATCGAGTACCTATAAAATTATTCAGTTGTATTTAAAATCACTTTGATTATTTTTCAACGAATATCAATAAAAACACCAAATCGAAAATTACATATACGGTTGTTGCAAAACCATTCCCGTTCTGACGACTTATTTCCGCCCTTCCCCTCTCATTATTTAAATAGTAAACTATGAGAAAAATCGAAAAACGAATTGACGATTGTGTCAACGGCTGTACGAAATCCTCTAGCAAAAAAACAACTCCCGGCAATGATGATTTCTGGTAGAATAAATGTTCACAAACCTTAAAAAAAAAAAAAAAAAATAAAACAAATAATGCACGGCATAACAGTTAATCCAATACATTTCTCGCTTTGGTAAGAATTAGCGAAATACAATACGGTCCGAATTATTACGTTTGTTGCACATCGACACGTTATCGTGTAAAATAATCAGTACGTATAAATCGGATTTTTTATCCGTTGCTCTTCCTGCTCTCCTACCCTCTACCCACTATCGCCCCCTTAAAAAAAAAAAAAACGGTATACATAATACTGTTTATCTGTGTATTAATCGTAATTACAACGGTAACAATAATAATATTATTATTATTGTTCTGCAATAATGTCCGACGAATGTTTTATCGAATATAGCGTAAACGGGTGAAGGAACCGACTCTGATAATGCGCACAGTCGGTAAATTAACGAATACGTGCGTGTTGTAGTCCGGACCGGGGGGGCCCCCAGTTAATGGTCAATTAAAACGTATACTATTTTAAAACACTCGTATATAAAAAAGAAATAATAGTTACCGCAAGCAACACGCGAAAAACGATAGATTCGATATAAGCGAAAACAATTGAAGAAAAATCTTTTTACAGATTTATACGCAAAAAAAAAAAAAAAAAAAAAAAAAACAGAAAAAAACCGTTTTAAAAAAAAGTATTTCTACGATTATTACTATTATGATACTATAACCTAAGATTCCGGTAGACGGCACTTCGGGTAGGCAAACGAGTGGCATTACTGTCGATAATGCGTACACGTTATGTATCCACTAAATAGTCAACTCTACGAGCAACTCCGAAAAACTTATTTTAATTGTATGGCCGACGGGGTACTCGTGAAATCCGTCAACTACCGACAATGACATAAAAAAATATTTGAAATTTATCGTCTACTATTATATACGATCCACGCAGTATTCGTGGCGTAAAAATAATATTTCGTCAGTTGATCGATCAAATTCGCCGTCTTAGCCATATAGCTGCCAACGCGACTCTATAAATACAATAGAATTCAGTAATACCGCGACGATATTATAACAATAGGTTAATGTCAAACAGCTAAATAAACGTAAACTTAATTTGTGTAAAAAATATAAGTTTTTTTTTTTTTTTTTTCTGAAATATATTAGATTACGTTAAAATTATTGTACAATTAATAATAGTGCCACGATGTACTGCGACGCGAATTTTGAAAAGTTCAATTTCAACAGCCTATAACTTGTAACATAATATTATTTAAAACATATTATATAATAATATACTGACGACTAAAACTCATTAAAATTGTTTTTAGAATTAGAATTACACATTTGAGACAAAAATTTAGTTTTAACAATTTGGTTTGAAAAAAAAAAAATCCGGATCGTTGCCCGGAGCAAGTGTATTTTCTGTCACAAAAATAGTAAAATTATATGCTCTAGCCTATACTTCTATATTTTCCGAATAAACATTTTCCGAAACGGGTAAAAACCGATTGAATATCTCCTTTATATTTTTTATATAAATTTATGTGAGATTATTTTTTTATAATTTTTTATTGCGTTTGTATTATGTCTGTAAAATACTTATCAGACCTAAGTGATGCTATTGTTTATATAATATTGATTGAATTTAGTTGAAATAACTAGTGGATGTTATACAATAGATTTGGTATACTTTCTATAAAAAGCAATACGTAAAAACGGTTAAACGTAGGAAAAATAACAGTAAAATGTCGAGTTAAAATAACGAAATATAATCCAGAGTCGGGTAAAACAGTTAAAAAAAATATATATATCATTGTGTGGGATTTTTCATGCAATGTAAAACAAACGAATTTTGCCGTTTTGTCTGAGTGAGAAATTTCGTTTAAGAAGCATCAGAAGAAGCACAATTTGTAGAAAAAAAAAAAAAGAAAAAAAAAGAAAGGCTCTGCAACATCACCGAAATAACGTAATATTTGTAATCTTATACGAAGTCCCGCGCTACCCCTTTGAACGGTGCAAGAAATTTCCGGTGAACCGACTCGTACGGTCGCGAAGCAATCGCACACCAAAACTGAGCGGATTCAAGCAAATTACAGGGTCTTAGCACCGGATTCGTCCCGGAAACCTTTGGGGATCGGTTATTTAGAGGGTTCTCTATAACGTCTAAAGTGCTTTTGAGCGTTCAGAGACACAATTGGCGACGTAATACGCGCAGCAAAAAGGAGATTTTATCGAGATCAAGCAACACGCTACACATGACGGGTTTATACGTCATACGGCGGGACCAAAACCAAATGGGTTTTCGCCATAACGTCTATATTCTATTATTATAATTGTAAATCCCTTCGTTTATCTTGCGCGCTTCAAAACTCGAAATAATTCTCAACCGTCACGCGATTATTTTTAAGTACGCCTCGCCAACACTCTGCGGTTCGGTCCGCACCGGCAGCGGTCATCATCACTAAACGGAGTTGATAGAATAATATTCGGCGAGCACACCAAATCGAGTACGCATAATTATTACGACCTAAGGCCGTCGACGAAAGTCCGCAAAAAAAAAAAAAAAAAGAAAGAAAAAATGTATTTATAATATTGTATTTTTAGAAACAGTGTCGATTATTAAAAACTATAACGACGAACATTAAAAACCATACAATGGAAATATAAAAACTAATTATTGTCGTTTAATAAATTGCAATATTTTTAGCTTGAATTGCAAACGAGGATGGGGGAACCGCGTAAGCATTACTTACCCTCAAATAAATTACAATATTACATTTCTTTATAATGTATTTATTATTTTTCTGCGGCTACTTTCATTTTTTTTTTTTTTTTAATTAAAAACTACAAGAAATAATTTTATTTCAAAAATATTAATAGTACAAAAATGATCTTACGTTTAAATAAATATAATGTAAATTGTCCATCAGCGAAATTAACTAATTTCGATTTTGATGAATAATCTTCAATGTTTTTTCACAATTATAGTGTCTGAAGTAAATTAAAATATATATGGTATTCGTCTATTTTAGTTTAAAAAAAAAAAAAAAATCCATATTATTTTCAACTCCAGTTCGAACGACGGATATAAAAAAAGCCGATACATTTCACATCATATTTCGGAAGCGAGGATTTCATAGGTAATTTGAAATGTGTTTATTGTACTTTACAGGTTATACAACAATAAATCATTGCGCGTACGAAAAACGGTTTTGCGCTATGTTTGGTCATACATATGTTGATCGTTAATTCAAATTGGAAAACCGTATTAATCGGATCTCGAAAATAGAAAACGTAATCGATCGCGTAAATATTTACCGTATTCCCTCGTAGTTTAGAATACTATAAGGATTATCGAACGATTATCTCCTCGATGCACCGACTAGACATCATTTCGGATCGGAATGTACCCCCTACGCTGACGATCGATACGAGATTTCCGGAAGATAAGGTCGTTCGCGCGTATAGAAAAAGTGCATTCAAATTATTAAAGTACAATCAATATATGTACAATATTTTCCAGTGATCCAAATAAATAAAATTTTTTATAAATTATGAAAAAAATGATATATTTAAATAGAAATGTAAAACATAAACATATATATATATATATTTATGTTTTTTAACCGTTCTACGTCGAAACATGTATAGATTTACACTCGAACGTCTACATTCGAATGTATAAAATAAAAAAAAACAGTTATATGTAAAATCAATAATACGACCGAATTGAATAAATAATATTTCCTTGTATAAGAAAAAAGCTGCAGAAAGCGTCGTTTAATATTTTAATATATTTCCTCGGTCTAAAATATTAATTACCTATCGAAAAAAAATTTTCATTATCGATTGTTATCCCAAAGCCCGTTAACATTTTTAAATTTAATTCCCAAATTACTTCGAAACTATATACATTACTAATCGGTAAAACAACTAATAGCAAATTAAAGATACGTCGATTTCTTGTTATTATTAATCACGAGTCATATTATGCATTTTAAAAGACGGCTTTTTTTTTTCTTTTTTTATAATTATAAGTACGATGATGATAATTAAAAAAAAAAAAAAAAAAATGCATTATTAATATCATACTTAAACGATTAACGGAATTTTTATAATAACGAGAAAAAACAAGAAAAATACAGTAATTTTAAACAGCGATCTTATAAGTCTGCCACCGTGAGAAAGGGCTTTTCGTTGAATAAATCGCAAGAATTATATTTTTTTTTTTTTGCGAATTTCACGAATATCGGCGACAAATATCTTAATCGGTTCAGTGGAAATTTTCCCCGGGTTTGCCGTGTCGAGTTGTTTTTTTCCTCCATAAAATACATCGGAAAACGCGAATAATGTAAAAATTTGTCCGCGGCCGTTCACCAACAATCGAACCGATAGCGGGCAGATCCGACGGTGGGATCCGCAGAAACATCCCGGCGGTGGTGTTGTAGTGTCTAGTAACGTGATCGATTATGACCAGAGTTGATAAGTTATATTAACGCAATGGTACAAATACTACACCGAAACCGGACAATTTCGCCAATAACCACATCGGATTTCCGGTGTGTCCGTGTCACGTCCGGGGGTCGGGCCGAGGGATCTCGGAGAGTCGCAGCTATCTTTTTTTGGCCAGTCGTCCAGAACGGCGAGACAATGTTATTGCTAGGGCTGGGATTTTAATGCCCTAAAAATAGCCGAAAAATGTCCCCCAAAAAAATGCTTTTATGACCTAAAAACTCTAAATAATGCCCTAAAAAAAATGCTTTTATGATCTACAAATTTTTTTAACTTTGTGTATTATTTTTTTCTTTTTGTAATTTACTTATGTGTTTATCTCTTGACAAATGTTGTTGTACGGCAAATCGTTTTTCAGCAGTAACTTTCACGTTGTATATTTTACAGAATAACACCGATCCGTCGGTAGAAAAAATATTATGTCCAAATTCTTGTACAAACGCACGCAGTCGACTCGCTGTCGAACATATTACTTTTGGCATTTTTATATTAAATTATCAAAAAAAATTAACTAGAGTAATAAAACGGTGTTAACGACTCTCAAAACTCGTACTGAACGTCTAACGATAATATCATCGGACGTCGATTTTACCGATTTACGATTATTTAACAGGAAATGCGGGTAGAGGTTACTCAAACCTTGTCCGATAATATAATACGAATTACGAGTACCTACTTATAATCTGTTTTATTTATTTAAAAACCATGTTAGTGTAAAAATCTTAAAATCATAAAATAAAATTTCAAATTCATACACTTGGTTTTCAAAAACTCAAAAAATGCTCCAAAAACTCTAAAATGCCCTAAAAAATTAAGAAAATGACCTAAAAATGCAAAAAAAATGCAAAATAAACTTTCTTATTCTCATTCAAATTCATACACAAAACAAATTCGTGACAAGACGAGCATTGCACAGTAAGCTTTGAAGAACAATGCAAAGTGCATCGAAAACGTAGACCTAGTTATTGCGTACCGATACAATAATTATTAGAATAGCAATAGTATCGATAAAATTCGTCGGTTTAAATCCGATAGCGCACGCGGTATCGCGCGGTCTTCTTCCAATAAAATTGCGACGGCGGAAACGCGCGATTCACGCGCCGGAAAAACTTCGGCGTAGAGTTTAAAAAAACAAAACTTACCGGGTGCAGCGCGCGCGATCCCCACACCTACCCCCGTACCGCTACGCCGGCGGCGATTCCGTGTTCTGCGGCACCATATTTACAATTCGTCTCGAATTTTCCTGATTTTTTCGATTCCTATTCCGAGTACGAGGACCTCATATCGTACGGTTTCGCGTGCGTTGCGGATCAGATATGGACTGGTCCGCCGTGCTGCGGAACGGCGGCACAGTGCCTTTAACGACGACGTATTGTCGGACCGTGTAAATTGTATTTTCACAACGTACGATTAAATCTGCAGCCGAACAAAATTGTCGTCTCGTTCCGCGTACACGTCGGTTTAAAACAATAGCCAACGATTGACATATACGCACACATACTCGGATACGTCAGGTTGATACTCAGTAAAATTACTCGGGTACAATTGCATGTAAACATATTCATTTGGGCGGTGTTTTATACGAGAGCAAAAGGAATCTAGACACATTGCAATTACTGTATCACCGTTTTAACGGCGTTGACTGGCCACGAGGTCCGAATCGAGATCTCGGACACTCCTGAAATACGTTCAAATAGAATATGTTTGGAAAAATGCTATTACAAGGTAATTGATTTTAATAAATATCGAAACAATGGGCCCGATTCTCTCCAGTTTCACACCCCTGTTTGTGGTGGCGTCTCAATCAGTGGCGTGTTGAGCTGTATTTACCTAATACCGAGAATTTTTATAAACGACACCGAGTCAAGGCCTGTACAAAAAAAAAAAAAACAAAAAATTATAATATATTAAGAAACCATCATGGTGAACTCGATAGATACGATTTCGAATATTATTCATATTACCACATGTATTCTACACACATAATTTTTGACATGAACAAATATCTCATGGGTCAGTCAAAAAAATTGTAATTGTTCGTGTTTTTATCGAATGTAGTCATAAATTTAAACTTAAAACGCTGAATAAAATAAACAACAAAATAATTTGTAATTTTTTATTCACATAGAACAAAAAAATAACAAATCTACGGCTCGCTCATAAAACGACAGCATATTTTAAAAATTTTACCCCGTCTATAATGTGTTTATTTACGAATTTAGTAAAACTATCTAATCTCCACAACTATTATTTACTGAATTACGACAAAACACCAAATGGAATATTACAGAAACCGCTAAGGCATATTTGCCCGAATATCTGAGATTTTTTTCCGGATTTTCGCCAAGTTAAATCATAAAATGACCTCAACAATGCACCGAAAAGATCTTAAATTTATATAACGACCGTTCCTAGAAAATAACACGTAACCTAATCGAGAATTCATGAATTTTATAGAGACATAAGATTTAATTTTATATTATATCGATAGTCAGCTTTCGGTAAAAAAAAAAAAAAAAACTGATGACAAAACAATTTTTGTCGGTTATTCATCGAGTAACTGCTTCTATAAAATATCCGATAGTGAGTTTGCCTTAGGTACGTAAAAAATTACCTCGGATTGTTATCTCGCCATTTAAATAATATTTTTTTTCGTAATATGCAAAAACACAATAATTTAATAATTATAATGACGTTGTACAAAAAAGAAAAAACCGTATATATATTTTTTTTCAAAGTGATCAATCATCCGTAAGACACTCGTTATTAATGAAAGTATTAACTTTTTCAACATTTCTTATTATGATTTTAAAGTTTTTTTTTTTTTTTTTTTTTTTCTTGAGTTTCTATCTATTTTTTATTATACTGAAAAGATTTCAACGCTTATATAATAATAATGGAAACATATTATATATCATATATTTTATACATATTGAATTAGACACAACGGCATTAATTATATATTATGACGTAATAAAGGAATTGTAAAATATTTTATGTTATAAACTGAGAAGGGTAATATTCAGATATAGATGAACGTTCAATATTATTGAGCAAGGAGTCGTTGGATAAAATTTTCAAAAAAAAAAAAAAAGAAAAGAATACAGTATATAATAAGTAATTCGGAGTTTTTATTACCCTTGAATGACTTTTCTACCAAATGACCCAGTCCGATTTGCAAGTGTAGCGCTTTAATAGTTTGAAAAACCGGGTAAATACACGGCAGTAATGGTATCATAATTTTCGATTTTTTTTTTCATTTTGTTATAACGCGGTTAGAACTTCTTGAAATTTTCGTGGAATATTTAGTTAGTTCTTTATGTGGACAAATTTTAAAATATTCTAGCCGTATTTAAAGTATATATACAGGGTGGGGCGTGGTTATTTCATTATTTTAAAAAATAATAACACGAAAAGTATTGGCAATATTGATTTAATTATTTTTTTCTGTGTATAGGGGTACATTTAAAGTTTTATTTTATTTGGTTTTAAATACTACATCTCGAACGTGGCCACCGTTCTCGTCAATGCACTGAGATAGTCGCAATTTGAAATTTCTCTCCACTTTTTCCAGCATATGTGTGCTTATGTCGGCAATAAGCAGCACAAATATTGTTTTTGAGATGACGAAGGATCTTTGGACGATCCGTGTATACCAACGATTTAAGGTAGCCCCACAGGAAAAAATCACATGGGGCTAAATCTGGTGATCGTGCTGGCCACTGAAGATCGCCTCTAAATGAGATTATGAGCCGTTCGGGAAAGTGTTCACGCAAGATTGACCTTCTTGCCGTATGAGCCGTGGCGTCATCCTGTTGAAACCACACTTCCTCTACATTGATTTTTTTAAGTTTGGGCAGAAAAAAATCCACAATCATGCTGAACGAACGTTCAGAATTGACCGTAACTGCTCTTCCGTTCTTTTCAAAGGTTCTGGAAGGTCCATTATGTTTCTTCTGCACACTACCGGTATCGTACGTGAACGTGTCCACCCGCAAACAAATCGATATCCGATCAGGCACACGACCTGCAGGTGCGATATCGAAATGGTTTCCGAATGCACGCTGAGTTGCGACGATCGAACGGCTGAAAGAAAAGTAGGCCTACACGGCGAACGCGCGCTCTTGCTTTTGTCCACTGCATTGTCGACACTGAACTAGTTATAAAAAAAACCTTAGATATAACGTGCATTCCAATAAGCCATAAACCTCTACGATTTTACTAGCCGCTCAGTTGCGAGAGTTTCAGATAAGGAAGTAACCACGCCCCACCCTGTATATATATAGGTACTTTATGTTTTCGTCGAATAAATTGAATAAAACTGTTTTGGGCCGAAAACACAAATGCACGACAGTTTGACACGAGGTTCAATATAAATTTTTTATATAATGATGAAAAATAAAAAAGAATAATGTGTAATCATTTTTTTTTTTTTTAATTTTTAATATCGATGGAAATCTGATTAATTACGAAACACGATCAATTGAACATCGAACTGAAAATCGTTTGTCGTTGGCGATGCGTACATTTACGAATACAATTCCCCTCTTTTCCGATTTCGCATTTACAACAGTGGCCCCCGCCCACGGTGGTGCGCAGGGTGTGTTTCAAGATTTTATAATCGATTTTTTTTTTTTTTTTGTTGTCAATATATTTAACGATATTTTAAAATAAAATACTACGCCCGGCTAACCGCCGAGCGCTGACAACGTTTGCGTATAATATGCGATTCCGTTTGTCTATTGGGCACGGTCGTCCGACTAATAGTATCCCGTCGGGCGCAAATGGATTTCCGAATTATTATTATTATTATTATTCGTGGGCGGCGTGTCGCCGGGGTCGCCGGGACCGTAGCACCGCGAATAGACCGCGCGCGCGGAATTCCGTATCGGAAATTCTTCGAGCGTACACCGAAACATTCGGCCGGAGACCCGCGGATCGTCTCCCGGGCCGCGCAAAACACAACCCGGGTGCCGCGGACGCGGAACGACTGCCACGCACCGGGGACACCGAAAAACCGTCGACCGCACGGCCCCGGGGTTTGTTGGCTTTGGAGGAACGCTTTGACATTTGCCAACTTACCGCGTGTATACCTTTGCATATATTATCCCGGGCGGCCCGAACGTCTTATTCCCCGGTCGCCCGTACCCGCGCACGTACCCTGACCGTCGCGGTATTTACACGGACGCGGTCCGGCGTGCGGCCGCCACATAATACGATTATAATTCAACGGTAATGTTTTAGTATTCGCTACGATACTCTCGTCGTCTCCGGTATACGTTATGCGTAAAAAATTTGTACCGGTCCCGCAGAACGGGCCGTCGGTCTTGGCGGTTCACTGTTCGAGGGCCCGTCGGGATTGTGTGGCGCCCGTACCGAGGAGAATTTAATTACGCGTGTCCGTGACTAACGGAATACCGATTCCGAGCCCAGTTTATCGGTTAACCGACGTTTCGAAATACTGCGATTTTTACGGTTTTTGTAAAAATGTCCACTATTATAGAAAAAAAAAAAAAAACAATATGTATCCACCGATATTAGAAAGAACATTTTCGTCGGGCCTTGTTAAATTTTAATTGAAGTTTTTAATACAATTGCGCAACCACTGTTTTAATTAGCTATTTTTATAGTCAGACGGCATAATAAATTTATCTACTGGCCTTCGTGCTGTTGCCATTGCGTATCAGTACACCGTCGCCGGATCATCGACCGATAAAGGGGCCACCGCGGTCCGGCAAAAGTCACCGTTTACCGTCTTTCCGACGTCGTTGTAACACCGGCCCCTGCAGACTTGCGCCGCTCAAAAGACGGTTCTCCGTGGTGGGCTCAAACAGACGGTACGTGTGTCGGACAATGATGAAATAGTTGGAGAAATTCTGGCGTTGTACCGTCTGCTCGAGTTCCAGTATCACGTATAAAAAATAAAGTTTTTTACGTTCGAAAACTAAGAGTAATTTGTTATCATTACGTTATTGCGCTCTATAATGCCGTAGCCCAATAAGTGTTGCATTATGCTCAATATTGTTTTATTTTCAACTTAATGTACAACGTATGACGGACCATATTATTTTGCAAAATAATTATCAATAAAAAAACAAAATAAAAACCGCGAAATTCGAATACGATAATAAAAAAAACTAAACAATTTGCCAGAATGATGCAAAATAATGGTAGCACATCTAAAACAAAAAAATCGTTATTGCGTGAATATTCGTGGGGTAAAAATGTTTCATTTATTTGTTTCATATAAAATTAACCGAAGAAAAAAATACAACGTATACGTTAAATTATTATATATTTATATGATTATTTTTTTTTATATAATTTTTAAATGGTAATTAATGTAAATTTATAATATTTATATTCAATTTTATTATTTGGACATAATTTTAGAAAAAATTGGTTTCATCAAAAAAAAAAAAAAAAAAATACATCGAGTGTGACGTAAGGAACTATTGTTAATACGTGGTACGGTCCGGACACATTTCGTTATTTATTTTTTTTATTTTTCACATGCGTGTATATCATGCAAACTGTTTTTGTTTTCGGATTGTTAATAGTGATAAGTAGGGTTTGGATTTAAATGCTCTACAAATTTCAAAAAATAAATTTATTCTCTAAAAACTCAAAAAAAAAAAAAATGCACAAAAATAAAACCCTTTTAAAAAATGCATTTAACATTAAATTTATTCTTATTATCATTATTTATTTATTCATTTAACATTTTAGAATTGTGTAGGTACGTTTATACTTTTTAATTATACTTCGATAAAAGTTGTATGCAATTAAATTTGCATAAAGATAAATTTCAGCCTTGTCTAATTAAAAAACCAGATTGCCCGAAGTTATATAGTTCAAAACGAAAATGATTTATATTGCGTAGTACGATGGAGTCAAGTTTTTTTAGTCATAAAATTCGAGTAAAACGTCAAAAACGGCCAAAAAGTATAAAATCCGCTAAACATGGAAAAAAACACCCCAAACGAATTCTCGTGGTTACAACACGGAGTACACGAAACACATTTGTAGCACCGTGTAAGGTATCCCGAATAAACGATTCAAACGCACCGAAATCGGAGCCCTAGTGATGAGCTATTGATGAACGCGAACCCGTTGTACCGATAAACTTGTACACATACCGTCTGTTAAAAATACTCCGGGTGAGATTATTTACTGGGCCCGACCTGTGGACTAATTTTAAGGATACTAAACCGATAAAAAAAAAAAAAATGAAGCGCTTCCTCCTCCTCCTCCTCCCATCGTCGACCGTATACCGCAACTTGATCCGAAATTTTACCAAAAAAAAAATTGCTCTTATCGTTTTTCAATTTGAGCGTGAATTCCCATAGTATAGTCAGGGACAACGCGACCGCGCGTCATAGTAAACCCGACGAATTTCTCGCTTCACTCGAAGTCTCGGAAAAAAAAAAAAAAACCTATACAACGCCACCCGGA
This sequence comes from Tuberolachnus salignus, assembly GCA_956483605.1. Taxonomy (NCBI): domain Eukaryota; kingdom Metazoa; phylum Arthropoda; class Insecta; order Hemiptera; family Aphididae; genus Tuberolachnus; species Tuberolachnus salignus. Next base: position 30,623,353 of record OY101435.1, on the reverse strand, counting down.
CAATCGGCGACCGCGACACAAATGATTTCGAACCGATCACGCGCAACCGGCGCCGTAATCGAAATCTGTATAAACGTTAATATCGCGGGTGATCGGCAACGCGGTCGCATCCGGCTAAAAATCGACGACGTATTAGGGATTTCGCGGCGGAAATGACTGTAAACACGACGCCCCACGGTTGTAGCCGATAATATAACACAATTCTATTATTATGGTAATCGCGGTATAGTGTGGTTGAATAAACACTCGACCCGTAACCGCAGAATAAATGAATAAAGTTTGCTTTGTGTCGTCCGTCTTACGCGCGGACGGTGAGACGTCGCCACAGCCCGGGTCGGCGTCTATAATTCAGTATATTCAAAAAAAAAACTGTCGTCGTTTGACGTTTCCAAACAACACGTGTCGTACACCAACACCGGAATGAATGCCATTACGCGATAGTGTAGCGTAAAAAATCGAAAATTGTGTGGAAATTACGCCGCAGAATATATATAGAACGCACACTCCGGTGTTACTAACTTAAACCAGTCAAAATGTGCGCTCGCCGTGCGCCGTCCGTCAACGTCTTTAGGCTAATTGTCAATTCACTGTTATGGTGCCTGTAGTGATTGGATATCCGTTTTCACTGCGTTTTTCCCAATCGGTTAGAAAATTGCAACGGAAATCATATATTGACCAACTAGATCCAAAATGCTTTCATTACAGATGATAATCGAAACTAGACGTCTTGTACGAATGTTGTTCGCAGACCGGAAAACAAGCGCACGGCATAGTAATGCCGATGATTATAAGTCGACGTTCGTCTACAAGAAATGTAGGTTAGGTATTCCGAAAATATCGTGCGATTTAAAATCGGATTTCTATTATTCAAAACATAAATATGAGTGTCTAGTTTTGAAAACAATATCGGACTCGGGATGAAAAATATAAACGTTTTGAAGACGAAAAAAATATGATTTTAACGAATTGGTCATGTCGGTCACTTGATTGCGGTTGAAAGTACGTAGTGTAATACGAGAGAGAGAGATGCCGATTAATTAGTCGAACAAAAAGCGTCCGAAAAGTGGGGTGAAATACGAGCTGACGATAATTTTATTAATAATAGTCTCAGTTTTCTGGCGAGGCGTTTGAATAATTTCCCCACATATTTTTTACGGAGTTGTTGCAAATACCCGCCGTTTATAAGCGTCGCCTTATGCGGTCGGAAATAGGGTGAGCACACATTGCGTATTCTATATTTCCACATTTCTGACGAAACTTCTGAATAATTTCGAGACTTTTTTTTTTGTTTTTATTTTTTTTTTTTTTCCACAGAGTGTAAGTTTATATGTTGTTTTGAGCTAGGGTTCTCTACTTTTAATCGTTATTGTACATGAAATCAAATTCTCTGTCAAGTGAGAACACGGCAATAAACGCCGTGTTCGCTTAGTAACCGAATGTTACGGGCTTGATGGGGTTTTTTGTACAAAAGTAATTTTATGTTCAATTATCGTTATGAGTATTTAATATCGGTCAAGATTTCATTAGCCCTCACACCCCCCAAAAAAAAAGAATTGGTTGGAAGGGGAGGGTTAATAGAACCGCCATAATTACGCCTTTCATTGTATTCTACGTTTTAAAAATATATCGAGGTGATGTTATAATATCGTTATGCATAGTTAAAACTACCAAATGCTCAATTTTCGGAGTTGCTCTGCGTAAAATGTTATAATAAAGTTATTCTGTACAACGGCGGCGTACATTAATTTAATTTCGCAAACCTGTATATCTAGCACTATAATACGCGGGCGATAGAATTTTAATTACTACCAGCCGGAGCGAATGTCTGCACGGAACGGAAATACAAATATTTCTTTTAAGTATTCCTACAAATACTTCACGGAGGTATTCGAATAATTTCCCGGCCGGTAACGGTGTACTTGTGTACACAACGCGAAACGGCTATAGAAAAATATGCAATTCTCAAAACGAAATTAAAATAATACGATTTTCCAAATATAAATCTGACCCGGCGGTTTCAAAATCCACATTTATATCGTTTAATTGAAATTTGACGAGACGCGCAATGAAACTTCACATTTCCCCGGGTCAATTTCACTTGTTTTCCGTAATCGCTTATTTTAGTGTTACTGAAATTGTTGCTATTGTACTCTAACGGTTCGTGGTGTTCTAAACGTTAAGTTATAGCTCGTATACCATTTAATGCAGTACCACATAATGGTGCAAATAACGGAATTCGGCGATTAGGCGTTTTCGGAACGACAGGTCCAAATTGTATTTTAAATTTATACGGTGCGATACAAACACCAACACCAACACCAACAGTCGTTTATAATTAAACTCGCGTACACATATTTTTGGTCAATACTCACGGATGACGGTCAGGTTGACTTTGTAATTGCGGGTGGGCGAGTTTTTGAAATCGACCCGGCACTTGTACACGGCCGCGTCCTTGTCGCCGACGTTCTGCAGGATGAACGCGGCCGGTTGCGACTCCACGCGGAAGTACCCGCGGCCGTCCAGCGTCTTGTTGTCGGACCAATGGGAACCGCCGATCGCGGGCCTATGGCCGACCGGCATATTGGGCGCCGGGGCCGGTGTCGCGGGGGCGGTTCGTCTGATGTCGTAGCTGAAACACGAGAACCGATGGTCATTATTAGGACGTGCGTTCAGGATCGTGATATCTACGATTAACTATATCCCGGCAAGTATCATTTGCCGAGAAAAAACAAAAAAAAAAAAAAACAAAACGTTATTTTCCGACCCTCTCGAAGTTAAAAAAATGTCCAATGCGATTCAAAGCACCTAGTTCGATAATTTCAATGTCGTCGCTCTACACGAAAATTCTAACCGTTCATTTTAACGAACGGCACTTTAAAGCTTTACGAGAATCCGCTCCTGTTCCAGCGCCTATGTCGCAATATTAATTATTTCCGAAAATTCACAAATACAATTACTAAATCAATAATGTGGAATAATGCATTGTCTATCTATTCTAATTAAACATCATCTAATTGTATTGTAATTAACGAAATTTATACGACCATTTTTTTTTTATAGATAACCATTTTGGGACATTGTCAGAGGGGTTTCATTATTAGTTGGAAGAGTCGTCATTAGCGAAAATTTAGGAGACGTAATTAGGGACGCTTAGCACCAGGCCAATCAAAATTAGTGGCTTCCCAAAAAAACATTTATATGTTAATTTTATATTAAGAGTTATAAAACGCAGTGAAAATTAGGTGACTCATTCAAAGCTTATAATGCACTTATGATGGAGGTCGGGTAAATAGAAAAAAAATTTCACAGTGTGAATGTTTAGGTGCATAGAAGTATTTCTGGTTTTCAATTGGTTCATCGTCGACATAGATACGATATTGATTATTTATCGTATAATAATAAAATATAATATCATACTATTATTATTTATTGATCGTAAAGATAAGATACTCGTCGGATTTTCCGTAAATCTGCAACGATTCCAAAAAAAAAAAAAAACTATCGGAAAATCAATAAACTCTGTAAATCTTACGATATTTCATTGAAATTCCCAAATCAATCTAGAACGTTCCGTCCGAAGGGTACAATAAATTATTATAATAATTTACAATCCATAGAGAGTTACTTTTACACCATATTAAACCTCGAGATAACAATTGTATTCAATGTATCTATTTAATAGATACACATTGTCTCATTCTATGTTGTCCCAGTTGCTAAAGAATGCCACGCCGATGAGCATATTATCAAGAAAGCCATCCTGGGAAACACCTTATATAAACAAAAGTTGATGTTACCCAGAAATGTGTACAATAAAAAATTACAATTTAGTATACCCACTCAACCATTGGCTAATCATAATCAACCTCACCAAAAATCGGTAACATTTTTTTATCGGTTCAGAACAGGTCACGGAAGATGTGGGCATTTGTTGCATCGACGGATTCGGATCCGAATGCGTGTGTGGGTACAAAAGTCAGAAAGTAAAACATATTTTGCCAGATTGCCCATGAAGAAAATTTTATGAAGGACCGTGAAATATTATAAAACCAACCACCAGATGAGCTTTAGAACGGAGCTTTTTATAGAAATTTTTTTCAACTCGTATTGATTGTTTTTATTTATATTAATATTGTTGTATAAAAACAAATGTCCCAATACGGTTACCGAATTTGTGTTAGCAAATCATATTGAAGTTAAAAAACTATTTTTGCTCGCATATTGATACTAGGTAGGTAATATCATTCGGGACTGTTTGGGAGATGGAATAAATTATTATTAGATCGTAGCCGTCGACTCGGTACGCGAAATTGTTATATTGTTACGGTCACTGCTGATATATATTAAAACGAATTAACCGTCAAAATTGTTCGGAAACACAGATTGCACAAGTTTGTTCTCGCTTTCGATCGACACTAAATCGACACGATTTGTAAAGGCCGGGAAATCGGAAAGTAATCGAACGAGCTTAAAAGTCGTAATATAAACATGAAACTTCGCGGCCTCTACACCACCCGTTGTCGTGACAAGAAACGCAAAGTGCGTTGTTCTCGTGATCGAAAACTTTTTTTTTTTTTTTTTTTCAATCAAAACTGATTCGGTCGGTGCAAGGGCTCGGGGTCCGTGTTTATACAGTTTACCACGGTGAAATATTATTCAATATCGGATTCCGAAGAACGACTGAAAACGAAAAGGAAAGTTCGTTCCCAAAGGCCAAAGTTTTATTACGGCTTTAAGTCAGTGTCTCCGTTTATATTTTAATATTAAATGAAATAATATTTAAATAATACGCGCATAAAAAAAAAAAAGGAGAAGATTGGATGGTAATGCGCGCGTTAATCGTTTTCGTGATTAAAATGGCCGGTTTGTACAACGTTATTAACATATGCAGTGTAACGTTCCATACGGTTGTCGTAGTCCGTAACATGAACGTATACAAATAAATTGGACTTGGTGAAATTCGATACGGTAAACAAATTCGATTGTCAATATCTTAAAATTTCCGTGGACTCGAAATATGATCACTTCGGGACGCTTAGCACCAGGCCAATCAAAATAAGTGGCTCCCCGAAAAAACATTTATATGTTTTATTTTATATTACGAGTTATAAAACGCAGTGAAAATTAGGTGACTTATTCAAAGCTTATTGAGTTCGTTGAGTAGTAGATAGTTGTTGTTCCACCGTTGTTGTTGTTGCTGTTGTTCATGGTGTCGATGAAGATCCGCGGAGGAGTGCCACCTGTCGGTGCCGCGCGGCTGGGCGCGTACTCGCGGCGACGTGTTTAACCGCTAGTCGCGGTGAGCTCGACATTTATTCAACGCCAATCGGTATTACCGTTATAGCGAATATAATTATAAAAGACGCGATATACTTATATTCGAATAGCCTAACCAGACCGGCAACAATATCGATAATCACACGACGTCATTCACCGAATACTATAATCGGGCCGGAATTTACACGGGCATAGGACTAACGGTATCGTTTTTGCCGGACCGTTGTCGGGAAATCAATAAGAGGTCGCTATTACCGACCTCCGTTAACATTCATGTAACGATATCACAAACAACGTAATTTGGTATTATACGGTTCTCGTGCGTTAGACGTATACCTCCGTCTCCCGGGATGAAATCGCGAGCAAGGGTATGCGACCCGGAATACTCCCGGTAAGCCACGATAAAAACGAGTTAGGCAAACCCGGTATGATCGGATGGGATAAGTGAACAACCCGGAGTAAAATTTGTCTAATCGAATATAATACAAGATATGATTCAGAGTCGTTCTTTTAAGCTGTAAAATAATGTTCGAGGGCCTGGTAATAGGCCGCCGAGGACTGCAATAGGTCATTGAGGAGCGTGTAATCGACTGTGTAATACTTCGAAATGTGTCTTCTGCCCGGCGTGGCATTTTTCATTTCCCCGCCGCCTCTCGTGTTAATTTAACCCGACGCGGTTTTTCAATGATTTAAAATTTCAAGCTAGACACACCTACTTGTAACTCCATCGGAGGTTAATTTGTTTTACGTAGTTTCGACCGCCGTGGCTACGATTCACATAACGTTTTTCTGACAATTAGGTGAGATCTTGTCCCCAGATTACTCTGTCTGGCGGGAGGTTCCGGCAAAACGAACCGCGGTCGTCAGAGTCGCGGGGCGCTTATATAAAATACGTTCCTAAACGGCGTCGTCGTGTGTTACGGGTTCCGGGCGCGATCGCGGGATAATACCAGGTATTTCCAACTTGTTTTTATCGGAAAATATTTTTTTTTAATTTTTTTTTTTTTATTATATTATATCATTATTATTATTATGGACCGTTGGACCTCCGCCTTGGCGGTTAACGGGAGTCGCGCGAACGCGACGCCCTCGGAAACGGACAACGTTTACGGTGTTGTAGGCGCGCGCGGCTCGGCGGTTTTACGGGACCGAAATTACCACCGCGAACACGTGTTATTATATTGCGTTTACATTATAAATCGGCGACGGGCATGCAATTTACGTATAAATATATATATATATATATAAAACAATAATGCCGAGGATAATGCTATTTCCGGTTTTTGGCGAATTTCCGACAACTGCCGGGAGCCGTGACGTGCAGTTCCGGCCGGCGAAAACGAGACGGTTCGGGCCCGCGGAACGCAATGCGCACGACAAACGCCGGCCCGAATAATAATAATAATAATTTATAACTGTAATACGATTTTTTTTTTTTTTTTTTTCAGGGAAATGACGTCAATTACCGACGCGTTTACGTCGCCCGCCGTGACATTTATGTTAGTCAGTTTTCGACCGTATCCGAATTGTTCGTATATGCCGTCGTCTTCCGCGGTATGAAATCGTTTTACATCGCGTTACTGAAACAATCTGTCTCCGTACGCGGGGGTCATTTTCGCACTATAGCCGGAAAATAAATCAAATTTCCCAACGGCCGTTAACCGCGAACGTTTCCGTTTACTACAAAACAAATGTCATCGAAAACAGCAAACGTTCCCGACCGGGTATAATACGATAATTCCACGACCGACCTACGTCGAATTGTACGTTTTAAAAACGCTATCGTCGTCATTTTTCACTGTATTTTCTAATTAGAAACGAAAGTACGTTCGTACAATACGTGTCCGCTCGCCTATATCATAGTATCAAGTACACGATTAAATCTACCCCCTCGGATGGTAACCTGATCTCGACAACTTCTTTATATAAAACCTAGATAAAACTTAGCCATGTCCACTTGTGACTCCTTACCATTTCGCGACCACTCTAAGTATTGCAGTGACCTACAATTTCGTAGGCGTACTATGTCTCGCAAACCCTCAAGGCGAACCGCTCTTGAGCTCAACGACTCTAATTGCAGTGCTGAAAAACACCGAAAAGCTGAACGGGTAGTGTGAAGACCAAGAAATTTAGCTCTTCTGGAAGACCACACCAATAAAGCCACCCGGACGCAATCTCGTCGTAAGATTTTTAAATGGAATCCGGTCGAGACACGGGTAATGTGGTTACGTCTCATGCACAAATGGAACAAACTGTTACTGTTTGCGATCATCCTGATAACAGACATAGCGCACATTATGCAAGGTTGCCCGAAGAAAAAGTTCAACAGAAATCTCGAGAACATCTTCAATGCGTACACTGAGGCTATCGATTGGATTAAAAATAGTTGTGTCGTTACTATAATTATAATTTTTTCCGTTAAATATATAATTCATTATTTTGCCCTACGAGTACAAAAAAAAAAAAAAAAAAATACGCGAGGGAGCACTGAAATTTGTGGGGAAAAAAATTTGTCGGTGTACAATAATTGATAATGGTCCCGTCGTCGCAATTGTTAAGGTTTCTCATTCGGTTTGTCTGCGGAAATTCCCCGACGGTAATTTTACAACGAGAAGTTTGGTGTTTTGACACGTCAAAAAAAAAAAAAAAAATAGAAAAATAATAATATGACTGGCAACGGAATTATTTTAACGGCCTCGATTAGCAACCCTATGACAGCTCGTCGCACCGACGCGGCGTAGCGGCTTCCCGAAAGAATACGCAGACGACAGTTCACGCAGTCGGCTGCACAAATTCACCGTCAATCGTAAAAATTATACTTACAAAAGAAAGCAAATGGATTTTTGTTCTTATTTTTTTTTTTTTTTTATCAGACTAGTACTATAGTAGTAATGACCGTCGGTAAAATTGATTCTAAGGTGAAAAATCAACGAACCATTGATATCGCTGGCTTTGAAAATTTCCGATTTTCTTCTATTGTGCATATTTTATGCCTATTGCGTTATGGCCACAAGTATTATACGACCTCTGCATGCCATGTGATCGGGGACCGGGATCGAAGGTAATATCGTTTTATTCCGTACCTCCGTCGGATATGACTATATATCCGAGAGTCAACTAGATTTTAGAACAATAATAATTTTTTTTTGTTTGGTATTTGTTGTATCGAAGAACTAAAACCGACTTCACATGATGCAAATTCAGTTTCTCAATTAGGACTGTTCTGCTCTCATTAGCAAAAAGGCAAATTTTGGAAAAACCGTTTAAATCAAGATTTTTTTTTATTATTTTATTGCTTATTTGTAATTTCTTTGTCCGCTATACGTATTAAATTTGTATTTTAATCGACGTTTCAAAACCAGCGTTGCTATTTTTTTATTATTCACGAAACGATTTCCGTCGTGTCGGCTCGCTGTGACCGTTCGTTGAAATTTATAATATTGTGCTCTTTCTCGGCAAAATAACCGTCCAATACTGTTGGTACTGTTTAAAAATCATCTGTTTATGAAAACTATTTTTTCTTTGCGATTCTTTTACGGTGGTATTTACCGAAGATAAAAATTCGCCTCGGAAATCGAAAATCGGAAAAGTTACAGACGAATACCTGCAAAGAGAAGACTCGAAAACTTAATAATTCATATTACTTTATGAAAAAAATTAAGCCTTAGACATTTTTCAATATACATATTACATTTTTAAAATATTTATATTATTTTCATATTTCTTCTTCCTTTTCTTTTTTTTTTTTTGTTTACATTTTTACATACATTTCCCATGTGTTTTATATAACAGCAAAGCGTTTCATAAAATGACAAACATAATATTGGAAACATATACAATAGGGAGAAATCACTAGGAAAATCCATTTGATCTTTTATCATAACGATAGTAAACCAAAGACGATTCGTTTTGTTAAATCTACTGACCTGAAAACGCTCTATCTCTCCATCGTCAAAATCTTTTAAAATATATAGCGGTAGAAACGAGCTGAACATCCCTAAACCTACTTAAAAATGTACAACCAAAAAGTTCATCGTTATGTGAGTAATAAATCACTAGTTTCAGAAAACACAGAAAAGGTTGTAATTCAAGACATTTTTTTTTTTTTTTTACTCATTATTGCCGATTATTAATTTACTTTTGCACAATACACACTTATTTTATATTGTAATCGACGTTTAAAGGCCTGCGTTGGTATATTTTTATTGTTAATTTCTTATCATAGTTTCGTAGTTATATATACGGCTCGCGGTGACCGTCCGACGAAATCTATAATATTGTGCCCTTTCTCGTCGAAAAATAAAAAAAAAACCGTTCAATTAATTACACTGTTTAGAGATCGTCTTTTTTTTTATTTTAGTTTCCGTTGTTAAGCGATATCGGTGTGGGCGGCGTATTATGTTACGTTTGCGCAAAAATACTATTACGCCGACCACCGACGAGGGCTGGCGATTTCGAATAAATTATAATGATTATATACTATACATTATTTTAATAATCATAATACGGAAACGGTATTTTCGTGTTCGCTCACCTGTATATCGGCGAGGTCTGTCCCTGCTTGACCCAAATGACCAACGTGACGCGATCGCCGGCCGTCGGTGGTGTCATGTTGCACGGTAAATAGGCAATCATGCCGGCCACGGCTTCCACGTGCGTAGTGATCACTGGAAACGATAACAAACAAACGGACGTTATTATTACATCATTTTTATTTTTTACACGATATTATTGCGATATGTCAGGGGGTTAAAATGAAACAAATCTGTTGTGCATTTCATACGAGCACACCTAGGGAACGCCCGTTGAAAATATCAACTCGTCCGTGAACGTCATTTTTCTTTTTTTTTTTACTCAACTCGAAAAGTTCATAGAGCATTTCGTACGCGCACTCGAGTTCAGTTAAAAGAAGTTTATTAAAATATTGTTTTTTTTAACTCTATCCGGTTTTGGTGGCTGTAAAGTCACCAAATATTTTAAAATACCGTGACAGTACAAATTTAAATCATTAATGCCTCATAATAATAATAATAATAATAATAATATTATCCAGAGGAATAGGACACGGTGAGACACACAGTGTTGTGCGGAAAACCACCGACTAACTATATACTATCGATTATTAAACAAGCAAAATGTGAAATTATCGGTATTTTAGTAACGAATAGATTCGTATTATTTTCCGGAATCCTCAATGGAAAACGTTGAATTTGCGTTAAAACGAACGACCCAATCGAAGTTCAAAGTTTATCGAAAATATGAATTAAATTTAATACAAAAGTTTATTCCAATAAAAATATGAATTAAATTCACGATTCGTTCATACCACTTTGAACTTTACACGCTTTACGGTGTGATCATTTTTTTTTTCTTTTAGATAACTCATATAATAAATATTTCATGATAAAGTTCAAATGGTCTTATACTCCGTTTTCCGGTACGCGTGGGCGCGATACGACTTTTTTTTTTTTTTTTTTAATAGCACAAACAAACAATTTTACAAATCGACATTATTATTATTTTATTTCTAGCAAATTTACCGTGTAGTTATATATTTTAAAATGTCCGAATACGTAGAAAATAATTGGACCCGGAAAATTAATTCCGTCCAATCCAACGAATTTTATCCGCACGCAATGTTTATTCGAATAAAAAAAAAAAAAAAAAAGGTTTGCAAATGCATTTTTTTTTTCGTTTAAGAAACACTATCAGAAATTGTCGACTTGTATGTGTTTTTTTTTTTTATGTATATATATATATATATATATATATAAACATTAGGCCGACGAAAAAAAATGTCATACAATCGCTCCGTATACTTTCTGCGCCGTCAATTCTCGTCAAGGAAAACAGTGGTAAATAAAATATACCGTATACACGATAGAGGTTGTAGTATTTTTTTTTTCCTTTTCTTTTCTATTCTTTTCGTTCGAGGTCATAGACATTTGAATTAACAACGCGTCTGTGTTCGATGACCCGCATAACTATACAAACGGGACGGACGAAACATTTCGAACCGTCCCGTGAAATTTGATTTCCCATAGAGTAAAAAAAAAAAAAAAAAGTAAAAAACACTCACACACACATCAAAGCCATAATACGAGTGGCGTGTATACTGTACGTAAAATATATAAATATATATAACTCTGGAATCCAATAACCGGACGAAACGCCGGAGCTGCGGATATAGTGACGCCGGATAAGGATAAAAATTGTATATACGGCTGGACAATCATCGAAGGCGTGCGCACGGGTCGCGAAGGGTATGCGGCGGCTTTATTCTTTGGGGACCTTTTGTGATAATAATAATAATAATAATAATAATGTAAACAAAAATGTCGTGACTCTCTTACAGTGGTATTTATCAATGAAAAAAAAAAAAAAAAAAAAAAAAATCGCCTAGGAAATCGAAAACCCGGGAAGTTATAGACGAATGTTCAAAGGCTATTGTACCTGGCCATGGGAAGACTCGAACTTTTCAATTCAAATTACTTTATGAAAAGAAAAAAAACACCGTCGGTACGTAAAAAAATCTTAAACATTTTTCAAATTGCAGAGTTGAGTTTTGAAATATTTTTTCCTATTTCATTTTTCTATTAATTTTTGTTTACAATTTCGTTTCTGCGCGGAGCGTGGAGTCTTGTGGTTTTACAACGATGTTTATTTTTTTATTTTTTTTTTTTGTAAAAACTTTTTCAACCAGAAGACTTCATCCGATGTTTACACTCGTTCACTATTACCAATAACAAATTTTGTCTTGTTGGTACTAAAAAAAAGGTCTTTTTTTCGATATAACTATTAGTTTTTTAACGCAGCAGAAAAACTACATAAAAATGTTGAAAAAATGTCAAAAACACGATTTCGTCTAACTCGAGTTTTATTATTTCATTGTAATTCCAAAAATTATAATTGTTTTAGGAACTTGAAATTTTTACTTAAAATGTAACTTTGTAAAATGACGTGAAAACAATTTCAAAAAAATTTGTTTCAATTTCGGGCTATTTATAGACATTTTGATATTTGTCATGGTGTTAAGTCTTAAAGTGAACAATTTTTGCTTTTGAGACCTGAACAATTTTTTTAAAAGTTAAATTTACTTAATTGAAATTTTTATCAACCAATCATCAAATTCGGTAGTCACAGTTTTCGTCTACGGTTGTTTTAAAATTGTTGAAATTGTACGTCATCATTAATTAAAATACATATTATCAAATTTTTTTTATAATTTCATCGTGCATTACACAGCGTAAAACATACTCTATATGAAATTGACACTTATAGTCATATATATTACACTGAAGCTCTGCTCAGAATCGTTTTTTGAACCAAGCGATTTATCATTTCTATCAAATTGAATACATCCACCAAGAGTAATCTATCCAACGAGCAAAGTGCTTTCGCCAATACTGACACCCGCCGTGCGAAGAGCGCCTTTTTTTTTTTTTTTTATACATAATTCCCATGTGTTTCATAAAACGACAAACATAATACCGACAATGTGAGGAGCACTAGCGAAATCTTTTTTTTTTTTCCTTTATCATAACGACACTAAACCAAAGACAATTCGTTTTGTCACACCTACCGACTTGAGGACCGGTCTTCTATCACACCGTCGCGGAAATCGTTTTAAATACACGGCGGTAGAAACGGTGGTTTGACGGTAGTCTCTAATCCTATTTTTTTATTTTACACGCGAAAAGTGGTTCGCATGGAGACCTCGACAATTGGACAAATTGGCTGACGTTTCGGACAACGGTATAAAAATACTCGTGGGCGAAAATATACTACTCGTACATGTCACGAAGCGACCAAAAACAAGCCGAATAAATTAATGTTCGGCGATAATAGCCTGCAATAGGATTGTCTACAAATTTTTAACGATTTTTATGCGATTCTGCACGTCACGCCGGCCGAACATGAAAATGCATACAATTATTACGTATTGTTTCATAAACGTACGAATATTTTGTTTAAAATTAGTAAATTTACATTTTTTTTTTTTGTATTTTATTTACATTAATAAATACGATAGAAATAATTTATTACAAATATCGTAACATTTTATAAACCGCTGGTATTGCGCAGCAATTCGTTAGCCATTTGTCGGCTATTTCGCGTATTGGATAAATTCGTCTGCGGGTCGTAACACGTATATAAAAGCAAAAAAAAAAAAACCGTATTAATCTTGAACGAAAACTGCGTATTTTTAATCTTTTTTTTTTTCTTCTTCTTATTTCCCCCCTTTCGGTCATTGCCGCCGACGCCGGAGGAGCGATCGCTCAACGGACAAACGTTTTTTTTTTTTTTTTTTTTGCTTCTCGCTCACTCTTACCCACCCGGCTCTCTTTCACTGTCTCCGTATCTCCCTCGCACACATTCTGCACCGTCTTCTTGCCCAAAGTACCGTCATCAGCTCTCGGTCGACGGCGGCGGCGGCGGCGGCGACAGCCCCGGTCGCTAGCCAGGCCGTTTGATTAATATACCGACTTTTCCAATGGGGCGCGCCGCCACCCACCCCACCGCAGAAATGCCGGAAAAAGTTCTTCGTCGTTTCGCCCGTTTCTTCCTCGTCGTGTTCAACAACAACGACAACCGCGGCGTTCGCATCCTTTTTTTTTTACGCCGTAATTCAGACGATCGTCCGCCCCGGAATCGGTTCGTAATTTTACGCACAATTATTACTATATCGTATGTAGTTATATCATAACGACATTGAAAATGCTGATCATTTTTTTTTTTTTTTATAGCGATCCGTGTATAATATTTATACTAACTCACAACGACCCCGGGAAGTGTCCCGCGATCATCACGCCGCGATTCAGTACAGGTAACGGGGGCGGACCGATAAACGAGAGAGAAAAAAGAGTGTAAAAAAAAAAAGAAAACTTACTTATTGACGACAGAAACGAAATCTGAGAGACAATAACGTTTTACCGGCGGCCGTCATATTTTACTGGTGACCGAAAACGTGGTCGGCAAATCGATAACGGTTTTTTCAAACGATTTAATAAACCGTTTGCGACCCGCCGGCGGATAGACGATTTTTTTTTTTTTTTGTTTACTCACCTATACCGAATTCAATAATACCATATAACAGTGTGCAGCTCCAATCATAATATATTCATGTGTGTGTGTGTGTGTATATATATATATATGAACGTGACAAGACCTAAAATTATTAACTACGGCCCGACTGAAAATCAGTAAGTATACCTAAAGAATAAATTAATCGTAAAGAAATTTAAAAAAAAAAACCCAGACACTGCACGACTTGGCCACAGGTATAGGCGGAAACTCGAGAAGGCGGGCTAGTAAAAAAGAGTTGTGCAGTTAAATTTGTTCGACAGATCGAACGTTGTTGCATATATGAATTGTGACTGCGCAATTAAAATGACAATTTCAGCTACAGAATTGAAATTGAAAAAAAAATTACGAAACGGGTAAAATGCGCTCCAAAAATTTGAAATTAAATCTATCAACATAATTCAATATAATAATTTTTTTTTTATTATTATTTTTATTTCACATAAACAGTCTATACGATTTAGTACAATAAGCTTATATAATAAGAATAATTTTAAAAAAAAAACCACGAAATGTGTGTTTAAGCAGCCACCTATTAGTGACTCTTTGGCTATTGATTAGTTAGTTAGTTGGTTTTTTTTTCTTTTGCCACAATGAGACGTTAGATATTGAAGTTTTGTAAAAGGTCACGGCACCATTTCCATTTTAATCTGCGGTTAGGATTTCTCGGGAGTGTAACGATGGAAAGATATTTTATGATGGCGGGGGGGGGGGCGGCGGGTGGGGGTTATAGTGGGTTTGGAGTCGTTTATGAAAATGTGTGTAGAAAATGCGTGGCTTCCGCGTCTACTGTTCAACATAATAATAATAATAATAATAATAACGATAATAAATTGCCGGTATAATAATCATAATAATTCAACATTATTGTGTGGCGTCGAATCGAGAGTTTCCGTGTATTTAGCGTTTTTACTCGGGTAGTGAATCGTGCCGGCCCCGCGGCCGATAAACGATTTCCCGGGCCCCTACCCACCCGCCCAAATATTTATGCCGGTATATTAGACGGGCGTCGCGGCGGTGCTCTACTTTACAAGTGCCGGCGTACACCGACGACGGCGACGACCGCGGGCCACTTAACGGTTACGTAATAGGCGGATAACGAGAATTTATATATTTTATGCACGGCCGCCGGACGAAAAGGTCCCGGGCCGGGGGTTAATAGAATTTTCCGACCGTTAACCCGGAACGGCCCGCGGGCGGGATCGGTGAATATCGCGCGGCGATTCCGTTTTCGGACCGCCGCGGGAACCGAACCCGTAAAAGGTAATAAACGCGCAGATCAATCTCCGAAACGCGCGGCCGGGTGGTACATGGCCGCCGACGCAGCCGCCGCAACCGCCGCCGCCGCAAACGCCGGTCCGGTGGTACAAACGTTCGATGAAAACTTTCTCGACCGCCGACACCCCCTAACCAGTACCCCCGAAGTAGTGGCGTACCTATATTATCGTTGTCGGCCGCGGGGCGTTCGGGAATTTAATCATCGGACAGCAATTATTTATATGGTAAGGGGTTCGGGGCCCCGGGGGCCGTACGCCAAACTCCAAATTTAACGCGCTATACCCCCCGGGCGCTTAAACGTTACGATAGTAATAGCGATAAAATAACCGACAAAAACATATTGTGTCCGCGGTCGGTGGATGTCGACAGCCTCGCCGAAATTCGATCGTTGTTGACGTATGCCGACAAGCCACGGGCAAAATCCAGAATCCGCTCAGAATCGTTTTTCGTTTGCAATGATTTTTTTGTTGCACGCGGATATAGATTTAATTGCGCCGTTTTCTGACACAGTGGCTCTACTCGCCGGCCACTGGCCATGCGACATACGTCGGGTTTTTTTTTTTTTCTAGAGCGTCCCGTTGCGTGATTTCGATATTTTTCGTACATTTTCTGTATACTCACGTGTAATTTAATAATAATAGAATTTTCGCCAAGGAGTAGACGAGAATCGCGACATGTTCCCTCGACGATATATTCTTAAATGTATTTATATAGCATTAAGAATTATCCATATAAAAAAATAACAATGCGATATCGTTCATAGAGATAACTTTTTAATAAATATTCAATTTAGGTTTTTTTTTTAATGACGACACATAGTATAAGCGTATACACGTTAATCATTTCAATATCGAACGAAACCGTTAAACGTCAAATAATTTTTATCGGCGGAGACAATAGACAATTCTTGGCGAGTAATATATTTTACGGTAGGAATCCGAAGTGTCGAAAGAAAGAGTTGGTTATCCGAAGATCAAAAGTTAAAACTAAGAACGGAGTTAGGCCTATTAAAAATGTTCGCACTAGTAAAAGTCTTAAAGTAAAACATCACACCATGCAGCATAATAGGACGCGATTGTGATAGTTCCGAATCGGACAAAGGTATAATATTTCGGTAAATATTCATAACTTTTGTTCTATTGTTTTTCGGGAACATTCTAAAGTATACCGACGTAATCCTTTTATATTGTATTTTACTCATAAATTATCATAATGATTTTATCGCCACCCTTGTATAATATATTTAAATGCGGTAATTACCGGAAACTCACGGTATTAATGTCTCTATAATTTTTCAAAAAGTCGCCAACGTTTTGAAAATATAAATCAAACATTGTGATACAACATAAACCGCGGCCGAACGGTATAATTATTATTTGAAAATTCAAATAGCCTGCGTACGGAGAAGTGTATATTTGGGTTTTTTTTTTTTTTTTTTTTTAATACTATTTTAAACCGTTGTAGTATAATGAAAATTAATTTTTCGTACACGTAATTACAAATGATGTGTATTTTTAGAAAATCATTCTCGCTGGAAAATTAAAACATCGAAATAATTGGTTGTATAAAGTATTTTTATTTTTTTTTTTCAACCCATAATATCGTTTTTAATTTGGTCGGGTGGATAAATAAAATTAATAAATAATTGTTACTGTATACGGATATACAGAGTGATTTATTTTTATTTTTTTTTTTTTTATCATGCTCTAGTGAAATTCTAGGAGAATTTAACGTAATAAACTTGATTTTTGTTATTTTTTTTTTTTTGTCTTACAATTGTAACTATCGAAATTGTGGGACGTATAAATCGTCATACGTGTTATCCGAATACAAATTATCGGACCGTTAAAAACCCTTCTATGTATACCTTGAGACAAAATAAAAAAATGTACCCATATAAATATATAATAATACTTTGCGCTTTTGTCATTGTTCAAAGTAATATTTTATTAACCCGGGTATATTGTTCGAAAAACAATATCCAAACAAATTTCGATTATTGTTTGCGTGGTTTTATTTTGTTAAACACACCGAACTCATTAATAAAATAATATTACTGGTGCCCGTTGTCAATCAATGTATGAAGAAATTCGGTTTTTTTTTTTGCCTTTCCGATTAACAATGAACCCCATTGTTTTATATATTGTACTTTTACTACTACTACTACTACTACTACTACTACTACTACTACTACTACTACTACTAATATCACAACCAGCACTAATACATTTAAATGACAATCGACGTTGTCGTTCTTTATTCAAACATTATTTTTCATTGAACGGTCGATAATAATTGTATAACTTTTAAATTAATTATTTATATTTTGCAGGTACCCCCGGCGGTGAAATAGCGTTGGCACCGCAAAATTCCATCGTCCGCGTTCGCTGTAATGTCATTTAAAAAGCTTCATTGTATAAACTTTGGTTTCATTTGAATTATCAGATTAAAAAAAAAAAAAAAAAAAACCACTGAACGCGGATGGTTTGTACGTCATCACTTCGTTGACTCTCTCGCCGCGCTTCTCGTACAGAATGATGTCGGTAAGCGGGCCAATGTTGCAAGTCGGAAGTTGGAACGACATGTAGGGTGGTAATTTAATTTACATACCGAAAACAACGATAAACTAATGTACTAAAAATTAAAAAAAAACGATTTTTAAAACGTGTGTTTCCCACACCCCACCTCGTTGGTCAAGTTAATCCAGAAATCAACTAAAATAAAAGCGACGTTTCTCCGTTGGTTGTTAGTTTTTTTTTTTTTTCATTTTTAGAAAAACCGTCGGCCATCTATAATAAATTACATTCGGGCGAAAAGTCCGAATCGCTAAAGGTACGATATGGAAAAAATCGGACTTTTTTGAAAACGTCCGGTGTTACTAACCGAAAAAAGTATTTCCCGAGCAAAAAATGAATTATTTCACGACGCCAATAATAACAATAAATACAACGACAGCGGGCTGTCAAAAAAAATTATCGTCGTTGAAAACCATAGCTTTCCTTACGTTGGAAATATTTTGCTCTCTCGGGTGCAGATAACGGCCTGGCAGAAAAATCCAAACCGGGAATTTTTTTGTCCGCAATTGACAGGGGAGGAGTCCGACGCTTCCAAAGTTTCGACTGCACGCATTGATCGAATATCAGTCCACGTCCTGATTTCCTATCACATAACCTTATATTCTTCGTAGACACTGTGTAAAATGTAACCTGGAAAATAGTAAGGACCTCAAACCGAGAGGAAGGTTTTTGATTTTTTTTTTTTTTTTTTTTTTAATTTAAGTTGATCATGTCTACCACCAAAACGGAAATGCCACTTGTTGACGTTCGTTTTAATTTATTCGTATATGATAACAACGATCGATGTTGTAAAACGATAAGAATTCCGAGAAACAGATTATGAGGAATTTAATTGATTAAAAGTTTATGTGCCTCCGTTAACAAAACTAGTACACAGGCAAACAATATTTGAGACAACGAGTGACATAGATCTAGTACACAGTGAAATTTTGGATTAACTCTCTCCGATGCGCGGTTACACTCAATTAGTCAAAATGTGAATAAAGTTTGTTTTTGAAATTAGTTGCTGCTGTCTATGAAGCCGAAAGAATAGGAGGATGTATTCAAAATAGATTAGAAGCACGTCGTACCATATTTCAATACAAAAATAATATTTAATTTATAGTAATTCGTTACTTAACATGCAAATTGTTAATTATATCGTATTTTTATCAGACAATTTGTGTATATTTTATGTTTTTTAATGTAAAAATGTTCTTCAGATATGAACATGTAATTAAATGTACATACGAATATTTAGTTAATTATATATTTATGTCAGAATATTATAAAATTGCATACACCAAAACAATGACAAAATGTAAACTATTCAACCTCATGTGTGACTGTATTTAATGCAATAATATCGACATTTTTTTCTTATTATATTGATTAGTATATATACCGGGCATCTGTTTTACACCTCACCAAACTCCGATTTCCGAAAAAAATTGGTGATGTGACATAAATCCGGATTATCCAAAATTGTATGATTCTCATTCCAAAATCCGAAATTTTGTTATTTTTACGAACAAACTAAACGTTTGCCCGGTCAACTTGTAATATATTCTAAAAATTAGAATGTAATACGTATGATTTATTTTATTGTAATTATTATTTTTTTAAAAATATGTTTATTGATGACAATTTTTGAATTGTAAAAACCTATATAATGTATTTACACATTTAATGTTTTTAACAATGAGACGATAATAATAATAATAGTTTTTATTATTAATATTTAATTATAAAGGGTATAAAATCGTAATTTTAAAAAAACGAAATTCGGTTTTTCGAATCCGAAATGTGG
This sequence comes from Tuberolachnus salignus, assembly GCA_956483605.1. Taxonomy (NCBI): domain Eukaryota; kingdom Metazoa; phylum Arthropoda; class Insecta; order Hemiptera; family Aphididae; genus Tuberolachnus; species Tuberolachnus salignus. The sequence continues at coordinate 30,603,349 of OY101435.1, read as the reverse complement.
ATTTACAAAAATTGTTGGATTTCAAATTTCGGTATTAAAAAATCCGGACTCTCGTATTCCGGTAAATCCGAAGTTTATCTCATCACTATGGTGTATACGTGTTCTCGTCGATTTCGTGCACTTTCGCTTAACGCGCGTAATTTCTCTCCGTCTTCTCTTATTTATTACCGTTTTATTTTTCCGCAAAGAGTTCGGACGGTAAACGTATTTACCGGTCGTCGGGATTTTGTTTACAGTATGTTGGGGATTCGTTTCCGAGGCATCGGGAAGTGTATCGCGTCCGATGTACGCGTGACGGGAACGGCGTCACGTACGTAAATAAAACGTACGCGACGAGCCAAATTATCGAAATTCGAAAACGGCCGACTATATCGGGAAATTTTTAGTAAGGGTCTCGGTAAACACATCGTCGTCCCTATATGATGTGCTCCGGACTATCAGCCTCGGACCAAAACGTACATATTTACGGGTATACGGACAAATAAAACACGATCATATTTAATCGATTTAGAGGTGACCGAAACAATAAATTTTCGTATCTACCGAACGAAAAATTATTTAGGCATTGCACGCGGATACCATATAATTTGATATTTATTAGTTTGATGTTTTTTTTTTTTTTTTTTTTTTATAGCCGATTTCAGTATGCCGTGATATTTGTCACGCGTAGGGGAAAATAAACGGTAAAAATTATTTGTTTCAAACACTAAATTTGCGACAATGAATTACGAATAAAAACATAAAATATAATAAGACGTGGGTAGTTAAAAGTTTCCCAAAAAAAAAAAAAAATATATATAAAAATAAAACAATAAACCAAAAGTTACAAATGTTTCGCGAAATATATCACCTCGTTCGTTTGCGAAAAATCACTGGGTAATGTATACGAGTAATATTTGTCCACGCGATATAATATTTCATACCTTAACCGGAGGTTCTCCTGATTCCAATGATGTCATTTTTTTTGTTTATTGATTAAAGTGTTATTTTGGCATATTTAAAAAGAGGACGCTCTTTTGTAAAAACCCTTTAGACTACCCGCGTTAATCGACTGTAGTTCTAGAAATGAAAAAAAAAAATGTATATATTTCTGGTAGGCTGAAATCGAATTTGCCAAAAACAATTGTTATTGTGTCACAGTCGGCCACCGATTACGACAACGTCATTAAAAACGCGGCCAGTTATGCCATTGCATGGCTTGTGAATTTATAACCGCTAAAAGAGGACGCTACACGTCCGTGAATTTGTTAATAAAAACCATCTAGCGCGGGTAAGAATCGCTCGGTCGTGGTTGTGCTGGTACCAACACCAAATTTCTACAGAATATAGAAGATAATATTTCCCGTGTTTTTGTTTATTCGATATCGTGAATAAAAAAAAGGTATAATATTTTTACGCTTTCCGTACTCAAAATAACTATTGATACATCGGTCATATCGTACAAATAACAACGCTACGGCGCAGTTAAAGTTCTTGTCGTTTAATTTTCTTAGATATATCGGTTTCAATGTAAACATTTGAATTGTATTAAATATATTTGGCTGCGACGCGCTACGGACTCCGATAACGGACGTGGCTCCGGCGTGCCGCGACGGCTGCGTAACGGCCAGCGACGCAGCCTCTGGAGCGTTGGACGGTTAGGTTGGCGTAACCTCACGTTTCAGCGTGACGTCCTCGTAAACGACCGCTGCCTAATAACTTAAGTGTCCGTCGCGGTGAAAATTGCCGGGAAAAACCGAGAGAATACGGGGGCGGGGGACACCGTCGATTACCGTCCCATATCGGCCGCCGTGCCGAAAAGGAATACATTTTTTACATTTTTTTTTTTTTTTTTTTTTTTCTTTCACCGTTCCTCCGGGTACATATTATAGTCGAATGACGGTACACACACACGACTCCACGTACATTACTATGTACGGGGGTACGCCGTCCGTGGCTTTACAACCGACCGCATGGTTCGAATCGAACCCCCCGGGGATTTTCTCGTCCGTCCGACCGATATCGAATAATAATAATGACGACGGTTCCCTTACACTATATACGCGTATAATTTCTAGGAATACTGCAGACCGTATTAGCGTACACATATTAGACGCCTTTATTATTATGTATTTAATACATAATATATATATATATTTGTATTTGTATTTGTGTATCAGAGTTTCCCGATACACCCGGTTATCGGGTGCACAACAACAGTAATAATACGTTGCGAGAACATCGCGGAGCGTACCAGAACTAACCGGTAAATAAATTATTTAGACAGAACGCAATATTATTTTCTCTATTTTAATGGGTCCGTAATCATGTTATCTTATCGTTTTTAGTATTATATTTTATTACGTTATAGTGTTCTTATAGTAACTGCATTGTATTTTGTAACGCATTGCATCAAATTGTATTAGTCGTTAATAGCCATTTAAATAGTTTAGATTTATCTAAAACGCAACAATACACACATACACATACGCACACTATCATCCATATATTTTTATTTCCTTTACACGTCCGATTTACTCCTCGGACAACACTCACTGCTCATTGTGTGCTCTCGTTTTACATTTTCAAGTATATATAAAACAAAAAAGAAAGAGTGTTAATTGTTTGTTAATTTTATACTTACGATATTTAAAGAATTCGTACTTCGCTTCCACTTCAACTCCGCAGCCGAACAAGTCCCACATAGAAAAGGTAATATTTATTCATATGTTTCATACAAATCTATTCCTCCACACGTAGAAGATAATAAGTAATTTATATGGTCAGTGAGGTTTACGTATTTCACCATCGTTGTCTCCGGCATCGCATATACTCCCGTATTAACTCATTCTTCATTTTATTTTACTTATTACGGATGGGTTTTTTAATTCCATTTTCTTGTTCTTTGTTATTTGTTTAATATAATACGAAAACGTCGAGCTGGCGCGATATTTAAATGGCCGTGCGCGTACTAGTGATGCGACTTAAATTCCGATTTCGGTAGCCAAAAATACGAATTTTCCAACTTCGACAAGTCCGGATTTTTCCCGTCACTAGTGCGAAACCGGATAGTTTTTAAAAAAAATGTTAATATCGATTAACAAGCGAATATTTTCGGATTCACGTTCGAATAATTTTACAAGCGGTGTTCGGTAACATCGAATTAGTTTAGAGTCTCGGACACCAAAATCTTACCGAACAAATTTTTGAACGCGAAAACAATTTGGACTACTGTGTTTTTTTGTATAAATAGTCAACAATATAATAATTCTACAAAAAAAAAAATCGCGCAATAGTGTATTGGCTCGTCACAGAAGTTCGGAGGTTTTTTTTTTATTGATTTTGCGAAATGTGTTTTTAACTCTCAAACCGCTATTAACGGTTTTCCGCGTTTGTTTAACGCGCGAACATATTTTTATTACGCCAACGCACACTTAAAACTGCCGATGCTAATATGAAACTATTATTTTTGATACTTAGAATGTACGACCCAATTATTTACCGCGATAAATACAGACGATTCAAACGACGGTTATGGTAACTGTCGATTTTTCACTATTATTCTCCAAAAAAGAAAAAAAGAAAAAAGATTTATTTCGCCGACCATCTACGTCCGATATTATATTCGTGTTGTTGCGGTAGTTGCTGCTAGTTTTGGTCCAATATTACATACCGGTAAGTATAAACGTGTAAAGAATATTTGTTAAATCCGGAGAAAAAAAAATCGTCATTGTCTACACGGATAAGCACACGGACAAATATCGTGTGGACAGAAGTCGTTATGGGGAAAAAAAAAAAAAAAAAAACCTATGTAATCCGTTATATTCCATTAAAAACACGTAAAATGAATTCATCGGATGTCCGCGGCGCACCCTCTAGACAAATATCTCAAGACTATTCGTCATGTTACACCGCACCAGTAACCGTACTTACACCGTACTTACACTGCACGGGCGACAAAGAAAACAATGGATAGAGCGCACAGTATCGCAGCAAAGGGAAATATGGTGTTTCGGCGCAGGGGAGCGGAGTGTTTACATTCGAAATTCTTATTTCAAATAGGATATTATATTTGTCGGTTAAATTAAATAAACATTGCCTTAAAAGAATTGTGCATAGAAGACATTTCGGGATGAGTAATTACCCCTCCAACCTAAACCCCCTCTGGAAACTCCGCTGATTGTGCATCCCTATGAACCCGGTGATCTAGAATATTTTTCCAAGTTTAGTTTGTTAGTTTTTATAATCAATATTCGCCTACCAAAATTAATAATATTTATCATTCGTCGTAATATTAGTTTAAATTTTAAACAATATTATCACCTTATACAAACATCAAAAAAATAAAAATTAAAAAAATAAGATAAACTCTGGAAACACGCGTTCTCGCCTTAAATTCTCATTTTATAAACTTTTTCGCGTCCTATTTTATTTTATCTACTGCAGTTATTTTAAATTCTGAGCGAAGCGATTATTGGTTTTACTATGTTGTGTGTTTTTTTGGTTTTCTTTCCGCACACAGCATTTCTACCAGATATCCTGCTCCGATTTTCAAGTATAGTATCTTTTCTGAAAATTGTTTGGATCTTGTTAGTGCACATAAGAGGTATTTTCTTTATTTTATTTTCGTAATAGTTTTCTTAATAATTAGGTAAAACCGTAGAAGAAACAGGATTGTTTACCAGCATTATTTTCGAATTTTTTTTTTTTGTTGCAACGCGGTTAGAAACAATCGTAAGGATCTGAAATGTTCACGTTGTGCTATTACATTAGGCCATACTAGGTGTAAACTAATTTTGAACTATCGATGGGCATTTCGAGTATTATTGGGAATTGAATAATAGTGTTTTCGCCGAATACAAATTGTACGCAAATTTGACACGAGGTTCCATCGTATGTTGTACTTGACGATGAAAAAGCAAAAAAAGTCGAGCGAATTTCAATAAGTTTGATTTCCATAAGTGTTTATGGTGAAAATTTCGAAATTGACTATGAACAAATCCGGACCGGAATCGTTTTTCGTCAGCAGCGATCGATCGTAGCGTACGGATATAGAAAAAAATTCCGTCCCCCTCGCCCACCCCCGTTATATTATAGCCAACTCGTGCGGCTTTTCAACTTACAACGGTGGCGTAAAAAAAAGTATTATTTTTTTTTTTTCCCCCCCCGTACAATGAAGACGACTGCGGGGCGTCGGTATTACCGTTGCGGTCGGTCGCCCACCACCGGGAAAAACCGTCGAAATCGGTTCGCGACGCGATCGTGACGAATCGGAATTGGGCCCCCCCCCCATTTGCATTCCAATATGTGTCAGCCGACGAGCGCCAAGACGTCGCGCCCGCCGAACGAAATTCTCGTCCGACACGGAAAAATGCGTTTGTCGTTTTTCCTTTTTTTCCCCCGTCGTTTCGATATTTTTTTTTATCGCCGTCCCGCCGCCGCGGTACTCCCGAAAGGTGGCGCGGCTTTTATTATTAAATTGAACGGCAATTGAAATTTTCGCGAACAACGGCGTTTGTCTGAACAGGAACGATTTTTCTATTGTATAATAAAATGTTTCTCCGCCCCCCCCCCACCCACCCACCATTGAGAAACACGTCGAGCACCCGTAATTTGACGTTACATTGCGAATAGAGTTTAGTTTTTTTTTTTTTTTTCTTTGGGGGTGGGGGGTAGGAGGGCCCGATTTAAAAAACTTCAATATATCAGACATTGTAGGAAAAATTACTGACCGGGAAAGGAGAGAGTTTCCCCGTTAAAACACTTTAGTAGTGGGTCAGTCGTTATAATGCACGTCATCGTGTAATGAACTTTCTCGATATAGAATTGATATATTTTCTTTTTTTTCCCTCAACTATCGTATCAAAGGATAGTAGGCTGAAAAGGTATAGAAAAAATTGGTTTACATGCTAAAAACAACGATCAATCGTTGCATACATTATGTAGCATACATAATTTTAGCTATTTTAAATTTTCTTGCTGTTTTTATTTGGATTTACGTGGACAAAATGTATTCGGCCTAGATAAAGTGCTCGAAAATTTGACACAAAGTTTAGCAGAAGTAATATATTTAGTGGTAAAAAAAAATAAAAAAACGTTGAGCGTTATTTTTGTTCTATAAGCGTTATAAGTGCACATTTTGATGAAAATCTTAATAATTACGGCAATTCGGATCGCTATATTTACGATTAACGTTTACAAAACGTTTTTGGATCAAAAATTAAAAGGCTCAAAACTTTAAGACGACAAAAAATACGAACGGTCGTAATTTGTTTAGTAGTCACAAAGGTTAGTACGATTTTAAAATTTAATTTATCGAAACATTTTTTAACCGGATTTCGCTCGGAATCAATTTATTTAAATTTCACTGACATTGTGCACGTACAATTATATAATAGAACACGACACCGACATCGTTTACGTTTTTTTTTCTCGGCTATCCGAGAAAACAGGATAAAGTGAAATTATTATTAAGGGGTAACTCGGTTAGTTTCTTGGATATCCTACTACCGTATACTTCACTTGCGACCAATTAATTATGACGAAAAATAATAATTGTATAACTGACTAAACCATTGGCGGCGGACACTTCAATGCTATTGTTACACACAATTTTGTTTTAGAACGATAAAATACACCAATTATTTATAGTACAATATTTATCATCTTGCTTGAAAACGTGTGTATTTTCTTCTTTTAATATTATGTTCGCATAACCGGACAAATAACACTAATAAAATGCGATACAATAAAAGATGTCGGGAGGAAGGCACATTCCCCCAAGACAACAAGTCCCCCAGATCCTTAGCTACAGCGTTTCGACATTAACCAAAGGAATTAAATTGAATTCATAATTCCCTCCCATGCCTTGTCTGTTTTGTTGAACGGCTAGTCCAAAAGACATGAGACTCGTTCGGTGAAACGTATCTAATAAATTATGATTATTCGTATTATAAATATATAAATATCAAGACGATAAAACATAATTTTCTGAAAAAAATCTTATTCGGTCTTGAGTAATATAATTTGAATTATTTAAAAAAAAAAGCTGATAAATGATAATAATATAATATGTAATATTACGCGAATATTGTTATATTTAATAAAAAAATTAAATCTATTAATTATTGGGCCGTATTATAAATATAAATGAGTACACGCAAATTTAAATCGTAATATAATTATCGTATTAATAAATTATATTCGGAGAACAATAATAATAGATTCTGTTTTATTAAGTATATTCATAAAAATATTGAATTAAATTATTTTTATTTATTTTTTTTTTTTTAAAGAAAATAATACAATTAACAATAAGTTTCCTGATGTTCACGATTAAAACACGTACCTATAGGATTGTGTGAACAGGAAAACAACAATGGACGTGACACAATAACTTTGGGTTGAATTAAAATTTAAACTTTAATGAATATTCACGACAGGAAAAAAAAAAAAAAAAAACAAAAACAAAACAACGTCATTCGGAAATTCGGCACAAAACGTTGCTGAATTCGGTTTTAATATACAACGCAAAAGTTTTAATGATAATTGTACAGGGCGTAAGGTACTTTTACACGAGGTGTGTACAACGGGTATTCTTATAACGCCTGAACTTTAGCGCAGTGTATGGAATATTTCATCACGTCATTACCGAAATGATTACATTTCAATATTGCAATGGTTAGGTGAGATGTTTAAACGAAAAACTCGAGACGATACCTCCCAGATATTGTTTCGATTTTATTATTATTTTTTTTTTTTTTCGAAAAATTTACCTTTGTACCAGTTGCACCGTACAAAATGCTCTACTATCGACGGTGACGTGCCCGGGAATTTTTAATGGCAGGCGATGGTAGCAATGCGACACCCGAATAACGACCGTGAATATATACCGTAGAATCTTCTTCTCACGGTCCTAACCAGAAAATGCGAATTTCGAAACCGGATCCGGAAACGCCGAGTTTTATTCAATAAATCGAACTTTTTTTCATATAACTCGGCCGTAATGTGTACATTCCGTGGTTAAACTACTAAATAAATACACATAAACGTCGCGTTTTTAAGCCAACGGGTGATGGGGGCGAAGATAAAACACCTACACCTTCCACAATTCACCTACGCCAACCGCCTTCTATCGAAAAACCGTTCGGGTTGTTTTTGTTTTTTTTTTTTTTTTTTTAAATACATAATAGTAATATTGTACCCAGGACGGGACGAAAATTAACTATGTACGCCTAATTATTGCGAATATTTAAATGCACCCGGTTATTCGATTGTAATCATCACCGGTGGGCGAAATCGTCATGATCGCGCGTGATATAATACCGATATATAACCGGTGAGGATTTACAATGAAAATTAAATTTCGTACCAATATTTTCGGAAAACTATTACGTGCGTTTCGACTTTTTCCGTCGACGAGGTCGACTAATTAATATGATTCGATTAAATTTTAATACTCGATTAATTTTTTTTTATTTTTTATTTATTTATCAAGTGTTTTTCACACACACACACATTTAAATATTGTGAGATTATATTAAACACATCATGTAGTTGCTACGGCACGCATTCGATGAAGTTACCGACCCAGATATCGTATTTATTCAGTATAATATATTTTATGTTTACATTTTTTTTTTTTTTTTTTTTTACATAATACTAAGTATGTATTTGTTCTGTTTACATTCGAAAGCATACGGAGCCCGGCGTTCTTTGAATGAAAAAAACATGAGAGTAAATAATTCGTTTTAAATGATCCGTAAACGTATTATACGGTCGTCGGGAAACGTATACGACAAACCCGATTGATTATTACCGACGCGTGCGATATTTATTTTAGATTCCGCGCAGAACCGTAAAACTCGTAGTTTTTACAAAGATAATAATATACGTTTTTGTCTACTCGGGGGGAAAAAAAATCCTTCCGGGAACGCGAGTACGTATCAACTGATAATATTTGCAGACGCGTAATTGAACGGCATTACTATGCAAAAATAAAACATAACGCAAACATTTAACAGTTGTTTTTGGTCGTATGCGTGTAAATTAATATTATTAATATATTTTTTTTTCGTTCCGTTTTGTTTTACATATCGCTAAACAAACCAGCGTGAGCGCGTAGAGTTTTCGCGATTATTTATTATTTTAAGTTTGTTCGTTTCGATATTGTATAATATCCCGGCGATTACTGTACGTACCGTATAAACTCGATTGTTCTTTTGGCTGAACATTTTTAAGAGTAGTCCGTCATATTATCAATACTGTATAGTATTCGAATAACTGCAATCAATAATAATATTTAATTTGTATTTTAATACTTTCGTTTTGTATTCGTTTACTGTTTTAAATAATTTTCGGAAAAGTCATTCGCACCTACTATTAACGGCACAGGGGAATTTATTCATTTTAAACCGTAGACTTTTCACGGCTACACAATATCTTAAATTATGAGCGTATTTAGTTTTAGCCTTGATATTCTATCTAATTTCTTACAAAAACGTATTCCGGAGACAAAAAAAGAAAAAAGTATCCGTTACAAGACTGCGTATTGGGTGTTTGTTAATTTGTTACATATTCTACGTTCGCGGCGAGTATAGTGATAATTCGGGGTTTATGTAACCGTCATGATTACGACTTTTTCTACCAATTTTAGCCTAAAATAAAACTATCGTAACCACAGCACGGTAATCTATTTCTTTACCGTATATTTTTTTTTTTTTGTTTGATTGAAAAACAAGATTAGAGAAGCAGAGATGACTATAGGTATCAGTAACCCCAAATTTCTACTCGGTCGTGAGGTGATCGAAATCGTTTCGCGACAAGGAAATCGATATAGTACGATTCAATGACAACAGTACGGTATTTAAACTCGAAGCAGCGTTGTACGGTGTGTACTTATAATACCGTAATTGTCGGTAATGCGATTATGACGGAATTGACGACGAAATATTTACGATTTAAAAAGTTATCGGTATTTAAACAATTTCATTTTTTACAGATTCTGAGCGGAACGAGTGGTCTTGTGGTTTTGCAATGATGATTATTTGTATTATTATTATTATTTTTTTTTTTATTGTAAACACTTTTTCTACCAGAAGACTTTATCCTATCTATTTATCTTTATACACTTCTATACCGTTTGTAAATATTGTCTAGTCGGTACTTTAAAAATATAATTTATCGATATACCAATTAGTTGTTTAAGGCCGACTAGAAAAAACTACCAAAAACACGATTTCGTCAAACTCGAGTTTAATTATCTCTTTTCTTTTTTTTTATTCGAGTTGATTTCCGGGATACCGCGTCAACAACGAAAAAAAATGACGACCGACACTACTTCGCCCAGAGTCGTTGGTTTATCGTTTTGCAAATTTATCGTTGCACACGGATATAAATGAAATTTCTATCTAAATGTATACGCGTATAATCTACACAACTGGCCGCCTACAACCGCGAGACCCGCTTGTACACGGCGCGAAGTATTTATTTATTTATTTTTTTTTTTTTGCGTTCTATTAATGGACTAATTTCAATATTTACATATTGCTTTCATCGGCGATATGCGTCGGTTGTATCGGGCGGGCGTTACGTATAAGCGCACGGGTACACCTACAGCGTAAGACTTGGCGGGCATACCCGGCCGATGCCATCCCGAAAACGCGGGGGCGCGGGCGGTTTTAATTCGGCCCGCGGTTATTATCGCCGGCAAAACGAATATCGATTGTACCGGAAAACGGTCCTGCCGGCATTAATGCCCGTACAATGTCCGATTTATCTGCGGACAGCCGGACGGAAAATCGGCCTCCGCAATACAATACTATTATATAACGTTTTAATCCCGTTTAAATGTGATAATGCTAATAAAATATGTGTTCTGTGTTTGACGACCGCGCGTGTGCGTGTGCCCGGGGGGTTACCGGCACGGGCCGCGAATACTGCGGCGGGGCTGTACAATAATACCGCGTGAAAGGTTTTCGCCCTTCGAAACCTACGGAAACGTCCTCTTTTTGACAAAGGTCGCAAACACAACAATTGCAAAAATACATAAATATATATTCTATCGCCCATCGACCCGCACGTATACTAACCTAACATATTAAAACAACAACAACAATGATGTATCCGAATTTGGCGAGCGTACACAAAATCTCGTTGTTGGAGCGACGAAATTCCCGAATAAAAATCTACGCGAACATAAACGCTACAATTCGCGACATTCCCAAAAATTGACGGTGATCTCCTATGAAACACGAGAGAAGCGATCGACTTTCTCGGGCCCGGATTAAGGTGGGACATTGGAAATTCTAACCTTCATAACATGATAAATTCAGAACGAAACTCAAACCCAAGACTCCTTAAAACCGTTTGTACTATTATCTTTGGAAAATATTCATATTTTAAATTCATATTGACTCTGCCAAAGACGAACGGAAGAGGAAATATATTAATTAAGAATAGTTATATGTATTACGTACAGTGTATACATTATAATTTGATAATTATTTCGGTTGAATAATATTATTAATAATAATAGATGTTAATATGTGAAATTTCATTTTTTACACTTGTTTGTTATTCAATTTAAAAAAAAAAATTAAGAGTAATTTTTATGTTGAGATATATTAGGTGGGGCCTATTTTTACTGTTCAACCCGGAGCTCATTATTTTGTAATTCCGGGCCTGAACTCTCCCGAATGCATTCCTATTGGTCAACAGATAACATGCGTTAGACGTCATTAGATTAGTGCGGCTTTCGTACAGTCAATAAGTTGCCCTTGTTCGAAGCCGACTATCGCCAAATAAATTTGTTCGTCATTGTTGTCCCGTGACATAGCAGACGTGATTTTGCATAGCAGATCGCGGGATAATTTTTGATGTAAGTCCCGACACGAGCGATCGACCGGAAGTAGTCCAAGGCAGTTTTACTACTTTACTAATAACGTCGTTATACGATACAATTCAATTGTAAAGCGCACTGTTTGAAATCGGTCAATCCGCAGAACTGGGAACTCGACTCGATTCTTCTATCAGCCACAAGAAGACCAAAGTAGAACTACGGTTTTAGATGGGGCGAATAGACGGACTGGTCGAGGAACCGTATCAATTGTTACCAGCGTTCCAATTATACCCAGGAAAGTGTGATCTCTAGGCTTAATCGCTTTCGGTGTGGCCAAGAAAGGTCCAATTACCTAACGGCGCAATGGAACTTAGTGGATTCGGAATTGTGTGAGGTTTATGGAACGGTACAAATAATGAACCGCATTGTTGAAGAAAGCACAAAATTTTCTTTCCCAGTGGGTATGAAATGTCTCCGCGTTTTAGATGCGGACGCTTGTCTGATAGCTGGCCGAATTAAAAAAAAAAGATGTGCGATACTTTTAACTTATATGTTCGACTAATTGGCTTATATTGATAAATAATAATTGTTTGAACGTTTAAATGTCTATGAGTAAGTTGTATGCTAAATGTTTTGCTACTACTTGGTTGTGAACCATACGAATAAATATACGCCAATGTTGTTCGTGTTTATATTCGGCTTCTAGGACTTCGCGGCCAAAATCGTCCATTATTCTTTACCCCCTAACCAGAACGTTAGCTTCTACGTCCTCTTTGTTTTTTATTACGTTATTCCAGTTCATCTCTGGCCACTCTAAATGGTCATTTTCTCTTTAGTCTTTCTCTTTAAGGTCATTAGTTTATCTTATCGGAATCGTCCAATTATTTTTATCATCTATAAAATATTCCGCTCTTCAAACTATAGCTCTGTTTTCCCTTCGTTTTCACTCACTGGTTATACTGGTTATTTAGTAGGTTTACTAATCTTTTGCGATAATAAATTCAATTATCAGACGTTTATTTTAAAACCAAATATTTATTCGATAACTATCAATAATATATTACGCTTATCGACCGGATTACTTGTAGTGTGTTATGTATTATACCGACGAGATTTAAAGCTTATTCGGAGTCAGATAAAAATATTGTTATTTTTTCATATCAAAGCTATCGGCGATTACTGGAGGTAATCATTTATTATTATGGTTGTATTTTTTTTTCTCGTCATAAACGTTAAGTGATAAATAGTAAAGTATTATAGTTTTTAAAAGAGAGTGGAAATTTTTCAAAAGCATTATAAATACGGACAGGTATTAAAAAAAAAAAAAAAAAAAAAAACTAAAAACAAAATATTTACGACCTTTAAAAACGTTACACGTTGCTCGGGATAAAATCAATTTTACACGATTTTAGTATATATATAGGTATAAGTTTCAAGCAAAAAAAATTCTATATTTTCTATATTATTTTAGTGCACTTTTATTGAGCAAAATACGAATTTATTATTTAAGATAAGCTCGTGTAACTTTAGTGCATTGGGTAAGTTGGTATCGTATAAAATTTCAGCGTTTTTTTTTTTTTTTTACTGTAGCTGAATAATATAATAATAATTATATAACGCATTCAGAGACGTTTTTTTACGTGCTCATCGGTGTAAATTGGAATTGTATGATGTCTGTTCAAATTGCCGACGAATTTGATTTGAAATGACTAGAGACGATGAAAAAGTTTTCAGATACATAATATGGATTTATAATATACATTACACAAAACCAAATGTATATTGTTTTTAAAGCTTTAGGGTCGATACCAATTAATTTTCCTGTCTACTATCAGGGACGTCCTTGGAATGTAATTTAGAAAGGGAGTGATTTTAAAATCTGTACGCACAAACTTCAAAATCAATCAATTTGAAACTCTACAAGTACTAGAATATATTTTATGGCGCTAAATAGTTTAATAATTTTTGTTTCAAGGATAGTCTATGAAGCTCTTGACCTTCAAGGATAGAAAAAAACGAAAGAAAAGCACAATTTTAATTGATCCAGGTGGGTGGACGGTAGCCCTTTTATGCCCCTTAAAATACAACCTTGTCTACCTTAAAATTACTATAACCTCGTGTAATAAATTGAAAAAAAAATATATTTTGAAAGAAAAAAAAAAAACAATAACCATTACTTTTAAAACTATAAATTTTAAAAAGTAAAATTGTGATTTATTCAAGGAATACATAGGGCACCTATGCGCCTAAGCACGAACTGAGTGGCTGCCTGTCGATATTGTAAATTTATATCGTTTATTATAATAATAATGTTCGTTTCTCCCACTCGTCGCCGCATATAAAAGATTTGATTATATATATATACATAGATGATCGTTGGGAAATAATATTATAATAGTACTGGCCCGATGAAAAAAAAAAAAAAAAAAAGCTAATTTATTCCGATAGGTATTATTATTATTATTGTTGAACACGAAAAGCGTTTTAACTTTTTTCCGTTATTCCGTATATTATATTGCGATTACATTGGACAAAAAAAAAAAAAAAAACATTTAAAATAATATATACGTTTTAATATAATATTATTATTCTATCATAATACTGTTGGCCGTTTTGGACGACAAATATCCGCACGCCGATAATGTATCACATTGTGCCCGACTCGGTGTACGGAATACACTAGGATAGACTTTTTATCATATTTTGTTTTTCTCGTGATATTTTCTCACAATTTTTCAGATCTTTAAAATGATTTCTAGGTGGTCGGGAGCATCAAATTAATCAAAAAAAAAAATAGCCCTTTTATGAGTTTTGTTTATAGACTAATTGCTCATTTCGCCAAAAAATTACCCACATATAATACGAAAATAATAAGCACAAAAAAATAAATGAGTAGGGAAACAGTTCGACAATATTTTCGTTCCAACATTTTATATACGCCGATTTTGACGATGATTTTCAGCGATCGGTGAAAAGTCTGATTTTTGAAATTATACTTCTACATCATTTTCCGATGTCGACAGCGGTGACGAAGTTCGATTTTATAAATTTTATATTCCAAATGATACAAATGATAAAAAGACATAAAACGTTTCAACGTTCGTATAAAAAAAATGGAAAATTGTGTAATTTTAATGAATTATATTGCGTACAAATTCGTTTAAACGAGCCGTTCATATAATGTAACATGAGTTGGCCACTGTTGTTGGTGTGGTGTTGAGAAGGTATAGAACATAAGATAATTTAGATTAAATTATGGAAGCGATTAATCATTACAATAAAAATAAAAAAACCATTCTGAAAGGATCTCGGATAACTGGTAAATGAGTGGAATTAATCGTGTACTCTCCTCCCTTGTAACCGAGGTAACTTTGAAATGTATCGTCGTACTTAGTTCGCGGACATTTTAAAAATAAAAAAAAAACGTAACCTAACTAACTTTCGTGTTATTAGCGAATAACACGAAATAGATGAATTTCATTATGTAACGTGTAGGGTATTATATAGTTCCTACTTTGAGAGAAAGGGCTCGTCGACAGTATTCGGATGCAGATAAGTAAAATTTATCTAGTTAAAGATTAACAAAATTATTTTTCCAAAATTATTTATATATATATAGGTAAAAATAACAATTGTGTTCATTGGCATAGATAATATGGTGGAATTTTTATCTAGGTATAAAAAGAAGATGATTTTTTTTTTTTTTTTTTTTTTAATGACTTTTTAAAAACATTATACCAGGAAAATAAACCGTCAGATTATTAGCACTGTGAGTGCAATGTTAATAAATAACTATCCATTTTTAGCATTTATTTTCCTAGATATAAACATTTTTATTTACGAGACTGAGATCTAACCATTTTATTCTCTATTTTCATCTCGTATATAGGTAAGATAAAACATAATAAAAATATTATCAAATCAAGTCACAACAGTGGTTACAAAGTATAGTATTGACAGACAAGCAGTATGCAGTGGCGTATACATAAGAAACCGAATTATCATTAAAAAAAAAAGAAAGAAAAGAATAATTGCACTGTACAAATACAGTAAAAATAAAAAAAGTTATTATTGTTCAAAAACCTAATAAAATCGAGTTATTCAATCATAAATAACTTTTGTGATATAAAAAAAAAAAACTAAAAGCCAACAAAGCACACTGTATACGTTCTATTTTTTTTTTTCATAGTGAATATTTGATTCCTTAATTAAGTTTTGAGTTCTTGTTGGTTTTGCTCGGGCAGAACGTTTTCTGTAGGTGATCAATTATTTCACGAATTACACGATAAACACCAGAGATAACGACGACACGCTTCTTGTTTTAAATGCATATGAACATAAATTTGAATACATAAAAAAAAAACCGTATGACTTTTCCAGTTGATATTAAATTGTCGTTTATTTTTTTTTTTCTTCGTAAAATGTCGAAAAAGTTGCCTATACCCGACCCCTCGGACGCGAGAGGTATTGCTTGTGCTCTTAAGATTCGTCAGGGTTTCCGCGGGCAACTATACGCAATATCCATTACGTTATATCCGTCGAGTACCGACAATTTCCCTCGGCTCGGTGTTTTAAAATATACGCGCCAACGATTAATATAGTAATATAATACGGACCCTTTTTTTTTTTTTTTTTTTTTCCAGAAGGTTTTAAAGTGTCGTTGCGAGGGTAAATTCGCATTGGACCGCTAGTTCGCCGCCGCGGGATAAAAACAGTTTGGGATTTTTATTTTTTTTTTTTTTTCCGGGCGTGTATGTTTGTGTGCGCGTGGGTGTCGGCGACGGGGTAGAAGGGCGATAATTAGTGCTCTTCGCGTGTTAACTGCATTCGCAATGCGTCAGTATTTCCTATGCTAATCCGGCCCGGCTAAGAGGGACAACGTTTCTGCAGTTGTGTGTATATAAATGTACAATATAGATTTTAGTAATAGGGTATACCGGACGACAACCGTAAAATTGATAATATACGCAAAGGACCGTCGGCGAACGCTCGTTTAAATTACAGACCATACGATTTCCGGCTATAACGAAACTATATAAATTTAAAAAAAAAAATAAAAAAGGGCCCGAGACACGGACACACGCGGTTGGATCACGGCCTATTGTTATGCGGATACGAATGTAGGATATAGAGGAAAATCGTCGTTAACAATGAACAAATTCCGAGTAAATTTCCGCTATAATCGTGTTTTGAAATGCCGTAAATTTTACCATCGATTTCGTCAAAATAAACGTTTATAAAGAAATAATTATTATATTACGTTCGACTTTTGTTTTTTTACTAGTAAGCACAACCAACGATGAACCTCGTGTTTAATTTTTAAGCATTGCTGAACGCCCAATAATTCTACCCCTATAGGACCGAATATAAATTAAGACAACAACTGCCTCTAAATGTAAGTCGTAAATCGCGAAAATGTTGAAAAAGTTTGTCCGCGCCTAGGAAAGACCAGTATTAATATTCAATGGAAATTATTTATAATTATTTTTAACCATTTTGCAAACAAAATAAAAAAATAAAAAACCATCATATTATCATACATTTTTCCGTTTTTCCTACGTTTTTTTCCCAATTATTAAGAAAACTATAATAACGGAGACACCGTTGTGCCAACTAAAGTCAAAATGCTTTTAGAAAACGCGCTATACTTGAAAATCGGAGCGAGATTTCTGTTAAAAAAGTTTTATACGGACAAAAAGAAAAAAAAAAACCCGTCATTATATAAAACCGTTTCGCTCAGAATCTAAAATATATACAGTTCGCGGGTGGGTCACTGTTATAGGTGAGAAAATTGGAAGGTAGAATATAGGAAACACGATACTGAGCTAAGATTGGTTAAAAATGATTTGATAAATTGTAGAAGTATTTTGAATTCGTGACTTAAAAATAAATCATTATTGTCCGGGCATTATTCGTCTCAAATTGTTAAGCATTTCAATGGATCCAAAAATATTTTATCCGCATAATATCGTGTAATAGCAAAAGGTTATGCAAAACACCGTGATTTATGATTTTCAGCAAAATTTGAAATTTATACGATTATAAAAAATAATAACAATTGCATTACGCCCTAATTCATTTTTTTTTTTTTGTTTATCGTTACAACTTATGGTAATCATTTGTGAAATTTTCCACCATTGTCGCTGAGGCATTATTTTATCCACATAAATAAGATATAGAAAATCCAATTTCTTTACTTTCAGAATCTATAAAAAAAAAAAAAAAGTTAATCAAATATTAACCGACGAAAAATCCTATGCTGCAATGTAACAATATAAAAACCAAAAGTTATCCGAATTTAACAACAAAGAAAAACCAAATTATTCGTCAACGATTATCGTTATATATATATATATATTTAACATTGAGGCCTTTGAGATAAAAAAAAAAAAAAAAACTGCGGACGAGTGTATAGCAGCGCGTATAGTTATTCTTACGATAATATAATCGCGTTTCTTTTTAATAAGATAACAGACCGTTTTTATATCTGGGATAATATAAAAATAATAAAAATATAATCGTTTATCCGGACAATTTATCGCGGTGAACGAGACGTGAATTATTCTTTGCCGGGACGACGTTTAAAGACACGTTTAGCGGAGACTTTTGAACTAAACCGGAATTATTATAATTTACGATAATTATATTATAATAATATTTTTTTTTTGTGAAATCCGCAGTCCCTTAAAAATTGGCCCCCCGTCCCAACGGAAAAGAATAAAAATCCACTCGGTGGTCCTCGAAAGCGGTAAAAAAAAAAAAAAAAAAAAACGACGACCGAGATAAGAAGAAGAAGAAGAAGAAGAAGAAGAAGAAGAAAAAAAAGGAATTACATTAACCTCTCGAAAGAAACGCGTCGCAGTGGGTACCCTGCCATGATAATTATTATTGTGACGGCGACCTACGCCGGTGGCTTTTCTATTATACCAGGCCGCCTCCTTAAATCTCGGGTAAACGACCGGCATAAATTGTTTTTTTTATATTATTATTATTCCGGTAGAAAATATCTGATTTTTCGGACTGCAGTGATACGTGCTTACCGGATGATAAATGCGCGGGCCGCGATCACCGGGGCAGGTGACCCCGCCGCCCGGTTGATTCATCGCCGTGCCGGTCGACGCGCGCGTGATGAACATGTAAAACTGCCGCGCCGCGGCGCACGGCATTTCGGCCGGCGATCGTCCGCCCACGAACGCGCCCGGACCCGGGCACCGATAACGGATCGCGATAATTTCTACTAATTATTCGACGATTTATTAACGTAACAATAATAATAATACCGTCTCCGGTTTCGGGCGCGGGCGATTCGGTGTATAATATTATTACGGAAAAAAAAAAAACGTACCGCACATGACGATTATATATATTTTTTTTTTATTTTTTATTATAATAGTTTCGTAAGTGCCCGGGCTAGCCAACGATAATGGGCCGACGGCGGCGGGTCGTCAAACGCGCCACCCCGAGTACGCGTGTCCTAGTGAATTCGAACTTTTCTTTTTGCTTTTTTTTTTCATTACTCCCCAATCAAACGGCTACTGCCGCGCACGTAGATTAATAACAAAAAGAAAAACCGGATACGTCGGCACAATCGGATTCTCAAATCGAATCGAATCGTCCCCCGGCAACTCGTCGGTACACTCCGAAAACCGATGCGTTTGAAATTGATTCCCGGTCCCCGTCAATCACTCCGGGTATCTGCGGTTTTTCTGCGATTTTTCTCGCGTTTTCTCAATGGCCCGTTCTTAATTATAATACAATACGACCTCGACCGCGGATATCCGTCGGGAAATACGATTTTTAACACGTAAGACAACGCGGTTCCTATTCGAATTACACGTCGGCCGGGAGCCAATTCCGTGCCGGGGGGTGGGTTTATCCTGTAAGATCCGCGGACGATATCGTCGGCGTGGCGCGGGCGGCGGCCGTGCCGGCCGGGGGTTACGCGTAACGGTAATGTTCTTCCGGGCGGTTTTACGCAGTTTTTCAAAACGACGGGGACTCAGCTGCTCGCGGCGCGTCGTCCCGCGTATATAATATTATATAAGCGATCGCCCGGCGCGTGTCGGTGTGCGTTTTCTCGCGGCCCGGAGGACGTTACGGGCGCGCGAGCAATAAATTAACGTCCGCCGACGAAAAATATCATTCGCCGGTAAATTACGTCGCTATAATATAGTGAAATTTATATGTATAAATGCACGCACGCAGCGCCGTGTTATTTTTTATTATCCCGCGAATATTCTGCCTCCGCTCAGCCAAGAAAGAACAAAACCGAAATACATAAACGCAGTGAAATATACCCGGCCCCGTCGTAACCGCCGCGATAGGCCGGACGACCGGGCGTACAAACGATGTCGGTTTTTAGTTGGGACCCGGTCGACGCGATTTTTCGACTACCTCTGGAATTCAATCGAAATCCCGTCGACGAATTACGATCGTTACGACTCTTCGGTTATCGATTATCGATTCCGAAATCGAATTCCCTTCGATCCTCCCAGACTTACAACACTTACAACACAGTGGCCCGTCCACGGGTTAGATTAGGTATTTTTATTTTTAATCAACTAGTGCTATTATGTCGGATTTTCGTGATTTTTAAATAAATAATTACCAATTTAAAGGGGAAAGTGGAAGTTTTACATAAGAAAAAAAATATTTTTTTTTTTTTGTAGTTAGGGAATATTCGATTCGGTTTTAACGCAATACTAAAACATTTGTAAGTATTTTTGTCCGAGAAAATAACTATATTTTCTCCGTGTACATCGGAGTTTCGATAATTAATCATCAACATCTACGCTATTGAATTTCAATAATGTAAAATATTTATAAACCAACGGTTTTTAGAAAATGAACCCGGAATTGATATGTTACACTTGTTTAAATTATTGTTGCCCACTATGTTTCAGATTTGCAGTATTTTCAAGGCTGGACAATTGAAGTGGAAGAGAAAGAAAAATCGTGAGTTGTGGTATGTACCGGCAAAATGCAGAGGTAGCGAATCTTTTTTTTTTTTTGGGATCAATCGCCAAATTTTTCCAATCAAGATTATACAAATTGTTCACGTGCCCGAAAAAAAAAAATTCAATTTTCTAAGGACAAAAATTATGTCACAGGATATATTATTAAGTACACGTTTGTTTTTATTTTATAAATTATGCATAATACAATATCCTTAAAGCAGGTGTTATATATTTTGAATTTTTTGTAGTAAATATGATGATTATACACTAGTGTAATTTGAGTTGCTATCTCATAGCAAATATTCGTAATTGTTTTAGTGAATCACAACCTAACCTAACATATCAAATATTATACAATAGGTGAATTATTTCCATACCCTTTTGCGTTAAACATTAAATAACATATATATATATATATATATTATATAGGTATTAAAATATTATCAAAAATCTTCTCTGGAAAAACTGATTTTAAACACTGTTAAACGGAATAATTGAAATTATTATTTATTTTATAGTTAACGTTTTGCATTTTTAAGGACATAAAATAGCCTGGCGTTTGAAAAGAATATCAAGATAATATATATATATTGGCTATTTTAAACGGCACCAAATCGTCCTATTTTAAGGAATTTAAAAATAAAATAAATTTAATACGATCTCAAAAAGGGAGGGGGGTTAACCCTTAACCCCCCATCCACCCCTTGGTTATGCTAAGTTTATACTAAATTATTAATAATAAAAAAAATATATAGATAAAGGTTAAGTCTTCTACTTATATAAATTTGATATTTTTACTATCGACTTACTTATTTTTCGTTATGGCGTTTACTTTATTATACCTCGTTGCCCCCCCTCTCACCGTTCTTGACATTTGTATCCGCCCTCAGATAAGTCGTTTTATTCGTTTTACTCGAAGTTTCCTTAATAACGGTATGGGGGTCGGGGGATATATATATATATATACAAAAAGGTCGGCTATTTTTTTTATTATAATATTTTTTTTTTTTAATAAAAATCGAAACGCCATTGTTGGCCGTCGGATATCTATAATAATATTACTCACTAGTCACCGTGGGCGCCGCAAGGATAATTGCTGGGGGCGGGGGGGGGATCCACGGTATTTAAATTATATATTAACCCGGGTAGTAAAATATTTCAATTGGCTCGAGTCACGGTGCGCCGGGTAAATAAAATATGCCTAGGGTCATAAATAACTCGTATAATAGTGATTTTTTACATTGCGCAGAAAAATTATACATAACGTGCGTCCGCTTTGTGTATCGCGTCGGTACGTTTTTTTTTTTTTATAAATGTATTAGTATTTTTGCCGACAACATTCTTGTTGTCGTCAAATCTTCGGCCATACTCTCGACAAGCACAGCGAAATCAAATACAAATGTTAAAGCCTACCGGCACTATACGGCAGCTACCGTACCGATTTTTATTGTAGCACTGCAAATAATGGATCGTTTATTCCACTAGATTTCAACCAGTATGCAATCGACTTCAACAGGTGGACATCAATTTGAAAACGGTAAACTATCGTACAATTAAACTCGTCGATATTCTGCAATCCTATAAGAACAATCCATCGTCCATAATGTCCGCGATCTTTGCGAAAACTCTAGAAATTACTTAAAAACTCGATATTAAAATGAATAAACCTCGTAAAACTGTTCGACAAATCCAAAGATCAAATCATCCAACTGGGATCGGAAAAGATTTTTACACAAATTTATTCCCTCTCCGGATGTAGTGTTATCCTCTTTAAAATATCGTTTTTCTAAATGCAATGATATAACAATAAATCAATTTCAATAAAGCAGCTTAATCCTTACGCTATGAAAAACTTGTTCGTATAACGAATGAAATTGAAAATTTCTATAGTAAAATGTTGCCATCAAATAATTTGATGTTTGAAACGTGTGGACAAATGGCACAAAATCATTGGACTCTATAGGGTACTTAGAATTGATCGGTCTTTCAAAATATTTGCATAAATCTGTGGCCGAAGCAATTAAGATTGGCCTGATTTTTCACAGCAACAACCTGCAGAATTGGACAATCGTATAGTACGTTAAAGCGTATCAAAACCCGGAATCGGGCCATTACGGGTAATGTCTGGATTATGCATAAATGTACATTTGTACACAGAAGAAAAATCGAAGACGAAATTAATTTTAAAAAATAATTACTTTTATGCAATTATTATTTTTTTTAAATCTAGAGATGTTAACACTAAGCCCCCTTACAGCGCCCATGACACCTACCTACATCGGTATTGATAAATATTAAATATTATATAATTACCGACTGCTTAAATCACTCTGTATTGGTCTTTTTTAATTGTTCAGTTAAATATATTTGTCGAATTCACAGTTTTTATTATTAATTATGTTAGGCGTCTATATACAGTACAATTGCACTAAATTCATTTAAATGAATTAACGTATGGGTAGAAAATGGTATTAGTTGAAATTTCATACGTTATAATTATTTATAATTAAATGTTATGTTAAAAATCTTAGAGAATACTTTATTTTTCGGTCTCCCGGGAAAACGACGAACGAAATTTCAAAAGTATGGATTTCGTAGCTAAAATGTATTTTATTTATTTATTAGTGCCATATAATTAATTAATTTTTTATAGTAAAAATACTACTTTTTAAACGCACTCGGCCCGGGGGGTTTTTTTTTTTTTTTTTTCGTTTATCCCCCCCCAATGAATATTCGGGATTATTGTGCGGGCGTCCAGACAAAATATATTATTACGATACGGGCGTTTTTCTGGGCACGTGACGATCGCGTTTATGAAATTATATTTCATTGCCGCGACGCCGCCGGTGTTTCGACTTGTACGGAGGATACGGCGCCCACAGCCACGGAGGAGTTCGTGCGAAGTGCCGCCGACGTCCGCCGCCGCCCCCCCACCCCACCGCCAACCCGACCGGCACCCCGGCTCGGCGCTCGGCCGGACGTCCCGCGTGTACACCCGCCTGGGTATTCCCGCGCGGTCGCGGCGTGTTTTTACGAGTTTTCGTAGTTTTATTTTTCCGAACACCCCCGGAACCGGACACCGCCGGCACCGTGGGTTCCGACGTGCGCCGCGGCACAACGGACGAAACGGTTCGGGGATACGCCACCTATGGCGTGTAGCTAGCCAAACGTAAGTATATACTGTACGTAACGCGCGGCCGTTGCGGGCCGAGGGAGAAGGCATTGTAAATCACAATGAAAAGTAACCCGCGGCCCGGCGCGTCCGTAGTTAGCTCCGCTCGTGCCGCGGGACGTTGGTCCGTTGCAGCGGCGCGGCGCAGGGCCGCGGCCATTAGTTTCCTCGGCCCCGGCCGCCCCTGCCCGACTGTCCCGGGCGGACGGCTCGCGCGCGCCCCGTACGTTCGTGACTATTAAAACGAGACGCGGGGCCACTCACTGCTGCGCGCGGGCAGTTATAGGTACCCGCTCGAGTGGAGCGCTCGGCCGGGCCGAGGTCTGTGCGGATGAAGAGGAGAGAATTCTGTCCGCCGCCGCCGCCGCCGCCGCCGCGTTAAACGCGTAGCCGGCCGGCCATCTGTGCGCGCGAGGACGGAATAACAATAAATTTCCAGTGTCCCGCGATTAATCATCCGCACTGTCCGGCGGCCCGACGACTGTCCGCGGAGCTCTGGGCGCGCGTGCACATAGACCGTATACGTAATGTACCCTCGTCGTGGTGTGTCGGAGCCGCGCGCTTAGGTATTCGTGTGACGGTCGCCGGCCGTGCTGTGTCGTCCGCGGACCAACGTCAGAACATTCGAAACGCCCGTTGTCGTTTTACGAACACTTGGCGGCCACGTAACCGCCCGGACTGTAGACGACGGTGAATATTAAGTGTATAATAGACGGAAGCCGAGGATGGATATTTGTCGGCGGGGGTGGGATGTAACGATTTTTTTTTTATTCTACGCCCACTTGGACTAGGAGTGTAGGTGGGTTTGAAGTGAAATACATTAGCAACAATTTCACTTACAGTTTTTTTCTACTTACATTTATATTTACGAACGAATTGGTATAATGCATTTGTACAACCTTCGTTGTGAGAGCTTGTTGTAGTGAAATAGTGAGTTGGTAATGATTCATCGTGCTCCGTGGTATTTCGGTCATATTTAGTCACGATGTGATCGATAGCCAAGGTTCTAATTTATTTAATAGAGTTTCGCTGCGTGTCCGAAACGGCTGGCCGGGTTTAATATCGGGGAAGACCGCAGGCGCAATTATCATAACTACGGTGTCCAATGGCGTATTGAGGATTTTGGCGACCGTTTATATCGAAAATTACAGAAAATACTCACCGGACGAAATATCAAAAATGGACAATTGTAGGGCTTTTATTCGTTTTAACGATTTCACACTATACCGCAATACACGAGTGATTTATAATTTAAATCATATTATGGCCAATTCGTTTGACCGATTCCGTTTCAACGGCATAGTTGTTTAAAGTAAATGTCAACGTTCGGTAATTTTGGACTCAAAATATTACGTTTTTATTGTTTCCAACGCAAAGAAAGACTTTCACACCGCTAACATTTGTTTCAACTACTTTAATTCCAATAATTTTTTGTATGGCTAGGTTTGGTAACTTTTATTAAATTAACGTTTTTTTCGTAATGCTCTGGTATGCCTCCTCTCAAATCCCAGCACTCCGGGTCGGCCACTCCTAATTGTCCCGTATAAAATCACGCCACTGACTGTATGAATTTGCCACGTGTGTCACGTGTCTTAATTATTTTTCAGGATTTTCATCAATAATGATAATAATTTAGCACTACTCGTGGAGGCGGTGGAAAAGACAGAGATAACAATTTCGTTTGTAAGTGGAATGTTTTAAAAATTTGCCAGACCATCCTCGAATATTTTTTTGTACGTCTGTTTTATTTGATATTTTCAATTGGTTTTTATTTTCCTAATACGGTTTACGATACTAGTGCTAAAACAGTACCCCGGCGAAATGGTATAATATTCGGTGGGCGGAGTAAATTCAGGGGTGGAACCTCCGATCGGATATAATTGAATTGTATCGATGTCCGTAAAATTAATTTTCGTATATTTCTATCAGTTGATGTGGGGGGGAGGAAGAGAGGGTCTTCTGTTTTTGTACAATTTTAGATTTATAGGCGATGTGGCGGCAGTCACTGACGTTATCAAATAGCCGTTTTCAAATAAAATCGGGTCGATTACTACACGAAACGACTGCACGCCGTTGCAGTGAATTTTTACGAGCTAATCGCCTACGACTACTCCGAGTCGCTCTGTTTAATTATTAATACCATTTATAATCAACGGTTTTACACGGGGTTGATATAAACGAGCGCGCGAGTGGGTACACAGCGATACGATATATTATCGTGATTAATCCGGCGTTTCAATCAAAAAGTACTTAAACGCCGATTAATCCAAAATCGAAACCGGGGCAAATTCCATATCTACAACGAAAAATAATACTACATAAATAATTTCAAACCGAACGCAATAATTTGTACCTATAATGTAATATTGTTGTGCAACTAGGCCCCGGAAAAATCGATGCGGTTTTTATTCTCATTTTCCCCGGATATATACAGGTTGCGGCAGAGCCGATATGGTTAACCGGGTTTACCGGTAAATTGTAAACCGCTGACTTGACCGGCTATCCGTTGGACGGTATTCCTATGAAAAAAGTTTATGTCTGCGAGTGGAAATTTATTCCGCCACGTCGTAAACGCTGCAGTGCCGGTAAAATTACGCAAAATTTAAACAAGTGTAATAATAACAAGAGTAGTGCGAATAACAGAAAACCATGGTCGGCACGCGAAACAGACAAAATACAGGGCGCGGCAGAGCCCACTGACGAGTTTAATGAGGTCGTCGGCCTGTGAAAAGACAAGGGCACGACTTAACAAGTGGTATAATTTGAATTGCCCGGTAATGCCGTTTTTATTCGTAATCTTGGCCTGGACTTCGTGGTTTAGTCGTGCGTGCGTATTACGAAAATAATCGTTCTGCGATCGCTACACAAAGGGCACTCTTCGTATACACTTCGGCATTCAACGTGCTGAGTCTGTTCCTCGTGCTTACACTGTCAAATCGTGGATACGGCATTTGAAAGAAACCGGAAGTACCCTAAGTGGACTTGGACACGGAGCACCCGGAACGGTAAGAACCCCCGAAAATGTGCAGTCGGTTAGAGAGTCAATTGAGCAGTCACCAAGACGCTCAGCCCGGAAACACGCTGTAGCTTTGGGAATCTCAGACCGTTCTTTGAGGACAATTCTTTACAAACATTTATCATTCCATCCCTACAAATTAATGCTTGTCCAAGAGTTAAATGCCACTGACTACGGCAACCGTAAAAATCTCTGTCAGAAAATTCTTCTGCTAATTCCTCCGATATCGACTTTTTTCTGTAGCGATGAGGCCCATTTTTATCTTTCTGGAACTGTAAATAAACAAAATTTTCGATACTGGGCTACAAATAACCCACAGCAGCTCCATGAATGACCACTCCACGTGGAAGTCAAAGCCATACCAGTTGAAATGTGCCGAAAATCATAGGAGAGCTTGAGAGATCGTCTACAACAGTGTATCAATGGTGACGGCCGCCAACTTGGAGTTTTAATTTTCAAAAAATGATTTTAAAAAATGGGATTGAATACTGGTTTAAATTAAAAAAAAACTTTTCTCTAAGTTTTACTGTTATTCATAGCTCACCAAAACGCGTCAGTTGGCTCTGCCGCACCCTGTATATATGTTTCTCCCATATGGGTAAAACGCGATCGGTTGCGTACGATTTACCATTGTTGGGAAAGCGATTTCGTAAGTTTGTCGTACGGCAAGAGGAAAAGTTGTCAAATTTCAAATTATAGGAAAAGTTTACGATAAGTTTTGTAAGAAATTTCAACAAAAAAAAAAAATCTAAAAGTGTTTCAAAGTTGAAAATTAACTAAATATCACCACAAGTGTAACTACTACTAATCAACCGACAATTCTAGTATTATTACGTTTATATTTAAAAGGGATTTCTCTTTTTTCTTAAAGGTTTAAACACTGGATTGGTCATTGAAAAACGTGAAATTCTGATAATTATTTCTATTTTGAAAATATCAATACTTCTACTACTGCCCGCATTGAAGATTTTCGTATTTCTATATTTTAACCTCAAACTGTGAACCTTACAACATGTCCTTAAACATAGGCAATTTTTCCGGATTTCATCACTAATATTCGAAATCAAATAAAAAAACCGGCATAATATTCCCGCGTTGAAATTTTCGTTTGTAAAAAAGCCGCACCACATTTTACTAAAAGTCTCATGCGATCAAAGTGGTTTAACGTTATAAAATCGAATTACAGAATCGTACAGAATCGGAGGAAACGTGGAAAATCGGCAACCGGGCCCTTTGAATTTGTTTTCGGCGTACATCGCGGCGATAGACCCGACAAGAATAGCGCCCGCGGCGGTAAATCGCCCATGAATATCGCGTACACCGGATTCCGAAAATTGCCTAACGCGATTTCCTGACAACAACGAAAACTTTGAAATCAATCGTTCGAATCGTTTTGTATTGTAAAAATTGGACTGGACGGTATGAAAACCGCCCAGACCTCGGTGACAAATCGCAAAATCCTATACGAAACACAAACTACTCGTAAACAACCGGCCAATCGATTCCGTCGGCGGTTTTTCGACGGTTCTCTTTTGTTTTTAAATTATTATTATGTATTACGTATTCAATGCACTTTCTAATGTTTTACAATCGTTTTCTCGGCCAATAAATATCGTCTTATCTCGTCTCCGCGATTACCAAACACATTTGTATACGGTTTATTTTTTATTTTTTTTCCCCCCGTTACTGATTTACCCTCTCCGACTACACATCGGTGTGCGCGCCGGACGAAAATTCCGGCTACGCCGCCGTCGTCTCGACTCCCACACCGCCGCCGTCGCCCGTAAATCTGTTGTTGCGCCCCATAAATTATTTTACACGATGTGTGTCGTTTCGGTGGTATTTTTTTTTTTTTTTTTTAATTTTATTTTTATTTATCATATTTATTATATTATCGGCCGTCCGCTGTATTATCGGGACCCGAACAAAAACCCAATTAGACCCTCTTGTGTGTATGTATAAGCCCGTGACCGTGTGTATATAATACTCGTATACACAACGCTGTAAATCATTTCAGAGATTTTTTTTTTTTTTTTTTGTCGGATAGACTAAACGATATAATATTTTTCATAACCCCGTCGTCGTCCGACCCAGGGGCGGACAATATTTTTTTATTCAAACGCGGCCGCGGACCCACGGTTGTTTAAAATCGAAATAACTAACCCAACTAATATTATTCTTAAATGTTCACTATAACAAATCGAAAAATATCGGATCGCGAGTTTTACATGTTGTACGTCCCGAATTCACTGTCAGTTTTAAAATGTTTCTTTTATTGGGGGAGGGCGGTTGTTATTATAAATGGGTATATTTCACAATTTTTAAAACAGAGATTGACAATATTAGTGGCCGGAATTCGCAAATGCGGCAAGTATTCGAATGGGATTTAAAAAACAATCTTATCGCATCAATAGGACCATCGGATTGATGAACATAAGGTCTCGGTGTGTTATAATCGGAACAAAAAAAAAAAAAAAACGTCCGTTTCGAATCCCTTTGGTTTTAAAACCAATAAAATATTCCCGATTTCCGTACGGGTGAAGTATTGATGGAAATGAATCGTTTTGAATAAAATGGCGCAAAATATAGGTGTACGAGTAGAACCAGAATATATGAATTGTATAGGCCGGACGTACGTCAGAAGTTAACAAAAATAATAGCACATTCAGTGTGCATTTCGCAAAGGCATTGTATTTTTGACGTCACTTTTGTACATTTATTTAAGATGCACGTGCACGATTTATTTACCTAATAACGGAAAAAAATATAATTTACATACCTGCCAGGTAGTGAATCGTGAACATAATGAAAACTAATATTATAAGCTGAAATACGACGAACACAATTTGTTAGGACAACATCGGTGCACTGTACGCGTGGTAAAAACTATTGTCGTTTTCGGTATAAAACGATAAAATAATTGAGATTTTTAGATTATGTCCATAAAAAAAAAAAAAGGAATATTTGACGGCAATTTTCACGGTAAGAACATATTTAATATAATATTTACATTTGTTTGATTGTCGTGTTTTATTGAGTTTTAATCACTAAAACAAAATTTTCTTTTTTTCTTACAAAACAATATATTTTTATTGATTTCGGGGAGTGTTCGGGCTGTGTGAAACGACTAACATAACCAATAGATAATAAAATAATCTATTTCCACGGTTTCGACAATATGTAATTTAATATTTAATATTTATCGAGTATTTTTATCGACGTCGCCCAACGAGTAGTGATAATGAGATTTTCGAGCGATTTTCGTCTATAATAAAATCCTAATCGTCCGGCCGTTATTATTACCGTTCAGCGTAACGCGCCGGTCGACAAAAAAAAAAAAAAAAGCGTAAAACGACTGCCGAAGCCAGAGAAAAAAAATCGCGACCAGGCTCGGGCTCGACGGATCCGAATACCGTATTTCTAGTCTCCCATCTAGGCCACGGTCGAGGCGATTTTCGATATTCGACAAACCGAATACCTATTTCGGTAAACGTGTTTTTCTTATTTTTTTCCACCCCCAACTAAGTTTTTTAAAAACGTTAACCATTTTAATGTTAACGAGTACAACACCTAATCGCGAGACGCCACGATATAATATTTTATTCGCTCGGTGCATATAAAACACCGGAATCGCACGTACTCGAGTTAAGCGTAATACGCGCCGTACAACGTTTATTGCAATTGTCGCGTACGAACAAATATTATTTTGTATTTATTTTTATACTGTTGAAAATAATAATAACGCCAATCGGGAACCGTACACAATCGCACATATTATACAAATTGTGTACAATATAGCACTCTGTATACGACGTGTACTCGTCATCATGTTTGAATTATACGATATACCGACGGTTACGACGACACGACAATAACGCGGACGTTTAAACTCGACGTAGACGACGATCTCACATTTTGATTGTTTTTTTTTAATTTTTTTAAGGTGGTGCCGTTTTAATTTTATATTTAGTGAGAAAAACGTATTGGCGGTGGAAGGGGAGTTTCACACGTCCTTATCGTTTAACGAATTCTAGAATACTCTTAAAAGCCGGACAAAACTGTAGAGATTGTGTTTGACGGATTTTAGACTCTTTCGTAAAAGTTCTATAGTAAGAAAATTATGTTAGAAATAGAAATGTCATTGTTTTACTGGATACCTGAACAATTTAAAAAAAAAAAGTTGGAATACCGCAACCAATCCTCTTAACAGGGCGTGCTACCACCCGTCATTCCACTTAAATTCAGTTTCGTACGGATGAAGACCACCTGACCTGTTGACCTAATTAAAAAAACCGAATTCTCGTCGTAAAAATCGAGACCTTGCATTGTGCAACGATGGTGTTGTGAGTTTTTCCATACTGCAAATAACCAAAACAATTATTGTTATTCTAGAATCTGATAGTTTTTCAAACTCGAATAAGTTATTTCATAGTAGTGATATCGAGAAACGAATTCCGACGTTGCGTAGTTAATGTTTTTCTTTTTTTATTATGGTGAAAATTTGTTTTCTTAATATATTAGGATTATAACCAGAGTAGTTTTTTTCCCGCGCGAAACGGTTTTTCTCTGTAGACATTATTGTTTTACCCACAATTACACAATAAATACACGCGACCACTTGTAAATATATTTAAATGTGCGTTTGAATTGATAATTGTTTTTTTTTTTTTTTTTAAATGTCTAGAAAATCGCGTATACCCCATAAATACCGGAAGTAGCACGTCCTGTTAATATCGTTACGTTATGTCGTACGCGTAAATATAAGTGGGCTTTCTGTTGCCCGCCAAAACGTCGTAAGGGCTCGCCGTGGACTTCTCCGGCAGGATACGACTGTGGTGGGTAGGGGGTTGACAAAAGAAACCCGTATCAAAAGTCTATAGTTTGAAGGAAAAAAAAAAAAAAAAATGAAAAAAAAGGAAACGTACTTGTGCGTCTGTGGTGGGCAGGTATAAATACGTTTTTCCGGTAAACGTGGTCATATTTTTGAAACCGCCCGAGCGCACAAAATAATATGTATGACATACATTGTAAGTATATAATGTACAACACATAAACACGGCCTTATATTTAAGGGGGAGGGTCGGGGAAAGAATTTAAAAAGTCCTGTACGAATATGTAGGTATTATACGAAAAGTCCAGATTTATTTGGCATTTAAATCGACGAAAAATCTAAACGTGTACGATACAATGTAGTGAAACAATATCGTTATGAGCGCGCGTGTGTTACATATAACAATTAAACCCTGTTGTGCGTTTTTTCGTTAAAAAAAAATAAAAAAAAAAAAATATATAAATATATATTTATGTATACGATGTAGCCAATAATCTCGGTTTGGCAACACTGTTCGCGGGACGTCGCCGGTGCAACGTACCGAACCGTTTGAGCACGGGAATTATAAAATTTACACGGCGGTGATAATTGATAACAGACGATACCTATGTCCATACTATAAAATACAAAATGATAGCGTCGTTCGTTTGTGCGTTCGGGGTAAACTCCGAAACTACTTATTGGATCGTCTTGCCGGTTTTCTTTTTTAAATCGAAGAGGACATCACAGATGTCAAGGTTTCGGGCATAAATTTAGTCCGATAAAGTCAATTAATAATTAATTATTATCTATGCACTACAATATGAAATGATAGCGTTTGTTTGTACGTCCGGGGTAAACTCCAACACTGTTAAACCGATTTGGCTGAAATTTGAATGCTTATTAGCCTGTTTATGACGCGATAAGTGACAAAGGGGCTATTCAACAGTTTAAAACTGTTATATAAATGAAACACCAATAAACAATATTTAAATTCAGAGCGACTGCTGCAAGTTGCAACGAGGTATGCGTCACACCGCACGCTACACTAATGGCCATGCCTCCTTAACGATCGTATCTTGCGGTTGCAATTTACGGCATTTAGTCTGCGAGTTAATGCGATCGAAACTACAATTCGTTCCGTTCCGGCCGCCGGGGCGCTTGCTTTTATTCCGAAAATTCCGTTGATTCCTTCCGACTTGACGGTCGAGTTCAAAAGAGTGCGATTTCCAGTTAGAGTTTCTTTCGCGGTCGCCATCAATAAGTCGCAAGGGCAGACGTTGGCACGTGTGGCGGTCGATCTGCGCGAAAATCATTTTCCATAGCCGTAGCTCTCTCCGGAACCGGAAATCACGCGAATCAATTCATTTTACTGCCGTTTTGTACATTTCATATTTTTTTTTTTTTTTTTTTTTAATAAGGTGAACTTTATTTTTTTTTTTTTTTTGCTTAGGATACAGTACATTAATAAAAAAAATTTCTGGACCGTTCTAGATTTATTTGCGACCTACTCCTTCCCCGCGATTGCTCACACTCACGCTCGGGCGGATATATAAATATATTATATTATTATTTACGGTCAGGTGCGTACGTAAAATAAGCGTTGATTAATGATTTCGCGCGTTTAACAATATTCAAATATACGGTTCTGGGATCGCTGGGAACAATTCGTAAACGGTTTCCCGGCGGTCGAGGCGCAAAACGTTATCGGCGGACGGGGAGAATTCTCCACACCGACGTGATATTGTTATTATTACTATTATCGTTACGATACGTATTCGGGAATCGTGGAAATATTTCACTCGGTATCGTACACACCGTGATGACGATGATAATAATAATAATAATAATAATAGTAATATACCGGCACAAAGACCGCGACCGTGTTGGTCGCCGGGCATTGCAATAATGCCGAAACGAGACGAACGGCTGTGCCGTGAAATCAATTCTCGGCCGCGCATGTACGACAAGAATATTGGGACCGTGACGGCACCTAGGCGGCCAGTTTGTTGAGCGGCCGGATTAAGCGGCCAAAACTCAACGCCCGACCCGCCCGCCCGCCCGCCCGCGATCGTACCGGAGGAACACCGGAACCGGTCGCTCCGACTGCAGGCGGCCACATACGTTCGTCAGTAAAAACGTTGTTGTCCTCTGGCCGCGCGCAGCCAGTTGGCTGCCCCCTTGTAGTCGCGCACGTTTCTCTGGCCGCGGCAAGCCAATAAACTTTGGCTGCCCACCGCGTCACGGCCCACATTTAACTGGGTGTTTCGCGACGAAATAAAATAATATAGTATGTATATTAAATAATAATTTTAATAAAATAAATAAACCCAACCCGTTATATATAATGAGAAATAGAAATGTCATTGTTTTACTGGATACCTGAACAATTTAAAAAAAAAAGTTGGAATACCGCAACCAATCCTCTTAACAGGGCGTGCTACCACCCGTCATTCCACTTAAATTCAGTTTTGTACGGATGAAGACCTGTTGACCTAATTAAAAAAACCGAATTCTCGTCGTAAAAATCGAGACCTTGCATTGTGCAACGATGGTGTTGTGAGTTTTTCCATACTACAAATAACCAAAACAATTATTGTTATTCTAGAATCTGATAGTTTTTCAAACTCGAATAAGTTAATTCGTAGTAGTGATATCGAGAAACGAATTCCGACGTTGCGTAGTTAATGTTTTTCTTTTTTTATTATGGTGAAAATTTGTTTTCTTAATATATTAGGATTATAACCAGAGTAGTTTTTTTCCCGCGCCAAACGGTTTTTCTCTGTAGACATTATTGTTTTACCCACAATTACACAATAAATACACGCGATCACTTGTAAATATATTTAAATGCGCGTTTGAATTGATAATTGTTTTTTTTTTTTTTTTTAAATGTCTAGAAAATCGCGTATACCCCATAAATACCGGAAGCAGCACGTCCTGTTAATATCGTTACGTTATGTCGTACGCGTAATATGCTTAAATAGCATCGGAATATAAGTATGCGCCCGTTAACGCCGTTCGGCTGTTTTACGGATGAACGTAAATCGTCGATAAATTGCGCGTAATGTTAAATTCGGACACGACCATTCATTTTCTACGAACGTCTTAATTCACAACTATAAGTGCTGATGGTTTTCGTATAAAAAAAAAAAAAAAAATACTGCGATATGATTAATTGCAATTTAATGCGCGACGGCGCGGCGATACGGAGAGCAACGCGAAAACAAGCTGTTTTGTTCGAATAACAAGTGATATTGCGCATAAAATATGTGTTTTGGTTCGGTTATTATCGTAGATAACAAAAGAAACGAAATTAAATTAGAATTAGCCCGTTAAAAATTATTAATAATTATAACGCGATTAAACGTTATAATGAAATGACGGCGATGAGTGGCCATGGCTATATCGAATACAATGGACATTTTATAAGTAAAATTTCTATTATAAACCTCGGTTTTTATTTATTTTTCTGCTACAATTATTATACAATGAAATGTAAATTAAGACAATTTTAAAAATCGGTTTATTCTATAATATTGCACGGTGTGATTTCGTTACGGCGATCCGGCGGATGTCCACGACGATTCGTAGACAAATAGATTTTGGAATTTTTTTCAGTCATTATAATTAAAATCTTTTTAACGATCTTGTTTAAAAAAAAACTTAATTCATCAAAAATTATAGACTTTTGATTTGTAAATAACATTCCTGCAGCTCTTATTCAAAGCGGATCCGAAAAGAGAATATTTTTTCTAAAAATGTCCATACACATAACACTATAACATAATATTGAATTTGCAATTTATGTAATATAAGAGTTCTAAACGTAAACCGGAAGAGTGTGGGGAATACGGTTATAAATTTATCGTCTCAAATTCGAAATTAAATTTATTACTCTTCCCTACTCCCCCCCACCCCCTTGGTCTAAAACTAATATTACTTATATCGGTATTCAACTCACAAATAGTAAATCCAATATTAGCACCAATAAAAAATGATATGCGTATAAACTATTTATTTACAAAAAATTATTCTTCGATTCTGTGTTGAAAAGAGGGGTGAGTTACCATAGATTTGAAAATAGTGTTGAAATATAGCCTAAACAATTGCATAATAATTGATTTAAAAATATATATATATATATATAAAAATCAAATTAACTTTAAATTCTTAGAGAAAATCGCCGGATCGCAATAACAAAAAAAAAAAAAAAAAACACGGTACATTTTTTATAACCTCGGAAATAGATAAATGAATGAACATAAAAAAAAAAATGAAAATATTAAACATCTGAGCAAATATTTAAAAAAAATATAATATCATATAACTGGACGGTTAAAATATAATAAAATTACTGTTTATATGCAAATAGAGAAAGATCAAAGAATAATAATAAATCGCCTGACGATTTTAATAAAAAAAAAAAAAAAAAAAATTGAATGCAGAAAATAGGACAAGTATACTCATACGAGAAGGGAAATAAAAGGATTCCAAAAATGCTCGAAAGTATAAAAGTCTAGCATTTAGATTGGACATTCTGGAAATATTACGACGGGCAAATGAAATTTGAAATGAAAGAAAGGTTTTTATTTTTATTAACGTCGTCGTTGTAATATCGGAATTATTGTTGAGTACATAGCCGCAATGTCCGATCGCGCACGCCTCCGCCGCCGTAGACTTACGCGTAGGATGACCAAAAACAAATTTATCTCGAGAAAAAAAATAAGAAATTCATCGAATGGTTCCAGTTTTTACGATGATAATTATTTGACATTAATCCGGACCAATATGCGGACGTGTCAGCGAAATGAGAAATAGGAAAACCTGCCGGAGCCGGTAACATTAAAATAATAGTGCCCATTACTAGCCCCACACTTTTCACGTAGATAGTTGATGACGGATGTTATATCGGTTGAGACCAAATTTTAAGGGGACTCCGGGGAAGGCACGATCTCGGCGCCTTCATCTCTTTCAATGAAATATTTGTTCAGTTTAACGCACAGGTTCAAAAGGATTTTACCGAAAAATCGTAACGTATATTTTATGATTATGTGCGTATTGTGTATAATATAGAATTACATAACGATACAATTAGTCGTAAACAACTGTAATGACACGACGTAATAGAAATCGCCGAAGTCCGAGTGAATAGTGGGCCCGATAAGTGTCTGGTGTCGCTGGGGCTCAATTGATATTATACCCGGGCTTGCGTATAACGGTTACTATTAGTGATGAGAAAAATCCGGATATGCCGAAGTTCGAGAATCCAGATTTGGGGAACTCCAAATATCCGAATCAAAATTTAATATAAATCGCGATTTTATATTCACATAAAACTATTATTATTAGCATTAAATGTCTAAAACATTGAATACGTTTTTACAATTCAAATAATATCAAAAATATAAATGAATTTAAAAAAAAATCATAAATGTTACACTCTAATTTATATAATACGAGTATATTATTAGCTGACCCGGTAAACGTTGTTTTATTCATAAAAATACGAAAATTCGGATATCGGGCTTTTCGAATTTTTATACGCTAAATTCGGATTTATTAGAGTTTCGGATAATCCGGATTTACGTCACGTCACTAGTTACTATACGGTTACCTATGGTATTGTAGAATTAAAATGGTATTAAACAGTTCAATAAAATTATTGGCAATAGTCTGAAAACGTGAACACGGTTTCTGAATTGTACTGAATTTACACGTTGTTACCGGTCGGTCGGACAATGCTATCATACATATACAGGGTCCGGCAGAGCCGACCGACGAGTTTCAATGGGCTATAAATAACGAACAGTAATACTTAGGGAAAACGTTTTTTTTTTTTATTTAAATCGGTATTCAATCCCATTTTTAAAAATTATTTTTTGAAAATTATATCTCCAAGATGGCGGCCGTCGGTATTGATACACTGTTGTAGACGATCTCTGAAGCTCTCATATGATTTTCGGCACATTTCTACTGGTATGGCCTCGACTTCCACGGTGATATTCTGTTTAATTTCTTCTACGGTATGTGGGCGATATCTGAAAACCGTATCCTTAAGGTAGCCCCAGAGGAAAAAATCACACATGCCTAAATCTGGGGACCGTGCTGGCCAGCAAGAAGAAGAATTTTCCTAAAAGAATGGTCTGAGATTCCCAAAGCTACAGCGTGTTTCCGGGCTGAGCGTCTTGGTGACTGCTCAATTGACTCTCTAACCGACTGCACATTTTCGGGGGTTCTTACTGTTCCGGGTGCTCCGTGTCCAAGTCCACTTGAGTGCCCTTTGTGTAGCGATCGCAGAACGATTATTTTCGTAATACGCACGCACGACTAAACCACGAAGTCCAGGCCAAGATTACGAATAAAAACGGCATTGCCGGGCAATTCAAAATATACCACTTACAAGGGCCTGCTCTTGTCTTTTCACAGGCCGACGACCTCATTAAACTCGTCAGTGGGCTCTGCCGCGCCTTGTATTTTGTCTGTTTCGGGTGCCGTTTTCTGTTATTCGCAGTACTCTTATTATTATTGCACTTGTTTAAATTTCGCGTAATTTTACCGGCACTGAAGCGTTTACGACGTGGCGGAATAAATTTCTACTCGTAGACAGAAACTTTTTTCATAGGAATACCGTCCAACGGATAGCCGGTCAAGTCAGCGGTTTACAATTTACCGGTAGACCGTTAACCGTATTTATGCCGGTGCGCGTGCAAACTCGCGCACAATTATTCTCCGTTTAGTAGAGCGTCGGGATTGTTGCAAAGTATCTAAACGGGAAATAATGATTATCGCCGAACAAAGTAGAAATATACTCGAATATTATTAACGACAATATAAATATGCCGTCATTATTCAAACCGATAATTTTGGACGAATAATAATAATCCGTCTCTGGTATATATAAAAAAAAAAAAAAAAAGTGAAGTATCCAACCGAAATATCGGTTAATTTCGTCGAGTGTTTTTCGATTGTCTTTTTCGAATATCGGTATGAGCAGCCCGCTCTAATTGTATCGTTTATAAAGGTGTGCGTAAAAGAGCGGACACGCGATCCGCCGGCGGCGGCGGCGACTACGATAAACGGATAATATTTTTAGAACGTGCGCGCGTTCCGCCGATCGGCGGCACACCTTATTATATACACACCGTCGGACAACTCGTTAGTACCTCCGGATTCCGGTTCGTTTCCCGGCGCGTGTCCCCCGGGATCCCGTCCGCGCACACACTCGCGGGCGCCGCGCCGTAACGATCTTCGGGGTTCGCGATTCGGCATGCTCCCCGGGCCCCCTGGTCCGCGACCGGAATTTCTAATCCCGGCGTCGGCCCCGCGGTATATTTTATATCCGTACGCTCCGGTCGTATATCAAGCGTAGGCCCCGGAGGGGACGCGCCCGGTCCAAACGCACCGCGCGAGAAAATATATACATTCTTTTTTTTTTTTTATTATTATTATTATTATTGTTGTTGTTGTTGTTGATAAGACATGGAATTTTACCAAATAAATATCTACACGTTTCAGTCAATATTCGATTAATCGTACCGGTTCGCAAGAGTACAACAATACCGAATACGTCGTATAATAGATTTATTTTTTATATCTACCGGTTGCCGTACCGAAGTAGGTTTTTTTTCGAGCCGATTGTCTCGAGAATGTATAAAATGGGCGTGTGGCTCGGGATGCACATAGTTTTGCGTTTTTCATTATTACTTTTTTTTTTTTTTCTTGCTAAATAAATGTTAGACAATCCGTCATTTTACCTAGATGTAAATCATATTTTGGCATTCGGGTACATTATAATTTTGATATAAATGTTGAAGATACTACAACCGTATTCAATGTAGCCAAATACGATTATGGATGCGAGACAAATTTTGTTTACGAGGACTTGTAAAAATGTCCCAATAAATTTTCTACCGAAAAACGTACTTTTTCGTAACATTTTTAATTTACTCGATGAGTGATTGGGACATTCATATTTTTTGATTTCCGTTGTATTTCCTAAATAACGGACAAAAACTGAAATATTTACGCGGTTTTCTGATATTTATGTTTGTTTTTTCTTTTTTTGTAATTCAGTGAAAAAAAATCGCAAAGACATGGAAACGTTAAGTAGCAATACCATTTGCGATTGTCAGTATGCCATGTAGATTAAATTAAAAAAAAAAAAAAATAAACTATAGAAATTATAATAAATAATTTGAAAATGTAGACTAAATTCGAATATTTGACACGAGGGGTATGGGGTAAGTTGTTGTTTCGGCGTTATAGAAAAATCGTAAAAAATCGCGGCCTTTCAGAACACGGATTATCCGAACTCTGTTCAGAATCGCTCCAGATATGAATCACATTCCCCTTTCTGTATATTCCCTCTCTACCTTCCCGCTTTCCCGCCGAAAACACCGGCCAAGTCCAACCCCAACGGTTTATTTTTCAAATCGACTTGGGTTTTCGAGTTGGCGTGGTGGCGGGCAGGGGTTTCACCTGACCGAGAGCGACCGAAATATTTAAAGCGACGACGGGCCGTTTTGACGTGCCGTTCTTCCGGGCCGTGGAAATGATTTATGGCGGTCACACTGCATTATTATTGTTACGTAATACGAACGCCGGACCGCGGGGTGGAAGAGGACGGTAAATATTAATCGTGTGCACGGCGAACATAATGGACCGGAAGCGATATTTTCGCCGACATCCGCGATCGGCGCGCGACCGTCGGGCGACCGCGGCGGTATCCGGTCCGCGGGACCGGCGGCTGCGGTCCGAAAGCGGCCGGCGCCGGCGACGGGTGTCCGGGGGCGTTAGATTTTTCCCGACCGGAAATGCCCGGACCAGGCCGGCGGCGCCGCGCTGTCGATTGATTTTCGTTTGTCGTCCGCGGTATCGCGTCCAACCGGAATCCGGTTGACACCGGCCCGGTTTAATAAACGCCCGGCGCCTACGACTTCCCGACGCGTTTCCACGCGAAAACGGCGGTCGGTGTATTTTGGCGGGTTCAGACGTGCAGGCCGGACACCGTTGGCGATTGCGTTCGACGGAAAATATTCGATTGTACTTTTAGGGGGAAAAAAAAAAAATGTATTAAATAGTTTCTTTTTCGCGTTTAACCGACGAAGAATCCGGCCCGTTAACAGGTGGCGGAGCGAGGTGAACCCGGGGAGTCATCCCGACCGTCGATTACCGGGCATCGCGATAAATAATTATTACTACGGCTGCGGCCGGGGGACCGGCCGACGAAAAAGCGCCAGGAGCCGTACGTAGGCGAGATATATGACGTACAAGACGACGGCCCCGGTGGGGGAGGCGTTTTAAAATTAATGCGATTCGGGACCGCAGTCAATACTCGGTTCAAGTGGTTTATTACGATAACGAACGTCGAGATAAGGCTACGGGCCTTATTAAAAATAATGTTCGCC
The DNA here is from genome assembly GCA_956483605.1 of Tuberolachnus salignus. NCBI lineage: Eukaryota > Metazoa > Arthropoda > Insecta > Hemiptera > Aphididae > Tuberolachnus > Tuberolachnus salignus. The sequence continues at coordinate 30,562,166 of OY101435.1, read as the reverse complement.
GGAGAGAAGTTTAACGGTTAGAAATCACCACTGCCCGCCGCCGTTCGGTCGCCGCCGTCCGTCCGCCCGTCCGGCAGACCGACGGGAGTGTTTTACGCGAATATAATTACAAACTTTTCGCGGCCGACGTTTTGCCGGACGTCAAATTTTCGCCGATTTCGGCCCGTCCAATAGAATTAATAATTGTTTACCGGTGGTCGATAGTGATTTGTTCGCGACCGATTTTCGCGTACGAAATGCCCGGAACGTAACCCCGCCACCCATCCCCGGGGAATTCGCGGTTTTTCATACAGTTTTATGTTTATAACGACGGAATAATAAAAAGTGTAATACAAAAAAATATAAAAACGAAAATCCTCTGGTCCCAAAGTACGAATCCGATAGGCGGCGGTCTACTGTTTGTGTACGCATCAAATGGCATTCCCGTTTGTCACGGGTAATCTCCGAAACTACCGAATCGATCGAATTTATTTTTTATTTTTGAATGGTAGATTACATCGCGAAGCCGGTTTTAAAGCCCGATTCCGCTTCTTTTTTTCTTTTCTTTTTTTTAAGCGATCGAACAATCGAGTAATTAGTTTTACTAGTTTTAGGTATACACTCGTCTAGCCTCTCGCCGCCAATCCCCTATTAAAAGCTCTTTCAGCAAATGTTATTACTGGTAATCTTCCGAGGCGTTCTAACTTGACCTTGTGAAATAGATAAATGAAAAAATAATCGCTTAAAAGCATCATGTTGACTTCTTTTGTCAAGTATTTCACGTGTTATTATTATTACAACTAATACTGTTATTGTATCTATTTGGAACAGGTTAATTGTGTATTATTTAATAATGAACATAAAAACTAATTTTAGGTAAGGCCTTGAACGATTTAACTTGGGCTCCCTCCGTACAATCTGAAATTAAATGTCGGTACTCCGATTGACTTAATACGCGATTCGAACGCACCGAAAATTGTGTAACGGCACAAGATATCGAATAAAATCTATGAAAAAGTACGCGATTGAAGCAACAATTTTAACCGGCCTTGCGAAAAATGATTTTTTTTGTATTCCTATGAGAACGACGGACAATCAATTCGAATGCAAACGTCTTTGATTTTCCGTAACACTTTGCTTTGCGACCAACATCAAATGAGTTCAAATATTAAAACTAGCAGGTCGTAAAAACCAGGCATCGTCGATTCGGATCCCTGCTGCAATCGTGGGCAACTATATGTCACGTGTTCTCAAGTTAGCTTGGAAAAATCATTTATATATTGATGCACCCAATCGAATAACGAACAATATAGTATACGATCAAGTATGTTTGATTTTTATTTACGTACCGAAAAGTATTGAATTCATAAAATCCCTATCGGTATTTATGTTGAATTTGTTTCTATCCTGAACACAATTTTTTCAAAATTTTCAATAAAATATTTTTATAAGTTTTAACTTGAAAATGTGATTCTATTTGTTTATGTTCTAAAACAAAATTACCAGGTAACTCCTTGTGCGATGCCTTTTGGCCAAAGTGACATTTTGGTATCAAAAAAAAAAAAAAAATCAGAAATATCGGTTTTATCAACGATACAAATATGTATAAGCGACATCATGGAAAACAGGTAGGTTTTGCTCTAACAGTTTAAAACATTAGCGCCACGAGTTAAATTTGTTGACAGCATAAACGACGTAATCGATACGGTTGTCTCTGGCGTAAGTGACAAGAGCGGAAACGGTTGTACGTTTTGTTTTATTTGAACTTATTTCAGATCAAAATATGGAAAGTTAAAAAAAAAAAAAAAAAAATGTTCGTTCAAAGTCATCAAATATAAAATTGTTAAAACGTTATTTCGTGTCCCCGAAACAATTTTTGAAACGTCGCTTACGCCGTTTTGTCTATCATGGGTCGATATAAATACTGGAGGCCACGGATTAATTATATCGCGCCCATATCCGAATTCGGCGATTTTTCATTTTTAATAACGGCGACGGCGCGGCGTGTGTAACTATTCGGAACTCGAAAAACGGCGGAGGCGGCGGCGGCGGTGGGATTTTCGCCGACGGAAAGTTTCGCGAGGCCCAAAGTTTCGATTGGTTCCGAAAACGCGCGGGATAAAATAAATAATACGAAAACGCCAAATACCTTGCCGTACTCGACTCCGGCCCTCCCCTTATTCGACCCGTCCGCTACGCGTAACAACAACCCCCCCCCACCCTACACTGGTTATAACACTTTTCGCGTGGGCGCCGTCGATATTGTACAACAACAATATTATTATTGTACGGGAAAACGGGTTTTTCGGGGAAGGATAACAGGGGGAGGGGGGTTGAGAAAGTATAATATTTTCAAAGGCTACACTCGGCGGGCGCGATTCGGATTACACCTAACCCCTTTAATTTTTTTTTTTTTATTTTTTTTTATTTTTTTTTAAACCGGCAACTTCGGGAGGCGGGTCGCCATCATTTATTGAAAATTTAATACAATCAATAAATATATACAAATTCCATTTGCCCCTAGGGCGGGGCGGGCTCACATAAGTGTACGGCAACAGTTCGTGCCCTACCGTGGGGATGGGCAGTAGCCGGACCGAAGCCCACTTGCTGCCCTCACAAGGTCAGGCGGGGGGGACTCTTCGGCGGTCCAGCGACTACGAGGGCTTGGCGCTGCCGTTCTGCCGACTCCTTCTCCGTACACCTAACCCCTAACCCGACCAAACCAAACCCGGCCGGGACAATTGTACTTTGTCGCCCGTACTTTTTTTAGTCAATTAAGCGGTGGGGTTGGAAAACGATAGCCGATAACCTACGAATAAAAACGATAGATACATATATTAATACCGTATATTCGATTAACATTGTCCGTAAGAAAATGCATGTTTTATCCATTGGTTTTTAGAAACGATTATTTTTTTGGATGGGTTGGGGGTGGGAGGCTAAATTGTGTTGTCCCGGGTCGTAAATATTCCAATCGCAGACCTGCGGGTCGGGGAAAGTGTTATGCACCGTCAGTGGGGTGGCTCCGATCCCTAATATACATTATGCGCATTCCGAGGATACACGATAAAGCCGCACGTGTTCTCGTTACACGCCAGTGTTATTATTGTTATTATTGTTATTGTACAGCTTAAGTATGAAGTAGTGAGTATATGCGGAAACGATCGGTTCGGAAGACTGTAAATTTTGATCGGACGAATAACAATAAAAATCCGGAACGCCGATACAGAATATATTAAAGATATTATCGTTAATAATCAGTCTAAGAACGCCAACGGTATTATAGTACAGGCGCCCTAGGCAGAGCCCACTGACGAGTTTGATGAGGTCATCGGCCTGTGATAAGACAAGAGCAGGCCTTAACAGGTGGTACATTTTGAATTGCCCGGTAATGCCGTTTTTATTCGTAATCTTGGCCTGGACTTCGTGGTTTCGTCGTGCGTGCGTATTACGAAAATAATCGTTCTGCGATCGCTACACAAAGGGCACTCTTCGTATACACTTCGGCATTCAACGTGCTGAGTCTGTTCCTCGTGCTTACACTGTCAAATCGTGGATACGGCATTTGGAAGAAACCGGAAGTACCCTAAGTGGACTTGGACACGGAGCACCCGGAACGGTAAGAACCCCCGAAAATGTGCAGTCGGTTAGAGAGTCAATTGAGCAGTCATCAAGACGCTCAGCCCGGAAACACGCTGTAGCTTTGGGAATCTCAGACCGTTCTTTGAGGACAATTCTTTACGAACATTTATCATTCCATCCCTATAAATTAATGCTTGTCCAAGAGTTAAATGCCACTGACTACGGCAACCGTAAAAATCTCTGTTAGAAAATTCTTCTGCAAATTCCTCTGATATCGACTTTTTTCTGTAGCGATGAGGCCCATTTTCATCTTCTGGAACTGTAAATAAACAAAATTTTCGATACTGGACTACTAATAACCCACGGCAGCTCCATGAAAAATCACTCCACGTGGAAGTCAAGGACATACCAGTCGAAATGTGCCGAAAATCATATGAGAGCTTGAGAGATCGTCTACAACAGTGTATCAATGCTGACGGCCGCCATCTTGAAGATATAATTTTTAAAAATGGGATTGAATACTGATTTAAATAAAAAAAAACATTCTCTAAGTTTTACTGTTCGTTATTTATAGCCCATCAAAACTCGTCAGTCGGCTCGGCCGCACCCTGTAGTTAACGGTTAAACGCCGAATGTTTTTTTCTTTCCATACCAATGGAAATGTCTATAAATATTTACTTCGATTATACTTCGATGACCACACTGTTTAGGATTTGACATTTGGCGTTATGGGTTTTAATTGCAAATAATACCGAGTAGTTTAATACTTGTTACAATTTAAACTCGAAATCCCTCAAAACTAGTTATAACTAGTCGAAACTAATTCCCACAAACCCTTTTCGTAACGACCGATTTCGATTAATTACATCCAGAATTGATCTGGACCCTAAACGTAGGAACTAGTATTAACTTTTTTTGTTTTTTTTTAGTTACAACTATAGTTGCATCTGAAATATATCGATGAAACTAAAAATTATCTTTAGAAAATACGATATCCGGATGTTATTTTTTTTATCTTAGAATAAGTTGTTAACAATCGGAACAGGATAATCTATCGTCGTTTTTCTTATCGGTAGGATAAACTGTATTGGCATTTTGAATTGCGCGGGATCTGATTTTTAAAATTAGTTTCGACCGACTCGTCGTTTAAACTCGAGGTTAATTCTCGTTCTTAACTAGTGAAAAACTGTTTTGACAGATTTCGGGTTACGTAAGTATATTATACTAAAGAATATACACATTTAACGCATGTGCGTTTGGTATGATTTTATAAGCCATATAAAAAATAAGGAAACATTTATGGCGGCGATGTCCATAATAGAAACGTTCCGGAATCAAGTAAAAAACGGACGACAAATAATAACGATTGGTCGGTGTCCGATATTCTACCCACTTCCGGTAAAATTCGACGGTATGAATTTCGTGACCGGGGACAAATTTGGCGGCTAGTGAAGTTTCGTCTCCGCCGTCACATCGGTCAAATATGGACGGGGGATAAATAGCCATGGGCGCGATCGCAATTTTCGTGGCGATTGAACAAATGACATCCGGGTCCGCGCATTCCTACACCGCGCGGTGATGAGGGTAACGGTTTTGCGGAAACGAAATCCGATTTTTCAACGGGCGACCCGCCGCCGCGAGAGTTTCCGCGGGACTTTTTGATGCCGGTCCGATGTTGGATTTTAATTAAAAAAATGACCCAGCGTGTCGCGGTCGTCTGGCCGCCGTTGCCAGCACGCGTGACTCGCATTTTACGGCGTGGAAAACGGTTATTATTTTTTTTTTTTTGTTCAAGAATAACGTAGTTACGCGCGCGCGCGCGGTATTTCGCCTAGTACGGATAATAATATTAAAGCGTGAATTATGTTAAAAAAAAAAATATGAAAAAAACCCGACGACGGCGGATGATTATAGACACGTGCTCTCGGACGATGACGAAATAATATTCTCGTGGACCGCACGTACGCGGGAGTGTCACGTCCTTGCCGAGGGGTACGTCAATCGTTTCCGATCCCCCGACGGGTCCCGGCGAATTCGGCGGCAAATTCCGCGGAGATGATTGGCGACGGTTTAATTATACGAGTCTATTGCGCCGTAATTGTCGACGCGTTTAACAATAGTTTTTTTATTATTATTATTATTATTATTATTATTATTTACGACGGAATCGCTTTAATATCTATTAAACAAAACGCGTTAACGTTATAATTGTACGATTAATATTTATGGCGGCCAACGATGATACACTATTCGTGACAATACACCGTACGCAATAATATTTATAGTTTTTTTGTTTCATTCCCTTCCCGGCGAAAGACGCGTACGCAATTCTGATATTATACAATAACCCGCGTAAAGTCAATTCGTTTATGTTTTATTATTTTTTTTTTCACAAAGTTAGACCAGAATCTAAATATCCATCGCACTTTCGCGGTTTTCATATTTCGAAAAGCAATTCGAATTCCGAGTTTACAGCACGTGTGGGAAATGCGGCTTCACGTTTTCATCCGACAAAACTAATTTAACGTACAATACAATCTATAATAATATATATATATATATATATACAAAAGGCGAGGAAAAAAACTACACAAAATCCAAGACGTTTTAGTGGCCGACGAAATCGTTTTGTTGCGAGCACGACAATTCGAACTACGAGCGCATAATTTACTATTATATTATTACAAAATTAATCCAAACAAATCTATACACACAACGTTCGCACTAAAACAAGGAATATGCCCAAACATTACTATCAACAATTGACACATCCGATACAGTTTAATACTTAGGATTATTTCTTGACAAAAGACTAACGTGGAACAAACACCTTCAAACCAAACGACTAACCTTAAGCAATTGCATGCGTATGCTCAGACTTCTGCTAATTAGATATTAGTGCTCCGCCCTAAACACAAAACTATTAATCTACAAAGCTCTACTCAAATCAATCTAGACGTATGGACTCCAATTGTTGTGTGCGGCAAAAAAAATCTTACACTAATAAAATCCAAACTTTTCAAAATATATCACTCCGACGATTAGCCAACGTTCCGCCCTATATCTCTAACCAAACTCTTCACAATAATCTCCGTATGAGAACAATAGATGGGGAAACACGTATTTTCTACACACGTTTTCATCAACGACTACAAACCCATTCTAACCCCCCTCATAAAAGATCTTTCCATCCTTACTCTCCCAAGAAATTCTAATCGCAGATTAAAAAGGAAATGGTGCCGCGATCTCTTACAAAACTTCAATATCTAACGTCTCATTGTGGTAAAAGAAAACAAAACTAGGCTGCTTAAACACACCTTTCATGTTATTATTATTTTTTTTTTTTTTTAATTTCTCTCATCGTATAAGCTTATTGTGCTAAATTATATAGATAGTTTAAGTCAAATAAAAAAAAAAAAAAAAACATTACGTTATACGTTGCATGTAAGAATTATTATTATTTTCCGAATTTCCCACCGGAAAACGAGCCGCGAGTTTGATGATCCGAAATTTCGTATGGTTTTACGCATGGTCGCTCATGGAAAAATTTTACTGAAGGGGCAAATATATACGATGACCAAATTTAAAAATATAAAAAATAAATCTATTTTTTACAAAAAAAAAAAACCTTCATTATAAAAAAATAAATATCGAAGTCTATTCGTTATAAAATTCGTCAAAAATCGTTTCTTTAAATTATAAGCTTGACTATTTTTCTATTTCTCAGATTGAGGGGCTAGTGCTTAGTTTCGCCCCCTCCTCGCCACGGGCTCCTATTTTTTTACGACAGTTCGGACCGGTCGGGCGGTCGTCTCTTTGGTTTATACCGCGTTCGGTAATCGAAATTTTCGATCGTTGGACGATGAAGGAACGGTACGTATTATATATATATTTTGTTATTATTTATTTCGTGTTTTCTTTTTCCGGATATCAAAATCGACGTTTTCGAATAATCCCACCGCCTCTACATCAAAAAAATAAAAATAAAAACCGATTATAAGCCATCCGTTTTCAGTCCTATGACAATATTATTATATAGTTATGTGTCCAGTGTGAAAATACGCACTACCTTGGCCGGATGTCGCGGAACGGATATTTGTTTTACTTCAAAAATACAATATACCGACAAGAAACCGATCGATTATTTTATTTTAACCGTCTGCAGCTAAAAACAAACGTCACTCATGTCATAACATTCGCAATGATACGAAAAAAAAATTGTTAGCGATTTCTTTTTTTATTTTTAAGGTCAACGCATTGACACAAACGCATTAAAAAAAATGATCGATAATATGCCACTAAAAAAAGACTTTTAAAAATAAATATTTAGCTAACGGTCGCGACAGCACTCGCTCGTCGTCGAGTCTATTTTGAAGACGTTATATTTACCGATAATATTTCACCAGTGTACGTGAAATGCGATAAAAATATTTGTGCCGCAAATATTTGTAATGACTTCGTGTATTTACGAGTTTGTTTTACTTTTAGCAATACCTATTGCTAACTATATATTGGATAAGCTGTAAGTCTTATTAAAAAAAATTTTATACAATCGTAGAAAAATGTATTAATAAAATACCGCATAAAATGTTTTATTTTTAAGCTTTGTGATGTATGAATGTAATTTTGATTTTGATTAGCTATGTGCTTATCGGAATATTGTGAAAAATAAAAGCAAATGCTAGGAATGTCTAGTTCTAATAATAATCATAATTATATTATAAATACACGAACTCGTTCGTCGTGGAAGAAACGATATAAACAAAAATCCGATTAATCGTCTTACGGAAATTAACGTCCTCTAATTTTTCTAAAATATTTCGACCATATATAATATGATAATAATATCCAGCCGAATAATGGCAACGGTGAGCGTTTAGAAATACAATATAAATATTAAATGACCACGTAATACCGATGATATTAAAATTACTCGAGGATTCCGCATACACGTAAAATAATATAGTTTTTTTTTTTTTTTTTTTTAAACAATAACCCGATTTAATTTTCCATTTTTGCGCACTCAGCTCGTCGTTGTGGACCGCGGTAAACCCAGCCGAATGGACCTACGCCGAATGCAAAATTTACCAATGTAATTTATTTAAAATTACGGTTAAAGTTTTAATTGAAATACCCACGTACATAAACAACAGCAGCACCACCAACGAGGTTTATGTCAGAAAATTTTAGCCGTCCAAAAATAACGTCATAAATCAATCTCAGTCGGTTTGCATTTAGTTTCCCGTAAATGTTTAATTGAAAATTAAAACAAATTAAACGTAACTAACTATTTCTGAATGTGTATATAAATACTATATGTGTACATTGTACATTTATATATACATATAATATTATTTACCCGTGTGGCAGAGTGTTTGTATGTACTCAAAGTTTTGTGACCGTAACATTTTTGAAATATTTAACGATAAAATTACAATATTCCGGCATTCGATGCACGGTTGAAGTGCGCATCCAAATAAATTCTAAATCATTCTAATAAAAGTTCCCTATTTTTTCACTAACTGTTATACCGACTCGAATTTTCCAAAACAAAACATTTCTCTTAAATATATTATAGGTACACATACACGTCTAAATTATCCATTAAAATTTGTTTTATACGTTTCATCTAAAAAAAAAAAAAAATAAAATAAAAATTCCATCAATTTTATCAAAGGAGACGGAAAAGTTTGGGAACCGCTGACCTACGGAGTAAGTATTAATTTGGGACGTACGTGCGATAAATACGAATTCGTTGTGATAAATAAACGATTTTCATGAAAAAAACAAGAAATAGTTATTTTTTGATATGTATATGTCTTATGGCTGGGGGTCATTCTGTTAATTTGTACCCGACACCGAGAATGTTACCATGTTAACAAGCTCAAAATCGTCATTCCGATAATCAATCCACCGCGAAATGTCTGTATTGACGAATTTCCCGTCGCTGATAACGAATTCAATTTTCGTTTTATCCAAAACAAATTCGGTGTTTCCTGCGCTGTTTGCTTGTATCGCCTTTGGTTCGAGAAAGATACGAAGCACGTTCCCCAGAAAATCGTAGATTTTTTGCTCGAAAAACACCCTGACTTAGATTCTCATAATATGAGCGTGTGCAATACTTGTTATAAAACCTCTGCTTCGCGCAATTAATCTTGTATCGACGCCGTATTTTATCGACACATCGAGAAGCTTGAAACTCGCGAGTACGTTTCATATTTCAGTACACACCGTCCTTTATTATCCATCACTAAAAGTATTGTAAATGACGATTCTGTAGTTTAAATTAAAAATTTAAATAAAAATTTAGGAAAATGTATACTCAATAAAAATAATTACTGTCTTTGAAAAATAAATAAATAATTTTTGTCTTTGAAACTTGTTTATTTTTTACACGTGTTAAAAAAGTTACCTACAGTTTAATCCTCGTCTCCTAATACCAAATTGACATTATATCAATGTTATTACATTTATGTTCAAATTGACAACTACATTCAGTAGAAACAAGACATATACATGTACCGATGTATCTGTATGTAGTGTAGATACTCTTAGTTCATTTTTGCTTTCCAAACACCTCGTTTGGTTTATCGTGTGTTGAGCAATATCTCGATTAACGATTGCGCGGTTACCCGGGCAAACCTCGACAAAGTAACGAACGACCGAAATAAATCCAACTATTCCGTACAGTCGGAAACCGCCAACACTAGCGCGTGCATGTTGCAGTGGCCTTTTTATGTGCAGTTAACCAACACTCGTCGTGTTAATGTCCGTACCGGGCTGCAGTGGACAAATATACTATCCGTTTGTCCACTGCACGATTAAAGATGCTCACCGCATCTAGATTAAAATATAATATCTTATTGTTAACACTGCGGTATTGCGCGGTAAATAATATACACGCGTGTAAATTGCATACATTCGCCGCATCGCAAGCTGTTCCCCGGTAGCGTTTTCATTCCGATCGGCGTATTCGTATATTGAAACTAGTTAAAATTGACCTATGCGAACGTACATTGCGTATTGTTATTTTACTGTATAGACGTCTGACGGCAATTCCGTACGACCCGACGGGAATATCGTAATAAAATGTATTCGAGTTTGTTTACGTAATACGCATATTTATTTTTTTTACCGGAAATATTTTCGCGTAACGCGAATTTTAAAATAAATAACTTTAATGTAAACATTTCCCGTCCGGCGTGTGTCAAAAGTCGTTTTACCGAAAAAAAAAAAAAATAATATTAATAATTTATATTAAGATCCGTGCGCGCGCCAGGAAGAAAAGCCGTATTCGTATATATATATATATATATATGTCATCGTACACGCGGGGGTGTGTGGAGGGGAAAGAGGGGAAAAATATTTTCCGGAAATGATAATTTATAGAAAAACGCACGAGAATACGCGCCGTGAAAAAAGTCGTTTTGTCGGAAGTTTATGAAAATATTTCCGCTCCGTCATTATTTAGTGTGTACCTTATTCGGATGCGGAAAAGTACCGATGGGCCATCGATCAGACTACACGTACAATATAACATATATAAATATATATCGAATAAAATTCGTTTTTTTTTTTTTTTTTTTTTTTATGGAAACTAATGTATGAACAATATATTATGTATTTTCGTGAAACTCACTCGTAAAACACTATAAATATATACGATATGCATGCATTGTAAATCGTGTTCGTTTTCGACCGTCATTGGACGATATTTCAAGCGAAAAACCCGAAAAACATTTCTTTTTTTTTCGAAAACGATATTACGAGTGTAGTATAACAATTATCGGGTAAAAAAAAAAAAAAAAAAAAATGAAAAATATTTATATATTTATATTGTTTTCGTCCCGTTATCATTTGGCCGGGCGCTCGTATTTTGTTTTTCCCGCGTGTGTGTTTGTCCAACCTCTTCCGTACGCACTTGTGGGATTTTTACTATTTTCCGGCTCGCTTAAATATTTTTTCTATAACTATAATATAATATTTGCCGTCGTCGTCGTTTATATATATATTGCACTTAACAATGTTTTCGTCGCTAAACAAACGTTAGTGAAACAGACAATGTAAAAACAACCGCGTACGCACGCGCGTTGGCTTATATTAACGAATTACTCGGCCGTGTCCGTTGTCGTGGCCTCGGGTCCAACCGAAAATCCAATAACTCGCCCGTGCACCGAAAATAATATACAGTTTTCATACATATATTTATACACAGTCCGAGAACATGGTCCGGACATCGACGGCAAACATTGTGTTTTTGTGACTTTTATTCGGAAAAGGGAATCGAAAAAAAAAAAAACTTTTCACTTTTGACAATTTTCAATGTATATATATACGACAATAAAGTTTCGACGGAATGGCCATATTTATACCGAAACTCACGGGAAGCTGTTGTTGTTATTCTAAGGAAATATCTTAAATTCGAAAATTTTTTTTTTTTTTTAAACACGACTAAATATACATTTTGTAAAATATCACGGCAAAGTGAATATTGCACGTAAACAAATTAATGTACGAAAAATATTAAAATCTTTTAATTTTATTTTTCTTCGTACTCCGTTTAACACCGTCGGTTCGTCACGGGTTGACATAAATCCGCAATAACGATTTTATTCGCATCACATTAAACGCACGTATATATTGTGATGAATTTATTTGAAACGAAAACGGAATGATATATTATTATTGAAATACGATTCAAAGATAAGGGTAAACGACGAATCTAAGAAGATAAATAATTACGGGACAACCGGATTAGGTGTACTAAAATCGTATAAGTTATACCTACGTCGTACGGCCGGGCCCCGTCCGTGTCGTTGTGCCGCGCCGGACAATTTATGACGGTGGCAAAACACTGCACGTAGTAATGCGAGTTTAATTAAACGGTCGAAACGTGTCCGTGATATAAAATTCAATCGTTTGCCTGCCCAGTGTATTAATAATGCGTACGAGTACGTTATAAGTTGGAGTTTTTGTGTTAACCCTGTGTTACGATGGGAATTATTATCGGACGGGCGGAAATTTTCAAACAATTCCCCCGCCCGTCAAAAGTGTGGTTTACGTGCAGTTAAATTCGGTCTGGTACGGTTTGTCCGACGCGGGCGAAAAACGAAACAACCGTGTTTGGATAAGAGACATATTGTACTAACGACTTGGAATGAAAAGAGAAGTACTAAATCGTTATATGTATGCGAGGGAGAAACGAATTTAAGAGGTTTTTTTTCATGGAAGAGTTATTTTAAATGATTGGTTTTTCCAGTTGAAATTATTCAGTATTTTATAATACTTTAGTGTATAAACTATGTAAAAACATTTTTTTTTTTTTTTTTTTTTAAAAAACCATGTGTTGCAATGATTAAAATAATTAAAGGTATATGAATATGAAATTATATGCCCGTGACGTTTGATATTGCCTATGCTAGCTGAACCACAACTATAACATTTGTTTAATCGTTAGAATGAAATCTATCATACGAATTAGGTAACTTGAAAAAACTTAAACTCAGTATTATTCACGAATCAAATATTATAATTTGTTTTGTGCAGCATCTTAAAACAAAATTGCATTTTAAATGAAATTAATTATGGTAAAATATCACTGTCACTATAATTTTACAAAGGAAGAAATAGTTTTTTCGCGTCTACCACCGTGAAAAAACTTCTTCGGAGTCTGTCTCTCTCGTACTTATATCGACTTATATAATTCATACATGCAATATGTATTATTCTGGGTCTATAGTATTTCACTACTATGGTTCGAACCGCGTTTTATGGTAACACCGTAGACTGAGGACGAGTGTAACGATAGTGTGACCGTCAAACTGAATCCGAATATATGCAGCTCGATATTGATCAGTGACAGAAATAATAAACTAATCGATTCCGTGTGTTATAATCGATATATTTGGACAGTTATAAATGCGATAATGTCAATAGATTTTTTAAATTATATAATTATAACCCCCGTGTCGGCGATGCCCATGATAAACTAAACGTCTCCCATTTGGATTTCACCCCTACACATCGCTCAACTCTTATCGGCCCTATCGCGATAGCTTCTATTCTTTCTGCTCAGCTATTTTCTAGATATCTTTAAAAAAAAAAAAAAAAAAAGAAGAGAGAACCAAATCAAATGATAACGACTGTTCAATAATTTGTCGTTTAAAAGGTTTCGATTTTTCAAAATATCGGAGGCCGATCGTACCCTCACCTAAGACGCCCCGCTAATATCGTTATATAATTATATATAGATATAACGAAATAATGAAATAAAAAAAAACGTAAATCGAACGGACGTCGTCACGCGCAGAACGGCTATAATACATTTATATAGGAAATACGTGTAGACGAGAACACGGCGATAACGAATAATAATAAAAATCCAATAGGTAAATGAGTAAAAAAAAAAAAAAAACACCAATCTCCGTGTAAAAACTACAGCATATTGAAACGGATTAAACGGATAGTGTACCTAATATTATTATTATTATTATTATTATTATTATTATTATTATTATTATGTACTCGCGGCACAGCGCGCGTTATTTACGCATACTCGTTAACCGGAGCCGGCGGCCGACAGATTGTGCGATTACAAAATAGTGACACGGTCTCTCTCACTCTCTCTCTCTCTCTTTTTTTATATTATTATTACTCGTCTTTTTTTATTTTTTTTTTTTTTTTTTAACCGATTAACCGGCACCATTGTCGTCGTCGCACGTTTTAATGGCTTTTTCTCGGTGACCTTTTCGGAGCGTATATATATATATATATCTCCGGAAATCGTTCTCTTGCCGACATTGTTCGCCGCCGTGTAAGACTTATCTATCGTTAAAGATTATTATTTCAATCTCGAAAAACACACGTATTATATCGTTTTTTTTTTTTTTATTTTGTTTTGTCTGTTAAAAGACTTACTCGTGTCGGAGGTTAGGGGTGTCCTCTCTCTCTATATATATATATATATCAAACGAGATTAACTGCAATCGTCTGTTTGACCGGGAAATCTCCGGTTAGGCCGCGATACGGGTTATGAGTATGGCAAATACGTGTACATCGGTCAGGTGGACCTTGACGAATAACCGGGGGGGGGGGGCAAGCGGCTGCAACAACACGAAATACGGTTTAGTCGTTCCGTTTAACCGTAACGACAGCGTTCGAGGGCCCGTAATTATGCTGATAGAGGAAATATAATTCCCGGGCTGTTTTTACGAGGTAACTCCTCTGGTCGGCCGTCTCTCGGTCTTCGGGAAATTACACTGTTCGCATAAAACAAACGAAAACGCCGTTTTTCGCGGCATTTCCCGGTGGTTATTATTATAGTATTTCGCGGACAACACCGCCGCGATAACGACAACTGTATTGTTCGTACTCGTACACCTAACCTATAAATAATAATAATAATAATTTCAAACGTTGTTTTATTCGAGCGGCGATATTTAAACCGATAAGGCGAATTGGTTGGGCGGGTGGGCTACTTTTAAATTATACACCGTAGACCGGGCCTGGTCCGTATCCAAAATCGGCGGTCCCGTAAAAAAAAAAAAAAAAAAAAAAAAAAAAAAAAACGGACTTCGGTGATTTACGTTACGCGTGTACGGTTTTCGTTTTATTTAACACTTTGCGTCCCCTCATTCTTCGCCGCAACGGTAAGTCGGTCTTGCACGGGCCATTAGTAACGCCGTACCGCGACGCGAGATTCGTATAGTCGTGATAATAATGGTCGGGCGAAAAAAGCAACAAAAAAAAAAAAAAAAAAAAACACAGCAAACGCCGGCCAACAGCGACCGATCATTATTATTAGGTTTAGGTTATTATTATTTATATTTATTTAACTGACCGTCTCGGCCACATCGGCCGGCACCTATACCGTTTAGCATTACGTTTAGTCTCATTCGGGTCGATACGGCCGGCCGGCCGGCCGGGGGGGCGACGGCGGTCCATTAGGCCTGTGACGCGTTTTCCCCGGTCCGTCCGCCCGCCGCCCGCCGACAGTCGTTAAATCCGTTTAATCCGTCCGGTAATCGAAAACCCGATCAAACCAAATCCGATTTCACGGTAAAACGGCGATTTTTTTTTTTACACGACAAACGGCTAAAATTCAAATAATAAACAAAATCCGCAACAACCGTAATCCCGCACGGTCTTCCGGCACACGCTATCGCCGGACGAGTTACGCGATTTAAGCTACTTACTGCTCATGATAATAATCGTTTAAGTCCTCCGTTTTGTTCCATAAAGTCGTCCGCGATAATATTGAAACGGCAAACGTATACCGATAATCGCATGTAAAACATACAAACAATACAAAAAACCTTTTTTTTTTTTTTTTTTTTAACTCTACGCCACGTTTGATCGCATTGGTCTATCGCACGATTTGGTCATAGTACGCCGGTATATCAACCGAATGCATTGGAAGTGTGCGCCCCCAGAGGTTAGTTAACAACAAATCGCCCAAATCTATAGTATAACGAATAAATATCGATTCATTTTTTTTTTTTTTTTTTTTTTTGGTTCTTCCATATAAATGCCTAAATAATTTCACCGGCTTAGCGTCCACCCACACCCGAGGCATTTTTTCACATGTAGAAAATCGCTCGTATATATTTAACGAACGAATAAAATCGTCGAGCCGTTGAACAAAAAAAAAAAAAAAAACAAGTGGATCCAATAATCGGTCTTCCAAATCGATCATCGATCGATACTTCGCTACTTTATTATAAATAAATAATATATGTTATTATGTACAGTAGCGTACTTTCAACTATTTTCTGGGAGGTTGGTGTTTCAATTTTGTTTTTAATTCCAACACCGTATTGGATATATATTACAAATACCTCGAAGCTAATACAAATATTTAATTATAATAAACTTTAGAAATTTAAATTACAAAATCTAATCTGGGGTTTTGTTCACATATTTTAGTGAACTATAGTCTGTAGTCGTAACTCGTAAATACCGTATAGCTGTGGTCTGTTTGCCGTTCGGGCGTTCAGAGACAATATTTAAAATATATGGCAGTTATTTTATTTTCGAATATAAATAACGCGAACAATTGGCTAGTATTTACCACGAGAATAATGGTGCAAAATTGACATCTGAATTCTGTAGGGAAAAATATTTTCGGTGTTTACCTATATTATTATTATTATTATTTAGTAACTAATGCATACCTGTACATTTTACACATTCACAAGTATCCATCAACATTGTTTCGTACTTATTGTATTATGTAATACGCATAGTTATAACTATCAGCGGAATATTTATCTCGGCATATATGGTTCTATATGTTTAATCTGTATATATATATATATTTTTTTTTATTTATTTTTTTTTTTTTTTTTGGTTCCGATGCAGTCTAGTATCGCAGTTTTCTCGGATCCCCCCGAAGCGACCGCCACCGATTATGGAATACGGCAGTAGGAGGACGTCGTCGTAGGCCGTCGACATTTGTCGTTTTGAACCCGTCTTTTCGACGTCCGTGTTTGCGGGTTCGGGTAATACCCGAATAATAATAATCACCGCCTTCTATAATCCGGTACGAATCCACGGTACGGTTAGGTTAGGCGCCGACGCGATAATTATTAACGGTATAAAATCTGTTTTTCCTGTAGCGATATGCGCGGGCCGACGCGACGACGGCCGGGACACCTTCCCCCGATAGGCGGCCCGCGCACAAAGACCGCGGGTATCATCCCGAAACCGATTCCGCGTACTAAATTATTATAGTCTACACGCGGTTACGTAATATTACGTTACATTTGGAAAGGTATTATTCAAAACGACCCCCGAACACGTCCCGCCTTTTATATTGTATATTATTTTAAATACCCGGGCACGGGCCGCCGGATAATATTAAAATGAAAATATATTATCATTTTAATATTATCGTGTCCGCAGTCGGTAACCTAACCAATTGTTATTATTATTATTATTATCAGGCCGGCCAAAGCCTAACCCGGAGGGCGGGCACTCCTCCGCGCGGCGCATCGCACAAATGTCCCGGCGTATCCCGCGACTCGACCGCCCGCCGCCGAAATTATTCGCCGCCCGATTATGATTTCAAATTAAATACGGGAAACGGACAACTTCAACGATCTCCTCGGGTTTTGCGGTATCACGTCGCACTCGCCGGGACTACACCAGCGAGTGGCTGTGCCGGTGTCGGCCACTAGAAAAGGGTCCGGGAAACCGGCCCCGGAGCCATTTCCAATTTCCATAAGGCGTAATCGAATCGCGCGGGTCGTCCGGTCGACATTAATCTACTACGAGGTACAACGAATAATCTAACCGAGTTTATATCAGAGAGCGTGTAATAACTGAGCGGTCACCTCTAACCGAACTCGTTAAAAAATAATTACACGCGTTCGGCAGTGTTCAATGGTATTGACGTAAAAAGTTAAAATATGAATTGATTAAACCGTAAATTGTTCGGACGAAGTTCTATTCATTGATAACGGGAACCCAAGCAAAAAATACTGAAACGGTGACCGTCAGCAACGGAATCAATGGCGGTTGAGGGGGTGTTTTAAGCGCCTGGACACACCTTTTACCCTGAACCATTTTTTTATATTTATTTTTTTTCAAGCTTACATACATAAACAATTAAGTCTCGACATTTGACAATTACACGTATGAGATTTCTAACCATGGGTTTTTCAGTCTATCGAACAGTCTGGACAGTGCGGACGCCAGTGACGTATTCAGAAATGATTAACGGGAGAGAGGTTGTGTTTGGTAATCTCGAAAAAAATCCTTATTGTCCACTGTTTTATTCTAAGCTCTCGAGAATAGATTGTATATAATGGTACTTATCGTTTATTCGGCAGTCTTTGCTACGGAAAAATAATTGATTTTTTTTTTTTTATATTTTTTAAACCAGAAATTTCCGGGAAACGTATTAAACTACGTCAGTTTGCGTTTATCGATTACGCCGAACGCTTTAAACACATAACCGAACTTGTTTTCGCCGGCCTTTAATCCCGAAAATAAATATTAGATTTAATAAGAGCGTAAAGGTTATTCAAATTTTTTTTGTAGTGTTATACCCATAGTAGTACTCCCCCTTGTTGTTAATCGAAACATAATATTTATGTTGTATTTTTTTTTAAAAATATTTTTATATCTTGAACCTATATTGGTTTTTTTTTTTTTTTTTGCTAGAAAGAAGATTCAATATTTTCATCGTGATATTTATAATTCGTCTTTGAAAATAGCTCAATGTTTTTACCGGCTTTTTTCTACCGTTTTTCGAAATCAAATGAAAAATCAGAGATCATTGGATGAGCCGTGTAAAACGTTATTGTTCATTGATTAAAAATTCTAAAAAAAAAAAAAAAAAAAACACCTTCACCGGAATTATTATGATTTATATTGGATACAATTGTCGGGATCGCCGCGAGTTCTTAGGCGCGGACGGTGCTAGAAAACCATATAAAAAAAAAAAAATAAATAAAAACAGCGTGCGGCGATATATTTTTCCTTGACATTTTCCAAACCCGTGACGCGATTGACATTCGTCGCACGGCGACCAATCGGCTGATTTATTATTATTATTTTTTTTATTTTTTTTTTTAACGATACAACCTGCACCGCGAAACGTGACGTGCGCAGATTCGGAAGTTCGGCCGTATGCTGGATGCTGTGACTTAACGATATTCACGGCACACTGTGCGGTCTCTCGTCAAAGGATGACGCCCGCGTTATCGAAATCGTTCGCGTACGCTCCGAATGAATAAAAAATGTACACGTACGTTTACGCGGGTACACGGTATACAAGGGGGTGTACCGGAAACAAATGCGTCTCTGCGACTAGATTATTTTGAATTTTTTTTTTCGTTTTATTCTATGTAAAAAAAAAAAAAACAACGGAATTTGTTGTTTGTTTATGACGTCCGTTTTACTATCGAATCAGTTTTATTTTAACCGATAAGATTTTAAGTATTCGAGTTATAATAAAAAAAAAAACATAATCGAAATCCCTGAAAAATGATTATTATAAAATTATTCGCGTGTCGCACGGAAAAATTACGATTTCGGACATGATAAGATCGATAACAAAAAAAAAAAAAATAAAAAATAGCGAGTGAGCCCTCTTTTCCCGTATGAACATTTTACGGGAAATTCCGTGGTGTGGTTATTATATTTCTATTTTTCGCGGATAATTTATAAAGAAACCCCGAAAACCCGAAGTTTTTTCACGAAAAATAAAACAGTGCCACATTTGTTTCCTGTGCATCTTCACCCATCGGTTTCCGAATTTTCTATATCCGCGTGCTATTTAAACGTTTTTTAATTGTTCACGCACCACTCGAGCCTAATAATATTTTTATTTATTTTTTACATTTCAATAAATACATATGTATACGTTATTTTCCATTATACACAAAGCGTTTTATTAATAAAAATTGTATTTCCTTTTATTAATCAAAAAAACGTGAACCACAGGTCGGGAACCGCCACCCATATAATATATAGGGACAGTGTCTCCGAGCACAGGCAAAATTATAATCTCACGGCGACGAAAAACAAAGGGGGAAAAAAAAAAAAAAATAAAATAAATTTCCGAACAAGAAGAACAAGACGGCTAGAGGCACTTAAAATTTTTATCCGGACAACAGCGCGCTACTTTCCTTATAATTAATGTCACGTATATAGCGTAATAATTTACGCGTTCGTTCTTTTAACCCGTTTCTGTTGGCCGGAGACGACGGTAATAATATTATTATACGGTGTACACCGTTTTTATTGTCCGACAACACCGCAGTGGTCGATATACACCGACTGTACGGAGATATTACACCCTGTGCAATGTGGTCATTATTGGGCCATAAATTCGAATCGCGGCATATTTGCACAAAATTTTAGCGCCGAAGAATCAAAACTAAAACCGAACGCTGGACCCAATAGGAAAACATTAGAAAATTCGATCAAACCGCATTTTATATTATTTGTTTGGCGATTAAACACGGCTGAATTTCGACATTTCGTCCGTTTTACTCGAGACTTATATTTTTCCCACCCCCTTTTTTCTTTTTTTTTTTTTCGTTTTCTAATATATAAATACGTTTTTATAATCGCCGTTATTTACAGGTCGGGAAACGTTTACGTTTTACGAGAAAACACGGTACTGTTGCGCGCCGTACACTCCCGCACTCGTAAAACCCGAGCAATTATCGCTCGCGGCGCGATATAATTTTCACCGGCCCGGTTTGCGCGGTTTATTAATTTTTTATTATTTTTTTTTTTTTACAATCGTATATAATATTGTTACGCGTTTCCCGTATGGGCCCGATCGATTTTTATACTAACGGCGCGCGACGTGATCGACACGTCGTAAAACAAATTAAACGCGATAATAGTATTATATAATATTGGCGCGCGCAAATATTATATTATATTACATACATTTCGTGACACTGCGGCAGCGAACGCGTAATAATAAAAATGAAAAAAAAAAAAAAAAAAAACCGGCGTTAAAATTTAACGTCCAATTTTATTATACGGGGAAATATCAAAGTTTTAAAAAAAAAAAATAGAAGAACCCTAAGACGTTTCTCATTAAGAGTCGTCGGGTCGTGAAACTTATAATATACTGCACCGCTGCCGCGTCGGAATATAATATTTTTAATAAACTTTTATTTTTTTTTTCTCTCTCTCTCTTGTAGACATTTAAAACTATTTTTATTATGTATATATATATATATACACACACACTCGCGGAATAGCTTTTACGTTGTAATTTAATAAGTGATATTTTAGGGGAGGGAAAACCCCAATTTTGTTATACCGTCTTAAAAAGTGTATTAAACAGTTTACCTACCATAAAAAAGTATTCCAATAAATAATAATGAAAAACACAATTAAAATATTGTTTTATCTTGTACTTTTACAATACGTCTTAGTAAATGAGTTAATGAGTAAGAGCTTAACACATTGGTTTTCAGTATACGTATAGTCAAACTCAGAAAACGAAAATATTATTCTAAATTGGTCGGAAAAAAGGCTAAAAATTAAATTGAGCTCCAGACTAATTTTAGGTGTTGAATCGAGTGTGGCAGTAAGATATTCTTTAATGTTTGCAGTGTCCCGCACAGATAATTTTAAAATTATCTAGTTAACATATATAGATAACGCGTTGCAAATTAATCCTGATAAGATAAAATATAACACTAAAAAATATACATAGATATGGTAAACTCGTTAGTATATTTAGATAATAAACAGATCATTTTTTAGTTTTTAGGTTTTTAATGACTTTTATTGGAATTTTAATATTTGTGAAAGAGTAAATTACCCATTCGGTTATGAATTATGATTTATCGAAGTCATCGAAATTTATCTATTTATTGAACATTGGAAATTAATAATAATCATTACACCATAAATCATAATACATAAAAACAGTGTTACAAAGTAAATTAAAATACATTTTTAAAGTGTTTTAGAAACCCAAAAATAATCAAGCAAAATATATTATCGGATTATCTACAGATAATCGGATTTAGGTTAAATTTGTCTAGATAAGAAAAAAAGATAAAAAATTTTACCTAGATAAAATTATCAGGAATTTAATATGATTGTTTTTTCTCGAGATTTCCGACTATAATTAAAATTAGTGTCATTTAAATCTGTTTCGATATAACTGTTATACAATATTATTCCTATAAATTATCAACAAAAACAATTCAAACCAATATATGTGATAAGAATCGCGGGCATATTTTTGGGAGACTACACCGCCGACCCGTCTCGCGGTGGATTTTCAGGGCTTAGCGTGCCGAAGAGTCGATAGACCCGAACGATCCCGATAAATATCTGTTCGATTACGTTTAGCGCGATCCGTTCGGCGTACGGGATTCGCGTTGGCTATTACCGGCGAAAAATCACGGCGTTTTTAACGAAACAAAAACAAAAAAAAAAAAAAAAAAAAGCCACAAAACTCGTATAACGTCGCCGGAACATTTCCGTAACTTGGCGGGCGGTTCTGCGCGTGCACGACGACTACGCATAACGTATTATTATCGTAATATTAATCGCGGCGCGCCCCGAAAAGGCCAACTGTCCGCAGTGTGTACCTTCTTTTCGATTAAAATCCTTTCGTAACCGCACACGCGCGCACGCACGCACGCACGCACGCACGTCCCGTGCATTATAATAACGACGTACGGGCACCGCGGGCGGACGGGACCGGTGACGCGGGGGCGGCTAACGAGTGACGATTGTCGTGGCGCGGACGCGCGTTGTCCGCCAAAAAGTACGGAGGCGGAAGCAGATTGATGAACACCCGCGGCGGGTTATACATCATTCGGCTCCGGTGACGATGATAAGATATCGCATTTATCACACTCCTGTCGACACTTTCGCGTATACGCCTATGTCTTCCTTGACCCGCCTCCCCGCCCTCGGCTTTTACACGACAACAGGTAAATACGACGTTTTATTAATACGTAAAAAAAAACTACGAACGAAATAGGTGAAAATTACAGGTAGGAATTCGCAGGAGTTTCGGCGTTGTTCTATCGGTGGCTCTCGCGATTTATAGCGGACCACCCCCAAACCGGACGTCCGCGTCGCCAGACGTATGGCCAGACGGAAAATCCAACGTTTCATTAAAAAGGCATGTTTTCCAGACAGATTCGGTTTTATCTCGCTCTTTTTAAACCGCCCAATACCTATGTATTTGAAATAATATCGAATATCAATATGATTTACCGTAAGCATTTATTATCGCCGTGGTCCGACGCAACAACTCGACGTGTATTTTACATTACCGAAGGCATACTTTTTAAATCGATAAATGCCGATATTTAAAATACAATACATTTTTTTTTTCTCACATATTTTAGATTATTTTGCTTATTATACCTACAGTATGACTTTTGAACACGAATAACAATATTTCGACGGTGCGATCACAATATTCTTATGGTGTATCGTTCAATGGCGCCGAAATCGTTTTTATTATGCGGTGCGCATTGTGTTATTACTTCTTAACCGCTTCTTTAGAACGTCCACGGAACGTTCAAGGCACACCGATTTTAGTAGGTTATTTTTAATTTTATATAATTTCTAAAAAGGATTTATTCGGTATATTGAGTAATACGTATGTGGTAAACCGTTTAACTTAATCATACACCAGATACCCAGTACCAGGGCCGGACTGGCCCGGTGCGATAATTGCCCGTCGCGCCGGTGTTCGTACGGAGGCCTAGATGTTTTAGAATCCGGTCGAAGGGACGATATTTGTATTTTATTTCCGTTTTTATTACTTTTTTTACGAGAAATCTCGCTTCGATTTTAAAGCGTAGCGGTTTTTTTCTGAATGAATTTGGATCAATTTGGTATTGGAATTGGGGAGGAGGGTCATTTTTTTTGTTTTTCGTTATAGTTTTAAGTTAATTATTAGGCAAAACGTAGGAAAACGTAAACATGTACGGCAATGAAGGTTTCTTTTTTTTTTTTTTTTTTTTTGTTATAATTCGGTTAAAAATAATCGTAGAGACCTGAAATTTCCGCGGAATATTAATATTAGTCTTTTTACCTAGCCCTTCTCGCAAGACTTGTGCCAGTGATACACAAATACATATTTACATACATACATAAAGAGTCTTAATAATTTTTCCGGGCCAAACATGAATGCCAATCTGCCTAGTACTGACCCTGAATTTCAGGCAGTGCAATTGCAACAACGTCGAATACGATTACGGCGCCACTGATAAGCGTATACACCGTCGTGTTATTATACGTAAATATATTTTTTTATAATTTCAACGAGGATTTTTTTTTCTTTTTATCCGGTATATATAATTTTTATATCATATCTAAAACGATACGATCGCACGTCGCGCGCACGACAATGGCCACTATTCCACGATGTTTTTTTTTCTTTTCTTCTTCAATCAATCCGCCGTCGCCGTTACCCCGTACCGTCCGGCACCCTTTTAGCTCTTGCGCACGATAAGCCGAGAAATTATTCTTATTTATTTCTATCGGCGAACCACCGGCGACGCGTCGACCCCCCGGCCAGATAATGGGCTTTATTCTTTTTCGTAAAGTCTGTGCGATCACATCATAATTCCGGGAGACGCAGTCATAAATCACACGCTCGTCTCTCTGGGAACAGTATGAAACACACACACACACACACACACACAAACGCGTAATTTATTATTACGACGGGTACGCACACAAGCGTTTAGTCGGCGATTCGGTTACCGTAGGGCGATATATTTTTTTCGATTTATTTCTTCAATCATCGCGGGAATTATTCGTTCTCTTTATTTAAACACTATATTACAATTTGTATTACCTCAATTTGTATTTGAATTTATAATACGCTTTATCCTATGTCTTGATTTGAAGAAAAAATAAATAAAAATATTTATCTACAAAAGTCGGTACAACAGTTATAATAGACAGGACGAGTAGGAGGTAAGGGTTGCAAACTTCCTATTCGTCTTAGAGATGATAATCGTTTACCATTCCTTCGATCCGTATATTTTTAACTGTTTTATAACTCGTGAATAGTAAATTATCACGGTGGACATCAAGATTTGTAGACAAATATTCTAGCTACAAATCCGGTTTAGAAATAGGATTGCTCTATGATAATCAAACATCGATATGCGTTTTCGCCGTGTACGGGTTTGGGATAGAGAATAACACGACAATATCGTTAAACGGTTCAGCGACGACCGAAAAATACCGAAATTAATTTTACTCGAAATCTTTGTGGACAACCGATCGTTGGATCGTGGTAAAAAAAATCTAAAAAAAATCACCCCGTATTTGCACGGTTTAATATAATAAAGCGGTCTTGTTTAACTACCGTGACGACCAGCGTCGTCGGCGACGGCGAAAAAATTACGACTTTTCCTTGTTTCGTGTTTTCACCGGCCTTTCCTCTCCCTGGGGTGCGTTTTACCGAAACTAAAAAAATATCATACATCATCCGTTTTTTTCAATAAACAACACGTGTTATCCGTGGTTTTTAACAGCGTCGTGGCAATTTGTTTTGTAGGTGGCGATGTTAAAAAATAACGAATTGATCAAATAGTATTTACTCGCGGAAAAAACAAATAAAACCCGTTAATGTCAATATTACCGCTTATAGTTTTAATAAATTGCTTTTGTTCCCATAACGGTCGCAACAAAGTCCGTTATTTTAACATTACAACACAATGCCTACAATAACCGTGGCGTTTACCTCTGTATGAAATAATTATATATTTAAAAAAAAAAACTTACACGCATTTTTCCGATTGTTGTCTCGTGTACAATCAGACTTAGATGCCGTTTTACTACTGCTGCTATGCGAACCGTCCTAAGTTTGAACGAAATACATTTACATAATCGTGACTGCCCGCCGAGTCTTATTATAAGTCGATATAGAGAATATTTCGAATTTGTACGTATTTGCGTAACTCAGATAATTTATACAAATATACGTTCGAATTACAATGTCTGTTATTAACACGAAAAAAATACAATTTATACGGTATGTGATTAATAAATTTGTTTTAGAAAAAATGAATTTAATTAGTTTTTGGGTCGGTCGGTCGTTTGTTATGACAAACAAAATATGGTTAGAAATGTATTTTCCGCTTTTTAATTTTTAACGAAAAAAAAAAAAACCCAAAGTTTATTATTTCAAATATATTTTTTCGGTATATTCATAGATGGTAATCGGGAAGGGCTTGGGGAAGCCGAGTCCCTTTAAAACGTATAAAACAGATAAAAAAGACTCCATTAAATATACTCAACCTACTCGTTTATGCATGATATAGGATGTCTAAAATAAATCATACTTGGCGTTTTGCGTGGTAAAATGATTTTTGCAAGTCTTTGACATGGTAAGGTCAGTGGCGTATTTATGGTTTCCCTCTTGGAGGGTGATATCAGAAGAAGAAAATCTGCCCATTGTTTCGGTTCATCTATACTGTTTATTAAATCTACTGATTTTCAAACCTATTTCGGTGCATATCATTTTTTTATTATTAAATTCTACGGGTCATTTCATCCAACAATTTTTCCATACGAACTTGAACATAGCGATGGATTCTTATTGGCATTGCCAAAACGATTAAGCCAACTCTAAATTGAAAAAAAAAATGAATCGTTTCAAATGATTACAAACAACACAATACCCGGGGGATTGCTACGAATAACATAATAATGATTACGAATACGGTAACGGTTCAAGAATATTTAATAAACGGAAATTGATAATGAAAAAAAAATAAAAAAAGGCTCTTAAGGATAATATATCTATTACATTTCCCCACTCCATTGTAAATAAGCCACCGGTTACAGTAAAATATATTAAAATAACACTGTATTGTTGCACACACAGAATTTTTTTTCCGGGCGACAGTGGCAATATATTTAAGTTAAAATTGCCGATTTTCAGTACTCGATTGGATTATTTACATTATTAACAGGTTCCCAAATTGTAATTAGTAAACTAATTGTTAAGGATCTAGACAGAAAAAAAAAACCGCAGTTTTATTAAAATAATACCATCACATGATAAATAATCCATAATCCGGGAGCGTATAAAATTTAACGAAAATTGGCCTACCGTAGTCAACAGGGACGCTTTTTATACTTTGGACGTTATACGGGATTTTTTTTTTATTTTAAGTCATTCGACACGAATTCTAAATTAACTTTTCATACTTTTCCATCATACGATATATTGTTTCTAGACAAAAACGAAATATTATTTATCGAGTTGGTACGTTTATAATATTGTAATATGTATTAAAATATTCTATGCGTTTTATGTAATTCATTAAGTAGCAATAATCGCACAATTTCCTATACGCGTTGCTAAATTAAATAAGGTTTTTAAACCGTGTGTCGATTATTATTTTACCATTTATATTTAATCACGAGGTAAACAGACGACGATAAATACAAATGTTGACTTTGCTACGAAACCACCAGGAAAACACACACGCATAACTCGATTTATTTTTATATAATAATATTTACCGTTACGATTTTCAACCGCAGGATTTCGTTTTTTTTTTTTTTTTTTTTTTAATCGTTTTTCCCACTCAATTGTTTAAGTGTCTTCGAAATGGTAAACTTACCTGTAAACAGAAAACAAAACAAAAATTAAATTATGGCATAATAAATTTACGGGAAACCAATAAAAATATAAAAACACGGTGTAATCGCATGTCGAATTTGTGGGACTTTTTTTTTTTTTTTTTTTGTTAATGTTGTTTTTTAAACTTTGTCGTTTTATTGATTCGACAGTCATTTTTAGCCGGGTCGTAATGCATTAAGTAATTTGTTGGCTGCCATCGCCGTGAAACTTTGGCACGGGGCGAGAACGCGACGCGGCGAGGTGTAGTGGGTCCGGGCGATAAACTCGTAACAAGTGTAATTGTAAAAGCGCGATCGCCTTAAAAAACTAACACGTCTCGTTAACGCGTACCGCAATAAAAAAAAAATATAAAAAAAAAAACCCCGAAATCGCGAAATAAATCCAAAATCGCGTTTGTCCCGAACAGTGAATTACAATAACTCTACCGCGGAAACAACTCGATTAGGAAGATTGTTACCGATAGATAACAGACCATCATTTATTAAATATTATCATTATTCGGGCGTATTTTCCTCTATATTCGATGGAAAATCCCCTTGATCCAAACCCGATACTTTATCGAGGAACGATTCAGTGATCTAAGTGTAAACCTACAATCTATTTGATGAAAAACAACGGCGCAAAAAAGCCAAAATTGTCGTCAAAAAAATATGTTTGCTTATTATACGTAGTAGCGTAGTGGTTCTAAGCCTACCCGGATCACAATCAAATCCTTCGGCTGTTATCCGCGAAAATTGTCCGATTCGTTTGGAGGTTCTTCTTCTTAATACCGTCTTCTCCATTTGCTCTTCCTGTTCCCAAAGGACTTTTCCCTATCGGGTACGACGTTAGTCTGGACAGTGAGGCCGTGGTTTCTCCGCAGTGTTACATCGACGAACGTCCAACTTGAAACGAGACCAACTCGTTGAGCGTGTCACCGTCCCGTAAAAAGTGCACTCTTGCGTTTATTCAGCCGCGTACAGCGCGAAGAGCGACGGACAGGAGCTCCCGACGGCGAAGGAGACGAGGGCGGAAACGCTGCGAAAGTGGCACGAGGAGAGGAACCGGTACCCACACAAAAAAAAAAAATAGTATCGTATCGTACGGTTTCGTATTATGTCGATTGAATGTTCAATAATTTACAAGATTCCGGAAATGTGAGAGACCGAATCCGCCCGACGATGACCATAGCTGGCGGTTGTTCCAAATCGACGGCTATTACAGTAACGTCTCTATTGTACGGTTTTGGAATGGTTGTTTCTAATAAACAGAGGAACCTCTGCTGGGCACAGGCCCGCTTAAGCAAGTGTCGCGTCTAATGTACCCGGTGAAAAGTAGTCGTGGTCCGTTTGAAATGTTGAGTAAAAACGAGCGGTTCCGGTGCACCGGTTAGGTTCTGATTGGTATTCAATCTCGCCGTTTCATAAAACCGTTTCTTTCGTTCCCTTGGTCGTTTTGCGACGGTGCGGTTTGGTTCACGCGAATCAATAATTTTGTACGGCCAACAAGCGCTGCTCCAGCACTGCTCGTGGACGTTAACTAAACCGTTTGATGGTGCGCACGCTCCCGTACGAGTTCGTATAGCGGTGTTCCGTTATCGACAGCCGTCTCTTGATTTCCTACGTCTCCGCGTTCCAGACATTTCACCACAACAATACAATAGAATAAAACAATTCTACGATCGACGATGACAGACCGCAACGTTTGCTGCGCGCCGTCGTGCGACCGTTTTACGGGTTAATGTTGCCCGAGGCCAAAAGCCGATTTGGCACATCGGCAGGTCGGACCGCGCCTTCGCCCGACCCCGAAACGAACGCTGCCCGAGCCAGGACCGCCGGTTTTCCGGAACAATGGGTCGAAAGAATGAAATAACCGCCTCGACAATAACGTCACTCGTCAACCGCAGTTTACATTTTGTACGGAATATTATTATTATATTCGCCGTACAAAGTCCCTGGCCGCAATGGAGAATTTTTATTATTTTTTTTTTTTGTAATTTTGCATGTAAAAATTTCGCACGTACCGGGACCCTCAAGTTCTCGGCGGCCGAGAAAAAGTGACCGACATATTAAGAGGATTGGTGGCGGTTTTCCAAAATGTTTTCCAATTTCGTAAAATTCGAAATTATTATCAAAAAAATTTTTATGACCGCGTAACGATGAGACTTTTTCCAACCAATCTACTGCGCAATAATACCGACGGACACGACGTAAATTTGCAATAATGGAGACGCACGACGGAAATGTCGGCACTTACTACACAGTAGTTCGATTTTAACAATGAAACAATTGTTTAATTAATTCAATTTACAGTTTACTTTGCGCCGGTACTTTTTCAATTGTATTAAGTTATTTACAAGAATAAAACGTATGGCAATTTTCTATAGATTTGTCAATATTCACGATAAACAATTAAATTAAAAAAAAAAAAAAAAAAAAGTCTCGGGTCATCTTGACGGAAACTGCGGGGTGTTTGTTACCGACCCCACAATGGTTTTTACGCCATTAACTCGTCTCGTCCCGAATACATTCGTCGGTAACGTTCTTTGTTTTCTTTGTTCTCCGGCCGATATATATATATATATATATTATAAAGTGCCGTTCTTTCGATCGAACAGAAGAAAATAATATTTCACCCCTTTATATAAGTATGATTAATATTGGATTCCGAGGCGGACCGGGACGGGGCTATTAATTTTACATTGTCCTCGTGCGGTTAACACTATTCCGACATATACGGCCGGATTTTTCACGCGTTTCCCGGATCGGGATTTATAAAGTTTATTTTCCGCGAGATATCGTCCGAGAGATGGAAATCGAATGACGTCGTGTAGGCGCGCGTGTGGTATTGTATAGTGTACACCGGACGCGCAATACTTTGGAGTGGTAATTTTTCAAATTTCTCGGTTCGGCCGGCCGGACGGTTTTCCAGCGAGGGGGAAAAACAAAACCGGAAATAATATTATCCGATACATTTAACCCGTCCCGTCGTAATATATCCGGGGGACCACCGTTGCCCGTTTTTCTCCTCTGCCCCCCCCCCACAACAGAATCCACGAATATGTTTATAAACGGTCTTCGCCACGCGTTTCGTTTTTATCGCTGAAATAGTAAAAACAAAACGAAATCCGTATTTTTCGGAATAGCGCAACGATGTGATTTATTTTTATGTCCTAATATTATAATACACTGATGAGCGTCGTACATTTCGAATGTCAACGTAATTTTTCTACGTCCGCGGAGTAAATGCACAGGTGGTACAAAAGACATTGTTAAACTTGTGTTTATTATACAATATTCGATCGCCGAATACTCCTCGAAAATTCGACCTTTTTTTACGGTCCGACGGTTTTTTTTTTTTTTTTTCTCTTGAAACATTTCCGACCGACTAAATATTATTTCATATTATTCGTCGGCTGGTACGTAATTTCGGAATAGATTTGACAGTAAAGTAAACGGCTTTTCTTTTCCGATTTACATCGAGAATAACCACCCTCCCGGAATGAACCCAGCGATATTGTTCATATTGGTATGATATCGGGATATTATAGCTTTTCGGTTCGGTTTAATAAAGTTTTTTTTTTTTTTAGTTTCCCAAATAAGTATAATAATGGACGTATCGGACCGCAATATTAAAAATATTTCGTTCCTGAATCGAAAAACATTATTATTTTTTCTAAGTGGTTTATTCCACGTTAACAATATAAAAGTTGGTACACAGAGTGGCTCCGTGGGTGGGAAAGGAAAAGTCGGGAAGGTAAGATATATTATATGATTTCCCAAAAAAAAACTACCCAGACGCACCATCAAGAAAATTTGTGTGATCGGAGCGAGATTTATTGTTGAAAAGTTGTTAACGGGATTGGTGGCGATTATTCAAATTTTCTCAAATTTGATTTTTGTTTTTAAATGGCCATTTCGATTATAAGACTTTTCCACTAATCCACTTTTTTATATTTTTAAAAATATAATCGATTCTTTGACGTGTTCCAGTACATAAATTAACATATTCCATTTTTAATAAATAAACTTAAATAATTGAAAATTAAAATCTGCCAAATACAATTTACTACTTATTTGTCTGGGATTTAGGTCCAAATCGATTAAAATATACACCGCCTTACGTCCTGTTATGAGCAGAAAGAAAAAAAGAAAAAAGTACACATCATAGTAAAACCATTAGATTTTTCGCTACGTTCAGAACCTAAAAAAAAGTATGTATGACTCCGAATCGTTTTACGAAATAAACAAAAACGCCGCGCTCCTTATATAGACAAAAAAAACCTCGAATATTTTTTCCTAATCCCACCAAAACAACGATCGTGTGCGATGATTTTGTTTTACCGTTATGATCAATACGGGAAAAACATTAACGTTAAATTGTCGGAAAAACGACGGTAAATATACTGCGGCACACATATCCGAGACATTTTTATTTTAAACGAGTTTTATAAGTTTCGATGTTCCCAATATAATTTATAGTTCGAAAATAATGAAAAAAAAAAACTAAAATAATAATAAATAAATAACACCGAAAACTCAATACGTTGTGTAGAGAAAGCGAGTGTTTACCCTATGCGTACGTTAAATTAAGTAATGGCACGGAGATCGTGTTTAAAAAAAAAAAAAAAAATGTGTTTGTTAGTTATCGCGTGGAAAGTTTTACGCGTGTCCGCGTGTGCGAGTTATC
The DNA here is from genome assembly GCA_956483605.1 of Tuberolachnus salignus. Classification (NCBI taxonomy): domain Eukaryota; kingdom Metazoa; phylum Arthropoda; class Insecta; order Hemiptera; family Aphididae; genus Tuberolachnus; species Tuberolachnus salignus. The sequence goes on along the minus strand of OY101435.1, from coordinate 30,529,816 downwards.
CCGTTCCGGCGGATTTCGGCTGAAAACTTTTCGGCAAAATCGATTTGTCGCGAACGAAAGAATATAACAACGGCGTGTAACAACGATTTTCGAGAGATTACGAGTGCTGCCGACGATAGGACGATACCCGGTTTAAAAAATACACAAATGTATTTATTTTACCGGAAAATAACGTCGCGCGCGAAATACGTATAATATTATAAACGCGTCCCGGTCGAAATATTATCGTCTTCGGGGCGACCGGTGATAAATCTAAGGCCCCGGGGACAAACCGATCCGGGCTCCCTCCCAATGTCGAATGTTTTTCTCTACACTAACACCCGGCGTCGTATTTTAAAATGTGTACCTAACAGAACGGAGGTTTGAGGTTCAGGCATGAGCAAACATCGTAATGTTACCAACACGTGTAATATAGTACAAAGTCGTTATTATATTATTAAGAGAGTTCATTAAACAATAGCTTTACCAGCTAGTTCGTTTACAAAACTATCAATTTATCCAATGGAACCAATGCTTGATGGTCGACCTTGATCCATAATTGATCGAAGAATATTATTCACTCTTAGTGAAGTGCTGTGTGCTGAAAGACTTTTCTACTGGTGATGAGATAAATCTGTAATTTGCCGAAGTTCAAGAATCCGGGTTTTGGGATTGTGAAATTTGAAATTTGTAAATCCGGATTTCGAATTTAAAAATCAGGATTTTTATATGAAATAAATAATTTTATCTGGATTTCTCGTAAAACTATTATTATTATTATTATTATTTTATCGTATTCGTTAATAGCATCGATTGTGTAAAACATTAAATACGTTTTGACAATTCAAAATATATTTCGTATAAAAATTTTCTTTCTTTTTTTTAAAAACAAGAGACACATGAAAAAAATCGTACATAATCGTACACTCTACTAAACCATGTAATTATATCACTAGCTGACCCGCGCATACGTTTGTTTTACTGGTAGAAATACAATATTTCGGATTTTTGTAATCCGGATTTCGGTTTAATTGGATTATCGGTTAATCCGGTTTTATGTCACGAATCTAGTAAATATTAACATATTGCTATCGTAATATTAATACAATATCGTCGTCACAGTAATCCCGTCGGGCAGGTGATAGTAATGCCCGACATCGGTGTGAAAATGACGTGCCGGATGTACAATAATAATAATATTATCGTCGTCTAGGTTAATAATTTTCACGGACCGACCGGGAGAGCGCACGTCCTCGTGTCGTATTCCGCTCCCGTCAATTATTGTCAACTTGTATACATTTAACCGTCAAAATGTGCGTGGTTTTGTTTTTCTTCGCATTTTTACCTATACACACAACCGACATTCATTCTCACCGTTTTAAACCTTATCGTTCGGCGTACGTACGTTGTTTTTTTTTTTTTTTTAGATTCCGCGCGTATCCAGCAATGTATTATAACGTTTGTTTTTTTCCTCTATTTCTCTCGGAAAACACGTTCTCGGTTGGTAAAAACGCTCAGATTTGTTCACGTGTCATACATTAAAAGGTACGGATTTTTCGCCCCGCGGTACTTTTTATCGACGTTCCCAATACTTTTTCCAAAATATTGCTCTTTTTATGTTATTTATTTATTTATTTATTTTTTTTTTTTAAGACACTTTTTTCGGCGTACAAACATATTTCAAATTATTCGCATTGTACCACGAATGATGCGGATTTTATCGTTGCGGTACATGGTTTGAATACAAGTCTAGATTACCCAACAGTTATACTATAAAATTAAAAATAAACATGCCAACAATCTTCTATTTATCGGTTGTATTTTTGTTGATTTCCGCGTGACCATGGGCAACAAGGGAGAAAACGATTACTGTGCTCAGAATCGATTTATCGTTACCTAAAGTATATAAATTAATTAATTTTGTATATCGTACCTTTGCGACTACCCACCTAAAACAGTGGCGCATACCGATGGTGCGTAGTATGATTCTAATATTTTTTTTTTTTCTTTTATGAGTAATGTTCGCGAATTAGTGGTGGATCCAGAAATGAATTCTTGAGGAAACAAACTAGATGATAAATGAGATGCACACCTGTGTTACCTTAATATGTTTTATCTCAAAATAAGGAAAATGTTTTTACCGGCCCCATCTTCACCCTCCTGGATCCGCCACCGGTGTGAATTATTATTAGATGGTGAAAAACTGTAACGATAAATTCGAGAAAACGAAATCTAACTGCTTTAGATCAAGTTTAGTAACTTTTTCTCAAAAAACGCGGACCTGTAGAAGCGTAGCAATCTATAATGTAATCAGTTTTTATAATATTATTTTTCTAACGGGACATTGACGACACGTTTTTGGCCAATGTTTAAGTATATGTGAATCGATACTACCGTTTCTGACTTCGCGTGTACCACGACGATTGAAACGGCCATCCGAATGGTACTGTGTATACGGCCAGTGTACCGGAAGTAATTGTTAAAGGCGGAAGAAAATAGAAGCGACGAAAGCGGGAGACCTACGGGAACAATGATTTTATCAAGAAGGAGAAGAAGAAGAAGAAGAAGAAGAAAAAATAAAATAATAATAATAATAAATAAAGATATAGAAAAACGGATTCGACGACGGCGGCGTCGATCGGATTTTTTTCACGTGCGCCGTCGGCCGCAATCGCGGCAGAACCGACGACTTCCGTTTCGGGACCGTCCGGTCGCGGCATTTCCGCGTTCATTAACCGCCGTATTGTTTCGGCGGACCGGAGACATTTCTCTTAAAGGTACACACGCGGTCCCCCCCACACGCGACACGCCGCGGCCTTTGTTCAGTAACGAATTTCGTCCCGTTCGGTTTGGCGACGGCAACAATAACACGGGCTTTCCCCTGAAACGACCGACGAAGACGGCGCGAACAATGGGAACGGGCACGATACAGAATATTATAGGCTCGTACGGTATTGTACATCGGCGTGTCGTATTGTTTTCCGGATGGAAAGATTCCCGAAACACGATAATAACGTTATAATAATACCGGTCGACGGACAAAATGCAAATGGAAATTGTCTCGTCCTAGGCGGAAGACCGTCCTGTAGGTTAGGTTACGTTTGGATTCCGTACGGTTAAAATGTCCAAATTTATTGTCACATTGACGTTACAATGTGAGTACTAAATATCGGTTGTCCGAGGAAGTCAATGTCCTACGTGTACGCCTAAAACCTAAACCCCTTATGGTCAATACAATGTCGATTAGATAAACAAAAGGGAACTTACTCATTCGTTGGACCGTACTGGATAATTCGTTGAGGAACCACTAATGCGTCTTATATGTAAACCTAAAACCACGATGAATTTAGATAAAACAGTAAAAAAATCCTAACCTGTAAGCATTCTAAACCGAATTTGTTTGTGTTTTTTTTTTTTTTTGTTCACCGTTTTATCTGAACCCCACGTGGTTTTTTTGTCGATTATAGATGTTAGGTATACATTTTACACACCGACTCTGAAGTTTTTCAGGTTTGGACCAACGGGCAAGCTAAGTTTTATCTTTTTCTCCTCTGCTTTAATCCTAAACCCGTGGTGGTTTCTCATCGACCTGGTAAGTTTCTTAATAGTGAAATAGTGTACGGCGGATTAGTAGTCCAACCGTCTCGTTTTATATAACTTTTTCTTTTTGTAAATTATTGCAGGTAACGAATTATATTCAAACCGTTCACTGACGAGGAATCGTTATAAGCAGTACTTTGGTTTTTTCGATTTTAACATTGATTTTTTACATTTTTAAACAAGGCACCGATTAAGAGGGAAAATTAAAAGAAACCCGTTTAAGTAATAACGTAACGCAAACCCGACGAAATGGTTTTTTTTTATTTTTTTTTTTATTACATTTGGTCCGACTGGTCGCTGTTCGAGAAGACAACAAAATGTATCGCACACACGAACACAATAAGATGACGTGAAGTGTAAAAAAATAACAAAATAAATAAATAAAGCAAACATGTGCCTTTTGCTTTTGCAGGGACCGCCGTCGTCGTCGCCGCGTTTTTTATATACAGCCGTTGTGTACTATGCACACAACGTTTTTTCGGTCTGGCGAGTGCAACGCAAACACGTTTCTTTTTCAAGAAAAAAAATATATATATATATATATATATATATATAAATTTAACGATTTTGACACATTGGCATTCGTGCTGTTTGAAGAAAATAATATATCGAATAAAATAATACTGGAAAACACTACGGAATACTCGTATTATGAAATTAATTGTAATAAAATACGTACGAAATATAAAAGAGGGCTGCCCGTCCCGGTTCTTTTAAAAATATTCATTTTTTTTTTTTTTTTTTTAAATTAATAAATATTCTGTCGTGAGATGGCATTTACATTTTACTTCAATTTAAATATTTTACGATAATAAGAAAAAAAAAAAAAAAACGTTACCAATCATTTATTTCATTCATCGACTTATCGATGTGACGGGGGGAGGGAAGGTTAATAGTGTTCATCGTCGCCGTTTCATTATCAGTTTTCGTCAGCGATTATCATTATTATCGTTCGTATAAATTAATATTATAAGTAAACGTTCAAATTGATACGTTGGCTCTGTTCGGATTTTCTTCTCAACGCCAGCTCGAAAACTGACAGAATTTTCGGAACATAATATTTATATTCCACGAAAATATTACGTATCTACGATTATTTTTAACCGAGTTACGACAAATTTCGAAAACAGTGAAACCGATATTGCCGTGAATTGTCCAGTTTTGTCTAGGTTTTTTTTTTTTCCGGTTTGTCCGAATTTTTAAGAAATTTACAACGAAAATCAAAAAAAAAAAAAAAAAAAAATGACCCGCTCAATGACCGCCAACGAGATGTATTTAGAAAAAGACCTACACTCGACAATCGGAACAGAATTTCTGATTGAAAAGTTGTTTGCAGACAAAAAATACGACCACACTATGACATATCCGTTCGGAATGGAAAAAATTGTAATTTTTATATGTGACTCGCGGGAGTTGATAAAAAAAGAAAAAAAAAAGTTCGAGTAACTCCGTGTGCTGCACATAGAAATATATAACGTTATTTTACCGTGAACGTGTTGGCCACCGATAGTATTTTTCTCGCGGAACGATAATCGATCGCGGTCCCCAATAACCGTTTAAAACATAAAAAAAAAAAAAAAAAAAAACAATACTTGGCCGCGGGGAATGATATCAACGACGATCGTCCGCCGTGCAAATTACCGTCGTAAATAAACATAGAAAATTTCGTCCGATAACTAACTGATTTTTTATTTTTGTTTTTTTTTTTTTTTTTTATAATCGAACGAAACGAGGTGCGTGTGGTGTGTGGTGGTGGTGGTGGTGCCGGGTTTCATAATATAAACCGCCTAAATATCGCAATACCGTACTATATAAATAATACGTTGTATAATCCGGCCAATCGCGTGGCCGATCAAACGTTAGGCAAACGTGTCGGTTCAATTAGAGACGAGTATACGTATTTTATAGGAATATTGCGTTATGATAATGTGGTGTTATTGGGTATTATACGCGTCCCCGGGGCTGCTCGGAAAACGATAATAATAACGGCACGGCGGTTACGGGACCGGGGCCCGCACCGGCCTCCCGAAATAATAGATTAAAGGCGAATCCGCTTATCGTAGTCGCGTGTAGAGTCTCGCCGTCGTTAGGTTCGGGGACAGGGGACGGCCGACGGCGGCGGGGCTTTGGCCTACTCTGCTAAACGTTAAACGCCTCCGCCTCCGCCTCCGCCGTCGTCGTCGTCGTCGTCGTAGCGCCTCCGGGGAGGGCGACGGTTCATTTGCACGCCGGACGACGCGTTATACGCGCCTTTTGTCCGGGGCCCGCGCCTTTGTGCGCCCGACCGGCGTGGTCAAAGTATCGTCCGCCGGGCTCCGGCATCGAAACTCGTCGAGGCCTTTTTTTTTTTTTGCGTAAATCCGAAGGGTAAAAAAAAAAAATACACACGAAAAGGACGACTTATTCGGTGACCGACCCGCCAACGATATAAATATGTCGAGCGCGAAACTATTGCGGTTTTTTTCCCTTTTTATTTTTGCTGACAAGAGTCGACGAACGGGTCGAACTTCCTTCAATCGTCATCCGTAACAAAACAATTCGCCGCGTATTTAACAATTTATTTTATTAATTATCGTATATAATATATCGATCAATTTAAATAGAATAATATTTATCTTAAATTTTAAATACAATTAAATAAAATATTATTAAAGTTCGGATGTTGAAGCCCGGACAAACACAAACACAAAATATATCAATTAAACAGTAAAAACTCTAATAAATAGCACAAATAATGATTTTAAAAAAACTATGAACTAAAAAAAAAATTATTTGATTACTAATTTTCTTTTATTCATTTACTCTAATAAATATTAAGTGGAGCATACGACTACTACAATTGGTAAAAATTATTAAAACAAATTTGTCAACGTAATAAAAAAATTGCATTGTACACGACACATATATAAAAATACATTCTGACATAGATTTTCATCGGATCGTATCGATTTCATCTATTCGAATAATAAACGGCGGAAACTGATTTACCCATTTCCGCTGACATAAAAATATGAAAAAAAAAAAAATCTATATATATTAACCTTTTCAAATATTTCAAATATGCGAATATAAGTAACATCAACGTATTTGAAATGTGTTTTATAAAATATGTTATATTGTATATCTATATAAATAAAACGAAAAAACCTCCGAAAAAGCTATTATAAAGTTAAAAAAAAAAAATAGCTAAAACATAAAACTAAAATTGTATGCACGTATCTTACGTAGTATGAAATAAATGCATAGCTTCGTAATGGATCGATAGAATGAAAAAATGGAAATGCCTAAAATGCCTTGAACTCTAAATATTATCGTTTTTATGGTTTGCCGAAATACGTGTTTTTTTTTTTTTTTTAATTTTAAACGACAATATCATTTCCATTTTTCATTACAACTCGTTAAAAATATCTCTTTTTTTCTATATTAATATTAGACATAATTAAATATTAACCCACTCGCGCAACACAATTGTTCCGGTAAGAGGGCGAAATAAATTATTATAATTTTTATTTTTTTTTTTTCTATACTAGTAATGATTAAAACTCAGAAATTCGATCTGAATATATTAACGGAGTTTTTTTTTTTTTCAGTCATAGTAGTAATTAATATATAACGATATATACATTAAAAAAATTTAAAAAACAACGATTAAAAAACGTTGTTCCCGCGCGCCCAAATATTAATTAAAAAACGCTTGCGTTATTACAATAATAATTATATTATCCGTTATTGGTATAATTATTATTTTACGACTTGAACCGATAGCATATATTATAAATATACGTTTATTTCGCCGGAACGGAATGTAAAAAAAAAAAAAAAAAAAACCGAATTGTATAATAAATTTATTGGACTGGAGTTATTATTATACCTGCGCGGTAGAGGGCCTAGGATTAAGAGTACGGCCCTGTCGGTGCCGTAATTTCTGATTGGTTTCCGTTATCATCAGTGATAAAATGCTCGTCCAAACGATTAATTACAATTGATTTATATTTTGTACATCCCGGCTGTTGTAATTTAATATTTCGATTTTTTAACGTTTAACTTACACGGTCCGTCAATAAAAATGGTCTGGGCTTCTAAACCCGGTAGTGACGTATGTACCGGCGGTGAGGTTAGATTATTATAACTCTTCTCGAAACGTCATCGAAATAAGTGTTTTTTTTTTTTTTTTTGCCCCCGCCTCCCGGAAACGCCGTGAGACACTACTTCGGGAGGCGGGTCGCCATAATTTATTAATGAAATGAAGTACAATTAAGTATGTTCAAAAATCCCGTTTTCCCCCTAAGCCGGGCGGGCTCACATTAAAATAGTACCAACGACGAATTAGTGCCCTACAGTAACGGATGGGCAGTAGCCAGGCCTCCTAATCCCACTTGCTGCCCACACAGGTTGTAGGGGGGACAACTTCCTGCCGGTCTTCCGGCCGGCGGTCCGGCGACTACGACGGGGCCCCGGTCAACGTCGAGGGCTTGGCGCTGCCGTTCTGCCGACTCCTTCTCCGACGAAAAGAACCCCCGGGCCCGCCGAAATACTTTCCCGGATACGCTACTGACTCTACTCACGCGCTAGTACCCCCGGACGACGATTATCGGATCCGCGAAAAACCGGCCGCGTAACGTAATCGGTGGGGACGGGCGACCGGAGAAACGTCTCGTAGCGTTTATCCGGGACGGCGGCGGTGATCTCCGGGTGTACGATCTAAGTCCGTATTATAACATTATTAAACGCAAAAGAAAGTGAAAAATTACGAGAGCGCGATAATATTTGTCAAGGCAATCCCTTACCGCCGCGTTATATATATATATATATATTTTCAGCAGAAAATAAGCTTCAGCAGAATATGACAAAATCGACTAACGCACCGATCGAAAACAATAAAAACAAAGTTATAATGACTTGTAAAACCGTTTCTTCGGCGAATAATATTCCTCAAGTTTCGGTATTATCTAGTCATCAAACCCTAACTAGCAACGTAGATACTAATAATATCGTTAAAAGAGAAATGTGTGGGGTACGTCTACTATAAATCCTATAGTTCCGGCGTTCACTGCTAGTTGTAATAATTTAATAGCATCTTCCGGCGGTTCGAATATATCAATATACGATCCAAAATGTATTTTAATTGTGTCCGCATTTTTTAGGTGACGACACGAGTTTGATAAAGCTGGTTGACCGTTTATACACAAGTGCGATTCCCAAGAATACCCGTGACGGATGCGTTCGATATGAACAATGTTACTGTTCAGATGTGTTGTAAATTATAATGTATATGATATTATTATTATTACTATTTTTTTTTTATATATTTAATACCGATAATTGTGTAAAAACAACAATTAACAATAAAACACGGACTCTGTATCCGTAGATAATTATTATTTTGTTGTTTATGTATTTTTTTTGTAATCAAATTTAATGAAAACCTACTGTACTGTTCTAATATGGATACAATTGCATCTGAACAATTGAAATGAATCAATCATATATATATATATACGTATTACCGAAAACCGAGTACCGCCCGGAGTGCCCTTTCGGGGGAGAGGGTTTTTTTTTTTTTTTTTTTTTAACCGAAACGCGACAAATTGGCCCGTAAATCGTACGCGCGATATAATAAAATTATAATATCAATATAAACACTAATATTACGCGTATAATATATCCACGGCGGGCTCCGGGGGAGTGTAGGATTACCGACCCGCACAAATGTATCCCCGTCACTCGCGCCCGTCATTATTTCCCGCAAAACCATTAGGGGAGACCGGTCTCGCCGCGCCGTCGTGCCCGTCACGCGGCCGAATATATTTTGTGATGAACGATAATGTACCGGCCGCGTCCCCGCGCGGACACCGCCGCTGGAAACGTCTCAAGAGGACCGTATTACGCCCCCGGCGATTCGATTGTAAAAAGAAAAAAAAACGGATTTTGCACGGGACAACACTGCCGACAGAGTAGTAGTGGTGACGCTTACAGTAGAGTCGCCGACATTTTTCAGCGGCAGGCGCCGCCTCCCCGTTGTAATACACGGACAAAAAAAAACGAATACGCCTACGTCACGTTTGACCAAAATAACATACCCAATCTAGTATTAATTTAATTCAAATTGAATGAAATAATAATTCTTCGTGAATCGTTTATATGTTGGAAACGTACAGTGCGAATACGAATGTATCGTACAAATTTTAACACAAAAAACTTTAAATTAACGAGGTTCTCCGTTTATCAGCTCCTCGGAAAACAACCGTTGATATTTCTACAGTACAATAATCAGGATTTTAGCAGTGTCGCAGAGTGTTTTTTTTTTTTTTTTTGGACAGCACTACCCCTAATAATTTATTTTTGTACATAAATTAAATCACCGAAATGACCGAATGTTTTCATACCGATAACTTTTTTCGTATTTATGTTATCGAACAAAAAAAAAAAGACCCTACGACACGGATATATCTTTTGAATATGATAGGCGATCTCGGTTTTTCGTTTTCATTTTATTTTATTTCACAATTACACATAAAAAAAGACCTCGTGATTACTACACGGGACTACTACGGTACATTGTATACTATAGCGAATTTGAATAATTTAAATTTGATAAATTTTACATTTTTTTTAAAAGAAATTCCGTCAAAATCGCCTATTAACAACACCTTAAATACAGGCGGTAAATATCTGGGATGATAAGAATACTCTCCGCGGAATAGACAATATTACGATATAATATTTAAGATGAAATTGCGTTGTGTCAAGTCTGAATCAAACCCATCAGTAAGGTTTCCACGGTGTATTTTATAATTCGTTTTAAATTGGAATAATCGATAAAACCTTAAATAAACCTATTTATCGCTCTGTAAAATTAAATTAAAACTTCGTACTTATTTGTACACTGCGAATGTAATTAAATCGTATTTAACTGTATTACATTTTGACGACAAGAAACATACAAAATGTAAAAAAAAAAAAAACAAAAAAAAAATGGCTATTCCGCTCCCGTAGTTTATGTAATAAATTTTAGCACTTAACGGACTTACTTTTACACCGGAATCCCAAAACCCTAGTTTCACAATCGGTGCAGTAGTATAGGCAGCCCAGAATTACTTCGCTCCCTTAGTTAATTAATCCATAACACATGAAATTACTCTCATACGATAGTACATGCAATTTCATTTGTGTAACTGTTCGATTACAATTGTAGTATTGCATTGCAAGTTCTGTCATTTGTATAATTATTTATGAGCAAATTTTCTCATGGTTTTCATAACGAAACGTATACACAAGCAATCGAGTAAACAACGATCTCAATAATATGATAACGCGTACGAAATAATAAGGCCTCCGCCGTTTATTCATTTACATAATTTAGTTTGCATTCTGATTTCATCTGTTCCGCGCTACTATCCCAGAGATGCACTTTCCGTATTAGGATGGCGAGCAGGTGACCCCGGTGTTTATGTTTTTTTACGTATTATATGATGCAGTTTATACATATACAGTTAAATGTAAATTGTATGTAAATTTGTACTCTTGTATTCGCTTTAACACGGTTTCCTACGAGCTTAATACACGTTCCAACCGCCGACTCTGGCGGCGGTTTCTGATAGAAAAATTTTCGTTTACCATCGGGGAGTACATTTTTTATTATTTTTTTTTTTATTTCCCTGGTAATGTTCTTAATAACGAGCGAACGCCGGGAAGAACGCCGGGAAGAACGTCGGGAAAACGTGAATATTATAACGGTTTCCGTTAACGTTGATTTTGTTGGTTTTTTTTTTTTTTTTTTTTACGATTCGACGATAAATATTCATGTATACACCTGGAATTTTTGTTTTAAAAGTTTCATATCGTTATTAAAACCGCCGTGAAACCGGTCGGTAAACAGGAAAATCGATTATATGACTACTTATTGTTTATCTGCGAGTGCATACGAACAATATGTTGTAAATATTTTTCCATCGCGGACTCAAAAGCGACCAAAACGCCGATTTGAGACAAAAATGCTAAAAGTTCGATGCCCTAGTGGCCCCCATGCCCTCCAATAACGACGCCATTGATAGTAACGATAATATATTTATATGTATAAATCGCGAATATCGAGGCCGTTTCCTTTATCATTATTGGTTTATTTTACCGGCAAGGCCGCGAATGATATCGGCGTTTATATCGAACCAATCGTACGTTTCCCCCGTGTAAGTATACGTAAACGGGGGCGACCCGTTTCGTGTTTTCCGTTTCTCCTCGCCCCTTTGGCCCGCGCCCACCACGGAGATAACGCGTACACGACGACGCCCGACGGTACCGGGGACCACCCCCCGTCCGCAGTGACGGCAAGGACGACGAAACAAATGATCGAATATAATTATACACGCGTCGGGGGCGAATAACGAATAATTATGACCGGGGCATAAAGTGTCAGCGGAGACGCACTCGTGAGCATTATTTTTTTAATTTTTTTTTTTTTTGTCAAGCGAAAGACATAAATATATAACAATAATATACGCCCGTCCGAGACTCCCCCGCACGTTCAAACCGAGGGGGCCGGGAGTCCGAAAGGACGTATAGAAAACAAAACTATTATATATAAATAATTGTCCGGGTATTACTGCGAGTAAACGCGTGAGTAAAAACCGTACCTGTTAAACAACGAACAATTTGTTTGCACAGCAAATCGCGTGCGATATAATATGATAAATATCCCAAGTCGTTTCTATTGTATTATCTCGTTCATCGCGCAATTCACGGCATAAACAGATTTAACACGGGTCGGTACGATTTGCGCTTTCGGTATTATACGGCCACCGAAACGCGTGTTTCTTATAATCTCATATCCTTCTTCTCCACCGTTTTATACTTTGGATTTTATTTTTTTCCTCCTCCACACACACACACACACGTAGATTTTTTTTCCAAGAGTAATGCGGAAACACCGCCTCCGCGATTTAAACACGCCGTTTCGCGCCTACGATCGTATCGAAATGATCTAGTACGCAGACTAATGCCGACACACGTAACCACTACGGGTATAGTGTACGTGGCGGCAGCTATATAATTCACAAGGTCGTAGAGATGTGCCGTGTAAAAGTTTTTGTCAGGTCTACTGTCCATTTAAGAAGAAGAAGAAGAAGAAAAAGAGAGGAAAAAAAAATATATATATATATATATATGCGCGTGCAATGTATAACAAGGTATATAAATCTAAAACTCGCAGTGCTAGTGTATAAAGTAAATTTTAAATTTAATTCACACTGGTCAAGCACGCCGTCCAAAAATTATATACAAAGCCGAATCGAAAATATTACGTTTAAATCGTGACAAAATAGACGCGTATCGAATAACAGTTACCGTCAGTATTCTAATCGACGTCGTCGAGACTCGTCTAAACGAATCCGAAACATTTTATATTATTTAGATTAAAATTCGATTCATCTATCCAATGTCTGTTCGCGGTAAAATTTAATTCACCGCGTGGGAAATATTTCGTTAAAACAATCAAATAATTGTTTAACAACAATTTATGTTCGCTTTTAGTTAAAAATGAATTGTTACTAGCTAGTGATGATATCACTTTATCATTGTCTCGGTAAATAGCGCACGTTCCGTTCGAATATGACTCGGCTTCACCTAGTATTATCGCGCTCGCAATGGCTAACATTTGTATTTCCGACAACAAGTTGGATTGCCAAAAACCGAACGAAAACGCGACAATAATTATTTACTTTGCACGGTTTCAATATTTTTAATGTTGGACAATCGAAACTGTAACGTAAAACAATAACCACTTTTAAGGAACTCGAATTTTATATATTATATTTATATTTGTTTGATTGAATCGTTTATTATTCAATGATACACGATACATAGGGTATTCTATACCCGAGCACATTTATCATTATATAGTTTTGTAAAATAATTTAATAATATTGTTGTAATGTTTTTTTTTTTTTTAATTATTTATTTATATTTTTCAGATTATAAAATGTTTTTTTTTTTTTTTCAAAAACTCAGGTGAGCAGACGTGTAGGTGTAAACAAAAGCTTATAATAATAATAATTATTATTATGGGTTGAATTTACACAACTTTTCGGCGGAACAAAAAAAAAAAAAAAAAAATAATAATAATTATCGGCGGTGGTTAAACTACACTTTTAAATAACATTTATTATTCTATTTATTTTTAAAACCACGACAACAATGGCACACCGTAGTTTTTCGTCCCCCTCGTCGCATCTCGCGCAGTTTAAATACCGTGACCTATATCATATATTTATATATATATATAAAAATAACCTGTGTGTTCATAGAGTTTTCGTTGTGTTGGGATACATATATATATATATATATATATATATATTTCTAAGTTATGCGTTCGTTTTGTTCACGAAAGAAAAAAAAAAAAAAATAAAACACTTGCGCCGCGTTAATGTATTTTTCGGTTGTTTGTTCGGATTGCGAATAACAGGGTTTTGTTTTGCAGACCAGACCGGTAGTCAGTCCGACGGGCAATAGCGCCCGCGAATCGGATAGTTTGAAACATCTAAATTACCGTCGGTACGTATCCGCGGAATTTTGACGGTTGTTTGCGCCAGACGCGGTCGAATGTTTAAAAAGTAGTCGGCCACCTGGGTATGCACTATACAATTCTTTAATAAAATGTCTAGAACTCCGTGTTTATACGGAAATATATAAAAACCGTCCGAAGTGTAATATTAATACAATTGCCGTCGTACTAGTGTTGGTTGTCTCGTTAGTTTAGAATTTTTGCAAATCGTTAACAAGCTACTTTTGACTTTTGGGTAGTAGGCCGACGACCTTAGGAATAACCTCCCTAAACTCGCTCTTAATTTTATACGTTTTGACATCAACACAATTATTTATACGGTATTTAAAATTGTTAAGCGTTTTCTGTTCCGGTATATGTTTTTCTCCAGACAAATAGCGAACGTTTATTCCTAGCAGACATTTTTTTTTTTTTCGGTATACTGTAACGAGATATACGCGTATATAGAAATATTTTTTTTTGATTTCTATTTATTCTAACAATTCATATTTTATACGACGGTTTAAATATTTGACGCAACACAAATATTATAATTAATATTAAACGGCTCGATATAGAGGTACCGTACGAGTTAAGTCAGCAGATATTATATAATACGATTAATAGAACGCATCGTATTGATTAACCTATACGGAATAATTGTTTATGTCATGAACTTATGCGATGATATAGAAACAATCTGTGAATAACATCGAATATTATATATATATAATATTATATTATAGTAGAGATTTCTCGTATATACAAATGGTCCACGGATATATTTCAATTAACTACGCCATCTTGGAATATGTCTGCCGGCCTACTCTGATTTACCCGTAGAGCCGCGTATCTAATATCAATTTTTCCATAACTGTGGAATAATTTCACTTGAATATATTTACAACGAATCCGGAAGATTTCACGGTAAAACGACAACATTTATTGTTGTTACAACACTTCTTTTGATATTACTATTTTTTTTTTTTTTTTTTTTTTTATCGTTATCCGTCGTAAACCGTCGTGTTACAATATTATAATGAATTATTTTTCGTCGCTATTATCGCGCAACGTCCGAATTCAATAATTCCCTATAAACGTCGTATATTATTAATAACCCACGGTAATGGTAATAATTTATAAAACTGACGGTGGGTTTTCCGTTTTCTGTACGGTTTTGCGCGAAACAGACGTTCGAAATATACATATTTTATTTCGGGCTTGACTACAGTCGTTATCGATTTCGAGGTCCAACGACAATATTGTTCTAAAATGACGTTAACAACAACAACAACAAAAAAATATCACAAATTGCTAAAGAATAAAACTACCCACCACCAGTGATGTACATAATATATACGTATATAGCAGTATCACACCGACTAATGACTTCTTGCACCAACTGACGTTTGGGTCCGAGGGGATTTGAATAAGCCGGCGGCGATGGATACACGGACGTTTTTACCCACGGATTCCGGGCATCGTATTTCGCCTTGTTAAAATCCCATTTTCGGCAACATCGATATTTCGGATAGGACCCCTCGTCCGGTCTTGCTGTGTTTTTTTTTTTTTCTTTCGCTTTTATCAGGATAATTATTACGATAATGTTATACTATATCGTTGTGTTTGGCCGGTATTATCATATTATTACACCGACAGCAATCGATTTGAGACCAATTATTGTTTGGTTTTTTTTTTTTTTTTTTTAAATGATTATCATCCGGGAGATACTGAAGACAACAGTTTTTCGATGACGCAGATAACCCGAATATGCCTATTTGGACTTACGGTTTAGGAACAGATCGGAACGTATAAGTTGATTGGAGACCAACTGGAAAGCTGACGTCCAGAGGCGGACTGGATGACTGGTGGTGGACGGGATGAAACAGAAGCTTTGCGGATTATGTGCAGTGGATATTAGCAACAGGGGGTACACAATCGCGAGAAGCGGAATGTGGAGACAGTATCGGTAAAATACCATAATCTTCAATATTCCAAAAATACGAATATTTATGTATACGAGCGACGTATTAGACGCAAAAGCAAATGAAATATATTTGCATCGAGTTCCGGGCCCTAATTATATCGCATTTCACGTGCAAAAAAAAAAAGGGGGGGGGTTTTGATTGTCTGTAGACGCGATGTGAAAGTCGTGTATTATTAATATTGTTTCGTCGGTATTTTGTAAAATTATATTATAACTAGAAATGGGCATGAAACACGAATGAATGTCCGAATTATCCGAATACCCGGATATCCTAATCCGGATTTGCCGGATTTGATTTTTAAATGTGACTTAATTATACATTTATGAAATAAATATTAATTTATTTCCAAACCGAAAAAACGGACAATCCGGATAATCTGCGAAATCTGGATCTGGCAAATATGAATGGTCCCGGGGATATGCCCGTCACTAATTAATATAAATATTTAATTACAATTTTATACGAGCTATTTTCAGTAAACCGTGTCATCTTTTCATTATTAAACTAGTTTTTTTGTGTGTGTGTGTTTTTTTTTTTTAATTTTTTTTACAAAATTGTGCGAACTCGCCACAGACGACTTTATTATATATATTCGGTGTTAATGATATTCCGTATGATGTACGAGTTAAATATTTACCACCGCCTCACTGCATATAGAAACTGTTATTTTAGGCCGCACACAATCTTGGGGTTTTGTCCCTTTGATAATTACATTATACGGTGTTATACGAATCGCGTTTAATCTACAGACTATATTTATATATATATATATACGCATACGATTAAATGTTAACAATAACGAGGCAATATTATATATGCCGTCGACTAGAAAATAGTTGAAATATTATTATCAAAAAAAAAAAATAATAATAATATATTCGCGTGTGAGGTTTTTAAAATTTCTATACTGTTCGGCGGTCTGCGCAAAACGAAATCGACCGCTATTTCGTTTGAATATTAATATCAAATCGCACGCCGGCAACGAGTGTTTCATACATTATTATAATAAAAAAAAAGCGGTGCTCGGACGAGGCTGCAGGTTAAAATAATAATATTCAATGGCCCTCTCCCCCCGGACGAGATTGCAGTTTGTAAAAACGCCCTCGGCGGGTTCGTCCGGAATCGCCGTCACGCACAAAAAATTCACAACGATTTTTCGCCTTTTTTTTCTTGCGTAGGCTAGGTATACACGGCGTCTCCACCACCTCGTAACCGTCGCGCGTTCTGTCCCCCGCACTAATCTTCTTTTCTATCCCACGTCAGAAAACTGTTATTTACCAAGGCATTATACATACCGCCGCCACCCACTTGTCCCTCTTTATTTTTCGCCTCGGGTCGGGTGCTTATCGGTCGGTTTTTTTTTTTTTTTTTTTTTTTGTCGCCCTCATACAGTAATGCAACGCGCCGCCGACAGATAATCGGATACATTTTGGCGCGAGGAAAAAAGTAAAACACAAAACGACCGAATAAATAAAAACCATGCACGATAACCTTCGCCGTGAAAACTTTTTCGAATAATTACAGTGTAACGGACTTTTGTTTATAACTGACACCTCACTTGGAGGGCAAAATGTCAAGGACCCGGTAAAAATATACTAATTACGCCCAAACTATAATAACAACGTTCTCTTCTTATTACTCACTATTATTTCTCCCCGGCGGCACGATAACGTACCGAAATCATACAGTGAAACCAGAAAGAATCAGTGAATCCTTCAGATAGGAGGTACGTCCAGGAGTAAAAACCCTAACTATATGAACGGTCCATTCTATCTTTTTTTAATTTTTTTTTTTTTGAATACAAATAATTACGAATTATGTATGTAAATGTAAGTACTAAACAAATAATACATATAAAGGCAATACATTTAAATAGAACATTGCAAAACACTCTTACGAGTACGTACATACGGATTTAACTATAAAATCATCCCAAATCGATCAGTTTATGGACATTTCTGATGGTCTCTCGAGTGTCAGTTGTGGGTAGGTTTCACTATAAAAAATATCTTGTTAAGCGTCGGTCGCATAGACGGTACGCAGGGTGTAATAATCAGGTTAAACCGTGATCACTACTTTTTACACAGTGTGTGCATAGTATATTGAGTAACTCTTTTTATGGTTACGACGTGCTTAAATATATAAATTGTTTATGATTAGGAGTTACGGCTATTTAGTTAGTATTCACTTTAAGTAAATGATTTCTACTTTCGCCAGCTTTTACTTTCGAGTTGGCTATAAATATACGGATATGGTTTTCCATAATTTTTTAGACTTAGTTTAGACTTAGTGTCAACGGGATGTATGGACAGACCGTTGGTATCACACCTTACATTTGTACGAACCACGGGTTGCCCAGTCTCCGTCAATAAAGTAACTTTATTGTTTATAAGTGTTTTTTATTGTCTTCGAACGTTTTTTCCATTCAACATCCACTGAACAGCCGTCAGTCAACGGTGACTTCGCCTTTACATAGTTTTGAGTCGTACAACCCAGTCCAGCTCACTACAAGGGCCAAGCAAATATTTTAAATTCAATATGTTACGTGTTAAATTAAGTATGATCACTATTTATATGCTAGACGAACTATTGCGAAAAATGGTTTTTTTTTTTTTCAATACTAAAACTAGATTAGGCTTGCTTTTTCGGGACCGATCAATCTGACCGATATTATCACAGAACGTTTACTGATGACCGTACGTACGTATCCACGATCTATTTTATTTTGTATCGTAGGTTTAGATTCCGAAGCGGGACATAAGAACTATGCGTTTATAGGGAGATCGAAAATCCGCCTTGGGGGGGGGAGGGCAAACGCAAACTCGCCCTCACCCCCTTGTACGATCAGTCGTATAGCTTATTATTGGTGGTGCGTATCAAATTTTCGACGATATAATAAAACGACGGATTTGCCGAGGCCGTTAAATGTTATATAATATTAATGGTTAAGGTTCGGATGTTTATGACTTTTTCATAAATTTACTTTTAGTCGTACACACTGCACATAGCAGACCACGTTATAAATTCGATTCGTATAACATAGAATCGGATATATTAAATTTTATTTTGCAAATTTTTGCATATCTAGGGTTTATTCTTATAAATAAATGCATATTGTGATGATAAAAAATCAATAAATATACTGGTAATAGTAAACTAGTATGTATATATTATAGAAATTCATAGGTAACCACCATTGTCAATTTCAAACATAATAATCTTATCTTTACTACCTATACGTTTAATAATCGTTTTTACGACTTGAGTGATGATGTCGATTGGACATAGTGACAATAAAATCTTTTGTTAGTGTAGGTGTGTCACGGGTAGACTGCAGTGCGTATTATTTTAATTTTAAAACGTGTTTTATTCTCACTATAAATGCCGAAAGTGAAATGTTCCGATGATGATCGACTACGTACATTTGTTTTTGAGTTTGGGGAGGATGTATTTTCAACAGTCGATTTAGTGATATTGTGTATAGAATACGGAGTAAAAATAGCATCTGAAAAAAAAATTGACTTTACAACTACATATTGCAAGTGCAAAACAATTAAGGGTATTACAACGCAAAGAGATTCAAGATAAAACAATAACACAAATATTTATATCTGAAACAAAAAAAATATTCAAAGTATATTTTTAATATTAATAATGCAATTTTTAAATATCATATTTCATTTTTTTTTTTTTTTTAAGGGCATATTATGATATTTATTGTGTATATTTGCGCGCATTTTTAAAAAATTTTAAGGTCATAAACTTTCTAACACTATTAATAGTAGACCCGAATTCTCACCCTTTAGTTTGGAAATCGGTATATGCCGTGTATAAAATATAATATTTCCACGTGAACGAGTCTCGGTATACAAGTACGTATTTGCACTGAAATTATTTGCGATCGAACCTCCGTCAGCCGTCCGCAAGGTGGCAGCTGTTGAAGTCCCGGGGTGTCTTCGCGCCATACGTCATAATAAAACCCCGATTGTATACTTTCGAGAAACTTTGTAAAATATTTTCAACCGGCGGTTTTACCGAAATACAAATAATTTCTCCGATCGCCGTGTTAGGCGCATAATACAGTCGTGTGTTCAACAACCGTAACCGCAAGAATTGAAACTCGATTGTACCGGAATCATAATCGAAATGCCCAGTCCGCACGGTGAGACTATCGCGATAGTGATAACTGTCACAGAGTCAATGTCCGTACGACAGTAAAATAGTAGTGATATGATAAGCACCGCCGTTACGATTGATCAAAGGGCTCGACCGGGTCACTAAAGCGAGTTGTTTTTAAAACCTAACCTAACCTAACTGTTTTCTCGGCCGAAACGGACTTGTTGCCGCTTGCCCACCTTTATCGACTAAACCGACGGTAACACCACTGTTACCGTTGGATTTATAAAAATCACGAGTAAATTAAGTCATCGATAAGCGAAATGATGATGAAGTTTCTTCTCTTTAGTACGACACGACAGCGATCGTCATATTATATCATCACTCTTGCGGTCCACGACAGTAGCTTTTGACTATCATATTATATAGTAGATGCTTTTACGATTGTTAATGATTTTATGTATTGATTTAATCGCCACGATTCGCATAGCCCAATAGAACTACGCGAAAGAAGGTGGGGACATTTTTTTTTTTTTTCTAATTCATTGTCTAGGAATTGAAATATTACGTCCACGACGCCACTGAACGCGAAGGCTGTAGGCACACTGCCGTCGCGCGGACACTGTCACAATTCATTTTGTATCCCGTAACATTACTATACACCGATTATTGTTCGCCTTGTATCGCCACGATACAGCGTGCCATATTTCTAGATAGAACAACGGCATATTTTTTTTATTTTTTTTTTTGACATGTATATGTCTTATGGCTGGGGGTCATTCTGTTAATTTGTCCGACACCGAGAATGTTACCGCGACGCTCGTTTAAAGAACAAGCTCAAAATCGTCATTCCGATAACCGAACCGCCGCGAAATGTCTGTATTGACGAATTTCCCGTCGCTGATAACGAATTCAATTTTCGTTTTATCCAAAACAAATTCGGTGTTTCCTGCGCTGTTCGCGATCGCCTTTGGTTCGAGAAAGATATGAAGCACGTTCCCCGGAAAGCCGTAGATTTTTTGCTCGAAAAATACCCAGACTTAGATTCGCATAATATGAGCGTGTGCAATACTTGTTATAAAACTCTGCTCAGTAACAAAGTTCCCCGTTTTGCTACGATTAACGGTTTTTGTTATCCTCCGTTTCCATCTGATTTACCGCCTCTCGATCCTATCTCTGAACGATTAGTGTCACCGCGTCTTCCATTTAAAAATTTAGATAAATGTATACTGAATAAAAATAATTCCTGTCTTTGAAACTTGTTTATTTTTTTACACGTGTTAAAAAAGTCACCTACAGTTTAATCCTCGTCTCCTCGTATCTAATACCAAATTGACATCGACATTCTTATGTCAACTATATTCAGTAGAAACAAGACATATACATGTACCGATGTATCTGTGTGTAGTGTAGATACTCTTAGTTTTTTTTTTTCTTTGTTCATCTTGCACACGTTACGCGTCCGATTTGTTAACTAATGTGCCGGCGGCGTCCGTATAACAATCAGTGGCGACTACGCGCACTCCCGATAAATGTGCAAAGGTTCGAGGGCGCGGCGGTTTATAATTCGGAACGGCTCCGCGGCGCGGCACGCCCGAGACGAAGAATCGCCCGCGCCGTAAGAAAACGCGTAAAAATAACGCGCGCCGGGCGTCATTTAACGCGGGCACTTTACCCGTTACGTTGGTTATTTCGCCTACGGCGGGCGCCTAGGGTTCGAGCCAGACGAAACGAAAAATAGAAGAAAAAAAAAAAAAAGAAAAAAAAAGGACAACTTACGGCGGCGGCGGCGGCGGCGGCGGCGGCGGCGGCCGTAATTCCCGGCAGTTTTCCTCCGCCGATAGAACCGCGAAAATTAAACTGACAAATCACAATAACGCGTCGCTGTCTCGCAGTCGATCGGGATACGCGCGGTATTAAATTATGTACGTTCGGTTTAACGCCGAATTATTGGCAGAATCGCTTTCGGTGTATTACACTCGGCCCGCGACCCATTTTCGTAAACCCGACGACGACGACGACGACGACGACTCGTCTCCTCTATCTCCGCGTGGCACTAGCACTCCCGCTCTCACTCTCTCGCTCTCTCCCTCTAGAAATATATAATATTATTATTATTGTCGTTGGGTTTAGATTAATCGGCTCCCGGATACGTCGTCGCTACAACCACCTATGCCGGGGATTAGTCTCCGGGGGCGGACGACGACAGTTATATATTATTATATTCATAATAAAGATAACCTACATTATTATTTGTTTTTATCGATAGTCCTCGGCGTTTGTCGCCAGGGTGGAAAACGCGGACATTTTCGACTATAACGATTATGGCGATCCGACGACAGTTTGGTACACCGGTGAGCCGGCTAAATTAATTATTTTTTCTTTTATAGTATTTTAATTACACGTTTGCAGTTTTATTATATTATATCGTAAACAAAATTATTTATTATCGTTTTCAAAATGAAAAAAATGTCCATTTGAGGTCACCACTCCTGTTTTTTAACGTGAGAAGATAGGAATTTAGTTTATATTTTTAGGCAACGATAAAATGCAAACGGAAAACGATTCTGAGCGATGTAGTTTTAGTCGTGTTATTCGTTATTTCCATAGTTACCCAGATATCGATTCAAACAAAAATGAAATAATAGCCGTCTAATTTGACGAAATCGTGTTTTGCCGTATATTCGTCATTCGTTGGTAGTTTTTTTCTGTCGCGTTAAAATACTTATGTATCAAAAAATTACCCGTTAAAAGTACCAACTCGACAAATTTTGCTACCGGAACAGTACAGGAGTTTATAGATCGGATGTTGTTTTCTGATAGCAGAAAAAAAATAAAAAAATGCAAATAAACATCATTGTAAAAACCACATGGCCCCCTCGCTCCGCACAGGAACTAAAATCTCTTGTGAAGTAGGTAAATTCGTTGAAATTCCTCTTCGGCAATAATTACAAGACATGTTTGCGTATCGATATAAAACGGTCGGGCGTTAAAAATTCGTCGTTTTAATTCATCGGGAAAAATTATTTGTTTTTTAATTAATCTTCTATATAATAATTTTACAGATCTTATATCTTATCGCCCGGAAAACGCATATATATATATATATATTTTTTTTAATTTTAGTATTGACCTTTTCGTTTTCCGCGTGCACATTATACGGTCAATAAAGATTTCCTCGGAGTTAAACGCGCCCCTCTGTGCGGATTTATCGAATCCGAAAAGGCGGAGGCGGCAACGGACAAACGGGGTGTTAATCTACTTCGGATTAGACTCCAGGGACGTCAGAATCGACGAGGATACGACATCGCCACCGTTCATTATATCGTCGTCGTAGTCGTCAATATCACGTTAGGATATACCTAATCATCCCGACCGTATTCATTCGTTCACCTTTTCTTTATTTTTTAAAAAAATTTTCGTCAATTTTCCCCACAATGGGATTTTGCGATCGATGCCTGAAGGCGTGAAAACTACGATTTCGCCCGTTACCTCGCCACCGGTATCGGGGTGGCCGGTCCGGATATATGAATCACCTTCAGATGGCCTAAATCGTATATATTGCGAACTGATCACACGATCAGAAGGAGTAGAAACAAAAAATGTACTATTGAAATGTACAACCGTCTGTTGAATACTGCGTATCCAAAACAAGATAACGAAGGGGAAGGGGAGATGACTATTTAAATTCGTAGGAGTACACTTGTTGTGTTTTTATTTTTATGCCTGTCAGCAAATTTTTGACCAGAATTTCGTCATTGGTAGAATTTTTGTCTAGTTGGTTTAATTAATTAATCAATTTAATCGATTCATGTACATATGCATACTGATCCTCACCGAAAAGACTTATTTTGAGAGCTTTGATGTGCTGAGGAAGTCGTTGTTTATCTCTTCCTTGTAATTTTTTTTGTCGATGTTAAAAACCCGAGGGATATTTACGTTTTATCGCGTAAACGCTTGAAAATTGTATACCAGGGAAAATATTTTTTTTTTTTTTTTTTAATATATACAGTATAATAAAGAATAAAGAATTAACGTTTAATGTTAACTAAACTAAATTGACAAGATACTAGATATTGTAACCTTTAAAACTCAACCTCTAAATTGCATTCGAATAATACACTTTGGAATAACTGTTGGGATTCTAGAAAAATGTTTTAAAAAAAAGTAGGTTCCACTTTTATACGAGGGCACCGTGAAAAAAATTCGGGTTCTGTTATTGTATTGGAGGGAAAAAAAAAGAAAAAAATTTCGGATAAACTCCAATCTCCCGGCCTTTAATCTGGATTCCACACCACCCCCGACCACGACAGACGACCGACCAACAGTACACCACTATTGCATTACAGATTAGTGATAATATTCGAAATTGATTTGAATTTTACTCGAAATTACTAATGCGACGAGACCACTCGGCGTACCGAATTAATATTGTTATAATATTATGTACAAGTACAACTTACTGGTAAACCGTTTGTATCGGCGAGATATTTCGCGATCAAACGATTCCAACAACAGTACCGGGCGCAGCGGGATAAAACATTTTTTTCATTCTTTTATATTTTATTTTTTTTTTTTTTTTTTGCACGAGACACGACGACTGCCGGACCACGATTCCGGTATACATAGCGGCACAATATAAGACCGCGGGTCAGACGAAACGGCAAAAAAAAAAAAAAACGAATCATCCGGCGGAGAACGAAAATCCCTTTGACAAAACGAAATGCAATTTTACCAGCAAACGATTTCCGTAAAGAAACCGCTATAAAAAAAAAAAAAAAAAAAAAAAAAAAAAAAAAAAAAAAAAAAAAAAAAAAAAAAAAAAAACAATTCCGGATAATTCGTTTACGAAATGCTACGTTTAAACTGTATAATATAGCTCTCTATACTAATAAATGGCTCTCGACGAATTGAGTTCAAATGATACATATATACAGAAATATTTTGTTACAATAATAGAACGTGATAATGTTAAAAAAAAAAAAAAAAATAATATATATATAGTCGTTCGAGAACCACAAAACTCGAACGAACACGAATGATATTCACATTCCGAGTGTCTATAATAATAATAATAATAATTCGAGTTAACGATTTGAAAATCTATTGTTGTTGTTTTTGTTATGGGTTTTTTTTTTTGTTCTTTTTCCGACGACGACAATTTTTAAAAATAAAAAGTTTCGGTCGAAAACAGACTGGTCCAAACATATTTTCGGCAAGACATCTGTAGTTCGCACCATTCGTTTCTAATAAAATGTTGTCGAACCGAAAACTTTTTTGACACGTTAACGTGCGCGGGACGTTTCTAATACTACAAAAAATAATATATGTCCTTTGGATTTTCACGGTTAGGTGGAGACAAACGCAAACGTGTTTTGAGCAGCCCCCTCCTGTGCAGCCTACAAAACATGATTTTTATTTATTTTTTTTTTTTGACGATCAAAAAACAAACAAAACTGGATCTTCCAAAGCAATTGTCTCTGCAATACCCATCGTCATCAAATTTAACGGTATTCACAAATCTCACATAAATATAGTCCCAAATAATCGAAAATTTATTGGAGTATTTTATAAGTTTAGACTGTTATATTTTGGACCACAGAAACTGGCGGTTTTACATAAAAATCAAAACCTTATTAATGTTATTTTTTAGAGTCTAAGCGAAATAAGGAATTTATTTGGTTTTTCTATGGTGTGTTTATTTTATTTTATTTTTTTTTTTTTTGGGGGGGGGGGTGCTATTAACAACTTTTCTATCAGAAATCTTGCTCCAACCGAAAAATAGGAACAAAGAGCTTTGTCGTTTCATTTCAGATTTAGTCGGTGCGTTGACGAGATCATTTTTTCGATTTTCACTGTAGTTTCTTTAATAATGGTAACAAACCGGGGAAATACGAGAATATTTACGCAATATCCGGTTTTTTTTTCTCAAATATTTTTAATGTTGTTTTTTGTCATTCAGTTAAAAATATTCATAAAGTCTTATAAATCTTAGAGAATATTATTTTAATGCTTTTTTTATCCTTTTGTAAATTTCGAATTTTTTAGTTTTTATTTGGTTTTACGAGGATTAAAATGTCTTGATCAAACAAAAATGCACGAAAATTTCACATAAAGTCCATTGTAAGTACAACATATGATGGTGAAAAAGTAAAAAATTTGAGCGTAATGTAGGGAATCGTAAAAATCCAAGGAATTTCATAATATGATCGACCGAGCTTGGCTCAGAATCGTGTTTTGTTAGCAACGATCGATCGTTGCATACAGATATCAATAAAATTCACCTCTGTATTTTATCTACCTTTTTTTTTTCTTTTTTTTTTTTTTTCAATAAATAATTGTTAGTTATATTTAAAAAAAAACTCGTAGTTATATTGTACCCATACTGAAGATAATTAATAAATCTAAAGGATTTTTATGTAATTATTTTTGAGTTACATGTGTTTGGATCATATATTTTACAGCGATTGTCCGCAATAGCGTATTTGCCGACAAGAGGGAGAAAGAGTGCAAGCGAGAGAGAAAACAATTTGTTGTAGTTACGACTCCTCTGCACCGGGCGACCGCTCGGAATCTTGGCGTCGAAGAAAATACAAGTTTTAAAGGGCATCCGTAGACATTTCGATCGGGAAATTGTTATGGGCACACCGAGATATATGATTATAATAATATAACGTACGGTCAAGGGTCGCCTATAATACTGTATACTTTTTTTTTTTTTTTTTTTTTTTTTATTCTTTCGGTTTGCTTTGAAACTCGTCATTGTGCGGATCGTATACAATATTATAAAATAATAATTTTAAATATCTATCTCGGAGGATCGTACGAAGCCTGCGAGTCTATGTATTATATACGACAGTAAGTCCTTTTGAACGGTGAAATAAAAAATAAAATTAAAAAAAAAAAAAAACCCAATGCCGGTGTCTAGGCTCCCATAATTTCCCCCTCTCCCAGGGGCGGGGGGGGGGTTGTGTCTTGTAAAAACATCGATTCAGCGTCCAATGGAATATATTATTGCATTGTCATCCGGACAAATACAAAGTGTCCGAGGAAATACGTAAGAAACAAAACGAACAATTTATAAAACGAATCGGAGTATCGGTGACCAGTATTAGGTGAATTATACCTCCTAATGGCAGACGATCATCCCGTTGGGTGTTTTTTTTTTTTTTTTTTCACTAATACAATTTTTTTTTTTATTCATCCCAAAAGTTGCCCAATACAACATTTAATGTATATATATCAAACAACGGTTTCTTCTCGATTTTACAATCAAAATTTAAGATGCACGACTTTCGAAGTAGAGGAATTTGAATGACTACTGTTATGCGAAAACACTTATATGTAGCAATAATAGACATAAAATTATACAGGAGTACTAGCATAAGAAATAACATGGTTGAATAATTAAGAAAAAGTCTTATTTTTTTTTACAATTTTTAAACGGATGTTATTCGGTCAATTGTTAATACAGAGAATAATCGTGAACGTTGGAGATACTTGGAAAACATAAGACCATCTGTATCCTGTGTTAAAGATAGGCGTTTTCATTTAGGCAAAATAGTATCATTGCCATACGCTTGCACCGGATGTTTAAATATTTAAATATATTTCATATTACATTAATCTATGGTTAATAAAATATCAAAAAAAAAAAAAACGAATAATATAAAATAAAATATCTATATTCGGTTATATTATGATATCACGTTACAATCTGGTCGGTAACTATCGTCAAGAAATTCTTTTTTTTTTTTAAAAAAAATTTACGCGACCTCCTCTTTCAAACATAATTTAATTTAGGGATGAAAGACAACAATCTTTTGATACAGGTAGGAATACTAATAGGTTTATAAGTAATTGCAACAAAGCTCGATAGATGAATTTATTGTATGTACTTTAATCAAATCAAGTTGTTTAGGACAGTAAACGGGTTATGGATGAGAAAATACGAGGATAAAAAAGTAGGGAACCATAATGTTTACCGATAAAACTCCAATCGCGAATAATATAGTCCCTGTGTAATATCCGTTGAAAAAAAATACGTTTTATATTTCAGATGTTATAATGCAGATGTTGCGAAACAATTTTTCGATTAGTAAAATGGTCGGAATTGCTCACATCGTAGTTTGTAAGATGTGGATTTTTGTTGCCCAGTAGTAATTTATTTGAAACATGTTTCCATAGTCCCAACGGTTTTCCTACGAAAATTATGAAAAAACCAACATCAAATTACACACAATTTGTGTTTTTTTTTTTCCCCCGTCTATTTCTGGGTTACCTTATATCATTAGTTAGTTCGGTACTGTTTTTTTTTTCATTGCAGTGACCTAACCCACAACAGTAGCCTACCCGTAGTACAAAACATGTCGGGTTTCGTTTTCTTTTTGTATTTTTTGTAAAACACGTTACGGTATTGTTTTATAACGGGGGAAAAAAAAAAAAAAAAATGGTTTTTATTATTTTTTTTCCAGACCGGGTATCGGTTATATTAATTTGGCGATTAATTTTGAATCCGTTCGATTGGCCAAACAACAACCGTCGTCGTCGTCGTCGCCGCCGCCGCACGGCATTACGGCGGAAATACGCGGCGTCCGTCCGCGCGGTTTGGTAGACGATTTTAATCGTCAAACAACAAAAAAAAAAAAAAAAAAAAAATATGAGAAATAAAAAATCGCCGACACCGTGCCGCGGTCTTTTGCCAGATGGTCGAGAAATTCCCCCCCCCCTCCCCTCGACAAATTTATACTATTTGGCTTCGTAGTATCGTTATTTGGACCGTTTAAATTTAATGTAATGCGTACAATTGCTGCAGGGTTCGCCTAACAGTTGTGCGTTCGTTTCGCAAAGCTTTCGCGATAAAAATAATGCGCTTTCGTTTGTGTGTGTATATTCGTACATATATATATATATATATATACATACACGTACACGAGTATATAAATGTATTTTATGTTAACCGTATTTAGAAAAAATAAAAGAATAAATAAAAAAAAAAAAATTAAAATTAAACGAGTATGCATTAATGACTATACAGCCCGTAAAAACAACGTGTGCTCCCCGGGACACAGGAGTTTGTATTTGTATTATTATTATTATTTTTTTTTTTTTCGTACCTTAATTAACCCTAAAAAATAACTAGTGAAAATTAACCCTTTGCGCGACGTAGTAAAAACTGAACCCGGAACCTTCCGCGAGGTTAAAAAACGGGTTGTAAAAATATAATTATATGCGTTTTGTGTGCGGGCGACATGCGCGCGCGTCGAAATTTAAGATCGTTTTTTTTTTTTTTTTTTAATATTTCGCAAACTGTTGTAAAACATCATAAATTCGGAAATACGATAATTCGACGTTTCAGGCACTAATTATTATGTATAGAAGGCATTTGTCGTAAAGATGATGATTCCGGGGCGTTTGGCATGGATTTTGAAAATTATATTTCTTCATGGATCATAGTCAGAGTTAAAATATGACCGATTTTCGCCATTTCAATGTTTGGAGCCCGAAAATATGATAAAATACCCACACTCTTTATCCGTGGTAAAATACCATTGGCTAGTATAAGGCGTCTCTAGACATTTTTTTTTTAATGTGGAGATAAATCAGGACCGGTCAGTTTTTCTTTGCGTTTAATAAGGAACGAATTACAAATAACTGGAAGTTTTCAACGTTGCTCTTTGACCAGGAAAAAGTTATTACCGACAGATTGAAAAGTGCGGATATAAGCAGATTTCCTAGCAAAAATTTTCTAAAAATATATTATGATTAAATTTAAAAAAGGTAATACTCGTATTACGTCAACGACGTTAAGACGGATTTATGAAAATGATTATTCATAATCTGTGGCGAAACTAAGAAAGTGTGTAATTCCAATTTATAAAGCTACGGGTTAGGTAAGGGAGGAGGTGATCCCCGCCTAACGTCCCCCCTTGTAACCGCGACTGTACAACCATACATCAAAGTTTAATGTCCAAGTGATAAAAAAAAAAAAAAAATGATTCTAATACCGGATCACTGGCATGTGAATTTTTCTCGTAAAGTATGTTTTGTTGAGATTTTTTAATTGTAATTGTTAAACACATGTATAACGACATTGATAATTGTATAATAGGGCCACGATCCGGTTCCTTAATACTCAGAAAGTAAGAATACCATACGAAAAACCAAATAATTTTAAATAATTATATATAAGACATGTTTTTTTTTTTTTTTTTTTTGTATCGGTAAGTTTTTAACCAGAATACTCGCTAGGATTACCATATTGCGATTGCAAATTTAATCGAGTTTGTGCAATGGCGATGGTGGTAAAATTCACGTATCGATTTCGCAAATCCGGAATAACGAAATTATTGGCGGTACCTGTTAAAATCGATTTGGTTTATTCGTTGTGATTCGGTTCAATATAATTGTAGACAATTGGAATTTTCACCGAATAGTTAAGCATGTTCCGGACTCTGAACGATTTTCAAAATATTCTGGTGTTTTTTGTTTTTTTTTTTTTTATGTTATTAGTATAGTTAAATCTGAATTGTTCTGTTTTGCAGATAACAGATATGTTTATCGGTGTTTCTAGTTTAAATCGACGTGCACAAATCCGTTTAAAACACATTTACTATTGTAAATAATCGTGACAAATTATCAATACTACCTTCACATTTACCGACTTTGGTCAGAATCGTTTTTTTTTTTCGTTAGTGGCGTTTTACCGTTGCCGCGGGTCATTGCCGCCTCTTGCCGACTTCCCGCCCGCGGTGCGACCGTATGGTTTTTTTTTTCATTTTTTTTTTTTTTTTGTTTTCTAGTCTACGAGTTCGCGCGTTGACCCCGGAAACGGGTCGGTCGCCCGGCAAAGTCGTATAGACATTATCGTTATTATTATATGGAAGCGCGGGGCGTGCGTCTGTTTGTAATTGGCTCTTTCGGTCGTTTTGCGAAGTTAATCGTTCGTTTACATTCGTATATATATATATATATATATATATATATATATATATATACGGACCCGAGCGCGCCAGACGACGGGAGTTGGAAGTCGGCGCGCGCCCGCGAAAAGCGATTTGTGTTTTATTTCGCCCGCGCGGTACACGGGGCGATTAGATTAATACAAGTGCATAGCGATCAGCGTCGACCGCGTACGCCGATCGGTCGTAACCAAGAGAGCCGGACGAGAAAACAAAAACTTATCGCGGGACGTCATATCCGCCGGCTACGGTTTTGGACGTCAAACCGCAAACCCAATAAAACACGGCGTAATCGTTTTACGGTAATCGTACAATAAACGCCGGGTTCGGTGCGGCCATAAGTCCGGGAAAACCCGGCACCGCCGGCGGATTTTCAATTATCCCGGCGCGATCGTGGAGATTCGAGCGGTTTTGTGATATCTACTGGAATCTCTACGATTTTTAATTTATTGTCTAAAATGTGTTATTTTAGTAACCCCCCCCCCACCCAATTTCGTCGTGTGATCCCTGCAACGGGCGTGTTTGTTATTATGCATTTTTCGTCGACCGTTTTGGTTTATTTTTTTACCTTCTTGTTTTTCATCATTATTTTTTTTTTACCACTGTTAGATATTCGTAATTTTTAAAAATTGTCCGGAAAACATGGGAAAGTCAGGGATTTCTAAAAAAATCATCCTTGTGGTAATGTTTGAAATATAAACTAGTAGTAAAACCAAAAGTAGGCACAGCCTGGAAGTTATTTACTATCTTGGATGCATAAAACAATGTTGAATTAATTTTTTTTTGAAAAACTCTTATTATAGCGAGTATCGCTCACGCGAGCACTTTGGCAGTGTTTCGCTCGACAATTTTCATTTTCTTTTATGAAATCCTTTTTTTGTTCCCTCATTGTGTCAGTGAGCGCGTCAGACAAAACGTCCGATAAAAAAAAATAAAAACCTCGTTTAAATCGTATTATTTTTTATTTTTTTTTTTTATCCCACTACCGATTCAAATAAAGCAAGCAAATGCGTTTTATATTCTGTAAATGTATAAAAGAATCGTCTTATTCTTAAACAGAATTCGCGAATACGCAGTTAGTATAGGCACCAGACGATTTCTAATATATGTATGTATTTTCATTTACTGTTTCAATAATATATAAATTCGTATGGTTTCTCGGAAGTAAAACCAATTGTTTTCTGTCGAGTTTTGCTAAAAACCTTTTTCGAAAAATACATTTGTCCGTATAGGTTAGGCGTACACGTATATAACTACGACGGTTCTCGCATGTTTTTTGTTGTTTTTTTTTTAAAACGTTTTTACAATGATCTTTTCGTTTTCATTTTATAAATGTGAGGCGGGGGCGGTGAACAAATTAGACATTCCTCTAATTCAACATCCGGAAAAGGACCGACGTTTGTTACTCTTCTCTGCGATAAACGACGATCTGATTTTTCATATAAAGCCCAATTTTATCTCAGTTTTGTTCAATATTCCTCATCCTATATCCAACCTGGATATACGAGGTGAGACGCAAACATAACGAGATTTTCTCAATAATGGTGGTTTATTTTTGAAATTGTGCAATTTAATGTTTATCGCTTTCAAAGTAGTTTCCCCCAGAGTAAACACGCGCTGTTGAATACGTCGTTGCCATTATCGAAAACAGTGCTGCCAATTACTTTCAGTCAGCCATATTAGAAGTTTATTAGTTTTCATTGTTACGTCATCAATCGTTTGATAATGGGTTCATTTTAATGAAGTTTTAATTTTTGGGAACAGGTAGAAAAGTGGTACGATGAACGATATTTGGCGTGTAGGGGGTGAGGGGTTGAAATATCGACATTTTTTTTTTTTTCAGTTAAAACGCATTGAATTGAAATTGCACTGCGAGCTGGAGCATTGTATTGGCGGAGAACACAGCTATTCTTCCAGAGATTTGGTCGTTTCATTCTAACACGTTTTCTCGCAATTTAATTAATAACTCTTTGTAATAATATCGATCGGGTGTCTGTCTACTAGGAACCTATGGATTCTGTGGATTTCTTTAAAATTTCCGTCTGTCATTGACGTGGTAGGACGTGGTAGGAGCGATCATCGTCTTCAACGTCTACGCTTCCACTATAAAACCGTTTATGGTATTCGAAAACGCGAGCTCGAGATATGCATTGTTCGCTATAAACGCCTTTTAACAATAGAAACGGTTCCGCGACAGTTCTATTTAATTTAGCGAGAAATATTATTATGTCGTTCGATATATATATTTTATTCTAACATATTTCCGGCTATACCGTCGAACATACACTTATTCAAAGGAAAATAAATATAAGGAAAAAACGAACCGTATTCATTTATACTGATCGTATACTTAGACAAGCGTACCGTAATGATATTTGTTTCACACCTCGCCGGATAGACATATGCTCGTTTCTGGTACTTTTCCGATCCTTCTCGTTTCCGTCGTCATGTCATGTTGTGTCAATATGATTTCATAGCCAATATACACGGGGGTGTACTAAATCACGTACGCGAAACCGTTTACTCATACGGTGTTGCATAACGCGGAGCAATAATATTTCGCGTGCGCGACTTAGCGTCACCGCAAGCGCGTTTCCCCGTCAAAAGGGATACCGCGGACAGGCGCGGTCGTTGTACCGCGCGCGGAGCGCCAATAACGCGCGAATACCGCGGGTATATTTCGATTACAATTGCCGAAAAATAGTGTTTTATTGTAATTTTACGTTCGATTTAAACGAATGTCGCCGTGCGAAAATAATTATTACACGGCCGACCGCACACGCCGCGGCGTGCCCTAAGACGTTGGGTTTTATGCGCGCATTTAGACCTCCCGGAGATTACCCGTGGACGCTTAACGCCCAGCCCCGCGACGTTACCGTACGCGATATTGTTAAAACTACTGTTAGATACGTCCGGGGTTGTCACCTCTTCGATTATCCGGATTTACGTATAAACACCTGCAGGTTACGGGATTAGTGATTTTATTCTCCGGGCTGCGAATCTGTTGATAGAAATACGTCGAGAAACACCGACTCTAAACGACAAAATATATAACGTGCAGGAAGTGCGGTCAGAAATTTCTATAACGAACCCAACTTCAAACTTAATGTGTAGATGAAGTTGTTGAAAAAAATCAATTTAAGCGAAATTCAAATAATCATTGGGATACTACAATAAATAACCCTTTTGTTGAACGCGTCTATTCTTTAATGCGAAATTTTTTTAATGGTCTAATAAGTTAAACGAGTCTATATTTGGAAATGGTGAAATCAAGACACTGTGACAAATTGAAATGCAATATGAATCGTCAAGAATATCTGCACTTTTCGACAAATCCTTGACAAGAAAAATTATCGAAATGTTCAACAAAAAATGAAACGTAATGATTTCAAGTTTAAATGAAATACATATTTTATAATTTTTTTCTGGCATTTCACGACCTGCCTCAAATTCATAAATTAAGTTATACAAAAGCATATAGCATGGTATTTATTGCTGATGACTTTTTCTTTTTTTACACGTTGGCCTGTCTCCGAGTCTGCATACTTTAATGGTGATAACCCTAGACACATCGCGAGGTGATTTCTAATACGAATAATAATAAAAATCGTTAAAAAAAAAAAAAAAAAAATGAGAAAAAATATCGTCATTCCGAGATTCGAACCGCCGACCTGCCATTAGTCCGTTTTTGTGACTTTTCCTATCTGATGCCATTAACCTACCTACCTGGCCAACAACTGTTGGAAATTGTTCTTAAATAGATTTTTCACGTGTTGACGCTGATACCTAGTTGTTGTAATCGCTGGCGCATCCAGTCTCGAGAGTAGTCAGTAGGTGTTGGTCACTAGGTCCATCCCGAAGAGGGTAGGTAAAGGCGGAAACCCCTGGGAGCGATTTCACATCGTTCCCCCAAAGAAATTTGTTTCGACGTAGATTTTATATTGAAAAAAAAAAAAAAAAACAATATCATTAATACAATCAAACTACCGCGTCGAGTGACATAACAATATTCGCGAGGATATTTGGACGCGTTATACTCGGAGACGTTATTGTTTTTAAATTATTTATTGAACAATTCGAAAACGTTTGCGGTCTATTTAATGTTACATAGAAATTCGAATGTGCACATCCGTTCAAGATTAATCGGGGACCTCGCGTAGACAGAAAGCTCACATTTACGCACATTTCAAACCTGTCTATAAATCACGGACCCTTTATTATTGATAGAACGGGCAATTTACCATTCCCGAAATTGGATACGCGCACTTATTTGAACACTCTGCCCGCGATGACGAACGGACATTTCTTTCGTTCGATCCCTTGAAATTTTCACCGTACCGTAATAAGTCTGCTGACTCCGGGCACGATATTACTCTTATTGATCAGCTCGGATGTCAAAACTGATAAACTATAGAACTAGGAATAGACGAATTACAACGTGGTTTCACTAGGTTAGATTACAGTATATTATTAACTCCCGTACATTTGTGTAGGTTAGGTTAGGTCTATACGGAAAACGAAAAAAAATGTTAAAGTTACATTCGGGGACAGATCACAATGAGGGTTTTTTTTATTTTTTTTATGTTCATTTAACGTATTTATGAAAGACGGAAGAATTAAAAATCAATTATTTTTTTTTTTATTTTTTTATATATATATAACTTGTTGTTTATTTACAAGTGCACGGCCGACGCCGGTGACGATGACGACGATAATCCAATCTGAAACGAGGTCGGACTGCGGACGGCATTAAGTCGTAAAGAGCCAGGAAACGACGGAAATAAAAACCTGTCATCGTCACAAAGACGATTCGTCCGACGGTAATCCATCGATCGGGTTAGGTATACCCGTTTGTTACTCTAAAAGCTTCTTTTACTTTTTTTTTTTTTTTTTTTTGCTTTAGGGAGATTTCTACCGGAAACGTCTGGACGTAGATAGGCAGGTATAAAGTGGAACACGCCAATTAAAATGAAATAACGTATATATATATATATATATGAAAAAATACGAGATACGATATACCGACGGGTTTTTCTATCCTTATTATTTTCCTGTACGCGCCTATATTATGCTAAACAATAATTTATTTTTTTTTTTTTTTCCCTCTCGCAACGACCGCTGTATTATTACCGCGGGTACGCAAATTCACTATTATATCTCGGACAATAAAATAATAATACATATTTCGTTACATAATTTATCGTTAGGGTTGTTACCGGGGCCTTCGCGGTTTAAAATTTTCGAAATGTTTCGGGTTTTTGTTTTTTATTATTTTTCTTCCCCTGTCCCGTCCGCCGGCGAGCCACACGCGTTATTGTTTTTTTTTTTTTCTTGTACGAAATAATAACGCGTTTGCCGGGGCTATAATACGAAATCGGTTGTAACGTACGTTTACTTAAATAAATAATATATAATAATAATAATAACAATATAAAAGTCGCGGTGTAATAATTTAATATACGGGGGCCAACGCGCGAACACATAGTGAAACTTAAACCTCCGCAGTTAATACAGAACAAAATAAAGTCATTATTAACACCGCCCGCTATTATTATTATTATTATTATTATTATAGACGTCGCTGTAGATTTTCAATCGAATTACAATAAATCAATAATAAACTCGAACGAAAACGGTTTATACTTTAACATTTTTTTTTTTTTTTTTTTTAATGTGGTATAAACACGTTTACGTAAACCAGACCACAAGAACCGTATTCGAGAAATAAATACCCATATAGTAAAACATATTTGTTCGCTATTAAGTTTGTCTAATATGTGTGTGTGTGTGATTTTTCTTTATCGGAAAACACTTTTGCAATTATTCCTCTGTTTATTTTTTTTTCAGCGAAATTTCCGTCCCGCGGTACTTTACAAAAGGAAAAAATCGCGACCCTCACTTTATATCGTTGCCGATTTACCTACATATGATTGGAATTTTTTTTTAATTTCAATATATAAACTAATTTACCTTGTTTCCTATACATTCTCGAATTCCCGTCACCTACAACAGTAACCTACTTGGTTACACTAATGTACACGAGAAACTTACGGGAACATATATGCCCGCAATCGTTGGATTGTCGGATTTTTATTAAATAAAGTCTTCATTTTTTTTTTTTTCTTATGTCTCTAAAATTGCCGTATACTCAACAGTGTAAATACTTTAGACATTTGATGTCCTTAAATATCTATACAGAAATTTAAAAACAGTATAAACTGTATAATAATTTTACGAAATTAAGACACAATATACCTTCGGCCGTTTCAAAAACGACAGAAATCACTGAATTTGCAAAAAAAAAAAAAAAAAGAAAAAAAATGACTTTTTACCGCATTTTAACGTTATGCGCACTACGGTAGACTACTGATTACAACTATATACATTTTGAATAGCAAAAGTCTTACAAACGAATGCCCGAATATGTGAAAATTTGTATTGTGATTCAAATTAACCCGGAGAAATTATTTTGTCGTTCGTGGTTTCGGTAAAAGTTCAAATATAACGAAACCGTTTCGGGTCTTCGTCGTATGGGACACGTAAAATGGTTATAATAATCGAACCGCGACACTAGAAA
This sequence comes from Tuberolachnus salignus, assembly GCA_956483605.1. NCBI lineage: Eukaryota > Metazoa > Arthropoda > Insecta > Hemiptera > Aphididae > Tuberolachnus > Tuberolachnus salignus. The sequence continues at coordinate 30,492,061 of OY101435.1, read as the reverse complement.
TTTTATTAACAACATATTCTCGGTTAACCTAACCCGCCGAATAATTCACTTGTAGTTGCCCGCGACACGTGCGTTACGGTTGTAATATTCAGCATTATGTAAAATGTACGTAATTCATATTGTTCCCGTTTGATTGCGCGAATCGCATTAGGATTTCGAGTAGGCGCACGTTTTTATAATCATTTGAACACTTTTCAATCATGCCGGTTTTTGCGAAGCCGAAATAGTTGGCATTACGATCCGGACTTTACGAGTATGAAATTTTCATCGGGTATATCAAACGTGAAATTTAACACGGCTTGTAAACAGTATTTCAACGGAATATTGAAAAATATATATTTTCCTTCCAAATACCTATTCGTTTATAGGTTTTGTAATGTGTTTTATAAAACACATGGACTAGGTGGTCCAACACTATACCGATTGACTGAATTCATATCATATTAATAAACACCAATCGTTCATTTCGACTTTATGTTTAACGAAAATATGAAATAATATCATACAATAACACGATCCTATCTTGATCATTTTTTTTTTTTTAAATACGGAATGAATGTACGCAATATTATGCAGTTAACAATATTGTAATCGATTAAATATATTTAAGCATTAATTTTCGAAACATTTCTTTAAAATTAAATATTGTAATAAATTAGAATTAACCATTTCTATGGCAATAGTAATGACTTAATTAAATTCCTGCCGTAGAACTATTATAGTTTTAAATCGAAAAAACTATTATTGTTCATTTTTTTTTTTTTTGGCAAAAAAAAATATATTGCAAAAAAATAAGTTTCGTGAAATTGTAGAACCCTAATTGTAATTGTGAATAAAACGTGTTTTTTTTTTTTTTTTTTAGGTACGCATATTGAAATCCTGACGTTTCGCAACAACGTGCAAAATGTAGGAACAAAGTAATTATTTGTTAGTTTCTCGTATCGATGTTATGATATTACAAAATAATTCGAAATAATTATATTAGTGTAACATATTTGGTTGATCATTCTGAACTTTTAGTGACAGCGGAAATGTTTATAAGTATACCCGACAAAATCCATTTCAATCTCGTCCGGCTAAACTAAAATGTTTATAAATCATCTACTGTTATACACTGTTATAATACTGTATTTAGGTATTATGTATCAACATTTTCTAAACAAAATTAGTTTATACGCGAAATGAAAAATGCTTGGGTAAAGTTTTCGAATATTTAAAAAAGAAATATAAAGTTTTCAGTGACAAAATAACAAATAGTAGAAAATTAAATTTATTAAATTTTGTAAATTATGTTATAGAACATTTAGTGTATAGTGGGTATCCGCGTCTGAAATTTCGGTGGTAAAACGTGAAAATTATTAAATGTATTAAAAAATAATAATAATAATTTACGAATTTGTGTGCTATACTATTGTTTTTTTTTTTTTTTTATGTAGAACAACGTTGAAAAAAAAATAACAACTGTAACAAATTGTAAGTAAATTTAATTTCGGTAACGTACGGTTTTTGTTGAAAATTGTTTACTATTATTGCACGCATATCGAATGTTAATCCTCGATCGGTCGGTTGTCTAAATGATAACCGTCCAATCGCGGTCGGTAATCAGTCGAAAATTAAGTTTAAAAAAAAAAAATCGACTAATCACCTCGGCTTACGTCGACGTAGAAACGGGAGTACATTTCGAAAACAAATTAGATTTGTCTAAAATGTAAGGCGTCAGCACATGATTCACACGTTACCAGATATTCCGGATATTGGAAGTTTAGACTGTAAGCATATAACGGGCGAGGCCGAGGGACTATGAGTTTAATTTCCATTTATAAATTACCATTGCCGTTCTTAAATATATCCACCGTCGGTCTAAACATCGAATAATTATTACAGTATTAACAACCCTAATGGGTCCCCGCAATATGCGTACGCCGACGGTTTTTTCGTAAAATATTATAACGAATAGAAATCAATACGGGTTTCTATGTTTTGAAAATCTAATGTGTACACCGGGTGATTATTTTCGAATATATACGAAGAAAAAAAATGAGAAAATTGTTTTTCGAAAAAACGACACACGCGAGCACGTTTAAATCGAAAATCCGTAATATATGAAAACCGAAATCGAAATCACATTCGAACCGCTGTCGATTATTAGTCGGACGGGTTTCGCTAAATCGCGTGGCGTTTTTTCAAACGTTTAAAAATCATTTTACATAAACACACCACCCCGCTCATGATAGCCGTGTTCTACGCGAAATAAAATTGTTCCTGAAAACCGATTCTCTGGGTTTTCGACGATCGTGACTGTAATTTTAAAAACGCCTGCCGTAAAAGTTACACGGATAAATCGAGAGGAAAACAAACCGTGTGAATAAAAGTATCAATATTTTACGCCAATATAGCCGTGTATTTGACAAAAAAATAAAAAAAATAATAATAATAAGAACGTATCTACGATATATTTCACACATTATTATACGCGTCACATACTAGCACGTAAACTCTGAAAAAAAAAAAAAAAACCTCTGGACAAATATTTGTGTTTTGAGTTAATCAGATTATTTGGCTTGGGTAAAACGCATACCGAGGCGACCGTATTTATCCGAAACAATCATAATGAAATAGGTACGGAAATCCAATAAATCACGCGAATTATAATATATTGATCGCATAAATCATTTTCGCAGAACGGCTAACGAATTTAAATATATAATTATAGGAAACGGCGTACCGGCGAGTATTTTTTAATGTTTTTTTTTTTTCCCCACCCGACTCTCACATGAAATTTACTGAAAATCGACTGGGCGCAGACGCGTAATTAAAATATTTTACCAATACATTCCCGTCAATGGTATTTTGCACAGCGTTCTATACGAGCTAGGCCGGGTAAAATAATAAAATATATTTTTACATGCTAACGGGTAACGGACCGAAGAAGAAAGAAAGAAAGAATGAAAAAAAAAAAGAACCGTTTTGCGTGTCATTGATAAATTATTTTATTGCGTGTGTGTGTGTGTGTGTTATAAGGAATTTTCGTTTGGCCCGTCTCGTGCATTTATGCGCCGTAATATTATAATACGGTATTTATCATACACGGGCGTGCACAACGATTTCGAAAATATTAGACGGGTACGTATTAATATATAACAGCGCGCGAGACCTATTGTCGGATTTACCCGGAGAACACACGTTGTTTTACCGGGGTTACACCGCACGATCGTGTGCAATATTGTTAATTTCGAACTTTGTACAAAACTCTGGCAAAAACGCGTTTACGTTGGCGATCCGCGATCGTATACCCGTCGCGATATAAACTCGGCATAACGGAGATAATGATACAATTCCGTAGTTAGTTTTTTTTCTCCTTCTTCTTCTTCTATTTTTCCATACAGACCCGCAGAGGTAAATAATATACTACAACAAATACATTCATACGTGCTCCGGCGTTAAATAGGTTTTCGTGTAAACAAAACGCATCGGAAAACGAGACGAGCGAATATCATCGATACGCTACTACTACGGGCGCTATTAAATTACACACTGTTTTAATGTGTAAAAAAAAAAAAAAAAAAAAAAAAGAATAATTTCAATAAAATGGTTGTCGAAGACTCTGGCGGATATATAGATCCGAGAAGAATATTATCCTTGGTACGACGGGAATATATTGCGCGCGTTTAAGTGTTTTTGAATAATTATTATACGGTACGGGGCGACGGATTTAACGCGTCGTGCCCCGGCGTGAGGAGTGGGGCCAGTGTAAAAATGCTGATTAATTAGTCGCCTAAGAGACCAAGTACCAGGAGACGGGCGAGGTGATGAAGAAAGGAAAAAAAAAAAAAAAAAAACTATGTCGTCACCCCCCCCCCCCCCCGGAGTCGCGGAGTGCGCACTAACTCGCCGGGGCCGACGAATTCCGCGCTCCGGCACGGGCGAGGACTGTGGTGATTGATTTCCCAGACAAAGTGTTTGGTTAATTAGTTCCGGGCGGGAAAACAGAGCGCGTTAGGATTTATAGGGCGAGAGCCGGTGGCGGTGGTGGAAAATCCCGGCGACACGAACCACCGGTCCGCCGCTCTCGTACCCATCGGCCCCGGGAGGGTCGTCGGGACTTTTAACTTCGGCGGGACACTCGGGAGCGTTTAGGCCGTTTCGCGTGTTCGTATCCGACCCGTTCAGAGCTCCGCGGATTCGGTTCCGGGCAAATTAACTATAACGCACGCTCAATTCAACGCGTTTGAAAGATTCATTTGGAATGGGTACTAAAAAAATATTTGACAAATATTGCCACCCCGGTATTAAAATAACACGACTAAGACCGATTTTGAAATATTTTTTTTTTTAATGTCCATCATTTATATAACCCACCACAACCCGGCCAGACAAATTTCACGTCTGTAATATTATCGTTATTTAAAAGCGATTTACAAATCACGTTATTTCATTAGGAATAAGTGATAGTTTTAGCGAACTCGACTGAAATATTTTACAAGTGAACCGATTTATATACCGGTATATTAACAAGACACTTTTGCTGGTATTCGTGTTTCGGCGGTCGAGTAAAACGCGAACGATAATCCGCCGGTGAAAAAATATTATATTTGTGGGCTTTCTCGTTTATTTAACGGTCCGTTACTTTACTGTAATACAAATCTCCGATTTTGCATCGAAAAGGTCGTAATTTCAATAACTCTGTGTCGGGTGAAAGGTTCTCGCGAGCAATGGCTTCACCAATAGTTTGTAAAATTCTTAAACGAAATCCCTCATTATGAATATCCCTCCGTTACACACGCGGATCGAGTACAAATTATAAAATTGTCCAGTCGTCCGCATTCATTATTACTTGGATTTAAGAACATATTAACACCGAAAAATATTATTAATAATAAATTTGTTTAATGGGCGCAGATCGAACGCAAACCTCGTACTACGGACAAAATCAAAGACATTTTGGATCGGTCGTTTTTTGTGTTTGCTATTCGCAGTGATTCGTCTACACGTTTTTGATTAGAAACTATTCACCATCGCCATGATGGCACCGTATTCGGTATAATTTTGGTTTTTATTATTATTATTATTGTGCCGATTGACGGATTCAAGGGTTTAATATCAAATGTAGAGATCGGCGGCAGGTTGGAATAATAAAAAAATAAAAATAATACTTCCCTCCGGCAGGAGGAAAGTGACAAAAATGCCCAATTTGTCCTAACCTAACGGCAACCGGGTGCGGTGGACGTAAGTCGTCTTATCATTTGCCGGGAACAACGCTACGGGCCAGCAATGACTTTCGAATAAATCCAAAAAAAAAAAAAAAAATAAAAATGAAAATAATGGTCTGACTATACATTGAAATTATCAGCGTTGTGACTAACTGTTCCACGGTGAAAATAACGAGGTCGAGACACCGGTAAACGGGAGTTATAGACGAATTACAAACCGTTTGCACAATAATTCAATAGGAGCGTCTACGTTCGGCAAGACCGACACCGGAAAGCGTTCAGGTTCGACTCATAGAAACCACCGTATCGGTATAAGATTTTAAACAATTATTCTTCATGCTTCCGCGTCTTCAAATAAACGAACGAATACCGTCTTCCTAGTATTTATATTGCGGTGAACTTTTAAAGTGTTGTTCATTTGCACAAGTTCGTTAAATTAATAATTATACGCCGAGACATTCGTTTGTATATACGTGTATATAATTATAAATTGTTAGTAGTTTACGACAAAGAAACCGCGGCGGTTCCGTAGGTACGTAGTGTAACGTTTTGTAAACTTTGAAAATAATAAATTATTAATATTACCGACGAAACGATTTTCGCGGGCCGGAATCGCTCGCTCCATTCCAGAATTCCTCCTTGTCCATTCCGATCTGTTCGTATCCGTTCGGTGTATTATTACTTCAAAAATTACGTTTTGGTTTTTTTCCGCGGGATAACTATACTCGGTCCGCATTTCCAAAGTAGAGTTATCAAAACTTCACAGCATATTACGAATATCTTTATCGGTGTCGAAGCGGGCCCTTTTTTTTTTTTTTTTTTTTTTGAATAGCATTACTCAACGATTTTTTATTAGTTAATTAAAATACATAAAAAAAAAAAAAACCGAAAGCGTTCAAACGGATAACTTTTATTGTTCGTATACATTTTATATTATATCACGATTACCCAAAATATAAAAAAATGGGATAACGGCACGGACTACTTGTACAGTTATTCGATTGTGAATTTGTATATTTTTTGAATTGATAAGCTAGCATTTTTTTATGGAACATTTCGTCAATATTGCCTAAAATAAACCCCTTAAATACGGGTTGTCCTCATAACATTATCAAATACAAATAATATTATCCAAGCATGTATAGAATCGTAGTGCTTTTTATCGAAATCCGTCTATAAATACATTTATTATATTTCATTTCTCTTATTTATATTTGTAAGTTTCCAGCGTTTTACAGATCACCAACATCAGAAATTAGTTTCTTGTAGTAAACTTTGTCCAGTCCGTAATTTGAGGTAATTTTATAATTATTTATTTTTGTAGTTTTTTTATTAATGAGAAAAACACGTGAAAAATACATTTTAAACGACATTCAAATAAAAATTTGTTTTATAAATATTAATTGTTTTAACATATAAAACGTTTATTTTTAGTCAAATTAAATTTTAACAAATTATTAATTTTTTTTTTAATTCGCGGAAGAACGTATCTAAAATCTTGCGAAACGCTTTAAAAAAAGAAAAAAGAAAACATGAAAAATATACTACTAAAATACATATATTTCTTTAAAAAAAAAAGTTAAAAACGCCTTCGGAACACTTTTGAGTTATTTAAATGGGTACTGTATTGTATAATTTTCGGGGCTTGGAAGTTGTACTACTAAAAAAGTTAATTTTTATCGTTTTAAAATGCACATAGAAACACCGAAATCAACGCTCTGAATAACACACAAGATTCTCTTTCTCTATTCCTCGCAAAGGACATAGGACTTTTGATCACGTGGAGCCGCATTCTAAATTAAAAACATTTACTGTAATCCGGAATATTTTGGTAGATTGTCTAGTCTACATATGTATCGACCGGACTGAGACATTGCTTCCCTTCATTTCGAGAGCCTAAACTAAATGTACCTTGATCTCTACTTTTGTATGTATATTTGGTGGAAGAGGATTACCGATTTAGCATAGTGTTTAGCATTTGGTTACCATGGAAACCCAACTCGCCGGTATATTTTATATAGTTATTTATGATATTTGGTTTCCATTGTAAATCTACAAATGTTTTTCATTCTATGTTGAAAGTTTCATCTTATTATATACTATCCAAGTTTCCGATTTTTTCGGTGGATTTTCCAATAGTTTTCTTTTATACAAACCATATCCAGACAATTACGAAAACGACAAAAAAAAAAAATAATATGCCAAATCGGTCGAGCCGTTCTCAAGTGTTGATCTTACATACATACGGTAATTTATTCGTACGTATATATTTATTAGCTACAGTTTATTATTACACGCACTTGATGAGGAATAGCTTCTCATTTTTATTTCCAGCGTTTTTCCGGAAAAATCGTTGTGCTCTAAGATTAACTTAGACTACAGAGAATAGGTATTCAGGGAAAGATTATGCTCGCCGCGAATCGAGTCGTCGTCGTATTAAACGATACGATTCGGTCTGTCTCGGTCAATCTATACCTAATATATTTATATATACAGGTCGGGAAAATATCACATTGCGGGATTTCAGTAACTTGTTCAATGTCGTCTGTGAAAGGCCCAATTCCTGCGCTGCTAATCTCGGGTTCGTCTTTTCGGGATGCTCGTCATATTCGGCTAGGGTACATTTTTTTCAAATTTAAATTCAAAGTCCACACAACTTGACAGCCTAATTATTCATGTGTGGGAACAGCTCGTTGAACAACAGTCGAAAATAAAATGCGATTAACGTATCGGCGTTTACGAATACACGCAAACGGTTTCAAACATAATCATCGATTATTAGGCGTGTTACATTAAATTCCATTAGATTAGGTGCGCGAACAACGAATAAACCGTCGGTGTTTTCCTCCTGTTGTGTATTTTTGTATAATTTCTATTTCCGACATGACTATTTCTGATCACTATAACCGAAAACCTGAACACGATAAGTGACGCAGAATACACTGACAACGGCTGTACGTTCCGTTCCTGGCGTTTTTGATCGCCATAAGCTGCTGATTCTTATAACCAGTGAACACTATAAGCGGCGACCACCATTGTATAATTCTATATACAGTATTAAGTTTTGCTATTTCGGAATTAAAAAAGAAAAAATGATTACCGTGACACGTATAAAAAGTATAACAAAATTAACATTCCATTTTATATACCCGCCTATATGCGACCTATATATGTGTGTTTCGTATTCTTCGGTATATAAATTCAAAATTTAATATTTTTTTTTTTTCGTTTGATTAATTTTTATTTTTTTTTTATTGTTGTCGGTTGTACCGCACAATGAAGTACACCCGTATATTTTTCCATAAGATTTTTGGAAAAAGCCGATTAAAACGAAGACGAGACACGTGTGGTATTTTTACACGGCCGCGGATTGTAAAATTCAAAATCAGCTGTCGCGGGCACGGGTTTTTTTACATTTAAATTCGTGTTTGTTATTCAAATTTACCAACTATATATATAATATTATACGAGAAGAAGAAAAAGAAAAAAAAAACAATTTTCGAAAACTGATGATCCTGCGGTATGTTCCTGACAGCCTATCGTCAACCTATAATGCCAATTTCTAGATAATAGGTTAAGTAATGCATTTTTATAGGTCACGATGTCTGGATGCGCGCATCAAATATTCCCCCATACGGTTTTATCTCGTAGGTTTTCTTTAATTTTTTATTATTTTTTTTTTTTTTGTTCTGTTTTGTTTAATAACGTTGCGGTTAATTAATTGTTCATAACCTCGACTACACTAACGTCACTAATTTATTACATCGTGGTTTTCGTTTAATTCGTGTATAATTGTTGTTAAATTGATGGAAATTGGTGGCATATGTTATATAATATGCCATTGTGACAATAATACGACATTTCAGTAAAGTTTAACGGGAGTAGCATAATATTATATAATCGTCATTATAAAAAAAATATTGTTGTCGGCGAATTTTTAATCCCGACGTCAAAACTGCAACTGGTTCACATCTAGTAATAAGATACGGCAACTGACTTATAATTCTATTCGACATACAATCTCTATACTTACCGATAAATTGTTTGAATATACCCGAATAAAATCGTAATTTTTTAACAGGCACGGGCAGTGTGTATTTGTAATGAATATTTACCTTTTTTATTATTATTATTATTATTATTATTATTTACATTACAAAGTATTTGTATACCTATACGTTTTTATTTTTTATTTTTATTCCATCATTATGACAGAGTATACATTTTTTTTTTTTATACCATAACGGATTTCCTATATTTTCTCTGTGTAATAAAAATTAATGTCGCGTTTTTTTTTTCCCGCGGTTATCTTGGAAACTACTCGACCGATCATCATAAAACTTGCTTTAATGGATTCAACGGGATCCGCAGAGTGTCACGGGCTACTTTAAATCCATCGATATTCTCGCCAGCACCCCTGAAATGGATTTTTTTTTATATTTATGAGGGTTTTCTTTGTGATTGTGATGAAAAAATAACAACAGTTTTTATTATACGTATTTGAATAAGTCGTCATCACGGGACAAAAAAAAAAATGTTCTCCTTTTGAAATTAATTATTTTGAGTTGAAAATGTAAAAAAAGTGTCGAAAATGTCGTAATTTAGCGGCGATTTTTTTGTTTTTTTTTTAACGATTTCCAAAATGTCGTAGTATACGGGTTTGTATGGAGGGATCGATCCCCGGAACTGAGTATCGGATTCCGAAAGATAGTTTTGCTTACATTAGCCCAGAGGCACGCTATAGGCTATATAAATTATATACGCGGCGTGTGTTTTAGCCGAGCTATCGCGGTTTCTGTCTGTCGCGGAGTCGACGGTTTTAATGAATAAATCGAACTACGAAGATACACATCGGTGTACCGTGACAGTTGTGTACGTACTGTAAAACGGTACGGTTCGCTACCCGGACAATAAAAATACGAGATCCTCTAAACCGGCGACGATACTATTGTAAACGTTATGACGGAAATAAATACATAAGAACGTAGTAAATCATAGCGATACGTTCATCGGTCCGCGAATTTCGTCACGGTGTCAAGGTCGTGCGGAAAATCGTTCGCCGTGACAATCCAATTGTCGTATATATGTGTATGCGTGTTGTACTACGGGACTAGAGAGAGACCAAGACTAGAGTGAGAAGAGAGAGTGAATAATAATAAGTGCGAGATTGGGCTAAAAGTTCATCTTCGGGCCGATCAAACGCACGCAGTGTTTATGATAATTAGATTTCGAGCACTTTGTTATATACGGCGGTGGCGGCGCGGCAACAAAATGTTCGCCTCTTTACGACCGCGGGCCGCCCGCCCCGCGCCAAGGTATTTCTATACGCCGTTTTGCGTAAATAAAGGAGTCGATCGGATTCGAATTCCCCGGCTCTCAAAGCTCATAATATTCGTTCGCTCGGCCGTGTATACATAAAGTTACTATGTATATATATATATATAATAGTATCTATATTATAGTCAAACACGATAGTAATACCATGACGGGGTGTACGCCAAAAGTTATTAGTTCAAGAATACTCCGAGTACTGCCGGTATACGCTCTGTAAATTATTACATTATTCGTATACGTGTATAAATACCGTATAAATAGATAGATATTGTAACCGTGTGCGCCGCGGGTTCCAATATAGCAATCGCGACGTATCGATTCTCGAGCGGGTCGATGAAGAGCAAAAATCGCGGGGGCCGAGGGGGTAGGAAAACTGTGATAAAAGTGCCGAATAACAAAAAGTAATCGAAAACAAAAAAAAGAAAAATTGTGTTCGTTTCAGAGGCACCGGACACTAAAATATCCCAGCTCATATTATAGCCCGTACCTCCTATTTCGCTCCATTCTATCCGTTAAAATTGTATGTTTCCATTACGTGCCCGTAAATTCTGGACTTTTCGCTAAATGCGCGTCGTCGACTATTACGATCAGAATCGATTTTTTTTTTTTTTTTTTTTTTATTTCCCTCGGTTCAAACACAGTCAACGACACAATAACGCAATATAACAGTTGCCCGGTTTGATTTCGGTTATAGTTAATTTGCCTAGTGTGTGTAATAGTCGAACTCGACATATCCGTTATATATTTTAGAAACGTATATCAGAACGGACATGTTTTTCGTGTGCTCCCCCCCCCCTTACTCACCACCGCATAAAAAAAAAAAAAAAAATTTACGTCTTCGCTGGTATTTTCGAGTAAGTCTGGCGAAGATAAATAAACAATAATGTGACCGTAAGCGTTTCGAAACAAACAAGAGCGTACTAAGTCCTGATCAATTTTACCGGACCACTTTATATGATTAGGTTCGGCTGTGCTATCGGTTATCGAGCCACGGCCATAATAAATCATACCGATAAATCTCGGGAGACTACAGTAGGTACTCTATGGCGGAATGGGGCGGCACGCCCAGCTTAACGCGGTAATAATATTTTTATAATTGTCGCGCGTGGTTTCTAGAGCACAGTTCGAAATCCATCCATACTAAACAGTACTATGTACCCGTATTTTTTTCTTCTTTTTTTTTCTTCATTTACAACCTGCCCGCCCGTTATCGCCTTCCGCGGATATGTTACGTTAACGCGGTACCGTGACCGTGAAAATGTATTTTATCTATTTTTTTCTCGTCACTACCTCCTACCGCCCGCCGATGGTTATAAATAACAGTGAAATTAAAAAAAAAAAACACGACTGAGGCCTGCTGCGGAGTGCAGCTGGATGATATCGTACAATCGGCGATCGAAAAAGGTCGAAAAAAAAAGAAAAAAAATAATAAAAAAACTGAAAACAATAAAACCACATAATCCTCTCCACTATTGTTTGGGTTTTATGGTTTTGGCTTCTTTTTTTTCGCTTTTTTTTTTTTTTTTTTTTTTTTCGTATTCTAACGCACGTCCTATTATAATTGCCCGAGTCTATGCAAGAGCACCATTGTACAAACTATACCACCTAACCATAGTCGGTCAAAACGCTCGATTTTATATTTTTTTAGATTCTGCGCATATATAGCGAGGAATAACCAACCAACGTATTGGTTTTTACTATGATTTCATATGTGTATTTTTGTCTTTAGTCTGCAAATTACATTTCTACCAGAAATCTTACACTGATCATCAACTCCAGAGGTAAGATTTCAAATACTAATTTTATCTGGTTGATGCATCGAGGAGTTCATATTTTGATTTGTGTTGTAGTTTTCATGGTAATGGGGGAAAAGGAGAAAAATTACAGCAATAATGATATCATTATTTCCGAATTATTAATTTTATTTTAATTGATATAAAAATATTCGTAAAGACCTGACGATTTCGTTGGATATAAATATTAGCTGTGTTTAGACGCGGAAAAACATTCTGACGATTGTCGAATGTTTTATATAAGCATATGAAAATGTCGCGCTTGTTTAGTTTTCATTTGGATTATGTCGATATATTTGTATTGGCCCAGCAAAAGTTCTTGAATATTTTACACGGGGCTCACCATTAATTATACTCGATGAAATGAAATAAAAAAATAAATCGTTGAACGTAAATGCAGTAATTTGTCGGTTATTCCCTAGCGATTCAAGTGTACATTTTGATAAATATTATAAAAATTACAGTGTTTCTAAATACGATTAACCGACCATCGCCCATAATCGTTTGTCGTCAGCAACGATTTATCGTTTAAATTGAATTCTACTATATACTACCGTAAAATTTTCCACCTACAACAATGGCCCACACATGGTACGATAAATGTATTATTTTTTTTTTTTTTCGTCCGCGTACGTCTAGTGTTCATAAACGTTTTCGTGAGCGCGGTGTATTTTTTTCTCCCGTCCTTTCGAGTCTACAACAAATATAACGATTATAATTTACCAACCCGACGACGCCTCCGTGACAAAAACTGTGACAATTTTACCGGAAATATTATTGTTATTGCGCACGAAGGTAGAAAAAAAGTCAAGAAATAAATTTTAAAACCCGAGCTCGTACGTTTTCCACAAACATCCTTACACACACACTTCGAACGGCATACAAATATTGCGCACTGTATACAGTTGACACTATGAAAGTGTACGTCGTAAAACAATAGAACTTACACGTACATTCACGATGTGTATATACCGGGAGGAACGATTATAATAATATTTTTGAAATAGCTTTACATAGATTGCTGTTCGATTAATCGATTATTTTCAAAATTTTAGAACAATCGATTAATCGGAAATTAATTTTCTATAATTAGATACAGAATCACATCGTTATACTGCACAGGTAATCCGAATTATCCAATTTTCGATACGGAATGCTGTTACTGATGTCATTGGCCATTGGCACAATACGACTTGTTCCGAAAGAACAAAATATTCAATTAAGTTAAAGAAATGAAATGTTCTTTTTTAAAAAATTTATGTTATATTGAAAATGACCTATGTTTTAATAACATTTTTTTAATAATAATTTCACTTCGTAACATAATAAATGCAATAATCGGATTATATAACATTGATTATCCTGTGGCAATGTAAAAATTGGAAAAAAAAAACAATTGACGAAAAAACGATTCGCGATTAATCGATTGACCGATATTTTCGATGAATTATTCATGTGAAATATGGATCGTAAAAAAAAAAAAAAAAAAATAATCGAACAGACTAAAATCCGCAGATAAAATAGATATCATCGTTATTTATGAGTCGACTTATAATTTGAAAATCCGATTGACAAAGTAAACGTCATATTCATTCGTGTGTTTCCGGTTCGTGTGACTATGGTGGTTTTTTTTTTTTTTACACATATCCCTTGTTAGTTTATTTCCCGCATCGACAGATCAAAGGTCGATAATTTATTTATTTATTGTTTTTTTTTTTTTTTTTTTAAGTCATTTTCAGCTTCACGACTATATTTATGAAATTTGTTCTTCTGCCGTTAAAGGTGCAGTTAAAAAAGGCGTTTTTTTTCTTCTTCTTCTTCTTCTTCTCGATGTTACGCCGGATAACATAAATTGAATTTCACATAAAAACGTATTTTTATTATTATGTATACACGAAGGTGGAGAGTAAGTATACAATATTTATTCTTGTTATTAGTCACACTGAAAAAAAAAAAAAAAGAAAAAAAAACAGCATACATTATTATAGTCTTGGGAGATAAACGAATAATGTTTATATTATATTTTTATTAAAACGTTAAATTTACGGCAGAGTGCGAAATAAAAAATAAAAATACCGATAATATAGCTGTAAACAATATATCGAGTAACTACGGTTTTTATTTTTATATAATATATTTTTTTTTGTTTGATGTTACAAGTGAATTTACATTGTACAGTCATAATATTATATTAAGTTCGCGTGATGTGTAGGTGTTATAAACTTAACCGAATGATTGAAAAACTCGGGGCGGGGGGGGGGGCGGAGGGGGGAGAGAGGAATTATTGTTGTTGACAGGGCATCATCGGTATAAAGTAAATTCGCGATTACACCGCGGAAAATGGTGAGACGGAGTAGGTATACTCGCCCGTACGTCAATATATTTGCAGATAACAATATTCGTAATTTTATTTCAAACGCTTTTATGATACGGTGAAATGTTAGACGAGAGAATATCGAGTCCGACATTCGTACGACAATCGCCGGTATAGAGTTGAAAACAAAATACGCGTAAAAACCAATAGAGGTAATAAACTGTAAACGGAACGAATCCGTTGTAAATCCAGTAGGTCGGGCATTGCCGGATTACCAAAAAAAAAAAAAAAAAAACAACGGTCTGTGTTAATTAGCGGGTTTGAGTTTTCCCGTTTCGCAGCGAAATATTTCGGATCATATTTCAACCGTATTAAATGTACGGCTTTTAAAGATACCGTTTACGGTATACGGTACCGCGACAACTGGCCGCGTCCGTCTTCCCTCCTTATCCCCTCGGCTGACAATTCGTCGTCCGACAATCTTAAATCTCCCCGCGCTCCGTCCAAACCACCTTCGTCCAGGACTTCCTCGTCGGTGCCCGGTATCTCCGGTATCAACCACAACGTTATTTGTCCAAAGTAATCCTACCGACACAATGTCACGTCCGGTCCGACGGTGTTTTTTTTTTTTTTTTTTTTTTTAAGACGCCGAGTGTCCTCCAATTTCTCGTCTGTTCTTATCTAACCACTCCCTCCCCCTCGATCCCCTTTGTCATTTTTCTTCGGGCCGAGGTTTATTCTTAATAATATTTCCGGTTCTCGCCGGAACACCAACCCTATTACCGTCCGTCTCCGTCTTATTCCGTGCTTGTTTCGTCGCCACTGACTAAACGTGTACCATACGGCGTTTATTTTTACTCAAAGCGTGACGTCAACCCGGAGTAGAGTATTGATCGCCTTAGTAGTATCTCTTAGTACCTATCATAAACGTACACTTAATGCCAAACTAGCGCAGAGAGACTTTATGACGTTCGGAAAATTCTTTTCCAACTCGAATTCGTATAAGTACATTAAATAAAATACCGTACCCTAAACGGCATTGGCAGCGGTGCTTAATGGAATCTCTTCTGGACATTTCTCCGACGGTCAAAAATTATACTCGTGATGTTATCGTTGTATTATATTTTAAAAGTTTAGAGCGGAGCGAATAAAATAATCATTCCGTGGAGGAAGGAGTGCGCGATGCGTTTTTAGTTTTTATAACAATAATAATAAATTGTTGCTATTGTATTCGTTCGCGCGTAAATTTTAATTGTTTTCAAGTATATATAAAACCGACAACTTTATAAAAGAGAAATTATTGTTGTTATATACCACGCGTGTCATATTTTACATTCATTAATCGTTATAGTTATGGTGGGCGGGGGTAGGGGGGTTGTGAAAAAAGAAGAAAAAAAAACAACAACAATAATCTGCAATTGTATCGGACACTATGATTAATCGAAAGATTCCGTGCGACGTGATAATAATATCCTAGCTATAGAAATTTGAATATATTATTATTATTATTATTATTATTATATATAAAGTTGACAAGAGAGGAGTCATTTTCTCGTGGCGGCGGCGGCGGCGGCGGCATCGGTGTCAATTGAACTGCACGTTTCATTGAATTCGGGGGTGGTTTTTTTTTTTTTTTTTTTTTTTTAGGTTAGGTTTTTTACATCCGACCATCGTCGGTGGCGGCGGTTATTATTTATCGGTTTCTAATATACGCGTATACACAGACACAAGAGTAATATATATATATAATATTTATACGGAAATACCGGAGGAAACTGCACATTTATTGAATAATTCGAATAATATAATATACGCGAACGCGTTTCCGCATGACGTGGTCTCACCGAGGCGACGACGACGACGGTGCGTCACGTAGTTTCCCGTATACTAGCAATGAAATTGCAATTTTTCCCTCGCCCGTTATTCATCCCGTCCGATCGTCTAAAATTCCCGGGGTTTCTCCGGCGTATTAAATTTCAACGGGAAGGGAAAATAACAATAAAAATAAAAAAAAAGAAGAAAGGAAAACCGGGACAGCGACACGCCGTTGCACAACAACAAGTCTCGTGGAACCGCCCGTACCACCCGTATCAATATATGTATACATTCCCAGACGGAAAAAAAATTGTATACTGTAATATAATAATTTTGTCGACGGAGCGATTGTTCGAGTATTGGTTCCAAACGATCCCGTAGGACGATTTAAGGCGCGAGGCAAGTGTCGTCAAGTAACAATGACAATATGTTTTGCTCCGTATAAAACACACCGTCCTCTTCCACTCAAGTCAGCCTTTTCACTTTTTTTAAGATAATAAAAACACAACAATTGTTTCGTACTGCTCCCAAAAACATTTCAACGACATCGACGGGGTTTCCATTTTATTAAAGCGCGCGGCGCGTATTAACCTAACAGTTAACAATTAAACGTAAAACACGACGATTTTATTTATTTATTTTTTGTTTTTTTATTATTGTTATTATTATTATTATTAGGGGGGGGGCTTCTGTGACAGATGACGAATTTAAAGAATTTGGAATTGGAATTGCATTCGATGATGTAATTAAAATAATATTTTTAACAAATTCTCTTGTTGTTTTCGTATTAAATAATATTTATAAAGTTTGTCTTTTACGACATACTTCTCCGCCGAGCCTGTATATACCTACTTATGAAAAAAAAAAAAAGGCGTTCCCAGGATTAAGGAAAACTGGTTTAGTCAAGAACACCGAGAAAGATAAAAATAGACGATCGTTCAAAGTAAAAAAAAAAAAAAAAAAAAAACGTAGGATCTACTTGGTCACTTGAAAAATATGACTAGTGCTAAGTAATAGTATGTAAGTTATGTTCGCAAGTATATGTTTTTTTTTTTTTTTTTAATAAGCCCCTGCCATAACAAATTCACAGTTCCGCGTATATTTTAATATATAATATGTAAAGGAAATTACGAAAAGATGTCAGAGACGTGGCGTGCGCCTAGCCGAACATACTCGGAAAGATCCGGAAAGAAAAACAAAAAAAAAAAAAATTTCGCTACCGTCGTCGGCCATGCCTCGGCGGGCTTTTCGGAAAGTTTTCTGATTGATGATGTTCCCGACGTCGACGCCCAGGTGAGAGGTTTTCATTTCTTTTCTTTTTTTTTTTCTTCTTCCTCTTTTCTTTTATTTTTTTTTTTTTTTGTCGCGCGGGCAGCGGCGCCCGTCCGCCCGTCCGTGCGTTCCGAGTTTCCCGGCCCCGGGACGGTGCCGCGTTCGCGAATAACCACCGCGACGTATTATCGGCGTATTCCGCGGCTAATAATAATCTTCGGAATTCGCGGCCGGCCAGACGGGTATTATATATTATTATTATTATATATTATTATTATTATATATTGTTATATATTATTATTATTATGTATTGTGCATAGGGTTTTGACGGCGGCGGGCGTCGGCAGGTGCGCGCCAACGGGGCGAGATACGAAAGCGCGGATAAAAAAAGTTGGCCGTGGCGGCGGTCGAAGCGTCGCGAAAACTTTGCCGGTAGAACGGCGGCGGGACGAGCGGAAGAAAAAATAATAATAATAATATAAATTACGCTGGCGAAAGAAAATAATACCGTCGACGATTATTCGAACAAAAAAATTTCCGCTGCCTTCAGTATAACTCGGCGCGCATCTCGGAGTTAGGCCCTATACGAGTTAGGCCCTTGTCCCACTAGGGCGACGCGACCCGTACGCGATTATAAATAAATAGTTGCCAAGTACGATCTGATGTCGTGAGTTCTGCACACTATAGGCGATTACCTAGTTAGTAGCTATCGCGTCGTCTTCTGAAGACGACGAGTTTTGTATTGCGTCATACCGTATTGGTATCGACACCGTAAAATTAAAAAAAAAAAAAAAAAAAGGAAATATCGGATACATCCATACATACAAAATAATATTAATTGTCGAATATTATTTGTTGCCGCTAATCAAATCAGTGTTAGGTTTTACATATGGTAAATGGGAATTGCAAATGTTCATTTAAATAGTACGGCCTGTTTGATTTTCAAACAGACCCACTAGGTGCTGATTTATTAGTTCTGACAAAGACGGTTCTTAGGTGTTTCCATTTTTCTTTACAAAATGCAACTAAAATATAAAATAATAAAACTTATTAATTATTTACTTTTACACTCAAAGACGAAATGTATAAACTAAATATTAATCAAAACTTTTTTTTTTACATTAGGTACCTGGCAACAGGATCTACTTATTCCAGCCTAGCATGTTAGTCTTGTTTTGTTTTTGCCGTATTGTCAGTGATATTCGCCAAATAATAATACAGTTAATTATGTTTTTGTCACGTGGTCGACTAGGCAACTTTTATCAGGCGACCGACAGCACCCATCGCTCACGATTAGTCGCTTTCGTGTCGCGTCGCAATCACGTCGCATCGCGTAAGGCGGGAGGTCTCCGATATATTAACCCGCGTTTTATACAACAAACGATTATCGCGCGATATTTATTTGTAATCGCGTCGCCCTAGCGGGGACAAGGGGCCTTAGATATACACAAAAACACACGGGCGCGCGCATATTTATTCCCCGGAGCTACGGGGACGGACGCGAAATCAGTGGGCGGCACATAATTCTCCGCCGGCGCAACAATTTCACATCCGTCCCGCACCGTTTGGCCGGACCGGACACGCGCAACGTCGTGTTTACCGCCCCGATCGCCGCTGCAAAACGGTTGACGGTTCCGGATCGCCGCGGCCGTGGCCTTTTACGTACGGCAACGCGTCCGAACCCGCCGACCGCCGAAATATCACTCCGGGCTCCCCGCCCGGGCCCGGTTGTCGTGCGGGCCGTCGGAGTTTCCGATTAAGAACGCCCGCGCGTTATTGTGTGACTCGACGGGCCCCGGGCGACGGGCCAAATGAATTATTAACCGGCACGTTCGGGAGGGTATTGTAACGCGCGCGCCGGGCCGCCGGGCCGCGCAATTTATGGACCCCCCCCCCCCGGTCGCGCGTTGTCGCGGACCAAAAAACAGACTTTTCGAATAAAAACTATAAACGTACGGGTACCCGCGACTGCGAAACTTCGCGCTTGTTACTCTGCCTACCTGAAGCCTATCCGATATAAATAAGTAAAAAATATTCTCGAAGTTTTACATGGAAAATTTTCTTCGAAATCCCCGGGGTAATATTGAAAACTTTACAGAGTCTGCAAAATAAAAGAAAACTATATAATATACACGCCAATATAATATGTTTAACTGGTTTTTTTTTTTTTTTTTTTTTACAACAATCTCTCAACCACCTCTTTTTGAAATTAATTATCATTACATAATTGTTGGACGTGTTTTCATATAAATACAATTTTCAGTAGCGCACTCACATATTTTTCAACGAGGGATGGAGACTTTTTGGGTGAATACGAAGCGTTTGTCGTGAGCAGAACCGGATTAATAGGTGGGCTAAGAGGGATTCAGTGCAGGGTTTCCGAATGCGGGCTCGCTGTAAAATGTACATATTCCGGACGGTCGGCAAAAAGAGGTTATGTTCATAAACAATCAACATGGGTTATGGTATAATTTGGTTAAATCATAATCTCTATTTTGGGTCTAATGACCGGGGTGGATATGTGTTAAAAACGTGGAAGACCAACGATACGTTTGTAGAAAACGCTACGAACAAACGGTGTTATGGGTTCAAGTTTACATTACCCGTATTTGTACACCGTACGGATGGTGTAAACGGGGTCGAGTCAAAATGTCTTATTGTAAAATTGATAATAATTTCATTCGGTATCTAATGAAATACGGTTTATCCGGACGTATTTAAACGTAGGCTTTACTGTGCTGAAGAGTCGATGTTTTTAACGTAACCCCCTGTTTTTCCGAGCACCCGAGATATTCGTCGGCATAAACTAATACAGAAAATGTCGTTTGTTCAATGAAACGGGGGTGACCACAAAATACGAGCCCCGAGCTTACGTAAATTCCTAAATCGGGCCCCGTTTTGCATGATACCTTTAAATTTATCGCGTAGTGCAAAACGTGCGACGATTATTTATTCTGTTGTATTTGTACAAGGCCGACGGGAGTGGGGTGTATTAAGCTCCCAATTTACCTCCCTAGGTAGACCACTATTTATGTTTAAATAATTTTTTTTCTGTGTTCCGCTACGAAATAATATTTTGTAAGGCGATAAATTCGGAATATACGAAAGGAATAATGTTTAGGGGGACAAGAGCCAAAAAATAAGCACAGAAATCGACCGAATATACGCGCGGGTTGTTTAAGATTTTCCGATACCGCGGTTTTTTGTTGTTTTTTATTTTTTATTTTTTTTTCAACGGTTATCGTAAAAGATTCGAAATCGAATTAACAATAATATACGAGTCGACGAATCAAACGCACCCTGAAATTGTCCCTCAACGCATCCCGGCCAGTCGGACTGTAAAGATAATATTATAATAAAATATACTGCTATCCGTTTCACAAATCCAGTTTACGTTGTTCTTGGTATTGTTTTTTTTTTTTTTTTTTTATTATTTCATTTGCATATTATCATTTTTATCACAATATACAATCTAAATAAATAAAAAAAAAAAAAAAAAAAAGAAAGAAAAAATAACCATTTTCTCGTCGTTCGTTTCGGTCCGTCGTGTGTTGTGCGTATGTATTGAGCAGACCTACTTCATACTTAATACGTACGCATAATGCACAGTATTATTATACGACGACACATTATATAAATACTGTTATATTATACTACATATTTTTTATACTTTTTTTTATTTATATATATATAAAGGGCGTGCGAGTTCAATAATATTTAAAATGCGCATACTTGTATTACGTAGTAACGTCGTCGTTGATAAAAATATTATTTATACGAATAGGTTGGAAAAACGAAATAAAAAATAATCGCAAATTTACCCGGCTATAAAATATATTGTTGTCGTGTTTATCCGGTGGGGAGATAAAAAAAAAAAAAAAAAAAAAATTAAACTATTAGGTCTAACGAACGATGAGAATGTCAGGTAAAACGGAATCTTCTTTCTCGAACACAGACCGCATTATGCGCACACGTGGGTTACGTATTTAAGTCCGTTCGTTTTTTTTTTTTTTACTCGGGGAGTATCAAAGTCATATTATATTATATACATTTTTTAACTTTGATCGAACGTAAAAATATAATTTAATATCAAACTGAACATTTAGACGACGCAATGCATAAACTAATAATTATATAGAAATATCGAGTTTAAAAAAACATATTTTCAGACAAACTGTACACGTTTTAAATTATACACATTGGGCTGGGATTTCGATGTTTTTCGCTTTGATTTTACAAAACTTTCCGTGCGGTAATCGTATTGCTACAAATGCGTTTCGTGTATTTTTTTTTTTTTTTAACGAGTATAAGACATTTTATTTTTCATTTATTGACAATGTTTGATTTTAAGGTTATTTTTTTTAGAGAATTCGAAATTTAATGCTATAAAATTGTGTGTATTAACAAAACTATAAGGTACTTGTATTATATTGTCGGACAATGGTGATGTAAAAATCACAGATAACAAGCGGCGGGGTTTATTTAGAACCATTAGATATCCTGTTTTATAAAAAAAAAAAAAACCATTTTTTTATGGAATTAATTTCGTTTTAAACGTCCTTAGTCGAGAGGACGCGAATTCTTTCAATATTGAAAACATTTATTTTGTTTTTTTATATATATACATAGATTATTTGTTGGAAAATTTTAACGCATTTTACGGGTAAATTGTTTCGAGTTTGTAGGGCGTAAATGCATTTTTGATGTTTTTATTGGGCGTTAGTGTGCGTTCTTATATCGTTACCAACAAGCCGAACTCGGACTCGTGCACGTGCGTATCGTAAGCATATTAACGCTAAAATCCACAATAATGATAACGAAAATTCGTAATTATACAATAATAATAATAATAATAATAATAATTTGATATCGTTGCGGAGCGGCCTCGGTTCGACACGCGCCCCCGGACATTGTGCGCCTTTGCCCCGCGAGAACTCGGCGGCTCCCGGTAAGGGGTATATATTATTACGTATTATTATTATATATATATATATTTATATAATTTATAGAGAAATCGCGTCGTACACAACGGCAGCCGTACCATATATATAATCGTTTTCTTAGTATATCATTGTATGTATATATATATATATATATATATATATATATATATATGACACAAACGAACAGACGTTCGAATTTTACGGCGGGCCGTTAAGAATAATTTCGCGATTTTATTCCATACCCGTCACGGGATATCATAACGTCGTCGCCCTTTTTTTTTTTTCCGCCCGGGGCATGGCACACATTGCGTTTTCCACAATGTTCCGCTTTTCCCGACGAATTTTTACGAATTCGATAATCTTACGATTTTTTTTTTTTTTGTCATCTCAAAGTGTTTGCCGTTGTAAACTCCCTTCAGACCACCCCGCGATTATAATTATAATCCGTAATTAATAATAGTATTTAAAATCATTTAATCCTTATATATATATTATTTACGTATATATCGTAATTATTATTTTACAAACGCGTTACTTTTTTTTTTCAATCCGATCGAACCCGGGTCGTTCGGCCCGGTATAACATGTTATACGTCTATAATATTGTATTATAGTAGCGCAATATTTTATAGTCCGGACGCTATAATAATCGTTCTATACGTACAATAACATAACGGCCGATGGGCCGAGGGACCTATTAAAATACGTCGTTACAACCGAGAAAGTCGTTATATCCAGAACACTACAGTAAAATATAATCAACGAATCGTTGATTTCGCCCCCTCTGCACGTTGGTTTTTGATAACAATCATAATATTATTATCGGCTTTGGTATGTATAATAACGAACGCGAATATACGTGTAGTACGATTATAATATTACTGTGAGACCTCTATATAGACAGTGGACGACAGTCGTGGGAAATTACGAAATTTCCATTATTGCGGAAACCTCTACACGGTGGATTTAGTGGATCGCGAGCAAATACAAAATGTCTACAATATAGGAGCGCTAAAAAAAAAACAGAATTTTTATGCACACATTTTAACGGGTTATTGTTCATTACATAAATGTATAATGTTTATAGTTTATGTAAGTATTAAAAAGTGCGTATGTATATTTATAAACAATTTAAAAAAAAAAAAAAAAAAACCGTTACATTTTTTTTGAGTAAACGTTTTCGGCTGTTCGCAATGCATTTGCAAATTGGCTACCATTGACAATGGACCCATCGTGATTTTTTTTTTTTCATTTAAAAATTATTTATTGTTTTCCAAAGTTCTTTATACATTGGATTGTACAACGACTCATATTCGTCTTCATATTCGTCGATATTGTCTTCATTACAATTGACCATATCGGATATAAACAATGTAATGTATTGTCTTCTGTAAGGAGATTGTCATCTTTAGAAATATAATCCTCCATTTGAATAGTACTCGGTACAAGACCTGAGAATGCGCCCGAATTTGCATCATTTTCATGTTCCATTACGTATTCTGCCGTATTCATTTTCGATAAGTAGTATGTATAATATTGTATATACATATATTATGTCTGTTTATGAGAAGTAATTTTTAATAAGGGTTCCAGTTTCTATTGTTCACTAATAGATGTGTCTGCTATTGGAACGTTATTACTCCCATATTGTGTACATACATTTTTGCTGGGGGAATTTAAAAGTGTCTCACTATTGGGAATGTATTCACTTTTGAACGGTGTCCATTAATAGTAATTTCATTGTATATCATTGATGTAATAATTATATTTAACGGTGGTCTTTTGAGTTATATATAAATAATATCGAATATATGATTGTGTTGCGCACGACTTGGTCACCGACCGACACTGAATGGAAATGTCAAATTTGAACTCGAAAGCGACATAGTATTGCCAAAGATTTCTGGCCCGTTATGAGATACTATGGAGATAATCAGAAAAAATTAAAACAAAGAGCTACGCGAACGTTAACGTTTTGAGAAATTAATATTTCGGTTATCGTGCAAAACAGAAAATTGACAAGATGCGAGCTGGACCGGAACACAAAAGGAGAAAGCCCTTTTGGAAATCCGAGGATAAGATGTAAATACGTAGTAAAAACGGATGTGGATGATTAAGGAGGCGGACCGAATCGGAATATTTTGGATATGGGGAGATATCTAATGAATTATACTATATCGTCCAATTATTTATATTTTTCGGGTTTCACTACTTAAGCTACGATGTTTCCTAAGTTGAAGTCATCGGCTCAACGGACGCCGTTTACAGACAATTGATGACGTTAAACGAAAATAATCTTACAGAGATCCCCGTAAGCGTCTATCAGTAGTGTTTTCGAAAGAGGAAAAGATGATTGCAGCGGTGTTTAGTTTCCCGGGGATACGACTTTAAAGGCGATAATGTGTATTTGTGAATAATATTGCGTTAATCGGAAAATCCGGATATTTTTTTTTTACCGCATCTCGTATAGCGGCCGTATGTGTATGGGGGGGACAGGAGGACGCCAAACAGTCGAGACTATTAACGTTTTTTTTTTTTTAAAAAAATATTACGAATCCGCGTGTATTTTACGTAAAATACGGTATTATTATAATATTATTAATATTATGACTGTTATCCGGAAGAGTATTGGACGAGCAACGGCTATAATAATATACCGCTGGCTGCGAGTCGGAGAAGTATAATGACGCAGTGCCTCCTAGGTGTATATGATAATATTCTAGAGGATAGAAAAGCCGGCGGCGGAGCCGAGTCGCCGGTAAAACTTCGCACGCGGCGGATCCGTTTTCTGACAGGTCGGCTATATTATACGAAAATATAATATACCCCATGCCCCGCGTCACGTCGTCGTGATATACACGCGCACGCCAGATTAACCGGGATATTAATATTATAATATAATGAGTACGGTATAGTAAATATTAGAATACAAGTAGAAGGGTACGCCCGCGTACGTTATAATGACGTATGACGGCGACACCGCGGTAAAAAGACGCGAAAAAACAACGCCGTTTCCCCCCCCCGCCCCCCCATCGGACAATTCTTATTACGGGCAGACCGAAATATTATTATAAAAAAAAAAAAAAACGCGTCCCGTATGAAACTCGTCGATACGGTTTTACAACTCCGCTCGGAGTCTACAAGGAGTCCCCGGGGTATTATAATAATGTTTACTTTGTTTTTTTTATATTTCTGTAACCAATGTTACAGGTGACCTACGGGTCTTCAATTGCGGGGTTCCGCTAAAGTAACTAATACCAACAAAATCCAACAGTTCCAGAATATTGCTCTTGGAAATATTACAAACGCTCCACCTTTTGTGTCAAGTTACACCTTACATAAAGACGTCGCAATGAAAACTGTGACAGATGAAGCTGTAGTTTTCTACAAACGCTTTCATAATCGCCTACAAACCCATCAAAATCCTTCGATAAAGAGCCTCTACACTCAGACCATTCCGGGAAACCCCGGGCGTCGTCTAAAAAGGAGCTGGTGCCGTGACTTTTCTATAAATATAAAACGAAGTTCTAGACTCTAGACACCGTTAATTCCCAGCCAAGTGTCACCAACGGGTGATTTCTTTATTCATGATATTCATGTTATTTTTTTTTTTTCTAAATTATAATATCATATATACTTATTGTGCTACGTTGTACAGATTGTGTATTTCAATTGTATTAAAAAAAATATATATATTTCTGTAAACACTTATTTTACCGGAAGATTTCGTCCGGTTTATAGACGCTTACGCTGTTTCTGGTACCGAATACCGTCGTGTTGATACTGTGGACAGATGTCATTTTTCGATATGCCTATAAGTTTTTTTAACGCGACCGGAAAAAAACTACCAAAAAAAGAGGCGAAAAACCACGTTTTTGTCAAACTCGAGCTTGATCGTTTCTTCGTAATTCCGAAAATATTTGTTCGGGAGACCTAAAACTGTCACATAGAATGTAAATTTTAAATATATCGATGTGAACGAAAATTCTGGGCTATTTATAGACATTTTGATTTTTTTTTTTTTTCTAGGTTTTGGGTCTTAAAGTGGAAAATTTTGGATGATGAGACATTTTTTTTAAAGGTTCAATTTACTTTATTCAAATACGTTAAAAAATCCCCGAAATCAGTAGTCAAATAAGGTTTTATTTTTATTTCGTTCAAAACTATTATCTTTGATGCTTTTTAAATTCAATTCATCCATCAGGAGTAATTTATCCAACGAGCAAATTGCCTTAGCCGTTACCGACACCAGCCGTGCGATATGAGTATTTTTTTTTTTTATAAATTATGAGTTAATTTTGTTTTTCAAGGGGAGCAGGGCAAGTGACTCCCCTTTGAGCGTCAATGGTGACGAGCGGAACTTATGTGTACTCGTATAATAGTTTCTAAAAGAGCTCTACAGGGAGACACGGATTGGACTTTTTTGGGAAATAGGCCCAAAATCGATGGGTCGGCTGATGAGCCGGCGAGCTATAAAAATGAATAATAATAATAATAATAATAATTATCTATACTGATGTATTAGATCGAATGTTATTAGTTACGATTTACAATTATATTTGGAGAACTCGGGTATATCATCTACGTTTCTACGTGCGATTAAAATTGTAATTAAATTAATTCGGTATCTAGGCGTAATATACGCAAAAATATCAACAACTACTATTGTAGTATCTACTATACGCGTTGTATTTACGATAAAATCTGCCCAATGCGACTGTGGTTTATGTTTAAAATTAAAATATCGATATAATGTAATTTTACCTATACGAAAAATAACTTTATATTTGTGTTCGGGGAGTGTTGTTTGCTCGCGGTATTTTCATTATATGTACATAATAATGTAAACTTAACTTTGCAAAACTTTGAATGTGTAGGATATTTTAACGCGTATCGATTTGGTTGATGAATTTTGAGGACGGTGAATTGAATTATCCGCCCGCCTGTTTTACTAACACGTATAGAATTTTAGAACCACCCCTATGATTTGTAATTTCCCGGTCGGTTTGATTCGTTATACTTACCCGGGCGAGGGAAAAAAATTCGCCAATCCGACCCTGCCCTCTAGTCTAAAGGTGTGCGATTATTTTGTTTTCCATACAAATCGATTGATCCACCATTCATGTTAGATTGATTTTTTAATCGATTAACTATTACGTAATTCGGAGGGGAAATAATTGTAAATGGCACCCACAAATTGAACGATTATAAATTTAAATGCAACTATTATAATATTCAATGTGTACGATGCGGAAGCCTTCATCCTCGATGTCTCTGCAGATAAATACAACATTAATAATTTTAATGCATAAGTGAAAATACACTAAACAAACGTTTAAATTATCCATTGCACGTTTGAAATAAAAATAAATTACCGCACTAGAACGACGGTCGGGGAAACAAGAAAAACTATTGAAAACAAGATCAGGAATAATACGCAGTTGCCCAATGCCAAACACTAAAAATAGTGCCGACGGTATAATATTAGTCCATTCGCCGCTATCTGCGTATAACTTTCATGTGTTTTCCCTCCCCCCCCGCCGTTTACAATATAGCGAAAGTGGTACAAATAATCGATATTATTTTTTTTTTTATTCGTCAAAAATAATCGACTAATCTCTATTTTATGTTTGTTTTTTTTTTTTCTTTATTTCACCGTACAACATTTAAACCCCCCCCCCCCGGTAGGAGTGAGTAACTAAAGTTTACTGTGATCGGTTTTGACGTGTACAAGGTGTGGGACCGTGCGGCCGTGCGGGTCGACGAAAGAGGGACGTGACGAGAGCGCGATGGAAATCCAATAATATCCGAAAGAAAGGTCAAAGAGCTCGTATATCAGTGGCGTCAAAGTCCCAAAAAACGTTATGTTGCGAACTAAACCGAATTTTATATATATATATATATATATTAAGTCTACCATCCCACGTTCCATACAGGCCATGACTACCATACCGAGAGTGCACGGGGGTTGTCGGGCGCGACACCGAACTATTAAATTTAGACTATCTACGGATCATACACCCAGTCAACGGTATTTCGCCGTACGGTAATTCAATTTTAAACTCGAGGCAAAACTAATAATTTCTCGGTTGTTTTCGCATTCTCCGCGAACCGAGTGCGACGCGTATCGGTGGTTTTTATCGCGACGTGTGTGTTTTTTTTTTAAATTTTGTTCTTCATTTCTTTTTCCCCGGCCGCGTAAACCAGTTGGTCTTCCGCTAGACATCCTTGTCCGATTTCAATCTTTCCCGAATGAATTCTGGTGTTATTCATGCGTTTTATCATTGCGGTGGTTTTCCGAATAAATGGAAATACGCGGCGAAATCGACGGCAACAACGCGATTTGTGCAGAATATTAAACCTTGTTACGCGCGGGGACAAACATCCAATACATTCCGGTTACATTTGAACTGTATAAATGCGTTTTAAGTTTAATACAACAATACGGGTAGTGCCATTTTTTCGGAGTCGGCAAATCTTCGATCACGCCCGTCTATCGATTTATGTGAGCGCTTATCGGCAAAGTCATTTTACAATAGCGCGTGTGCCATCGAACCAGGAAATCCAATGAAAAATAGTTACGAACATAATGCAATTCGCGAAGACCGTATGGTATCCTCAAACCCATAGAGACTCATAGCTTGACGATTGTTTCACGGGGGTCCCGTGAAAAATGGTTACACATACTCCCCCGCGCTTAAAAAATAATAAAAAAAAAAACATTTGATCATTAGGTTATTGTCAAAAGAAATAATTAAAAAATACGATTCGCGCAACAAGTAGCGTAATTGCGGTGGGGGCGACTTGCCGCCTCTCGAATTTTCGCGGAGTGGAAAGTTATCATTTTACCCCCTTAGGTTTGAGAACAGTACGGTTCTCTGAATGTTCTAAAGTAAAAAAAAAATACACCGATTGCAATTTTATAGATAAATATATTTCGCATTATTTCCCGTTTTATAATACGTTGCAGTATTGTCAACGTTATCGCATTATTCGGGTTTTAAAATTATAAAACTAAAATTAAACCAATGATGTTAAAATTCTTTTATTTATTCCCGAAGTTCTGCGTTTTGTTTAAGTGATTTCGTCGTTAAATCAGTTTTTAAATGTATTTTCATCACCCCTCGTGGTTTCGATATCGGTAAATAAATCGATTTGATAAAACTTATTTTATTGTCCAACTACGCCGCAATTCACAACACTCGTATTGTCGTAGTAACGGTAAAATGACTCGCACGATCATTTTTTTTTTTTTTTTTTTTTTTTTTTTTAGAAGTCCCGGAGAATGTTGTGGAGGGGGGGGGTGAAATAGCCCCCTCATATTACATCTATGGCCTCATCCCGATATGATTGTGTATTGTGAACGGATCTACATAAAAAAATGTCTTAAAAGCGACCACATATATATCGTAGGATATAATTATTACGACATAATTTATACTTAAACCCGTGAATTACACCACTCGGACCGAATCCGATAGATATTATTCAGTATTCATTTTTTTTCCATAAATATTAATACAAAAAAAAAAAAAAAAAAAAAAATACACACCATTATTCCATTTTGTCGTAAATAAATTTCCCGTATGAGGTTTAGTATATTATTCGGGTGTAGAGTAACGCGCGCCCGTGACCCCGACTAAGTCTCGTATCGCGTCCACGACGACGGCGGCGATAATAATGGGCAGGTAATGAACGAATAAAAAAAAAAAAAAAAAAATAACAATTGTACTGTTATTAATTTACGATCGGCCGATTGTAGCTGAGACAGTCCCATATTTATATATATTATAAACTAATAAAGAAAATACGATATTCCGACGTAAATTATTACATTGTAATAATACGCGCGTTTAACACATCATTATGGTAATGCGCGCGCGCTTGGCTGTGAAGTTTTTCCTTATTTATTTATTTTTTTTTTAATTTTTTATTCACATCGTATTATTATAATCTGTACTCCGAGGAGGTCAGGCGTTGTGATTTTTTTTTTGTGTAATGTTGTCGTCGCCGGTATTCGGTGTACGGTTAGGTGTACAAATCACGATTGCCCGGCAATATAATGTGACCGCGACCAAGGAAGGGCGTGAAACGAGCACCGATAGTATCTCGCGTACGACGTCACTGAAGTCGTGGTTACGGATTTTCGAACGTGACCGAAAAAAATGGTATTTTATATACTGGCTATGTGCGGGTCGCGGCGGTGGATTAGAGCATTTTTTTTTTTTTTTTTTGTATCTTACCGTGGTCACTTACAGTGTATTCGCCCGTCGATAAAATCCCGCGAAATCGTAGTTATTCGGTGATTTTTTTGCCTTCTAGTTGTGACGGCCTCCGAGACCGTGTCCGACAATCGAAATTCACTCGGCCGTTCCCAATCCAACGTCTATTCTCTCCAACGTAACCCACGGTGGTACTTTTATTATTATTATTTTTTTTTTTTTTGTTTTTTTCATTTCTTTCTCGCCCGATCTGTCCGTGTCTCGCACGCAACGTCCTCGTGATATTTTTTTTTTTTTTTTAAACCGACTTTTTACCGTTCTTCGACATTGCGTACAGTCTCGTACCCTAAAATAAACGGTCTTTGAAACAGGTCGTTCGCGAAATTTATGTATTCCTCCTGTGTTTTTTTGATTGTTTAATGATTAACCGAATATTATGTAGAATCCTCACATTTCTTCGTCGCGCGATTTTGTGATTTCGCGTGATTTAGTCCGGTCCGTTTGTGACGTCAAGTGAAACAATAAATAAATCGGTCACACCACACTATAATTTATATTCTGAATTTGATTTTTTCACTGTCTATTGTTAATAGACATCACCAGAAGGTTACCGCGTTTTTTTTTTTTTAAACCCTATAATATTATTATTGTTTGCATATTTTACAGGGATATTTTTTTGATAAATCACCGAGCCCATCGTGTTTAACCCTTTTAGTCCCGAATAATAGATTTATTAAAGAACAAAATACAATACGAGTACCCCTGTGGAATTGAAAATACGTACGCTGCTGATGAGTTGAATTTTTCAAAAATTAAATTTTTCAACGTCGCAGTAAAAAAAAAAAAAAAAAGAAGAAAATTAATATATTCCGCGTACATATTTAAAATAAATATCATATTGTTTGTATTATTATTATTATTTTTTTATTTATTTTTCGATGCTGATACAATATAATTCAATGCCCGACTTTTTTTTTTTTACCTAATTCAAATTAAATACGTGTGCTTTTAAACAAAAGTTTAGAAACTGATTTATTAATTATCCTCCATACACCGCGAGAGAAAAATTATTATTAAATTACAAAATTGTAATGTCGTGTCTACTCTACAGAACTACGGACGTATTTAACATAATATTCGGGCGTTTGAGTGTGAATATTTGAAAAAAATGTGTGTAGTGTTTACTTGGCTTTAAGATTCCGAGAGAGTCCTACTACGATATATGTTTTTATTTTTTATTTTTTAGTTGTCTGTCAATACATTGTCAAAAGATGAAAATTTGCTCTAATCGTCGTCTTTAAGAATGGTTTCAGGTAAAAAAAATATTGATTTGGTTAAGTTGGTTGGCATCACGCATTCGGGAAGGCATTTTTTTGATTTTCTTTGTACTTTTTTTAATAACGGAGGGGAAACTAAAAAAACGCGAATATTTTATAGTAATTTTGATTAATTTTGTATATTAAGTGATAAATAATCGTAGGAACATGCAATTTTAATCGAATACTTTAATATTTCCATGGCCACATGGTGAAATGTTTAAAATGTTCTGAAAATTTCGTATTTCTTTGATTTTATAGAGCGAATAAAACGTTTTTGGCATCGTATAAAAAGCCCTCGGACATTGTGTTGTTATTTAAGGTTCCGAAAATATTAAATTTATAAGTTAGTATTATTACTTTATTAATACTCGTGTTGTTCAGTTTATTAGAACATCAGGAAATTCTGTAGTATCACTTTTATTAATACTTTTTTTTTTTTTTTGTCCTCTTTTGAGCGTTTCAAATTTATATTTATAGAAATTTTCCGAGTTTCGAATTAATATTTTTCGGTTCCGTTTAAATCGTTCAAACGCGCAGAATACAACAGAGTCATCGCGACTCGTATAAGAAAAATAACGCCGTGTCGATATTTCAAGAATACAAATATAATTAAATTATGTTTTCTTTGAGCCGGCATCCAATGGTTCTCCTTAGTACGTCGCACCGTATGCAGCCATTCGTATCCCCGGAGCCGTCGACTCCCTGGCAATTGTCACGTCGTTCTTGGCCGTTATTTGTAGTATTTTTTTATTTTTTTTTATTTTTATTAATTAATTAAAACAACGGTATTAATCGGTAGGCGAAACCGCGACTCTATCGTCGACGGCGCGACATCTCCTCGACAAACGTCGTATCGTCGTACGCGGTGGCGCGGCGACGGCGTTCCGTGCGTTTTAACACTCGACCCGCGTATTGTTTACACCTCATAAACCCCACTAATTGACCGTATTGTCCCGCGTAACGATTCACGACAAACCCGCCTCAAGGTCCCGGAATACGTTCGCGGACGAACGCCGCGATGATCGGGGGGCACGTCATGTTTTGGAAATTAACGTCCGACGGTTTTCCGCGGTCGCGCGTTAGCGTCCGTCAACGGCGTGTCGGGGCGTTTAAGGGGGCGGGGGCGGTGGATTCGGAAGGTGGAACGGTAATTCCGTCATCGTCGTGTTGTCCGACGCGCACGGCGGTTCAGACCGAATTCATCGGGCGGATTTGCCATTTGCATTACAAGGCGCATGGCGTCGACGAGTGGATCGCCGTCCCCCGACCCCGCCGCGACCGTGGCTTCATAAATCGGGATTATGCGTTTTCCTAATGTCACCGCGGATTATAAATAATCCGTGTCGACGTCCAATGCGAACACGATTTTTCATTTTGTTTAGATTTCTATCTGGACCGTTGTAACATGTCGGTTTGACCGTGCTCGATGGTTTTCTCGGCATTTTAAACCAGCGGTTACTTTAATCACTCGCACGTTTGTCCGGGCCCGATGAGCAATACGGTTTTTTTGCGATTCCTTGTCGAATGGAAAAAAAAAAAAAAATGTACCCGATACAAAAATCTACTCGGATATTCGTTGCAAAATTATATTTTATAATGTTATTATCAAAAAAAAAAAAAAAATTAATAACTATGGAATTACAAACGTCTCGGTTAATCAGTTTAATATTGCGAGGTTATTATAATGTGATTTTCGAATACCGGAAGTTCAATAAAATCGCCGTAGTTCTATTGCCGAGTTTCCCCTTGGCGTAGCAATTATACGCGCGCAGTAAGTTTTCAGAGTTTCGAATGCGGTTTATAATATCGTTTCCGATCGGATACCTGTAGTTTTTATGTTGTGTATTTTGCATATTTCGATAAAAGCAAACGCGCCTACCGTAACGTGAACGTTTTATACGTTAAAGTAAAAAAAAAAAAAAAAAAAAGTTTTATTAACCAACTGTAGGTTTAATACCTACCTACCTATATATATATTATTATAATCAAAATCGATCTGAAACGTGCGTTCTAATCGAATCGAGAGGAACTCATTAAAAAAATATATATATAGGTACCTACCCAGTGTATTGCGATGAGTCCATAAACGCGTACGATCGATAAAAATGTAAGTATTGTTTCTCACCCCCCCGCCCACGCCCACTCTTATTCGACCCGTTTATAGGCTCCCTAATAATGGACACCAGAGATGGTTAACAAAAAAAAAAAAAAAAAAAACCGTTTCGACATTTTATAGGAATATTATTCTATTAACGTGTGGTTTTTTTTTTTTTTTTTTTTTTTTTTTTTTTTTTTTTTTTTTTTTTTTTTTTTTTTTAATTCTAAGGTGAGCTGTGCTTTTATTTTCTAATTCTTTGAACAATTTTCCGACCAGGAATCTAAGTATAATAATATTCAACTCCAGGGATTGGTTTCCGGTCTGTCGTCTAGTCGGAACGTTAGAAAACTGTTTTTTTTTTTACAAATTCCTTGTAATTGTCCTAATACAACGGCGGAATAACCGGGACATAAGAATTCCTAAACAAGACGCATCTGATAAATAGTTTTATCATCCGTGATGTAGTTGCTAGTGATTACCAATGATTTGAAAACAAAAAATTAACATAACTTTTGTAATGTTCAAACTTGTAACGACCGTCGGAAATTTCGCTGAAAAAAAAAAATCAAATGAAAATTGTCAAGTTCACATGCCTGCGCGGTACAATTTTCATAAATTTCCGGCGATTATTTTTTTAGTTATTTATAGATATTTAAAATTGTCGAATTTTTTCGGTTGTACGTAGATTAAATTTTTTTAGTAACATAATAATTTTCAACAATTTGACACAATATGAGTAATCATAATTTAACTTATACAATTACTATGTAATTAGTGAAATAAATAATAAAAAAAAAATGTTGATCGTTATGCCGTCATTTATTTTTATAGGCGTTTCATGTTCAAATTTATGATAAAATTTGTCGAAATCACGGACAATTTTTTGTCGTTTATTGCCTAGTTTCACATTTTTAAATTGATCAACAGGTATTTAACGGAATTACGCTCGGAATCGTTTTTCGTTTGCAATGACTAATCGATTTTTTTTTCCTACATGAATAAATTCCGTAGATACAGAAATAAATTGATATATTTCTTGCGTGATAAATTAAAATTTGTGTTTTTCCCCGTCGGATTTCAGTCGTTTATTTGTTTAGGCGTTTCATGTTCAAATTTATGATAAAATTCGTCGAAATCACGGACAATTCATTGCCGTTTATTGCGTAGTTTCAAATTTTTAAATGTCAATTTTAAATTGATCAACAGGTATTTAACGGAATTACGCTCGGAATCGTTTTTTTTTTTTTCCTAAATGAATAAATTCCGTAGATACAGAAATAAATCGATGTACCTCTTGCGTGATAAATTAAAATTTGTGTTTTTCCCCGTCGGATTTCAGTCGTTTATTTGTTTAGGCGTTTCATGTTCAAATTTATGATAAAATTCGTCGAAATCACGGACAATTTATTGTCGTTTATTGCGTAGTTTCAAATTTTTAAATGTCAATTTTAAATTGATCAACAGGTATTTAACGGAATTACGCTCGGAATCGTTTTTTTTTTTTCCTAAATGAATAAATTCCGTAGATACAGAAATAAATCGATATACCTCTTGCGTGATAAATTAAAAATTGTATTTTTCCCCGTCGGATTTCAGTGATGATTCCATCGTTTTCTCTCGTGTCCGCGATAATAATAACAATAATAATAATAATAGTACAAAAAACGTATAATTTAGCGTACGCGTTAATTATACCCGCAACAGACAAATATTCGACGAGAGTTACTCGAATAATTACAGTATATTTATATATGCGCACTCTTGTACGTTGTAACAAGACGGTCGAAACGTCGTAACGCACACCGGACGCATTAATTTTTTTTTTGAGAGAATTCCTCGAGAGGGCTCGACGTCTCGGTGGTATTTTTTTTTTTTTTTTTTTTTTATTATTATTATTAAATCGTCGGCCGTCAGCGGGCGGCACATTGTCGAGTGCCGGAGTTCCGTCGAGATTAAAATAACCGCATAATAATTGATTTAATAGAATCGCCGGGTCCGTGCGGGACGTATCGCCGCACGTGTCCGCCGCATATATCGCGCGCGACAGTTATGGCGTGCGTTAGAAAATAATAAATTCGTCTGCCGGTGCCGCGGATTTCTCGGCGGGATCCGGAGTTTTTCTCGCCGGTTGCGTAGGAGGAACGAGCGAAAATGTACGAATACAAATACATCGATGTGAACAGAAAATGTTTTCGGTCACCGAACCCGTAGAATATTTTTTGAATTTCTAAAATAAATTTCGAGCATTTGCGAGTATTGGTTTTCTTTTTTTTTTTTTTTTTACGAGAAAACGCTGTTTTCTACATTTTTTACAAGACATTAGTTATCAACGGACATTTTATATATCAGACATTTTTTCCGGAAAATAAGAAACAGTCTTATAATTTTTTTAATCAAAACTAGTAATATAACACTTATATTTATCCCGTTATATTGTTGAATACATTAAAGTATTCGAAAATTTCACTTTGAAAGTGGCGTACTAGTGTTATTGTTAGTTGGAATTTAAAAAAAAAAAAAAAAAACCAAATATACGAAATATTTTATCACTAATATACAATTACATTTATCGTTTATAAAAATTATGAGAAACGTGTTTTATAATTTATCGTTTATCCCACTGGGACACGATTTAAGCGGAATCGTCGTTTACTATTATGCGACGACCGTTGTACTCGACCGAAAACTTCTTTACAACAACAAAAAACCGCCTCGGTTTACTAAAGATAATTGACAAATACAATACAAAAAAAATCGTATTTCGCGCAAAACACAAAAGCGGTTTTTTTGGTTCTTGGCACATGTCCGCGATCGGCGAGCCCGCTTAGACACACGCCGCAAGCGAAACGCGTCGCCCGAATCAGCGGCGGCGGCGGTGGCGGTGGCGGTGTCGGCGGCGGCGGTGCCGGTGCCGGTGCCGGTGCGTCACTCTCTCTCTCTCGCTCGATCTTTCTCTCGCGCGCGCGCGCGCGCGTGTTTATTCGCGACCAGGATAGGCTAAAAATTAATTTTCCCGAAAGCTACGCGGGGGTTGCCAACAAAACTATAAACGTTATTGCGAAGATTGCTTGATACGCACACGCGGTGCTATCTCATTAAATCCCGTTTCCTTTCGAAACGATTTCGGCGTGTAACGCGGTTATAGCAATCAAGCGGTTTGGAAAACCGCGTTCCGGAAATATAAACTTATTGTGCGCGCGCGCGCGCCGAAAACGTACGTACCGACACGGTTACTGTCGCGATCCCGCGTTATTGCGATACGATAAATTAACGACGGCGATCGTTTTTTTTTTATAGCCGCAAAAATGGCTAAAAATTATTTGTACGCGTGACGGCCGGCAACGAACCGGGAGCCGTGTTAGAGCGGGCGACCGACCAGTGCACAACGGTGTCTTTTGACGACCCGAGGCGTCCCGTTTTGGCAAAAGTACGGGGCGCCCGAACGGTCCGTATGATCCGCTGCCAATTTCAATTTCACGTAATGCCCTCCTGTACTGCGCACACAATCTTACCTTTACGAAAGGACGATTGCCCCCGTGGAATCGACCCGAAAACGCCTCCGATATAAATTCGCATTCGTCCGAATATTTCATGTACGGACACGTTCGTATGAATAATCTAATACTATGCCGATAGTACAACAAGGCAGAGTCGGTCCGACCGTATCATAAATATTTGAACAGAACGTTCGACGATCTAATCGGGAGGGAATTTATTTAAAAAAAAAAAAAAAACGAGGTTTTAAGAGGCTATAGCTTTATTGATAAGGATAGGCGTTAGATCTGATGGAATCTCTTTTTGCCCGGTAATCACGGTAATTAGTCCGCGGTTAGAGACATGATGACAAGTATCATTTTGTTGTTATCGCACAATGATATATTAAACGTCTTTTAATATTTATGCACCGGACACAAATACGTCGTTTGTACGTCGGTAACACAGCGAGGGTCTGCACGTGCATTTTTAATCGAAACGCTCGCGGGGGAGGTAAACGATCCGATTTCGTCACATTATGTGCAACAGGAGTTGTTTCGATTAAAAAAAAAAAAAAAAAACAAAAATATGATATAAATATATTGACGGTGCAAATAAAAACTAACGGTTCGGTACCTATTAATCGTTGGGAACGAGAAATTTTGTAGTAGCAAAACTGGTGCGGGCAAATCCATTTGAAAAATGTAAAATATACAACCATTATAATATATACCCGCGAACACACGAAATAACGAGAGGGTGTAACAGGCCGGTATTCACTAGACAAATCAAATAAAAACAACGGAGACACCGAGTATCATTAAATTAAAAACATTATTTTTCATACTATATGATTCGTTATCGTCACGAACGGAAAAAAATAATCACTTTAAAACAGACGCGATCAGATACTATTCCCGAATATATAAAAAATATATAAAATGCATTATTTTTTTATTTTTTTTTTGGAAAATTAACAAAAACTGTGTTTCGGCTATCGTATAACAGCAATCTCTGTTAACTCGCTCGACCATAAATAGCCGGGCACAGACAAAAATATACAATTTGCATATCAAATAATTATCGTTTGAGGTGTAATAACCTAACCACCGTGGACCGAGAGACGGCCGAATACGGTCGGGAATTGGTATTTCAACGAGCTCCCGAAGGACCAGACGAACCGATGGAAAATGGGTTTATTTTCGACCGGAAAGAATGGCCCGGAGTATACCGCCGACGGAATGGACGGAGAAATATTCAACGTTCTTTCCATACCGCGAAAAAAACCGTAAATTATTAAAAACTAGTCTTAATCCTATCATTCGCCATGTATATTTTTCGATATATCGAAAATATAACGCGGGCAGGTATATTGTTCTTATGGACCGTCACACCAAGACGTTGACATTGAATATCGTCGTGAATAATACTTGAAATAATTATGCAAACGTTGTACCGGCGAGACGGCGGGTACGCTTAAATATTATATTAAATTTTTCGGGCCGCGATAATAATACGATCCGGTAATAAAATATTAAATCAACCGAAATACTACTACGAGTGTAGTAACGAGGTTTTTTTTTTTTTTTTTTTTTCTCTACATTAAAAACGTTTGTTGGACCGAAAGGTTGTTTTTAGAATCGAGAACGGACGATAATTCGCAGAGCGTTTAATTTTTTTTTTTTTTTTTTATCGTGTTATTCCGTCAAATGAATTCACCCGATAGTTTGTGTCATTGTGTTTATGACAAGTTAACAAAAAAAAAAAAAAAAAAAAAATATGATTTTTCTATAAACGTCGACAGGAATCGGTAATAATAATTTACGATAAACCCCGTCGTCGTCGTCGTCGTCGTCGTATAACGATATTATTATACACGGAACCTGGAGGATTTCGAGCGTATTATTTTGTAATGTATACGCAGTACTGTACGGAGACGCGGAGTAATAATGGCGTACCTTAACATGCACACACATACGTGTGTGTATATATATATATAGAGAGAGAGAGAGAGCGAAATAGACACGGACCGAACAATTAAATATTCACAAGTATAGTACGGCACTCAATTCAGCCGATGTTCACAGTTCGCATTTGCCCTCCGGCCAGATCGCCTATGACACGCTGCGTTATTCATCGTCCCCGTCCGCCGCCGCATACCGGAATCGTCATTAATTCGGAATCGCCGAGACGGCGGTTTCCGGCCGATCCGACGGGACGGCCGTCGTACGTGCCATAATATTATCACCCGGATGATAGCGAATTTACCCGGTAAATTTTAACGATTCAAATCCGTTGTCGGCCGTCCGGTAAATCTGTTGTACCGTAAACCGGCGAATTTACAAACGGACCGACCGATTACGCACATTGGCGATTGTGTCGTGTATACGGCCCGGGGCAGTGGGTGGGTATTCACAAAAATTATATAAGGTAAAAAAAAAAAAAAATAATAATCTTTTGATATCTAAACGTAGAATATTAATAAACGAAATTACAGTTCAAAATAATAGCGTATTATCTATCAACGATATTATATAATATTATTTATAATGATATCAAATCACATCGTATAACGATTCGCGTTATACGCAGTAAGATAGTGATTAAAGACAACCGCGACATAATGACAGTGAACATGTCTACTGGGCATTGATAATCAATCAATTAATTGAGATATCGTGTGATAATAACACATTGA
Source organism: Tuberolachnus salignus (assembly GCA_956483605.1). Taxonomy (NCBI): domain Eukaryota; kingdom Metazoa; phylum Arthropoda; class Insecta; order Hemiptera; family Aphididae; genus Tuberolachnus; species Tuberolachnus salignus. The sequence continues at coordinate 30,451,570 of OY101435.1, read as the reverse complement.
TAAAAAATGTTTTATGAAATTTTATTAGAAATATTTTGGGCACACTTATGCACGGGAAATATCACGCAGAATCAGCAACTCTCAGCCATCTCAATTTTATTAATATTACCAACGACTTATATATATATATATATGCGAAAAGGCGTTTTCAGTAGAAAATTAGTAAATGCCACATTAGTAATGGCACATTTGAAAACGTCGAAATTGGTGTAATTATCGATGAATATACCGTATTTTGGAAAAAAAACCCGAATTTCAATTAATGATCCGAGAAGATTGTATAAAGAATAATTTAAAAAGTCGTACGAATTATGGCGAAGTCTTTAAAAACGTAAAAACGGGAAAGCAAAACATACTAATCCCCGGTAAAATATTGTAAATACATTTTTTATAGAACATATTTCGTTCTACAATTAAGGTCCGGTACAATTTGGTGGCAACTCGTATATTTTCAGAATTAAAATCGAAAATCCATAAAACAACTCTATATTAGCATTTGTTCAACACTCTTGTGGCACGGCAACGGGATGAGTAATTAAAACAAATTTCGTCTAAGTTACTTTTTTTTTAGTAATAAAACAAATACGGGAGTCCAGCAACCGAAATCTGAATGTTTGAAAATAAGGACAACCACTGCCGGTTTTTCATTTTTTTCTGTTTGTGTTTTCTTTTATTACTTTCTTGGTATTTTACGTACATTCAAAATCGAAAATAAAAAACCATTCCTACTGCGAATTGTAATGCCGTCGTGAAACATTATTGCTCTTCGTGCACGGGCTTTCGCGCGAATTTCTTCTCGTATATCATAATATTTTATGTGTACAATGTCCGAAATGTATTACGAAAATCGGCTTAGTAATGCAATTATGACGGTGGCGTTTACTCGGCAGAGTACCTACCGAAATCCGTATCAATAGGAATACGCAATTTTAGAAGCAGTTAATTACAATACTATATAATGTTTTATGAATTAATTATCAGCAGTGGTTGGGTTAACTGTGCACCGCAGTGCCCTAGGGGGCACCACAAGCCCGTACGAGACAAAACAAATTATTTGCAATTATTTATTGTAATTTTAGATTCTGACCGAACCGAGGAATTTTTGGTTAGGTTAAATTTTGGTTTTACTATACGATGCGTTTTTTGTTTTTGTTCGTATATAACCAAAAGTCTTATTCCGACCTGGTGAAAATCTCGTCTAGTTCGTGTATCAAGAGGTTAGGTTTTTTTTTCTTGTACTTTCTTGTATAATAAGGACAAACCAGGGCAAAAAAAAAAACGCCCGAACAACAACAACGCTATTACAGTTTTTGTTCATTTCGATATAGTGTTTTTTTTTTTTTTTTTTCGTTTTTTATTCCGTGAAATATAATTGTAAATTTTCACCATATACTAAAAATTGCGTTTTTCATACGCGGTAAGATTTTCAAATTATTCGTGCGGTTTTTTACAACCTGCGTTGTAGATATTTGAAATTCTCAGGTAATTTTTTTTTTTTTGGTTTTATGTAAACGATGAAATCGTTTTAGACCTGTATAAATACACGACAATTTTACACGGATCATACTAAAACAATAAAATAAAAATTAAATCGCACGTTATGTCGTTAATTTCCTTATAAACGTTTAAAGTTCAAATTTCCGCGTAGTATTCGCAGGAGGGATGTACCGCGGTTAAATATGATGTCTAAAAAAATGCACCGCCGCTACAGCCGGGCACGTATAACCTACTCGCATACAAGTACGTTATTAGTTTCCGACTAAATAGAGAAACTTTAATAATATAGGTTTGAAACTAATTATACGCGTATGACAGAACGTATACGAGTATCCATTTTGGTTTTGCATCAGTACATCCGACTTCCCAGTGTAAGTATTGCTTTTAATAACGTTTGCTGTTTGTACAAACATTTATTTATTAACGTCCCAAACCCGTCGCAGTAATACTATATTTGACTTTTTCTTCTCGTTATCGAACCCATAATATCACTAGTCTGTTGCAGCTTCACTCCTCCAGATCCACGTATTCTACCCTTGTGCCCGTGCCCTTCGCGATTCGAATCGTAATAAACATATTCCTCTCTTGGCCACTCGGTCGATAATATGACGTTATAGATTTCAACAAATTATCACGGGAAAAAGTTCCATATACGAATACGCATTTGCAATCGTTCGAATGATTAGCGACGTAAACAGGCATTCGTTCTCATGGTGAGGGAGGGGGTGTATATATACATTGTTTCAAAGATGTACCGCAAGGTAGTGGCCCCGCACCGAGAAAAATGCTCGGATTGTAATATAATAAAAATTATTTTTAAAATTGTATTTAATTTATTCTAACGTCTAGTAACTATCCTAGGCCGGCCGCAGTGACCATAAATCTTGTACTACCGGCTAGTATGATAAGATTTACGATAGTGACCGGTGAGTTGTCCGACAAACTTATAGGGACGTTAGCTTAGAAGATCAGTTGGCAATGTGTCGCCGGGCCATTCCCGTTCTTGTCGAATAACTGAATAACGTTCGCGGATCGTGTTACCATAATCAAATCGATAATAATAAAAGAGAATAATTTTTCTTATATCCGTCCAGTTGATTTTAAGGACGGGTAATTTTAATTTATTATGTTTTATATTAATATTATAATAATAATAATTTAAAAAAAAAAAAAACCATAGGGTAGGGGTGATCCATCGCCCATATTACCCCGGGTGTCTACGCCCACGTGATAGCCTGACGCGAATTTCATTTTCGAAGATACGTGATTTCAATAGAATCAATTTCCTACAATCTAACGTTGCGGACAATATAATTTATTCTCCGGATATTTTTCAGCGCGTCGATAATGTTCGCGTAAGTAGTAAAATAATATTTTCGTTTAAAAAAAAAAAAAAAAAAAAAAAAAAAAAGGTCCCGGTTATTGTTAGGATAGGAATGGAAAATTATTTTTCGCAGTTTTTCGATAACGCGACGAAAACAACGTCAACTCCGAAAGTAATTATCGCTACGACATTATTATCGTTGTTGTTTTAAGAGGTAAAACCCGATTTCCCCGGAGGGCGATATTTCGTCATTAACGCAAGAATATCGTAGGTACGTATTTCGCCGACCGAGAAATTCTATTTTGTTCAGTTATACCGGCACAACATCTCCCGATATCCAATTATTTAAATAACCACACATTTGGTTTTATAAATCATTTCTGAGTGATAAAAAAATAACTGCCTCCCTACCCACCGCCTCCCCCCGTCCGAATCGTTACTACCGTTGGGCGTTTCATTATCGGCCATTATAAAAAAAAATAAAAAAAAAACATTTTCTCACCATACTTTTCGCATATTTAATAAAATAATGATTTTTTTTTTTTGATTCTTTTCAAACCGTTAATCGGCCGTTTTACAAATGCACGATTTGAATCGAAACGTTTTAATATCGTGTCGACTGCCGTAACACTACACGACCCTAAGTAGAGTGAAAAAGGCGCGTAAATATAAAATTTCACTTATTACTCACGCAGCAAACGCGAATTCGGTATGCCTGGCATATTCTTAAGGCACGTTCTATCGAATTACAACTCACCTGAAACAAAAAAAAAAAAAACAATTTTAATTGTTAGACGTTTTAATACAATCGAGAGAAGAAATGCGGTATTACCGTGTGAGATTACGCGTGAGTTTTCGCGGCACAGCAGAGTATAAAACGAAGAAGTTTTAAAAGAGAGTTAAAGGGGCGGGGAGGAGGAAAAAGACAACTTTGGGAAGTTATAAAAAAAATAGAAGGGATAATATTATGATTAATCGCATACTTCGCGACATGATAGTTCGTCGAAGTTGATTATTGAAGGTTATACAAAAGAAGGTAAAAAAAAATGGAAGAGGACGGAATATATACCGCAAACTCTTAAAGACGTAGAAACGAAAAGTTATCGAGAGAAGGAAGGATTTTGAGTTTTAACAAAGAACTGCAGAGAGCTGTAGCCAAGTGCGGTGAATTTATAACAAATTCATTTTTGTTTTAGTTTAGTACAAAGTTCGTATTATAATACCGATACAACAACGAATCAGTTTCGAAACCTTATTTTTTATGTTTTTATATCATTTTTTGCCAGTTTCAATTAATTGTATGGTAGTTTTCAACACATTCCCCCGTGTTTTTTCGTTGCATTTATTTATGTTTATTGAGTTTTGATACGAATACGCGATTATTAACGTCGAGACTACGTTATTTAATATGATTTTTCATGATTTGTTCTATAAGATATGTGAGTTAATAAATACTTTAGTTCGATGTTTTTATAAAAATTCGTTGGGACATTAAATGATTAAAATGCACGGACCTTTCCGGCACCGATTTCGGCCCGAAACTATAGTTATCGACAAACAAATTATAATAATACGATCTGGAAATCCGGAATATTATTTTAACTACTATTGGTAGACTTAAATTATATAAACGACTATACGGTATTACTATTCGAGTTTTGACAGAAAAGCGCAGAGAGCTCCAAGCCAAGCACTACCAATCGACAAATTTAAGACCAGCAGAAGGCGACAAGGATAATATTCCGGGTATCACACCCGGTGGTTTTTCTTTTGATTTTAAGTGCCCACCAATATTTATGTAAATATTTAAAACCAGTGTCCGGAGACGAGTCAAATAATAATATAAATATTGAACTATATAGGCTATATGCATAGAATTTACTTAGGTGACACTAAGCAAATACTTTATTAAGTAAAGTGTTGGATATTCGAAAAGTAATTTATTCGTCGACATTACTGATAACTAAATAAAGTAAATGATATTGCTACCGATTTCACAAGTCGTTTTATTATTAAAAATGCTAGGAAATTAAATTTTTATCGTTATGATACGGGTGCTGTTAGCGAGTAACAACTAATATCACCTAACTAAACATACTAATTTACGGCTAGAAAAAAAAAAAACACTATTAACCCCAGCACGTTTTTCTCGGCAGTTGAGTTTAATAAATAAAAAAATATAAATCCCAAAACAATCAGAATGTAGGCGGTACGAGTTGCATAAAAAGCAAGAATACCGAAACGTTTGTACTGAGGAATTATTAACGCTGCAACGTCGGGCTTGACGGGAATGTTATAAGTGATGTCAACAAGTATGTTCAACATTTGTACGGTACACGTGGAATCCGATTGTAATTGTAATTGTATTTTTTTTTAATTTTTTTTTTTTTTTAACCGCAACAACGGGGAATAATGTTTGGAAAACAGAAAGAAAACAAAAAAACGGGGGGGGAAAAAGCCCCCGAACAAACCGAACAAAGACTGGTGGAAGTCCGGATGAAGTATTATTTATAATATAGACACGCATCCGTGTGTAAATATCAAACGGAGAAAATGAACAAACAACGGGCGAATCGTTTTAATTTAAAATAAGTATGGTGGTTTTTTTTTTTTTTGTTTTTTCCGTCTTCCATTAGATATAGGCCTGCAAACCGTTATTAACGAGTTTTTATTTTTAATATATATTATATTATATATATATATTTTTTTTTTTTTAAAATGTTTATTTACAATCTATATTTAATATAATATAATAAGTAAATTTGAGTATTAGAATTTTCGACATGAGTCCACGTGATAAGAGAAAATATCCATTGGTATTACTCTTCAGTTAAGACTAGGTAGAAAAGAAAACATTAATAAAAAAAAGAATACACTAAAAACTAGGTAATAATCAGAGTTCAAGTTTATTACCTTTTTTTTTTTTTTTTTTAGGATAAGAGGTCTCTGGACCATTTTCTTTTTAATCTACGGGTTGTACCGGGTAACTCGATAGTGGATAGATTGGCGATGAGGGGGTTTGGGTGATGATGTAGTTTTTTGTGAAAACGTTTATATAATTTTGAGGCTTGATCAGAGATGGGTGATGTGTTAAGATCATTATGGAGAGTTAAATTACTTACATACCAGAGGGCATTGGTTATTATTCTGAGGGATATTGATTGAAATGCTTGTAGGTTTTTTAAGTTGGATTTTTGGCAGCTCCCCAAAAGTGGATTACATAAGTAGCTATAGGATTGAGGAGTAGTTTGTATATTAGTATTTTTTTCTGAATTAGTAAATTGGATTTTAATAAAGAACGCAGTTGATGTAGTGTGTGATTTAATAGTTTTCTTTTTGTTTTGATGTGAGTTGTCCATGTGAGACGTATATCCAGATGCATCCCCAGATATTTTACTGTTAGTTCAGACGGTATTTGTCTGTCATTGATGTAGATTGGGGGGCAGTCACGGGGGCGTAAAGCAGAAGTTATGTGAGACGATTTGGATTCGTTTATTTTTGTTCTCCTCTTTAGAAACCACCCTTGGAGTTGGTTAAAGTGGGTTTGTAGTAGAAATGATGCGGTTTCAGGGTTTGTATCAGAGGCGATAATACCAGTATCATCTGCGAAGGTTCCAAAGGTAGGGTTATCGTTGTGTGGGATATCTGAGGTGTAGATATTGTAGAGGGTTGGAGCAAGGATGCTTCCTTGGGGAACTCCAGCGATAATTGCATGGTATTCAGAAAAAGCATTGTCGCATGAGACTCTGAAATGCCTATTGCATAAGAAGGATCGAATGATTAGGTAGTAAGGAGTTGGTATGAATCTGAGTTTGTAGAGTAATCCGGGGTGCCAGACACGGTCGAATGCTTGTGCCACGTCAAGGAATACCCCTGAACAGTTATTTTCTGATGATTCAGATGGTTTATTATTTTCTGGTAATTCAGATGGTTCATCTTCCATATTTTCAGTTTCAACGGTTTGAGTGCTAATAACGGTTTGCCGTGGTGAATGTTTTTTGATATTTGGTTGCGGGAGATCGGAGTAATTGGTGACCTTTGATTTTTTTTGTGTTTGCCACGCTTCACTAGTAGAATTATTTTTATCGGTTGGAGAATTGTTATTGCTATTTGCCACGCTCTGTATACGTGCTATGGTAATTATCAGCGGAGGCTACTTTTGGCGTTTTAGGCATTGTAATAGTGCAATTCGTTTACTTTTCGTAGACTTTGTATCTAGATAAGATTGGCTGCGGATGGGAGGCGGCACTACTAAGTGTTCCGCCGCCCGATTTATATGTAATTAAAATTGTTACCAATTCCTTATTTGTAGCGGTTTTCTCCTTCGGATTATGTCGAAGTGTTAATTGTTGTTTTGGCCGTTGTTGAGACAAATTTTTTGGTTTTTAAATGACAAAAAACCTACCGAGTTTAACTATGAATAAAAACGGATTGTGTGGAGAGAGGTGTAGCACGGACGGCTGACCTATCGCAGAACAATATTATTTATATATATATATATATAACGGCGTTAATTAAATCGGCCGTTACTTAAACGGTTGGACCGAGTAATGGGGTGGGTGATGGAAAAAAAAAAACAAATGTATACAATTTCGAGAGAATATAAAAGACGGAGGGAAAAGTGAAATTTCGAATACGATATGCGGCGGCGGTGGGGTTATTCGAGTACGTCGTCGCATAAAATTAATATTGAAAAAAAAAAATAAATAATAATAAAAAATCGACGGCTGATAAAAATACATTGGGCGGCGCATAGTATAGGTAGGTAAATAAATATAAATATATTATTGTAATTGTATTTTTTTTTTCGGCGACGAGAAAAGGAAAAAAATAAATAAATATCGATCGTAATAATTATAATAATGAAAATATCGCGGATAAATTACAATTTTAAAATATTCCTCTATAAACATAATATAGTACGCGGGGAATGTCGAGAAGTGAGTATTATTATACTATAAAAAAAAAAAAATAATAATAAAAAACTAACACAATACGCGTAAAAATCAACAACGAAACCGCGGACAATATTATAAAAATACGGTTTTTGTTTATTTCCGTTGTCCGCGGCGGGATTGCGCACGCCGATGTGCGCCTCGTGTACATTTGGTATATAGGTAAATATTTTCGATATTCGGCTGAGTCACCTATGCTGATGGGGATTGAATCTCCGTTCAATAGATTCTCATTGGGAATGAAAATATTTCATTTGGGAATTCCATAACCCGAGAAATTTTGGAGAATTCCGCATTTTAGTTTCACATTATATCACACGTAGACGTATTATCGCAGAATAAAAAAAAACACCCAGTTATATTGCAAAATATTATTTTAATGAGTTAAAATAATATTTTTGGTTTTTTTATTTTTATTTCAATTTTCACTCATTAAACTATTTCCTTAATGGAGAATGATATTTAAAATATTTCATAGGTAGGTAACATGTAAATAGTACTATGGTATACTATTGTTGTAATCCATATGGGAGAAGATCATGAGCCACAATTTGTAAAGAGCAGCAATAAGGCTCAACTTAAAATTACGAAAATTGTGCGTTGGGTCTTGGGATGTGAACCAATTAATCACCACGCTGAGTCTGAGACTTCGCCCTAATAAGGTTTTTGAAATCTGGAGAAATCGAAACATATTTTGTATAGCTTATTGCGCAGCCAAACATTTTTCGATCTGGTTACACCGGGAATTCGCCACACGCGCGTTTATTCTCGACCACCTGAAATTCGGGTATTTTCGTATTGTTCGCGTTTATATGTGCAGAAGTGAAATTTTAATTTAATACCCGTAATCAACAATTATTTGATTATTTTTTCACAAATATAATTTTGTTCAGAAAAATTATAAACTCGGTAGAATTCTTTTACATTTTTCTCTAAAAAAAATCTGCTAAAATAAATTATTATTATGTGCACAATTACTTGTACAGTTTAATAATTGCCATTCGAGTACAGTTTAAAACCGTTAATGAATAACAAAAAAAAAAACCGACTGACTGTGACCGTGTCCATTTTTCGTCAATATTTTATACTGAAAAAGTATACGATTCGGATGCGTAATCATTCGGACAATTTTTTAAATATAGAAAGAATAAATAACATAGTGAAAATACAACAACTACATTACTTGAATAAAACTCGGTCGTTTTTTTCATATATTCAAAGGAAGACTTCAGAGACAATATTGGTCGTGTAACAAAAATAAATTACACTCTGTCATTTTCGACACTTAGAAACTAATTAAACTGTTTACATGACGGCGACGATAATTAATTTTTTTCAATTTAAAAATGTTTGGGATTTTTTTTTTTTATTTTTTTTTAAAAGAATGCAAGCATATGGAAAAATACTTTATATTATTCATAGAATGTTATTAAACGGAATAAAACTGGACGAAAATCAAACAATGTTTAATAATAATATAGAAAATTATTGCGTATTGAAAGACGCCGTACTGGAACGAAAAGCAATAGGTTTTCGTTTAGCGGAAATCACTATTGGGCAGACCGAGAAAAAAAACGATCAACGGACGGACCACACCGAGATCTCCTGGTGCTCGGTGTGAATGACCCGGAAGAAGTAGCAAACGGTAGAGAAGAACGCACCGCGGGCTCCGTGGTGCCGTGGCGGTCTCTAAAGCCGAAGACTGAAAAAGAATTCGATATTGTTCGCGGAAAGCAAATGTAACCAACCGCCTACCGGGATTGGATTTTACTCGGAGGGTGAGATATTACAGCAAACGAAAAAAAAAAAAAAAAAAATGAAAACGTCGTCTGTGTAAAATATTACCGTGTCGGTTATATGGATAATCGCATGCAATCGTAACACTAAGGTGTTATTATATAATAATAGCTGACGGTCATATTGGTTAACGTTAAAATAATTGTTTAGGACCGAGGATAATCGCCGTGGGGTGTATACGCGTAAAAAGTCACAGTAAATTATATTTATTTTATATTAAAAAACAAATAAATAATATTAATAATAATAATATAGGGCGAACGAAAGCATTTGGTTTGTGTCTCTGTCTACGCACTATATGATATCGTAATTCCGCCGTTGTTGCTGCAGACGGCTGCGATACTCGAACGAGAACACAATATTGTATTTCGCCTCGAAAAAGAAATTTATTTGGTGATTTGGGGTTATTTTATACCGAAACTCGGGTAAGTACATTAGCAAAAGTATATATATATATATTTGTTTTTTACACAGTTCGGTGCAAATGAACATGTTAATATGCACTACTTGAATGTTAAATATTTTTGAAAACTTACGCGCACTACTCGAACTTGTGATTTTTTTCGATTTTTCTTAAGTACACCAATAAGTCCTTGCAGTTCGGCTTCGGTTTACGCGTTAACGTTTCCCTATACTTTACGCGCGAATATATAAAAAAAAAAAATGCATAGAATCTGTTGACATTAATTTATTACGAACGAAATCCATTATCGTATTTATTCGACACAAAAAAAGCTGTTGGTTTAAAAAAAAAAAAAAAAAATGATATGTTCAAAAAACTTTACGTTTCGTCGAAATCGATACACATTTCAATACCGGAAATCGAAATTTAAAAAATGACAAAAAACGTATAACCATGAAATCAATACACCTACGTAATTATATTTTGCAAAAAATACTCGTTAAATAAGGTATTCAATTTTTTTTTTTTTTTTTGTATGTAATATAAAATGTAATTGAAATGATTTTTTTTTTTTTTTCAAAAACGACCGACAAATATGCGCAGTTTTCTATATTAAATTACATAATTAATGTTTTACGATTATTGTACATGATCGATAATAACATTTCGTTTACTATAACAGTTACAAATGGCTTTTTTTTTTTTTTTATCAGTCTTTTGCACTCTAGTCTCTATGACAAATTTTGGAAATTCCGAGACGGACGCCGTTAGTCATATTTTTTTTTTTTTTTTTTATTACGAGCACACCCGGTAATCTTATTACTATTTTGACGACCCGTGTCAATAATCAATTATTTTTTTTTTTTTTAGGGACCAAATAAAACAGTCTTGCGGAAATCGTTTGGAGGCTATAGTATTTACAAAACAAAAAACAAAAAAAAATCGCCCTCCCTACCATTAAAAATTAGTACGTATTAGGGGTTCCCGGCACAGCTGCGTTTGGTCGATAAACGTACGACAATTGTACCCTGTTCGGATTTGGTCCTACGGCCTAACCAAACCAATACGTGTACCCAATCGCTTGTTTACACGCCAAACATTAAAATGCACTTTCGGGGACGAACACCGGTACATATAAAATCGGTCGGTTATGGGTGGCCGCATCGCGAAAACTGGCCGACGCTTGTACCCGGGGGGGGAGGTGGGGTGTATACGGTTGGTACGTTATATTTATTGGCCCCGTCGCTGAAACCGTCCGAAAATATGGAAAATTACACGGTCGGTGGCGACGATTTAACACGAATCAAACACGACGGTTTCGTTCGGAGTCCGATGAATTTTAGACGGTTGGTCGCCGGACCTCGGTATTTTCGAAATAGACGAAACGCAATTTATTAAAAAAAAAAAAAAAAAAAAAAAAAAAAAAAAAAAAAAAAAAAAAATGGCGTTTAATAAAGGAACCGGTAAGGTGTTCATCGGTCGTCTGGTAGACAATTACGGTCGTCGTCCGTCACGAACAGGCGCGGTATCGGCAAACACCGTTGAGTTTCGAAAGTCTTTCCCGGGCGTTTCCGTACACACGTTCTATATTTTATAGAATACCCGACGATTACGGTCAGTGTCAAACTCCTCGGTTTTCGTAAACCAATACTAGTACGTAAAACGCAACGAACGCAAAAGAAAATAAAATTGAAAAAAAAAAAACCAAGAGTATCTACACTACATACAGATACATCGGTACATGTATATGTCTTGGTTCTACTGAATATTGTTGACATAAGAATGTCGATGTCAATTTGGTATTAGATACGAGTAGACGAGGATTAAACTGTAGGTAACTTTTTTAACACGTGTAAAAAATAAACAAGTTTCAAAGACGGGAATTATTTATTTATTTTTCAAAGAGAGCAATTATTTTTATTGAGTGTACATTTATCTAAATTTTTAAATGGAAGACGCGGTGACACTAATCGTTCAGAGATAGGACCGAGAGGCGGTAAATCAGATGGAAATGGAGGATAACAAAAACCGTTAATCGTATCAAAACGAGAAACTTTGTTACTGAGCAGAGTTTTATAACAAGTATTGCACACGCTCATATTATGAGAATCTAAGTCTGGGTATTTTTCGAGCAAAAAATTTACGGCTTTCTGGGGAACGTGCTTCATATCTTTCTCGAACCAAAGGCGATCGCAAACAGCGCAGGAAACACCGAATTTGTTTTTGGATATAACGAAAATTGAATTCGTTATCAGCGACGGGAAATTCGTCAATACAGACATTTCGCGGCGGTTCGGTTATCGGAATGACGATTTTGAGCTTGTTCTTTAAACGAGCGTCGCGGTAACATTCTCGGTGTCGGACAAATTAACAGAATCACCCCCAGCCATAAGACATGTCAAAAAATATCTCGATTATAGCTCAATAAAATATAGATATATACACGAGGGTGGACTATTAACTAATGGTTTAGGATTATTATCTTTACGTATAACTATAAAATTAGTGAACGTAATAACGCGTGTGTAGTAAACGAAATTATCCTTGTTTACGAATTATTTTTTTTTCAACCATAATTTCCTTCCGAGTCAACGCATTTCTGCCGACGCTTAGCAGCGTTTTGTAATGCCGGCCAAAAAAAAAAAAAAAAAAAAAAATCGTTCATCTTGCTGCAGCAAACCACCGCTTGACTTGAGTTTTAATTTTTTTCATCACAATCGAACTTTGTACCTCCGAGATGTTTTTATAGTTTGGCAAACGAAAATATAATCCCAGCGATTTAAATGCTTGTATTGTAACACGGCTGCAATGAAGCATAACATTTGCCCCACTAAATCCAGAACACGATCGACGTTTTTAATTATTTCTTTATGTCTTCCTAGGGTCGCCGATAAAATATCTTTTTTACTCGATTCTACGCCAAATCGTCGACTTTTTGTTTATGAACCTCCATCGGTCACCGTTACTGGGCCGTCCGCGTCAGAATTCTGATCGGAAATTATGGTTTTCCCGTCTTTAATCCGCATTACCCAACGACGAACCGAACAGACGTCTAGAGTTTCGTTACCATAGACCGAGACCAAACGACTACGGATATCGACAGGTTTAACAATGTCCAAGCGACGAGAAATTCAATATTACACCATGTCCCGTTTGAACCGCACATCTGGAGAGGCCATTGTTAAATATTACCTACGAACAAACTAGGAAACGTTACACTCGGCGCACACTGAACCAATAGACATTAGCTATTAAATGCCACATAAACGACAATCTTATCGGAAATATGAAAATAGTTTTTAAGACAAGTGACGTTACTTATCGGCCCAACCTCATACGTACACGGTTCAACCGGGGCGTATACAAGCGTGAAACGGAAAAAACTCTGCCGATCGACAATTTGCGCGTACCATTCGGCTATATATATATATATCCGTAAATTCACTAGGTAATCACGTATAAAAAAAACATAAACGCGAATTCCGTACGGATACGATTTACTCCGCGGGTTTCGCGCGTGTGTCGCGGACGCTCGGGTGTCGTAATAAAATACGATTTAGATCGAATGCCCGCGAGCCCGACACCGCAGCCGCTTACAATTAATCATCGAATACCGTAGTAAAATAATAATAATAATATTGTAATTATTTTTTTTTTTTTTTTTAAATGTGTGAAATGCGTTCGTACGTCATCCACGGGGTAGTCTCGCTGGACGTCGCCGACACGGTCTTATAACAATATTATTATTATTATTATTATTATTATTATTATTATCCATTTACTCTACGGCCGGGTTGATGGCTTGGCCGAGAAGAGCCGCAGAGACGGATCGGGCTATTATATTAATAATATGGTTTTTTACCCTTCCGAATTTTACATATTATAATATCGACGCGGTACAAAGCCGTCTCTAAAAAAAGGCTCTTCCGACGGACGTCGTCGTATTATGATTATTATATAGTTTCCATCGCAAAAAAATCGATACCGCACACAAGTACGTACGTACGAGTATATATATATTGTACATCAATAATTTGGTATTTGCTCACATATTATTTGAAAATGGGTTATTTTCAATTCCGTAACCGTCTGCCGGTCTAACCCCCCCCCACCACCCTCGTCATCACTTGAACCCCACGGAATTCCGTTTTTTTTATCTTCTGCCTTTTTTTTCTTTTTTTTTCCGGGTGTTTTTATACTGCATGTATGTAAATATAGTTCTCCCAGGAAATATAACACGTCAATGATTATTATCGCCACTACACTAATATGTGTTCCGCGTCATTTTTTGCGTAAAAAAGTTATGGTTTTGTTATTTTAGACGCACGAGGAAAAAACTGCACAAAACTAGACAATTTTTCGTTTTTTCTTATTTAAGTTATTTAGTTAAAGCCTACGACGAGTTTACGTTTTTTCCTTAAAATAAACTTGTTAGTTGTCATAAAAATAAAAAATGAAAGAAGTTTACCTAAATCAAACCATTTTTCAAAACAGAAATTGGACTACTGATAGTATGTTTATTTTACTCCAGCTTGTCGGTCTAAATGAATATATATATATAAAAAAAAAAAAAAACGAAACACATCCAACAGATTTAAAACGAAAATGTTCTGCAATTGTCTAAGTAGTAGTTTTTTTTTTGTTTTATATAATCACCATACGGACGGATAATAGGAACGGGGCGCGTAGAAGGAAATTTAACAAAACGCCCCTAAAATAAATGGATTCGGTTAGGTGATAGTTTGGACACGTGATTCGAAGAAGCCAGAAGAATACTTGCAGACGAGCAGTTCTGAATTGGAATCCAGTGGAAAATACGCCTCGGGATCGTCCTAGGAGAACAACTTAATCGAACGGGTATGGGTATGGGTACACGAGTGTGGGGTAGATGAAAGTAGTTTGGGCTCGAGTAAAGCGAAAGGAGATTTCGATGGTGGCAAAAACCCTTCGGTGGGTATTAAAATGACGGAAGAATTAGTACAGCACATCAAATATAAATTAAACTACTAGACAAATTATTGCCGAGTTTTTACCGTGTGCAATTTGTATTATTGTTTTATTTCTCGTGGCGAAAATCTTTTGGCGTTTTACTTACGAATGAGTATTCGTATGCCGGTTTTCATAGGCGACGATAACGCGTTCCTCAAGTCTGTCGATTAACACTGAAAATGTGCCACCGGCTATCGGTTCGATTCGTTCCGTTGTGATTGCAGTAATTTTTTTTTTGTCCGTTTAACGGCGAAACGGTCACGCAACTGCTACACTCGCGTTGTAATCGTATCGACAAATTCGCACGATGTCGTTACCGTATATGCACTCTTGTGTGGTGATGGTTATTGTCTGTGCAGCTCGTGATTATCAATTTACGGGACAAGTCCCGTTTAAATCCGCCGTCGGCATCGTATTAATACCTACTTTACGGGCGTATCGCGAAAACACGAGGGTTTTCCGATCCTCGTGGTATAACATCCCGAACGGCAAATGTTATTACGAATCAAAACTGCCCGCGAACTGCAAATATATAATAGGCACAGACGCAACCAGTGTACAAATTTGGCGGTGCTAAAATTCTAATGCGTGTCAGCTGAGAACGCAGGAATGTAAGATATTCTGTATAAAACTATTAACAGATTTAAGTTAAGTTTAAACGTTAAACGTTATGTAAACTCCGGAAGTACCGATTTCAATACGGAAAGTTTTAATGAGACCCAGTAAATTTCCAAAAAAAAATGCTCTGAACGTTGTGGTAAAACGACCAAATAGTAATGTTCCAGAAAATAATATTAACAGAAAACAAATACAGAGAGTAGATCAATCGTAATTGGTTTTATGAAATGTTGTTTTCCAGAATGTACGAATAGTCGTGATACCGTAATAATTCCAGAAAATGTTTAAAATGACCAGTAAGTATAATCGCAGAACGTAGTTTTCCAGAAAATGATAAAAAAATAATTTCTCGCGGCTGGTTAGTTACTCTCTGGATTTCGATATTTCAATATTTTCCGGTATTTTTAAAATCTGGTTATTTAATTTCTGACGGTTTGTTTGCTGGATTTTCATTAAGCTACCCTACCCTATTATGTAATAATATAATATTGTATTTTGCACAGAAAGCAGAACATGAGAAATTTAGCCGGTACAATAATACATTTAAGTCAATAAATATTGGCATGAACGAGTTCTTTACGGAGTAATTTACTTGTATTTTCCAATTGTTCGTACTACAATTGTTTGTAATATAATCGTAAACCGGTAAAACCATAGTATTTGTGTGTTTTTTTTTTTTTTTTATTATTATTATTATTATTTATTTTGTAAATTACATAACAACATAGCAGCCCACCGCACGGAGGCCGGTCATCCGGAAAATTCCCGATTTCCCGACAGGCAAATCCGCCTTTGCAAATATTATAATGTGTATTCGATCGAAGGGGCCCCGCGCACTTGGCCCGACCCGAGCAATTCCCGATTGTTCGCGGTCCGTTGTCCCGTTATCGTCGTGTGCGACGACGGCAATCAATTCGAGTATCAATTTACGGCGACCCGTCCGTCCGCCGCCCATAACGCGGACACGACAACAAGACGGGACTTGAGCACATTATCGTAGCGGAACAAGCGGAACGGCGGCGTTTGCGGCGTCGACTAAAGATACCGTTGAACGGGGGGGGGGGGGTGCCCACCGTCATTCGCGTAATATATTATTGGGCGGCGACGCGTCAGCGTGGTGAAATTTCCGTTTTAGGAATTTGTAAAGCGGAATAACCGTTTTCAACGTAATATTCCCGATGCCCGGTAATTTCGGTTTGACGCGACCGTTACCGAAATTATATTCCAAAAAAAAAAAAAAATAAAATTTCTGACGGCACGCGGACTTTCTCGAAATTGATTTATCGGTACGGTGTCGGCGGCACGGGGAATACGAGGACCGCGGCCGACCGAGACGTTTATCGGACAAACCCGATTGGGGTTCGGTGTTTTAAGTCGTCCGTGTAAACTTACATAAAACGATCTGTTAACGTGGAACCGTGTCCGGGGAAGGGTACGACGCCGTCACGGTGATTACAACACGCCGCGTCCGTGGTTTCCGTTCGGGAATATTATATCGGATTACGCGACATAGTGCGCAGGTAGATATTATTATTATTATTATTATTAGACGTTTGGATTTTTGAAAAAAAAATAAAAAACACCAACGATCTACAGGAATATATTGTGCGATTTTAATTGTATTTTTTTTTTTTTTTTTTTTTGTTCGCCAGTCTCCAATCCGATAGGTTTTCGTCGGTATAGTATTTAGAATCCGCGTATCTATGGAATATGGTCGTGTTGGACTGCGCAAGATCTACAGACCGGAAAAAAAAAAAGAAATGGCCGTTTTAAGTTCGCCTATCGTATCGAAACGGTAATAGATAAACGGGAGATAAACTAATTTAAACGACGTTATGCTATATTTTCGGGGTAGACAAAATATTTATATGTTTTATGAAAAACAAAACGCTGTAAATCCGAATATTCGACCGTACGGATACAAACTTTCTAGACGATTTCCGCCGGTTTTTCGTGTTCCATCCGTTCTGCTACTACAGCAAATCGCACAAATGATAATATCAAATCGAATTCTCGTCCGTCGATCGTCACGTTGTTACACCGCACATTAACAGGGCTGTGGTGGATCTAATGCACGGAAAAAAAAGTGTAAAATATACACGCATTTATACACCGTACAATTCCGAAATACGCACCAAAATAATGGTTTAGAAAAACGTCTTTAGATTATTAATCTAAATAATATTGTCCGTCAAAACTGTGCGATTTTATTATTCTTCCGGTTCCGGTTGTTGTAGTTTTAATCATTTGCTTACACAACGAAACAGACAATGCCGGAGCGACGATGAGATATGGTTTCATATTCGGTTTAGGTTTTCTCGCCGATATTAATGAGTGGGAGTAATTTTTTAGACGGATTAATTGCATACATAATTTTTTTTTAAATACAAAAAAAAAACAAAAAAACAATGGTTATTCAACAACAATAATAATTTTGTGAATATATATATATATTCTTATCTCGCGCGAATAACAACAATATAACCAAAAAGTGGACAGAGAAAAAGTATAAAGTATCATCTGCAGGGCGTATTAAATAAATAAAAAAAAATAATAATAAAATTCCAATTGTTTGCGCGAAAATCGTAATTTATAGCTAAAGATAAAGTCCATTAAAATCCCCAACGAAACGTTATCGGATGTCCAAATATATTTTATAATATAATACGCTGGTATACTTAATTTTTTTACCATCCGAAAACAAAACTATAATACAGTATTTATGCAGTATTTCCGCGGGGTATTATTCCATTGGATCTTTTCGTTACAAAAATAAACCAGAAAACAATAGTTGACCGATCTCTAATAAGTAATACATACAGTATTTAGTTATATACGAATACCTACATTTGTAGGTATTAATAATTATGTTGTATTATTTGTACCAAGCCTCCGTGTACCGGACACTTTTAAATTTATCACTATTCACTTATTATTAACGAAATATTAATAGTATTGTCGAGGATAATAATATAGTATTATGGTTTCGCGCACGACTACAGGCCATAGACCGGAAGCGCTTCAGACGGTGCAGCGGCGGCGGTTGTCTTCGTCGCACAACGCGGCGTCCGAAAGTCGCGTTTCTCGTAACAAAACGTATTTTTAAATTAGACCTAATTTTTAAATTTTTTTTATTTTGATGTAATATTGACTATTTTTAACGACGCCCTTAGTGAAACGGTCGAATCAACGGATTCGAACATAATTCGAATTATCGTTATTATTATTATTATTATTATTATTATTTAAAATATCAATTTTCGTCCGAGCAGTGTGTCGAAATGGAATTTGAACCGTGTTCCGAAATAATGGCGTCCGATTGTGCGAACGGGATAACACTGACGATTGTATTGGGAGAACTGGTCCGCTATATGGGACGACCATCAGACGTATTTATGGGGGGGGGGCACAGGGCTAAAGGGGGCGATCGTACATAATAAAACACGTAAAATATCGTTACGCGGTGAAAACTGAACTGTAACCGAAGTGACACGGTGCCCGGGGGCCCGACGGTTTTCCGCAAAATGAGGCTCGGCAACGACACTGTGACCGGGACCCAAGCGTTTTATCTAATCACAAATGTGTAATCGAAATTAAAAGCCTCCGTGGGAAAATGTGACGGCCGCGGTCGACCGGGACTCGTCGCCTCCTCCTCGTCGCCCGTCCGCAGTTTTCGTCGGCAACGGTTCGCAAATTCGTTCCGTTGTCGTCGTGGTTTTTTTTTTTTCTTTTTTTTTTTTTTTTTTTGTTATTTTTCATCCCCGTGCGTTTGTCGCGCGATCCGTTGTTTTCGGTTTTTACTTCTCCTTCAATACCCGCAACGATAACATATTCATAAATTCATAAGTCGCCACAAGAAATTATATGTTCCGGTGTGAAGAACCCCGAACGGTTAACACGTGATTATTACTAAATACATCGATAAATTATATATACGCATAAAATTCTAAATACATAATTTTTCATTATATTTTTTGTTTGGTTTATTTGTAATATTATTATTCGGTCGAATATATTGAACAATCGAGAATGTTTTTACTGTGATCACTCGGTGTAATATTAATATCTGTATACTGGGCAATTTATAAGGTGCAGTAGCTCAATATATATATATATATATTTTCTCTAAATATTCGTGTTGAATGTTGTCGAACAGTGACGAGATACTCGAATTTTCGATTATATATTATTATTTGACGTGAAAAACCGTTCGATCCGATTTTACATTTCGATCACTAGACCATATTGGGCCCAGTGATTTTCGACCGGCCACGTGCATATACATATTATGACGTAATGAAATATTGGTATACGTAAAATGATATTAAATAATTCATAATTCATATAATCACTACCTCTATTGGCAATAAAATAACCATTGACATGGTGTAACACTATAGACCGCGAATAACAACACATAATACACGTGTAAATTATAAAAGTCGATGTATGTGCGAAAGAGACAAATTCTGAAGAGGTCATTCATAGTAATAAAAAAAAAAAAAAAAAAACTCTTTATTCCGTGGCGAGATTACAGTAATCATTTATCATAATAAATTTCATTTAAAACGCAAATTGTTTCGTGATGCCACGGAGTACCGATTTTAATGTTTGATTTGCGAATAAACCGTGTTTAATATTTCAAGTTAACTAATTCGTTTGATTTGATCTGATTAGCACATCTGAAATCGTGTTACAGTTGTGGTTCAGTCGAAACCGAACGAATACTTTCAGATTCATATAGTATAACTTTGATTATTTTAATCGTTTCAAGCGTTTACAGAGAAGGCCTTTTTTTTTTTTTTTTTATTAACGTTTTTACACTATATGCTAATATTATAAAACATAAGTCCGTGTACAATATACCGCGTAAATTATAAATCAACTGGAAAAAACAAACATTTAAAACGGATTCTTCGCGAGGAAACCTCTCGTAGTCGTTTCTCTTCTGCGCGTGTCGTGGTTTAACAGTTATCTTTTTTGAATAAAAAATCGTTGGTCTTTGGTATTAAATGTGATTTGTTGATAACGGCAACGTCGCCGGAAATCGTTGAACGGACACGCCGCTGATCTGTTATGTGTTGTCTAGACAAAAACGAGGTTATCCGATCATTTTCTCTAGATAGAAATTTGTTTCGAATGCATGTCATCCGGATTTACGTGGACGCCGGGCGCCGAGCGTCGTAATAATACACTTGCCGGTATTCCCGGGAATATCGCGCGTGTAAAAACCGTGTGGTTAAAAAAGAAAAAGAAAAAAAAACCGCGGAAATTGTATTTTCGAACCGTCATTATTTGAAGACCGCGGGCGGATAATAATCGGCGTTTTACCCGATAGGCCGGATGCCGAGGAAAGACGACGGCGATTTAATATTTTATTATTACAGACCGTTACCGGTGTGCAGTCTTTACGTTATAATTATTCGAGCGTACCCGTTCGCCGGGCCCGGTGTTTAATTACTGTGTGGTGTACACACGGTCGGGCGCGTGGGATCCGATTAAATAATATTTTATTATATCGGTCCATCTCGCCACTCCCGTTTCACCGGCTACCGCCGCCGCCGCCGCCGCCGCCGCGTGATTTATATCGCATAACGGGTTATATTGATTTCCGATCGATAAATAATCGACGAATGGAAAATTAAAAAAAAAAAAATAATAAATAATAATAATAATAATAACAATAATCGAAACGGTAGAACATAAATCGCGTGTGTTAATAAATATTATTATACGAGCACTCGGCCGTCGTCGCCGGGTCGGTCTAGGGGGGCCGGATGATAATAATAATACTATTATTATTATTATTATTATTACCCTGTAAGTGACCGGCGGTTGGGAGTGAGGTGAAACGTGAAATAAGTAAATAATAATAATAATAATAAAAAAAAAATAATCATAATAATTATAAAAAGACTATCGGACCGGATTAACCGCTCGCGGGTTTCCGTCGCCTCCTCCGTCGTCGTCGGCGTCGTAGTCGTCGTCGTCGTCGTCGTCGTCGTCTCCGTCGTCGCCGGTCGCGGGATTAATTAGTTTTCGAAAATCAAATTAAAACCGGACGGGATTATTGTCGCCGCGCCCGGTCGTCCGCCCGGCGTCACCGGACACTGCGCCGACACCGCGAAAAAATATTACTGTCGTTATGTTATAATAATTTTATAACCGGCGCTGTGAATTTAATGCGCTATAAAACAATTGTATGTAAAATGCGCGCACGATTTATAACGTACACTAAAAACTGCCGGTATATGCGTTAAAATATGCACTAAAAACATCGGCTCCTCGGAAATTCAACACTAGTACACTGAGTATTCGTGATATTCGTTCAAATGAGCTAAAATGAGCGTTGAAAATTCAATTTGAATTTTTAGATTCTGAGCGGAGGAACCCGTGGTCTTATAATAATGTTTATTGTTTGTTTTTCTGTAAACGCTTTTTCTACCGGAAGACTTCGTTCGATTTATACGCCCCAACACTATTTGCCGGTAGCAAATTTCGTCTAGCCGGTGCTTTGCGAGAGGTAATTTTTCTATATAACCAGTGGTTTTTTTAACGCCACAGAAAAAACTACCGAAAAACGACAAAAACACGATTTCGTCAAATTCGAGTTATATTATTTACTTGTAATTCCGAAAATAATTGTTCTGGAGACCGGCGATTTTCAAATAAAATGTTACGTTGTAATATAAACGACGTGGAAAAATGTCTCGAAAATGTATTTCAATTTCGGGCTATTGATAGACATTTTGATATTTCGAGGTTTTAAGACTTAAGTCTTAATGTGGGAAATTTTGGAATTTGAGACCTGAACATTTTGTTTAAGGTTTAATTTACTTTATTCTAAATATGTTCAAAAAAATAATGTCAAAATCAGTAGGCACAATTATTGTCAATAGCTGTTTTAAATTGTCTCAAATTATACGTCATTTTATAATTATTATAACTTTTATAATTTCATTGTGTACTACACAGTGTAAGACGTACTCTATACGAAATTGACAATTATACCCTCCTGTATTTTACACTGAAGCTCTGCTCAGAATCGTTTTATTGAATAAAATGAATTATTATTTCTTTCGAATTCAATACAACCGCCAAGAGTAATCTATCCATAGAGCGAAGTGCCTTAGCCAATACCGACACCCGCCGTGCGAAGTGTACGCTTTTTTCATTTCAATTAATATTATCGTCACGATATTAGATTTTATATTAGAAGAAATTTACAACGGAATTAGTAAACAGCTATTTATTTAACCGACTAAAAAATAATACTTTTAATGTCGATTTAATAGACTAGATTGACCGGAAAAATATCGCTTAACCCGTTTAATATGCAAAAAAAAAAAAAAAAAGATTTCGTCTTTGTATTATAAATCGCACGAAAGAAATTTTGGCCGAATCCGTTTTCTAAAAAAAGATGTTGCAAAAAACAAAAAAATAAAAAAAAAAACACGCAAACACATTAAATTCTGTTATTAATAGTCGTTGACGGATGAGATCAATCATTCGGTCGGAAATTCGAATATATTTGATTTGTACGGAGGTATATTTTATTTATTTATTTTTTTTTGAAAATATTTTAATTTCGTGAGGTTCAAAAAACTGGATTCTAATTTAAGTGTTAAATCGTGTAAATATTAAAGCCTAATTTATTCTATTGAATTACGGCCACGATGCCAAAAAGAGAATTTATAATTCTAAAGAAAAAGCACAAAAATGGTCTATATGATCTGCAACGGTTTTCAAAGATTAATATTATTCAGAAATATTTTCGCGTCCACGATTTCCAGTCAAATAAAAATATGCAACGCGGGAAGTAGATTAAAATAAGCTTAAGGCATAATCTTTTTTTTTTTTTTTTTTTTTGGAGTGATATTCTATTAAATTGTTATGTCGATATAAATATATGACAATCGACAAGTTTCAAAACTATATGATATCTCTATAAAATAAACTCAAAATTCCGTTCAAGTTTATCGTGTTGTAACAAGTAAATAATATTCAATGCCTATTCATACGACCATCACATTTCTATTATAGTTATACAAAATAATAAAAGTATTTAATTTACTATTTGCATTTTACCTTCCATTAATTGTTTAATTTCTTGAAACGTTTCGACGTTGTACAAAAAAAAAAAAAAAAAAATACTGTAATTCACCCTTTCACCGTAACGCGTCAGCATCATCCAGCCATGTTCGTCGAATTATTTTTATATTTTTATCACGTGGATAAGTCAACTGTAGTGTAATAAAACATAGTTTAACCTAGTCGACGCGAGTCGAGGTGACGGCAGAAACACCGTAGACTTCGATATGAAAATACTTTTTCTTTGACTTTTTTTTTTTTTTTAAACATCACTTCAATCGATTCATTTCGTTTATACCGATTTTGATTTCAAGTATCGTTTCCGCGTTGCAATCGCATTGATATTATATAAAATAATATCGTTATATTTTGTCGTCAATATCGGATATAATGCGCAAGTATCGATTTAATTGACGAATAAGTCTTATTAGGCAATGTCGTGTTTCATCCATACAAATTAATCTCGTTAGATCAATAATTAGCTTTTATCTTATCCGGATGTACGTAAAACGAGTTACCCGAGATAAATAACTAAATCATCTAGATAAATCGTTTTTGTTTAATCGTATTAAATATAATACATATTTGAAATAATTTCTACGGATAAAATATTTAATATTTAAAAAAAAAAAAAGACGATTCGAAACGGATCGGTGTATCTTTTGTCATCATTTTTCTAACACGTACGCGCACCATAGCGATTTAGACCATTTTGTTGTCAATCAGACATAGTGGAATTCGATAAGAGTTCTGAAAACAGATTTGAATTAAGTGTGAAGTGTAAGTGTTCGAGTTTTTTTTACTATACATTTTTTATAAATTAAATTATAATCAAAATAAATTTGTGGAAACCAAAGAACTGAAATTCGAAAATGCAGCGTGACCTCGTCATCATCTCATGCACACTTTATGCTGAATTCAAATCTGACTCCAGAATTCTTATCGGTTGACAAAGATAGATAAGGAAATCGAATACTCTTAATATGGTTTACGAATTATTAAGTTACACCGATCATACAACATTTTATTTTTTTTTAAATCTTAAAGTGCACCATATATCTTTATTTTTTATCTGGATAATAAAAATTTGCCGATTAATATGTATGAGTATCTTTTATCATTATCCGGATAGTACTTCCATCGATTTTCTCTTGTCTTTATCCACATATGTGACCGATTATCTATAAACAACACTACTGTTATTTGGGCGACGGGTGACGATGACGTGAACCGATTTCGGCAAACAGTTTCGGAGGCTTCGCTACGCAAAACTACAAGACGGCAAAATAATAATATAAGCCCCCGCCGTCGCACGTAGAAACGTTACAATATTACGAATTCAGGGTTGTTTATATTTTTTTTTTTCGTTTTTCTAAACGACACCGTGTTTGGTATATTATTATTATTATTTTTTTTTTTTTATTATAAACGTCGCGACAACCGAAAACACATTCGTTTGGAAGAAAAAACAAAAAAAAAAAAAAAACACCACACTAAAAGAGACTCGCGTGTATAATACTATTATTATTATTATTATATTCGCGAAATACCGCAATTGCGTATATGTGAAAATTCTCACCTTCCGCGCACATAATATTATCTACACGTACTGAAATAATAAATCGTTTTATTATTATTATTATTTTTTTATATTTTTTACCCCGTCGTCGTATATGTGTTATATAATACATATATATATATATATATATATATATATATATACGTATAGGTTCAGAACAAATACATCGTCTCGCTTTTAAAAAAGTTTGATAAATGTTTGAATTTCGTATACACGCTACAATGTGCCGGTGGATATTGTTAAGCAAGCGCGTGCGAGTCAATTAATAATATTACCTTGGTTGAGTATTAAGTTAATTGCAAAAAAAGTTTACGAGTCAATATACGCGTATAAAGTTTAAATACGTTCAAAGTTAATTAAATTATATTAGTAAAAAAGATTAATTTGAAAATTGTATCAACCCTTTAATTTAGGTAGAGTTAATTTTTTTTAGTTTTGTTGTTAATTTGTTATTGTCTCAATTAAAATTATTAAACTTGGAATTTTTCATTTTTTTTTTTTTTTTTTTTTTTTTTTTTTTTTTTTTTTTTTTTTTTTTTTTTTTAAAAATAGGATTTTCAGTGTTAAACAAAGAGGATAAAACAAAATTAATTTGTGTATGGTATCCACTCAAATAGTGTATAGGTTGTAAATTTAACTGTGTTAATATTAATAGGTAGTAAAATTAACTCGGCGTGATATAATTCAAAAATAACTCGTTATTTATTAAGGAAATTTTGAAAAAATCAAGTTATGTCAATAGAAAACCAAAGGTCAAAGTCAAGCTGAAAGATAAAATTACCTTTAATTTTAACCTATTTATTCGTTAATGTACTGGTTCGTTGCGACCTGAATACATTTCCCAAACGAATTTGCGTTTTAAAAATAAAGTTCCTATTATTATACTGTTATTTCGAAACGCCCACTAGCCAGTGACGTCATTTGTAGGGGAAGGCGGATGTTGGGAATTGCCCCAGTTTTACTTTCAGACTTATATCGGCATTTCATTTGATCTCCGCCTTTTCGGTCTGGCAAAATCGTTTCATATATCTTTATTTGTTCGTATACCCGTGATGAAATTTTTAGATTTAATATTTTCCAACCGATTTTCACGGCTTTTTTTTTTTTTTTTTTATTGTATGTAAGAAAGTCTGAAAAACCTATTAAACGATGGGTGGTAACGTACGAGCGAAAAGAGAAAATATATTTTTCGGTAAATAACGCGTTTCCCAGTCGGCGGACCGATTATATAGCGAGTTTTTACCGATCTACCAAATATTGAAACGATTCCGGGCTGCTGACTGGCCGAGACCGAATTTCGGATACTCGTTATTGGCCGTGGCCGATAAAACATTTAAAAAAAAACAATAGGGAAACGATGACGATATACAAAAATATAATTTAAAAAAAAAAAAAATGCTCGTTATTTCCACGCGCGACTACAGAATTTAAATAATAATATTAATATATTATTTTATCGTCGCCGATCGCGATTGTCGAAATAATAATTATCAACCATAACGTCCCAGGTATGTATATTATTAAACATTAAATATTTCACGTGAGTAAATAGTTTCTTGCTGGCTACACCTACCCGATAATCATACCGTATCCGGGATCAGAAAATCGATTAAATATTCTAATTAAAAATATATAACGTGGCTTGTATATCACTAACGAAATATTCTAATATTATGAATGCATTAAATCCCTTACATCTTTAATATTTTAATTAACACCACGGTGGTATTTTACAGTGTAAATATGTACGAAATTCGTTATTTGGATATTTTGTTTTTTGACATTATAGTACTGTAATACACAAAATTTTAATGACAAAATGGTTTTTTTTTTCTCAAAAAAATTCAATTTCAAACCCCGAATAAAATAATATTGTATAAAGCCAAACTCTTGTAGAGGTATACCCACAACAAACGGACTATTCGATTTTCGAATTACTCCCAATACCTATTATAAATTATTTTTAATGAGTTTTCGTAAGAAAATAATATATTATGTAAATATATATATATTTTAATTTAAAAAAAAGTAAAAACTCTGGAAAGAGTGGGTATATACGTAAGTTAAGGCGTGAACCCGTACACGCATTGTATACATAATTGAAAATATTGTAACGAAACCGGACGAGACGGAAATTAAATGTGCCAACACATCCTGGAAGGCGCACGAAATGTCGGGGGGAGAAGAGCTTGGCGACTGGAAGCCCCTTTAGCCACTAAAATAATTATTCATCGATCATTGGGAAATCGGTATTTCTCTTAAATTTTTCTTTGTCGTCGAAACGGCAATACTCGAGAGAAAATATAGTTATTATATTGAAACCATCTGTTAATATATATTATATACGATATTAATGGTCGCGGCGTGTCCTCGATGTGGCGAATGTCACCACCGGTGTATGCGACAACACAATATCGTATCGTATTATACCGAAATTCGTAGTGAACGGTTGTCAAAAATTGTCTTTACGCGGTCCCGTAAACCGGTGATTATTGTCGACATTTACAAACGGTATCCTGTAAAATTTTGACCGCACTTCATGCGCAGTTGTACAAAACCCTTATCGAAATAGTCTTACGGGGATATTTGTGCTATAATCGATATGACGATGTTATCGTTTTATCGTAATTTTTTGCATTCGGAATTGTGTGGCCGTACTAGGCGGCGTCCAGACCGAGAAACATAACCAGAAACACTGTTCAAAATCAAACGCATCACGACGTTTCCGACAGACATTAAAAAAAACATGCGTCCGGAACAGACAATTATCAATTTTACCTAACATTTTAGTAGGACAGTGTAAAACTGGATTTTTACTTACCGCACGAGTCTGGAATATACGATTATTGAATTTTGGCGAAATTTCACATGTCGATAGTTTTAAACAGGTGATTTAATATTATCTTAGCTAACTGACGTGTTTTTTGTCTAACAAATCGAGGGTTATTTTCGATTATAAATCCCAAAACCAGTGAATGGTGTCGGCCGAAAGTCCGTAGGCAAAGTTTTGTAGTGCTTTTTTTTTTTATTATTATTATAAAGGTTTATAAGTATAAGGATTCGCTATCGACTGCCTAAAATAACTATAATTTCGGTGAAATTTAAAAATTTTACTTATCAGATTGTACGTTCGGGGTTTTTATAAATACCCGAAAAAATGGCACTACAACGCTACCGGTACGGACGTGCGTGCCCATTACGTTAAATATTATTATATTTACGGACATTACTCACGGTTCGACGTCACGAACATTTCAATAAGCATCCTTTGAAGTTTACAGCTACTGCGCCCGTAACGAAGTTTAATCGCCGACAAGCATTACGACAATGGCGGCGACTATATTTTAGAATGCATTTTCATAAATTTGGCGACGGCAAATGTTTGCACGGTCTCGAGTACGGAGCTCGGATACGTGACAATCCGTATTTTAGTTCATATTGCTCGGCAGTATACAGTAATTACTGGAGTATAAAACGATTCCACTACGCATTTGGTACGAAACGTGGTATTATCAATCGACTGTGAGCTCGTAATCAATTTGCATTGTGTAAAGAGATACTATACCCTAACGTTAAACGCGATGTGTGCTTTGATCAGGCGATTTCTTCGAGACGATGATCATCTAAACGTTCTAAATGTGACGGACGAGGCTTTGTGAGATGTGAGATCGTAAACGATTATTCAGTTCGCACAAACGCAGATGTGTAAATAGGAACGAACTTAGTTCATTGCGATAAATGAAATAAATATTCGTATTACAATAAATTTAAGAATTTCAAACCGTCCATACATTTTTAGAATTTTTTATTATAAATATATCGTGTTGTAATTATAATATAGGTAAATAAAAAATGCCATCATTCACCGAATACCTGTTGTGGGGGTTCAGGGGCGTAATTATAGGGGACTGACGAAGCCGCAGCCCTCTTCTCCTCACCCGACATATCAGAAAAATGTTGTTTTAAAAAACAGTGCGGTTGGTTTTTGGATAATATCGGAGTGATATTTATAAAATGAAAAGTTGTCTGTCCCCCGGAAAAAATCTCCGGTATACCATGTAAGATAATTAATAAACACCCTATGTAGTGTGAGGCTTTGCCCCCCCCCTTAAAACGCTTATATTTATAAAATTCAAAATCTACACAAAATCCAAAAAAACCGTTGCACTTTTTATTATATATAAATATATTTAATACATCTATCTATAATATATTATATTTATTTTTTTAATAATAAAACGAGGTGTGTATTTTTAGTGGGGAGGTAGTATTTTTTTTGGGATTGTCCTACCCATTTGCCGTCTGATCCGTCTACGTTTTGCCACCACAATTAAATAATTTATTTACTATTCCTGCCCTACGCTAAAAAATTAAACCGAACAAGTATCTAACGGTAAATATACATAAAAAATTACATAATAACACATAAAATATAATTCACAAACACGTTTCGAGACATTTTACGAGGAGACATAGACCACTTTAATTTTTGCATGTGTTTTAGCGTACCACTTAATGGAATTAATTTCCGAACGCTCTCGTTGTGTATCATTATTTATACAGCGCAATTGTTAATTATTATTGTTATCCAAAATTAAAATACTTCTGGTGGTTTTCGGATCTCGGAAATACGTTTCATATATCTTTTGTTCGAACGCCCTCAAAGACAACGAATCAACCGTCGTCAGGGCGTCGATTTTTCCTATTTGACGATATCAGACAAATTTCCCCAGACCCAATAGCCAGACATCGACCTAAAATTATATTTTATTTGTTTTTCTCAATACTAGAGATGCATTTTTTCCTTCGGGTCGCAAGGTATTTTATACATTTCTATTGTGAAATGAATTATTAATTTATTTATTCCGCGAGTAGGTGCGTGAACCAAAGGCATCCGCGGTCTTAACCTAACATTAATTATCTGCTACCAAACGATTGTTCCCGAACGTTAAAACCGGCGTTCGCCATCATTTGTTTCACCGATTCGAGCACCTGCATATTTTTTATATGTAACGCCCTAAACGTGAAAGTGCCCAGTCCGTGAACTGTGTATTTTTTTTTTAAAAAATTATTTGTAACGCGGTATTAGAACTATAAATTCGAAAAAAAAAAAAAAACATAATAATATTATTAATACCGTTCGATCCGTCGCCACTTCCGATTTCCGTCCGTCTGCGTGAAATCCGATCGATTCTCTTAGTTATAATAATAATAATAATAATATTATAACCGCACGCATATACGGTAATATTATTCCGTCGTCGGCGAGAGAGAATAAAAATAAAAATAAAAATATATATATATATAAAAAATGTACCGCCGAAACCGAAAAACTCTTGCAATAATATATTTTATTGTATAAACGTAACGAAACGTTTAATAGATAAGATGTGCTACGGCGGCGGCGTTGTGAATTTTACTTTGAACGAGGCGGTTGGCGGCTCGTCTTCGATTTACGTTCGTTGCCGCGCCGAGAAAACGACTCGCTAAAAAGAAATATATAGGTAGGTACACTGAAAAAAAAAAAAAAAAAAAGGAGAGAAAGAAAGAAAAAGAATAAAAAAATAATAATAATAATAATAATAATAATAATAATAAATACTGCTAAGAGCGATAAAGACGACGTATCCAATTGAAATGTGGAGAGTTTTTTTTTTTTAGAACCGGCGAGGGGACACGGTGTGAGAAATGCGCAGGCAGGCCGAGAGGGCGATTTAAACGTTATCGTCGTATTTAAAGACGTTTGGTTCTTTTTATTATTATAATATATATATATATATTTTTTTTTTCTGTTCCCCTCACATTTTAAATAATATATACGTATACGAATATATATATAGAATAATAATAATATATTAAAACCGCCGAATTTGTATAAATATATATATATATATATATACATATACGAATCGATTGCCGATTACCATCGTCGTCGTTTTACTTCGTCCGACTGACTTTGCTGCAGAGACGATTGCCACCCGAGAGCGCGATTTCTGGTTTTTTTTTTTTTCTAATTCGGCCAATACATATTGAGTGTTTCGGTTATAGTGATCGATACACGTTTCACGGAAATTTCATTACGCGCGACCTCCGGATTGAATATTATATCGGATAATGCAATACAATATACAACGGAAACCGATAAATGGCCAAACGATCGGAGTTTTATTGGTTTTATTAACTGTGAAGTCGAAAGAAAAATTAAAAAAAAAATAAAAATAAATAAAATAATGACCCGACAATATCGTCGGCACATTTAAAACAATATCGAGACAAATGTTACGAAAACACCAACAATTTCCTAGTTACAGAGGCTTGGAAATTATTTTCGACAAACGCGTCAAATAGTAATAATAATCACTCGGTCTATTTGTCCTAACGTTACCCGCAAAGTCTTCAAGGCCCTTTATTCGCCCTGAGATTATAATTCACATTATACTCGTTACCCGCACGCTGTTTATTATACCTAGACCGGCGAAAAGTTGTTAAAAACTAAAATTAAATATGTATCTCTCTGCACGTGTACCGCAGTTTCGCTGTCGGCCTATATGCGGTATAGCCGAACACTACATAACCGTCCGACAAAGACTCTAGAGTCCGGTCTCATTCGCCTTACCTCACTCCTCCAGGATATTCGCTAAAACGATAATCGCTCCGTGCTCTTCTCTCTGCGTCCTACCATCATACAGACAGGGTATTCCTAATTGTACGTTATCAAAGTGGTATATTTCGTCAACGGGCTGGCGGATTTTAACCGAAACTCCCGTTTACTGATAGAATTGTTCATATCTATATATATTTAAATGTGAAAATAAGAAGCTTTGGTGTCGGCGATCTCCGGGAACCACTCATCCGATTGTTGCGATTTTTGTTTTTAAACGAAAGAGTACGTCGGCAGTGTTGATTCATAGTGAAATTTAAATTCTCTTAGTTAATAAACAATTGAGTAATTAATTGTGAAAAAAAATTTGCACGAGCAACGCCGGGCTGGTATATATACATACACGTTGTGAAAAGTTGTTACGCGAGTCATTTTATTTATTCATATTTTCGGTGCACAAAAAAAAAAAAACGTGTGCCCGCGGTTAAATTGACTGTTAACGTAAACTTTGAAAAATCTATATTTAATATGTATGACTGCAATACACGGCTGGGAACTCGCGGTAATAGTTACGACAAATAATAATATAACAAATAGCTCGGCACCCCGTTCTCGTACAATGGCGTTCCTGTGTGGCGTTAGTGATTAATCCGACGAGAATAACGTATTATCATTACTATTATTATTATTATTATTATTATTATCGTTATTACTATATGAAGACTATCGTGTCGACAATGGTCGGTCATTGTTCGCCGACGGTAAACGACGTGTGACGTGCGACGAGGTGGTAAGTGTGTGCGGCACGAGACGAATTGCATACGACAGTGACACGTCGATGGCCGCGACGGCGAACGGTCCGACAGAGAGATTTTAGGTCACCGCCTCGACAACAGTAATAATAATAATAATACTTAAATAATATTTAGGCATTCGCAATAAAATATTACCGTTACGTACGCAATCCCCTGTTTTTATTTTTTCCCCTACCCCGATAATTTTACCCCGACTAGATCCTGACTAGCTAACTAGCTGTTGTCGTTTGTTTTTTTTTATCCAATTCTGACGGATTTTGGTAGAAATGTTATTCGCGGACGGCAAAAACAGTATAGCCGATACACGTCATTCCGCGATTTGCTCGAAATCTCAAGTCGAAAGTATATATTGCAATGATATTATCATATCATTTTTACTATTATATTTTAGTACGTTAAATTATTTCGTAACGCATTGTTAAATTTTATTAGCCATTTAAAGATTTATCTGCCATACGTAAATATCGACCTAACCATACAGCACACACTATCGACCATTTTTTCCCTATATATACACGTCCGATTTCCCCTTCGGCGCTCACTCACTCGCCGGCTCTATCGCTCACTCATTTTCTTTCACGGATATCCACTATGACACTGGCAGACGCGTCCGGAAAATGGCTCCCTCGGCGATTTTATCATATTCCTCGTGTGTGCCTCTCGTTTCGCGTCAATTTTCTATAAGTTCAAGCATAAAAAAAGTGTTCAATGTTTATTAATTCTATACCTACAATATTTAAAGAATTCGTACTTCCCTTCCACTTCAATTCCACCGCTGAGAAAGTTCCACATAGAAAAGGTAATATTAATTCACATATTTCATGTAAATCTATTCCTACACACGTAGAAGGTAATAAGTAATTGAAATGGCCAGTGAGGCTTACGTATTTCACCATCTTTGTTTCCGTCATCACGTTTACTCCCCCCCCATTAGAAACCCTTTTATTTTATTTTACTTATTACAATATATATATATATATACAGGTCCCTCCGGAAACATATAAAATCGCGTGTTATCCGCCAATATATTAGTTCCTGACGAGTCACCGCTTTCCGCGTCGTCATTTGTTGGGGGACGTCTCGGGAATTCGAAAAAAAAATTTAATTAATAATAAAAAATAAAATAAAAAAAAATACCTTTCGACTTGTCACAGCTTCCGATTTCCGTGCGCCCGCTTACGAATCCGGTAGGAAAACTCTCGTCGTTATGTCGACGGTTAGAACCTCACAGTCGACGGCCAACAGACGACAAACAGGTCGGACAGTTTTTAGGGACACCGCCTCGACGATAACAATAATATTACGTAGGTATTCGCAATAAAATTGTTGTTACACGAGACGAGCAGGTGTAATAAAGATTGCTCGAGAATATATTATTATATAGGTTTGCCGGGAGCCAATTCCCGAAATCATTCGGAATATATGTATATTATTTATCGCGTGCGATAAAACGATCGAATTCGAGCACCCGAGCACCTATACCCGAACGGGTCTCGATAAAACTTTATCATCTATCAACCGCGTGATAAAATATTTCGCATCGACCCCCGCGGTAACAATAATAATAATAAATACATTGTAATACAGTATTCTATCCTCAAAATGTAAAAAAATTATTACCGATAAATAATAATTGGCGATAAATCGACAACTACCTACCTACCATCTATTTTTTACACGCGGAAAAAGTACTTGTACGTATAAAAAAAATAGCCAATGTTTGTCCTGCATTCAGTAAAACGACTGACCGCCCTCCCCCTCACCCCCACTGGTGATTGAACCCGTATAGCAAGGTTTAAGATAGAAAAAAAAAAAAATGATTTTTATTAATAAATTAGTAATCCAATGGGAGGGAGCGACCTTCGCTCCCCCCCCCCCCCGCATAAATACGCTCTTGAATTGTGCCGAGTTACAATTTTTATTTTCAAATAAAAGTATCTTGTATTTCGTGGGTGTGTGAAGTGTAGGTAATAATTAATAAGATAGTCACGATGGTTTTCCCGCGTTATTAATTTTCTAGCTCCACGTTTAGCGTTGTGTTGGTCTCGACTCGTTTAACGGTTAGTTAGGAATATTTCCGAAAACCGAACTGGTGACGAACGCAACGAACAGACAAAGTAAATACCTGACACGGTCGGAACGATACATAATGATATCCTACATTCAATTTCGAATATCATTTAACCTGAATACCGTTCGATCAGTTTTAAGCGTATGGTGGCGGGGGCCGTGTTTAATACTCACGCGGTATTACTATCGTTATACCGTAAGTCTTCTTATCCAGCTTTGTATGCGGAGGCCGTTCAAATCCTATTGCTGCAAAACGAAATTCCGTCTTACCGTTTTGTCTCTGCGAGAGATTACGCAAGATTATGCTATCGATTTTAAAACCAATTTTTTTTTTTTTTCGAACAAATAAAAAGTCTTAATTTAAATATCGACCCTTGGCGTTTTATTGATATAGATTTATTTCCGTCGCGAGAGTTCGAAATTAATAAATAATATTCGGAAAGGTTAGGCGAGAGAAAAATCGGTTCGGTAAAATAAGGACGGACGCTGGTTATTAGTTTAGAAATCAAAGTTCCATATAGGGTTGGATAGCTAGGCTACCGGGACACAGAGAAATCTCCGATAGAAAGCAGCTGGGCACGTCTGGTAAGTTCAGGCGGGGCATGTAAAGTCAGTAGATAATCAAGACGGATACAACACAAAATATGTTATTTCTGTTTAGCTATAAAATTTCCCGATATTTTTTTTTTTTTGTTAGTGATGAATGAAATTGATCTTGCAGCAAAACCAAGGCGGCCTCAACAATTATACTGGTACTAAATTTAGTTTTTTAGGAACACTTCAAGACCCTTAAGTTGCCTTGGTCTCGCAAACTTAATTTTAGTCTTGATAGTGCTGGGTCGTTTTGGTCTTGCCGGCCAAGGAATAGACTAGATAGACTAACTAAACAAAGGGGAGCGCTCAAATTTATATAAAAAAAAAAAAAAAAAAAACTGTAAGTCCCAATTCGAGCACTGATTATAACCGGGTCGACGAGGGCTTTTCATGGGCGTACCTATAGATTGGCATTTCGGATTTCCCGGTCGACGACGGTATTTGTCGCGGATCTCTCGAATACTAGAGAGACTTTTGCCGTTTTTAATGACGGGACAGGGGTAAAACAAACTTTTATCGGCCGCCACTACAAATAGAAATTTAATAGGTTTTGCGGGACGTTTCGTTTCGGAGTTATATATAGGCACCGTTTTCGCACAGCCGGGTATAATAATGTGCGGAGTCCCGAACTTAAATCGGTATGGCCCGCCGCCACAGGGCCGAATCGACCAATATACACGAACACTATTATTATTATTATATATATATATATATATATATAGATATAGACAGTAGTACGAACTTTTTCGGTCTTAGTGTAGTGTATATTTCTTTTATTTTGTTTTTCTCTTCGCATTCCCCCTTTTTTTTTTTTTTTTATTTCTTCTATTACATATACACTAGCGCGCGTACTGAATTGTAAAACATACGACTTTTACCCGTCGTCTAAAAATATCCGCGTCCGTCTATAAAGCATTGAATTAAAATATATTTGTATTGGGCAGGTATGGTTTTTTATTATTATTATTATTATTATTATTGTTTATATTACTAGGTTTTTATTTTTACCTAACGACGAATATTCGAAAATATTGCATCGATTTTGTTAACAAAAAAAAAAGTTTAGAACAATGCCTTAATACTATATACCGCGATCCCGTCGTTTTATTCCAATATTACACGATCGCATTTTTTTGTATTTGTCTTCTGGTTCACTTTGACCTTTTGCCGCGGCGTCCGAGACAGTCCGTGACCGTGACGACTAAATTTACGAACGCGTGTCATATATAATAATATTCGATTACCATTTCGTGTATAAATGCGATTCAAGTTTTAGTACAATAATCATTGAGATATGTAAATTGTTAATACGTACTGTAAATTTCGAAGTGGGCGTGCGTCCCGCAACGGTTAATACAAAATAGAATATCGTCGGGAAAATATCAAGACAATAAACACGGTAAAAACTGTAAAACGGAATCCGGAGGAACCGGAAAACGAATTGTATTCGTCTTGGGTTTATGTTTTTTTTTATTTTTTCCCCTTATAGCTACGGCCTCTAAGACCGTCACAACCGTCAAAACGTATGCTCTTACAGCATCGTGCCAATTTATATCTGGCCGTATTTCTGTCACTTATCTCCTTACGCGGTCTCCCGGTGAACACCGTGTGAGATCTTATTAAATCGATTTTTTTTTTTTTTTATAACAAACGATAATGTTTTACAATGTGTTTAAAAAAAAGTAACTAATATTTATTTCTATGATATTAGTTGGATATAATCTTGCTCTCGGCGTGATAATGAATTATACTAAATATTTAACGTTAATCACTCACAGACGGCTCTGTCCCGCATTAATTTTTTACCGCTGATTGTAATATTCTTGTACATACCTGAAAGAAAAAAACAAACAAAAAAACATGATATTAGTAGTGTTAATTTTCGAAAATTGTGTTATTTAATCGACAAATCGGGCCGACGATTGTAACATTTTGCGACTGAATAATACGGCCGTAATTCAACAGTGTCCTTTCCGTATTTATTTAGTGGTCTCCAACATTTCGCAATGCATAGGAAACAACGGTCTGGGAACTTAATTCGCTACTCCTTGACAACAGAATAGCAATATAATATTAAAACTATTTGAGATTGTGTTCTATGATAGGAATTTTTATTCCTATCGGGCATACGGGGGAAACTGACCCGATCCCGGGGAAAAACTTTATTCACGTTAACCCGTGTTTATTTTGTTGATCACGCACTTCGCAATCGTTTTCAGTAAGCAAATGAATAAACCGACGAAAGTTTAAAAACAGATATATTTAATTGTGTATAACAGAAAAATAATAATAATAATAATAAGCACGCTACGACGCGGACAAAACAGACGACATAAGTTTTTCCATGTGTTTTGTGAAATTCTGGTAGGTAATGTATACTATAAATAATACGGAAATAGTTAAGTTGTCACGCGCCAAACTGTATCTCCGCAAACATTTTTGTTCATGCTACGCGATACACAAATAATTAAATGTGATAATTACATTTTGCATTTATTTCAAGTCAATTTCGGTTATTTTGAGTTAATAAATGTCTATTTTTTTTTTCGTAAAAACGGCAGTTTTAACATCAGTTAAAAAAAAAAAAAAACAGTTGTGCCTATTAACACAACCCCTGAAATACTAACGGTCCTCTTGCATTCAAAATTTCCCTTTTATACAATGTTATCGTTTAAGGCCCGTCGAACCTTGGACGGGCTTTCACTGTATATGCGAGAAGGGGCAATAGTTTTATAGTTGTAGAGGCTCCGGGACCCGCATAAGATAACAAATTTGAATTTATAATTCCGAGATAACTGTATTAGCGACTAGTTTTAATTAACTTTATATTAGTGATTTCCAACGATTTTGACACTACGGGCCACTTGGAGGATTTTCAACGGGGGGGAAAAAATGTTTCGGACCACGGGCCACCGTGCAAAATAGTGAACGTATTTGTTTCCCAATCTAAATCCGGACATGTATACGATTTCTACATAAGTTTTATGTACCGCGCGTTATTATACATCTACTAATATCGAGAAAAAAAAAATTCTATATTTTTTTACTATTATTTATTATAATTAAAAAATGTCTATAATTTTTTATTAAACAGTTTCAACCATGTTATCCGAACATAATAACAAAGTATAGAATATCGACCGAAAATTGAATAACGATAATAATAACAAAATTATAAGTATATAAAATATCACGTTAAAACTTAGATAAAAAAAAAAAATGCATGAAATAAATTAATAGATATATGTAATTCAAATAGTTTATTATTGTTTAATATTATATACGTTAATATACTGTTCGTAAAACTATAAAACACGAGAATTTGTTTTTTATTACGATTTTCATCAAAATGTACACTTTTAAACTATTAAGTATTAATTTTAAAACCGCTAAAATATTTTGCATAGGTTTCTTTTCCGATTATTAGAAGAAAACTACACGGGACATCGATAAATGACGTCCCCGACACACAGGCTAAATCAAAAATTCCTTTCGGAAGAAGTGCTACAATTGAAAATCGGAGCAAGACGTCTGGTAGAAAATATGTTGTTTACGGACAGAAAAAAAAAATAAAAAAATCACACACATTTCATTATAAAACGGAATCTAAAACAATAACGATTCGTAATGCCGACAGTGTATAGATAAAAAAAAAAATATGCATATATTAATCCGGGTCGAAGGGTAACGGGGGAAATGTCTCCGGCCTTGGGCGTTGCTCGTCGCTAGTGTTTTAGGCCTCGTCCGATCCCGAAAAAAATCGCGATTTCCCAACCGTTACCGCAATTTCCGATCCGACATTTCCAATATCGATTCCCCTCCGAATTTATTGCCTTTTTTTTTTTTTTTTTTTTTTTTTTTTTTATTATCAATTTCCCCGTGCGCGATCCATACGCCCCGTTCTATAATCCCGTTCACCTGCAAATTCCACACGCCCTTCAATGGCAACCCGTCATTACCTCCATAATTCACTTATGGCCCACTATAGTGCGCTCACCACCGCCAATAACGACCGTATACACGTCCCCTCCCGCCACCCCCCCCCCCCGCCCCCCACGAGTCTAAATAATTACGTCGGGTATACCGCCCGGCGAAGAAAAATTGCACAATAAATCGTTTTCCGATATCCAAAACCCGACGGCGGAGATTTTTTTTTTTCTTTGACACCCTAGATATTAGAATTTATATAAAACTACGTCAAAACCGTGTTTTACCGGGTCGGAGTAAATTAAAACAAATTTAGATCGATCCGAACATAGTGTTGGACTCGAAATTTGCGCTTTTGAGCCAAATTTTTCGAATCCGTGACCACATAAACATTTCACACAAACGTATACAATATTTAGAACGTTCGATTTTTTTTTTCCATTTCAGTTACAGTAATTACTCGATTTTGAAAAAAAAAAAAACACACGAAAGCGATTTAAACTCGGTTTATAAAACGATTCGATTGTACTGCCGCTCGGCGATATTCAGAGTGAAATATTAGTTACCACGGTATATATTTATTATAGGATTTATTTGTGAAGTAAAAATACTAAAGTAAATTACCTACTTTACAATATAATATATAGGCATAGTATCTCAGAAAAATAAAAAATAAAAAAGTAAAAAGAAGGAAACAAAAAAAAAAAAAAAAAAAAAAAAAAAAAAAATGGGAGGATATTAACGCACGCTGTCGCCGCGTTTTATGATTATGAATGGTACACTTGTTCATTTTCACTCGGTATTTTATTATATTTTTCGTGAATATTTATAACTTATTTGGCATATTATAATACGCCGCGGGTACGATTCATGCGGTTCGCATCAAACGACAACCGTGACGCGATAGATGGAAAATGAAAAGTCCGTCAAAGTAGCCCGTGTCCGCATTATACTTTCCGTGGCCTTTATGTTATAATCCGACGTTCCGTATGGAAATTCCGCACATTGAAATAATTACACGTTATCACTTTTGTCGTTTACAAGACGGGAAATTCCACCGTTACACCAACGGCGTTATTACAATACGCGACGGATCGAAGGGCCAACAATATTTTACTCGTGTATAATGTATATACCCGTATACGTCTCGCTCAAAGGGTAATGCGAAATATTTCATCCGGATCGAAAGGGGATTTCATTCTTTTCGTAGGTAACGAAATACACACCGCCAGTCAATATCGGAAATATCTTAACCGTTTTGCACCGTCGGGCGTTTATTGAGGTAGACGAAAATCGTATCGGTCAAAGCGTCTTTTTCAGGACAAAATATTCCACTATTCCAATCCCGTGTAAAAAGGCGAATTTTATCGCGCACACCAGTTTAACGTTTTGCAGACAGAACCAATCGACTCGTTTTAATCAATATTTTCGCGTAAAATTTATTTTGCGTTATCGTTTAAGCGAATCACTCTGTAGAATACGCGTCCGCGCTATACGCGAAACCGCCCTTAAAATGGACATAATCGCGATAAAACAACATTAGAATTTCTCGATTTATTATCGTTGGAAATCACAATACAATACTACTAGTGTAATATCACTTCTTAAACGAAATTCATATAATACTTCATACTTCTTTGTTCGTTTCGTTTGCGGTACGCCGTATACTATTCGCTAAACGAACGTTATTCGCGGTGTTGTAGTATTAGTATAATAATATAATAAATAATATTTGTGTAAAATGACTTTTCCGACTTCAAAAAAAAAAAAAAAAAAAACCTGTACAATTGTAGACATAAACTATTTTAATTGTTTAAAACACTGTTTATTAGTCTTTGTAGAAAGTTATTATATTTATATATATATATATATATATA
Organism: Tuberolachnus salignus; assembly: GCA_956483605.1. Taxonomy (NCBI): domain Eukaryota; kingdom Metazoa; phylum Arthropoda; class Insecta; order Hemiptera; family Aphididae; genus Tuberolachnus; species Tuberolachnus salignus. The sequence continues at coordinate 30,410,433 of OY101435.1, read as the reverse complement.
TATACACATAATACTCGAACAAACTTTAAAACAAACTATTCAACGCGCCCGTTTCCGACGGCCTTCCGCAGTCGTTTTAAAAGCCTGCACCTTCCTGTCGAAATAGCGTTACTGTTGTAAACTTTACCACACTCAACTCGGTTCGATACCGTTTCCCGAAACATTGAAACGTAACAATATAAATTTTGTTAATTTTTTTTTTGTTTTAAACGAACGATTAAAAAGCGGACCGTAAAAGTCGCGTTGGGAAATACGGAACAATTTGCTCTATCCTACGACCGTCATAAAACAATTTCCGTCCGAATTCCGTTTGGAGAACGGAGAAAACGCTAAAAAAAAAAGAAAAGATATTAGGTGTCTAGGTAATGTTACAATCGTAAAATAAAAAAAAAAAAGTACAACTGTTAGCACGAGAGTCTGCGCCATAAGAAATATTTAATTAAACAACGGCCACAGCCCGATCGGAAAATACCCAGACTATATTATATTGCGAAATTATTAAAACATTATATTGTAGTACACTTGAAATGTTTAAACTATTCCGACGAATCGCCTTTTCGGAGTAGACTAATGTATTTTTTACACAAAAAACTACGATTAAATCGTATATTAAAAAATATTATACAAAAATATTTCGAAAACTCCGCGTTTAAAACCAATTCGAACGTAAAATTCATCGTGGGCGTTGCCGTTCAAACGAATAATAATCATTATATACAAATTGAACAGTTGTATTTGAAAAATATTTTCATAAATACCGGCACGTTTCTTTTTTTTTTTTTTAGGTTCTGATCGAATCGAATTTGTATTACTATGATGTGTTTTTTTATTCGTGTATTTATTTTGTAATCAACTTTTACACCGGACAACCTGCTCTGATATTCAAATGGTAACGCCTTTTCCGAATGCATATTGGATCTAGTCGGTGCATTAAAGAGGTTAAACTCTATTTTCTGTGTAGTTTTCCTAACAATTGGGGGTGGGGGAAAGAAAACGTAGGAATAATGTACGGCAGTTGCTGTATATTCGGTTAAAACCCGGTGAAAAATAATGGTAGAGTCCTGAAATTACACAGAGAATATTACGCATTTCTATGCTATTTATATGTATTGTATGTTTTTTTTTTTTTTTCCCCCGAACTAATCGAATACTAATTGTTTTGGCCGAACAAATTGGCACAAGGCTCGCCGTGAAATGTGTATACTAACTGGCGGGAATGGAACAAATTTAAGGGCGTATCACATTCGGTTTTATTACCGTCGAGTGTAAACGCGTTTCAATAGGAATCTTAAAAGGTACAAATAAACCGAACATTGATCGGAATCGCGTTTGCCGTTATGTGAATTCGTAAATCTACGAGCATATATACCCGCCTTCAGGACTGTCCGCCTACAACGGTGACGCGGCAACCAAAATATCCTCCGTGCGTTTTTCTGTCGCCGGAAACGCATAGAATTTCTGAAATTCAGCGACGCCCAGCGGTTGTCCCGCGGATACACCGACCGCACGGCGTGTTATTCCGTCGCCGTAACACAGGCTGCGGCAGAACCCACCGACGGGTTTAATGAGGTCATCGGCCTGTGATAAGAGATAAGAGCAGGCCTTAACAGGTGGTATATTTTGAATTGTACGGTAATGCCGTTTTTATTCGTAACCGTGGTCTGGACAGGTGTACGTCGTGGTTTCATCGTGCGTCGTCGTATTACACCGAAAATAATCATTCGGTGATAGCTACACAAAGGGCTCTTCGTATACACTTCGGCATACCACGTGCCGAATCTGTTCCTTCTGCTAACACTATCAAATTGTGTTCAAACGGCATTTGGATGAAACTGCAAGTGCCCTAAGTAGACATGGACACGGAGCACCCAGAACGGTAAGAACCCCCGAAAATGTGCAGTTGGTTGGAGAGAACAGGACCGTCACTATCGCGTCCGCTCGTTATGTTGTGAAACTTATCTGCAGCATAAGTTGGAGGGAATGGCTGAAGTTTTGTTGATTTAGGAGATTTATGGTTTCAGCAAGACGGAGCTATAGCGCACACAGTTAGAATTTCACTTGCCGTGTTGCGACAAACGTTCCATGGGCGGTTGGTCTCTCTGAGTGGAGACATAGGCCGGCCAGCACGGTTCCCAGATTTAAGCGTGGGTGATTTTTTCCTCTGGGGCTACCATAAGGATAACGTTTTCAGAAATCGCCCGCATACCGTAGAAGAAATTAAACAGAAAATCGCCGTGCAAGTCGAGGCCAAACCCGTCGAAATGTGCCGAAAATCATACGAGAGCTTCAGAGATCGTCTGCAACAGTGTATCAATGCCGACGGCCGCCATCTTGGAGATATAATTTTCAAAAAATGCTATTGAATACCGATTTAAATAATAAAAAAAAAAAAAACCTTTTTCATTTATAGCCCATCAAATGTCGTCGGTCGGTTCCGCCGGCACCCCGTATAATAGTAATATTATTATTAATGCCGGGGAAGAAAAATCGATATTCAATCGAACGGATATTACGAATAGTGTATTTATATCCCGAAGGGGGGGGGGCGGCGATACCGGGTACACGCACATACACCGACCTGCACACCCGGTAGTATTATTATTTTTATTATTATTATTTGCAAAACGGTAGCTAACCTACAGGCGAGTAATGCCATGCTCGTAAAACGAAAATCCGTCGGTATATTATGTACGGCCGCCGTTCAGTTTTGCCGGCTTTAATTAATTTCAAGGCGAGCCGTGGCAGTCGGGATAATAATAATAATAATAATAATAATAAGTAATAATAATTGTAATTATAATTATAATTGTAATAATAATAATAATAATAATATAATTATTGTATTATATTGTTATACCGGCCCGGCGGCGCGACAGTCCTTTTGTCCGTACGGACGACATTTGTAAAAAGCCCCGGCGAGCGGCCGTGTTATATTGTGCGCGGCGCGCATACACGCCAGCGTATACCCTTGTACCTATAATATGGCGACAAACGTCGACGGCGCGCGGATGATAAAAAGAAAAAAAAACCACTCGGTTCCATTTATACTTTTTGATAATTTTTTTCCACTGGCTTTTTTTTCCACATATATATATATATATTAATCCTTTTATTTTATTTTTTTTCGCACCGAATCCGCCGTCTCCTCCGGCGGTCTCGTCGCCCACACTCTCGCCCGTCCGAAATCGATAATCGATTTATCCGCGAGACTCGCGGCAAACGACGTAGTAAAACGACCGTTAATAATCGTAAAATAATAATCGGTGTCGAGTTCAAACGCTTAAATTGTCTCGGACAGGATAGGTGAAAATAATTTTCCCGTTTTTTTTTTATTGTCGAGTAAAATGTAAACGGTAAAAATAATTCTGTTAACCACTATATACAGCCGGTAATTTCGAATTTTGGACTTAAAGTACAACAATACAGTTAAGTATTTAATATTTTCTACTACGGGTAAAACATTTCGTTTTTTATTTTTATTATGTATATTTTGATCTAAACAATTACCGAGAGGTAATTATTTATTATCTTAAGTTTCCTTTGGTATTGATGAATTATCAATGATGTAATCGAATAACAGTTGTGTCTCAATAGTTTTTTATACGTCGTCGCGTCGAGTGCTTTTCTAAAATTATTTTTACAAACAGGATTTCGATTATTTTCTCCGTCCACCTGGCATAAACACTTTGATAAGAGTTTAATTTAATTCCATCACAACGGATCGAATTTTATAGTTTTTAAACGCCGTTATTATACAAATTACTATTGCCACGCCGTATAATTAAACTGTTAAAGATGCAAATAATATATCAATTAGTATTGTGCTTTTATTGTTCTTTTTTTTTTTTATTTTTTTTTTTTTGTTATACGCAAGTACGTTTTATATGGTTTTTGTTTAAAAATATAAAACGTCAACGAATCACCAATAATAGCTAGAAAAAACGCCGCAAAATGATCGAAATTATTTTTTTATGAGCCGACCGCAACCGTATACTGCGGTAACGACAGATGAACAAAGAGGCGTGTAAAACAGTAATGTGCGCATTCGACAAAAAAAAAAAAAAAAAAAAAATAGTAACACGGTACAATGTAATTCAATCGATATTTGGCACGGACTAATCGACGGAAAATACCCGAACGTCAAAATAATATTATAATTCGTAGACATATTCGAAACCGTCCGGAAATAATAAAAACAAAAAAAAAAAAAAAACGTTTCCGAAAAGTATACACACACGTGTCGATATTAATACATCGTATTCTTTCGACATCTTCGTTTACGATCATCACTCGTCAATCAGTCAATTAATTTCGAGATCGTGGCTCGGACGATTTTTTAATCGTTTAATGTCTGATTCTACATTGAGGTCTCCGTCCGATCACTGCCCTAAATTGTTTCGATTATCTTCTCATTAAGCAAACTAACCATCGTTCGACACTGGTGTGCTATCCATCATGATATATAGCATCACGTTGAACCCTCTTCACCGGATTCTCACGACAAAATCTAGATCGGCGTGGTAGAAGAAGATTTAAGAAATCGCGGGAGTCAAAAATCGAGACGGTTGTCAAAAACTGCCTGTATATATACACACTCATGTAAAGTTTTATAAATATTACGTAAATAAAGCACTGGATTGGACAAATATTAAAAAAGTAAATATAAATAATAACTAAAAACTAACATAATAGTTTCTAAATATTTATTTAACAACTTAAAATACTTAAGTAATAATTGTATTATGCGGTGTGCGGTGTGTTGGATACCGATTACAATAAATAACTAATTTAGAGAAACAAAATTTTTATTACGAATTTGATAAAATTGATTTACATAATATTTCAAAATTAACATTTTAATCGTATCTCGGAGTTTGAAAATTAATATTGTACACAGGTGGCAGAGAATTGGATAAACGAACAAATTTATTTATTTTTTTTTTTTTTTCACAGCGGTTGTCAAAAGTGAAAACGCCACAGCGGACCTCAATCGGCCGATTGCATAATCGATTATCAGTGATAATTATTTTACCAGTAAAAATAATATTTTCTCTATTTTTCAGAAATTTGAATTTATTCTAGACACGTTATTGCATGAGATTTTTTTTTTTAGATGTTATTTAACTAAACTAATTGCACCTCGGTCAAAATTTACTCGGACAAAATGCGATTAGCAAAACAAAAGTAAATATAAGGAAAAGAAAAATAAATATTTTATATATTTTTTTTTTTTCAAGAAAACCACAGATAACTGATCATAAGATAACTGTGATGTCGTGGCTTATCAGCCTCAAAAAAATACGACCTACTACGTCATCTATATGACAAATCAATATTTTTCACGGACAAAAAACGAGAAGTATTTCCAATTTTCATCCGGAATATCTTATTTTGGCCGTCCGTTGTAATAGGATCGTTGCGGCGGACGGCGGATAGGTCCGTTTAGTTGATATGTCTGCGGAATGTGTGCCGGTTATATTTTATTCCACGCCGAGAGCGCGGGAAAATCTTTTAATTTTTTTTTAATATTATTATTTAAAAAAAAAAAAAAAAAAAACGAAAACGCGCGCTAGCCCTCCGGACAGTCCGGTGGTACACGTTATATATTGGACGTTGTGTAATACGTAGTAAATTATAATATACATATGCATACGCGGTCGTATAGTCGTTAACACGATCGTAAAATAGTAAAAAAAAAAAAAAAAAAAAATATCTATATAAAAAAAGACACCCTTTAATTTTTAAATTACCCGGGCGATATACTTTAAGTAAATTTACAGCCGGCGTATAGTGTATATTTTACATTATAAACGACGATCGGGGGCGGTGGGGGGTTGCGTTATTATTGCGCGCGGCGCACTCGGCGGGGTGTTGTGTACGTGACGTCGGCTTTCAATAAAGGGTAGGTACGACGAGTAATTTATCGTCCGCGCCGCTCCGGAGGACAACGGTTTTATTTTTTTTCTCTCTCTCTCTTCTCTCTTCTCGTTTCGTCATTTTTTTCCATTCGTACAATTTTTTTTTTTTTTTTTTTTTTATTATTTCATTTTATTCGAAGACCGCGCGATTTCCCATGGTCGGGTTGTTTTTTTTCTTTTTTCTGTTCACGATTTAATAATAATACGTTTATCCGGTTGTAGTACGCGGGCGAACGATAACGCGGCCCGACATTAACGACGTGTAATCCGCGCAGTACCGCACGGGAACACGTATATAATATTTTAACCGTTTCGTACATTACGTATAAGTACGGGCGACGTCCCACCCCATTCGTTCGGAATTATTGTACGATAATAAATATAATTTTTTTTTTTTTTTTTTCCCCTTTTATCTCCTTGACCGTATCCGGATTACCGCCGAGCCCAGTCAAAGTGAGCCGCCGCGTTCGCGTCCGATCACGCGGCGGCGGAGGCGGCGGCGCTCCAAACAGTAGCAGCGGGTCCGGACGGATTCGTTGTCCGACGGTTTTCCGGTGGTCGCCGCCGTTTCGCCGGTCCCGATGATTGATGAACCGCCACGGAATAAACCCGATCCGGGACCCCCGAGAACGTTATCCGTACAATAATAAAACGCGTGTCGAAAGTATTAATAATATTATTATATTCCGTTTATATTAAAATGTTTTCGATGTTCAAAAATAAAATTCCGTAGTTTCGTTCCCGTATTGGGCGTACATTTCGTCCGTCAGGAAACTATATAATATTATTATTATTTTCCAGTGACGTATTTAGAATTTTGTCCCGTTGGCACAGTGGACACGTATTTATCTGGAGGTCGCTAATCCCTATCTCGATGTTTCTGAAATATTATAATAACTCGTTCACGCCATTAATAAACAAAATACGTTATCTGAAAATTATCATTTCGTTTGTGATTATTATTATATTAAATTGTTTAAAGCATACCCCGAAAAAATCTCGCGCGCGCTACTGCATCTTATTCGATGCATCATAATATTGCATTTCCTTAGGGTGCAAATATAGTAAAAAGTCTTACGGGGACAGCCCTTATATTTACATATAATTTTAGAGATTCTTCATCGTTCGCCGGCACTTGATACTCGTTTAAGTCATCACAATCCCATTCCATCCAAATCCTGAACTATTTCTCTCCATTCTTGTACTCCCGTTTTTTTTTTTTTTTTTTTTACCAAGGTCATTCTTCGTCTTAGCACAATGCCGACCGCTGGCGGCATACCCATTACATCGTGTAGTCCTTTGTTAAATTTTCTACTCCTTTTTCATTATCGTTAAATTTAGGCATTGGTTATTATTGGGAAAAAGAAAGAAAGAAAAATAAAAGCACAAGTCTCGTTGATAGTTTAATAACTTATATAACCGTGTGTTTTACTCGTAATAATACCATAATAATAACAATAATATTATATTATAGCGGTGGTTATGGTCGATTTCGTCAATTGCGAATAGTGGTACGCAGGGTGTACCCAACCACACCGTGGTAACATGTCTCAAAGCTGCTTTTTATGTAATTATATAGCCGTTTTATACGTGTATTTAATATTATTACCCGCCGCCGGCTATGTGGTACAAGATATATATATATATATATATTATATACAAAAACGAACTGAAATTTTATTACGCTGTTAACCGTTTATGTTAGACGTCGACAAATAAATTACACTACGGTGGGTGTTACCCGAAAAACCTTGTCTTATATGACAATAACAGCTCGTGTCGCGAAACTTTTTTTCTCATTCTGACCGACGGTAGGGACGTCCGAAAACGTGCAAAAATTATATGCGATATATCGATTTGCATGAGGACATTGCCGGATATATCGTAAGATATTTAATGCTAAACGTACACAAGCAAATCATCCAATAAATTACGGTACTATAAGAGTATAAACACAATATAACCCAGGTTTCGTAGGTAGAGAAATTGTTTTTAAACATTTACTCTATTCACACCTTATGCGGGATTACGTACTTTTTTAACCTGTATATTATTATACAGTCGTTTGTATAAGGGGTTTTTTTTTTTTATATACAATACTGGTTTAGTTCTAGCGCTTGTAAGAATTTCAAAATTAAAAAAAAGTTTTATAATTATAAAAGTATTTATAATAAATATGTTTTCGATTTTAAAAGAAAATACATACTTTTGAAAAATACTTAAAATACAATAGCGAGTATAATTTTGGTAGGAAATATTATTGTGCACACTGTAACTGAAAATATTCGCATTTAAGTACTTTTGCTTAAATACTTTGCGTGCAGGTATACTAGCAAGTCGTTGCGAGTTTCCATAATACAATATAACGAATCACTTATACGAAGTTTATCAAGTAAAATATTATTATTAAATTCCGCTTTTCCGAGTGCGTGTGTATATGCATATATATATATATATATACAGGTATTTGGGTTTACGAAAGTAATTAACAACGTGTATTATGTTTATACTCGCACTCGTGTAATTGAAGTATTTTCAAGTATGTACTATATAAAATAATAATAATAGTGATAATAATAATAATATTCTTATACGAAACGCTATGGAAAATATAAATACTCTCACCTACCGCGATACTAACGGAATACGTGTGTACAACACAATGATACGAATACGAAACGTATTTCGAATGATATCCGTCTCGATTATTATAAATAATAATATTATTATAATCCGACTGCATTAAAAAACCAAAGACGTGTATCGTGGTTATAATACACGTGAATTCGCTACCGACGGATATTATATAGGTAGGTGGTGGTAGATTACCATCATCTATCGTCTTGGTTTTTTTTTTTTTTTTACCCCACACACAAACCCGTTTAGGAACGTACACGGAACCGCGTCGTCGGGTCCCGCGATCGATTCGGTTTTATAACGAACGGGTATAATAAACGTAGCGCCCGTATATTTGTTTAACGCGTTTTTAAAATAATTCCGTATACTTATAATGTATAATTATAATATTACGATAACAATCGCGGGTTGACAGGACGTTTTTTTTTTGTTTCTATACGATTGCATAAGACTTCGGTAGATTTTTTACATTGTACATTGGATTTACAGCGTAGACGCTAGGAACGCCGCAAATATTTAAAACTATACAAATTTCATATTATCATCAACTTCATTACTCGTTATTATGTGTACGTGTTTTACCTGTCTAACTTTGTATATCGCGTGTAAAACGTTTTGTTGCAATAGTAATTGTTTAGCGTGTTTATTTTGTCGTAACCATTGTAAACGTTTAATTATTGCAGTGCGTACGAATATTACGATAACAATAAAAACGTAATGGAAACGTCGTCGTCGTCGGTAGGTCTGCTGTCAAAAATATTACGAAATGCCCGTTCGGTAACGAGGTCTTATTTGTATATTATTTTGTTATATTTTACGAAGGCCTTTAAATGTTCATTTGTCAAGTCAAAACGAGTCGTCAGAAGCGAACGCTGAAGATCGTAAGCAAGTTGAAACCGTTAATAAAATAAATACCGAATAAATAAATTAAATTAAATATAATCGGTTAAACTAATAAATTCGGCACCGAATTTTAAAATTCAATTTAAAAAAAAAGTTAAAAGGTTTCCTCTCTCTCTCTCTCTCTCTCTTTTTTTTTTTTTTTTTTTAAGTAGCTGTATTTGACTGGAGCCGTTTCTCTTGAAAAAAAAAAAAAATTATAAAAAAACCGTCCGATCATTATTGTTATTATTATTCGATAAGTGTAACAATTTATCGAATAGCATATACTGATATTGTTTTATTTTACACACCGAACAAAATATTATACCAAAACCGTTACGTATACGATTTCGGACGCGTTTCCGTTTCAACGAGAATACAATATAAATATGAAAAAAATTATTTCCAAACGTTTTCAGACAGCGCGAAAACGAACGACTACGGCGGAAACGGAATAAAAGTATTTTCGCGTCTCGGCGGATCAAAAGCCCCGCGCCCCGGTTGGTTTATATTATTGTTTGTTTGGTTTATGGTGTAAAAATGCGTTTTTCAGCGTGGCCTCTCGTTAACGAACGGCCATCATTGCCGCCGCCATTTCATCGGTGGCAAACGGTTACCGTTTCGATAAAAAAAACGATACATGATAAATGATAAGAAAATGAATATAACTCGTATTGGTCAGCGATGGCGGAGCCGGGCGTTGAAAGCCGACGGAAGTTTATTTATACGGGTACGTCTGCGCCGCGACCCGGCGTATTGCGACAAACTTTGCCGCGGATCTCCTTAAAGCGCCCCGGAACCTTTGCCTTCCGATAAATAATCTAATTTGCGTTTTTCTCTATTATATAAAAATTGTTACGTCGCCAACCACCGCCCCGTGCCTTAATCCACACTTCCGGCGAGACCCGTCGCCCCCCCGATTTATACAAGTCGGCGGTTTCGCGTGTTCCCTTTATATTATTTATAACGCGGTGGCTCGAATTTCCGTTTGAAAACGAAACCCTCCGCAGAATCGATAACCTAAAATACCCATACCGTTTTTTTTTTTTCGTGTCAGGCATCGTATATTTAAAATTAAAATAAACATTTAATTTATAAAACAAAACTAAATAAATAATGTCAAAATAAGTAAAATATGAATAATAATAACAACACTCTAATGTAATGGTAACAAGTATTGCATACGTACGTTGCATACTAATTATATTTTTTCTTTTGTCCAGTATATGGCTGTATTTACCGTCTTCTTGTTGCTTATCATAAGATCCTCTTGTGTACATGGGCTTGGCCCTACTCGTGGGCAGACGAGTAGGTGTGACGTTGTCTGCTCTTGTCCACATATGCAAGTTATGTCTTGATCTCCATATTCCCATTTTCACATATTTTCTTTTGTCCGTCCTACACCAACACGCAGTCTGTTCGGTGTCTTCCATACCGGCCAGTCTAGGTAGTTACCAGGAGGTAATCCTTCCGATGGTTCCATCCATCTTTTACCGTTGGTGTCCGTTATCAGTTTTTTCCACTCATCTAGCCTGCTTAGTAAGGGTGTTTCCGTCAGCTCTTCAGTTACCTTTAGGAAAGACTTTCTTGATTTCAGACGGGAAGTGGGGTCATTTTGGCCGTACACAGGGTGCCTCGTGTCTCTTTTTTTGTTTACCGCGTTCAATTTTAGAGGATATCAGACGTCGAACAGAGAGGTACAAGGAAAAAACCTCTACGTGGTGTACCCCAGGCAACGTTTTATAACGGCTGATTTTTTCAAATCCAGGCGCATATGATCTCTACCCATACCGTTCAAAAGTGCAAAATACCGTATTCTGTCCCCACCCCCTCCCCAGACGGACATTTACGAACGTTATAATTTACGTACGATTGATTCCGTATAAATATATACGGACATGTAATACGGGGTTATTCAAAACGATTAATCCGATGTCAAACGTTTATATATCTTTAGTTTTTGCGTTTAGAATAATATCGGATATTATGAATTATTCGATTTAATTACATTAAATTTAGTCGATTCCACCAACAAAATTCTACGTGCGTGTTTCCTTGGTCGAATTGATTCCATACTTGTTGCAGCATAATATCGGCACGTAATAGACTTCAACCGCTGTTATAATTCGATTTATCAGCTAGCCATTAGGGTTGACGGCACGTGTGCGATACTTGCCTATGAGGTGAACTGCATTGGTACCAATCCAATGGTTTGCGAGTGTTTCATTTTAGTAGACCGCGTACATCTAAACGCCCAGTGCGGCGAGTGAAGAATGGCAGTCATCGGAGTCATCGTTTAACCGCAGAAGTGACCAGGTCCGAAGCGTGTCTAGACAAGATCTACTCATTAGTCACTGTGGTGCTCTGTCGAAATATTTGCAGATACTAGATTTATCGCCGCGTGCGATAATGTCAATTAAACGAATTTATGATATTATATAACTCGGAATTCCTGGCTATTCAATAGTATATATGGTTGGTCGAATAAAATTTATAATTAACCATTATATACAAAACCATTTGAAACCGGATGGATCATTTTGAATATTAACCCTGTATTTCTATAAAAAAAAAAAAAAAGTTATTTGATAATAACAAATAGTAAATTTAATCAATAAAGTCGATGAAATTTCGACAATGCGCAGATCCGAAATCGCATCTGACGAGATATACACGCGCGATTTTTACCGTCACGGAAAACAATTTTATTATATTAGATTCCGAGTGTATGCGTTGTTTTCTCTCGGAAAACACTTTAACCGTTGGTAATAATGCTCCGAATTTTTCTCTCAATACCTTAATAGATCCGGCGTTTCCGCCCGACGGTAACACTTAAAACGTTTGTTGAAATCCTCACCAGCTCGCCTTCTATATATTCTTTTTTTTTTTTGGTTTTTCTCTTGGTAAAAACTTTTTCGATTAGTACAAGACGTGTTCCAAAACTGTTCTCGCCCAGGTAATCCGGTGTCGTAATATATGCGTCTGTTTTGCCCTACAGTACTTTATTTGAACCGTTTTTCCGGATTCATAACATTTGTTCTAGAATCTAAATTATAAAAAAAAAAAAAAAAAAAAACTGACGACAAATGGAAAATGGTTTATTTTTTTTAATTTTATTATTTATCGGTTACGAGACAAAATACAACTAATACAATATGATATAACCTCATCAGTTTACTGAGTTTCACTATTGTTTTTTGATAGCAATGGTTTATCGTTGTATTCAATACGTAATCCAAATTACCCTGTCCATATCTTATACATATCAAACATTTCGTCTATAAAAAAGTGGTTTACCCCGGGTTCAAAATGTGTGTCCGGCTATAATTATTTTTATAACTATTTAGAACGCGAATTCTTTTCAATTGTAGTGTACGATCGTTTCGAGTGAAAACACTTCTGTCGAGGTTATTATTTAATGCCGAGACGGACATTGCACGGCGAACGCGGCTCGGTTTCGAGTTAATTTAGAGGGAGTGTAACAAAAAAAAAATAAAAAATAAAAAATCGCCATCTTTATTATTCGCCCTATTGTTCGCCGTTATTATTATATTTATATTATTTATGGGTGTTGCGATGCGGTATTCGTTAGTCCGTTCCGACGGAGATATCGCGGTTGTAAATCGGTTTTTTTCGTCCCGCGCCCTTATTTGTTTTTTTTTAAATTGTTGCTATTCGTCTTCGCGTAGAGGGGAAACAAATATAATAATAGTAACGACACATAGTGAAAAAAAAAAAAAAAAAAAATCAAATTTGATTCTATCGAGTAACGGAATAATGTTTTCAAATTTCGCGCCTGAGACTCAGTAAGGTGTTTACCACCACCCATCTCCAGTCGGGAGACTCGATACGGTTTGGCGTGTCCAGTGGCGTAACCTGCGGGGGTGGTTTCAGGGTTTCACCTCCCCCCCACCAAAAAAAAAAAAAAAAAAATAGAAAAAAAAGTGATTTGTTATTGTACGCGTTTTTTTTTTTTAATTTTTACAAGTATAATTATATGCCTTCCGGAAAAAAAATAAATCCTACGTCTACACGTTCAGCTGTCCCGTCCGTTTTGTTCGTGCGCGGGCGCGAGGCGTGGACCTGTCGCGGCGACCTGTCGCGAGGAAAAATAAATCGGCGGCCGCGCGCGTCGGGCGAATACCGCGAATACCACGGTTACCGCGTCCCGGCACACCGCCCACCGGCCGCACTCGAAATCTTTACGTCGGCCAGCACCTCTCCCCGGGCCCTTTTATCGACACGGAGATTGTAAAATGACAGACCGCCGAACACACACCTGCGTCCCTCGCTTGTCGCATTGTCGTCGTCGTCGTTTTAATAATATCTGCGCTTGTCATTGTCGTCTCGGCGGGGCCTTGCAACGCATTTTTCTGGATTTATTATTACTCGCGAAACGTTTTTCCATTCCTTTTTGCACCGTCGTCATTGTCGTCGTTGTCCCGTTCGCGTACGCACAACAGTCGCCCGGCCGGCCGCCAGCCAAACGATAATAATAATATAACAATCGCGTCGTATTCGTAACCGAAAACTATATTACAATGGCACACGTACGGAATCCTCGACGGTCGTTCACACGACGGTTTTTACCGGTAACCAGCGGCCCGGTGTGCGCAGGTATTAACACTTCTAGTGTAGCCGCTACGCGCACTGGTTTGTCTTGTGGTAAAATGTAATATCGGTTTACGCCGAGACCCGTGTACATCCGCGGGGTTGGCCAGTTAAGGTTCGTAGCTATCGTTATCCCTAAAACCTAATCCGGACTACACGAAACGCACGAACAAATTGAACACGCAACGAATACATTACAATCAACATGATTACCTTGTATATATTGAAATAATATAAATTCAATTTAGTTCTATACACATTTTAGAATTTCAAATTTCTTCTTTTTTTTTTAAAAAATTATTTCATTTTCTAATACATATTTTTTATATTATCTTTGTAAAAAATATATTGGACTTGGTACGGTATGATACGGGTCGCACGAGTCTCTGACGAGAGCCGCAGTATACACGTTACAGTTAAAATCCCGAAATTTTATGTTTTAACTAGTCAAAGCCAGTTTCCGCAAATCGTTTACGCCAAACCTGGATTTGACTAGTTCAAAACTAGAATCAGTCGCAAATATTACTGACGGGTCGGTTGAAACTAATTTTCGACTAAATCAGGTCCCGTGCAATCGTTCTAGACACCACTACAGTTTACCCTGCCGAAACAAGTAACGTCGTCAGATTATCCTGTCCCGAACATTAAAATACGCCAATATACTTGCCGGATTTATTCTGGTTTTTAGTTAACGCTGACGTTTTCCCGAGTTTAATCTAAGGCCTTTTTCACACCAGGCAACTCGAGTATCTTGTAAATCACATCCTATATTAAGTACTGGAAAGGCACAAACTTTCAAGCGACGCCGTATCCAACGCGTGTTCTACCAGTCTCGCGCGACTTGCAAGGAAGGTCGCCTGCGTCTCCCGAATATTACAAGTGTTTTCTAGTGTTTTTCTTTTTGAATTTAAACAACTGTCCGTCTGACGTATAGATGGAGAAACAATGTCGATCAAGGGTCGGTATGATTCTTTCGTCACGCGGTAGAATGCTATAAACTTAGCATCAGACTTTTCTAGCTCTTAAGCAGCAACAAATAAGCGGCAGTGAAAGTTCTTTTCGATATAAGGGCGGCACCACATTCTTTTGATTTTTCTCAGTCTATAATAGTTATAATAATAATAATAATAGGTGACAACTACATCATCATCACTCGATGGATCTTCATTTGACGACATATTGAAAATTTAGCAACAGGTTTATAAACAAACGGTGGCTAGTGGTAGACTGAAACGATATCGTCGCTCCGCAGTAGTTTCAGAGTAGCGCAGTGTGTGGCGATGGATATCTTACTAACAAGCAACTCAAACGGACAACACTCGAGTATCCGTCGCGTCGCTTGGGAGTTGCCATCATCGTGTGACGATGGCCTAACGGTTAAGGAATTACTTCTGGGAATCAATTTTTCCCCGGATAATTCTAGTTTTCAGCAATATATTGCACACGCGATCTATAGATCTAACCAAACAATACTAGGTTAAAACTATTGCCATTGCCATTGTTACGGGTCCGG
The DNA here is from genome assembly GCA_956483605.1 of Tuberolachnus salignus. NCBI lineage: Eukaryota > Metazoa > Arthropoda > Insecta > Hemiptera > Aphididae > Tuberolachnus > Tuberolachnus salignus. The sequence goes on along the minus strand of OY101435.1, from coordinate 30,394,872 downwards.
GTTGAATGCAGTTGTAACCAGTCAAAACCAGTAGTGACGAATCGGGTTTGTGGGTACTAGTTTTGACCAGTTTATACTAGATTTGACTGATTTCGAGATTAAACTGTAACATGCATATTATGTTACACGGCTATGCAGTCGGGCTAGTCGTCTAGACACCGACTATAATCGATCAGAAATTAAAAAAAAAAAAAAAAAAAGTTTTGATTCGTCGACAAGACGAAATTTTGCTACCCGGAAACCGTTAATGTAGGGAAAGATTCGTGCAAATCTTATTTTCGAAGAGTTGTTTACACACACATAAAAAAAAAAAATAAAAATGTATAGTAATAAAAAGCGTAGTAGTAAAACCTATACAAATATTTATATCGAAAAAAAAAATTCCGTTTACTCCGTGTACTACGGTACACACGTTTTATAAATAATATATATATATATATATATTATATCGGTTTATTGCATTGCTCAAAGGCGTATTTATAAAAAAATAAAATAAAACGTAGGTATTTTTATTATTTTTTTTTTTTTATTTGTTATATTCTACAATGCTCATAAACTCTTCCAAAAAACTAAGTAAATTTCCTATGCCGTAAAACCTCAAACAATTTTAGTCTGGTTAAAAAAAATTGTCTACCTGCATATATCATCATTTGACGTGTTTTTTTCGCTCCAAGTTTGTCTGGACTAATACAACATCGAAGTTTGTGTTATTAAGTTTGCAAGTTAAAAAGAATAATCGATTTAATATACGCAGTCAGCGAAGTAACGTGTAACTTGTTTATTATTATTATTTTTTACTTAAGTATATTAATATGGAATATTATACCTATCGCTATCATAGTTACGATAAATTACAATTTTTTTTTTTTTTTTTTCCCCCCCATAAAACTTATGTCTGATCATTTTTCATCACGACGAACTATAATTTGATTTCGAATAAAATTTTATATATATATATATATTTTTTTTTAATACCGTTTTGGCGATGGATTACCTATATGTATAGGCATTGTAATACATATACCCTGTATAATATGACTTTTACGTTTTTAATTAAATTTGTTTGTCGGCGAACTAAAATATAAATCACATTTTACGCGTGTTACATTAAAAGGACGCTACACCGACATTTACCGTGTCTGTCGTTAGGTATCAGGGCAATATAATGTAACAAATTATATGACGTGTTACTACGTACTTTCAAAATATAGTAAGTACTCGGGGTTGTCTAATAGACAACAAAAACCATTTTACCAAATTAAAGACGACAATGTATTATTTAATCAAAATGTATATTAAAAAAAAAAAACAATTTCTTTGGTTTTCGTTTTATAATTTTATTACGGTTTTTATTGTTTTGCATAGACATTGTTCGATACCTATTTAATTCCTCCTGAACAATCTGTTTGAAATTAAAAATATAAAAAAAATCCCTTTTGTGGAAAAATATATTTAACAACGGCGTTAGGTTTTTAATTTAGTGAAAAATTTCTGTTTAGAGCCGTCCAAAGTACTATCCGAATAGTGAAAACAAATGATTTGCTATATTGTCCAATAGACTGACAGGAGATAGTAAATACCGATGAAACGTCCTCTTAATGAAATCGGATGGATTTTACTTTCTTCGTAAAAACGTATCGATTACTAAAACGAAATTTACCGAAAATTCGTTATGTAAACTACGGACGTTTTAGTATTTTATTTTCAATCTTAAATATTTTTGAATTGTTGTATTTAAATAATCTTTATTATAATTATTTGAATAGTATATGAATTAATAGTATTCAACTACTCTAGACAATTTATAATAAATATTTCGTACGAAATATTAAATTATATTATAATAAATTGGTATATAATTAATAATATTTTAACAATAAATTAAATGTAACCAGCGGTAAATTCAGTAAACGATACGGCAGAGACTCGAAAATAATACGTTTAAAGTGGTATTCATTGTAATAATATTATGAATTAGAAATATTTTAATTTAATATTACTGTTAAAAATATAAGCGTATTTCTCATTGCATACGATTGGCATTTGTAAAGTATTTAAAATACATTTTACAAAACCGTATTTGTATCTTTATTTAAAATACAATTAAAAATATATATTTTTACAAAACTGATTTCATGTGAAATAACCGATAATACGAAAGTATTACTAGTAACGTTTACCACATTTAATTAATATTTATTTCAAAGGATATGGAGTCTCACACGCACTTACAAAGATAATAGCTTAATTATTTCGTCAATTACGACGATGAACTCGGGGTTGATATGTTAATGAACGTTCGGTTAATTATGTTGAAAAAAAAAAAAAAAACGATGTACTATATTAATTGACCTCAGTGGATACTTCATGCAGTTGGGCACTAAAAAAAAACGTCGTAGGACTGAGAATAAAATTTAAAAAAAACTAAAACGAACCGTATCCAATTCAAGAGTTCACGAAAGTCTTATGCATCCTAAAATTAAGACTACTGACGGTGAACAAATTGTTTTTTTCACCCCCCCCCCCAGATATAATATGACCGTTGTGTTTTATATTCCCGTTCGACTATAAGTATAACGATACAGGGATCGCCGCAAGCGTTTGACTATAAAACGTATAAAACGGCAATATCGAATGGTAGGGAATAATATTTGATGTATAATATAACTTTACGAATTTTACATTAACGCTGCACCGAAAAAGGTAATTTTAAACGAAAACACGTAATAGAAATTCAACGGGTCGATTTTTTACAGGTTGGCCTTTTTTGATGAAACGTCGAGAAATAATGAAAAGTACGAGTAGCTGACTGGAAAATTGGAGGACTGGATGTATGACGTGATGGTCCGAGATTGACGCCGATAACCGTCAAAATATAAAGAAGACCCTTTTTTTTCTGGTATTCGGTCGTTCGATTGGTTGACTGCGGCCTTTCGTGTTATTATGTCGAAACTCAGCTCCTTCAACCGGAGACGTATTTTCGAATTCCTTAATCCTTAAGTCGCCCAAAAACGTTGTTGGTCATCACTCTGTCACGCCGCAAAATCGTGCGCATCTTGCGGTAACAAATCATTGCGAATGCGTCTATCTGCTGTCTGTTCTCGATTGAGCCCCGCCGGTCGTGTTTCACGGGTATGTGTATGTAGATTAAGAAACAAAAATATTTGGACGAAAATATACACGGAATATAGATTATCAGCCGCAATGCAATTAATTTAATAATATATTATCGCGATACTTTGTCTAAGCCGTCGCGTATTTTTTTTTTATTTTTTACGAAAGTACCGGTACTTGGCAAGCGTTTAATAATTGGCCGGACGACTCTCGTCGAATTAAAAACATTAAATAAAAGATTACCGTTTAATAATTTGAAAACTTTTAACGAAAAAACTTTTGTATTTATTATAATTTTCCGCGATTCAATTAAACGCAAACGGATGCGATATTAAAACAACAATCGCGTTGGTTTCGCGGATATTATTCGGCGTTCATGTATTGCGTTTATTATAGGCCGCGGAATTATACGGTTATTACGAGGTGCGACAATAAAATAACGAGACTTTCTAAATATAACCTAAACTATTAACGTTATCTATAAAACGATTATTGAATAAATATGATTAGAAAACACTTATCTAAAAGTACTATGAACACTGATGGCATCGATTCATTTTCTTATACGTTAGTAGCCTTGTTATTAGTGCGAGTTCGACTATACTGCCGAAAAATGTTAGATATAAAAATCGAACAACATGTGTTAACATTAAATTTCTTGTTAAATTAAAAAAAACTGCCGCGGAATCGTTTCGTATGTTATGTGAAGTTTATGGTGAAGAATGTTTATCAAGAACTCGTGTTTTTGAATGGCACAAACGTGGTTTTGTAGTGGAAGGGAGGACGTCGAAGACGATGATCGTTCTGGACGTCCTACCACGTCTTCAACAAACGAAAACGTTGAAAAAATCGACAAAATTAATTAATCAATATTATTATAAAGAGGTATTAATTAAATTAAGAGAACGTGTCAGAAAGAAGCGACCAGATCTATGGAAAAATGGCTGGGTTCTTCACCAAGACAATGCTCCAGCTCACAGTGCATTTTCAATTCAACGTTTTTTAACTGAAAAAAAAATGTCTGTACTTCAACATCCCCCGTACTCGCCAGACCTTGCTCCTTGTGACTTCTTCTTATTTCTTTTCCCATTTTCAAACAGTTGATGACGTAAAAATGAAAACGGCAGAACTTCTAAAAGGGCTAAATGAAAGCAATTGGCAACACTGTTTTCAAGAATGGCAGCGACGTATGCAACAGTGTATTGATGCTGAGGGAAGGTACTTTGAAGGTGATAATCATTAAATTATAACATTTTTAAAATAAACAACTTTTATTCAAAAAGTCTCGTTATTTTATTGTCACACCTCGTATATATATATATTGTAGACAAGTTGGGTGAGGCTAAACATCAACGCGGCCGAGTACCGACAGTCAATGTCGGAAAACCAACCGAAACGGACTGATTCGAAGTCGGTATCGGTTCGAATGCACTTCCGTGTAGTGTCTCAACCGATTTACACGGGCGCCTGATAATTATGAAATTGTAAACGCGGTCGGAATTCCGCCACCCCGGACGGTCTTTCGGACGGCGGTACACCACCGTAATAATACTGCAACGGTAATTTTAACGATAGTAATTAATGTACAATTTCGGTAAACCACTAGCCCACCCCCCACACCGAATAACTCTACGATTATTACGGAAATTATGCCGGAACACCGAGGGGGTTGACGAAATTATCGCGGGGAACATTGAAAAAATACTACGTCGATATCGAATGGCCAGCCGCACATTTTTTTTAAAAATAATATTGTCGTTTCACAATTCCCGAACATCGGCTGCTTCGCGCCTATCCAATATCAGCTATAAACGCATAAACCGCCTATTTAATGTCTTGTAAACACGAGGGGGTGGACAAAGATTATTTTAGTTTTAATTTGATATTTATTTATCATTATTTGTTTTTCGGGTTGGTCAAGGATTACTACGGTAATCGTAGCCCGAGCAAACTGCGCGTACGTATAGACGACAGTCTGTATTTTAATAATATTCAATAACGACCGCGTTATTCGTTCGATTGTACTCTACGCGAACAAATCGTCTTGATACCTAAAGGTTTTTAACAAAACAAATGCCGGTTTTGTTATCGTCGATTTCTGTATTGTTTCCTTGGCTAAAAAAAGAAAGGAAGCAACGACGACAAACTCTGGACCGCGGTACATTAAGCTCCGCGCAGAATCGTTTTTCGATTGCAATGATTGCTTTTAATTTAACTCCGATATTCCTGTATGCCGCCTACACACGGTACACCATTTATGTCTGGCTTTATAAATAATATTAATTAATAATTTTTTATTCGATTCCGACAATATATTTTATACCTATCCACTGCCGTCCGTCCTCGCTCGAGAAAAAATTTTGTTATCTAGAATTCGATAAAACAAAAAAACCAAAGGAAAACTTACACTTGAACGAATCCGGTAAAGTTTACATGGGGTTTTCACAAATACGTCGGTAAATAGTAATAATTGTCAACGATTTTATTTATTTATTATTTTTATCTCTTTAATTTCTATAAAAAATTGCACTTGCCCACCATGACAATTAAATTAAATAGGTAATAACAACTGTAATTTCTTCATCCGAATGCCGAGGGTACCCCGATAAATTGACAACGAAAAATTCGATTTTCGTATGGAAAATACAAAAAAAAATCCGTGTATGATAGCGGGGGGAGGGGGAAGAAGAGGTTGCAAGTGGCCCGCGACGTCCTGCGGATCTCACCGGTGTGCCGACCGACGCGAATACTTATGGAAATCGGTCGGGCTCGGAGTTTCAGGGTTTATCTCATTTGGGCGGTTAACTTTTAAGCGTCGACACGTAAAACGCGATAAATATTATAGGGTACGAGTGCGCGCGTGAATATTATCGATTTTTTATAAAAATATATACGATATATGATAATGTTAGGATAGAACAGACACAGACGGGATTTGTCGCGGTATTTTACGGCCGGGTTTCGGATGGTACCGGGTAGTGCGCGTTGTTCCGCCGAATTCGGTTTGTCGTCGGAGTCGTCGTTTTCGGTAGCGCGGCCAGATTTTATTATTATTGCGGATCGGATATATAAATCATCGTTATACGACGCGTTATTTGTACGTATTATCATCACTACGACGCGATCGCGTGGTTATTTTTATCGCGTACTACCGATCGTATTTATAACAGTATCGGACCACCCCGTTTATTATTACTGTAAAATACTGCCGCCTTGTCGTTCTTTCGCTCGGTTCTTTTTCATTCGCCGTACGCCCCCCCCCCGCCCCCGGGGCCAACTTCCCCATACCTTCCTGGCGTATTTTTCGATAAAAATCGTACCGCTCCGATTGTTTGTTTTACGCGTTATTATAATTATTTTTTTTTTTTTTTCTCTCTCTCTAACACTTTGACTCCGCGGCATGGTTTGACTTGAGTTCGACCCCCTGTGCGGAACATTTTTTTTTTTTTTTTTTTTGTCGAAAAGGTTTCTTTTACTCTACTTTACTTATATTATAATGTTTAGCTTTTTGTTTTAAAATAACGACTGTGTAATTTCAACATCTTTTTCCGCGCGGAGACGCAAGCACAAATGGCTTGTTGTATGTTGGTATTATTAGAAGAGAGGTCAGAAAGTAATAAATAGTTGGTCGAACGACGTTCACCGCATAAAACAAATACGATTTGTCGACAACGTCAGCAGTCGACGTGTTGTTAACAACACGGTGGAGAGTCGCCGGTGGCGATTTTTTTTTTTTGTTGTAGTCGGTAATTACGGAAATCAAAAACCACGGCCGGACTTGTAAAAAGATACTTTTGCGCGCCAATCACAGATATTATTCTACAACGTGTGTTTAGAAAATACGTATTCTATTTTTGACAGTACAGATACTTTTGAAGACTATTCGCAAATACTTTCCAATAATTTGTTTTTTTTTTTCTCTCCGTATTATCGCATAGTTCCGGGTCAAAAAATCTCTGCGAACATCTCTTTTAAAACTATTTCTATAACGAGTGAATTAAGTATAAAGTTCGAAATATTATTTATAATACGTCCGAGATGATTTTACTATAATGTTCAATACAAAAAAAATATACAAAAAATATACTAAAATATTATAGCGCCCCGTGTTTAGGTCAAAACGAAATAATCTTTAGTCGGGCAAACCTAGTTTAACAAAAAAAAAAAAAAAAAAAAACGAAAATCATGTATAATACATTTTTATTTATAGAATATTTTATAGATAGGTATTATTTTTTTTTATAGGAAATATTTTGTACAGAACATAATTTTACCCGAGATATTTTGACCGGTCACCTTGTCACATAGGTTTAACAGATTTTGTTTTTTAACACAAAATCATCCTGTCTGCGATCCTTTCTTATTAAATTTGACCATAAAAACAAATATATATATTATAAGTAAAAATCCGTAGTCGATGATTTTTAAGTAATTTATTTATGTATTGAATACATACCGTATTAATTTCATAAAACAATTTGTTTCAATTGAATGGCTAAATACCCGAGCCCACTTCATAACATAAGTCCTTTACGAAGCCATTTAATATCGTATTTATTTTATTTATTTTTTTTTTTTCCAATCGTTCCAGACCGCGAAATATTATCGTAAAACACGAAAACCGTAAATAACATTGAAAATAATACAACGTAATATTTTATAATTGTATTGTTATGCGACATTATAGTGTGCATAATAGTAATATGAGTTGGCTGCGCCGAGACCGCGGTCCGGTCGGGTCCGCCGGGGGAAACGTCCGATTTTCCAATCGGCCCTCCTCCCCCCCCCCCGATCGAATTCACGTTATGCCGCGCGCCGATACACTGACTAAACGCGGAGTCGGATCTGTCCGACGGAAATCGCGCCACGTCGACCCGGAACCGGAGCCGTCCCGTTCCACCGTATACTCGAGCAGGTTACGCCTATTATGTTATCCGGCCGTCGCGGTGGTGTAAAACGCTCGCTCGCGGACCTTCGGACCGGGCGGCGACTTGGTGTCGCTCGTGTTGGAATCCCCAGACCGTCGGACAGCCGTGGTCGACTTCGCCGAGACGGTCGTCGCGGGAAAGGAGTCGGCCGAACGGCGACGCCGAGCCCTCGACGCCGCCGGCGCGCGACTTCAAGCGCATCGTCGCCGCCGTTGATCGCGGCCTCGCAGACGCCAGACCGCCGGCCGCGGAGCCGGTAGGAAGTGTCCCCCCCTACAAGTGTAAGGGCGGCGAGTGGGCTTCGGCCCGGCTATTGCCCATTCCCCTGTAGGGTCGCGATGTTTATGTACACATTTTATGTGAGCCCGTCCCGTCGTAGGGGAAAACGGGTTTTTAAATTTTGTATTTATTTGTATGTGTTCGTTTGTGAATAAACGATGGCGACCCGCCTCCCGAAGTAGTGCCTCACGGCCATTGCTGGTACTAAAAGAAAAAAAAAAAAAAAGGTCCGCCGGGGGAAACGTCCGATTTTCCAATCGCCTCCCCCCCGACCGAATTCACGTTATGCCGCGCGCCGATACACTTACTAAACGCGGAGTCGGATCTGTCCGACGGAAATCGCGCCACGTCGACCCGGAACCGGAGCCGTCCCGTTCCACCGTATACTCGAGCAGGTTACGCCTATAATGTTTCCCGAGGCGAGACCGCCTTTTTCGCGGGGATATCGTCGGGACGGTTCAAAATTATACCGTTTCCGGGATAGGGGGACGTCACGCGGGATTATTATTTTTTTTTTTTTTTTGTGGGGAGGGTACGGGGACTCCGACAGCAGCAGAGTCCACGGCTACTCCTCCGAAACGTCACCTATGACGCAATACCGCTCGCGTATACAATATTAATAACGCTAATAATTATATAATATTGTATAGATATTGTACCGGCGGCACGTGTCGTTGCATTATAAATCGGGTTTTGTTTGCCGGGTCCGTTGTGCACCGGTGGCGTTAAATTATTCACCGGTTACGTATATTGTAATAATATAGCAGTATAGTATATATCAGTGGTAGTTGTTTTACTACTTAAAGTCGGAGAGTTGATTCGCCGAGACGACGGCCGGCGCGCCCGAATTAATAATATTATAATATCGGACGGCGTGGCGTTTCGGGGGACAAATTGTTAATAATATTACGCGTAACACGACCGTTACGATATTAATATCTGCACTGCGCGTATAAGTGCGCGCTGTACACACGGGTATTGTGCGCGAGTACTTTAACAATTAACAACTAATAATAATAATAATAGAATACGTATAGCGACCGATAACGTTTATCCGGCGGTGGCCGTAAAATATTACAAATAATTACAAATACAAACCCGTCTTGATTGTATATTGTACGCGTGTATAGAATAAAATTTCGGAAAAAAAAAAATTTGACGGCGAATAAGCGGGCCGACCGCGGTAGGACGGGCCGGAGAGAGACCGGAGTGAGGGTTGCCGGCCGTGTTCGCGCGACCCGAAACATTCTAATCAGGCCGCGGTACCGCGTTCGGGGTCGACGCCCGATTGCGGCCCGGAGTGACCGTCTCGTCTTCATATCCTCTGGCCGCCCCGATTGCTTCCCGTGCAAAGTAAACGGGAAACACGCGGTTTTCTGCGCGTAAAAAAACAACTAAACAAGTATCACCGCGATCGCTTTCGTTATTTTATACTTCACGTCCGAGTGTTATTTTTTCGATTTTAAAACAATGTCAAACGCAATCGAGTACTTACGAAATATAAATGCAGTCGACGATTCGTATTCCTAAGCAAACGACTAAACAAATCGATTAACAACAATTTATACAAATCTATATTGAAAAGCCAAAGTTCGTAAACATAATACGTTTGAAAAAATATTAATATTGTTTTTTTTTCCCGTAAATATTTCATTATTTTTATTAATCCGATTATGCACTCGTGTATGCGTGTATTTGCAATGTAATTTTACTAAATTGAATTGTGTTGACTTGTGTTGTATAACCGAGACTGTCGTGACACAAACACTTCGACAATATGTAAAAACAGCAATCGTAACGTAAATTATCAACGAATGTTTCAGTGTATTTATGCGCAATTTCATTTTTACCTTTTCCGATTTAAAATCGTACGATTTTACGATATTTTGCGAACGAATGCGTGTTTGGACGCGAACAGGATACTTATAATTATGACGAAATAGGTGTACCGGAATCCGTTGCGGTTTACGGTGCCGAATGTTACGGAGACGGGAACGGTTAAACGGACGACGAGTAACCGAGTCACTACCAGAGAGGAAAAAATAAGAAACGAGTTTATAAAGGGGTTTGTAGCGGGCGTTGTTTCGATAATTGATAAGGCGAGAGGGAAAATAGACTGCTGACTTGGTTCGGACGGGCGATGAGACGGGACGAGTCAGAGGCCGTAATAAAAGTAGTTTTACGAACGAACGTGCAGGGAAAGACCGTTAAGGACGAGACGGATTGACGCGATTGAGAGTGATGACTACCGACCGGGAGGGTGCGTGTAGACGATGCGCGGGACCGAGTCGAGTGGGTGCGTTATAGGACCGCAGTGGCCGACCTCAAAAATAAACGTGGAAAAGAAGAAGACACATTAAAAAAAAAAAAAAAAAAAACCATTTTATGATATTATACGCGAGTAATTTATATTTCGGATCAGTTTAATTATTATAACTGATGTAATATTATCATTAAAGTTCTTTGCCGTACGTTGACACGCCGACAACTCGGATCACGAGATGTGTGGACTATAAAAATAAAAATAAATAAAATATCTCAATTGATATTGTCGATTTCACGGTACCTAAAACATGTCATTGGAAAAGCCGACTGCAGTTTCGATACGTGTCCGTTTAAACTGTAGTAAAATTATTTTACTACTCGCGAGATTGGACGCTGTAAAAAAAAAAACAAAAAAAACCAATTTTTATTTTTCGCGGTGTTAGTCATACGGTGGTCGAGGTACTCCGGCGAGACATTATATCGATCGCGGTAAAAATGCCCATAAAAAATAATATAGGTATCGGGGGGTATTTTTGTTTTTTTTTTTTTTTTTTTTTATTATATTTCGCGCCGCCGGGTATATGACGACGTTTTAGAGTGACAAAAACGTCCGACGGTCGTGTAAATACGGGGTCAACGGTTATTAATTTTCAACCCTCTAAATAGAATACGGCGCGTACCCGTAGAGAATATCGAGTTTGGACTTCACATAATATTTAACGCGTATTATAGTGACGGTGAATAATTTATTAAAAAACATACCGGGTAATCGATGTCCCTGGTCGAGTGTTAACAAAGTCTACACCGGGGGGTCGGGGCAGGCGCCGATCCGGCCGAACTTATATTCGGCAGGTGCGAGAGGGGACGGGCCATCTCGGTCAAAACACTAATTTAATCCCTAATATAACCGTTTTCCAATTTTCGCATATTTTACCGGTTCGGACCAACCGAGGGACACCGTTTGAGGATATTTTTCGTTTTTACACGCCTTACACAAGTTTTTTTTTTTTACCAGTTATATAGGTTCATCAATTTTCAGGTACATCAAACATTTAAACACAAAACTAATACAATCGAGTTATTGTAATAGCACAGCCGCTCTTACAGGTCGACATTACAACATTACATATCGAAATAAAATTATTATATATTAAATTTATAATGTTAGGTTGAATTCGGAGTTATCGTCGACCGCCGCCAAGAGGTAGGTATATTATATTACGTATGCCCAGCCAACATTCCAGGTTTGATAAAATGAGTGACCTCAATCGTTTATCGCCGTACACGTCGAAACAGGAAAATCTCACGGCGGCCTTAGCCACAGCTGCTGCATTTAGATTTGTCTTCGTATTAGTAACATTGACTATAGAGGAGAGTTATAAAACGATACTGGTAAACAAATTTAACCAGAGTCTAATGGGGGAGGAGGCGATGACTCTTAGACACCCCTTTCTTTGGATCCGCACCAGCACCCCCTGGTCACCAACTAGTCGATCGCGTAATATTATCGTAATCTTACCCGTCAATGCCGACCGTTTTATTGTACTCTTATATCGCGATAGTGGGAACAGTTTATTATTGTCAGTTGTAACTCGACTGTCACGTGCAACGTACCGTATATTATTCTTAGGAATTCATTTTAAATTTCGAATTTTTACAACAATAAAATGTAGAATTTGTATAAATGTCAAATATTAATATTACGCGTATTTTTATTTGCAAATCTCATGTAAATCGTTGAAAAAACTATTAAATTTGCTGGCCGGGTAATTTAGTTTTAAAATTGCTCCCGATATTTCCCGGTGGGGAGGTGGGTTGAATTCCCGAATCTCCTCTCCCCCACCCCTGTGTTCGTCACTGATCGCCGATATTTCGATAAAAAAATATTGTTATCGATTATCATTACTATGAACATTTTACACTCGGCAATATTATACGCAATACGTTTTTAATTAAGCAACTACGCTAATAATATCCGTCTCAATATTTGCATTACAAACTATTATAAGAAAGTTATCCTTTCCAATTCGCGTCTGTGTAACTGGCCGGGAGGCCAGTTACATAGTCGAATATTATAATCGTATTTCAATATATTAAATCATATCGAGTTCAACACACCTGTATACATTTGTATGTTATTATGTAGTACTGTCGGAATTCATTTGCATACCAATTTAAAATTAAAATTTATTTAAAACCGAGATGAAGTAGAAAAAAAAAAATGTTAAATTCATGATTTCTGTACTTGGATTGTCGTCGGAACGTGAATAACAAAAACGAAGTAATAAAATATTTACAGTGACAGAACAACGGTTACAGAAATGGACATGTAGTGTAAACAATGCGTATTACATACCGAACACGAAAATAATACTCCCGAGACAAATCGCAACAGTTACTTATATATAATAATATATTTAATCGTATTCATATATTAACAGTTTTATATATTATATAAAACGTATTACCTAATATGTAAACTAAGTAGCTACACAAAATGTACCCATCCGACACATATTTGAACGGGAATGTAGGCGGGGGGGGGGGGGGTAATGTAGAGAACTTGCACACATATCTATGCTTGGCTGATCGATTAAAACATATTTGATATTTTTTCGTGAAATTCCGGGCAAGTTTAAATCACCGAAACCACATGTCAATGGTCATTGATACCAGTTTTGCAAAGCTGACCAAGTTTACAAGATTTGTTGAATTATACTTGTAGGTAAATTGTCCGAATAAAAATATAATCAAACCTTAGCCCGGCACGTTAACTTGTTAGATTTCATTTTTGAATAAAAACCAATTCGAGTAACTGATTTACATAAAAAAACAATTAGGAAAACAATAACATACGTGTAGTTAAAAGTTACTTTTTTTTTACAATTACCCTTTATAATTACTCGTAAAGTCGTTTTGTACACTAATGTTTAGACTTCAATAGACGTACCATACAAAACTACCCGTTCTGTTATGTATAAATAATATTCAAGTTAATAAATTAATGCAAAAAACGTAGTGTTTTTTTTTTTTGGCAAAAAATTCGAAATTAATTTAAATTTTAACAAAATTACTAAATTAAGTGAAAATTATTTTTTCAAAAGAAATAACCCAGTTATTTTCTAACATTCTATTTTAAACTTCTAAACTATCAACTGTCTTGCTTTGAAATAAAATTGAAATAAGTATATAAATCGACTTGTACCCATTTTCACAAACACCGTTCTCACCCCTCCAAAAAAAAAAAAAAACCAATTCCCGGTTATGCCACTGGTCGAGATCATCGTGTACACTTTCACAGTACGCGTCCCGGTCTTTTTTTGGTCTCGGTTTTTTCTGACAAGTGTCAATAATTACCTGAGGGTAAACGTTGATTGGGTATATATTCATTTTTCGCTCCCCTCGCCGTGTTATTTTCACTCGGATTTTCGTAACGCGTAGGTTTTGTGTAGCCAATCGTATGGCATTTCAGAAAACATCGCGTTTCACGGCTATACGGAAACGGCGCGACCGCTATGCTTCGCGTACCCGACATGCACTCGTAATACGACACGCCCGGCGGCGGAGCCATTTTTATTATTATTATTATTATTATTAGTATTTTTTACTTATAAATTTTTTATTTCTCGTTCCGATCGAATTACCGGGACGATTCAGTGGCGATTTAGCGCGTGGAGATGAAGGGGAAAATTAATCGCGGTTTACCGGGGAGGGGTACACCGACGTACAATTTCCACCCGTTCGGAAACGAATTCACAGTAATTATATTATTGTTTTTACCCTCCGACGACGCCCAGTCGACCGATATTAAAGTGCCGCTCGCCGGACTAATAAAATATAATATAATAATTTTTTTTTTCTCCCCCCCGCGCGTAATTGGTACGCTCGAACCGTCGGCGGTAATGGCGTGCGTGTGCGTCGTCGCAGACGTTAAAGGAGACACACGGGGTGGCGTACACATTATTAGGCGTTTAATATAATAATATTTGTTTTCCGGTACCCGATCGTCATTAATTTAACGGCGAAAACGTTATTTGTCACGCAGTCGGACGGCCGAGTACCGAAATGCGAAATGCGCTCCATTCGCATCATAACGATTGCCTGCCTGGCCCCATAACATGTATACACAAATTCCATTTTCAAAACGGAATATTCGTTCGGTTTCTTGTCCCCCGAGTCAAAAAAAAAAAAAAAAAAAGAAACGTATTCACAGCGTGTAATCGCATTTGATGAAACGGACAAGTCGCCGTTACCCGGTTTCATCGGCGGCATTTATCCTGCCGACGCGAAATAACAATTTATTCATTTATAATCGCATATATAAATACTCGAAACTACGGGTTCCGGTGGATTTGCTCGTGTGCGTTCGATATTATACTGGAAAAAGTTTTCGATATGAAATACCTATATTTCACGTAATCGAACAACAGCAGTAAAGACAAATAAAATAAAAACTACGGACGGGAATAATCGAATTAATCATTTAGATTTTGAGCGTATACGCCGAGTGAAGCTATTAGCTTTACTAAGATGTATTTTTTTCCTCCCACCGCCGGTAAATAATTTTATAACGAGAAAAATAATCCGATTTTGTCACCCATTGCCATAAAAAAAATGCGGAATTTCCGCTCGGTAATAATTTTATAGAATAATTTTTCGAAATTCTTGACAGTTTTTCTTTAAAATTAAAAAAAAAAAAATGACAATAAATTGGATTTATTTTTGTCGGTTTTTTAATCGTTTCGGCTACAAGGGGAAAAAAACTTGCCGGTTTACCGAACTCCGCTCGAAATCGTTATTCATTTGCGATGATTTAAAAATTAATAATAGTAATGGCAGTGGTTGTTATTATTATTTTATCGTTATCGCGCGTAGATATCGTATTATCTGTGCATTGAACACAAATACAATAATAAAATACAGAAGACAGGAGGAGAATTCAACCCGAGCCGTTATTTCGTCTTATTTTTATGAATCGTGTGACAACAAGTAGATTTTTAGACGACAATTGTAGACGGTATACGTATGTTGAAAATGTATTAGATAAATTTGGTTCAATTGTCGTGTACTACGTCGTGGGTACGCGACGAGTCCACGGAGTCTCGGGAAATCTTGAACAACCCCAGGAAAATGTCTCTGATTACGTTACTGCATGTCATTTTTTTTTTTTTGTTCCCCGTGTCGGGCCTAGAAATATTAAGGAGAGGGGGGGGAGGGCACTTAATATTATGTCCCTCCCACCGAAATACCGTCGTCCATCCCTGTTGTCACCGGTAGGTTAACACTGTTTTAGGTATTGCGCGCGCGTCCTCGGCATACCCCTCCCGAGTGGCACGATCACTATCGGCTACGCGGACGATACGCTGATCGTGGCGGAGTGCGTTCAAAACCGGGCTAACGCCGCACTGGCGACCGTCTCCAAAAGGCATCGGGGACCTGGGGCTACAACTGGCCGTCCAAAAGACGTCGTTCGTGGCCTTCAGTAACCGGCGCCGGCCGACGGCGAACTCATCGCCCCCAGCGAGTCCTTAAAGTATCTCGGCCTTGTGCTGGAGAACAAGAGGACTCTGTACGGCGCGCACTTTCGCGCTGTGGCCGACAAGGCCCAGCGTTTGATGTCGTCGCTCGGCCGGCTAATGCCTAACATCGGCGGCCCGCGGGAGTGCAGGCGGAAACTGCTCGTGAGCGTCGTGCACAGCGTTCTGTTGTACGGCGCTCCCGCTTGGGCTTATTCCCCGCAACTCTGCCCCCCCCCCGGGCCTCGCTGCTATAGCGGCGTGCAGCTCTCCGGAGTGTGTGCGCCTACAGGACCGTCTCGCACGAGGCGGCGTTAATCGTTGCGGGACTACCCCCGGTCGATCTGTTGGCCACTGGTAGGTGCAGGGCATTCGAAGCTCTGCGCGCGTTGGGGACTACGGCGGAAGGCGACGAACCCCGCCCGTCAGCGTTCCGCACGAGGATCCGCGTCGCGACCAGATGGGCGCTCCGGATCCGTAGCGCGGTGGTGCCCGCGGGAAGTGGACGCGCATTCCCCCGGACTTGCCGGTGCGGTGGGTGACAAGACCGCATGGTTCGACGACCTACCGCCTCACTCAACTTCTCACGGGGCACGGATACTTTGACTCGTTCCTTCATCGGATCGGGCGAGCTCCGCACGCCGGGTGTTCTCACTGCGGTTTTCCCGGTGAACAGAATGAGGAGGATGACGACGCTCTCCATACCCTCGTGCGCTGCGAGGCGTTTGACGGTGACAGGGAGCGCCTGGTCCGGAGGATCGGTCGTTTCGAACCGGGCGACTTGGTGTCGCTCACGTTGCAATCCCCAGATCGTTGGAAAGCCGTGGTCGACTTCGCAGAGACGGTCGTCGCGGATTAACCCCCCCAAAAAGTGTAAGGGCAGCAAGTGGGCTTCGGCCCGGCTACTGACCGTTCCCCCGTAGGGTCGAAAATGTCGTGTACATTTTATGTGAGCCCGTCCCGTCGAAGGGGAAAACGGGTTTTTTTTTTTTTATAATTTTGCATTTAATTATACCCGTTCGTTTTTGTAAAATAAACGATGGCGACCCGGCTCCCGAAGTAGCAACTCCTCACAGCGACACCGGACGACGGGGGTATTGCCGGTTCTAAAGGAAAAAAAAAAAAAAAAGGTCGCTGGCGTTCAGTCGACACGATGAAGAATGTTTACCGACGGACGGTCGGTCCTGTAGGGGAAATACCAGAGATCTGGTAGCGCGCGCACCGAGATTCTTTCCTGACTATATACGATATCCCCGAACAAATCACGGCGTGGAAAACGAAACATACTCGGCACAGTATTATTATAATTAAATAGGTATAACGTGACACGGGTTTTATTACTATAAATACGCGGGTATTAAACGCACGCCGACGGGTACGGCCGACACACGTTTGTGTAATGGGATACGGTACGGTTACAGTATAAACGGCGTTCCGGTCGGAAAACGCGAACAATGGACACCACTGGCCGTGTACCGTAGAGGCGCCATTCGTGTTTTATTAACAAACGGTAGCCCGAATATGACGTGCTCGTAAACCCTTTTTTTTTTTTTTTTTTTTTTTGGGGTTTTTTTTTGTCTTTTCTTTTACATACTCGAACGGGCGCCGCCGCACACCGGTCCGTCGTCCCCGCGCCACGTGGCGGTATTTGCGTTCGGCACAAACGATTTTGCGCCGTCCGTATTGGCGTGAATTTGTATATATATATATTCGATTTTATCGACGACTCCGAATGCCAAAAAAAAAAAAGAAAAAAAACATTATCCGTTTTCGCCGCGGTTTAGTTTGTTTCTATAATTTTTTTTTTTTTTTTTTTTTAATTTACGAGCATATAGGATACAACAATGCAAATATCTCGCGAACACACGGACTATTTACCTTGTAAGCTTCATAATACGTCAACGCAATGTAAAACAGTCGGAAAATCATGTACGTACTACATAGGACGCCCGGTAATTTTACATTTTGTGTCTATAATTCGAAAACTACAATAATGCCCGTCCGTCGTTTCCGTTTGCAGTTCAAGAATAATTTTAACGGTTTTATTGGATGTACGCTCTACATAAACAGAAATCGATATTAAAGTATTATTATTGTAAATGTAGACGTACACGCCGGAGGCCAGAATTCGAGATGAAAAAATATTATTATGACGACGAAACCAGATAAAACCAGATTTAAATTTGTAAAATCCTAATCGCGTTTTATTCTGAACAAAAAAAAAAAAAATAGTCGTTTTTAATTACCTAAGTCTGTTAATTGTCTCGGGTGCACGGGATATTTCGTATTTTGGACAATCGCGTACTTCACGTGACACGTGAATTCCGTGATTAATGTTCGCGTGATCCGCGATCGGACGTATTTTTTAATACCTATAAATATTTACAACTGCCAACGTTTTTTTTTTTTTATAAACCTATTGGATAAATTGCGTGATTCTAGTAGGGATATCCGTGAATACGTGATTACGTGGACATTTTTAATTTTACGTGTATACAACGTTCAATATGCTACACTAGTGTAGACGATAAATCATTGTTTATTCTAATTAAAAGAAATATACGAACACAAAGATCGATTCGTCTTTTTATTTTTCACTAGACTACTTTTGGAAAATCGATTTTAAATATAGTGAATATCTATGAAACGGTTTAAAATTTTTATTTTGTAATTTTATTCGAAATATACAGTTTGAAGCCCCCTCCCTCGGGCACAATAAGAATATTTGACAACAGTAATTTAGGCATAATTAGATGAAAGATAACCGCCCAATGGTGGAACTTCCTGTCATGTTGTTAGATTGTTTTTTGGTAATATATTTTTATTTTGTATATATTTTATTATTCGTTTTTAGTATTTTATTAATTATTTAGGAAATCACGGCACCATCTCCTTTTGAGCCGTCTATGGGGTTCATCAGTAATTTGCAATGTTCCTAGGTTGGATATGAGTGAGTTGGAATGCAAAGGTGAAATATTTTTTTAAAAATATTACTGCTACATCGTGTACAGTTATAGTTTTTAGGTCAGACCGGAGCGTTAGATTAGAAATATATGGAGTAGCATTAGGATTTTTGCGAAGAGCAATATTTTGAAAAGCTTGAATTTCGTTAACGTTTGTTTATTTACCATTGCCCCATAAGTGCAGACCATAAGTACACGTTGACTTGATTAGAAATTTATATATATATATATATATATAAGGAGTTTCGTGTTTATCGTTGGAGATTAATGTTTTCAGCGTATGGAGGCCTGCGTTCAAGGCGAGTCAATTTGGCATTAATATGGTGTGACCGGGCAAGACGGCCCGGTCTAATTACATTAGATTATATTTTACTATCGGACGAGCGCGCAAACAATTTCGATGTTATTCGATCGAAACGGCTGCAATGTGAAACTTTTTTTTTTTTCATTCATTTTTTAATATTTCGCGAATCCGAAAAAATTAAATCGCATTCGAAAACCGACATAGCCGAAAATCACAGTAATACCCGACGGTGGTCACAACTCACTGTAGAAAATCCATTTCGAAACTGTATTGCGTATTATTTAATTTTAATGAAAAACAAAAAAAATAATACAAATTACAAATTTCGATTTTCGCTAATCCCTTTCTACATAGTTACATATGCGTACGCGCGCAGCTGCACAACGAAATGAGGTTTTATGTTTCAATAATTTAGTCGGTTGTTTTTCGAAACATACGTACGAGTATAACGAAAACTGATTTATTATATATATATATATATATTTATACGTAGAAAAAAAAATAAAATAAAAAAATAATAACTATAACAAGAGTCGACTACATCGGGGGTCGTTATACCGGAGCACTTTTCAATCACATTTTCCGTGTTTAAACTTGCAGGTTTTTTTTTTTTTTTTGCAATCCATTCCCCCCTCCCCCGTAATAAATGCCGAAAATCGTACAGGGTCCGATTTTTTATTTTTTTTTTTTTTTTTCAAAACGGTGATACTTGAACGTCAAGTACAACGGATCGTTACCGATGGTACAGGACTTAAAACCGATCGATTCGTCGGCGCGTAATAATAACGATAATAGTAATAATAATATTATAATGTTAATAAAGCGGTCTTGTACGCCACCACGGGGACGCGGTTGTGAAAGTGTGCGGTCTAAACTCGAGATGACGGTGGAAATTTGTCCGGGGAGCCGTGCTGATTGCATAAATATTTTATTAGATTCCCGTTGATGACGACAGTGATCTACTGCGGCACAACGACGCCGGGATAACGTTAAAATTTATCATTTTAACACCTGCGGCAGTCGTTTCTGACGCGGGATACGGTAAAAAAATACAAAACAAAAAAAAAAAAAAATAATACAAAACAAAAAAAAAAAAAAATAATGAAAACGGACAAAAACGCGTAATAATCCATCGTTTATTATAATAATAATTTATTATTAGGCTTTGTACGGGAATATTCGAGCAATACGGTTTTTTTTTTTTTTTTTTTTTGTCGTAAACGACTTATCTTTTATTCAAAATCGTATTTTCGATTTTCGATTATTTCATAGCATAAATATTATTGAATTGTGGTAAATTATTATTATTTTTTTATTTAAATATGAATTTTCCTCATAGCCCGTCCGATTTAAAAAAAAAAAAAAAAAAACTATACTCGAACGATGTATATACGATTTTTATTTAACCGTACATTATTAACAAAACTCTTTCTTATACCTATCTGTATGGTTTTTTAACGGGGCGGTGTGGGGTGGGGGAGGGGCAATAAAAAGTCCGACAAATAGGTAACTGTATTATATGTGTAACGTTGTTGTCCTGCTAACAAATGCAAATGCAATAAGAAATATCATCGTCACGCGATCATCGTAGCTAAAAGAGAATATTATTTGGCTATTATTATTATTATTTGTATTACTTTAGATTAATAAAACCAAGTTTTGGACCGCCGCGGCTACAGATTTTACCGGGAGATTACCAGCCGACTTGGGTTCTACGCTTAAATTTTATTATAATATTCGTAAAAAAAAAAAAAAAAAAAAACGGAATGTCGATTATTAAAAAAAATTCAAAAAACCGATGGAAATGTCAACAAAAAAAAATTAGGCATTAAAAAATAGGCACGTGAAAACAGTATTTTTACGTTGCGCGTGATATTTAAATTTAATAGTCGGAAAATTTCAAGTAACGATCCGCAGTAACGAGATAATATCAAAATAATTTTAACGTAAAAAATTAACAAAAAACAACAACAACGACAACTCGTTTTTATATTAAGAGGCCATTCCGGCCGGTGTATTATTGAAATGGTGTCGTCGCGATTAACCGACAATCAATTTTTATCGCATTCATATACAATACAGAATCCGTTCAATCGACCGTAATACTCAATAATATTATTATCCTGTCCGGACAGTCTGGTTAAACGACTAGTAAAAAGCCCGTGTCGGCGATCAGATATCGCAATGATACAGCGGACGACGATAATTTATTTAATCGAAAACATTTTAATTTTTTTTTTTTTTTTGTCTAAACCGTGTGAACGTCATTTTATTTATATTCCCCCGGCATCCTTAAATATACGATTTAAGATTGTATATAAATCTACATGAAAATAATGCGAAATCTTTAGAAAAAAAATATAATAATTTCAATATCGCAACGACTATAGAGTTTTGCGGATATTTCTCGAATACGACTCGGACCTAAACCCGGCCTCGATACTTAATCGTTATTATTATTACTTATTTTGTGTTGTTTTTTTTTTTTTTCGATTCGATCGCTACTACACAATATTATTTCAATAACAATATATTTTATTCGCCGGCGGAATTTCAATATTACAATATCGTTCGAGTATTGTTCTAACCGTAATTTTAATATTTCCATTTCGTCGGGCCCGCCAAAATATTTTAACATTATTAAAATATTGTTTTTGCATAAGAATATTAAATGACACGTATTTCAAGCCGTATAAAAATAAAAAGAAATACAAATCCCCGTTAAAATGTGTAACAAATAAAAAATACAGTTCCGGCCGGAGCTCGGGAAAACGATAATTTTTTTTTTCCCTATAAATTGCCTTTTTAATAGTATATAAAGTCGGTTGGCACTCGGCATTCCACGACTTCTCGGTTAATACTCGTGTATTAATCAATAGTATATTTTTTTTATAAAAAAAACAAATGTAAAAATAAACGTCTAGATACGTAAAAAAAATCTTCCAACCCAGATATTTCCAATGAGAATACGATAGTTTAACGCACTCTAAAGATCCCGTATTCGCCTGTCCACCATGATCCATGTATGGCCATTAATGGTGGGAATAATCCAGATTTACGAATTAGGAAATCCGAACGTTCATGTTTCCAATTTCAAAATCCGAAATTTTGTATTTCTAATTTTAACATATAAAACTCGGGTTTGGCCGTACAGACTTCTATTTTTAAAATCAAATCCTTAGGTTACATTATGAAATGAGTTTATATAATTTTATTCATTGCAAGGCGTGCTACCATAAACAATTTTTATGAGTAAAACAACATTTGCAGAGTCAGCTAGTAATATATTATGTAAATTAGAGTGTAATATGTATGATTTTATTGTTGTACATTTTTTTAAAATTAAATTTCTATTTGTGATTTTTTTTTTTTTTTTTTTTTAACTGTAAAAACGTATTTAATGTTTTACACATTTAATGCTATATGCAATATGATAATAATAATAGTTTTACTGGGAATGAATTAACGAATGTAAAATAACAATTTTAAAAAACTGAAATTTGGATTCAGATAAAAATCCAGATTTATGTCCGGATTTACATCGCTATAGTTGTTAGTAAACAACAAAACACGATTAAAGGAACGCGGTTATGAGATTTCGTTCAATTACTACGGTTATAGAGTTGGTCGAGAATTCGATTTTTGAAAAAATTCTATTGGAAACATATTATACTCGACTCGATTTCAAAAAACCATAACTCGCCACACTCCATAATTATATATTACGTTTTAACAGTGCGAGACCGGGCTCCGCGTACGCGTAGGCCACTACGGCGAGGGGGTGATGGAGAAGAAACTTGGACGAACGATGATTGGAAATAAAATCAAACTCGCAGATTAACCAGCCGTACTAAAAAGAAAACGTGATCCTAAAGGTATACAAATTAATAGGCTGGCCATAAATGGTGAGCAGACCAAAGACGGTACTGAATAGCGTTGGGAAGAGACGACGCCGGAAATGTATGGAAATTACCGTGTCCGAGCTTATTCAATGACGAGAGAGTAAAACAAAAAAAAAAAATGTAATTGGAACTGGTATAAGTTTTTGTAAATATATAAAACATAATACACAATTAATTATATACGTGATTTTTAACGAATTTTGACGGAAAAAAAATATACGTTTTTTATTTTTCAAGACAATCAAAAAACTTCCAGAAATTCCTGTTTAATAAAAAAATAATCGGTGTTTTCGAATTTTATTTCTTTTAAAATAAATCTAATATTTCAAATATCGACGAGGAAACGATTTTTTTTTTTTTTTTTTTTATGATTTGATTTACCAACGGAAATAAAACACTGTACACTAATGGATATCGTCTGGTATATATAATTATTATAAGTACAACGATTTCGGTTAACAAAGTTTTTTTTTTTTTTTTTTTTATGCTATACCAACGTCATTATTCTTTGTCGATCTCGAAATTATACATAATCGACTTGATACGCGTATTTTGTAAGACGCCAAGCGATCCCCGATTATACACGGACGGATTCTGCCAATCCGGCGTATAAATGTGATTGAAAAAAAAAAAAAAAAAACTTTCGAAAGAATAATGATCGAGTGCGAAAACTTCAAAAACTTCAAAAACATAAACTTAATAATCTATATCTGGAAAATAACGAACGGGCAGGCGTATAATAAATTATATTTTGTACGTTTAGTGTCCGGACTAATCAAATGCTTTAAAAACTCTCGATAAATTCACTAAAAAAAAAAAAAAAAAAAAAAAAAAAAGGCTAAAAATTCTCTTAATTCATTTTTTTTTTTTTTTACCGCTGTAAAATAACCAGTGCCGGGGTAACCGGGAATCTATGAGACACGTGTCTCGTGGGTTATTGAGAGTGGTATAATCGACTAAAAAAAAAAATAAAAACCAATGTACTGTTAATAGTATTATTAATTTTACAATTGTAATATTATGTAATATACTGTTAGAGTATATGTGTTCAATACATTAAACTAGAGAGTAAAAATCAACTAGTAGTGCACTTAGATGGCAAAACACATTACGAGGTGCGACAATAAAATAACGAGACTTTCTAAATATAACCTAAACTATTAACGTTATCTATAAAACGATTATTGAATAAATATGATTAGAAAACACTTATCTAAAAGTACTATGAACACTGATGGCATCGATTCATTTTCTTATACGTTAGTAGCCTTGTTATTAGTGCGAGTTCGACTATACTGCCGAAAAATGTTAGATATAAAAATCGAACAACATGTGTTAACATTAAATTTCTTGTTAAATTAAAAAAAACTGCCGCGGAATCGTTTCGTATGTTATGTGAAGTTTATGGTGAAGAATGTTTATCAAGAACTCGTGTTTTT
Source organism: Tuberolachnus salignus (assembly GCA_956483605.1). Taxonomy (NCBI): domain Eukaryota; kingdom Metazoa; phylum Arthropoda; class Insecta; order Hemiptera; family Aphididae; genus Tuberolachnus; species Tuberolachnus salignus. The sequence goes on along the minus strand of OY101435.1, from coordinate 30,370,162 downwards.
GAATGGCACAAACGTGGTTTTGTAGTGGAAGGGAGGACGTCGAAGACGATGATCGTTCTGGACGTCCTACCACGTCTTCAACAAACGAAAACGTTGAAAAAATCGACAAAATTAATTAATCAATATTATTATAAAGAGGTATTAATTAAATTAAGAGAACGTGTCAGAAAGAAGCGACCGGATCTATGGAAAAATGGCTGGGTTCTTCACCAAGACAATGCTCCAGCTCACAGTGCATTTTCAATTCAACGTTTTTTAACTGAAAAAAAAATGTCTGTACTTCAACATCCCCCGTACTCGCCAGACCTTGCTCCTTGTGACTTCTTCTTATTTCCTTCTTATTTCTTTTCCCATTTTCAAACAGTTGATGACGTAAAAATGAAAACGGCAGAACTTCTAAAAGAGCTGAATGAAAGCAATTGGCAACACTGTTTTCAAGAATGGCAGCGACGTATGCAACAGTGTATTGATGCTGAGGGAAGGTACTTTGAAGGTGATAATCATTAAATTATAACATTTTTAAAATAAACAACTTTTATTCAAAAAGTCTCGTTATTTTATTGTCGCACCTCGTATGTATTCTATCTAAGTCCCGAATGATTTTGGAATACTATGTTTGGGACGCAGAACCGTAAAAACTTAATGCAATAATACGTATTTTGTCAAGTTTCTCTGTCTGTCCAAGCGTCTAAGCCTTAGAATAATCTAAGGTATAATATAATAATAAGCACTGTCCATTTATGTGAAAAAAAACGTATTATGAACATTTTTATGTTTTAGATTTTTGCCAAACAATTCCGAGTGATGGGTCGGTCCCTGGAAATTATTTTGTTTCGTGAATAAAAAAAAATGTTCATACCGTTACTGATTATTGGTAAACCGTTATAAAACGACCCAAAAATGTAAAACTATTTGAACAGACGAAAACGCGAACACGGTGTAACTTATATTGTATTATTTGTTCATTGAATCCGTACTACAGCCGTCAATAATGATTCGATAAAGAGACGTTTACGAAATCATAAATTGAACGATTGCCAAAATCACGTGCCGGACGGAGTAGGAAAAAGGGCCACCGAAGTGATCCCGCGAATCAGTCGGATTCTGGACCGCTAGCGCTCGTGTGACGGTGTCAGTGAAATCCGTGTTAAGAAATCCCGCACATTTTGATCTATAGTTGTGGATGTGACCTTTAACATTTATAAATCACGTCTCTCCGGGTGTCTTTTACTTCTTAACTTTACATTCTCCCACGCCGTCGCACGAGCGCCAGCGGTCCAGAATCCAGCTGAATCCAACCGAGGTGTCCACCACACCTAGAACCGTTTAAAGTAAATATCACGAAACTCATCGAGACCGACAATTAGATTTGTCTAAATTTAAGCAATCGAGTATAAATATGCGCTAAATACTAACAAAAAAATTTTTTATTTTTATTTTTTTTTTCTAAAACCGGTAAAAACATTTTCGGTTTTCAGGTGTTTATTACGCGAACCGAATGGCATACGTGTAGAGAACCGTCTAGGGAACCGTCCCAATAAAAAAATAAATAAATGCGCCGGCATTCATGACCAAATTTGTAATTATATCGCAATAACGATTATATATATTGTAGGCGTTCGCGGCGAACGTGCTGTTCGCGGTTTTCCGAGTACGTCCGTGGATTTCTACTCTCCCCGGCCACAAAACATTAATTTTATTATTATTAATATTACCAAGCGGTTTTAACAACGCGGCCGAAAAGAGAGATGGAGAGGAAAAAAAAAAAAAAAAATGGTTTTCGACAACGGCGTTATTCGATTTCGCGCGGTATTCCCGTTCCCGTATCCGTAATCCCGCTGATTAGGCGAATTTATTAAATTCTTTTTTTTTTTTTTTTTTTTTGCGTGCCCGAATGCGATTCTCACGCGACGACGGCGGCACACAGCAATTCATTCGAGTCCGCAAATGGACCTCGTTCCCTATATCGTTTTGCGCACGCACGCACGCACGCATATTCGCATTGTAGTCGTGTGTTCGAAAAAGAAAACGTTAAAAATAAAAAAATTATCGACTTCCTTATAAAGACACGTACCGTACGGCGCTATTGCCGTATACCACGTGCCGGTTCGCGCGTGTGTACCGTTCTGGAAACCGCAAAATATCGGTACCATAATAATCTGTACCGGGTTCTGTGCGACCGTACAATTATCGAAGACGGATTATCGATGCGTTTCGCGAAAGGATATTATCGTTATTGGAAAATACGAGTATCCTATCCGCATTAATATCACGATGTCTCCACGGTTGTAACCACTTCAACGGATTATTATCAGTATGAATATTTTATCCGTATATCGAATGTTTCAGTATCGTTATAATAAATAATATATATTTGTATTAACGAAACACACAACGGGCACAGAATAAACGTCGAGGAAAAAAAAAAAAAAAAAAATTAAATTACGTTTTCGCACGGAAACAAAATGATAAATTGATAAGGTTAAAACAACTCTGGAAGTTTTAACAACCTGTCGAGTTACAATAACCTTGGTTTCGATAACATTTATTACATTTACAAAAACCGATTCGATGCGATATATCAAATTGTTGAGTTTACATGCAATAAAAAAATATGAAATTCATAAAAATCGAACGTTTAATGCCAATTTAAAAGTTAAAATTGACTAACTATGAACAGTCCAGTCCTGCTGTCACGTGCGTACAATTCAATAATAGTATGTATTAGTGTTAGAGATTTATTAATTTCGATTTTACACTTATTGCGATAAATAATGAGGTTATCATTTTTATATTTTTCAATATAAAATGAAAAATGCGTCGATAAAATTGCAGCTGTAAGTATTTCAGCTGTAAACAATACACTCGGAAGCTTTAGAGTATGCGTATTTGAAAAAAACAAACAAATTAAATTTCAAATAATAATATATTTTTCGGAGCTTTTATTTCGTAATAGAAACATTAACAATCTAACAACATCCAGCTATAGACTGGATAAAATAATAATAATAATAATAATAATGTTATAGAGACGATGCTCGTTTTACGATCCTATTAGGTTTGTGGTTTATGGGGCAGTTCGGTCTTTAATTTATATAATATTCATTTAAACGGACTGCATTTGTATAGGTACGAGGCGGAACTAAATAAAAGTTATGAATATATAATATTATACGCGCAATGGTTAAAAGTATTAATTTGCATAAACGCATAATTTTCTTAATATTCGAAAAACTCGACAATGCCAGAACGAGAACAAAAAAATATTTTAATTTGATAATCTATAACAATTTTTAATTTACCCAGTTAAATGCCACCAGACTGAATAAACGCTGTTAAGGCCGATAGCCCTGCATATTGATTATTCAAATATTTCGAATTACTATTACGATTTGTATTACTTTTTTTAATTTTCAAAAACTTTTTTTTACTACTTAACTAAAAAAGTGTTTTTGAAAAAAAAAAAAACGATCTAGGAGGTTAAACTTTTAAGGATTTCGAAAAATGTTTAATGCTATGTATTTTAAGTTGCTGCCTACGTACAAAATCGAAGCATTTGCTTAACCGACCGAAAAAGTGATTTAAAAAAAAATATTTATATAAAAAATAATTTTTTGGAAAAATTCTGGGGAATCTAACGAAAAATACGCATTTTTTTAAGGGATAACATAAAAAAGTAGAAATAGTTTTTGGTGTGGTTACATCTAGATTTTTCACGTGTTATTACTATTAAAATAAGTATTATATACTTAAAGATACTGTTAAATATATTAGAAATATTAGATTTTCACAGTTAAAAAATCAATTGATTAATATCAACCAAATATAAGGAAATATAAAGAAATAATAAGGAAATTAGGTAATAAATAATAAATTTATTAGTACGCTATGAATAATAATATTTATTGTGGGATAAATCAACGACGAAACCAAAATATTTTGAGGAGCGGCGTGGTCCCACGGGCTGGCCCTCGAGGGCTTTTAAAATTATCGCGTCAATTGAGTCAATTAAATGTGTATTTAAATTTTACACGATTTGCATTGCGATTTCATGGGGCCAATAAGATCCCTCCAGAACAGAAACTATATTTATTTTATTTAAACGGTTCCGGTTATTCGAATGAAAAATTATAGGTTCAAATTAATACTTCATTTCTCAAATTTTCTACGAAAACTCGGTTCATTCGGTTCCGGTTCCAATCCCTGACGCAGACGGACAGACGATGTAATCTTCATCGCATTCATTTAAGTGCGAATTTTTCAATATGATCGAAAGTTAAATCAATGAAACGACAGTTACAATTTTATTGTCTTATAGTGACCGTGAAATGTAACTCATACCCATAAGCAGTGTTGTGCACTGATTACTTTGGAATTATCTATACAAAATAACAGATTACACTAAAACAAATCTATCATGATAAAATTTTATAGGATAAGTTCGGTTTTATCTAGATAGAAGTCCAGACAATTATTTAGTTTTTAAGTTTTTAACGATTTTCATAAATGAAATAGTAGAATATTATTTTTTTCTACTATTTGATTGTAAATTATGAATTTACCGATTTACGTCTCACGAATTCATCGTTATTTATTTATTTATTTATTTGTTGATCCTTAAATATGAATAATTACCATTACGTCGCATTACAGATCGTAATACGTAGTAGGATCAAAAAGTTCCCGGAATTTATTTATAGAAAAAAAACTATTTTTCTTATCAAATATCTGTTTATTGGAATTAAAAGTAGACATTATAAGCTATCTGTAGGGGGTTGTGGAATTGTAGAAATTTTTTTATCCGTTAAAAATTGCCGAACTGCAAAAGACGAGTGGCACGGTGCATTGTCATGATGCAAAAACCAACCATTTTCCCATTTTCTTTGCCTTTTTCGCCGAATTGAATCTCTTAAACGCTTTAAAACTTCAATATAAAAACTTGAGTTGACTGTTTGTCCATTAGGTACAAATTCCCAGTGAACTAACCCTTCATTGTCGAAGAACACAATCAACATGACCTTTAATTGTGATTTGACAACACGTGATTTTTTTGATTTTTTATGGACGCGATTACGACTCACATGAGACTAATGTAATTTTAACGACAAAACCTACAGATAGCCATAATAATGTCTGCTTTTAATTCCAATAAACAGATATTTGATAAGAAAAATAGTTTTTTTTCTATAAATAAATTCCGGGAACTTTTTGATCCTACTACGTATATATATCTGTGGACAATCAGACAACAGTTTTATTTATTTAAATAAGATGACAAGATATAAAAAAAAAAAAAAAAAAAAAAAAAAAAACCCGTTATCTTCAGATAACGCGCAACACTGCTCGTAAGTAGAGAAGCAGATGGCGAATTTGATTTGCCCCGGCGAGGCGCATAATTTCTAAACGCGCGCACGCCGGGGCACGTTTTATTAGCTCCGTGTCCGGCACCCCGGCCTGGACACATTTCGAAACATATTTAAGTCCATCCGTTTGTCCGAAATTATTATTATATAATAATAGATATTTCCACGTCCGTGTAAACGTAACAGTTTTTTACAGTCGGACAATTCCGGGGGCGATTCGATACGCCCCGGTATTGCGTATAATACGGGCAAAAAACCTTACCCGTATTTGACCGAAAAATAATATCGAAACGCATTTCGAATAAATTCAACGGTTCCGGTACGGTATGGTACCGTGATCTCGGGTCGGCCGGGGTAGTGTTGAACGTAAAAAAAAAAAATAATAAAAAAAATAAAAATAAATAGCAAATAGTATTATGTCCGAATCGGCGGTTTTGAATTTTCAACACTCACTTTTCAAAGAGGTTTTATATGCCGGTCTATTACACCGGTCAACTTGTAACCGATATATAAAAATAAATATATATATGAATATTTCGGATGTATAAAGGCCGTTCCGTAGGGTACCGTGTGTAAAAACGGTTATTTTGCGCGAATATAATATTATAATATCGATTTGTTTGGTTTTTTTTTTTTTTTTTTCCTGTAACCAAATCGAGTGGATCCGAACATTTTACATATAACAATAAAATAAATGTCAAAAAAATATACAAAATAGCGATACATTTACAAATAAATAATAAAAAATATTTGTAGAAAACGAAAAAAAAAAACCGAGTCCGGAATATTCGATAGCAGGTTGTGGGCAAATACGACGGGCTTCGACGTATTAAAGATACGTATTAAATATATTTATATAGTTTTTTTTTTTTTTTTATTTATTTTATTGAGTAGTAATCTGTAAACCAATATTTGTTTTAATGCGCAATAATAATATGTTTTCTATGGATATTCAATTCGATTATGAATTATTTCGTTTTAGTTTTAATTGTACGCTGCCCGTCAAAATGCGCAACGCGTGCGCCTCCGGACGATTAAACCTTTGGAAATAAATAAAAACGGATTATAAAAATCAAAAAACCGCGCGGATTCGATGCGGACAACGGGTGTAGGGGATTAACGATACCATTTCACATTTTATATGTTATTTACAACAATACGAATTGGAGACGTTTTGCAGAACCGAGGACATTGTAGTCCGAAAATATCATAAATACAAATCCGGTATCGTAAGTAGCAATAAAACAAAATATGATTGTATTACAATATAGCGGAGAAACGTCGGATTTTTTTTATTATTTTTTTTTTTTTTTTTAGCGATTTAAAGGAATGCGGCGACGCAATACCGACCGTACAAAATACACTGCATTGTGCGATAATTAAAGCTCGGATTCAAATGATTAAAAATTAAAAACAAGTACGATTTACGTTCTAATAATATTAAACAAATTTAATTTAAAATCAAAGAAACGTATAAAATTCAAAATAAAAGTTTAATTTTTTTTTAAATCTAATTCGACGTACGGAAATATAATATTGTGATCGGATAGCGCGTAAATCCCGTCGGTCAGACTAAGCGAAATTAACGATATTCAGGTGATTTTGTTTTATGTTTAGATGTTCTATTTATTGGGGACAATTTAAGCGAACCCTCGACCAAATTGTAATAAAATATAAGAAAAACGTCCTTTCTGTGCACGAAACGTGAATATGGCGCTCGGAAAGCAATTTCTTCGGTGCATTCGGAAACGAACGCAATTCGCATTTAAATCAAAACGGTACTGTTATATTTATATAACTTTTTTTTTATTTTCTCGGCGTTTTTCTTCTATTTTCCCTTCGCGGTGACACGAACCGTGGTTATACGTTTTAATCGCTCGTACGCGCGCCTATTCCGCGATAATCTCCCGGCGTCCAAATGGTCGTCATGTCCGACAAAAGTCGTAAACGTCCGTCGGGAATGCCAAAAGCCGAGGTTTGTCTACCGGACCGTGTGCCTAGTTTTTTCGATCGGGTCTAAAATAACGCGATTTATGTCAACGGTTTTCGAATGTCCGATTATACGTTTTTTTTTCAGTATTTATCCGCTGCGCGGTCGCCGCACTTTTCGAAAAAGCTTGCGGCTTACGTCCGACCCCGGCCGTCGGATTTCCCAAAATCCCGCGTCGCGCACCGTGCGAATCGTATTCGTCAGGCGATTATCATCACCGCCGCCGGCGCCGGACGGTAATAATTATAAAATACGCGACAGACGAAAACTCGGTTTACTTGTCTCGGTTTTCCCGGGTATTATTTTCTTATACGGCTGTACAAGAGCGACCTCTACAGCGCCATATGTGACCGTCCCGCCGTAACGTCATCCGCGGCCGTCCGCTGTCCGACGCTCGCGCTTTCCGTTCTGATCCTCCTCTCCAGTCCCCTTCCCGCCGCGTTCTCGGCGTTTAAAGAAATCAAAGTAAAATAAAACAATATTTCATTTCGACAAACCGTTTCTATATAATATGCAATATGCACGGATACAGAAACTTTTCGCAAAGTTATCGAATCGTTTCTAGAACTTTTTCTAGAACGGTTATTTTATTATCACTATTATATAATACACTTCAGACGGTTTAAGTATAATAGTATTATATAATATAATTCATTTTGATTGTATATAAATGGACATCGCATAATATTATTTTAAACATAACATAGAACATATTTCTCTCTCTCTCTCTCTCTCTCTCTATCTCACCCCTCCCATCCCTTGGAAATTTCTCTTTTAAAAACTTCCATATATATATATATATATATATATATATTTAAGTACTCGTACAGAACGTAATTTGATATAAACAAGATGACTTCGATCTTTATTACGACACGTCGTGTAACCTTTTTAAAACTTATTCGTGAGTACCTAAAATATTTTATATTTTAAAAACATCCACGTGGACTCTGTGAAAACTTGCAAAAAATCTTCAATAATAATAACAATTAATTTTAGAAAAAAAAAAGAAAGACATTTCAACAGATTTCTATTGATATCGTGTGTTAATTTATTAACGGCTATAATCTGCTACTAGTGACTTTGTCGGTGTAGAATTTCATAATGTCTTCTCTACGGGAGGTGTGCGAACGTGAAAATACCGATTTGGATAAAACGTCAATATACTCGCAACTTATCAGAAATAAGTAACGGGATATATTTTTAATTGTTATTATTAGGTACACCTTAAAGTTACCTATCCGCACGACACTCAGTATAACAAATACACGAAAACCAAAATCGTTCGTTAGGCTATTCATTTAACTCGTGTCGTGTCGTTCCGATTAATCATAAAGACATTGTTTCTATCCGATAACCATTTGAGTGATTTTTCCACACCGTAACTCGTTATAACTCTTAGAACACTTTTCAACCATCGAGAAGAGGTTGAATTTGTATAAATCCTTTCTTATTTGCCGCTAAATTATATACGAAACGTCTGACTTTCGGGATTCTAGACCCAGCGGTTTGGTCCGTACGTTATCGGTCGGTAGGTTTCACTATATGATGGGTGTTTTAATTTATTTCGCCCGCGAACAGCTTTTCCATTAGAAATATTGCGCCAATCGGTAAACGATAAATGATCTTTTATATTTTATTTTGGATCTAGTCGGTGCATTAAGCCTGTAATTTTCCTTGTAATCTCCTTAATAATTGAGAGAAAAAATTGAGAATGTTATTTTCGATTTTGTTTTAATTCAGTTTGAAATAAGACCTTAGTTTGTAATTTGAAATAACAATCGCCTACGCAACATATTTATATTATCCCATTAAAGACGCGGTAAAATTTGCAAAACATTCTCGCAATTTTCGAGCTCATTTCCGTGTCATTTGGAAAGTTTTTTTTTATGTTATTATTTGGTTATATGAAAATTAAATTATTCCGGCTATTTAACACAAGATTGAAAATATCGAAAAAAGACGTGTTTTTGAAATGTCATTGGTACGACGTATAAAACACGGGTATAGAAACTAAAGCGCGCAAAAACAATTGTAGTAATAATCCATAATTAAATGGCGAATGTTAGATTAGATTGCAGTGATTTGAATCTAGTTCTCTCATTTTCTCTGAAAACATGAAACTTTTTTTTTTTTTTTATTTTTTTCTAAGCGCAAAACGACATTTAAACCGTATTATATTAAATTTGAAAAAAAAAAAATGTAAAATTTAAAAGTTGTTGTGTGTATATATAATTTTTTTTTTTTTTTTTTTTTGTACGCTATGAATAAATATTATATAAATTACAATAATTGGACTATTTGGTTAATTTCTCGGTGCATAATAGAGCTGTAAAAAAAACGAGACACTCTACCGCCGCATGTATACCCGCTGCGGTATGGATTACACGGGAAACATAATTTTATTTAAAATTTTTTTTTTTTTTTTTATTTAAATAAATTGGTGTAAATACGACAACCCCTTTAACGTCAGCATCGTATTACGAATATAAATTATGTACGATTTATCAAAAATAACAGTACGTATTACGTCGGTTGGTACTCGTTCGTCAGTTTTCGGAAAGTTTAGAATTATGGTAACGGCAAAAAGGCGCAGCGTTAGAAAAATATGAGAATAAAATACACGCCGGATTATATCGCAATAAGTGTACATTAATAATCTAATCGTTTTGTACATATAAAAAAAAAAAAAATAATAAAAAAGTTTTATTAAAACGACTCGTTTTGCGATTGGAAATCGTCGTCGGTGATTCGTTTTTGTCCGGCGCGATTCGAAGACGTCGCCGTCGGTAATTAATGGAAATAATAAAATTCATCTGTACCGCCGTCGTCGATCAGCGGCAGCAATCAAAATAATAATAATAATAATATAAAAAACCAAAAAAAAAAAAAAAAAAAAAACAACGATTTAACGAACTACCGTTTCGTACCACGCACGACGGTGCGAAAAAAAAAAAACCCGTTCGGGTGACGTTTTAATTTATAGTCGCGCGAGTTATCTCCGACCACCAGACGGCTGCTCCTGCTGCTGCTGGTCCTCTGTATATATATATTTATATAGTTTTTTTTTTTTTTACTCTATCTCTTTTTATCTCGCGTTAAATTATTATTATTTGCGCGCGGAGACGAGTGGATAACGCGTCGCGGCGAAATTAAATTGTTTTTCTATACGCCGACTTTATTACGTACCTGCCCAGATATATAGATATATATATATATATATATATATATTTTTTTTATTTTTACTTAAAACCGCGACGATCAAAAAAAAAAAAACAAGATACTAGCAGCAATACCATACGAGACACATTAATAAACGGACTGCGATTTTCCCCTCACTAATGATGGCTATGATGTTGGCGTACAATAATGTGTGAAAAGGATACCGATAGTCGGAGGCTTCGATCATGGACGAAATAATTCTATATTTTTGTATTTCGCCATGAAATTGATTGTTATTCTAAACATATCTAAATAACACGATTGGCGTGATGAACAACGGCGATTTCATGGCGTAAATAAAAATATTTTATCATTTCTGCCACGACTGCCCCATAACTGGTGGCGTTTTTACAAACTTTTTTTGTGTCATGTGTCATGTTAATGAAATAATTTTATAAATCAGTATAAAATACTTAAACTCAATTTTAATCTGTTTTTTTTTTTTTTAGAATATCCAATTTTTTAATAACTCAAATTAAAGAATTGCCAATTATATTATAAAACCTAGTTTTCTTATTTTTATTAGACAATTCGTCGTCAATAACTTCATCGGTCTGAATAGGTCTACATCTCGACGAATGGGTAACACGGCAAGGTCATTAAGTCTTTTCTAAAAATGAAATTTAAAACGTTTAATTAAGAATTATAATTATCTCGGCTGTTGCATCCAAATCGGGCAATATGGCCGGAATTTTTAAAAGTTTAAAAATATGCCGTTATATATTGAAAGAACTTCCATTACGCGTTTAGGTTGTGCGGGTAATGAATTAATTTTTCGTATCCAAAGTTTCAACCCCGAAATTATAATGTCTTTATTATATGATCGATTAAATCAATAACATAACGACGAATCAATTTATAAAAGTTTTCACTGCTGGAAGTAGTAATTTCCGAGAACAAACTATAAAAAACCCGATAGTGCGTTTTTATGTTTAATAAATCTACACACTTCATTACACGTAATTATATTATTGACAAGTTTTAAATCTGATGTGGTCTTCGAACATTCTCCGGGGGGGGGGGAACCTTTTGCCCGTCATAAATACGCCGCACGATATCGATTCTCCGTTGTCTCCATTGAACAATCGGAGTCCGTTTTTTTTTTTTTTATTCATACGTCTACGAGCAATGACGACAATAAAAATGTTATTAAAATATTACACACTTAATACCGCGCGCGTATATCCGACGTCGTATTACTATAATTGTTTCGCGTTGTTGCATAATCGCCGGTCACAACGACGCGAATAATATTATAGGTGCGCAATTGTTTATTTTCTTCGCCGATTCTATATATAAAAATACATTTTTTTTTTTTTTTACCCTTCGAAAAACGTAACGGCGCTCGGGGGTGCCATAACATTATAATACCGCCTACGGTTTTAATTATTAATTCGACACCCCTATATATTCCCAAAGCTCCAATAGTTTTATGAAAAAAAAAACAAACACACGTTTCGTTTTTTTTTTATGTATCGTCCGACGGCGCTATCGTTTCCGACGTAGTTATAACATTTAAGTTCGATGTACGTGTGTACGGTGTGAACATTGGCGGTTTTTCCTGCCTATCGTTATTATTATAGGTACGTGGGTTTATCGTATTATTCATTAAAATCTTCAATGACCGAGATAACTCGACGAAACCAACATTAATAAAACTAATATCGGGAATACCGGCGAGTAATCGCAGTGGCTTTTCCGATTGTGCGATTTTCTTCAACGCTCCGTTTAAAAATTTAACCTAAAAAAATACTAAAATTCGAGATCCGAAGGATCACACTCTCGGAAAGGGTGACAATAATACTATAGTTAGTATTTCAAACCGACCATCACTATGGGGTGCAGGACCATAAGCGTACCACGGCTGTTTCTCACTCGCAGTTCCCGTGGGAACTTAATTTTAAAAATCTACTACATTAGTAGGTGGATATATATAACTTGCGAATTTTAAAAAAATTATATATTTATCGAACCGGTGGAATCGTTGAGATTTTCCACCGCTTAAAACAATGAAAAACGACGAATCTTTTTTAAACAACATTAATATAAATATTATCAAATAATGTAAAGATAATAATCTCTCAGTGAGATTAGTTGTTAATTGTTCTACTTCACGACATTTCACGGATACCAAAGAATAATAAATGAGGGTAGCGTGTGTACAACGCGACATTTGATCAAATGGTTAATATAAGATTAATCCAAAAAACTTTGGATATGATGAAAAAAAAAAAAAAAAAAAATCGCAATTTATTGGATTTAAATGCCGGCAATAAGGATATCTAAATGTTAGCTAGATGCTGAAATGTGAGAAAAAGTATCATCACAATGACATCCACAATCGATAACGAAAATTGTATGATATTTTGACGAGATGGTTAACAGAGTGTGGCTACGGAAGAGAAATTGTATTCAATAGTGAATTAAAACTATTAAAAAAACATTTGTTACGATTCCAGTGACTAGTTGTGCTTGGAAATTACTTTTTAAATACTCGTGACTAATCAATACAGTGTTGCGTAGCACCGATACCGACAACCGGACGGATTACACAAACAATTAACGTTTATTGAATAAAACTTATTCGTATCGTATTACACATTGACGATGCGATCGAAAACATTTGTTCGAAATATTAATTCCGCCCGACGGGTGGAACGGTACTAAAAATTGTAACTTTTCGCTAATATACGTGAATGGTGGTTAATAATTTCGGTATTTTATTTTATACAGAATATCAACAAAGTATTATAATGGTATTGCAATCGTATGGAATTTTCATTGATACGTTCTTTTGATTTAATGTTAATATCGATTTGAGACGTGGTAATAAACAAAAATCAAATATTATTGTGCGTACCACGGGCAACTTATAATAATAATAGCTGTTATAAAAAAAAAAACGTATATAAAAACCGATTACGCGTATCAATTTACGTATTTCGTAAGATTACCCCTGCGACCCCGCCGACCGTTATACGGTTCCATTATCGAATAGTGAAATCGCTGCACAGAAATCGCATTCGCGTACGGTGCAATATTATTTTTTTTTTTTTTTCAAACGATTCGCTCCATAGGTACCCTTCCGGTAAAACTCCAGTAAAACAGTTTGTAACTCGTTCGGAAATGCACGGTGCGGGACAAACATACACGTCACGCAAATACACTTATTATGCACTTAGAATGGCTAAAATATATTCTCTTATAAATCTTGTCGAATTAAATACAAATCACGACGGACGAGCGAGTATAGTGAAAATAATATACTCGTCCGTATAAATCACAATAACTCGTAATATTCAAATATTCGAAAAATTGATTAAAAAAAAACCTTGGTAATATTACGAACTTTGGAATTTGTATAGTATCACGTTTATGAACGTGATACTATTACGTTCGACTTTTGCCATATTTTACGATCGTACGCGATTTACAATATGCGCTGGGACTTCCGTGTGACAATTTTATAGTGAAATTTTATTTTATTTTTAATAGAAATACATGTTTTTTTATTTATTTATTTATTTATTTATTTAATACGCGCATAAAATACGTATAACCGAACGTTTTATACGTGCCGACACCGATTGTACGTCGCGTCGTATAAGTTCCGGAAAAAAATTAATAAATAAAAATCATATTCGTATTGCTCGTATTTAAAAGACATTTTTAAAACGCGACACGGCGGACAACGGTCCGCGTGTAATACGTTGGCGCAAAAAAAAAAAAAAGGATTTTAAACAAAACGAATGTTTAATTTAGTTAAATTTCATACGCTTTTGAAACGTATTGACTACGAATGGGGTAGTCCACCTTACACGTCTCCTCACCGTTCGCCCATTACGAATGATACGAGCGTACGCACTAACCCGATGGCGGATGATTCCGTTTTCCGCCAAAACGACAATTTTAACGGGGCCAGTTTTTCGATTAAAAACGATAACGCATTAACGCCATTATTATTATTATTATTATTATTATTATTATTACTATTATATACGTTTACCGTTTCGAGCCTGCACGGCCGGAATGCCCGAGTAAATTTAACGTTACAAAAAAGGCCGGGCGACCCCACGTATATATTTTCGGTATTTTTTTTTTATTAAATTCTTCTTTATTATTTCTATACCGTGGCAATACGTGTTTAAGAATGATTTCCCGGTGATAATAATGTAAAAAAAATCCGCGGGCGTAGCGTCAGCGATTGGTTATAGACAGTCATGTAACCGGGAGGGGCGTAGGGTATCTCCCGATATATTTCCGTATGTGCGTACAATAATAATCGCAATCCTTTATCATTTATACCAAAATAGAAATAAATACGTGTTAATCGAAAATATTTCATTGTACTGTGCTACAAGAAAATAGACCACCGCAGTACCGTAGACCACGGTCGGCTTTCCAATATTAATTTTTTTTATCGCGGAGTGAGGTGCATCTTATGGACCCGGGTCCACACGTAGGGTTTTCGAACAAAACTATACGAAAACAAAACACGAATTCAATTTTTTTTTTTTTTTAAACAAAACACCGAGTTGACTAACAGTTCAACAAAACTCGAACATTTTGTTGTATTTTTTTTTTTTTTTTTTTTATGAACTTTTCCACGACAAATAAACAAATTTGTTTGGAAATCGTATAACTTTCGTTCAGACGTTCATTCTGTTACTGAAATTCGAGCAGTACAGACGTTCAGTAATCGGTATTTCTTGTGAATAAATTGCATATTGCATATTTGGAGTACTAAAAGGCAACTAAATATATAAGTTTAATCGATTCCGAAGGCAGTTTGTTCAACCGGATTTTCAGCTTGTTAGAGTAGAGTTTTTTACCTCGATTTTTCATGCGTCATCATCGCGGGGGAAATCGGCATGAATCAAACAGGAACGATTTCAAAAATTCCAATATTCAAATACAAGAAATCGAAATGTAAAAATCTGACTACATATTTAAAACGTTCAACGTTCTCTGGATACTATATGGAATTCGTAAGGTTATCAGGTTTTTTTTGGTTTACGAAAAACCGTTGGGAATCCAGTAAAAAAAATGTATCCAATCCAGTGACGCCGGGTGAATAATCCGCATCTTTTAAAGTATAGGGTATGAAACGTTCGAATAATTTTTTACTAACCTAAAAAGTGGTTACAGCGATAATATTTAAAATGAACACACAACCTCAGATTTGCAAATCAATACACTCATTCTTTTAGTTCCGCCAGGAACCTAAAATATTAAAACCGAATATGAGTTATTATTTTACGAGAATATATTTAATTAATAATTTCTATGATTTTTTTAGTCCCTTTAACTTCCGAACAATTTTACCGTATACTAATATAACCTTTGACAGAAATATTGTGAAACATAATTATTATTAACTTCCCTCTTCCTTTGCAATAACCCCAGGGTTGCTGCTCATATTACCAAGGCAGATATGTATATGCCCTAAAAGCATATTAAATAGGCACGCAGTTGCGCAATTTAAAAATTATAATTATAATTATATCATAACGTACAGATGGTTTTCTTCGGCCCGAATATAAAACTGATTTTTTTTTAAATTAAATATTACTCCGCATAATACGCTAGAAAAAAAAATTAACCGGTATCGATGACGAATTTTTAAACCTAAACGAGCGGAACAAATAATATTTTATCTCAAACCCGAATGTCGCAGTAATACCCGTTCGTATTTATAAATCTCGAACAATTATGTTGTAATTGTCGATTTGTTGAGTTTTATAGTAGAGTGTTAAAATAAACTTTTTTAAAAAAAAAAAATGTAATCTTCGTACGCCTTAAAAGTGTAAAAAATTCCGAAATATGCATAATAGAATTGTCAGATCATAGAAATTAAACAAATTTCGATAGAAGTTAGCTGTTTTTTATTTATTTTTTTTTTTTTTTGGTACCGATTAGTAATTCAAAAGCGTTATTGATCACCAGACCGTATCCCGACGTTTGGGCACACACTGACGGTTTTTTTTTTTTTTTTTTTTAATTTAAATATTTTATCATACGGTAGTTATCTTTTTAGGTGCGATTTGTGATATACGTACACGTGAAGAAAATCTCGTTTGCCGGTCGATGTTATAAATGCTATCCACCCGTAGTAATTCGACTATAAAAATGTTCCAACCTGACGGTTATCCCTATTTAGAAAAAACGAATTTCCAAAAAAAAAAAAAAAATGGATAAGACAAATTGCACTGTAAAATGTTGGTAAATATTTATTCGATACCTCAAATACACACAATAAGTGATTATTGTTCTAAAATCAAATAGTTTCAAACTCATTTCGCATTTGCGATGGTATCGGAAAACAATAAAACCAACGTTGCACGGTGCGAGGACTCTTATTTTTTTTCTTTTTTTTTTTTTTTATTGGAATAATTTGGTTCCTCGATTAGGTTTATAGGCTCGAGTGGTTTTAGCCCGTGCGAAATAGCTTTTCGGCAAACATTTTTTTTTTTCTTTATATCACGATTATACCATTAATGCAAGGTGATAATAGGATGCGACTACTTAATAAAAACGAATTGTATTTTTAAATGAATTCGAATATTATTTCGTTGATAAACCATCGTTTTTGTTTTTTTTTCCTTTCAATAACGTCGAAAAAAAAAAATTGCTTAATACGCGAGGTTAGGTTAAAATACGCAGGGCAGCGTGTTTTCATTTTTTTTTTTTTTTTTTTTTTTTTGTCAATATCGCATACGTTGTAAAACATATTAATATCGTTCGCGATTCGCGGATTATAATAAAATAATTGTATTAAACACAACGTGTTCCGGTTACCGTGCACACCCGGTATATAACATCGCGTCGGCGAAAAATTGTTCGATGTCGGCGACGGGAATGGTTTTTTTTTATTCTTTTTTATTTATTTGGGGATAGGGCCTGTCCGTATACGATTTGTGTACGACGTAAACAAATAAATATAAATATTTTTTTTTTCGTCCTTGTTATGTGCATTTATACCCCCGTCGTTGCGGACTCGCCCGGCAAACACGTTTTTTTTTTTAAATATATATATAATTATTTTTTATTAAAATAAAATTCCGCTTCCTCTTCACTCGTATAATAATATTATTAAAAATATTTTTGTACAACACTGCC
This sequence comes from Tuberolachnus salignus, assembly GCA_956483605.1. Taxonomy (NCBI): domain Eukaryota; kingdom Metazoa; phylum Arthropoda; class Insecta; order Hemiptera; family Aphididae; genus Tuberolachnus; species Tuberolachnus salignus. The sequence goes on along the minus strand of OY101435.1, from coordinate 30,352,468 downwards.
CGGGCCGCGGTATTCGAAAACGTTTTCCCTCCCGGTTCGACCGCGCGCCACCGTCGACAGCTGGCGATCGGAAGCGGTTAAAACCGCGTCCCGAGCGTGTAAGCTCGAGTTTTCATAATATTATTATTATTATTATTTTATTATTTTCGTTACGTTGTACGATTATTAGTATTATTATTATTATTATTTTTTTTTTTTTTATAGATATAGCACGACCGCCGGGTGTTCGAACAATATTTCGCAAGAAATTCGCGATGTTCGGTACTCGATAGAAAAACATCACATACCCTGTGAATTTGGTGGATTTTTTTTTTCTCTTGTTTTCCTATCGAATTACGCGCCTGTAATACGGGTTCGGAGGGGTCGATAAGAGGAAAAACCAAAAAAAAAAAAAAAAAACATCCGCTAAAACTACCGCGATTTCAATAAAATAAAATAAAATTCGGCACTATTTTTTTTTTTTTTTTTTTTTTTTTTTTTCACTTCGCACGGTGTGCGTGTCGGTATTGGCGAAGGCGCATCGCTTGTATGTGAGGTTACTCTTGGCGGACATATTGAATTTGAATAAAACGATAAATCACTACTTTCAATAAAACGATTCTGAGCGGAGCTTCGGTGTAACATTTAGGACTATTATTGTTAATTTCGTAAATCGTACGTTTTACACGATGAAATTATAAACGATAGATATATATATATATATTTTTATTTTATTTAATTATGACGTAGAATTTCGACAATGTTGTTGAACTAGACATTTTAAACGGTTATAAAAAAATTTGTGACTACCGATTTTGGAGATATTTCGTACATATTTAGAGTAAAGTAAATAAAACCATAAAAAAAATAATGTTCAGGTTTCCATGTCTAAAATTTTCCCCGTTAAAACATAATACATTGAACAGATCAAAATGTCTAAAAATAGCCCAAAATTGAAACATATTTTTGACATTTTTTTTTTTTTTTTTTGCGTCGTTACATTACAAAGTTACATTTTATGTGAAAAATTCAATTTTCTAGAAGAATAATTTTCATAATTACAGGTAAATTATAACAATATATTGTTGGTAGTTTTTTTTTTTTCTGCCGCGTTAAAAAACCAATAGGTATATCGAAAAATCACCTCTTTTAACAAACAAATTTATCAACCGGAAACGGTACGGCAGTGGTGTGTAGTCTTCTGGTGGAAAAAGTGTTTATAAGAAAAATAATAAATTATACACCGCTCAGAATTTCGAACGGCCTAAAAACCAACAAAACAATAACCATTGGAAATGTTTTTTTTCTTTTTTTTTTAACGGCGACCGGAGTTAGATTTTGCACTAACGCCGACAACGTTAATACGCTGTTATCGGTCGGCGGCTGTACGTTTCGGTAATAAAATATTCCGTGATATTATACGCGTACGACAGACGAAAAGGGAAACGCGGTTTTCGGCGGTGTCGGACAGACGTGCCCGTCGACCTGTCCGGGAGGGGTCGGGCGAATTACACGGAGCTTATGACTGTCGTCGGGCCGGCTCTGCGCGTGTTTGTAATGCGTCGGTCGGACGGGACGTGCGCCGCTCGAGTGGCGGGCGCGGGACGGGAGCCGCGGCCAAAGGGACGACGGTCCCGGGATAAATCGCGCCGCGATACCGTAAGAGCTCGCGCCTACGAGTAGGGTGACGCATTACGTTCGCGCCGCTCGAGTGACGGAAAGATAGGGGGAAAAAAAAAAATAAAAAAAAATGTCGTTACCCTTACCTCTTACGTATGTAAATAAAAAAAAATAATAATCAAATGATAATAATAAAAATTTAAAAAAAAAAAAATGATACGCGCAATAACATTTTTCTATACCGTAGTCGCGTGTCGCTTGTATAATAATAACAATATTTGTGCGCCGGAGTATTTTGCCGTATTATTATTATAACGCCGTCGTCTCCGAATTATATTGGTAAACTACCGATTTAATTTTACAGATTACCCCCAAGGAAAAAAAAAACCGTTATACAGGGCTAATCAGAATGATTTATATCCGATATAGGATAGCTTTAAAACGGTGATACAGTCGAGTCGTGATAACTAGAAGTTGAAGGGGGATAAATATTCACCTCGAGATATGTATTATTCGAGATACCTAACCCGAAATAATCAAAATAAAATAAATACTTCGAGTTACCTATGTAATGAAATTTAGTTTTAAAAATTTACGATAAAAACGTTATGACAAATATAATACATTTATGTTTATACATAAATGCTATACAAAAACTTTATCAATAATATTTATAAATATATATAAAATTAATAATCTTTGTTATACAGTACTGAAGTAGATAAAACATAATACATAATAATTATCACGAAATACCCAGAATATCCAGAATACAGCAGATATAAAAATATACTTCGACTAAGCTATTCATTACAATTTTATATTCGAGTTAACAAGACTTATAATACATTGAGTGTTATTATAATTTCTAGGGGAATTAAAAAAAAATCGAGTGGTCGAGTTCGAGTAATCGAGGTTCGAGTTATCGGGGCTCGACTGTAATTATGAATTGCATCGTATCAAATTATAAACCGATTTACGAGAGGTTATTCCCAAGACCGCGGAGGGTGTGTCGTTAATTCAATATTTTAAAATTATCGCTCGCGGCGACGAGTTAGGACCCGTGAATATATCGACCGGACAGCACAAACCGTTTGGTGGGTTGCGATTTTCGAAACGTGATTCGGTAATAACTGTACAACGCGAATTTCGTCGTCGTTACGGGGTCGATGCCGCACCGTCTGCTCCGAGCACGCGTCGATGGTATAAGAAGTTTGAAAAAAAAAAAAAAAAAAAACACAGGCAATGTGGAAAGAATTACAGAGGGGTATCAACACAGTCCGTGTATGTCTGACCAACCGCATAATTCCACAAACAACGGTTTGGCGTCTTTTGGGACGGAATTTAAACTATAAAACCATATGGGTGGCAACTAGGTTTCGGGCTTTAAAGTCTACTGGCAAATCGAAACGTCTTACGTTTAGCGTTTTTATGCAGGAGGCTGTGCCGGATGTAAATTTTGCTTCTCGCATAGTTTTCAGGTAAGGTTACCCGTCATAACGTTCGTATTCGGGATACGAACCAACCCCTCAATGCCCCATAATCGAACACGAGCGCGACTCACCCAATGTTAACGTACTCTGTGTCATATTAAAGACCCTTTTTTTTTTTTTTTTTTTTTTATTTACTGATAACGCATTAACTACGTAGATCTTAACCGGTCGACATATTTGCGGAAATTAACTTATCGCCGTAAACGATAGTTCTAAAAATTAACGAATTAATGACATTCCAATACTTGGGAATTCGCTCTATTATTTAGTATATAATTTGATAAGACGAAATATATAATTGACCATTTTATAGCTATTTTAAATCAGATCATTTATTCTGAATTACCCTGTATTATAATAACTGTACGTGTATTTTAACGTAAAGTCAGACGCCGGCGGCGTGATGTTTTATTAACGGATTATCAGAAATGTATTAAAAAAAACAATAATGTACGGTTTTCGTATTTCGATTGAAAAATTGTAAAGGACCGCTAGAGAAATTAAAGGACGATTTTCTTGTATGCGGGTTTCCACGGTGTTATTAGTTCGGCAATAACATTAATAATGGCTAGTATTACCGATATATTAAAATATTTAATTTTCTTCGTACGTGTTGTGGTGGGTTACCTACAGTGATCAATATCTGCTGTGGAACAAGAGCAATGGTTTCTGAACAGAAACAAACAACTTTTGCCAATTCGAGCATACGTAAGGTCGCCACTTTTGAAGGACGGCAGACCCCAAGACGTCAAATAAAAAAAAAAAAAAGCCATCAGCAAAATATACTGTGGCTATCAGTTGCACAACCAGGTCCCCGAGTCTGAACCCCCATTTAAATGTATTGAATTTAGAGTATGTGTGTACCAGATTTTTTTTTCTTCAGTTGAATTGTCTGTATTTAAAGTACGACCCACCTCCCTTGAAATGGCTCTGGTTGAGTCATTGTTGCCTATATGCTTGTGTCTAGCTTAGTTCATGATTATGTGGTAAAATTTAGATAATAAAATGCAAGAAAGAAATTTTTTATTTTTGAAAAGTATAATAATTTTTTTTTTTTTTTTAAAGTTGAAATCATACTTTATATTTTTCGTTGAATATTTCAATAATTTCAGGATATTTCAAAAAGTGCGAAAATTATCGACAAATAATATTGTACTTTAATTTAACATAAAGTTCTGATCAATTGGCCATTTCCACTGACAGACGATTTGTTTCGTCGGACCACGAATTTCCCATCAGAGAAAAGACGCGTTCGACAAAAGCGTTACTTAACATTTCCCCAATCATTTTCAGAAGTTGAGTAAAATGGTTATTTTTTTTTTTTAACAACTCTACCCGCATTAAGTCTAAAGTTAAGTTAATCTTTGAACGGTCTGACCACACTTCCTGTACATATTTTACTATCTTATCTCTTGACGGTTGAAAATCATTGTTCCCGTTGTAAGTACTAATTTTACAACGACCCGGAGATTAATTCGCTAAACTCGTAACCCGTAGATTTATATATGTAAACCCTGATGAAACCGGACGTGTAACCCGGAGAGGCGGTGTCCCTACACATACGTACAATGACGTCAAAAACTTCTATCGAACACGACAAACCGCGATAACCGTAATAATATAATACACGATGAAAATTAACTTTAGGAAAACGAAACTCCGCCAGGGAACCGAAGAAAATGTATCGATTTTACAATTTAAAATACGTGTGAAATTCCCGAAAAGGAAACCATTCAAATTTCCGTTTTTTTTTTTTTGTGTAAGTCACTTATAATCACTTACAGTTTTTCGCTGATTGGCAGGACCCGTCTGTAAATTATATACTACCAATAATTGTTGCGTACGTACCTGAAAGATAAAAACAAAAACACATTATTAGAATATAGTTTTCACCAGTATTCAATATTTTCATTCACATGAATACAAAATAATATTTTTGTATTAGACAAATTATAAATAATTATCTTTTAGCCAGTATATCCGGGGAAAAAATTAATATTATTTTTCCCCCATAGTAAAAAAATATCAAATAACTGTATAAGTAACAAGTGTAGGGTGTACCCTTTGAATTTACAAATTTATTTTAACCATAAACATATTCATCTCTTCCGTAAAATAAATTGTGTATATAAATTTCACTTATCCATATCTACGGATATGCTATCTTTATTCAGATACATTTTACTTGTCCTTGTCTCAACACTGTAGTAGTATAATTTTATAATATTTCACCATGTCCGTCGGTATTTCAATTGTTATTCGACGATTCTTTTTTTTTTTTTTTAGTATAAAAATGACATAATATATAATTTTGCCTAGGCGAATAACAAAATTGTATTTAAATCGGATACATTGACTGTACGCATAGGACTGATTTGCCTATGACCGATTTGACTATACGACCGCGACACATATATATTTAAGGGCTATAGAGGTCAATTTTGTTTCTTTTAAATATTACATCAGCTGATTTTGAATTTTGTTTAATGCATCGAAAAAACAATTATGGTAGAGTTTAGATATCATAAATAAACCCCTGTGCCCCAAAAGAATTGGCTTTAATTTTTTTCTTTGTACTCTCTTAAATTTTAATGTTACAAAAAAATAGTATGGTACCATTATTGCGCTACTAAATATTTACAAAACAGTAACATTCTGTAGTCATTTTTATATAAATTGGTGGTTTTCTGTAATTTTAAAAAACCTGGTGAAGTGAAATTTTGACAAATAATTCGGTTTTTAGTTTCTTACCAGTAATATCATAAAATATAAATTTACATTAATAATTATTATAAAACATAACATATTCTATAAATTGAGATTTCTTACTAAATTGTATTGCATAAACTCTATTATGAAGAAAAATCTGAAAAATATATATATTTTTACAATTTTTTATATATATATATATAAAAATTCTGGAATACACGGAGAAAAAATTCATTTGAACATGAAATATATATTTTGTATAAAAGTGCTGTTTTTATATTTCTTGAAACTTAAGGTAGTTTCTCTGGGCTGTATATTATTATATTATTTAAACAACTACACGTACTCGAGAAACGGTATTAATGTCCAACGCATCGTAATTATTCCAAAAAATTTAAACTTCGATTATCGTACGAAAAATTCCAATACCAATTATGTATTATAATAATGTTATGTCATTAGGATAAATGGTTTTTCGATGTTCTTTTTTTTTTTTTTTTTTAATTTTTTAACACGACATAAATATAAAGCGTAGAAAATAATAATAATTTATTCGACTCGCTTATATAATAATACGTTCGCTGTAAGTGTTGGGTATTATATATATATATAATAATATACACCCGCATTCGTAATACTTGAAAAATAAAAATAAAAAATAGTATTAATAACGAAAACTAACACGATGAATTATTTCATTATTAGTTTGTGCTCGAGATTTAGTAGGTACGAAACTATAATGGGTACCATGTAATATTATTATTCTTTTAACCGCAACGCCGTCGCGACGCCCACGAATTATCACCGAGAAATATAAACTGCACTATAAATAAATAATATTTATGTTTTTATAGTGCGGATAACATAATAATATATTATAATCGTATTCGTTTCTGAAGTATTTTTGCAAAACTAATTTTTCGTATTTGCCCGGAAATACCGTATGGTTACAGATGACGGAAATTTTATACGAACGAGAATTTTAGAACAGAATAGGACGAGTAAAGACGATTTTCACTGCGCGAATAATAAACTACTTTGATGGAAAAAAAAAAAAAAAAAAAATTACGATCAAACAACTTATGTCTAGAGTATGGCTTTGTATGGCGGCGAGACTTGGATGGGCAATAAATAAAAGAGAAAAGGACATGCACTCAGGAGGCCCTAGAAATATGTTGTTTGAGAAAGGTGCAAGGAACAATGGTCGGATCGGAAGATAAAACAAATGCAAGACGTCTTAGACTCAACGGATGATAAACAAACATTAATGGATATGTTAGAGCAAAAGAGATGGCAGACGATAGGGCACACGCCGAGACGTGGTGACGAATTGCACAGCTTAATTGTCGAATGGATGGTGGAGGGCACTTGTTCGAGAGGAAGACCCAGAACGAATTACATCGGCCAAATAACGAAGAACGGAGGAGCGAGCGTCGGGGTATATGAGGAGTTCAAGAACGTGGCGAACGACAGGGAAAACTGGAGTAAACATTTTATAAAAACCAATCTCTGGATTGTAAAAAAAAAAAAAAAGTCGCGATAATCGGTTAATTTAATGTTGCCATTATAATAAACAACAGTCGATGGCACACTTGTTTTTCAGCTCGTAACTGTATTATATAATATATATTTAAAACACCGATGCGAAACGTGACCTTCTCTATTTTTATACGTATTACATCACATCATCGGGATCGACAACAATTTTACTTCGAAAGTTGTTACCATTATTAATTTTGTATTTGTAATTGTGTCTTTATCTAGTGCTCATAACTCAATAATACAAATGTCGATTTATATAACTTTAAATAATTCGAAAATGTATAGGTTATGTTGTAGTAAAATTCGAAATAAGAAATTACTCTCGTTCGGTCGATATTGGATTCGCAATACAAGTCGATATACCGAAACGGCTTGATAGAAATTCACTAAACCGAATACGATAATCGAAATCGGAGTTCCCTTTGCATGAAAAGTGTGGCATCGTGTGGCACACGCGTGTAATATACGAATTAAAAACAAATTGTAAGTACGCAAAATGTGTATGACTAGTTTCCCGCGAACAGAACTAAAAAAAATATGTCGAGGGTGCTTAGCGATAGAGTAATTCTCTGTTCCCGCAAACACGCCGTATAACTGATATAGGAATATTACCAATCAAGCCTAAACTATAATTAACCATTCAATGGATTTCTATGAGAAAAACGTTTCGGATAAAATTCGTAGATCTCGATACGAATAAACGAAACACTTAGTTTCGAAAAAAACCGTTACGGGGTGTTTTTAGAATTTCCCCTAAAAACTACTATAACATTTTGTTACAATGACTACTTAAAAGGTACCTACGTGAAATGCATCGTCGTCCTTATTATTACGTCTTGACTTCAATATGAAATGCGTTTATTACCACCGGGTACATTATATAGCTAAAACAATATGTCATCCTTGTTTAGCTATAGAAATCTAAAATCTCCAATTGACTCGTATATTTAAATCTCATTTAACATTTCACCGTCTCAAATGAACGCAGACGACGTACGCGATATTTCGGTACGTTTTAGTATTTTTGAATAAAATACAATCAATAGGTGAATAATTGTCGTATTACCGACTTGTATATTATACGAGTAAATAAGTTTATGTATTTTTTTTTTTTTATTTCCGTTATTTTGCCGGACCGTTAAAATAATAACTAAATGTCGACCGAACCGGTACAGGGTTTTGTTTTCTATTGAAATTTCTTGACGGAGAACACCGAAGTACAACGGACAAAAACAAAAAAAGAATATTTTATTTTCTAAAATATTAGTTTCAATCGAAACTACTGTTACTCGTGGCAGTAGTACAACAACAATAAGTACTTATGCCATTGCGATATTTCGGTCAGAGGCTCGACGGGATTTATAACAATAGTAATAAAATGATGGGTTTTTTTTAAGGGAACGAAGGGCGTTAATTTGATTGCGTTTTACATTAATGTGATCTCCAAGTAGTAATAACGAGATTGCTAATAACTCTGTCCACGTACAGGAGGATCCTTATTGAACGCAACGTACGTATATAATAATACGTAGTGCATTTTTCTATTTTTTTTTTTTTTTTTTTTTGTTCTATTAAACCAATGAAATCCAATGCAATTAATTTACCAAGTCGAGTAATTATAACGCAGTGCGTTATATATAAATTTGAAAATCTATAGTCGTATCGACATATTTTAATTTTACTCCCGTTCGTTAACGGTTTTTGTAGAACAAATTGAAATATACAAAAGTCAATTGATATTACACCGAATTGTATGCGTCCGCAGGCGTAGGTGTAAAATGGATTACATTTTTAACTACGAATTATATTATAAATTTATTTCTTATCTATTAAATTTATATATATTTTTTTTTCTTTTTGAAAAACGTTTTTCATTAAAGATCATTATCGGAATTAAAAAAAAAAAAAAAAAAAAAAAAAAAAACAAAAACTCACAATCGTTGACTATAAAACGTATAAATCGGTTAAAATACAACAAACAAACTCGTCTATATAGTTCAAAACGGTGTTAAAGCATACTAAAGACGAATGTGTTGAAAAATCGGAAAATGTACGAAATCCGGATTTACAATAAATGTATGATTGCAAAATACGAAAATCCAGATTTATTGTCTATTCGGATAATTCGTATTTATGTCACATCACTAATATACACACACATATACATATATATATATATATATATATATTTATATATTTATATTAATCTATTTTATTTGTAAGTCACACGGGAAACTTTGAAATAATTATAATAGATGGCAGATCGAGTAATTTTTTTTTTTTGTTAATTTTACCCGATATTACGCGGGTGGATGGATCTGAACCCCTGAATACATCTCTGGCGTGCGGTCCTGTTAGGGGCCCCGAAGTGTTATAAGCCTATAACCGGAGTTGTTCGACGTTTTCGGGAACAGAGAATTCGATAGGTGGTCTGTCACGATTCGGAATTAATCTAAACCTGTGTGTTTCCCGTCCGGCCGACGAAGACGGTCACGAAATCGAATGCGATAAAAGGTAAAATACCAAGTGGACGCGCAGCAACAAAAATAATCGTCACCGTGTACACGACGTATACACAAGGCGCGTACACTGATGCCGGGGCAGTGGGGCGGCAAGGGGCGGCGATCGAAATAACGAATTGAAACGCCACAAACGCGAGTGTGCGAGTATGCATTTTTTTTATTTTTTTTTTTTTTTTTGCCTTCTTTCTATTTTCTGTACGGTTAGAGCGAAACACGTATTCGGAACATTTTCCGGCCGAGTGGACAACCACATAAATCGAAGAAAATAATTTGACATATTTTCTATAACTTTTCTACTTCCCCTCCCCCCGTATTACCAATGCCTTCCCCTTAGCACGCCTAACCCTTCAATACGCACGCACACCGATAATAATACAAACCCTCAGTAGTATTTTCTTTTATTCTCCTCTCCTATTCCGGTAGTGGGAGGAGAGGTGGTACTGTACATCTCGATGCACACGGCTCGAAACTTTTTAATTTCGCTAATAACTTTGGACGCGACGCGCCGCAACGAAAACTGTTTTTTTTTTTTTTTAAGAAAACCGTAAAAAAAATTAGAAATCTCGCCGAACATCGTAAAAAAAAAAAAAAAAAAAACCAATTTAACTAAACTAATATTTGAATACTTTGTTTTTGTTTTCTTTTTTCTGTTTAATAATCGACGATATTTAACACGGCGGCGTTTCGATTTCCGCGCCAAATATTTTGACCGCGTGCGAGACGAATATTTTTTGACGCGCGAGAGATTGACGACGAGCTCCGGCGGGCGAATCATACGGCGCGCGCGACGGTCCGAGAGACCGACAGACGGGACAGGAAATATTCGGTCGATTATCTTCAGACACCGTTTTCGTATGGTCATTCTTCACGCGAACGATAAAAAAAAAAAAAAAAAAAAAGGGCGTGTTGCACAATATATTAATAATAATATTACCCGTGTGACAGTAACGTAACCGCAGAATATTCACGGACAACTAATCGAATCTGATACCGACAATAACACTATAACAATAAAATGTGTAGCCTCTTACGGTTCGGAAAACTGTAGCGCACAATTTCCCAGCAAAGTTTTTGAAATAAATTCGATTTTTCGATTTCACGAATTAAACATAAAACTGCATTTGATTTGTTGATTGTTAATGGTAACTGATTAGATAATTTCGATTTTTGCGTATTAAATATCCTAATAGTCGTAATAAAGTTTTTAATAACAAGCCAAATTGTTTGAGTGTTTAGTTATTATTTGGCTCGTGTTGTTTGTAGAATGAACTTAAATCGTTTATTTTAATCATATATATGTAGAAATATTAAAACATGTAAAAAATGTATTATTTATACATTTATTAATGGATACGGGGAAAAAAAATAGGGCATAGTAGAGGCCTGAAATTAGTGTTTTCTATTAGTTTTACTTGTCCTCTGAACGATTTGAAAACTATTTCTCCGCATAAATTAGAGAACAATTATAATAATTCACAATAAAACCAAACAACATGAAATATTTTACTTTGATCGAAATTTGTTATATATTATACATTGTTTTAGATAATAATATATCACTCAAAGAGGCGTTGAGACTTGTCCGGATAATATTTATTTTTATTATCTTTTATCTTATTGAATCTCGATACTATCCGAAGTTTATCCAAGACAATAGTATGTACAAAGATAATATATACAGGAAAATAAAATTAAAAAGCTAATGATTTATTACCCGTAGTAGAAAATATCCAACTGTACATCGTGTATTTTACTTTTAGTTACAAAACTCAAGTAACCGAAGCTATAAGTGATTTACAAAATATATTTTGTCCGTTTACATAGTTATATCTCTCCACTATAATGTTCTCGGCTGAAGAGTATAAATTTAAAAAAAAAAAAAAAAAATCATCCTCTTTCAATCTAGATAAATTACGATCATCTATTATTTTATCCGAGATAATTTAAAAATGTATTATCTCTGTCTGTATCTAGATGATTTCGGAGCAATTATCATATAATTTCATATCTAGATAAATTTTACTTATCCGCGTCTCGACAGCGCGCGACCGGAATTCATTTTCAGACGATTGTAACCATATCGGATCATGTACTCGTATAATAACGCGAACGTATTGGAATTAAAACCGTACGACAGATAGGCGAAAGATCTATTTTTGTTATCTATCACGATAATTTATCATACCTCCCGCATTCGTAAACAGTCTCAATAACCCCATGGGCGCAGACACCGAGGGGGATATGGGGATGAAACCCCAACATTTCTTTTTTTTTTTTTATTATTATTAATATAAAATACAATAAATTAAAATAACCTTTAATTATTAACCCGGCGGATATAAGAAAAAAATGATTTTCTTTTGTTATCAATTTGAAACGATAACATGATCTGGAACGTTATTTTAATTATTCGACACACTGATAAGAAAAGGAATGCCACGGTGCTAAACTAACGTCCTTATCAGTTTGTCGGAGAAATCACTAGTCTTTATCGTAGACTTTATAAGTTATACTGGTTGGTAGTTTATTGTCACTACACCCGGCCTAGGAAAGAAACTAGACATTATTTTGTAGGATAAACGAAATAAAATTTGAAAAATAATTTTTATTGTATTAAAATCAGGTAATTTTTCCGGGTGCGGGGGGGCTTATCTTAGAAATAATGAATAAACCCTCACTCTCCAATGAAAATTTATGCGAACGGCACTTGCATTACCCTATAAAGGCCTGGGCGAAAACTATCGTGTCGGTGGACACGACTTGACAACACTGAAAAACTATACGATCGGATGGTATTATTTTTTTTTCTGTTATCCTGATGGTAAAAAAAAAAAAAAAAAAAAAAGTCACATTACGGTGACTTCCGAGCAAAGTCGTTTTTTTATTTTTTTCTTCGTCGGAGAACAAACACTTAAAAATACACACAAAACGGATAGGATAATAACATTATTTATCTTAACGACAAGTAACGGGGCGTCGTCGCATTTCCCACCTATTGTGTGCGCGTATTTGAGTTTTCGAAATGCCTACGTATATACCTGCGCGCGTTATTGTTGTCGGTAATAATTCGATTTTCAGGAGCGAAAAGCAACCGAGTGCCCAGTAAAAAAAAAAAAAAAAACCGTGCGATACTTCGAAATAGGTACCGACGAATGAGTTAACGAAACGAAAATAAAACGAATAATATAAAAATCAATTATAGTTTTAAGACCGCACACGACGAGGGTTTATTTGATTTCGGTGGATTTGTTAGTCGGTATTTAGGTACATAGCCGGTGTGTATCGGCCAAGACACGGTAGATATAATTTTTTTTTTATAGTCGCAGAATACTTGACAATTATCGACTATAACAAATAAAAAGATTTGAATGAAAACGGAATACTCATAATCAGGACTTGGATGTTGATGCATTTACAACTTTTCTTTTACCGATTAAATTTATCGCTAAGCAAGTTCTTTACCTGGTCCGTACAATTTTCTGTTAGATTCGAATAATTTGTATATTACTTATTTACCAAAGTAAGTAATGGACGTGGAACATTCATCAGTAAAATAGGACCGATCCATATGGTAAATTATAATTTGAAATTACTATTTTTCATTATGTTTAAAAATAAATAAATGATTACTAAATCGAATTCGCGTGTTAATTGATATATATGTCGCATGGGTTATACTTTTGAACACCCGAATTAACCCGAATAAATTTACACGATCCGAAATCCGAATTTTCTCCCAACACCCGAATCCCGAAAAAATGATTCGGGTGCGAAGTCCTGATAAATTTCAAATTTTAAAATCATTTCCGTGCGCGATAAAACTTACATTTCCTTAAACGAGAACACCAACTATTAACATCAATTTTTATCAATATTAATAAAACATAAAATAGTTCAACATTAATTGATCTTTAAAGGTAAGTACTACATACTAATGACATAAATCCGGATTAACCAAAAATCCAAGAAATGGGGATTTTCGAATTTCCAATTTTAAAATCAAAACTTTGGGTTTGACCGTACGGATTTCTGTTTAATTTTCTTTTTTTGGGATTAGGGATTAAGAAATCCTTAGATAATTTGTATTACATTATAAAATAAGTTTCGTATTCGTATTTAATGATAATAAGATAATAATAGTTAAGATAATAGTTTTATGCAAAATGCGTTAAATAATATAAAACGACAATTTTAAAAACCGAAATTAGAATTTGAAAAATCCGGATTTTCGAACTTCGGCGAATCCGAATTCGAATCCTCCGAGGCCGGAATATTTATGTGGTGTTCCCGATAAAAAAAAAAAAAAAAAAAAAACGATAGCTATAATACGTATGACGTTTCGCCGGACCCGACGTATCGACAAATATTACGTATTTTTTATATAAAAAAAAAAAAAGAACCATTACCGATAGAGTCTAACCACTTATAGTGGTTTTTTTTTTATTTTATGCGGTTGTGTTTGTCGAGAAAACATACGTACGTACGTATATAAATACACTCTGTGCCCTAAGAAAACGTCAAAAGTCCGCAAAAAGAAGAATGAAAATTGGGGGCGGGAAAAAAAAAAAAAAAAAAAAAAAACTCGCGCCGCATTATTATATAATAATATATGATAATGGACCGGATTGCAGGGCGTAATATTATACACAATTCGCCATTAAATGTATAGAAATCCGACGTCTGAGCTGCGGCTCCGAAAACAACCGGCCTCGTCACACGCTATCAAAACACTATACGTATACGCAATATATATACATATATACACGTCGAAACTTCCACACACCCGACGGGTTTTACGACGGGTTCAATTATTTTATTAGTACACGACAGTCGTCGGCTATTATTATACGGGAAATACGATATTATTGTCTCGTCCGCCAATTCAAGACGAAACTCCGTATAAAAATATATTTGGCCGCGGCGGCGGCCCGATACATAAACCGATACTCGATATCGGTTATTATTATTTTTTTTTTTTCATTTCGATACCGACAAATTGGCACGATTTTTTTTTCCGGTGGACGGGATATTATAATGTCTCCGGAATGAGAAAAAGGCGTAAGAAAAAAAAAAAAAAAAAAACAAACAAAATCCTGTTTTTAAACGATAAATCGGTTCGTTTCCTTGGCGACTCGCTCGCGATTTTCAGTTTCAAAAATCGGTTATCGGGTAAAAAGTAGTATACTCTAATGATAATAATTTATATCGGTTAACCCCTGCCAGGAGGGACATCGATAGTTGACATATTCTGTTTTCTCTTTCAGAAAATTACAGAAGTTTATAGTTTTTAACTACACGCTCGTAACGTATACAAATATTGTACAGTCAATATTTCTATATTTGTTTTCATCGGGAGCTTTCTCTTCGGCTATATTATTTTAACCGGGAACCTTAACTAATTTAAGTTATAGCCGTTACGATAATATTACAATAACAAAAAAAAAAATAATTTAAAAAGGTGTACATAATTCGCACCGTGGGTGGGTCACTGCTGTAACGGGGGAAATAAGTATATAAATAGGAATTTAATTCATAACTGTAAGCAACGATAAACGATTCAGAGCGAAGTAGTATAAGTCGTGTTTGTTCATTGTTGCCAAGGTAACCCAGAAATCAACATAAACGAAAAAGAAATAATATAACTTGAGTTTGACAAAATTGTGTTATTTTCATTTGTTGGTAATTTTTTTCCGCCGCGTTAAAAAACTAATAGTTATATCGTAAAATAACATCTCTAAAGTACCAACTAGACGTAATTGTCTACCAGAAATCGTAAACGAGTGTACAGATCAAAAGTCTTCCGGTAGAAAAAGTGTAAAAAAAAAAAAAAAAATAATTAAAAAATATACACCGTTGTTAAACCACAAGACTCCTAGCTCCGCTCAGAATCTAAACAAATTAATTTATGATTATAAAATATATTCCAAAGTCATAATAATGTTAATTATTAATATTGTTGTTCGGAATATTAAACGTTAGAATTAAAATACACATTGTGTTTCCTTTACAAAAAAAAAAAATCGTATTAGTCTACAGGTTTACGTAGGCAGATGCCGCGTGTCGTGAAATAAAATAGGTACCAATCTTGTTATATATATATAAAAATAATAAAAAGACACCAATGAGTTCAACTGTATTTTTTATATAAAAGTAGTTTAATATATATGTTATAATATAGCAGCACCGACATAATTGAAAAGTTTTGTTATTTACTCGTTCTTACAGTACGGCGAGCTTAGGATAAAAAGCTTTTAGCATGATGACTTACATAATAATATATTACAACGTTAGCACTTATGTATGAGTGTATAAAGGTGAAACAAAAGAAAAGTCATATTTTCACGGTGCCGCGGTATACGAATTACCGCGATATTCCATAATAATAGCAGTTACTCGCAGTTTAATTGAAAATCTGTTACCCGCCATAGGTATTGCCCGAGGTGGGTGGGTACTCAAATTTATTATCACGTCACAGGACATTTTTTTTTTTATTTTTCGCCGACTAACCATGTCAAATGATACACCGCTCGTCATCGTGGGGCTTGAAAGTGGCACAGAACGGCAAAGGACCACCGTGACCCTCTATTTTATTTCGACCGTTCCGCGGTGGTTCCCGTTCGTTAATCCGCCAAACAGAAATAATTTTTTTATCGCTTCGGCCGGTGTATTTTCCCTGTCGCATCGTCGTGGCTACATCATAATAGTAATATTTCGTGTTTAGCGTGTGAAAAACGATAACGCCCGGCAACAGCTTTCCGTCGTTTTACTATTACTATTTTACCATTTGAATTTTTGGATAAATTGTAAAACGATTACATTTCGAAAATGAATAATTATTTTCAATGGAGTAAAAATTATATTGATTCAATTTTAAGGATATTCGGCGTACCCAACCTAACCAGCGTCCCTTTGAAGAATATTTGTTAAAGAAGACTCTTATTAAGTGCAATCAGTGATCCCCTTGCTTCCTTATTCACTTTAACCCCTGCATGTATACGTGTAAGTCGTATTTTCTACGACGATAATATGGTGGCATAAATGTCTTTGTGAACATTTAAACTATTCGATAACGGAATAAAACGAAAGCTAAACTGGATTTTTTTTTTCCAATTACCGTTCGCACAATTTAATAATATATATATATTATGTATGCATAAAATATATTATTATATAAACATAAATTACAATTATTTATTCGCGTCGAGTAAATCTGTTTGTAATTATCGTTTTGAACTTTAACCGCGTTACCAACCAAAATAATATGTATACATTATTTTTAACGTTCAAGGTAATCCAGTGTAATATAAGTTTCCTACGTTTTAAAACTAAAGTCGGGTTTTTTTTTGTTATAGGTTAGGTAGGTTTTTATAGAAAAAAAAAAAAACGAGCGAGAACATCCAAGTCTCTTTTAACCTAAAAAAAAAAAAAAAAAAAAAAATACTCCGCAGAGGCAATTAATTAATCGCGTGGCGGTGTTATAATATGCAAATTTGATTTTTTTTAGCAGTTTTTTTTTTTTTTTTTGTTGAAATCTATATCCAACAACAGAGCTAAACTAATACAAGGCGGGCATACTTCGAGTCGTCGGTAGGCCAATTTCGTAGTTGGTAAGCCCAGGAGGTTACTCGTAGAGTAATTTTATCCGACGTGTCCAATATTCATCGCAGCAGTTCAGTCCACAGGAGCGATTGTCGTTGCGTTATGACGGTTTAAAATTTAGACAATTATAATAATACTATTTAATACTAAAATTTCTCTGGACCTTGACGGTAAGTCGTCTCACTCCGGGGACTTTGGGACCACAAAGGCAGCACTACTGCATTTTCTTTTACCGGGGAGTTTGGCCGCACAATGATTTCGCTCGCGTTATAGGTATCGCCTGAATAAAACTTTGAACAACTACAGCTATAACTTCTATATTAAATTAATAATATTAATTTAGTAATAGAAGTACTCGTTACCCATATACGTCTGTGTCGTGTGTTATAAATAAAATAAAATTACGTTACACAAGCAGATTAACTGTATAGTAAAAATAAATCAATGTAAATAAATAAAACATCAGCAATGGAATGGGTTTTTTTTTTTTTTAATACTCTTAGTTTAGTTCAATGAATCTCCACCCTTCCTTTTCTCACTACTACCACTACTAAAAATTTGTTCAAAGTGGTTTTTCTCGCGATCTGTTTCACAAATGAAGTTCTTGGTCTATTTCTTACAGCTTTTCTCTCTATAGTTCTTTGCAATATTATTGTCGTTGTCTCTCGGTTGTTTCTCGTTATATTAAGTCCGATCGATTTTTTCAACCATAAGATTAAGGTATACGTCTTCATTTTAAACTTTCTCCATCTCAGGAATTTCCAGCGTTCTTCTCCAGCACTACATTATATATATATACTGTCTTTTTCCGCTAAGTTTTTTTTTCACTACAGTTATTATTCTTAAATATTTAATGGGCACTGTATACGTTACTTTTAGTAATACATTTAAGATAAAAAAAATAAAAATGTATCGTTTACCAAACTCAGTGATAATTGTAAAATACCAGCGTACGACCTAAACGGTCGCATTGTAGTAAAAGTCGCAATATTTTGATTTACCGAGTGATCCACTAACTGACTATGAAGTACTCATTATTTCGAAATGTATTAATTTTGTTTGACAATTAAAGAAACAAACAGCTCTAAAATTCAACACTACCGTTATTTTTTGCTAGATTTCGTCAACCCGTCGACGAGATATTCCGTTTTTAAGTTTATCGGTTTATGGGCAGAGGGAGTGTACAGCAGTGGTCTTCAACCTTTTTGAAAGGCGACTCATTTTTTTTTACTATACATTTTTTGCGACCCATGTTAGTTTTGTTAGCCATGAAAATTAAAAAAAAAAAAGCTAAAATTGCCTAATGCTAGGCATATTGCCATTGTTGAAGTACTGTTATTACTAAATAAATACAAATTTAAATTTTTTTAGGTAGTATTTAATTATTATTATTGTTAATGATACAAAAAAAAAAAATGTAATATTTGACTGTTTTCGCAAAAAAATACTCGATTTTAAACTGTGCAATCCGCTAATAATGTTCGGTCTATTTCTTTTCAACATTTTCTACGGTTTACCCGTAAATTATTATATCCAACGATGTACGTGGTACAATATTGTAAACTGTATTCCATTTATTAATTTATTTTGCTATGTAACATTCGTATACGTATTGTAATTTTATAATCTTAGCTTAAAATAGAACTCAACGCGACACAATCGTACAGTTTACCGGTCGAAGACCCACTGGTGCGGAGCACAGCACTGTTCAAACGCCGCTATTTGAAAATCAAAAATAGTAGCGGTGGTTTCGTCCTCGTAAATAAGAACGACAAAAGATATCGATAACGTACCATTCAAGTGTTATTTGTTTGGTAAATTGTCAAAAAAACGAAAAAAAAAAAAACCCTACAGTGTTTACAGTTGATCACTGCGGCGGGCGGACGAACCGCATAAAATATATTTTTAATAAAAACCAAACGGTTTCCATGTAAAACAGTGTCTATATTATCGTGTTATACGCATAATATTGAAGTACAATATTAATTGTTATAATCACCCGTGACGTAAACGCGGCTTGCGGTCGGTGGGAGGGTGGTACGTATAATGTATATTACACCGATTGCATTGAGAAGAAAAAAAAACTCCGGCTACGGGAGTTTGCAGTGACAAGGGCCTCCTCTAAACGTAAAAATAAGTAAGCGGTGGATTTTTTTTTTTTTTTGTTTTTTCCTATAATATACGCACTCGGGTCGGGCCGGGCGAGAGAGGCGGTTCCTTTGTTCGAAAAAATGACTGATCCCGTTGTGTTTTTTTTTTTTTTTTTTTTTTAAGTTACACCCCTCCGCAGTATAATTCGAAAATACAGAGAGGGGAAAAAAAAAAAAAGTGGGTAGGGGTCTCGCGTATTAATAATAATACCGAACGAACGGTGAACGACGTGCGCGAACAACCGAGGAGAGGAACGGACGTTGTGTGCAGCTTCACAGCGTGCAGGACAAAAACAAAGGTCGGCCCCGGAACCAAGAGCCCTCGTTAATGAACTCCCAATTCCAATTAAACGCGATGTGTCTTAATCACACACGCGTATGCGCGCGCGTCACGCGGACCGTAGGGCGGAGGATTTCGTAATAATAATAGTAATGATATACGGGGTGATTTTTTTTTTTTTTTCATTTTCTGTATACATTTTTTCTATATGGAAACCTTATCCGGTCTATACGCTCCTCATATACTGTTACCGGTAGTACATTTTGTCTAGTCTAGGTACTTTGGAGGTGTCGTTTTTCGATGTACGTACGGCATGAAAACAACTACCGAAATATGACGGGAAAAAAATAAATAACGATTTCGTCAAACTCGAGTAATATTATTTCTTAACAATTACGAAAATTATTGTTCCGGAGACCGGAAATGTTCACATAAAATGGTATTTGGTAATATATTGACGTTTGTAATTTTTTCCATTTTTTCGTTTACAATTTCTTGTTTAACGAGGTTGTCGTAATCGTACGTCATTATCGATTAAAATAAATAATTTCACATTTTTCATTATTTCCTCTACACAGTTTTAAAATAGTTTTTACAATAGTGTAAAATGCATTCTATACGAAATTGAAAATATATAGTCCTATATATTAGGTTGAACACACCGAAGCTCTGCTCAGAATCGTTTTATTAAAAAAAGTGATTTATCATTTCTATCGTCCACCAAGAACATCTTATCTCACCCGCTGTGAGAAGTGCGCTCTCTTATTCTTTTTCTTTTTTTTTTTTTTATCACGACCGCGACGACGATTATCCGAATCGATTTTGGTTTTTTTTCGATCGTTACTATTTGGACCTCGGACTTCTGTGAAATTTCGCATAATTCTCTTTTTCTTTTTCTCATTCTCTCTCTCTCTCTGTATAAATATATAAATGTTTATGTCTACCACACGGTTATGTCTACTAATTTTATATTCTTACCAGGATAGAAATATTATTCGATTCGTACGGTACCATTTTTACTTTACATATTATCGCACAGTTTATACGGTGCATGCGATTATATCGGAATATTTATCTACATTTTTTTTTTCCTTAAAAATATCCGTATAATAATACCTGTTGTACCTGTTTTTATACCATGTGTTTTCCTACCACATATTTCAGGATTTTACGCGATAACATTCGTAACGTAATCATTATACACGTGTATATATTTTACTCTTAGGATTTTCGATGTATACGCATAATCAATTCGGTTTATAATTTATAAACTAATGTTTCTTTATAAATATTGTAGCAGTTTTTTTTTTTTATTTTTTTTCTAGTCATCTAGAAATGAGCGTGGAGATTTCCTTACTACTCCGGTATAAATTTAAAACCGATAAAATTCATAATTTTCGGAAATTTAATAATATTAGCAATTTAAACGCTTATAAAAAAAATGCATTAATATGCGCTAAAAATTTATTCTTTTTGACTAGTAAGTACAACGTATGATGAACGTGGTGTTAAATTGTCAAGCATTTCAGGTCGGCCAAACCAATTTTATCCAAACAAACACTAAACAACTTTTATAATGCCTATAAATAGTTCAAAAATGGCTAGAATGTTTATAAATTTACTCTTACAAATTGCTTATATAAATATTTCGTGAAAATTTTAGGTCCAAACGATTAGTTTTAACCGACTTACAAAAAAAAAAAAAAAAAAAAAAACTCGTAAATAATGAAACCCTTAAATTGTCCCGGTTTTTCTACGTTTTTTTCCCCCTGTTTTTGCCTATTATTAAGAAAACTATTACAATAATTAAAAATGATTCCCCTCCATTAAATCAACAAGATTTAATATGTTTTCAGAAAAAGTACTACACTCGAATATCGGAGAAGGATGTTTGGTAGAAAAGTTGTTCATGAACGGGGAAAAAAAAATAATAAAAAAACACACATCATAGTTAAACCAATAAATTCATTATTCGCTTCGTTCAGGATTGAAAAAAAAAAAAAAACAGAAATCAAATTTACTAAAATATCCACCGAGAAAACCGCTGGATCATGTTAAAAAAAAAAATCAACTGTATATTCACCCTAAAGTGAATTACGATTTTTATCTGACGTGTCACTGTAGTTAATGACCGCCTCCCTAAAAAAAAAAAGAACAACCGATTATTCTATTCATAATCGGTACGAAGATGTGTAATATTGTAATATTTTATTAGTATTCTAAACCTTACATACGACTTGAGACGTATTTGAACGTCCCCAATTTTCTCGGTGAACAATACACCATGAGGTTTTTTAAAATATTATATATTTTTTTCATAACTCGACGCTATCGTAACGCAACAATTTTATGTGGAAGGGGGGGAATTATAATTTTCTATTCATTATATTTATATTTCGTAAAAAAAAACTAGGATTGCCGTCAAAATTATTGCGGCCGTGAAGTGTAATTGAGACGGTATTGTCAGATATTTCTCTTGAATCGGAAAACCAAAAAAAATATTTTTTACAACTTGTCCAGTTAGATGGACTCGGGGATACGACCCATACTAATAAAGTTATTATATATCGCCGATCCATACTTATAAATTATTTAAGATTAAAAAAAAAAAGACCACATTAGTTATACTACACGTGTCGGTATAAACCGTAAATATTTTTCCGACCAAATAATAAAAATACGCATTTCCTCTTGTGAATATACCGTCGTTTTTGGATATTGTCGTATTTTTAATTTGATTTAATTGAATTTAATCGACTTTTAAAAATTTTTTTAAATAAAATCAGTTACATATCAGGTTTGCTGACGATTGTTAGTTCATCGACCGTTTTTTTAATCGCCTCCTTACCGACGCCCCTTCTAGGGGATGGAGATTCTTACACGCATTACGCTGTACGTAAATAAACTCGGCTAGATTTTTTTTTTTTTTTCACAAATACCGTTTATTATTCGAGTAAAAAATGTTTAGAGGACGCGATGGCCGTTTTTCTCGAATACTACTGCACCGCGTCTATAATAAGAAAGAAAAAAAAAGAAAAAAAAAATACGAAAAACTCGTTATTATTATTATTGTACTACTATCATTACTATTATCATTATCGTCGCGTTATTATTGTAATACCGTTATTTGCCGGTGTCACGCCGTTGTTGTGCAAAGGCACAACGGAACGAAATGTAAATCGTTTTTTTTTTTTTTTTTTTTTTACGGTTATATTATGTGTGTGTATGTATACATATAAATGTTTTTCACGGCGGCGCATAAAGGCCAACGGAGAGTTTAATATTAATAAAACATCGCAAAAAGTTTGTACGCGGAAAACGGGTCGTTTTGGCTTAATGCAAAAAGGAAAATAATAATAATAAAAAAAAAAAAAAAAAAAAAAAAAAAAATACAACCCAACAAATGAACGAACGAATAGCAAAAAAAAAAAAAAAAACCAAAATCAAATTTTCGACTCGGAAGTCGTTGTAAAACAATATCGTTATGATTATTGTTATCGTCGAGATCGTGGTTATATAATAATATACAAGTCGTATCCGTACGGGCCGAGATACAGTCGGGAGACTCGAGATAATGCGATACAGGTGGACCGACTAAGGACTTCCGAAGGGAAAAAGGCCTAGGCTTGAGGACGAAATTGTCGGGTGTACAGTGACGTGGAAATCGTTTGAACCGCGAACCGATTGGCATGATTTGGCGACGGGCACGATGAAGTCCCCCCCCTCACTAGGTAAACGCAATATTTGAAAGTTAGTCGGAGTCTATTAGTCTTCGTAATGGTCGTGAAATACAGAAGAAGAGAACGGTATAACTATACACGTAATATAGAAATGTGTACCCCTTGTAGCCAAGGTTATTCGGATATCGACACATTCTAACCCGGTATTCTTTCAATAATTTTTAGAAAAACTACTAGTCGATGGAAATCTAGAAAATACGTCACGAATAATAAGTACCGCCGGGTGAAAATTCCGCATGTTTTGCGGTTGAAATTCGGATCATTTTTACCACCAGAAAAAAGGATTATATAAAAAATAAATAAATCTCAACAAAAGCCTTTACCGGGAGCTTCGTCACTACACTCTGAATATGAAACGAAAAAAAAAAAAAAAACGCTACAAAAAATAATAAAACCAGATTCGTTTTTTTTTTACTGCAACAACCCCGACGTGTGTAAGCGAATATATTATTCACCGACGTTAATTTCATTACATTTCCATACACAAACCATAAACCTATGTAAATATTTACATATTTATATAAATTATATTAATATTTAAATTTACATTAAACAGTATTTGTCTGTTAAATAAACCGTTGTAAAATAAATATTTGTCATCGTGATCGGTGAAAGTATCGGGGCAAGCCGTGTAGGCTGTTCCTAAGTCTCCGGCGATATCACTAGGGCAGCGATATTTATTATATTACCCCGTGGGCTATGCAAGTCAGAATCAAAGAAAAAAAAATCGCATACACGGCTTTCAGCTCGAAACTTCGTTTCAGTATACGAAAATAATGCGTTTTTCAGCCCGCGATAAGAACGCGAACGATACAATAATATCGTCAATCGACATGTACGTACACGGGTACCGGGATACGATAGGACGAGTAAAAAAAAAAAAAAAATCACTCGATCGTTCGCGTGTTACTGCTGTTATTTATATTTTAATTTTATCTACGAGTCAATGTGCAGAAATTGACGGCAAGTATATGTATCGCACACACGTATTCGGTACGTCAAAGACAATTGCGCGATGTACATATTTCGTTTGGAATTTTTTTTTCTGATAAAAACAATATATTTTCTACAAATATTGACACAAAACTACAATATTTTCTCTATAAATTGTAGAATTTTTAAAAAAAAATAAATAAATAACTCCAGTCAGTCGGGACTTTTAGTATGTTGACATACAAGCACTTAACAAAGCTTTTAAAATATATAAAAAAAAAAAAATCTCGGTTGGCATTTGGTTTGCTTCAACAGTCACGGGGATCTGGTACACTCCTGTGAAAATCCACCTAACCAAACTGTCCGAATAATAAATAATACAGTCGAATCTATCGGGTGTTTTGTTACCTCCTCCTCCGGGAAAAAAAAAAAAAAAATCGAATCGCGTCGACTATTTTCATTATGGCGGCACCACTTCCTAATTCCTTAATCTTAATTCCGACCCCGGGATATAAAACCGGGTTCGCTGCACTGGCCCGAGTCACTAAAGCAAAGAAACCGTTTAAATACAAATCGACTACGGCGAACAATACGCGTTTTACACAAAATCCAGGAGGTGCCCGTAACAGAGTGACGAGTAAACATTTTAGTCGAGTAAATAAAAGTGTATAAATATAGTATTTGTTTACTAGGCCGACTGACTGACTGTCTGCGTTCGCCGTGCACTAATCCCCGGGCGTATACCTTTATATAAATCCGCGATTCGACGGATAAGGAGTCTACATAATAAATTCCCGGTTTCCCCACCGGTGTACCCCCGGCGATTTATTTCACCCGACGAAATGACATCGGTCGCAGACGTTACCGTTTCAATTGGCCCCCCCCCCCCCCGGTAGTCGGAGAACCGTATTCGCGAATCCGCCGCGACAATATTAATGATGCCCCGGTACGTAATATCCGCGACGACGCGTCTGCCCGTATACATTGTCTTTTATTTTTTTTTTTTTTTTTACCGTGCCCGAAACCCGAGTTATCGAATTATGTGTTCAGACGGTAAACGGTTATTTTTTTTTTTTAATTTCGTAAACCTATAAACGGCCGCATACGCGAAAACCTATCGCGGAACTGCGACAGTAATATTATTTGCGTAATCGAAACGTAGTTGGAAATAAATACAGGGTGTTTCAAAATGATTCATCCGATTTCAAATAATCATATTTGTTGTAAAATTTGATTGATCATGTTAGAATTAATTTTACATTTTAATGGATTATTTTAAGTTTTAGGTACAATGCTTATAAATGTTCAATGTGACCCCCCTTACTTGCACGACACACATCTAAGCGATATTCAAATTCCTCATAAACCTGTTGAAGCATGTCGACTGTAACCAAGTTGATGGCGTCTGTAATGCGACTTTTCAATTCGTCAAGATCTTTTGGAAGGGGAGGTACATAAACAATGCTTTTTATGTAACCCCAGAGAAAAAAATCACATATTGTAAGATCCGGCGAACGGGGCGGCCATGGACAAAATGTAGCGTCATTAGCACTACAGCGACCGATCCATTTCTGTGGTAGCTGATCGTTAAGAAATTTGCGTACTTCTAAGGACCAATGTGGTGGTGCTCCATCTTGTTGTAAAATGAAATCATCTCCATCGGCTTGCAGTAGTGGGAATAGCCAATCCTTAATCATTTGTAGGTATGAAATTCCTGTTATTGTGTTCCCATCAAAGAAAAATGGCCCGTACACTTTCTTTCTGGAAACGCCTTTTGTTGCTCGGCCGACATTTCGATAACAACTAATTAAGTTACGTCACTAACGATTACGGTGCCAAATTTAACAACTAGATAACTTAGAATAAACTTAGTTATCTAATCTTTCCATTAATACATTGGTCATTAGCCTGCGTTTAACCGTTGCCGAACTATATCAGTTCGTAGTCGGATGAATCATTTTGGAACACCCTGTATATTACGCCGGTAACGGCGAATCCGCGACAATCCGATGACGATTTCCAAGTCGGTTCAACGCGACAATCGCCTCGGGATAGGTATCGGATAAATCGGCCTGGCCGGCGAACGTTCGCACCTCTACAAATCGAAAATCGTACGGCCCGCGCGCCCGGGTGGGTGGTATTGGCGGTGCGTTTTTTCTTTCCGGTACCGCCGGTAAGGTTAATTTTTCGCATTTCATCGTTTGTCTACCGCGCGTTGTTTCCAAAGGGAATTCAATTTTATCCGTATAGAACGTTGAAACAACGAGTGAATAAAAACCTAGTACATTATTTATTCGCTGTATGTTCGTCTGGAATTCTAGATACGATAATTCCATAATATACGCAAAAACCCCTCGCCGATTATAATAACGCACTAACTACTAAGACGCGCGGTGATTTTAATTATTTATTATTAATTTAAGTTTCCATACCAAAATCGTAAAAGATATAATACAGAGATTCTCGTCTGTTCCGGGCGAGTTCGATGCGCGCCATTCCTTAGTAAGTTGTTAATATTGTTTTATAACCAGATTTTTTTGGTGTTTTTTTTTTTTTTTTTTTTTGTTCACTTTGGTACACCTAATTGTGTTTCGATTTTTTAGGAGTGTCCGATATCGAAATAGCGAGGGAAATTAGAATCAATAGTAATTTTTTTTTTTTCAAATCCCGTCCGAAATTTGATTAGAATGATAGCGTGCCGCCAGACACAACTTTTGAACGTATAAACTGATTTGAAAAGTATTTCCGAATAGAAAAATAAAAATATATAATATTAATACTCGTATATAGATTTCCCGTCCTGCGTTCAGAATTCGCGTAAAATACGTCGCGGGCAATTTACACACAATGGAATATCATCTTGTATTGAACTAATATCAAATCCTCTTCTCCGACTATAACTAAATACTAGGTATACATACGCATAGTGCTCGGATACTTTCCAAAGTGTATTATAGAAATTAATAAATTTATAAAACGAGACGGTTCTGCCAGAAGCTTAAAATCTGATATTCCCCAACCAAGTGATACCCACGGCGAGACGAAGACGATAATAATGAAACGGATAAGAATAATTAATTTAAAACGAATTACCAAATTCACATTACCATAATGTATTGTGTTATATTCGTTTGATTCTGAGCTGCACAATGTAAAAAAGTTCTATGTTTTACTTCGAATAATAATTTCTGCGACAGTAAAAATATAGGTCCGGCAATTTGGTACAATTGGATAATCGAATACAAACGAAAATCAGCTAATTTCGTCGAATTTCCGCGGTTGTGATGACAACAAATAAAATCGAACAATGAACTCGGAAATCGCGTTGGTTTTTTTTTTTTCATTTCTTTCTTTTCTTTAGATATTTCCATCGTGTTTTAAGCGAGCCCCGGGCCGTTGTTTTATTATTATTATTATTATTATTTTTTGTTTTTTGACCGACTTATAAAAATACGCAAATGCTGCGTAATATACTATCATAAACAGTGTTGTGCAAAGATAACTAAAAAAGTATCTAAATAAAAAAGTATTACAATTTATCTAGATACAGATTAAAAGTGTAAATTATCTAGACTATCTGGATAAAAAAAAATACGAATTGTATCGTTATTATCCGGTGTAAATTTTCCAGATCCGAAATCGGACGGGAAAATCACACGCTACAGTGGAAAACATATCTGGATAAATTGGTTTAGACAATTGTTGTTTGTCAGCGATATTGATATGACTAGAGATATAAAATATAGATTTTCGTTTTTTTTTTTTTTTTTTTTTTGCATTCGTATCTCGATGATTTATCAAGTAAACGCTAGTCGTCGGCTGATTACAAACATCTGCCCTATAATTATTATTATCGTCGATGTCGTCGTTATCGCGCGACCGTTTTTGTTCCGTCACCGCCGCCGCCGCCGCCGCCGCCGCCGCCGCCGACGATTACCGGCGTCGTGCGACGACGGCAATAAATTAGCGTGCAATTTACGCGCGCGTGACGGCCCGCGAAACGAACAAAATGCGTAACTCGCCCCCCCCCACCCACCCACCCGTACAACAATAACATCGGGACGCGTATAATAATATAATAATAATATATATATATATATATATATATATATGGGTAGGTGTGTATAGGTGTGTATACGGTTTTGCGCATCGCCCCCCGCGCGCGCGCGCGCGCGTGTGATTTACTCGCGGCTAAACACAGTGGCTCGGGCCGCGTCGGATAATCCCCGGTGATTAATCATCCGACGGCCCGGATTTAGCGTTTTGCGTTCGGCGGCGTCACCGGCGCGGCGGGGCCGGCGGGCGGGACAGGTATGTTATCGGGCCCGGCGGATCGCGGGCGCCGATCGGCGAGCGGGACGACGGCGGCGGCGGCGGCGGCGTTTCGAGGAGCCGGGGCACCGGGGACCGAGAACAATAATACAGTGGACGCAAGATTCGCTTTCTGGGACCGGTGCTCGAGGCTGTCGCCGAAGCCGGTACGACGGAACAGTGAAGGGGAAAAAACGAATTATTTCGCGGATTAAATAGACTCGAAATCGTCCGGAACGGTCCGGACGTCGCCAAATACATTATAAAAAATTCGTGTTTATAACACTCAAATTTCGTAAAGAAACTCGTGGAGAATAAACATTTTTTTACTTAGAATTTAGAAATAAATTTGTTTTCGAAAATTACATAATTTTTTCGTTGATTGTTATTGCCGGTTTCGATTCGTGCTCTATAATGCGGTGTACGCGCAACAAATTTTATCACATTTCACATTTACCGCGATTACCGTAATTGTGGTGTGAGTTATAAATACATTCCCGATTACCCGACACGGCTATCGTAATCGATAAGGTCGAGTAGGTAATACAATCGTAATTAAATCGGTGTACAATCGTCAATCAGTCTTCGTCCGAGTTCGAGTTTCAGCGCAGCGTTATTAAGTTGTTAACATGAATGCTTCTCTAACACGACGTGCTCGCAGTTTCAGTGACAAAATAGGCATTTTTGACAATTACGACGGTCTTCCTACGATGGGACAACGCGGAAGCAACGGGTTATGTTTTAATATAATTTTAATATTTTAATCATAATTCGTTCGTTTATTCGCTAATTAGTAATATATAATATGTATGTATATTAAAGTAGATTAAAATAAAAACAAGATATGTAATAAAATAAAATTCATAAGTGTTTTGTTAGTTTTTTCCCCACTTCGCCTATAAGATCCTTTCGGTTATAATACACAATTTGTGCTGGTCCCAAAGTGAGTATTAATAAGCTGCATCCACTGTATTTATTTCGCTATTTTACGTAATCGTATACGATCGAAATAGCGAACTACCTCTGTGCGATAATCATTAGCGCAAATAGACTGCAGTGACTTGGTGTTATTGTAACAAGTACAATTTTTATTCGCATAAATCGGAAAATAATAGAATTGCCGAGATTTTTCACGATTTTCATCGAAATGTGCACTTTAAGCGCTTATAAAAAAAAAAAAAAAAAAAAAAAAATATAGTGATTTCTATTAACCTAACGTTTTTCTTTCGACTACAAAAACTTACCCCCACTTGTCAAATGTTCGAGCTTTATCGAGATGCCGAAAAATCTCCATTATATAATATAATATAATATTCACAGAGATTCTTGGACTTGACACGTCAGCTGACCGTAGACGGATGCTAGGCTTGACTTTTCTAGGCGGTCTGTCATCTAATGCTTATAGACTCTCCTGCTCACTTATCTCATATAAACTTTAAATTTCTGCAATATTTTACCCGTACACCTACGTGTATGCCCATTCGTATTCTCCAATTTAGAAACAATTACATACAAAACAAGCCGGCGAGCCGGTTAGTGTCTTATGGTGATCCCACCTTCCTCGTATAATTACTTAAATCACTTATCTTGTGTTTAAATTAATTATATTTTTTGCAATTTATTTAATATTATTATTGTTTAACTATTATTTGTCTGTGTTTTGTTACTTTTGTTTAAAATTAATTCATTATTTTGTAATCAAAATGCACCGCCCGTTAATTGTAAATATATAACTTTTAAAATTAACGATCGGAACAATATATCTGGACAAAAAGTTATTTGAACAGAAAAAAAAAATAATACACACGTCATATACATAGTAAATTTCTACTCTCACTATTCATAATGATTCTTATATAT
Organism: Tuberolachnus salignus; assembly: GCA_956483605.1. Lineage (NCBI taxonomy): Eukaryota > Metazoa > Arthropoda > Insecta > Hemiptera > Aphididae > Tuberolachnus > Tuberolachnus salignus. The sequence goes on along the minus strand of OY101435.1, from coordinate 30,321,730 downwards.
ATATATATATATATATAAAAAAAAAAAAAAATTAAATGTTCATTTTTAACCGTGAATAATTATATAATCTGGCGAAAGATACTGCGTTGTTAAGATACCGGCAGTAATCCAATGAGTGGTGCTAGACGTGTGAAATAAAATTTTGTACATTTCTAGTTTTTAATTTTTTTTTTTTTTTTTTTGATAGCACGCCTTAACAAACACGAACAACGCCGGATAATAAACGAGAGGATGTATAATATAGCGTGTATAAAATTATATTATGAATTTTGTATTTTTATTTAATTTTCCGAACGGTCTCAAGTATAATATTAGAACGCGTGTTATATGCAATGCTATCGAGAGGAAGAAAACGCATGTATAAAAAAAAAAAAAAAATAAAAAAAAAATACATATAGGACGCGTATACATAAAACCTCTCGACAGCCGAAAGATAGCTTTTCCCGCTCTGTTATCGTACGTACGCGTACATTGTGTATAAAGTTTTTAACGAGACCATTTTTTTTTTTTTTTTTTTTTTTCACACGCGAGATTTTTACGACGTTAAAAACACGCGGAGCTATTGAGACGACGACGCCCGCCGCCGCCGCCGCCGCTGCGGCCGACGACTGCTGCAACAAACGGTTTTTTTCATATTTTTTTTTTCTTTTTTATTATTATTATTATTATTATTATTATCTGCTATGTTTCACCGTCATCGTCGTCGTCGTCGTCGGAAATGTCATGATATTTTTGACAAATGGAAAAAATTAAAATAAATTAAAACGCGCGAAAATACGACGCCCCGCGAACGCGTTCCTACGGTGATGCGCAGGCTTCAGTGCGTGTCCGCCGAGATAAACGAAAATCGCTAATAATTTATCAAAATGAATAGAAAAAAGAAAACCGAAAAACAACTGATCAAAAGAAATTCCAATCGTTTTATCTCGCCGCCGCCGCCGCCGCCAAAACAATACCAACGTATAATAATAATAATAATATACTTATATTAATGGCCTTATTAGTTTTGACAGCAGTGGCGGGTCGAAATTATATTTGTTGTTTTTATTTATCCCCGGGGTTTTTTTATTTTTTTATGTTTTTAATTTCTTTCTTGTTGCATAACAAACAAACAAAAATAACGTTGGACCAGAAAATTACATTTTATTGATGCCGAATGGCAGACGCCCGGAAAATAATTCAGGAAGAGGAGAGGAGTTCGATAGACCGCTGCAGACAATCGTAAACTGCAATTATTATTTTCAGTGAAAACGCAAAGGCATAAAAAATTAAAACAAATTACCGGCGGTATATGGAATTTATTTTATTATTCGATCCGATTCGGTAACGTGTGTCCAACATATAATAGTCTGCAAGGATGATTTTATCTTTATTTTTTAATTTTTTTTTTTTTTTTGAAAAGGCCGTCGTAATTATTGATTTATCTCTAAAAAAAATATAAGAGATACGACCCAGATAAATATAAACAACCGGCAACTTTTTTCCAGATCAAATATACATTTTTTTTCTTCATTATCTTACTTGACTTGTCTAGATTTCAAATAGGCCGCGTGCCCGACGCACCAACTTAATAATCGCTTCTTTATAAACCATAATATATTACTATAAATTTAAATATTTTTCATACGGATATGAATTGTTACGATTCACGGAGATACATCGAGATCAGTTTGTCCGCAGATTATTTAATAATATTAATAATGAATTTCGCATGTATCCGGAAAAGATAAGAAAAAAAAAAAAATAACAAAAATCAAATAGACCCCACGTGCACGTGGCTCTACGATCGGCTTTTAATGAAAATAAATTGAATGTACAACGACGAACATGTTTTTTATACGATATGCACTAAAAAGAAAATTATACATCGTGGGGTATTACTGATTATTACGACCGTACATGTACACGATCACGTCCAAAAGTGGTATGAAAGGAAAGTACGCAATTTCCGTTCGGTTGACGGGGAATAATTAAAAAAACCGATTAAAATCGCCCGCGAATCAAAGAATACTGGCCTATCGTTAAATTTTTTTTTTTATTTTTTTTTTTGCGTTACGCGAATCAGCGAATCAAGCGTTATCGTATTACGATTAAACTATGTAAATAATAATACGCGTTCGATAACTTCACAGGATTTGACGGCGGTAATACGGCGCAAAAAAAAAAAGGGGGCCCCGTGAAAAACTATACCCGTATATTATATAATATTCAGTAATAATTATAGGCGCCGTCCAATAGATTTTTCGCATAGGTGACTTTTAACGTATAATATATATATATATATATAGGGAACAGTAGTTTTTTTTTTATTCGTTTAACGTCCTTTCGTTAATTATTGACGTGGCGACTTTGGGTATATTACACGGCTCTCGCGAATAGGTTTTAATCGCCGGTTATTACAATCAGGGCCTCTAATTGCGTTTGCGTATATTTCTTACGTGTGCCGCGTATTATTATACTGATTTCGATACAAATTCGTTTCGTATATACAATCGAAATTTCAAAATATTCACGTTGTACATTTTACTAAGTAAAATGCGCTTTTTGCGTGCTTTAAGATTATAATCGTATTGAATGCATATGACGTTTTATAAATCAATGTAATACGCCGGGTAAATATAATAACACGGTTTAATACCTCACTGTGTTCGGTACGTTTAAATCGTTTTGTATTCAGTACTCGGCGATGTTGTAGATCTCGATCAACGATATCCAAATATAAATAGTTCAATTTAAATATAGCGATCAATTTGAAATCGAAAAAATAAAACGAACTTTTCTCTCGAATACATTTTTGAAATTTATTCCCATAAAAATACTTATTTTATATGTATATATATAAATAAAAAAATGAATAATTGCATATTCGAGCTAGGTACAGTTGAAATCGGTTACGGCGAGTTGCAAGGGAGAGTAACCGGTCAGAAAACCGATAGTTCTGATGGTTTTTTTTTTTTTGTCCGGTGACGAAAACTGACGATGCGGTACGACTGACGTTACGCGCAATAATAATTATTATAAACTTGTAAACGCCATAACTCGTAGAAATTATGTTCATATATAAACGTATAACACAAAAGCACAATAAGCAATCCATAACATCTACACGAGTAGAGATAATGGGCAAAATTATAATGAGCAGGCCGACCTAAATAATAGGCAAAAGATACGATCTACCCGTTGTATATACCCCCCCCCCCCCCCGGGAGGTCTGACTGGCAAATATTTTGGTAGTCCATCAAAATGTTTGAATATTTTTTTTAATACCATAGGCGCAAGTAATATAGAAAATACAAGGCTTATCCCCGCCGTTTCGAATCCGTCCACGAACAACCTCCGAAAAATGTGTAAAAAGTTCACGTTTCACCGTCTCAGCTAAAAAAATATTAGGTATCTAATGGTAACGGATATATTTCCGGTGTAATTATTTACATTTTTCCCGCTTGTTTCCTGATTTTAATAATTATTAAAAAAATTACAAATAATAAAAAATAAAAATGACTTCCCAATGCGTCGACCAAACGAAATTTGCTATCATGAATCACGCCCGAAGTCGACGACGAAAGCAATATTTTTAAGAGAAAAGTGGTTTGCAAATTGCACTAAAAAATAAACGTACATACTTCGTACCATGGGTGGGTCACTATTGTAGGTGGTAAGTAGTGTATAGATATGAGTTTAATTTCTATCTGTACGCAACGATGTATTGCAAACGAAAAACGATTCTAAGCGAAGTAGTAAAAATCACGACTAATAAGTCGTGTTTCTTCATTCTTTATATAAAAAATTAAAGATAAAACTTGTTTTTTTTTTTTGTCATTTGTTGGTAGTCTTTTCTGCCTCGTTAAAAAACTAAATGGTATATCGTAAAATGACCTCTTCAAAGTAACAACTAGACAACATTTGATACCGAAATAGCATAGGTGTGTATAGATCGGATGAAGGTTTCTTGTAGAAAAAGTGTTTATAGAAAAAAAAAAAAAAAAAAAACGTAATTTTAAAACTACAAGACTCATTTCACCATTTAGAATTTAAAATGTAAACTTTATATTAGAGTGTTGATTTTCGTTCGCGTTTTTGTACGTTTTGATTTGTGGCGCGTAACTATAAAACGTACGGATTAGGTTTTTTTTTTAATAACTTTCTATAATATTATTTTCGTACTCGATCTCTCCGGCGGATACGATTTCGTCGCCAAGTCTGCACACTATACTGGGTTTTGTCTACGCATTGAAACGCAGGCAGGTGTATTGGAGAAAACGGCCAATTTTGATTTTACAGACATACCGGCGCCCGTTGCGGTACATAAATATATAATACTATCATTGTGATTTCGGTCGACGTCGAATCCGGACTGATTTTAGTGAGTATAGTGTGTGTGTGTAGGTACACAACGCCATATTTCGTATTCGAGACTCGCCTTATAGGTAACTTCGCCGAGCTGCAGAAATTCTATTACCCAATCAACCCGAAATCGAAAAATGTGTGGACCAGCGTGTATAATATATACAGAATATATATATATATATTCATTGTGTTCGTGTTTTATTAACGTGACCGACGTCATATATTTTCGAAAACGCGTTTTTATGCCCGACGATTGGGGCTATATATTTATGTTTATATACGGATTCAATTTCTCCGGTCAGTTGCCGTTCAACGGCGGAAAGTGCAATCGCAACCCCGGCCGCCGTTTGATAATAATTATAACGGATACCGGATTAATTGTACGACAATAATTATGTAGGCAGTAAACGGCACCTTTAACCGCAATAATACGATAGCGCAAGGAGACTACCGGGCGGAGGAGGAATCGCCGGAAGCCCACGCGGTACCCGCCGGCAAAAGAGGGACGAAAAACTCCAGACAACGGCTGACTCTCCCCGTATGAAAGTGCGCGGCTCGTCAACGCCACCCCACATTCGGATGATATAATTTTCAAAAAAAAACCATACACATTTTTGACTTTCTATAAATAAAGTTTTTATTTCTAATACCGTGTACCGTTTGTTTTTAAATTCACCCGGGAAATGTGGCAGTCGATTATACGCCGCACCCCGTGTTAAACTATAAACCCATGCAATTGTCCGCACCCCGGGGCCAATTTATCTCAGTGCCCCGCCACTGATTGCATTGTTGTCCGACCCGCGGTTTCGGAGTCGCGGTTTCGGTCAACAATTTAGTGACGGCATCCCACGATGTTGTAAATAACGTTCGCGGTTAAACGATTTTTTAAACGATTTGTAAATATAATATCAATAGGTACTTCGAATGCAAAATTTGAATAGCGTTCGTTATCGCCGACAGTTAAAACGCCAATTTTGATCGAACGGAACTCTCTCCGTTTATACGGCAATTAAATCGATTTTAAGATTACCGTGTTTTTGTGTCGGGCTTGAAATGCGTTTAATATTATTTCTGTATACGTACTGTAAATTTTTTCGAAAACGCTCTATAGAATATGCATTTGCGATGCAAAAAAAAAAAAAAAACAGAAATCAAACGGTTATTGTTCAGAATAATTTGATTCGAAAAAAAAAAAAAAAAATTAAATTATTGCGTCGAGTGACAAATCCGATATACTCGTATATATACATATATATATATATTTTTTATCTATTCATATTCGTTTTTAGATTACAAAATTAAAAAAAATTCTAGACGTTCGTTACTGGAAATACACGTAATATTATTTTATTGGAATGTATATTTATGGGAGTATATATATTTTTTTAATAATCGTACAACGTATATAGCTGATAGTATCGTCTCATAAATTACACTACATAAATATTTTTATATTGGCACGGTGATAAATTGTCGGAGTTTTTTTTTTATTTTATTATTAAATCAAAATATTAAATTGCGTTTTTTTTTCTTCGTTTTTATGAAACAAAAAATAGATTTATAAAAAAAAACGAAAAGTGCCGATCTAAAATCAAATGTACATACACGACTACGGGTATATTGTATGTATAGAATTTAACGAGTTACATGCTTTCAGTCGGTTATTCGATTACATTTTTTATTCGTTTCAATATTATTTAATCGGAACAAGTAACCGTGTACCGGATTTAATTTATGGGATCACGACGTTAAAATTCGGTAACATAATATCGTTCGGATAGAAACGATAGTCGCGATGGGATACGCGTAAATCTGCGTAGTATATTATCCAAGCCGTTGTCGGAGATAAATAAATGGAACGGTCACGAAAAAATCGTCTGAAACCGTAATAATACGACTAGAAATATTTAATTTACGTACGCGTGTTGTAAATCAATAATTAAATTATATTAATTACCAACACGGCCTTTTTTTTTAAAAAAAAAAAAATCCAGAGACGCTTGTGCACATTTAGCGCTCGGTTATACGACACGGGCTTACGGGATACAAACAGTCCGCTTTCTCGTCCGGATTATTTATCTTTATCAATAGATAATATTGTTATCCGAGCAATTATCTATTTTATCTTGGATCCGGATACCGTTTAAACTGTATATTTATACAAACGCGTTTAGCGTACCGAATCGTATTTCGCGCGGAGTAAAAAAAATATGCGCAGGTACCGTAAAACCGATTGAATTTACGATTCTCGATATACGCGCAACATCGCTACGGGCGGCGTGTTGAGAAATAGAATAATAATAAAAAAAAAAAAATAACCGAAAATAATAATTTCTCACGTTCGCTTTACATAATAATATATGGGTTAAGCTAGTTCGGGCATAATAATAGTGGTATATTATATTTCATTGTATACCGCGCGTACGATGGGTAGGTATAATGGTATAAACCGTTCTTTATATATATATATATACAATAGTAACATAATATACGTTATAATAATATTTTCTATATTGTATATTATAATAATACTCTCTCTCTCTCTCTAAATATATATATATATATATATATATATAAGAATAATAAAAATAAAGCGAGCGAGAAGAACTTTCTACAAAAAAAAACCTATAGACCTTATATATCCGTATATATAAAAGGAATATTTATAATGGCCGTGAAGTGTTTTTATCCCTGTTTTTATAATAGAATTTTTTTTTTTTCCCCGCCGCCGTCCGTTACTTCTTCTACTTAATGTCTTGGGCGAGTGTATAATAAACGGCTCTGTACAATAGGGGAAAGGAGCGGTCGTGTAAAAATCCGATTAAAAATTTCGAGCAAAAGCGTCGGCTTGGCGGCACTTTGTAAATACTGCACGGCGGTTAGCGTGTATGTATAAAGCCCGCGTACGCGTCACCACGACTAACACCCCGGCCACATTATTCCGTTTACAATTTATTTTGTAAAAAAAAAAAAAAAAAAAAAAAAAAAAAAAAAAAAAAAAAAAAAAAAAAAAAAAAAAACGCTCGTATTGATTACGATGCCTACACTCATCTAGTCTTTTGCTAAAAATACCCCTGGCACCCCGGGACTATATTCTTTTTCTATCTGTCTCTCGCTCTCTCTCTCTGCTACTATCGTTTGTTACCGAGCGGTGGATCCGAGATGAATTATATCGGCGCACGTTTCGGGTGGGTATCGTACGTTTGATATAATCTCGCGGTTGGAGGCCCGGGGGCCGAGGTCGAAATCCGAATTTAATCTAATTTTTTTTTACAATAGGAATATTCTGCGATTCCTACGGTTCGGAACGGTATGGAATTAAACGTAAAAAAAAAAAAAAAAAAACAAAGAAAAAACAAAACTCTGTTGAACTCGGGATTTAAAATAATAAATAAATCCGGATTTATGTCACATCGTCACCGTTGGGCGATGACTAATAAAGGGAAATATATAATACGTACGCGTCGCGCGTCGTCCACGGCCAACATGCGCGCGTATAAAACTCGACGATTTTTCGCGGTCGGAATACTTTACATGCGCGTAACGGCCGCAGAGAGGTAAATGTTTTTTTTTTTTTTTTATTATTTTATTTCCGCTCTGTTGAATTTTTTTCATTCTATATTTTTTTTTGTTTTGTGCCACCTTATTAAAAAAAAAAAAAGACCCGCACCGTTCGCTCGTATTATATAATAGTACCGCGTATAATAATAATAATAATAATATGGTCCCGACCTCGCGCTGCCACATACCGTACAAAAACGGTCGCATTGTTTTCGGTCTGGTCCCGTTTTACGGAAAACCTCACCGTCGTCGTCGCCCGGCTAAGGGGGGATTCACACTCTAGAGCTTTAGTACCCGACGTTTTACGGCGACGGAGGATCCTCCGCCGGCGAGACCGAGAAAAAAAAAAAAAAAAAATAAAAACAAAAACAAAAAAAATCATTCGACGGGCCGCCGCAATTAATTAAACGAAAATAATACGAAACGAACGGGATCGATCGGCCGGTAATATTATTATATTGCCGACGGCGACGGAGCGCCCGTTTACCTTCCCGGGTTCCGGAAAATATAATATTTATGGTGTTAGAACATTTGAGTTTCTGACCGGAGCGATGGGGTCTTGTGGTTTCGCATTGATATTTATATATTTTTTAATTTGTTCTCTGTAAACACTTTTCCTACCGGACGCCTTCATCCGATATACACTCCTATACTGTTTCCGGTAGTAAGTTTTGTCTAGTCGGTCATATTTTCATATACTTATTAGTTTTTTTAACGCGGCAGAAAAAACATACGAAAGAATGACGAAAAAACCGCAAAAACACGAGTTTCTATTTTTATTTATATTGATTCGTGGGCTACCACGGCAACAATGAAAAAAAAAACTACTTCGCTCAGAATCGTTTTTCGTTTGCAATTTACCGTTGCGTACACATAGAAATTAAATTCCTACCTATACACAACCTTCCCCAATATCTACCTACAACGTGACGGGTCACCCATGGTGCGAATCGTTTGTTTTTTGACATGTATATGCTTTATGGCTGGGGGTCATTCTGTTAATTTGTCCGACACCGAGAATGTTACCGCGACGCTCGTTTAAAGAACAAGCTCAAAATCGTCATTCCGATAACCGAACCGCCGCGAAATGTCTGTATTGACGAATTTCCCGTCGCTGATAACGAATTCAATTTTCGTTTTAACCAAAAACAAATTCGGTGTTTCCTGCGCTGTTTTGCGATCGCCTTTGGTTCGAGAAACATATGAAGCACGTTCCCCAGAAAGCCGTAGATTTTTTGCTCGAAAAATACCCAGACTTAGATTCTCATAATATGAGCGTGTGCAATACTTGTTATAAAACTCTGCTCAGTAACAAAGTTCCCCGTTTTGCTACGATTAACGGTTTTTGATATCCTCCATTTCCATCTGATTTACCGTCTCTCGATCCTATCACTGAACGATTAGTGTCACCGCGTCTTCCATTTAAAAATTTAGAAAAATGTATACTCAATAAAAACAATTGCTGCCTTTGAAAAATAAATAAATAATTCCTGTCTTTGAAACTTGATTATTTTTTACACGTGTTAAAAAAGTAACCTACAGTTTAATCCTCGTCTCCTCGTATCTAATACCAAATTGACATCGACATTCTTATGGCAACTATATTCAGTAGAAACAAGACATATACATGTACCGATGTATGTGTATGTATTGTAGATACTCTTAGTTTTTTTTCTTTTTAATTTGTATTATTTTCTACTGTTACGCGACAATTTGTTTTGTTGTTTTTTTTTTTTTTTTTTTTATCGTTATTATTATTATAGTAGCGTCCGGTATCCCCGGGCCCGGGCGGCATTTGACCGGGCGATAATCCCGACGGCTCGCCGGGTATATCGCGGCCTTTTACGAGCGCGTTTGTCGCGGACCAGACGACGCGCGGCAGCGGCCGACGGACGGTTGACGGTTATTATATATTGCGCATATTTTACGGAGAGTCGACGCGGGAAAGGGGCGAGTATAAGCAAGGCGGCTGGGCAGACGAGAATATAATAATAATAATAATAATAATAATATAAATATATATATATATATATATATAAGGGCGAGGTGGCGATCTGGAGGAACCCGGGGAGCGAAAGAATGCGATCGACTGCGAGGGGAAGGCAACGGGGGCCGGCTGCGTTGCGCGGCTATTGTCCGGCCCCGCACGAAAAACGTCCGTGGGGGTACTACGGCGGCGGTCTTAAAAACGTCCGCAAAACATCACGACGATGTCGGTTATTCTATTTGTTTGTTTTATTTTTTTATATATATATATACAGGGTTTTTCAAAATGATTCATCCGATTTCAAATAATCATATTTATTGTAAAATTTGATTGATCATGTTAGAATTAATTTTACATTTTAATGGATTATTTTAAGTTTTAGGTACAATGCTTATAAATGTTCAATGTGACCCCCCTTACTTGCACGACACACATCTAAGCGATATTCAAATTCCTCATAAACCTGTTGAAGCATGTCGACTGTAACCAAGTTGATGGCGTCTGTAATGCGACTTTTCAATTCGTCAAGATCTTTTGGAAGGGGAGGTACATAAACAATGCTTTTTATGTAACCCCAGAGAAAAAAATCACATATTGTAAGATCCGGCGAACGGGGCGGCCATGGACAAAATGTAGCGTCATTAGCACTACAGCGACCGATCCATTTCTGTGGTAGCTGATCGTTAAGAAATTTGCGTACTTCTACACGCCAAACTGTTGTCGGTGGTATTGCAAGTTCTCTGGATGCTTGACGAACTGATTTCTGTGGACGTCTTACAAAACTTTCTCGAATTTGTTCAACATTTTCATCCGAAGTTCTTGGTCTACCCGATGACTTCCCTTTACATAAGCAACCAGTTTCTTGGAAGGTTTTATGCCATCTTCGAATACTCTGGGCTGTTGGAGGTTCAATGTTAAACTTTCGACGAAAATCACGCTGCACGGTAATAACAGACTCGCACTTCTCAAAGCGGAGCACACAAAACGCCTTTTGTTGCTCGGTCGACATTTCGATAACAACTAATTAAGTTACGTCACTAACGATTACGGTGCCAAATTTAACAACTAGATAACTTAAAATAAACTTAGTTATCTAATCTTTCCATTAATACATTGGTCATTAACCTGCGATTAACCGTTGCCGAACTATATCAGTTCGTAATCGGATGAATCATTTTGGAACACACTGTATATATACACACAATCACCTAACCGATACACGGCCGCCAAGTAATTACGCACTCCGTCGCCGGCGACGATGCACTTGTATAACACCGATCGGGCGTGTGCCCTAAACTGCAATATTCGCACGGACCGTCGAACTGGCGGATCGATCGGGTTTCGACGATAAAAATGCGGGCGTGCTATACGCGGCCAGGGGCGACCGCGAGAAATTTATGCTGAAAGACCAAGAAAACCCGGCCGAGGAATCGAATGTCTCAACAGAAATTTTACCAGTTTGGCACTAGTGAAAACACATCGAGATATCACTTATAAGTACATTTTTTTTTTTTTTTTTTCGAAATGCGATACCAGACGACTTATTGAGTGGGGGGGGAGGCGTATTTCTGGATGAGCCGAGTGCAACTATTCGGAATTTCCAATGAATACTCTGGTTTTATATTAGAATTAGGGTGAGTTCCGGGGGCCTTGGAACGATGTTTACGAAGAAAAAAAGCTGTCGGCCCTGCCACCGTCCCCGGTAAAATAACCTCTGAATGCGCACCCGTGACCATTATAGTAGTGTTGAGTTTATGCAGTCCGTAGAGTTTAGAGTTTTTCCTATCGCGACATGAGCTGTGCCGGGCTTAAAAATATCGGACCGCGGGGGCCGACTTAGGTTTACGAATAATCGTTATTTCCGCCATTATCTATGTTTAGATACACCTACCACTGCACAGTACACCGGATGCAAGTGATCTCATGTATTGTAAAACAAATTAATAGAAACAAGAGAGAGTTTACTTGTACGTCCGTTATCTCAGAGTATCTCAAAATAGGTACTAAAATATAACTACTTACCGGGTACTTATTGTGTTCAATGAGAAGGCTATATTCAAAAGCTGCACGTAGCTGTTTTTTAAAAAAAAAAATTGTCATACAAAAAAGTTATAAAAAAAGCAATATTTTTTTTTTTTTTTTTTTTTTATCGAAACACCTACGCACGTTCCTCGAAAATATTATCCTCTTAATTTTTGTTTTTTTTTTTTTTTTTACCCGTGTTCGGCGCAGTCGTTTGACAGATCGCTTAAGTTCATCCCCTGTAAACAGGGCCTATTATAACAACGATTCCGCGACATTGCTTTTTATCCCGTTCAAATAAACCCCGTATAAACGTAACGGCTCCGTCGATTATAATAATTGGCAATAAGTTGTTTCCCCCCCCCACTCGTCATAAAGGATTTTACGGGTTGTCGACGGTTTTAAAACTTAAAATAAAATACATTTTTTTTTATTATTATTATTCGGTTCTTAGCTTAACCGTGACTTTGAACGAAGTCGATTTTCTATATTATTACAATAGTATAACGCTGCGATGAGATAATATTATTCGAGACTATTTGAATGACGATTTAAATAATATTATGATTCCATTTTCTAGAGACTCGCGCGGATATGAAAGCTAAACAAACTATTAGTTTATACGTTTGTTTTCTCAAATGCATTTAAAACCGTCAAAGCATTATAAGACTTGGTTATTTTTTTTTATAGTCGACTTCAATGTTAATAATTATCATCCTTTTCTATCACGGACGCGGACAGTAGGTAATATTTATCCCGCAGCAGTGGTGACGTGAAAACGGACAACAATCGTACAGCGAAACCCGTGAAAACCCTCAGGGATTTGCTTTTGGGGGCATATGAAAACGGCATTTTAAAGAAAAAAAAAAGAAAAAATTATATGTTGGATTGCCTCATATAATCGCGTAATGTGTATATTTTTTTCCCATCGTACCCGGTGCTGGACCTATGCGATATTATTAACGTTAAAGCGTTCTAGGTATTTTTTTTTTTTTTTTTTATTATTAAGCCTTGTTTGGTGTCTATTGAAATGGCGTATTCGTTGGCTAATGCCAAGTCGTCAATTTGCCAATAAAAACGCCGTAACTTGAGTATATAACAATTAACTATACATATTGCATAACAGTAGACAAAAAGAAAAAATGCGATAAATCGTAATAGATTTAAATACAACGTTATACAAACGTGCATATGATTATTTAATTATAAAATTACTAAAACCTGTCTAAATCGGACACTTTTCATGGTCCTACGTGGGTCCGTTATAGATAAGTTTCACTGTAATAATCGCGGTTTATTTCGAAACTGAATAATTAACATACGACTTGTATTTAAATAATTGTATTTATGTTGTATATTAATTATTAATTATAATACTTGTATTACAGCACACTCTATGATGAAATAATTCATTTGAAATCGTTCTGATATTCATAATTCAATACCGCCGAAACATTAGATTCCCGTGCGAATTTACAATAATAATTCGAGTTTAAATAAAAGAACATTTAGGGGTTTCCGTTAGCGTGTTCCTCGTACGGGTCACACAGAAGAGGCTTTGGGACCTAAACGAACTTTTGACAAAGATATTTTTATGTCAGATAAAAACGTTTGTAAAATAATTGATCACACGGTTAATTCTCAATAATATCTGAATATCTATATAACGCCTGATATATCGATATCTGATATGTATTATTGAAAAAAACTATAGTATATCGGGTAAGAATTGGCAAAGGTCGTGTGGATAGCAGTAAACGATAAATAAATATATACCTCAACGGTTTAGTACAATATAATACGCGTATATAGTCAACTAGAATCGGTTTTAATTGGAATAAAGCGATAAAACTTGGCGATTAAAAAACTAATTATAAAATCTCAATGCTTAAAAAATTAATATTATCCGCAAGTTGTCAACTTTAGCCAATTATTATTAAAACAAAACAAAAAAAAGTAAAATGTTTTCCCCTCGGATGAGTTTTACTTGTTTCACTGTGCGTCGTGTGATTTTATATAAGTGTATATACGTATATACACTTGACAAGATTTTTTGAATATAGATAAAAATACAGAAAACCAGTAAAAAAGTTATTCGAAAAGTGCTACGGTGGGGAAGAGGGGAACAATGATTACACTTTTTTTTTTTTTTTTTTTTTTTTTTTTTTTATCTCGTATAGCGCGGCGTTTTATAATAATATTTCAACGGGAAATTCGATTTCTATTAAACTATAGCCAGTAGTTATTTTTCATTAGACCTTACGACCGGTAAACGGTTTTGTTAAAATGCCTAATAGAGTACCTGTAACAATATAAAGTGGATGGACATTTTCCACGGCACGATTAAGCCGTTTTAAAGTGGGTGACATTTCACGGCGATTTTTTTTTTTTTTTTTTGATTTTTTTTTTTTTTTCCCCGGCACTTTTTCGCGTCGACAGCCCGTTTAACACCGGAGGGGTTGACAGTGGCGATATAGTATACCGAGACTGTAGTATACGTATAGTGATTGTCGGCAAGGAGAATAACAAAAAAAAAAATTTCTCCTCCCCGGAATAGGTTCGCATACATATTGTATCGGGTGACGATTTGTCGAAATCGTCGGCGATTTGTTCGGCGAGTACGTATTCCCGCGCATATAATATTATATCGCGAGTTCTATAGTATAAACGAGCCCGATTCGATTACTTTTTTTCTTTTTCTTTCCCCGCCACCATCTGCCCTAACCTAACCGAAAGAGGCTCATCTCGGCCCCTGGCCACTATAAACTCGTATACACTAACTCCGCCATCTCGTCCCCTCGTTTATATTTTATTTATATACACGCCGTGCACACGCCACTGCTGGATCGTATAGAGAATTGCAAAAAAAAATTGTCTAAAAAAATATATATAGCGATCGATATAACAATCACCGGAGAGCGTGTATATATATATATATATATATGCGTCTACAGTCTGGACTACAACCAGGATCATGTTTTTATTTCTTTTGAATAACACGGTTTTTAGAAATTTAAAGATTTTTTTTTTTTTGATATTTTTACTATGTATTTCATCCATTTAGTTGGTATGCATGATAGCCAAAACGTTTGGTCAGTATGATGCATTTTTTACGATGATTCCCTAAAATTCGTTATACCAACTGGTGTTTATACAAAACTAACCAGTCACACTGACTGGTGAAATATGATAAAGTTATTTTTCGACTTTGACCCGATGACGATTTTTTAAATACGAAACCGGTCGTATTTACACTGATGACGGAAGAAATCCCGATTTGCCAACGTTCGAGAATCCGGATTTTTTGATTACGAAATTATAAATCAAACATTTATTGTAAATGTGGATTTTGGGTTTTAAAATTGTGATTTGATATTTTTTTAATCCCTTTCTCATAATACTAATATTATTATCCTATTGTTAATAGCATTAAACCTTAAAATTAATACAATTATTAAACTTATTTTATAATGTACAAAAATATTACCTTGGTATTAAGATTTAAAAAATAGAAATCCGTGCGGTCAAACCCAAATGTTGGATTTTTAAATTATAAATTCAAAATTTCGGATTTTGGTATTCGAAACATACATTTTCCGATTTCAAAATCCGAAATTCCGGATTAATTGGTTTTCGGATAATCCGGATTTATGTCACATCGCTAATTTACACACAAGTATTTTTTTTTTTTTTTTAATTGTAATTAATTCATCTATCTATTTGACCAGTGAATATAACTATAAATATGATAACGTAATAAATAAATACTCTGATACGAGATGAATTAAGATTGTTTACATTTTGTCTTTCTCTTCCGCCTTGGGGGATATCATCTAAAAGACAAAAACCATAATTATTTTTTTTTTTTTTTATATATATAATCCGCGGTATTATTATTTGATACTAATTTTTTTTAATGAGAAAAATATACAACAGACAATAATAATACGATATTTTAAACCCCTCGTCGTTTTAATACAATATAATATTCAAATTGCGTAACAAATTTTATAAAAAAAAAAAAAAAAAAAGACTAGTTTTATTAATTATAGTGTATACAAATATATATATATATATATATATATTAGGTTGTCTCTTAGTTATAGCGAGGTTAATAAAAATAAAAACGAACTTTGTATATAATTAGATCGATACGCCATGTTAAGTTTGCGATAAATTAAAAAATGTTCGTTGAAACAAATGTTGTAGAAAATGTAGTTTTCATTCAAATGTATCCTATAAAAATAATTGTATTTATACAATCGTTTACGAGATATGTAAGGAAATATCAATAATTTCCAAATATATTTAAAATAAAATGGTCAAACCTTACGTTCAACTCGGCCCGGGTTAACCTTATCGAGATCTAATTAAACACTAAATTCGTTTTGTTTTAAACCTCGATAATTAAGAGACACCGTCAGTGGCGTGCCGGGAATTTTCAATGGGATATGGCCGTAGTATACATGAATAAATCATTGAATGTTCTCCTATCGTAACTCGACAACGCGAATAGTCAAACCGGATCTGAAAAACGCCAATTTGTATTGATTAAATCGAACTGGTTCGTTAATAACGTGATCGGAAAATGTACGTAAACTTCCATATTGAACGACTAAAAAATATCTGTGTGTTTTTAAACCAATAGGAGGGTGGGGGATATAATTCCTCCACTCCCGAGCGTATCAGCGGCCACCGCCGAATCTGGTGTTATAGTACACCATTTCAGGATATTTTTTACGACTTTCGGCTATCCCGGATTACTGGCGGCCGCGGTACAGTGGATTTAATCGACGCCCCGTACAAGATTGACAGTGAATTATTCACGGGCGCAATATTTAGTAATCGTAAATCATTAAATATTAATCAGGTTAGGTCGTATTATTATAATGACGGGCGTTTTATGCGTCCGTTTCGATGTTGCACCGCGCGATGATGGCCCGCATAGTTGATGCGGCGATACGACAAATTATTACGTTTTACGCGACTACTACGCGTCCTCGAGAGCGCGTGAATATCGCAGTACCGCCGTATTGTCTACATAAATAAACCCAACCCGAGATATTGTAATACGATGTTTTTGCCAATCGAAAACCAAAATCGCTAAAAAAAAAAAAAAAACCGTTCAAATAATGGAGAAAAAAACGGGTAATACGGCCCATAATTATTCGAGGCCGGGCATTAACGAGTATAAATTAAACTGCCCGCTTTATCATCTATACGGGGGTGGCCAACAAGATGAGTTTCGCGATCCGCACAACGATATTAAAAAATATGTAAGACCCAAGAGCAAAAAAAATAAAAATCGTTCTTAACTATCTTAATCTATACAAATAATCCGGACTTTTAAACATGCAACGAAAACGTTAAAATGTAACCAATTCTCTTACATTGAAATATAATAAATTTAAAAACGCATATTGTTTTTATTAATTGTAAAATTAAAATTATATATCAATAATTTCTACCTTTTTGTATAATTTTTTTAATTTTAATATTCAAAATGTATTTATGTAAATTAATAAAAAAATATTTTTTGCGTCTTGCCGTATGACAGGATATATATTTTTTTTTTTTTTGGTCTTGTTTACCGATTATTACTATATCCAACGTCTAAGAATTAGAAACCGTATTCGCAATAGTGAAAATTCGTCTCGGTGTATAGGAAAAAAAAGCTCCGAGTTTTACGGATTTTCACTGTTACGAATGGATTATAATAAATTCGGAAAATCGTTCGAATATTTGTATTAAATTCATGGCAACTAAAACTGAAATTATTCCAAACCAACAACAATAATAAACACACGACTTTAATACACAACGGCTGGCTAACCTACACTGGTACTTAAAATATTATACGTGTAAACGTTCGCGAAACGTTTCAACACATGAAAAATATGTTGGCATGGAAATCGTGTATAAAATATATACACAATTGTAAAAACATACTAAAAATCATTGCCGTTAAATAAGTAAACCTCGTAGCGATTTAATCGGTAATTTTAGTTATAGTACCATTTCGAAACGATGATATTATTTTGATTCATAAAAACCACTTAGTAACGAAATAATATGGATTTGTTTAAACACTCATTGATTTCGGATTAAAAACGTAAATAAATATTTTAAACGAATTTGGAAAGCGGCTAAATTCAGTTTTGAAAAGAGGATCAAATAGGTATAAAAACACCGGGTGTTATTACGGGTTTGGAAATATTGGCAATAGAACAAACCAATTATTATTAATTACGTTTGTTTTAGTAATATTTTTTAAGCTAAATAGTTTTTTTCCGTTTATGAAACTCAACAATTGTCCGACACCAGCGGTGTATCATATTTTAATTGACGATATTTACAATAAATTGTATAAGCACATTTTTGTTGTCCGATTTTAAGATATTGTAATGACATACAATATACAATTATAATATAGGAGGTACTGCTAGTGTTCATCATTTTTTTTTGGTTTTTTTTTTTTTTTGTAATTGTTCTTTAAATTAAAAAAATAAATGATATGGAATTAATTTTTAAATAGTAAAAAATTGAAAAAAACCCACAGCTATTGGCTACTGGTTACAAGTAATATTGTTAATTTGTCAAGTAATAGTTGTAAATTTCAAAAACAGTATTTCATTAACGGAAACGGTAATATTAAAATAATACCGGTTGGTCTACGTATATTTATTCCAATATAATGTTGGTAACACGAGTAGGGAATGTTCAATGCCCCCCCCCGGAACGTTCGTTTTACGTAAGTGAACGACAATTTAATAATATTTTATTCGATTGCGTTAATAACAATCGCCGTCCGCCCCCCGGCCATCCGGGTCGATTGAAAGTCAATTTTTTCGTTCAATTTAGTTCGCCGGCACCCACCGGGTGCCACCGCCGAAAATCCTCACGATACGTACGACGCACGTCACTCGCCCGAACGCACGCGGACGCGTAACCCCCGGCCGTTTAGGGAATACGTTTCTCGGTTGAAACCGTGCCAAATCATCGGGCAAAACGTATTCTCCCGCGGTTCGTTTTCGAACAACAATGAATATGATAATAATAAATCCGCATATTACCGTTTCGGACCGGTGCTCGTTTATTTCCCGTTGTAGGACGTGTAGATTTGCCTACATTTGTCTCGCGGCGCGGCAGCGGAAAATCGCGGCCCCCGCCTCCGTTCTCGTATTTCGCCCGTGCGACGCTGGCGTTTTATATTAAACGTAACGCGGGTACGGAATAAAAAAAAAAGAAAAGACGAAGAAGAAGAAGAAGAAGAAAAAAACCATTTCACCTCGGTAGCGGTTTCCAACGATAAAATTGTATTCCGAGCCGACCACCGGGCTCGGAAACAACGATAGGAAAAAATACGGTTGAAAACAAGTATTTTCGATAAGTTATGGTCACCCGATAAAAACAACGAATTAACGAAACACCGTCGACAGACGATGGTAATTATTTAGGTAGGTACTTATTTGGCAAATAATTGATAATACGGACCATGCGAGGCCGTAGTCGAATTTAATTCGTATTATTGTAAAAATTATACATGTCATAATTCCGTTTAACCCGTGACAAGATCCCGAGTGTATTGTCCTTATTCTGTTTTTTAAATAATACCGATGAGCAGTAGTGATGACGTTCAAAAAAAAAAAAAAAAAAATAAGTGTTGCCGAGAATTAAGGTGGTCCTTATTTTTTAACATTTAAATTTTTGATCACCCCATCGGTCCTTTTATCGCTATTAAAAAGTGATTGTAGTAAAAGAACCCGAAATTAACTTTACTCGAAGTTTTCGTATAGACAACCGCCGGATCGTAGCAGATAACATGGCACCGGTGTTCACATAGTCTAATGAGGTGAGTAAACGTATAAATATAATATTAAAACGGTTCGCCAAAGCTGAACAAGTTTACCTGTTTTTTTTTTTTTTTTTTTTTTTTTTTTAACTAATTTAAGTGAAGTTATCATAAAATAAAAATGTAACCCGGGTAAGTTAATTTCAATTTGAAAATATAAATGGATTTCAGTAATTTCAGTGAAAATTTTCATAAAAATAGTGACTTGAGTAAGGTTAAAATTACTTTATTAAAATTTCCGTTTACTAAGCTCACAGACATACTTTGTACTCCTGTGTTTAGATTTGTATAGACTTCACGGTATAAATATGTAGTTGTTGTCGAAAAGTTCGTAAATAACCGAATTGTGTTCAAATATTCTATTATTTTTACGAATTAAAAGGTTTTTGACTTAAATGAAAACTTCTTAACAACGCAACTTTGAAAATAACTGGAAAGATAATAACTATGTGAGATGCACCGATTGGTATTATCGTTGAGCTTGATTTTTCTCCAGGTTCTTATATTGTCTAATTTCCTACTAAATATAATATTAGCGTGGTCGTCCGTGATTTAAAATAAAACGTTAAATAATTTCGATTGGCCATCCTCTTATTTTGTTCAACACTATAAGAGAGGAATTTTGGTCAACCGCTTCACCAGCCGCAAAAGGGTTGAAAAACAACGAAATAGTTCGGCCATTTTCCGTATTTAATTTAACATAAACTATAGCGTTTAAAAAAAAAAATGTACATGATCTTAATTATAGATCATACAATGATCTATAAAAAAAAAAAGTCTTGTAACTTAATACTATACGATGCATTAATTTGGAAATATCGATTCGTTATGTTTATTTGAATATATATAACCGACGAATGATTGAAAATACGATAAAATGGCTAATAAAATACATTTTTGTTTTAAATTCAATTTCGAAGTTTCGAGTCGGTAAACGAAAATTGCATTCGTTTTATTGATACGGTTTGGGTATATTTGTCGTTTTTCAACACTTTTGCGGCACGTGCTGGATGGGAGGGGAGTTGAGCAATCTTCACCAAATATAATCGAGATCATTTTTTAATAGCAATAGAAGGACCGATGGGGTTATCAAAAATTTAAATGTTAAAAAATAACGACCACCTTAATTCTCGGCAACACTTATTTTTTGTTTTTTTTTTTTTTTTTTGAGAGTCATCACTACTGCTCATCGGTATTATTTAAAAAACAGAATAAGGACAATACCCTCGGGATCTTGTCACGGGTTAAACGGAATTATGACATATATAATTGTAACGAGATTTCGCATCGGGGCCGTCTAGAATCTGGAAGAAGAACGAGACGGAAAAAATAACGTTCGTTCCCCATAAAAAAAAAAAAATAAACAGTTTTATTAGGGGTGTCCGAAAGTGTAAAAAAAAAAAAAAAAAGAAAACCGCCGAAAGTTTTAAGCATAACAATTTTAAAAACAAACTTTGTACGGCACCTATGCGCAATACTGCGGGTGCTCAATGGTTCGGCCGTTTTCTTTTTCTTTTTTTTTTTTTTTTTTTATTATTCCCCTATACTTTACATACTCGGATATGTTTCTCGTTCGTCTGGTAAAAACTTTCGGTAAGTTTTCGTTTTCGTTTTTTTTTTTCCCTCCCCCATCTTTCGTTCTTTTTATTTTTTGCCGTACACATATCTATACAAATTCTATTAATCAACCGCGAATGTTTTCGCACTCGAAACTCTGCACGTCTCGGCTCGGCGATGCATAATATTAAAAAAAAAAAAAAAAAAAATACGAATAATATAATGTAATATCTACGGGGGATCGTATATATTACGGGAACCGAGAAACGTCGCGAAATAGTCGAGACGTCGGGAAACTTTCTATAACAACGCGGTTAATAAAACATCGGTTAAAACATTTTGAATAAAAAAAAAACAAAACTCAAGTCCATCTTAAGTAATAATTCGCGGAGGCACTTAAAAGTATTGTATATATCTATACACAAGTATTTATAGCGAGCGAATTCGTTCTAATTTCGTTTTTATTATAAACGGGTGCGTACAGACGCGTAGAGAAGTCATTTTTTTTATTATAGTTTGGGGGGGGGAAAAGAGGAGTAATAATTTTCGTAATAATATCTGTCTTTCGATTTATTTCTGTCTCTACGTTGACTCGGCGTATGAATTTTTAAAAAAAAAAAAAAAAAAAAAAGACACGGGCGGGACAAAGTTACTCAGAATCTAAAAAAAAAAAGCAAAATTTAAATAAATTAGCAATGTAATCTGCCCCGTAAGTATACTATACTTGTACAACGTGCGAACTAATTATTAAATTAAAAAAAAATAAAATAAATGGTGCGTTTTTTTTTTTCAAACGAGCGAATAAAAACCATATAAAAAATAATAACGGATTATAATTCGCGAGTAAATTTGTTTTGTTTTTTTTTCCACCTATTCTATATGTTTGCGAACCCGGTCGGGTTTATAATATTATTACGTTGTAATAGCAATAAGTCATTTTATCTTTTCGCGTAAAACGCATATTATATTATAAGGGAGTCAGCCCATAACGATCTTCCGAGTACGTAAAAAGTAAAGTAAAAAAAACAACAAAACGCATACGTACGCCTAATTATATTGCGCGCAATACGTTATAGATATAACGTCGGACGGCGATATTGTTTGAAAATAAAAATTTTGTCGAATGTGCGCGAAATATATTTATTGTCTTTCGGGTTTAGTTTTTTTTTTTTTTTTTTAGGTGTGTTTTTTCTTTGTTTCTGTCTTTTTTTTTTTTTTTTTTTTCGCCCGTTTTCCAACAGTAATAAGCTGGCCCGCGTGCGCCGAGTGGAAAAACAAACAAAATGCAATAACACCGCGTTAAGTAATAACCGACAACACAACGGAACGCGACGGCGACGACGCGCGACGGCGTAAAATATTGCAGCGCGCACAAAATGCGCGGATCTTTCGGAAAATTAGCATGCCGGGCGGCGGCGGCGTGTCAATAAATTAACATGATTAAAAAATAGTTTTCCGGCCCGCAAACGCATATTAATATATCGTGTACTCGTACACGCCGCGCTTTACTCACCGGCCCGTTATTATTATGTTATACGCGCGCGCATTTTGAATTCTGACCGCCGCCCCCCCCCCCCCGCCGGCGACGGGCGTAAAGCCTCGTAAACACCGTGCCGTTGTGCTGCGCCGTATTCGGCGCGAACCCGTTCGCGCGGCACTAAGACCGGGTACACACACGTCCGTCTTTAAACGCGCGGCGTCTGCTCGTATGCAAACCGAAACGAATACCGTCGGTTCGTATTTGCCGGTGAATTGTATTAGCATCGTGGATGTCTATACAATAAAATACAAATAAAAAAAAAAACGTGACCGGGTACATCCCTACGCGGATGACGGGTTAACGTCAAATGTGGCATTATCGCGTTATTTTCGGATTTACGTGGAGGTTCTGATCGATTTTTCAACTATTTCCAAACGAGTGTTTGTCAATCGTTTGGCGAAATACCCGAATAAAAACCGTTGCCAATTTTGCGCCAAACAACGTGTGTATCACGCAATTGAAATGCCGCGAAAACTGCACGCACATAAACGCACGTCACCGCAACGGCGCCGCATGTTAAAAAGACGGACGTGCGCGCCGGGCCCTAAATGTGTGCGTGCGTGAACGTGTTCGCCGCATAATATTTTCGGCTCGATCCGCACGCACGATTCGTCAAGGCAATGGGTTTTATATTGCGCCGCAACATAAATATTTACGCCGCAACAGTTATTATACAATATGTATGATTCATGTGTTTCAAAAAAAAACAAAATACTCGGTTTTCAATATTATGTACCATTCAATAATTAACATTAAGAAGAAGAAACAAAAAAAAAAAAAATCCAGGCGTTGTTGGATTGAAAACTTCTCTACCTTAGCACAAATCAGTATGATTGATACGATAAACCACGCACACACATTGATCCTGGACACACAGCACACGACGTAAATATTTATTTATAAACAAACGGTCAATATAAATGTATTTTTCCTATAAATATTTGCGGCGCATTTTACATTCATATTTACACACGCCGTTATGTTTGCGAGCGTGCGCGGCTGATCGCGGCAAGGCCGGCGCCAGAGAAGTCTGGAACCCCCCAACAGTTTTTCCCCAGTCGTAGCCTCGAGAGGAAGCAAAATGGTCTTTACAAAAAATAAATCCTCGCAAAAAACATGTATATAGGTATACCGGTATTACCTATGTAAACATATAAAAATACTACCGGTTTTCAATAAGCCGATTTCAATATTTTTATACTTATGTGATGACAAATTTATGCTAAAGGTACCCAATTGTTAAATAATATATTCCATTAGAATCGTTCCCGTTTGTCTCTTGACGGTCGGATTTAATGTTTTAAATACGTCATGACTTCTCCGTAGTTTTATATACATTATACGCTCGATTATGTATATAATAAACGTGGTTAAGAGTTATCATCAATATCTTTTGTGAGCCATACTAAGCCGTCGTTTTTTCGTATCGAAAATATATATATTCATCCATACGACGTCCGTATATAATACTCCGATGGTAAATCTTGCGGGAGAGCAACAAATCTCGCAGGGAAGACCGCTAGCTCCCCCCCCCCATCGCAAGCCTACGAGTACATTTATAAAGATTTTACCAGTATCGGTTAAAGTTGACGTTCAAAAGGAAGAAATATTAAAACACACGCACCACTTTCCGTAAAAAATAACGTAAACTAGTAATAAAACGTCTCTAAGACGTATGTATAAAAAAAAAAAAAAAAAAAATCGGAATCGGTTATTCCGGTTAAATTGAATTATAATAAGGATCGGATTGCAAGAAAACTGGAAATTTCAATGTTGATCTATGACCTGAAAAAAGTAATTACGGACACACAAATTGAAACGTACAGATATACGCTGATTTTTCGTAAAAAATATTCTAGAATTATGTAAAAAAAAAATTGTACTCGTATTAAATCATCGATGGATTTATCAAGATGAAACTCAGAAAATATATCGAGTCCCGATTTATAATCCAACCGTCACCGTCGCCCCTCTTATAACCACCACAGTGTTTTTATACGATATGTGTGTGTGTGTGTGTGTGTGGTGGAGTATTTTTTCTTCCGTTTACTTATTGCGACACGGCAAACTGCAGTGGCGTAATTCTGGCTAGGTCTTGGGAGGGAAGGCACTGGTGAATTCTTATAAAAAAAAAAAAAAAAAAAAAAAACTATTACCCGTTTAATCCGATATGTCGTAGTTTGCCATTGATTTCGGCGTACGGCGACCATTGACCGGTCGGCACTGTCGGCACTCGCCCACTGCGGACGTCTACAGCAGTGGCGCCGTCTGAGTTTCTTATTCCAGGGGCGGCGCGAGCCTCCGGGCAAGCCAATTACTACTTTCCGATCAAGATCATAATTGTAATTGTCATCGATATCGACAATCGTACTATACCCGTAAATCGACAGTGTTTCAACGGCGAATTAAAAGCCATTATAAACAACTTTACGTACGATTTCATGTATTATAGTATTTATATAGAAAATACAATCGTAATCGTATAAAAAAAAACTGTACACGATTTCGGCGGGCCGATTCGGGCTGTCCACTCATCCGCACCCCCCCCCCCCCCCGGATGACGCCTCTGATTCACAGTGAAATATTAAAAAAAATATCCAAGTGCCGAAACTTCCGAGCCCTAATTATTATTATACACTTTACACGTATTACACGAAACGATTTGGACGAAGCGCGCGCACAAAGCGTACAAATTATTATTATTGTTATTATTACGATTATTCGTAAACGTCTTTTTACAACGGTCGGGCAGGTACACCTCTGGCGAACAAAAAAGGCGGCGGTAGATGACCGTGCACGTTTTAGTTTTTTAATTTTTTTTTTTTTTCATAGTGTACGGTCTACGCATATAATCGACCGGGGTGTATAGACAAAACAGTTTATCGGTCTACCCGTTACCGCCGCCGTAATATCGTACATAATTTGTAACGATGTTAATTAACTATAATATTCTATACATCGCGTTTAGGGCCCGGGATTTGTGCACACGAAAACTACGCGGTAAAGGTACGCACAATTTTACGAATTCGCTATAGAATTAATATGACGCGCAACATAAAATTCATGAAAATAACCTAACCTGTTGTTATTATTATTATATTCCCAATAAGTGTAAAACAAAAACGGATTATCATTTTTTCGGGTTTTTTTTTTTTTTTTTTACGTCGTTGTTGTAATAAGATTCTGAGCGGAGCGAGCGATCTAGTAGTTTTACAATGATTTTTATTTATTATTTAATTAATTTTTCTTTTTCTTTTTTTTTTTCTTGTAAACACTTTTCCTACCAAAAGACTTCAATCCGATATATACACGCCAATAACTTATCCGGTAGTAAATTGTGTCTAG
Organism: Tuberolachnus salignus; assembly: GCA_956483605.1. Lineage (NCBI taxonomy): Eukaryota > Metazoa > Arthropoda > Insecta > Hemiptera > Aphididae > Tuberolachnus > Tuberolachnus salignus. Next base: position 30,295,519 of record OY101435.1, on the reverse strand, counting down.
TTGGAACTTTAAACGGGTTAGGTTTTTCGATATACATATTAGTTTTTTTAACGCGGCAGGAAAAAACTACCAACAAATGAATATAATGCTAAAACACCATTTGTGTCAAACTCGAATTTTATTATATCTTTGTAATACCGAAAATAATCGTTCTAGAGACCTGCAATTTTGACATAAACGTAGCTTTCTAATATAACGACGTGAAAAAAATGTCAAAAAACTTATTCAATTTTATACTATTTATAGACATTTTTATTTTTCAAGGTTTCAGTCTTAATATAAGAAATTTCGAAATTTGAGACATGAACATTTTGTTTAAGGTTTAATTTACTTTGTTCTAAAAATGTTCAAAACACTTTCAAAATCGGTAGTCACAATTTTGTTTATAGCCGTTAACAAATTCTCTTTGAACAAACATTGTCGAAATTGTACGTCATAATTAATTATAATAAAAAATATCACATTTTTCATAAATATTACAACAGTGTAAAATATACTTTCAATGCGATTGACAATAATATACTGCACTGAGCTCTGCTCAGAATCGTTTTATTGAAATAAGTGATTTATCATTTCTTTAAAATTCAATACAACCGCCGAGAGTAATCTATCCAACGAGCAAAGTGCCTTCGCCAATACAGACACCCGACGCGCGAATTGCGGCCTTTTATTTTTTTTTTTTTAGTACAATATGCGATGAAAAATTGAATGAATTATTGTATATTATAAAGATACGGATTTTCAATAAAGCGCAATTCTTTTATCGCGATCCAGCGGTTTTCGCGAAGGATTTCTGTTTTTGATACCAATTTAAGTCACGCCTACCATTTCGGGCTCAAACGATTTCTTTTTGGTGGTGGGAAGGGGCGCACTGCAATTATACATTTATTCGTAATATTTTGAGAAAATGGACAACTGTTATGAATATATCTATTATGAAACAGCCGCATACGATTATAATATACAATATGGTTATCGTTATATTCACCGTTGAATATAGCGTACCCCGAATCCCAGAACACCGACCCGTTATGATTTCCTATAAGATTATCAAATATTTCCCATAAGATTACCAAAGATTACCGAACATTCGTACGCTGAATTCCATGAGCTATTTACCCTCCGGTTGTTGTATTATTATTATTATTATTATTCTTAGTCCGTCGTCGTAACTATCGTCGCTGTTGTACACTCTCGGTCATACGGACGAGGAGGTTGGAATATTATTTCGATTAAAAATTACTCGTCCGGCCGGTCCAAGTACCGCGTGAAACGCGCGGCGTGTTTTCCTACACGGCGGCGGACACCGGAAGATCGGACGGCTATAATATTGTACACGCTCCAGATCCGGATTGTATCTATAGACGCATTAATCGATCGGCATCATCATCAATGTACAGGATGTTTATCGTAAAATTAAATTTTTATCGTTATCGCTGGTCGCGGCAAAGCGGTAAAACGCAGTAAGTAATATAATTCACTTATAATATTAATTTTACTACGAATACGATTTCTAAAAGATCGCTAAAGTTCGACACCCGCTAATATACCGAATATACTGATGGCGATAGGAAATACTATCGCACGTTAATTTTAGCCGATTGTCAATCATTATAATTGTGGAAAATTAATTTGCGTATTATTTCCACCCAATTGCCGTGTAAATGGAGTTTTTTTTTTCTCCCGTCATTAAATAAATAGTGCAATGGTAAGGTTAGGTTGGGCAATATTCAGAAAATATTAAATTGAAAATGAAAATGTGCAACAAAAGAGGACGAAACTGTATATTCGGACACTTTGAATACATTTCTGAAATTATCAAATGAGATGATAAATATTAATTTTTTGGAATAACTAGTGTTAAACGTCAAAAAAAAAAAACACCCTGTATCGTGTAAAGTTTATAAAGTTAAAGTGGCACGGTGTCGTCTAATGCCTACCATACTATATTGTTTTAACGCGAGAAACGTTTTTCGATTTCTTTTTTTTTTTTTTTTTTTTTTTATAACGATGGGAAAATTGCACACCGATAATATACTAGTCTGCATTATCGGTGTGAGTGTATTATTATTCGTATACACTGACTTACATAATGAATTCTATAAACGTAATATACCAACTTACTCGTACTTATATATTTTGGATTCTGAACGAAGCAAAAAGTGTGTTGGTTTTGCTATGATGTGTGTTTTTATTATTATTATTATTTTTTTTTTCTATTTGTAAACAAATTGTTTACCAGACATTCTGTTCCGACTTTCAAGTGTATAATATTTTCTGAAAGAATTCTAAATCGAGTTGGTGCATTGAGGAGGTTATTTATTTTCATTGTAGTTTCTTAGTAATTTAGAAAAAAAAAAACGTAGGAAAACCTAGAAAATATATGGCAATAATAGTTGCATTATTGTCGTTTTTTATTATGTTTTTTTTTTTGTGTTTTGTTTTTGATGTGACTCGGTTAAAAATAATCGTAAAAAATCTTTGGATTTCAAAAATCTCTTATCACTCTTATTAAGAGTGGACAAATTTTCAAAATATTCTGGTTACATTTGAATTATTTATAGGCTTGTTAATTAATTATACAGAACTATTATAGTCGAACAGAAATACACGAAAATTCGACACACGGATCATCGTAGAAATTTTACTTAATGATGAAAAAAATTAAAGTTGAGGGTAATGCGATAACTCGGTTTTGTAAGTGTTCAAAGTGTAAGTGTTGAGTGTGAAACATGAATAAATAAATTTCGCTCAGAATCGTTTTCTATTAGCAACGATTTAACGTCACGTACAAATATAAATTAAATGCCCCTCTATATCCTACCATCCCAATTTCCCACACACGACCCATAGTGCAAAGTATGTGTCCCACTATTTTTTTTTTTTTTCCATTCTTAAACAATCAAATAACAATTGGCTCGCTTCTATGTGGACCATAAAATCTCGTCCAACGTATTATTATATTATATATATAATATAATAATATACGCGAGAGAAATAAACTTCAAAAAGATTGTTCGCCTTTCGCGATTAAATTAAATCAAAGTTAAAAGCATTATAATAATACTGTCAAAGTGCACAGGCTCGGGTATTACACTCACGTCGGAAAAACGTTTTCATAAATTATTGTAAAATCGTTCACCAATATAACCGATATAGATTCTTCGCCCAATAAAATGGCAAAACATTATTTCAGTGCAGGACGTAAACAGGCTTGTAACTAAATTTACAATACTAAAATATCGTCACAGCTGAATTTGCCTTTCTTGGTCTTTATTCTTCTCTCTGTCTGTCTGGCGCGTAATAACATAATGGTTTTAATTTCGATTTCAAGTATTCCCTAACCAAGATCGACAGAAGAATAAACTAAAATAGTTTTTTTTTCTTTTTTTAATTTCTAGCGAAATTATTGTAAAAACAATATAAGAAAGGGCGCCCTTCTCGCGATAGGTGTCAGTATTGGCCATGATAAATCACTTCTTTCAATAAAACGATTCTGAGCAGAGCTTCAGTGTAATATATAGGACTATTATTGTAAATTTCATAAATAGTATGTTTTAAACTGTGTTGGGTACGATGAATTTATGAAAAATGTAATATTTTTTATTTTAATTAATTATAACGTAACAATAATGTTTGTTGAACTTGAAATTGTAAACGGCTGTAAAAAGTAAATGTGACCGATTTTGGAAATGTTTAGAACATGTTTAAAATAAAGCAAACTAAACCTTAAAAAAAAATGTTCAGGTCTCAAAATCCAAAATTTCCCATTATTAAATAGTATTTATTTCCTATTTCTCACTTCAAGGTTTGAAAACCTTGAAAATATCAAAATGTCTATTGAAATGCATTTTTTGAAATTTTTTTCACGTCGTTATATTACAAAATTACATTTTATGTGAAAATGTCGGGTCATCAATACAACAATTATTTTCGGAATTACAAAGAAATAATAAAACTCGAGATTGACGAAATCGTGTTTTTGCCTTATATTCATTTTTTGGTAGTTTTTCCGCCACGTATAATATTAATAGGCAAATCAAAAAATAATTTCTCTAAAATTCCAACTAGGCAAAATTAACTACCGGATAAGTTTGGTAGCGTATAGATGGAATGAAGTTTTCTGGTAGAAAAAGTGTTTACAGGAAAAAAATAATTAATTAATTAAATAATTATAAACATCACGGTAAAACCACAAGACTTTTCGCTCCGCTCAAAATCTAAAAGAAGGTAATATTTTTTTAAAGAGAAACTAAAACAGGAAGAAAATCACGGGAGAATTTCGGTTTTAGCGGGGACGAATGTCTGGAATTTATTATTATTCAAATTAACTCGGTATCATTGTGCGTTTATGTAGAAAAAAAAATAAAAATTTAATTAAATGTTAATAAAAAAAAAAAAAAAAAAGATCAAAGGTTCGAACTGTAAGTTAAGTTTAACTCGAGTTTAAATATTCAACGTAGCAATTTCTATAGTAATGAACATCGTAATATCTCGATTTGCATCACTCGTCGGAAATGTGCTGTGCAAAAGTGAATTGCAGTTTAACTACGATTGTATTGTATTGTGCGGTAAAAAAACAAAAAAAAAACCGTAAAAATTAAGCGCCGCCAAAACGGCAACTCGGTCGAAATGTACTCGTATTCCGGTTCCGGATGGATTCTCAATGAATAATCATTACGCGACAACGGATTCGGGCGGGCCGTTTCGATTATTTTTATAACGTTTTTCGACAAAACATTTCGATGGAATTTTAAAACGGTTCGCGTCGGCGTATCACCTTACGGCATTGTGCGCGTTCCGCCGTAATATATTTACCGGCGGCGGTCATAGTAATCCGATACGATAGATTTTTAAGTGATAAACCATTTAACGCGGGCGGCGCCCGGTGTCCGACCGCAAACTACCGAACTAATTAAATACAGATTAACAAAACCGATATTGTACAGGGTAACCCCCGGAGTTTTGTTAAGTGCCGTTACTCCCCCGCCGCCGCCGCCGCCGCTTTAAACGAGTATCCCGCGCCCGGTTGAATCGGGCGAATAATAATTATGCATTATTATCGTCGTCATCAGTGCAATATAATAATAAAAAAAGAAAGAAAAAAAATGTACACGGTATTTCACCCGCCCGATTTTATATATATCCGGACCGCACATCTATCGGCTGTAGGTGAGAATATCCGTATAGGCGAGCATTGCGATCGAAAAACGATTCCGAGCCGAGCTCCCCGGTAAATTGATAAGGCAATAGTATTTTAATGTGCGATTATTATAGCCATTATACATACGTATAGACAAAAACACTTCGGTAATCTAGAAAAATTGTTCGTATAAAATGATCACCGGACGTCAAAATCCGTATCGTTTATACGATACGACATGAACGATTTAAAGCATTTTTACTAATCGAAAAACCAAAAAAAAAAAAAAAAACAATAATTATTTGGTAAAACTAATTTTTTTTCTCCGCTACTAATGTATAACGACAAAAACTATAAGCGAACGCGTTTCGTTCGTGAGCGTGCATCTACGAGAAATCCAATTAATCAGGACTGCCATTAATATGCGTACTGGAAAAAAAATCGCGAGAATGCTCTTGAAAAATATGTATGCGTTTTGTGCAAATTTAGCAAAAACGTCCAATTGACTGCCGGTCGTAATACCATTACCACGCGTTCGGCGTTTTCCGATAATAAAAAATTGATTTTCCCGCCGAACGACATATTATATTAAGCGTTTCGGCGTTCGCATTTGATCGATCGATCCGCCATTTTAAGTCCTACCGCATAGTACGCGTAATATGTTATTCGATTACGAAAAAAAAGAAAAAAAAGACGTATCAGTCAATGGTCGCGTTGTATACGTACACTCCGTTTACACGAATGTATGGACGGAAAAGAAAAGAGAGAGAGAGAGAGTGAGAGAAAAAAAAAAATGAAAAAAACATTCGGGAACACTACTAAACAACGTCATATAAGCGTATGCGTACGAACAAACGTATCATTAAAACATCTATCTGTACGTATTAATAGTCTCTGGGCACCGGAGTTTGTCGGAATAAATAAAAACTTAATAGTCATCATCGCCGTCGTAATAATATTCGAGTAGAAACGTTCCCTCCCTCCCCCCCCCGGCGGAGTTATAAAATGCGGCGCGTAAAGTCGACGACTGTGAAAAATCGTTATCAAAACACGTGTGAATAATAATAAATACGTACGTATTATTACAACAGACGAAATTATTATTATTATTATTTAGAGCGGTAATATTAAAACCGTTTGTATTATACTGTACACGGCGGCCACGGGGTTGGTACGGCGGGGGTAATGACTTGTCCAAATTGTATTGGGTAAGATTTGATTTTTTTTTTTTTTTTTCATTCTTCTTAGATCACCGGTTAGTAAACAAGTAAATATACTTCTAATAGGTACCTCGTTGGTAAAGAAAGAAAGAAAGAAAAAAAAAAAGAAAAAATTATGGAACAGAAAATGTAATTGTGTACCGCGGTGAGTGGCGTATTTAGAAGGGTGATTACAATCGAGAGATATATAACGCGGAGACCCTTGACCTTTTTTATTTTTTATTTTATAACGTTTTAAATTCGTTTTAATGGGATCGCGTTGAAGAAATAGTGGAATTTCAAATTTTTACCATAAATTAAAATCCCCATATTCATGTATACATGTATACATATATTAATAAACAAGAATTTTCAAATTCAAATATCTCTTTTTTTTTCTTCTTTTTTTTTATATTGACACAGCGTAAGTTATTTACACGATAATATAATAAATAGGTTATGCTATCAATAAAAAAAAAAAAATATATATATATATACATAATAAGTTATGCGATGAATAACGAAATGATTTTTGGAGAGAAAAAAAAAAACCATCTCGGTCTTTGTCGATGTCAAACAGTAGATTGTCGTCTAAAACCGCAGTAGTCGTAATATATTTTATTTAGTCGTTGAAATAATAACTACTGCTATTGTTTATACGTTGACGGATATACAGGTTTTTTTTTTTTTTATTTTTTTTTTTTTTTTAATTCGAACATCTCACGTTACGTGCGTGTGTGCGTATGTTGTGTGTACAGCTGATGTATATCACTGCGTATAATTATATTATTATTTTAACGACTTCTTCTTTCTAATTCTGTTCCCTCCGCACTCGTATAATACGACAATATTATGTGCCCGAGTCCGGTGTGGACCACGGACATATTTTGTGGCCGTGTACACACCAGACAACGATTTAGTGTATTAATCAAAATATAACCTAACCACTGCATACGTATTATTATGTAAATGTATATTACGGTTACGTGATAATTTATCTATTCGAGTAAAACAATGGATATAATAAAAAAAAAAAAAAAAAACCCACAGATATCCATCGGAGTTGTTGAAAAATGTGTTTTTCCCCTCCCCTTTTTTTTCTACCTAATTATTAACTTATGAAACATATGGTCGATACGATAGGTTATTTTTTGTTTTTAATTCGATATCGAACCGACTATATCAATTGCGATTTTTATTGATTTATATAATTGTTAAATTTTTACTGAATGCCGTCTTTATGCTATGCGTCTTTTAACTACTCGAATATAAAAAATCCAAACTATTCATCCGGTGGACATTAAACATCAACATTACGAAAAGACTCGTCAAAACATACATCTGGAGCATAGTTGTTATATTATAATTGTGAAACTTGGGTTAGAAATGCAACCGATAAAAAGGCACTAGATGTGATACTGAGATGTGATACTGGACACGCGTTTTATTATTACTAATTTCTACAATTATATTTTATAATTATAATGACTTGACTTAATTGTCAGCTAATCTACAACAGGACAGTCGGATATGCCTAATTGCAACCCAATAATAAGCAAAAGTAATAGTTCTTAGTGTTTGTTTTTTTTTTTTTTTTTACAATTATACGTATCTAGTTGACTTTTTATTAATATTATTATATATTATTAGTTACTATTATAATATTACTATCGAGTAAAAATGGGTAGTACAATTTTTACGCATTTTTTTGGATAGAAAAGATGTTTTTCACGTTTTATCGTATATTAAACGTATAACGTATCACTGTCACTACGTATCTCGATAACTCTGTAAATTAAAATTTTTTTTTTTTTTTCTTTGCGCGTTTTAACTATGCACTCGGAGTGATTATATTATAACATTTTTGAATCAAAATACTTTACTTATTACTTTTTACTCGTATTGTATCTCGATGATATACTTATGTTAGAATTCAATAGTTTTGTATTAAAATGACAACTCCATTTATAATTAAAAATCGTTTAATCGAAAGAGGAAAATATAATATGTGTCTGAAAATATCCGTTACATGCGTACAATAGTGAGTTACATATAACTTTTAAAGTTTCTAGGGTACCGCGATTACATATAAATGATAAATAAACTGTTTTCCATAAAATACTCAACCTCGAGTACAACGAGTACCTTTTTTTTTTTTTTACTGTTAACTTCACTAGGAAAAAAAATATGTTAAAATACAAAATTGAACAAATAATATATATATATGCGTTTGTGTATGTACAACGTCAAAATATACGAAATATAAAAAAAAATAAAAATGTTTAGAGCTGGTAAATAATAATAAAATATTTATGTTACGTGTGCACAGTGCGTTATATTCTTTTAAACTGTGATCGCACAATACGATGCGATACCATGTTTTAGTAATTTTAGGTAAAGTATTTTTTTTTTTTTTTTTTTTTTTTTTTTTTTTAATTTCTGATTTTATTTAAATCTGAATGAATACCATTGAGTTTTATACGAGTTTGTATTCGACGAGAACTTATAAATGAAAACACGTACATTCGGGCGACTTGTGTAAAATTAATTTTTTAGATGGCTATGCAAAGATTCACAAGCAGTTTTCAAGTTCCATTTACATATCTGCGCTTTGATCGGCCCGTAGTTGAGTGGGTAAAGCCTCTTTATTGCTAATATTATAAAATCACGAGTTCAAATTAACGACGATTATTACGCGAGTGAACGAACACACATAGTGAAAACCGACAGAGCGAAGTGAAACGCATTTAATATTTTGATATTCTATCAGTTTGCCGGAACGGACCAGCGGAGTTTTCATTAGACCATTTTATACAACCAGAATGTTTGCTATGTTTGACACAGCCCGACGGAACATAGAAAATCAATTGTTAAATTGAAAAAAAAAAAAAAATGAAAATTAAATCGCCTGATTTTAGTCAACGGTCAAAATTTCAACGCCACGACACCGATACGATTTTATTCGATTCTGAGAGGAGCGAGGGGTCTTGTGGTTTTACAATGATGGATATATTTGTTTTCCCGTACACGCTTTTTCTACCAGAAGACTTCGTCCGATCTATTCACTTTTATTCTTTATCCGGTAGTAAAAGTTGTCTAATTGTAACTTTATAGAAGTTATTTTTCGATATACCTTGTCAGTTTTCTAACGCGGCAGAAAAACTACCAGAAAATGACGGGAAAACGTCAGTAACACGATTTCGTCAAACTCGAACTTTGAGACCTGCAATTTTCACAATAAAATGTAACTTTGTAATATAATGTCGTGGAAAAAATTTCTATAAATGTATTTCAATTTTGGGCTATTTATAGACATGTTGATTTTTTTTTCAAGGTTTTAAAATGTTTACACATTTGGAAAAAAAAAAAAATTAAAACTAAAACTGTTTACGATCAATACCACGCGCGGCCGTTGAACGACTCTCAGACTTTCAGATTAGTGAATTGTCAGTAAAGTATTAGAAGACAAATTTCTAGTTGAACAACAACATTGTCGAAATTCTACGCCATAAATAATATCAAATTTTAGGGTATACTAGACAGTGTCAATCATACTGTGTTATAGGTGTCCTGTATATTGCGCTGAATCCCTGCTCAGAATCGTTTTATTGAAAGAACGTTTATTTAAAATTCACCGAAAGTAACTTAACCGACGACACCCGCCGCGTGAAGTAAACCATTTTTTTTTTTTTGTTTTGTTTAAAAAATGTAACAATATTTTTTTTTTTTTTTTTATAATTATATTAACGACGTGAAAATTGTCGAGAACATTTTCAAACGTCTAACGCAAAACACCGATTATTTATTATTACGAAAATAATTATTATAGATCAGTTTTTTTTTTCCTCCACGCCGCCGTATATCTGATATACGGTCCGGACCGGGGAATTACATCATTTTCGCATTAAAGTTTACAATATTTAGCATTATTATTATTATTATTATTATTATTATTATTACTATTATTTTAACAACACCGACGGCCGCCGGGGACTGCACCCGCACGCCGCTAAACGTCCGGGAGACCCAATTATTATTATTATCCATTTCCCATGGCAATTGTAAACTGCGTGCGCCGTACACGACTGTCGTCATCGTGCGCGCCGCACGTTTATCGTAACGATTCCGTTTTCACACGGTTTCCGTACGCGATAATATTTTAATACCGGAATTTCTGGCGAACCGTTTTAACGCCGGCGGCGGTCCGTATCATAAATAATTAAAAACCGAGGTGACAACAACTACGAAAAAAAAAAAAAAAATACAACAAAAAACGCGTATATTATTACTGTTATTATACCGTTCGGTAAATCTGCGCGCGGATACCGACCACGGTGTACATGACGTATAACATAATAATAACACGGTTGATAAAAAATAAAAATAAATTTATATATATATATATATATTTCATTACGTTCGTTATTATAATTATAGTCCGAATTTATATTCTCTTAAAACGTCGTGAATACGCCATTCTCTAAAATTAAAAAAAAAAAAAAAAAAAAACCTTCTTTAATTCTCATTAAATACTCTTGAAATTTAGAAAACTATGCAAAAATAATCAATGAACATAATCAGTATATGATTTTATAATATGCAATTTATTTGTATTATTTACTTTTATTACACAAGCACAATGGAATAAATGCATCGTGGTAACTATAGGAATTCAAAAGAAACGATATATTAAAATATATAAAAAAACACAATATTCTCTCGGTTTATTTTATTTACAGTGAGGTATGACTACGGCGATTTAACAGAACTATATCTGAGTGGTTTTTTTTTTTATCAATATTATAACAAAATAATACTTTGGTTGGTTAATGATTCAAAACATATTTTTTTCGGGTACCTTAAAATGTTAAAATTAAAATAACACAATTTACAAAATTAATCTAAAATATGCTAAAATAAGCTAAATATCCCCTAACCCATGAATTATTCTCAATTATGCAAAAAAAAAACCTTTTTTCTTTGGACTTCTGTGTTGAACGAATCGTCCACAGTTTTTACTCTTATGAATCTGCGTCGTACACTCAGTAACAACATGTGAAAACCTATAAATCCGGACTATAATTACAAAACTATTTTTATATAAACTATTATAACATAAGCATTATTTTAAACATTATAAAACAATAAAAATTTGTCTAAAATATTGTTAAACATAATTGTAATTGAACGTTTTAAATGTAATTGTAGTTTTATTTTGTGACATTTGGTCGAAAGAAAAAAATAAATCAATTTTCGTCTCGGTGTGGACCCACCTCAAGTCTCATTGTGCACAATCACTGAGGTACATTGAGGTATTTAGACTATTAAAAAAAAATATGATTATAAACAAATCAAATTCAAAAAACGCATAGAATACGAATTGTAGTAAAATGTGCATTTTGCTTTGAAACAAAATAACAAAAAAAATATTTTTATATAATTAGAACGAAAGATGTCTATTTGAAAATGTATTGTCGTACTGTGCCCCCCGTCACCGTTAATAATGATAAAAATAAAAAAATAAAAACCGGCAATATTTCTGCGAGCAGTACGAGTATTATTAGTTCCGCAATTTCGCGGTTAATAACATCATATTTGCTCGTTTATCACACATAAAAGAACTAAAATACAAAACTCTTTGTTTTCGGCTCAATTAAATTATATTCTTTTTTACGGCGGGAATTTAATAATATTTTGCCAAAATAAATATTTTAAAATCGATTATATACGAGAAATTATTATTATCACATTTTTTTTTTTTATCTTTTTCTAAGACCGGTTGACATTACTTTTTTCGAACATTATTAGATAATATCGTTGGAAATATTGATTTTTTTAACCTACCGGATTACAAAAAAAAAAAAAAAAAATATGTGCGTTTTTCGAGAAAAGATCACCGGCCGGATCAATAAGTAGGTGTAAAACCGTGCGCTGAGGAATAATTTCAATTTGTTAGAGTGTGACGATAAACCGTCACGATCCATCAAATTCTAGTTCGAGGCGCAAATACTGCGACTCGGGCAAACATTTTTTTTTTTTTTTTTTTAATTTTTACATTTCCCCCGTAAGCCCGCACTAATACAAGGTTACAATATACTCGTGTGTTTCGGAAAATTATTATTAGTATTTTTTTAAAATTTTTTTTTTTGTTCGATAATGTTTAATGTTTCGCCGGTAACCGTGCGTTTATTATTTTTTTTTTTTAACATTATCCCGGTAACTAGTACAGTATATTTTCCGGCATTCGTCGTGATTTCGGTCGGCAATTGTATTTTCGCGTATTAATTATTGACTATTATTATTATTTTGTATTTTGTATTTGGACAATAATTACAAGTTCAGTAGTGTTCGGCCGTAACGACGGCGTGACGATATTTATGGACGATAACGGCCGCGGCGTCGGGATACGTTTTGACGGTGGCACAGTGTTCGTAATTAATTCGAAAATGTCAAAATATCCGATATAATCGATGAGGCGGTATACGCCGGTGGATCAAATTTGTCCGGGAAAATCTACCGCAATAAACAGAAATTAATGCGTAACAATAATTTACGCGGCATCTCCCCGTAAAGATTTACGTCCGGATTCCGAACGCTAACACATTTCGAACACCCGTACCGGACCAACCAAACGGTACCGATCGACCGTAATGTTACGGTCTAAAATTGATATTAATAATTATTATTACTATTATCCACCGGTTATAAAAAAAAAAATAATAACACCGGATTGAGTAATATCGGAAACGGAAATCGAAAATTAACTCGGATTACGCCTATTGCTCGTGATAAAAGAATTACAACGGTTGTGTACACAGTAACGTTTTTTTTCGAATACATATGTATAAAAAAAAAAAAAAAAAAAAAACCGACAAACGTTAGTGGATGAAAATAATACGAAACGCGGTCGTCGTAGTCGTCGTCGCCTGCAGTTTGTCGTTTGTCGGATGAATAATAATAAAAAAAAAAAAAAAAAAAAATGGTTTTTCTGAAATATTATATACGCGTGGTGCTCCGGAATTTAATGCACAAACTCATTTTTTCAACGAAAATATACAAAACTTGAAGTACACGTACATATAGGTACCTACATATTTTACATCGGCATTATTGGGGGGGATTTTTTTCCTCCTACTCGCCAGCCTCCTATATTATTAAAATATTCGTCCGAGGAGTACAGCCCGTGGCCAGTTGTATACAGAAAACGATGGAACTGACCGCGTTGCGCACTCGTCTTTGGCACCACCAATACTATTATTATTATATTAACGCGGGACCGAGACACGTGCGTGGAAGTAAAATAAAAAAAAATAATAAGAACAATATAAAAATATAAAAAAAAAAAAAGCGCAAGTCACGGGGGCCTATGAGTATAATATTTACTCGGCGCGACAATAAAGTCTGCCCCCGCTACGGCCGTTACCCTCTCGATCTTTGACTACCAAAACGGAACGCTTCCCTCGACCCTCTCCCATATATTACTGTTTGGCTGTAGAACACCGGGGCAAACATATATATCCCTTATAAGTTTTATTCCATATATTATATAACTATATAGATATAAATTTATATACCCTCCGCGACACACGCCCGAAAGCCGTCTCTTGTAATACGGCTAGGCCGTTTGCTCGTATAAGACTACTTCACGGACCGTCGGGCTCGAGTTCGACGGTAGGTATACGTATATATAACGAGCAAATATAGTGATTTCATACCGACGAAACAACAAACACGATATATAGGCGCCTTCGGACGTTTTATTTATACAAGTTGTTTTTTAGTTGTTTTATTATTATTATTATTATTATTATTTTTTTTTTGTTAAACACCTACGGACTTCTATATAAATTACTGTAGTTTAATACGTATACGGGCACCGCCGTTTTGTATTAACTTCGCAATATCGGCAATCAAAACGGTAGACGAATATCGCGATTATTACCGGCAATACAATTTTCAGTGTATATATTTTTACATGCGTAATTGACAAACAAATTGATAACTATTGTCTCGCGACACGTATTCACCGGGTGCCAAAAAATATAGACACTGATACAAACTTTTCGCCGTGACCACACTACCGAGTCGGAAACGTAGACGGAATAGAGGGAATTTCAATTCACGTTTTGAATTTTTCTTTTTTGCCATTAAGTATACAATTTATGATGAACCTCGTTTCGAATTTTCGTAAATTTCTGTTCGGCCACTACTGTTTTATTCAATCAATTCGAATTAAAATTAAAATGTTTGTTTTGAGTTCAAAAACTGCCAGAAATGGTTTGAAAATGTGTTTACGCCTAAAAACATGGCTTAAAAATTTAGCTTTATTTAACAGATATAACGGCTCATTTAAACACTTAAAATTTTGAACTTCAAGAAAAAGGCGAGACTCTAATTGAACTATTGAGTTCAATAAATAATTTTAAATCTTAATCGAAATTATTTAATTCTCAATTAAAAGATAGAAAAATTGATTTGTGATAACTTTCCAAACTAAACATTTTTTTTTTTTTGAACAGGAAAAATTGATAGTGTCCGTGGGAATGTATTGCTAGGAAAAATTGTACAATGAATTCGATAGATGATTTGAAGTGATTAAAAAACTAGGGCCCGTTATCGGCGTTTATATATTTTATTTTCTCCGAAGTCAACAACATTGAAAATATGTTGTCTAAGCAAATAAGTAATTTATTCGACATGGATTCTCTAATATTCTCGAATCTGAGATTATTGTAGGAACAAAATCAGATATATTCCGTTAAGGTCGAAAACAAGTTCTGGCGAAGAAGAATAGTCCCTTGTTTGAGAAATGTAGTTTTGCATTTACACAAAAATTCGTGCGTAACAGCATTATCTCGCTTGAAAATGATAAAATCTGAACGCCGAGCTCGATTTTCTGATGACCGTTTTATTATTTAATATAAGGTTAACTATAATAATATACGTATATTGCAAAATCGATATATTGGCGCATCAAACGAATTATAATATTATACGTCAACTTGCATCGTACACCCAACAATCGTTTAATAATATATATATATATATATATTAATCCATTATACACGATTCGCTATAAGTAATAATCGTATTTCGGAAATAACGAATATATATATATATATATATATATAGTATACGCGTATTATATAAATTTGCATTTACCGTTTGTGAATTAAAATATTAATATCCGTATCGAAAATGTATATTTGAACGGTTTATATGCGTATATACGTTTAATGTGTAAACTTGCAATAACCGAATACTCGCCCTCTCTTTACCGATATAATATGGGCACCACTATACATATACAGCAAAAAAATATTGTAAATTGTACGTACGCGGAGTACATGCGCGTTTTGACGGATTTACGTTCAAGTAAATGTATACGACTGCGTAATACATAATTCATCGAGAGTACAATTAAAATTTATAAATCAAAACACATTATTCGAAACGAACGAAGGGTCTTGTAGTTTTACAATGACGTTTATTTAGTTGTTTTTTTTTTTTTTTTTTTAATTTATTTTTTCGTGTAAACACTTTTTTAACCAAAACATTTTATCCGATCTGTAAACACTCCTGTACCGTTTCCGGTAGCAATTTTTGTCTAGTTGGAACTTTAAAAGGGTTATTTTTCGATATACCTATTATTTTTTCGACGAGGCAGTAAACACTACGAACAAATTAAAATAAGGTAAAAACACGATTTCGTCAAATACATTAAATTCCTATCTATATACTACCCTGCCAACTAACTTCCGACCTACAACAGTGATCTACCCATGGTATTATTTTTTTAATAATACTTATAATTTTTTCATATCATCAAATATGCGTAAAACAGTATTTTAATTTTTTTTTTTTTTTTTTCCATCGACAAAAATATACGATCTTTCCGAACCTAAAACACTATTGGTATTGCGAAATTTACGTTTTCGAATGTCGCACGACGCACAGCGTCATAAAAACACAATGGACCAACCTCCTAACCTATCGTAGGCGCCCGCGTAATAATTCACTAGAGACCCGTATTAAAAAATGCGCATACAGGCTCTGAAAATGATAAAAGTCGATAATAAACCTCTAAGATTATAGTGTTGCCCGTGGAATATATTATTTTTAATTAAACGGCACGGTATTAAAATACCTATTCAAATATTATGTCGTTTAATTCACAGTAATATAATATAATCAAGTCCGATGATATTCATTAAAGTCGATTATTTTTTTTAATGTCTACGTATAATTTTACGTAAAATTGTCTAAAACGACGGACTGACTGACTGCGCGGAAACGGCAACAATAACGACGTAATTATTATTCATCGGTTATCAATGTAACGTCGTCGGTGAGTAATTTTTTCCCTTCTAATGGATTAAAACAAATTCGCACTAATCGCGAACTTTTGTAAGCGGGGATGTATTGTAAACAAATTATATTATACTGATCCGGCCGGCAAAGTTTTTAAATGTTTTTTTTATTTTTTTTTTTTTTTTATTTTAATCTTGAACATTATGACACCCTCGCTGTTTCGTACCTATCTCTGAAGTTTCGCGGGAATGTAAAATTGGAAAAGTTCAAAAAATGGTAAAAGTTTTTTTTTTTTTTTTTATAAAATCTCGTATATACAACTATAAATATATATATATATATATATATTTTTATATATAACCATTTAAATCGTACACGTTAATATTGAAACGTATGGTTTATTATTATTATTTTTTTTTTTTTTTTTTTAGTGTAGAAAGAGAGATATAGAGAGAGTACCCTAAACCGTTCCCGCGTGTATGTATAATTTTGGCGGATTATAATAATAATACTAATAAAAAAAACATCAGTAAAACACGTCGGACTTGCACGGTATGTAATAATCGAATTTATTAGCGTAGGTATGTAGCCGGGCCGTATAATAATAATTCGTATGAACGACACGGGGCTTAACGGGGACGTGACCGATATCGTAATTTCGGAGATTGATTCGCCGCAAGATCGGTGAAGATCGGTCGGAACGGACGGCCGACACGACACGGGTGAATAAAATACGTGGCGAACGCGACGCTGCAACGAAATGTTGAATTTCGGGAACTGCGTGTGTTAACCCAACGGGTTCCACTGATCGTGGGACGCTGCTGTCGGGGTGCTTGCGGGCAGCCGCGCGACCGGAACTGTTTCAAAGTGCAGGGGGGCGGGTTCCATATTTTAAAATATAGACAATTCAACCGAAGAACGAAAATTTGGTTCGTACTTACTATAAGTTACTGTATAAAATTGTATATTTAAATGAGGGGTCCGGATCCGAGATCTCCTCTCCTGGCTGCACCACTGCTCGGGGTGCTTCGGAGACTCCACTGGACGGGGTTGGTTAGGTTAGGTTAGGCGCTGAGTCGATTCAACACGCTCGGTCCCGACAAACCGAAAACAATCCCAAGCCATTTCCTTCTATCCTGTTGGTATTTTTTATTTTTTTATTTTGATTCGTGGTTCACTAGGATACATCATTACATACAGCCCATTACACGCGGTTTATGATTTTATGCCCGTTTGTCGTCTGTCCCGAAAACGGTTACAACTCGTGGAATCAACATTTAAGATATATTACAGATATCTATAGAATACAATATAGATCGTTGTAATGTAGACACCGTCTAGATAACAATTAGTGATGCGACATAAATCCGGACTATTCGAAAATTCAATAAATCCGGGATTAGGATTTTATAATCCAAAAATGTATGTTTCGAATTCCAAAAAACCGATATTTTGTATTTTTGTGAAGTAAAAATACAATTGCCGGATCAGTTAGTTATATATATATTATATAAATTAGAGTGTAATATGTACGATTTGTGGTATTTTTTGAATTGTGAAAACGCATTTAATGTTTTATTGTTTTTCTTTTTATTTAATGTTATTAACAATAAGATAAAAATAATAGTTTAAAAGAACAATTTTAATAATCGAAATTTGGATTCAGATAAATATCCGGGTTTTACATTAAATACCGGATTTAAAATTTTGGAATCCAATAATCCGGATTCTCGAACTTTGGCGAATCCGGACGTTTCCCATCACTAATAACAATATATCAATCTTGTATAATAAAACGCTGTCTGTGAGCTTTACAAATTTTCAGCACCCCCGATATTTTGAACTCCAGTCGCGCCTACGATTCTAATCGTGTGTAATTATCACAAGTGTACGACTTTGCCATACTATTTGTTTATGAAAATATAAAAGCTAGACTACAGCCATAAAATATCTTTATTGAATTTAAATAATAATACCAATGTGTACATCTTTCATATAGTTTTCGCTTGGATTTGGAGACGAACGCCCGTCAGTAGCTAGAAAGGCTGTCTTTAGTCTTTAGTCTCTTCTATATACCTTTTGTAACGGCCTACTGTTTTGCGAGGCTGGTGTTACCGTTCATCCCCTTACGCCAGCATAAAACTAACATGTAATTAGATCGGATCCCACTTCACTAGTTAAAATGTGTCAGACATAAACACAAATTTCGAAAATGATTGTAAGTAAATCAGTAACGTTGAAATGGATAGTTGTGGTCGAGCAGTTATTGAGCCGAGGCTCAATCAAACAAAAACGATTTTTTTTTTAGCGGCCGTAAAAGTTTAAGAACCGCTGGCATAGTTTAAATGTGTACGAAAAGACGATGTGACGTACCGACGATGTGCAATTTTCAGACTTTCTCGTGCGACTTTATGGTCCCATTGTGAGCATTAACGTTTATTATGTACGAATAGGCAGATACTGATGATAAATGTACAACAAAATAATAAATCCGTAGCATCAGGTACACGCTCGAAAAACGATGTAGTAAATCCAGTGCCCTTAATAGAAGTAGAAGGGAATCCTTCGTTCCATAATATACGTATAGCAGTAAAATGTCGCGGTACACACACGGAGTAATTTAAATAATGAATTATACATCGAAATTTATAAAATATCTTATTGCTATCGGAAAACAAATTCGGTGGTAAGCGGGAAGTAAGAACACCAAGAATCGACAAACAGAAAAAAAAAGGACCGTTTGAATAATAGAAAAATCCTAACGGCGGATTCCTTGTCCACGGGAGGGTGGCACACAAACAGATATTATACGAAACATTTGTCGATATTTCGACATTAATTTTCCTATTCGCCGGATCGAAAAGCCAGAGATCTATTGAATTTTAATTTCGGATAACAACATTGTTATTGGTGTACTTACAAGACGGCGGTACTCTAAAGTCTATGAAAAAAAAAAAAAAAAAAAAAAAAAAAATGAAAACGGATCCCGCACCCAAAATGCGAGCATCGACTATATTGAATTTAAAAAAAAAAAAACATTATACGGATCCGACGTTATAATATTGTTTCTCGCGTCTTTTCGTGTTTTTGTTTGTTTTTTGTTTTTGTTTTATAGTTATCGAGTTGCTCGTATCACGTATATCTGCCCTATATATATATACTTAAACGAAATATCGTTTAAAAAAAAAAAAAAAAAAAAAAACCAACTCGTTAACAATATATATATATACCGCGTTTGACTGCCTACTTGTTTAGTCTTTGAAGTATCGTAAACGCGGTCTAGTCGTTTACGATAATTTGATAAACATCACGTACAGTACTAATCAACGCGACAAGAGTATTATTGAAACCGAAACAAAATGGAAAAAAAAAAAAAATGACTTAAAAACAATACCGACGGCGACACCTACTCGTATTGTTGTGTAAATCGGCCGGCGGTGTTGAAATAAAAATAAAAAAAAAATATATATATATATATATATAAAAAAAACGTGTTTTATACGACGACGGCCGTATTCGACATGGCATCCCGACGGTTTTGCTTTAAAATAATAATAATATTATTATTATTATTATTACGAAACAGTGACCGCGAGATAAGGGAAAATATTAATATTTATGATCGTTTAAAAACGTCGTCGGGTTGTTTAACGGTATTTTTCGGTGCGACGGGCGATTAACGAAAACGAACGTGTCGTAAAAAAAAAAAAAAAAAAAAAAAAAAAAAAAAAAACCAAAAACATTTGTCGACATAATTTGTTTTAAATATTATATTTACGGCCGCACAAAACAACAATAACAATAATATCGGTCCTTCGTGTTTCGTGTTTAGGAAATTTTTAGTTTTACGCCGCCCGCGTGGTATTCAAACATTTTTAATTTTATGTCTCGAATTGTCAATATAAAGTATTCGTTTTTTTTTGAATATAATATAAAGCCTACGGTGTTGAGTCTAATTCGCAGACGGAACTGTGAAACAACGATGTTCTAAAAACTGCTTTTATAAATAAAGCAATAACATACAAATATTTTTATTCAAGTCTTTCCGAAATAGATTTACCAAAGTTTTGCTAAAAAAAAAAAAAAAATGATTACTACATTTGGTAGCATTTATATATGTGTGCAGACAATTTTTCACTTGTTAAACAACGAGAAAAAAAACATATTATTTCCGATTAAACGATGAACACTTTAATGCACTTTTACAAATATCTACATCCAATACGAAAGCGGACATAAACGAATTAGCGGCAAATGATCAAACACAAAAATCACACAAGAAACTATATTATTTGTACACTTTTTTTCATTCAAGAATTCATTTTGTTTAAATAATGACCGTATAAAGTATAACTATTAACCAAAGCAATGGAACTCATACTCATAATCACGGTTTTCGATATAAATAAATGTTTTAATGTCAAATGTTAAAATTGTATTTCTAATAACGTTTATTTTCATTTTTAATGCGGCCCTCAATGAAAAGCTGATAAAAAAAAAAAAAAAAAAATACAGTCCACGAACAAAAAAAAGTTGCCGATTCTGAGTGGGAAGACGTTTTGATTTTTTTTTACTATTTCCCGTCGATTTTCGCACAATCGTTTAACGACTTTGTATAACAACAGTGTTTATATTACTAGAACAGCATAAGACGATTTTTAACTATGTACATAAATCATCTGTACAAACTATTTTATACTACACATATACTACTACTTACTATTCTATATAAATATTTTTTTTTTTTTTTTTTACGGTTTTTCAAGTATACATTTGTCTTCGTAAACGCGCTTTTTTTCCATTCCAAAAAAAATAGAAGCCTATAGATTCCAGTTTCGATTTGTTTAGTCGAAATATGCTGTTTTTTTCGTTTTATCGACCGCCTGCCTGCACAACAACATCCGCATATTATACTATACGTGTGGCGTTTTCGTCGATCGCACCCCATAACCATTACCCTAAGACAAATATAATGTAAATCTGTACTTTATCGGTATTCCGATAATATCTTAACCCTTCGCCTCCACCACCCCGCCAAACAAATTGTATGAGGATTCAATATATTTGTATAAATCGTACGCATGTGTTTCTCTGCACATCAAATAATATTATAATATCTAAATTTTAATGCTTTAATGGCACGTGTAAAAACCAAAAGAAAAAATAAAAAATAATAAAAATATATTTATTTATATATACTTTAATTTCTGCAGTGGTTCAAATAAAAGAAATATTTCCTCTCGTCCCTCTTTAAATAAGCTACTTTTCTTCAATGAAAAACCGAGAAAAAACAGGAGAATTTACACAATTTTAAGGTTTTTCTTGTTTACGACATTGTTTTTTTTTTTTTTTTTTGTAATCCGATTTAACCTGAAACTTGAACCGAATAGTTATATTAACCCTGTCTAGACGTGGTACACTTTTATATTTTTCAAGTTGTATAATATTATAGTTTTTTTAAATTTTCTATTTTTTTTTTTTTTTTAGTTTTTATTTGGTTTTATGCGAATAAATATTGTTTAGTCGATCAAAAATGCTTGGAAATTTGACGCAGTTTATTTTAAGTTGTACATAGTTGAGTGTAATGTAAATTTATTTTTTATATATATATATATAAAAGTTGTAATTCAAATTTTAACCAGAAAACGTACTAATCAGTCCTTTTTCTTTATCTGCTATATTTTCAGACTTATGTGGGCAAAAATTGTTTGCCATCATAAAAACAATCAAAAATACGATTGGAATTAAGACTAACAGTTGCAATTTATTTTGTAGTTACAAATTAATTCAATTTTTAGATTAAGTTTTATCATAACATTTGTAACCGAACTTTGCTCGGAATCGATTTTCGTTAGCAATTCGATTTATCGTTGAGTATTAACAGATATAAATTAAACATTCTTCAATATTCCACCTTGCCACCTACAACAGTGACCCACCCGTGAATAGTGTCCTATAGTGCTATGATTTTTTTTATAAATAAAAAAAGAAAAACCTTTTGTCTAGTTGGTACATTAAAGGAAATATTCTTCGATATAACAATTGGTTTTTGAACGCGGCAGAAAAACCTACGAAAAATGTAAAAAAAAAAAAAGGCTAAAACACGATTTGATCAAACGCGAGTTTTATTATGACGGCATGAGATAAAGGTATAAAGATTTAATATGGGAAATTGTGGATTTTGAGAAACGAATTTTTGTTTTTTTTTAAGTTAAATTTACTTTAATCTAAACATCTTCAATGTCAGTTGTCGCAATTATTTTTTTATAACCGTTTACGAATTCCAGTTGAACAACATTGCCCCGAAATCGTACGTCATAAATAATATCGTATTTTTCATAATTTCAACGTAATATTAACCTGCACAGTGTAAATTATACGCGAAGGACAATAATAGTGTCCTATGTTTCCTATGTCTCCGTGGTTTATCGTTTATCTCAAATCCAATACGTCCGGCAGGAGTGACCCAACCGGGCGCCACTGTGCCCTTCGTGTCGGACCGACAACCGTCGCCGGCGTGCCGCGTACTGCGCCGTTTTCGTATTGGTATTATTTGCGCCCGGTAGGTATTTCGGGTGGGCCCGACCCGTTAAAAAGCCGGGAAATTCATCTAGTCAAAACGATTAAATGTCGTCGAATACGCGGGGGGGGTAGGGTACGGCGGATCGAGAGCAGAATAGTCTGTACTCGTCGTCGTCGTCGTCGTCGTCGTCGTTATAACCCACGTCACCGATTTTGTTAATAAACGTCTAAACGTCTAAAACGCAGTAAACTTTCGCGTAATTTTAAACCGCGTAAACATTTAAATCAACGCTTTACGGTTCGTCCTCGACAATACCGCGGCGGCCGTGCGCCGTGCGGCTTGACGCGCGCAAACTACTCGAGAGTCGCTTTAAAATAACGTACGTTATTGTCTAAACTTAATAATAACGCGTTAAACAACTATTGCGATAATTACGCGTATATATTTCATATACGGTAATATTGTTTTCGGGCCGGATACGACGTGTAGTAATAATAATAATAATAAATATTAATAATTAAATACCCGCGACCGTTTTTTTTTCTTGTCCGGGAAACGGCGCGCCGAATTGTGGGCGACCCGGACCCGAAATCGAACTGTTTTTTTTTTAGTGATTATCCACAGAAACGCGTCCGCTAGTTCCCGCCCCCGGCCCCTAGACGGATTCGCCCGGTAGTGACGGAATCGTTTCCCGCCTAAAACATACCGTTAAATTATTTCCAAAACGTTTTCGATTATGGCGGTTCCATTATGCGTGCTGATGTCCCGCCCGAGTACAACCGCCGCGTGCCCGTGTCTCAAATTACCGTGCGATTACGTCTAAGCGCGCAATTCATTAAGCGCACAATTACACTAAACGTATACGGACAACGCCGTATCAGTCCGGCTGTCGTCCGGTGCCGACAATTGTACGATTTACCGTTTGTTCTACTGGGCACGCCGGGCGTCCGTTTGACAAAATGGAATTTTAAAGTTGCCCGCGTGCGTGCGGCCGAGGAGGAGGAGCCGAGGATCGAAAACGGTCCGCGTTACGGCGCGGAAAACGAATATCGGTAAAGCGACGGGAACGCGGCGGTGGAAAAAAAAAAAAAAAAAAACGAAACGAAATCGCCGCGGACCAATCGTTCGGTGGCGGTATTAAGGTGCGGCGAAATCATTACCCGCCGGGGCAGATTCGCGACGATTAGTTTTCGTCAAATGCATTTTATTATTTATCGTACACGATTAGGAACGCGTCGTGTAGGCGTGTGTATATAGGGTAACCTCGTGTTTAATAATAACGCGTTCTGAAAATGACCGAACGAGCAATTTTACTATAAATATAATATGTTGTAACGATCAATAATAGAATAGGTGATCATCGCGACGTTTCCGATGTAAACCGATCGATTGTGTATTGGACATCTCCGACAATTCAATACGGGGCCCCCCCCACCCCATTCCCGATATCTACGACGCCACTTTACGCCTTTCTCAGTGTCCGGTCTATTGTTGCGCACGCCCGTCTATACATACCATCGAAACCCGTAAATTTGCCCGCGATGTCTTTCCGTCACTCCGTCCCGGCTCCTCCTACACCAGTGGCCGTTTTTCGCCTATTTGGCCCGATCGCCGCACACTTCGGGTTTGCGCGCGTCCGTTCGCTCACCGCGCCCGTCTGGCGTATTTGCGAATTTCCCGTGATCGTTTTCCCCCGACACGTTCACTAACGCGCATGTTATTTTAGGCTTTTAAGAGTTTATTTACAAACAAAAACAAACAAACGAGTACAACAGCTAAAGAAAATTACTAATAAATTTAGGCATAATGAGCAATTTAAACCAATATTGTAAAATGTTAATTCAATATAATTATTATTATATTTGCCCGAAAATTAATATATTAAATCCCCTACTTTTTTTGATAACAACAAAAATGAATTTTATGAAATATGAATATTTTTTAAAATAAATGATATTATAAATTATATTGATTTATTATACAAATAAACTATTTATGAAATAACAAGATTGAAACGACGGTCTGACTTACACCTACATTGTTTTTATTGTATTTTATAGTCTGCGTGAGAATTAACGGCATGAAGTTAAATTTTCATCGAGGGAATAAAAAAAAAAACGACGGCTTTTACATTTCATACAATTTAAAAAAAAAAAACAGTCAAATCGTATTGCAATAAAATTACGGATAGAATTAGAATAAAAGTGGACGGAATAATGTTGAAATATATATATATATATATATTTTCTTTTTTACTATTAAATAATGTTAAATGGAATTTGTTCGGTTTGGTAAACCAAACTGTCATCGCAAAAGTTGTCATCTCAATATTAATAACAATAATAATAATAATATAATCAACACTATATTTAAATAAACTCTATTGAAATTAGAAATTATTACTTTTACTGCGGCTGTCCATCAGATTTTGCAACGTGAATGCGGACTATTAATATTATTTATAGTTCTCCTATACACAATATCTTTTAATTAATCAATACAAACGAAAAAATCAAAAAAAAAATCACGACATTACAGTCAGTATTAACAAATACTAATAGTTTTATTATATACCTTTACTGTGTAAAATAATGAAACAAATATTCGTTTTGAACGGCCGATGCTTAGTTTTTTTTTTATAAAAAAAATATTATCTACAAACTCAATACGGTATACGGAGATTATGTTAGGTTTTTTAACATTCTGTCTTTTTATTTTTCATATGTTCTTTACAGCTCTCTAGGATTTTTCGCAGTCAAAATTACATCACGCCATATATCCTTATCCTTGGATCACGCCTCTACAGTCTTCCACTCTCGCATGAAATACTTCTTAGATCCGCTCCGAGAACGTTGATCTATATTTTCCCGGGTTAACCCTACGGGTTTCCATTATAGTACAGCTTTAACATAATCATCTTCTCTTCTCCTCGTTATACGGCCAAGCCGTTGTAATCTATTCATCTTATTAAAAATAACCACCACCGCCGCTAAGTCTACCGTATCATAAGTTATCTTCTACTTCGTCATTTTATGTGATCAATGTAACACCGGACAATTTAAAATCTTCGACTTAATTTCTACATAAACCCTTCCAATTCTCTGGAATCTCCACCGCTGTACTAATTAACTCGATACATAAACCAATAATAAATATTAAATTTTATGGTTTTGATCTCGAAAATGTATATTTTTTTCTTTTTCACCGATCCATATAATCTATTATTCGTTCGTAATTCAGCTACTACACGTGAAATTGATTATAAATTTTTAACTAATTAATTTGCATTTAACTACACGCATAAGTTGAATAATTTAACCAAATACCGTCTACGGAAAAAAAAAAAAAAAAAAAAATTATTATTGTTTATAATTTGTTAGTTCATTATACGTTTATAATTTTGTTCTTTATGCTCGCTCAATGAAATATACATATAAAGTTATACTATTAAACTTACAAAGTACATATTGACTTAGGTTATTATTTTTTTTGTAAATCAAAAATGTATATAATTATTTCGAGGAACACGACAAACATTTCGCCGCGCTTTGTATAATACAATATACAATGCAATTTACGTTTAATAATTTTGATTTTTACATATTAAGTTAATTTTGTAGATTTAATCGCGTTATTATTATTACGGTGGGTTTAATACGGAACTCACTATTGTACTTATTATGTAGCTCTATGGCTGGATTAAACGTAAAAATAACTAATTAACATTAAAAATTAAAGGATTATTTTGGTATTACAAATTTGAATGAGTACATTTTGCGGACAACATAAA
This sequence comes from Tuberolachnus salignus, assembly GCA_956483605.1. Taxonomy (NCBI): domain Eukaryota; kingdom Metazoa; phylum Arthropoda; class Insecta; order Hemiptera; family Aphididae; genus Tuberolachnus; species Tuberolachnus salignus. The sequence continues at coordinate 30,268,553 of OY101435.1, read as the reverse complement.
GATACGTTGGCTACATAAGGTAAATTCGTTTATATTTATAATTAAAAAAAAAAAAAATATATATATATATATATAATGAGAACTGAATATAACATTTAAAATAAAATCAAGAATACTTAAAAAAACGATACGATTATTAGATACTTAAAATTATACATAAAAAGAATTAATTTAATCGTGGAACGCATTGTTATAATTATTAATATTGGGGGTTATTTTGATCGTTTTATGTTATCTTGATGACTGAAAATTATCCATTATCATAAACAAATCTTTGGTCCTTTATTTAAATAGAGAAATAAAAATTGTCTACGCACGTATATATACATGTAGTTTCTCACCTTGTATTATATAAACTCGAGTGAGAAAAGTGAACAAGTCCCGACGATAGCTTTTAAGTGAATTTCCATTTTGAAATAAAAGAATAAAAAAAAAAAAAAAAAAAACGAGTTTAGCTCCAGAGTTATTTGTAGAATTATAACGTCGGATTCCCGCCACGGTAAATGTTTTCACTGCAGTTCACCCCCGCGGTAGATATTGTTTTATTTGCCATCGTTTTATTCATCGATATAACCTAAAGAAACTCTCGTTTATTATCTGCAACCGCGCAGACTTGTAAGAGTGGCCGGTGGACATTATTTATTAATACAATTGATGTACACGAGGGAGGTATGTTTAAATATAGGATTACACGATTGGTCCGGATCAAAATTAATAATGGCGATTTCCGTAAATAAACCATCGGACCATTTCATGAAAAAAAACATGTAAGGACGTGCACAATATGCATTACAATAAAAAAAAAATAAACACCATTATCATTCTGAAAATGCGTTTTATTATAGTATATTCAGAAATATATAGGTATATAGATAAGATATAGTATATTAAAGTATAACTCCTGCTGCCTTTCAATACGAAAAATATTTATCGCTTTTATTTTTTCTAAAGACCTCCTTGGATGGAGAGTAGAGCATTCCAAGGATTCTAAAAACGCCCTCAGTATACGAAATTAAGAATTGTATACCTTTAAATGTAGAAAAATCCCGTGCATCAGAGTTATTTTTTATAAAATAAAAAAATGTATCGTCGAATTTTTATATATCAGATATTATATCTTATTTCTATATATATATATATATATATATTTTTTTTTAACATTTTGAGTGCAACACAAATGTATTGTATTGTATATTTAAGTGTTTTTTTTTTTTTTTTTTTTTAAGTTTTATAATATATTACTATTATTAGGACTCACAGAAAACTAGAGAATAAATTAGACATTGGTCAAAAGATTCTTCGAGTAGTTTATTTTCTTATTTTCCATTATACGAGTTCGGGAAAATAAATAATCCAAACCGTTTAAATAACAGTGATTATGCAGAGGAGTTTCGGAGTACCTTTTCAGATTTTGCATTTGCTATTGTTTTTTTTTTTAATAATCGTAGAAACTTAGGGTTTTATAACAGTTGTATTATTTCGAAGACTTGATATTTCCATTACATTTATTATTATATAAACTATACACGCAACAATATAACATATTCACCTAACATCACCTGGCGAATTATTTTTAGATTTATTATTGATTATTTTTTTCCTCCTGCAGTCAAGCCATTATATATAATACATATACATTTATCTATAGTATCGGTAACTTTGACGAAAAAGCTGTATAGTAGGTGGCTAGGCTAATACGTGCGGCGATCCCGGCACATCGGTTCGCATTACGTTCGAAAAATACAAAAAAAAAAAAATACCTAACCTTAATCTCCACAAAAAAAAAAAAAAAAAAAAAAAAAAAAACGGTGCAAAAGACGCTGTGGAAAATAAACGAATACAAATCTAAACCCTGCCACTTATAAACCGCACTTCTCCGGGACCGTTACGTAATAAATGTCAGTCCTGGAACTTCCCGGTAATCTTGTCCTACCGGCACAGCGCAAAGTGTGTTCGATATCTAAAGGCATTACCGCCGTAGACAAACGTCAAACTTTCACATACGTGACAAACTGACGACCGTATACTTTAACTGCTAACCTCTATAAACACTTGGAATTAACGACTCCGGGAGAGTTTCTTATTTTGATTTCCAACCCGTCACCACGAGTGCCTACTACGGGCGGTAGGCGTTCGGATATATATATATTTCATATATGACGTTTTGTCATTGCAACAGACTGTGGAAGTAAAAACGAAAAAATAGATATCGCATTGTATGCATCATTGTTGCCGTAGTGTTTTTAGATACATATTTTTAAAAAAAAAAAAGTGTAAATATAGGACACGTTTACACGCGGAGTTTTTTGAGGATTAAAAATGTGCACGATTGTCTCGAGTATAATTATAAAAGTGTTAAAATGTTAACTCGTAATTTTTAACATATTTCGAACAAGTTTAAGGATTTTCCGAAATTTGATATTCGACATTTATTGTAAATCCGGATTGCGGATTTGATAAACCGGATTTATATCTGTATCCAAATGTTGGTCTTTTAAATTTGTGATTTTATATTCTTTAGCTAATACAACTATTATTATCATTGACCCATTGTTAAATAAAACATAAAATGTGTCGAACATTATATACGTTTTTACAATACAAAAAATATCACAAATATAAATGTATTTAAAACAAAGTACAACAAAAGAAAAATCATACACATTACACTCGAATTTATATAATATATGACTAGCTGACCAGGCAAACGCAACTCATAAAACAAATACAGAATTTCGGATTTTGGAATTGTTAAATTTAAAAATCCGGATTTATGTCACGTCACTAACCTGACCAGTGTCGAATTTGTACGATCATTAGACGCGGGGCCCTTCTCCTGAATTGTGTACCGCGACCCCGCCTTTAATCATATAGTTAATTTTTTTTTTTTGTTTCAATTATTACTACTAAATAAAATGTAAATTGATACGACGTCTGGTATTGCATCGTCGACACGTTTACGCGTCGGATTTTCCGACGTTTATCCGTTTATCGTTAGGCTGGATTTAGTGCTCGACCGACGGGCTATTTCGGTAAATGCTAGCGTTCACGCTGACCACCGACCGACCGTACGCAAATTTATATATGATATTACGATTTTGTTTTATATTGTAAATTGTTAATAATTATATTAGTTATAATTTATAAAATATAATATATTATTTTATAAAACACATACTTATAAAAAGCTAAAAAAAATGAACATCGACACTGAGCGTATTATTTCTGAGGTACGTCTTCGTCGGCCATTGTGGGACCTCTCTCGTGTGTTATACACAGACCGTGATGCCAAAATAAAAGCTCGGCGTGTTGTTTGTCAAACATTAGTACAAAATTACGACAATGTGTCTGATAATGAGAAAAAAAAAATTATAGGTAAGTAAATACAAATATAATACTTATATTCGAAATTCGATATATTTAATTTATATTTGTCTCTTTTTTTCCGTACAATGTTACGGATTCGTATTTCCAACAGGTAAAGTTTAAGTGTTTAAAAACTCAATACGATTGAAACAAATAACAAAATAACGTACCGTGTAACAAACACGGCCGACTAAATTTGCCGTCGGTTGAGCGCCAAATCCAGCCATTGACCGGATTCGGACGGCTCTAAACGACCAATTCGGTCGCGTGCATTACGCGTTACATATTAACCGAGTCAAGACGCGGGCCGCCAACGAGGCCGTGTTACTCGTATTGTATCTGCGGGCCGGGCACGCGCACCCGGGATACGAACAAACGCGATAATATTGACGAGTTGACTGCCGGAGTATTTTTATACGGTTGTCCACACACGCCATGAGTGCCAATACTGGTACTCGCTGGTTTCGTCACGTACGCCGATGTATTTTTCTATTCCATTAATTAATTGAGTACCAATAATGGTACTCAGTGACGTAATCGCGAAAAATTATGAGTACCAAAATTGACCCTCAAAGCCTGAGAGTCAAACAATGTGAGCACCAGTATTGGTACTCAAAGCGTGTAGAAAGAATATGTCAAAACGATTAAAGCCTAGGATGCATACCACGTGAGTACCATATTTGGCAAGTCAACTTGTTAATAATGATAAGACGCGGTGGTCAGGTTGATAACACATCATCGCCCGCACGGCTAAACGGGATTTATTTATTTAAATTCAAATAATACAATTGTGGCTGTACCGAATAAACGGTGCGCCTACGGGGGACGGACTGCCCCGAGTTAGGTAGAGACTTCCCCGGGTGCTCTCACTGCGGTTTTCCCGGTGAGCAGAATGAGGAGGATGACGACGCTCTCCATGCCCTCGTGCGCAGCGAGGCGTTTGACGGGGACAGAGGGCGCCTGGTCCGGAGGATAGGTCCTTTCGAACCAGGCGACTTGGTGTCGCTCATGTTGGAATCCCCAGACCGTCGGAAAGCCGTGGTCGACTTCGCAGAGACGGTCGTCGCGGAAAAGGAGTCGGCCGAACGGCAACGCCAAGCCGTCGTTGATCGCGGCCCCGCAGACGACAGACCGCCGGCCGTGGGGCCGATAGGAAGTGTCCTCCCCCCCCTACTAGAGTAAGGGCAACAAGTGGGCTTCGGCCCGGCTACTGCACATTCCCCGGTAGGGACGCGAAGCTTTGTACACTAATAATGTGAGCCCGCCCCGTCGAAGGGGAATACGGGATTTTATTTTGTGTATCATTTGTACGTGTTCATTTGTAAATAAATGATGGCGACCCGCCTCCCGAAGTAGAGCCTCACGGTCATTCCGGGAGGCGGGGGTATTGCCGGTCCCAAAATAAAAAAAAAAAAAAAAAAAAAGGTAGAGAGTTCCCCCGGTAGGTCGCGATACCACCAAAGAAAAAAAAAAAAAAGTTAATAACCCGGCGGGCGCGTATGTTTCAATCACGGCACGCCGGGCATTATAACACGTACACCGGCGCCACCGGATTGCATATTCGTTTCGCCGTACACGTACGACGAATAATCGTAAATATTGTAGCGAAATCGCGAAAGCCGGACGAAAAGCGAAAATTTTACCGCCGGGCTAATCGTTCTCGGTCGGTCGCACGTCAAGAGCCACCACCCCCCCGTAACTGTAAAAAAAAAAAAAATATAATCAAAAAATTATAATTAAACGAACCGCGATATTGATTGCACGGGGTTACGATTGCGATTACTCAATGCAAATATTAACGTTTTTTTTTTTTTTTTTTTTATAATCTGCGTTTCGTACGATTACACCGCCGAATGGTTCCCCTGCACCAGAGAGCCGATTCACCACACACCGTAACACGCAAAACATACGTTTTACAAATATATGGAGAACAAAAAAAAAAAAAAACATTGACTAAACAGTCGAATTATAGAGTTTTTTTAATTTATAATATTTATATATATAAAGTAGTTTTTTTTACATTTTAACGTATTTATTGCGCGTTCGATTTTTCCGTACGTTTCTTGAAGTCCGGATTAATGTTTATGGATTACAATAAAGTTAAGAAACATATTTTTCGTTTTGCTTACGGCTCCCATATATTTTTAATTTTATTGTGCAGCTCGTAAAACTTTTTCTAACTGGCCACCTCCGCCCTATACTGTAAATATGTATTTTTTTTTTTTTTTTTTTTGAAAAGATATCTATTTAAAACAATATTGAAAACGATTATTGCACAGTGATATCCGTTCCGTTACTATAATATTGTACTCTATCTATGCGTGTATTAATTTATTATATAAACTTAAATATCGGAAACCAAAATTGTTCAAATTGTGTTCAATAATTATCAGACCCGATAAATAAACGAGCTGCGCTATCTCTACGCTGCGCCATCCGTCCACAACGTCTTGACGGGTCCGCGTATGTACCCGGAACGTAAAAATCCGGATTATAACACGCCCGGACCGTAGAAATCTGGACGGTAGAATTCCGGATGCACCCAACCGATATGGTCTGAGGTGTGAAATGGTCCAGACGTGTACGGCGCCCAGATATTATGTACGTCCATAATTCTACTACGGTCTTCGTATTCGTCCGGGCCGGATTTCTACTTCCGTAGATTTCGGCATGGTGATGACGGCGAAAAGACATTTTGGCGAATTTTTCTCGGCAAACTGGGACTACGGTGGTGATTGGCGACCGGACGGGTCGGGTACCGGAGCGCAAACCGGTCCCAAAGACGGGTGACCGTAATTTTTTTGTTTTCGCTAATTGTGAAACGGGTAACCGAATGAAAACTGACGGAATTATCGATGGAAAAAAAAAAAACAGAAAATATCATACGGCGAGTAAATAATGATATTGTTTTTAATTATTCACGAAGTTCAATATCGATGATTAATCATAATTGTACAAAAAAAAAAAAAACCATAGTATTCCCCGAAAAATTCGTTTGTCGAGAAATCGCGGAACGTCCGTTATTGTTGGCGGAAATCGTTTCAGCGCACGGAATAAAAGTATAAAATCAAAATATTTTACAGTACAATACGATAAATTGTATTTGTTTTGTTAATATGATATATATATATATATATATATATATATTTAATGTAGTCGTCTAAAACTTTATTTGAATGGATGCAATACAGTTTATAAAACAATGCGTTAATTATAAAAAATAAAGGTAAACCGTAGTTTATTTACCGGAAAACCATCGAGTATGAAAATGTCGATGAATTTTTAAACTTTTCGAGAGTTTTCGTGTCGGTTAATGTTATCTCTCGAAATGCAGTTTTTTTTTTTTTGGGGGGGGGGGTCTACGAAATCATAATATTTTAATTAACTATCAAAAAAAAGAAAAAAAAAAAGTTATTTAAAAATAAACCGCTATGAATAATGTACGATTTGGCGTTCTTATTGTTATATGAATGGTATAAACAGGACTGGGACTGGGACCGGAACCGAAATCTTTATTGGAATCCATATTTCTGAATTCGAAAAACCGGAACCGGAATCGGAACCTGTTAAATAAAATACAAATATTTCCGGTTCCTTTAAGTTCTACGTAAAAAAAGAACAAACAGACACACTCACACCATACGAGTGAATAGAAACTGTGTTACTTATTTTGTACATTATTTTCTTAGTATATTATTTTGTTTGTAGTTTTTTATTATTAAACGAAATAAAGTACCTAATAGGCAAAAGGTAAACGACTCGTTATGTTTTGTTACAGTTATTTTCTTGGTAGTTTTATTATTAAAAAAAAAAAAAAAAAAATTCCTTATAAGCAATAAATAATGCTATATGAAACTATGAATTTTTAAGAACCGAACCGGAATCAGAACCGAAAAAATCATTAAGATTTCGGTCCTTGCACAGAATACAAATTCACAAAATATTATTACCGAAATCAATATTTTTGTCGCTAAATCCTAGTTAAACAAAAAAAAAATAAAAACAACATACAATCTATATAAATCTTTTCATTTTTTTCTCGATAAGTTTTACATCTATATATATATATATATATATATTATATGTTTAACTAAAGTTCCAACAATAAACATTTCCCCGTTCTGTTATATAGGTTTAAGTCAAATGAAGAATAAAACTACATTTTTCAAAAAGAAAACAAAAAATAATAATAATAATAATAATAATAATAAAACTTTGTCGTACGGACAGAGAGGTATAAAATATTATACACACATATTTTGAACCTCAGGGTGGACCACATCACTAGAAAGTTTCTCGCCCGTGAGATAAAAAAAAAAAAAAAAAAAAAAGAGAGAGAGAAAAAAAAGAGACAATATCAGATAATATATGAATGTATGTTTAAAAGACACGCGCGATGTCCGTTCCTTTCGGGGATACATATTTATCTATTTGTTTTTTTTTTTTTTCTCTCTAAAATATGATTTACACCGTAACTTTACACCCGTGATGGTTTACGGATACCGATGCACCGCAGACCACAATCGTTCGTTAAACTAAAATTTATTACGTTTAGTGTACTTTTCCGATATTAGCTAGGTATTTTTCTTCTTCGCCGACCAATGTATTTTCGCAGACATAAAATGAAAAATTTCGAAAAACAATACAATTCAATTTTCCGTCCAAATCGCTATCTAATATCCAACGTTTGTAATATTACTCGCGTTTTATAGTTATTATACGACTGACCGTACTTTTTTTTTTTTTCTTTTTTTTTTTTTACGATTAAAGAAACAAACGGCTGCTCTAAGACGTTACATTACCGGTATTTTTTACGATTATAACCGGCGCACACTTATTGATTTTCACACGGCAACTTAAATTTTAAATTACATAAATAGCTAGACGAAGTTTTAGTTAATATAAATGAACGGGTCGGCGAACATTAAAAATTCCAATACCAAAATTGTGTCAGTCAGTTGATCACACTGTGCGTATACGCATTCAATTCACTTTTCAACGTTTTTACGTTAAAATTCGCCTAATCATTCATTACCTTATACGCAATACCGGGCAAGTTAACCGATTTTCCCAACTATTATTAGTCAAATCGCCCAAAACAAAAAAAATAATAAAAACTAAATCAAGTCAAAGTTAATTGTAAAATATAAATTAATTTGAGTAACTAAGTTACTTAAAACCACTTAAAATAATAATTCAAGCTAAGTTAAAAGTTAAATGTTATTTATTTTAATATTAACTACACTAGAAACTGTAACACGTAATTTTCGTCGAAAATTGAATACAAAAATCGTAAATACATTGTTTTTGTTTCCTAACCCCCCCCCCCATAAAATATGCATAAATTATTTTGTAGAAATAACTTAAACTTTAACGAAATAATTTTAGTCAAGTTAAAATTATTCATATAATGAAGTAACTTAGTTGTTAACCGAGTTATATACTAACGTTTTATTTTAATTATAGTATTAAGATATATAAGTAAACAAACAAAAAAAAAATAAAAAATAAAAAAGTAACTTATAATCTTAGTAACTTAGTAACTATAGTTACTCGTCCGCGGTCGACCCATAGGTTTTCGATGCCCATCACTATCTCCGGTACGACAATATCATTACATTTACACTATTCTTTTAACGCGTCAATTTGTGAAAATGTTTAATGAAACGGCGTGTATGAAATATGAAACCTTAATATAAAATAACGTTTTTATGCCATCTGGCGGTTTTAAAAAGTAATCAGAAGTTCTCTGTCTCTCTCTCTCTTTCACTCTCCGCGTGTGCCGTTTGCCGGGCGAAAATAAAATATAACAATAATATCCACCGGATCCGTTGCGCGAAAAACTTTGAGCATTAAGACCGACACACCTTGTCGTCGAATTTCGAGTAATGTGCAAAATGATAATATTAGGCAATGCGATTTCGTATATAAATGCGTTTTTTTCAGCAATGCGGACACGGTTTTAACCTTTACGAATATATGGCGCGCGCCGGCGAACGGTAACGGTGCGGCCGCGAGACACAAACAACGGCCGACGATGATAGTTTGTTTTTTTTTTTTTAATTTTTTTTTTTCCCCCCCGACAACTCGAGAATTTTAGTGTTGCCATACATTTTCGTAAGAGAATTTACTCCACCCCCCCCCCCATACGCGAGTTGTGCAATTGTATTAAAAATACGGTTAATATGGGGGGAGGGGTTCCGACTGAACGGGGAGATTAGGTATAAACTCAATATATTTATCCAAATTTTAATAAAAAAAAAAATAAAAAATTCAAAATAAATATATGTTTTATAAAAACATTGGCGAAATTGCATAGTTTCGTCGAGATGCCGGTGACGGTTCAAACGGATTTCCGTCACTCCGATCGTTCGTTCGATCGGTTTCGATCAAACTGAACGCGTCCCGTCAGATTAACGATTTACAAACACTATGTGTTATAAATTAATTTAACTACTTAACATTATTATAATTATGCGTTTGGTTTTAATAACGAAATGTGAAATGCGATTTTCGTTTAACCGGCGAAAATAATAATTATCGTTATATTAAAATCGACGGCATTTCCCGTCGTACGAATATCGCAGCCAACACACTAATGGAATGACGAATATATGTCGTTACGCACTAATAGAAACCTAAACATTTTCGATAATATTAATATAAAAAAAAATTTAAAAATCACCGAAATCGACGAAACCTCCCTGTTGGCCCACGGTTTTGCCGTTTCAGTATTTATTTCCAATCGTTTTATTAGATATTTTCCGTTCCGCGTAGGCGGCGATAAAACCGAATCGGGCGATTAATCTGGTAAGGCGGTCAGACGGGGTAGGCGAACAATCGGGACCGATAGGTGAGACGATTGAGTAATAGGTTTTTTTTTTTTTATTATTATTATTTTATTATTCTTCGAGAATATTTACAATTTATCGCAATTATTCGTATACAATAAGCAATAGAAATGATTTTTTGTTTTTTTTTTTTTTACACGAGTAGGCATGCGGGGGAAAACACGTGTTACAGTTAGAATAGTTGTCGTCTGTAACCGAGAAATAGTTATTATGATTAAGTCACCCTGTAGAATAGGCTGGTGTAAATATTGAGCGTCTTTGGGGCCTGTGGTATACCACAGTCGAGGGCCGTGTAATACGGGCCCCGGTAATATTAGCCGGTTGGAGGCCGCCCGGTTACCGGGCGCCCGTAGGAAAAACGAAAATAGATTTATTTCTCGGGATGGTTTTTTTTTTTTTAAGGCAATCGAATAAAATATAATTAAATATATTAAATAATATCAATATAATAAATTGTACGATACACACGAATAATATTAACGATATTGATGGAAATCAATCGGTAAAATCGTCTCGTTTATTATTACGTAAACTGTATTATTGTATTCGTGTTTGGCAAACGGTACCGACGCGGCACGTTATTATAGTTTGAATTATAACGTATAATTGACTTAAACAACAACTGGTGTATATTAATTACAATACCGTCGTAGACAATATCGATGGGGATAATTACGGCGGGGGGGGGGAAAAAAAAAAACTAAAATAAATACTAAAAGGAGGAGACATCGAGTGTCGAGCGTATAACCTGAACCCAATCTAAACGCGAGTGTTTAAACCGACGGAATGATATTTTACGTACGATATTAAAACACGGCCGAGTCGGGACTTATAGATGAAAAAAATTAAAATAAAATGCAATTTTAATCGTTTTATTATCGATAATAACCGAAAATAATCGAGTTCGAAATGTTTATTCGAACGTTTTGGTTATAATAAACACGATTCCAGTTAAAATGGTTTTTTTTTTTTTTTGTAAAACTGTTATTGTCGTGCCGCGAAAATGATTGAACCTATTGAGTTTGTTATTTTTTTATTTTTTTTTTTCTCCCCTTATAAATATTCCGGGAATATCGACGAACTCACTGCCATTGTACCGGGCGAACAAATAAAAAAAAAAGTAAATTGTTATTTATACGACGATACCTATAAATATATATTTTCGTTCAAAACGGTCGTGGGACCGTATTCGTTTGTTAATTGCCGGTGCTGTTGAAATACCGAACCGAACAATTATTATAATAATATTGTATTTTTAACGTGACAAAAATAAATTTAAAAGAACGCCAACGCGTTATTTTATTGTAATAAAAATGGTATCATATGGAATATTGTGGTCCAGGGTGCACGACGACGACGCGACGATACGTGACGGGGACGCGTAACTCGCGCGGACGCCGCCGCGGTACGAATATCCGCGGGAAAACCCGTCCGGCGAAAACCGCGGCGGACGAGTGAAATTGAAAATCATCGTCCACCGGTGAAAAACCGTACCCGGCGATAATGCGTTCGGTTACCTGTTTCGTCGTCCATGGGGGCCGGCACGGCTTTGTTGGACGTCCCGCCGCCGGTGTCCATCGAACCGGCGACCGCGGTGATCATCAGCCATCCCACGAAGACGGCCACCGCCGCGGCGTTGACGGCCATCATCGTCGTTGCGTCTGTCGCGCGCGGGCGACGGTATCGGGCCGGAAAGGTTTTCGCGGGCTCGAGAAAACAAACCAAAACCCAACGGAAAACAAACAAACGAAAAAAAAATCTTACGGCGGGTACGCGAACGCGCTATGTCCCGCGAACGGGCCGGGTGTTTTACCGACGACGTTATCTACCCGGACGGTTCGTGGGGGGGGGGGGGCCCGTCAAGGCATATTTTCCGCGTAATTTGTTTGTAATAATAAAAACGCACTGTCCGTGTCTGTTTTTTTCTATTCTTACCGCGTTGTAAACGACAAAAAAAAAAAAAAAAATAGAATAGAAATCTTTCGAGGCTTTACTCGGGGGAAAAAAAAAAAAAAAACAAAAAATAGAATAGAAATCTTTCGAGACTTAACTCGGGGAAAAAAAAAAAAAAAAAAACAAAAAATAGAATAGAAATCTTTCGAGACTTTAGTCGGGGGAAAAAAAAAAAAAATAAAAAAATAATAAAAAATATGCACTCGATATAACACGCACACGCGACGACTCGGAGACAATACGCGGAGCTGCACGGATCGCACGACAATAGTGTACACCGGACGCCGGTCGTCAGATGACTGTTCTCTAATCGTGTCTAACCGCCCGAACCCGGTCCGACGCGCGCTGACGGTCGTGTGCTATCGGCGGCGGCGCTCGCGGAGACTTGGCCGCCGTAGGAAGGATGCCCGTGATCGCGCCGTACGATTCGCCGTCGTCGTCGTCGTCGCCGCCGCCGCCGCTCGAGGAGATTGTACCCCGCCACGATCGGTTTTCCGTTACGTTTCTATAATAAATAATTACTATTGTTAAACCGATTGTTATTACTATACGGCATATTATTTTGCCGACAATAAACTCGTAAATGGTAACATAAAAAAAAAAAATATATATATATATATATACATACAATCTGTTGCGTGATTTGGATTTGGAGGACTCGGAGGGAGGTGGATAATTTTTGAAAATGTTATAACGGGGCCGCTACGGACTTACTCTTTTTAGGAGTGGGTTACGGTTTAGAATGAAAAAAAAAAAAAAAAAAAAAAAAACGTTTAAACAAGACAATGTCGACATTTTCCCCTAAACGTATTGATTTGTCAGAGTGATTGTATTAACATAATTATACATTTAATACCTCCGACATTGTATTCCGCAAATGTTTTTGTTTTTTTTTATTCTCTTTCGAGTATAGAATACACGTATACGATACTTATATCGAAATAAAATTTGTATTTTTATTTAATAACGCCTCGAATTTAGTATCAAAATGTCGTATACCCTTACTATAAAAAAAAAAAGGGGGCTCAGAATCGTTTTTCCTGTACGCGACGATTTACCAACAGACATAAATTAATTTCCCTTCTATACCCTACCGTGTTCCCAACTTCCCAACTCAAAACGACAGCCCACTCGTGATGCGAAAAATCTCGTCTTTGTTTTATGTCAGTATAGTGTTTTTTCTGTTTAACGTTTATCAATTTCTAGGTGTTTGATTTTGTTTTTATTCAAAATTTAAGTATTGTAAATTTTAATTTTATATTATTTATTTTTTTTTATTTTATTAAATATTGTTTATAATACAATTTTTAGGATGTCAACACTATACGGGTGAAATATTTAACATGCAGTTTTTCCTGTCGTTATTAATGGTTTTACTTCAGTAATGACGAAGTATTATAAGATCTCGGAAATTATAAATTTGAGTTTCTTATATTATAATAATGGAATTATTTATTTAATTTACTTTTCGTGTTCGCCGCGGAATCTAAAAAAAAAAATTAAAAAATAGCAAAAAAGCGTTTTCGGAGAAGTATAAGTTGTACTTAAAACAAAAATTGTATTGTCTGACTTGTAATTATCGATTATTGTTCGCGAAGAGGTCAGAGGACCGCGATCTGGAATTCTATTACATTTGGAAGAGTCGGAATAGCCCGCTGGATTTCGTGCTGTGCGTTTAGAGATTTTGGAATATCGATAAACGATGGAACACGGTCGAATTTACTAGTAAGTAAAATATACGTACATTTAACCGATGTCTCAGAGTTTCAATTAAGTTTTCTCGAGTATAATAACTTATGTTCGACGATATATTTTAACACTATTAATTGGCAAAAAACGATCAACGTGGCAATAAGTTATCATAGACATAGAGCGGTACATAGTATGATTCTGCGTTATTATTTATAACAGTGATGGTTTGTTTCGGTTGTAGGTTGTGGTTAGACCTCGGTTATTCGTGATGACAATTTTAAATTGTGTGTGATTTTAACTTATCACTGAAACCCCTACCGATTTTTTAACTAAATAAAATTTTTATTAACAAACTGCGAAAAAAAATCATTCGAGTAATTCATTGAATAATAATGTCGGTGATAAGCCCCTAATCCTCAAAAATTATTTTCCGTCCACAGACTTGATTCATACCAACTTTATTTAGAAAACGACCACTTTGGCGTGGAAATTAAAATTTTGAAAAAAAGTGTATTATTAGTGTATTATATTTGTATACAAATTATAGACATCCAATTTCATATATGATTCACATATGTATTTCATATATTTTCACGTATGCGTTTGTCTTTATTTATTAAATTTTCAAAAAACCTATAGTTAGCATTTTTTTTTTTTTCGTTTTATAAGCGTTTAAATTACAAAATTTAATGTACATTTTGATTTAATTTGCGTGGCTAAAACATTTTAAGGTCCAAAAAATATTAAAATATGTGTCACGAGGTACACCTTAAGTTAAATACTTAGTGGTAAAGAAAAAAAAATTATACGTATAATACCAATAATTAGTTTTAATCAACTTTTTATGTTAAAATTTACAATTCGTCAAAAACACGAACGCAATTTGTAATTTATTTTGTAATTACAAATTAATACAATCTTCAATTCGCATTTATCAAAAAATTGTATTCCAAATTTCACCTTACCAGTACACCCATTTAATATAACTGCCCGCAAAAACCATACTGTGCCAAAACTAATCATCCCGTACGTATGGATTAAATTCAAAAAACTCTAGAGATAATAATATTTTATTATTATAATATTGTCTTCATCTGCAGTAATCGATTTGTATATTGGAAATTGTTTTCGTGTTCCATACCGATAAATTATAAACCTCGACTAATTCAAATGCAATATTTGGTACGTGTCTATAATATCCTAACAATGAAAATAGTTTATTATTATTGTATTTTTTAATTTTTTTTATGATTTCGGTTATGATAAAATAAATCACAAAACTATTTTATTATTTAATTTTTTTAATTATACGTCTTGTTTGCAATGATTTACTGATGGAAATAACTCGTTGTAAAAAAAAAAAAAAAAAAAAATATCAAAATCAAAACTAGAACGTAATTATCGAAACACTACTCGTTCGGATATACTAATTCAATTCCCAGTAGCGATATTGCGAGTTGACGCTATTACGAGCTATACTACTAATTTTTTTTTTCACATTACATCACTTCAGACGAATTTGTATGTAAAACAATTAATTTATAGATAAAAATTATTTCAAACAGACTGAGTGAAAAAAAAAAAAACCGTTGTATACCCTATTATGGCGAATCCGAGCATTTTTGAAAAGCCAAAAAAAAAAAATTACTATTCGCGTAAAAACTTTAAAAAATCGAACATTTTAATTAGCACTATATAGTATCTATATTCAACTCAACAAATCTTTAATGTTTTTAAAATTCCACCTCGTGTTGATTCTAGAAAGGACTATTATATGTATTTAATGAAAATTGCAGGTCTCTACGATTATATTCAATTAAACTGCATGGAAAATAACAAAAACCGTTAATAGTTCCGTTTTTTTCTCCAAATTATTAAGGAAACTATACAAAGAAAATCAAAAAATGGCTTAGATCCAAAATGTTATAAAAAAGATCTTTTGTCCTTTCCCGATTGGATCAAAGTTTCTGGTAGAAAAGTTGTTTACAGACACGCACAAAAAAAAAAACCCCCATATAGTAAGATCAAGGTTTAGGACAAATGGGGGCGAAAAAACAAAAATATAACAATAATGCGATTAAATAAATTTAAATAGAAAAACTCATTGTAATTAAATTAGCACACATGAAAACTAAAAATTAAAATGTATTGAATTGAAATACTATAGGCTATGCCCTTCAAAAATGATAACATTCCTTTTAGTTGTTAATTGTTTACAGTATTTAAAATTATTTAATCAATATTAATACATATGTTTCGTTTGTATTTTTTCAGAAAAGCTTTATCCTGCTTCTAATCTGTCGTAATAAAAGTCTCTGTTCGGCTTGTATTTTTTGAAGGCACTTTATAAAACGCCGGAATACGTCTAAATACGAATATTACGCGTCTAAAAATTAGTCGCCGATTAAACTAGTCGTATTCTAGTCTGCTTGAATTTTTATTTCCCATTATATACAAATATATATATTGGTCGACTATAATCGAACTATAGTCGTAAAAACATTTGGTCCGATAATTTCGTGTATAAAAAATTGGAACAGACGCCAAAACCAACACATTTGCTTTGAATCCAAACAGTCCAGACAAACCTCCGAAGACAATTTTTGGACCTATTGACGCGGACGAAAATTAAGAGCACCGACGGGACCCAGATTTCAGCCTCGGCCCAGGATTTATTTATTTATTTATATTTAGACGCAAAACAAATTGAAGACAAATTCCATTAAATAAAAATAAAAATAATAATAATTATTATTAAACAAACGATCGTTTAAGTGGTTACGACGCGTACTCGATTTTTATAATTTGGGGTTGACTGACACGTAAACCGTACACACGTTAACAGGTATGCGAAATATGTTAATTTACGGGAACGTGCCAAAACACGAAATCGTTTTTGTCTTGTACGTCGAATTCGATAAATACTAAAATAATCCATAGAATTTTCCCACCGTTGATATCGTTTTACTTGGGTAGAGTTATTTGTTTTTAAGTGGCTTACGTTACATTTGTATTAAGTTTTCTTTCGTCCAAACTGTTTAAATATAACGAGCCGTTATATTATTTAAATGGAGCCGACGATGATTGGTGCACGGGAGGGTGTGCACGCTCGACAAACTTTAGCATTTTGACTGACTATCCGGCTCGGCATTCCAATGATAATTTAATTTTAAATCGGCAAAATTCATTATTCCTCCGGGTTTCTTTGTTGGTATTTTGTTACGCGATTACTGATTACCCACCGTACGTTTCGATCGTTAAATTACTAATATGTATCGTTTATTATCACTCATCAAATGTACGAATAATGGGTAAAAATCTTTTTTGAAGTCTGACAATTTTTAATCACACCTCTCCGTTGGCCACAGCGATTTAATGTTTCGATAATTTGTCATCGGCTCATTGTAACATATCGGATTACAGACGTTTGATTTAAAAATCGTTTAGTTTTCAGAGTCTCGCTGTGAAGATTTTTGATCTGATGAAAAAAAAAACCAATCTAATAATATACATATATAAAATTGAATTGAATTTGAAATTAAATTTTTTTTAATACTTTTGCATTTATTATTTTCATTTTTCGAACAGATAACAATAAAACAATATTACGCCGGTGGTCCTTTTGAAGAAGAAGAAAAAAATGAGTACATGCAGTGGAACTACTTATCAGAAACATAAAATGTACTCAGCATACTGTTGAAAACCCCGGTCCGACCTAAATTTTAACGTAATTGATAATGGATATGAATAGTTATTCGGGACGATAAAATATTATTATTATTATTATTATTGTCACTACAATTTTACGCTTAAATAAAATACAATTGTCGGTACCGTCATAATATTATTATACGGTAGGTATTGTAGTAATATTACAAAGAGGGAGAAATTAAAATTTGCAAAAAAAAAAAAAAAAAAATGTTCATATAACAACCCGATGGTAGAAATCAACAATCCGTGTTAACCACTCGTCCATAGAAATTAACGTTATAATTCAATACGAGTAGAATAATATGAACACGTATAATTTATAGCTGAATTACAGTACTCGCGCGTTTACTATGCAAATAATGATTTGCATTCACACATAAAGAACAATCTAACCATTGAATGTAATAATATGTCTAATGTTTAAAAAAAAAAATATATATATATATATATATATATGCCTACATTAATTTCATCTGGAAAATATATTGCGTTTGTTTTAAAAAAAAAAAAAAAAAAAACAGAAAAAGAAAAAAAGAACCGTAAACAATGTACGGACGATAAATATTTATATCGTACGACGACGACCGAAACGCGCCGAACAACACATTTGATAAAGTACAACGATTCCGGTCTGTATATTTCAGATTCAGAGTGAACAAAGAACGATGATTTTTTTTTTTGATTTTTCGGTTTACAATATTGTTAAGCGTATATTAAAAAAAAAAAAAAGGATTTATACATAAATACATATGCGATTGTACGCGTGCGGTATGGGTGCCTACATAAATGCCCGTGTGCCTGTTATTTACCCGTTGTTCGCCGCGTAAAAAATATCGGAAAATATTATCAAGTCTATGGAAAATAATTATTATTGAAATGTTTCGCACAATTAAAGTGAATGCGGAAAAAAAACCGTATTATATATATGTAAATGCCCGTCGGAATCGTTAGGTATGATGTTTAACTCGGCGGTTTGGCCAAACGAAAATGCGTATTTGTATCGTAGCCGTTACGGTATTTTTTTTTTTTTTTTTTTGTCAAACGGCAACAACAGGCTCTAACTAGTCACCGGTTTATACAATTCGTACAGTTTGTTACTCGTATTATTGCGCACATCCGGCAACGTTGAATGAAGACTGTTGCGGGATCGCGACTGTACAATCGCAATGCATTCGTATTATTCGCAACTATGTCCACTCGATCTTTCCATTCGAAAAACAGAAAAATAACACCGAATATTTGCCACGCACGCACGTACAATGGCGTTTTGTCGCGCCGTCGTAGGCGGTACCTACCTATAGGTTTACGGGGCGCGCGCGACTTCTCCCGTCAACGACCGCCCGCCGTTTCTTGGGGATTCTTTGAAACTTTTCAGTTTCCGTTTTGAAAAAGTCTATTATTAATAAAAAAAAAAAAAACTTTATTACATTTGCGGCCTAGTTATTGTTTCGATCGGCCCGCAGAGAACGCAATAATACACGAACACCGTTTTAATCGGCGCGTGTTGTGTTTTGGGGATGGACGCGGGCCGACCGAGTACCACGACTGATTTTTTTTTTTTTGAATATTCTTGCGTACCCCCCTCCCCCCGATTTATTTTTAAATGGACGATCGTTACGTAAACTTGCCTATTGTCTCACGCAAATTACTTTTTCATTTATATGAAATTGTTTAAACAATTTAATCTCGTCCATAGTCCGATTAAAAAATATTAGAAATCGTTTGAATATATTGAAAATATTCAACTATTTTTTTTTTTACCACGGTGAAAAAAAATGCTGATGTACAGGGGAACATATACCATTAGGTACCTCCTGGGGAAGCAACCGTTTGATCTGGGAGGGGTAATTTGCCCATTTCTCTCCCCGTTCCCTTGGAAAGTGCTTTTCCGTAAAGGGGGGGGGGTGTGGGTGATGTTTATTAAAATACTAAGGTCGCTACTTTTTTAAAAGTAACTAAAGTACCTCTACTACGTTTTTTTTCCCCCAAATCAAGGACTGGTTTCATTTGCTGCGAATAACAACCGCATCGAACAGAGTATATTCATTAAATAGCTACATAAATGGCAACCGAAATTGATTGCATTACCGACCGGTTCAATCAATGTGAAATTGAGTATAACTAATTGGAACCAGTGTAGTCTTTGTGAATTAAGAACAGACATTTCGTACGGATTTAATGGGAACGAATTATTGCCTCCCGTGTACATCTCGTTCCCTCGGCTATTTGGATTCCTAACCTAAACTCGTGTGCTGTTGTTTTTTTTTTTTTTTTTGCTCTAATGTCCACGAACAACTTTTCTACCGTGCCGCCGAAAATTGTCACCGTGAACGTATACGGACACAATCGCGTGATCAAGTTTAAATCTTCGGGTACGCGGGCATTGGTTTTTTTTTTTTTTTTTTTTTGTTATATTTATATAACGTACTTTTGCGTTCCATTTTTTAGTTTGTATATCCTATCGGTACAAGCGTTGGTCGAACGCAATCGTATTAAAATATTTTTCTTGCGTCCGTACAGTACGTTCTGCGGATATCGTATTAGGTGTCGGCGAATAAAACAAAATCACTCGGCTGCGCCGTATTGTGCCGGACGAAGGTATGCGCATTTACACGTAGGCAAACAAAAAAACAAGAAAAAAAAAAAAAAAAAAAGACAAGAAAACACCAGCGCAGTCTTAATGGATTCGTTTGAAGTTTATTGGTTCCCGAAAAAGATACCCGTACTAACGGGTTTCGACCTTAACAGCGAATAACCGTAGAGAATTTTCCGGAACGGGGACGACCCCGATAATAAGAATTTTCGGTGTCCGGCCAAAACCAAATCTCCAAGGAAATTAAATATACAAATGGCCGTGCGCGTCCGTACGGGCGACGACTCGGATGTATAAGAAAATATGTCCATTATCCGAATGAAATATCGTATCTTTGCCGGTTTTTTCTTTTCTTTTTCGTTTACATAAATAAACAATCGCTTCCGTATCAAATATTATTACTGTGCCCATCCGCATTCGAAAAAACTGCGCAATATTTTTTATTCTTATGGGTAACGTTTACTTATTTATCATTAGTGCCGTATTATCACCAACAATTTATCCAGATTTGTTGAGCGCGTACGATCGTGTACGGTTATTATTATAGTATCGCATCGTATTGCGTCGATTCGAAGAGATAAAATAACGTACCGTGTACTAATCGTAATAATCTACAGCCAGTCGAATTATTTGCATATTAAATTGTACAGCGGGAATTAAAATATCTCGACGATTATTTAAAGACAAGACCGTTTAAATTAAAACAACCGTGGGGCGGTAATAGTATTACGTATTTCGGTATAGAATTATATAAGAAAACAAATACCGAGGTACATTTGTTGTACGAAAATAAAAAAATTACAATACAATTACAGTAATGTATAGTATTTAACCTTCAATAATTCACCAACCAAACCAAAAATAATAAATTAATATCGAATAATCGTTTAAACTTTTCATTTAGTATTTGAACAAAAGGGAATTATAAATCCGGTCTTCTATAACACGAAACGCTTGCAATTTACATTAAAAAATATACCTACTTTAAGTAATAAATATGTACAATATGTTATACAAAAAAAAAAAAAATGTTTTAATAAATTCCAAATGACCGTGTAGTATTGCCTATTGTGATTAATTATTACGTTATACCGTCGTATAGCGAATAAACTGAATGGAAATTATAGAAGAAAAAAAAAACTCGAGTTCTACTACACTGAAATCCGCATTATTACAGTTTAAGTTATTGCATTTTTTTTTTTTTTTTTTTTACAAATATATCAAGTGCATTATGATGACACTAATGGTTACGGTCTCCGATGTACACAAATCAATATAATATTAAACGACAAACGTTATAAAATCGCATATACATCACAATATAGTAGGCATGTACACGTGACGGGTTGACACAGCAATAAGAAGGGGGAAAAAAGCCAATGTTGACACTAAACGCAATTATTAGAATGCCGTTTTCAAAACGTCCGCGGGCGTTGAATTCGCCCGATAAAAAAACTCACGTCGATTTGTTTATTTTGGTTCGGTGCAATTATTTCAGCGATCGGCGGTTAAGATAGTTTTAACGCCGCGGTTATTGTTGTTAGTCCTCGGAGTCTAGAAACCGAAAACGCGACTACACTTATTAAAGGATTACTCGGTGGAATTTACACCGACATAATTACACGTGAAATAATACTGGGTACTTTATTATTATTATTATTATTGTCCCGACTACCGGGCTATATGACGAATATTATTAGCTTGACGGTTTAGTACGGGGTAGTGATGGCGAAGAAATTGATTTTTTTTTGATTTTTATACGCATCAAAATTTGTAAACCAAACAAAATGCGCGTCGGTAAAAATATACGAACAATGCAAACGTCTATAGTTTGTTAGCCCGCTTAAACTCCGAATAAACCAATATACTCGTATAATAATTGTTTTTTTTTTTTTTTTTTTTTTCTATTAATCAACGGTAAGTTTTTAAACCAGATAATAGTTAAACTGCGACGAATGATCTAAAAATAACTGCGTGTACCGATTTTCATAATTTTTCTTTCAAGCAATTTTAATATTGTTTACGGTACATGCGCGTCCGACGAGAATGTTTTTTCAACCGTCAGACGTAATAGTAATAATAAAAAAAAAAAAAACACACACAATTCGAACGGTCTGCAGTTGATACAGAACAAACTCCACTCCTATAGTATTTATAAGAGAGGATTTTGCTTTCTATAAAATATATATTTTATAGAGATAAATGTCAGCGTGCTGTTTGCTGTACCTGTTCGTTAATTGAATGGACAACAAGCGAAAACCGTTCCGCATCGTTCGTTTTGGCGCTACAGACGGTTTTGACGAGAATAAAATAATAATAATAAAAAATCAAAAAAAAAAAAAAAAATAATCGTCCGCGTCTTCTTGACGATTAAGAGTAATAACTAGGGCTGTGAATTTAATGCAGTGAAAAACCTTAAAAATGCACTAAACATGCACAAAAAATTGCAATTAAACAAATTGGGTTTTAATTAAATTTTTATATTTATTTTGATATTACTGATATTATAGTATATTATATACATACAAATTTATTTAAAAAAAAAAAAAATTATAATAATGTTGATCGTATTTGAATGATGAATAAGTTGTTTTCTGTAATAATTCTATTCGTCTGAATTCATTGACTTACTTTCGCAATGTTGACGAGAAAATCGGTTTAGATTTCGGCATTTTACTGTAAATACACTTCACTGTACATTCGCAAACGAAACTAAACGACAATGCCGGATTGTTTGATACCTACTAAAATTATTAATCAACCAAATTTATCTGGAAATTAGTGAATGATATCACAAGCCCACAAATAACTAATCTAAGCAATATTGCCTTATTTTATCGACTCTTTATCTTTACCTAACCCGCATACAGCTTGTGTAAAATATTATTTTATAAAATATAAAACTGACGTGTGTAACAAAGCCTGTGTAAAACAAAAAATATGTGTGTAAAGATGTTAAAATAGACGGTAATTGATTAAAAATACCGGAAATTGAACTGAAAAAGAAAATATGACTTAAAAAGTCCAAAAAATAACCGGAAAAATTAAAAACGTCAAAATAAAAATTTCATAAATGAATTTGTTGTAGCATAATTCAAATTACGTACTTAAAAAAAAAAAGCTACGTTTCAAAATCAGCTAAAAGAAAAAAAATACCACTTTCCTACAAATTTACAGCCCTAGTAATAAATTAATCCCCGCACACGGGATTGCCGTTTGTAATTATGTAAGTTACAAAAAAAAAAAAAAAAAATGTTGTAATTATTATTTCTAGGGCTCTTATTGTATTATAATAATTATCAGGTAATATACGCCAAGCCCATAAAATAAAACCGAGAAAATAATTTAATATAGGAACGGCGGTTTTCGATACGTAATTTGCGTGTAATGTTTAGGGAAAATGCGAACTACGGGCGTACTCCCGCGTATTATAATAATATGACGATTATAATGTTTACAAGCAAAAAAATAAAAAAATAAATAATGCGCGATTCAATGCGGAACGCATAATATTTTATTGCGGATTTAACGACTAACGACATTAAGTTTCATTATCTTATTATTGATACCCGTGCCCCGGACTACCGTCTACCGCGATAATAGTATACACGGATGTACCGATTTCGTCCGACTCGTAAAAATTAATATCCACTACGGTTATTATTTGTTTTTTTACGGGTAACGACGAGTAGGGTACGCGTTATATAATTTATTATATACTCGCGTTCGTACGTATATCAAACCGTAATAAATTAACACAATAAATAAATAAACGTTAAAATTGAATTTTAAAAAATTGAAATCGACGCGCGCGTCTCGTCGTTTATATTATGACAACGAATACCTCCGCCAGTCGAAAAATCTTAACGATCAAAAATAATATGATTTTATTTATTTATTTTTTTTTTTTTTTTTGTGCCAAACTTTCGGCACGTTTGTACGCAATCGGGACCGGCGCGGCGGAAAGTCGAGCAGCGCACTTGCCCCGGGGCCTCGGTCTTTTATCAGGGCCTCGCAGCACTCACTGTATAGTGTTAAAATTACAATTATAATAATTACAATATTACTACATAACAGCGGCGGCTAATATCTTTAACGGTGATACAATTGACATATTTGCATCGCAAAAATCAAAAAAAAAAAAAAAAAAAATAATAAGTATTATTTTTTTCGTTGTATTTTATATGTACGATTCGTGCTATAATGTGCACATATGCACATTTCAATGTATTTCAAATGACATTTTTATGGTTGGCGTATTTTTCTCCTAAATCAAGCGAAAATCATTTCATGCTATTAATCAAAAATACTATTTACTGCATTGGCACAAATTAACACGTAATTAAATTTTGCTACATTTAAATTATTACCTAGTTTTTTAAAATGATAAAATACACACCGATAAAACCAATAAAACAAATTACAGTGGAGATATATATACATATATTATGGATCCAAATATGAAATTTTGCCCAGGACCACGCTAATCATAACGACAGCTCCGTACTTAATAATATTCGTGAGCGACAATCATACAAATGATGGGCTCAGTGCAACAACAAGGCAAGTCCGCTTTTATTCGAAAATGGCTTTTTAATAGTTTTGAATAATGCATTGAATACTAAATAATTGATTAGTGCAACAATAATTCAACTCTATCCACTATCTAGTAGGTACCTTTGTATCTACAAAGTACTTATTCGCGTGGACTTGTCTGGTATAACAAATTCTGGACAAAACAAGACAATTATTCCGAACTTACCTCGTTATAAAAGTTATATGAATCTGACAAACAATATGTACTCAAACTGGTATAAATCAATTATAGACATTTTAGAACTTAGATTTTAAGTTTATGCCACTAAAGAAATAAAAGAAAAAAAAACAACTTCCCAAACAATTTCCAAAAGTGGACTTGCTTTGTTGTTGCACTGAGCCCTTAAATTCTAAAAAATTTCGAGTATAAGCAAATGCAGATGCCTACAAAATTGCCGAACTAAAAAATCGTACATATCATCTAGCCGACCGTAAGTCGATGAATTTCAACACCTAGGTACACGTTTGTATCATCTAAAACTAAATTTATTCATAAAATGTGTATAAAAACATTTGTCGTTTTAGAATCGAAAATATTGGTAGTGGTTTCAAACAAAATATAAGGGCGAAAAAAATTAAGAAATTATTGTAAAATTTAATTTCCTCTCTCTCTCTCTCTCAATCTCTCTCTCTCTAGTTACATACAATTAGTAATTTGTGGTTTCGACGGGTTTGCGGTTGGGTATATACTAAAACCGTAGAGTACATACCCTACAACTAAAACCGAAACAAACAAAAAATGGATATTGTCGAATATAATATAGATGTAAAACACCGACTACGAGTATAGTTAATTTCCAAACTTTGAACTCGCGATCGCAGAGTCCACAGCCGATTATGTCTTAAAGGAAAACCACGAGTCATAATATAGAAAAAAAAAAAAGAAAAAAAACCTAGGACATACCTCGTACCACGGGTAAGCCATTGTTGTAGGTAGGCAATTGCATGTCGTACGCGACGATTAATTATTACAAACGAAAACGATTCTGATCGGAGTCATATATGAGTCGTGTTCATTTCCTTTTTTGCCGAGGTAACCCAAAAATCAACAAACAAAAAAAAAACTGATTTATTGACAGTTATTTTTACTTGATGTAGAAAAAATATTGAGAACCACCGGGCAAAAAATCCGCATCTTTCAAGAAACGATACAAACGATTTAGAGTTTGTTTACTAACCGAAAAATTGTTTTTTTTACGAAAAATTAAAAAAAAAAAAAAACCTTACTTTAAAGTACAGTCCGTTAGAAATTGCGCGTCATTTGACGTGCTGCGTAAAAAAAAACTCTGATCATTTTCCTTATCGAAAAAAAGTGTTTAAAAATAAATAAATAGTAAGAAATTTTTTATATGATGTGTTGGGCATTTCGGAATAAAATATCGAAATAAAATAGTACCGGGCGAAAAACTGGTATTTTTCAAGATACGATATGAACGATTCGGATCGTTTTTACTAACTAAATAATTGTTTTCTGAAACAAAAAAAAAAAAAAAAACACGTCGCTGTTACGCTAATAATTATTCCTCGGTCCGCTAAGAATTTAAAATAGGTAAATATTATATTTCACACGGATTAAGTATACACACGTTACGATATGAAACAGTACTTTCGGACTCGAGTGCTAACAACGGACGCGCAGCTGCTGCTTTTCGCTCCTTCTGCCGCTGCGGCGGTGACATTAAACGGCGACGTATTTCACTCTGTTTTTTTTTTTTTTATTATTTTTTTATATCTCGTTTCCTTTTCGCGTTTACAAACGCCACAACGACAATAATAGTAATAATAGTAATAATACTACGGTGGCGTGTGTTTCGCCCGCACCGAACACGACGGCGTAATAATATTTGCTAGCTCTGCACGTCGTAAATCAACCGCCAAACAGCGGAGGCGGCGATATAGGTCCATATAGCCGGGGAGAAAAAATTCCGCAGTCGACAATAAAAAATTCAAAAATAAAGAAAGACTCGGGGAAGGTAGGAGTGTATAGATGGTGATTAAATCCGTATCTGTATAGATCGCGATTAACGAAAAACGATTCGGATCGAAGTCCGGTTAATCGCGTTTCGAAGTGCCGTGATTTGTACAAATATCCGTCAACATTTGAAATTCAGACGATTGTACAATAATAATTGTTGCGTTCCGCTCGAATTTTATCGTTTTATCACCGTTAACGACGACTCGTGGGTGAACTTCGTGTCAAATTTTCGTGAATTTCTGTTCAAAATTTAATCTGTATCGAACCAAATGAAAACTAAAAATTCTACAATTTCAAATGGTCATAAATAATTTTTAAAAAAAAACGCCAGAATATTATGAAACATTTACCGCAACTAAAAAGCGGTAGTTTCTGCATTCCGTTAAGTGTTTGCAGAATTTTTAATCTGAATAACAACAGAAAAAATGAACCTAACCCCAATACACCAACGAGCTCTTAAACGCTACAAAAAAGATCTCTTATCGTTTTTTGAACGGAGAATAATTTCTGGTCAGCGACGGATCCATCCGACTCACATTTGATTTTCGCTTTTAAAATTGGCTTCTTGATCAGAGCTTAATCAGCTCTAACTTTGTATGATACAAATTTAAAAAACTTTATTCGATATTAAAATTACAATAACTATTTGATCTCTTTTTTTTTTTTTTGTTTTTAGCTCCAAAAAGTCGCCTATACAAAATTATCCGACTCACTGTTCTCTGACTCCGGATCCGCCATTGTTTCCGGTAGAAAAGTTGTTCACATTATAAAACCGATACATTCCTCGACGTCGTTCAGAATATAAAAAAAAAAAAAAAAAAAAACCGCTTCGTACACTAATCGCTTATAAATTATTGTTTTAATATTATTACATTTTACGCGACACACGCGAGTGTTGAACGTATACGAAACGTATGTATTTTCGGAGGATCGTAAAAATATTGTACGGTCGCAGAGCGGCGGCTGCGATTTTTTCTTTTTTTTTTTTTTTTTTTTTTTTTTACCCATTAAACCGCACGTTTAAACAAGTTTAAATTACTTTCTGGTCTTTAAGTCTCTAACGGATATATATATAAACATTGTACGGGGTACGTTTAAATTTAAAATGTAAACCGCACTATGCGGCGGCCATCCTATGGAATAATAATAACGATAGCGCGGGGATGATACGAAGAGAAGGATAAATCGTCACACTTTTTGCTCTTTTTTTTTTTAACGGGGTCGTTCGAATTTTCATAATATTATAATATATATATATTATACAGTTAACAATATTTATCTATGCGATTATAGTAACGAACGAAAACGACCCGTTAGAAACAAAAAAAAAACCGTTTTGTAATCAAAAAATTAATTGGAAGTTTATTTTTATTTTTTTTTTTTTGAAAATTAATAACAAAAAAAAAAAAAAAAAAATGGAGTACGTTTTAAGGGCGACTATTATTATTTTATAATAACGGTCTTGTAAACGATATATTATGCACGCGCCCGCGACACTTTCCAATGGACTAACTGTTCGCGAATCCGTGCCGCTAAAATTATAATGGTCGTGAAATAACGGCGCAAAACGCCATTTATAATAATATAGGTCTGGTCTGGTTCGCCGTGTACTATTGCAATACCTATTTTAAAAGAAAATAATAATAAAAAACACATTTCTGCGCACTTTTGCCCGTTTCGAGTCGACTGTATAATGTAAAACCACAATAACTGTGTGCGCGGCCTGTTATTTTTGCGGACATATTAATTAAAACGTCCTCGACGTCGTCGTCGTCGGATGTTTGAACTCCCGTCGTTTCAAACACGACTTTGTTCGTCAATCGGCTGCTTTAATATTTTATTGTTGCGGGTATAAAACCTAACCTAATATATGTATATATATATATATATATATATTACGATTATAATTTTAGCCTTTAATCTACTCGTCTACAGAGACCTTGACGATAACCGTAGAATAAAAATGTAGACAAATAATTACACAAAGCCTGAGTTAGCTTTGTTGATAAAAACACTTCTTCGGGCTTTCTACATTTTATTAATTTGTATTGCATATATTTAACACATATATATATATGTATATTGCATTTTTTTATTATAATAACCTCGGAAATAATTTTTTTTTTTTTTTTTTCTTGTCGTCCAATTGTCGTCGTTCGACCGGACGCGGGTCTCGGGCGAGGGGTTTCACCGTTGTCCCGCCGACAACGCACGTTCTCGGGGCCTCTGCCGGAAGACGTCTCGGCATCGACACTGTGCCGACGAATGCTATCGACTAAACAATGCGTTCAAAAAGTAAGTGCGTACGTATTACATACATACGTACGTACAAATAATATAAAAAAAAAAAAAAAAAAACATATGCGCATGTATTGGTACCGGTCACGGCGATTAAAAACGAATAAATCACGACCAAAACGGCGGTTACGAGTCGAAAACGCAGACGCCGGTCATGCTCTACCCCACCCCCTTACCGTCCGTCCGGCAACTCCAGCACGAGGGAAACCGATTTCGCTTCGATATTTCATATTTATTATATACACTTATAGGTAGGTTTTTTTTTTTTTTTTTTTTTCACTTTACAATACGTATAACAATGGGCCGAATGACGACGCGACGTCGGCGGTGCCGATAACGAACGATCAAAAATAATAACGCAAACGTGTAGGCATGACAAAACGGATATATACAGGTAAATAGTTACGATCACATCGGTACGAGTGCACCGCGCCCACCGGCCGGTTCCCGTCGTTTCGTCGATCGTGGTAATTTTTTTGCCGCGCGTGCACACAAAAAAAAACGTACGCAATATTACGGGCTATGTTACTCGATTGTACCCCGTAGATCTAAAATCTAATAATCGTAGACAGCTATAAAATTGGTGGTCCGCCGTTGTAGGCGGTACGATACTTTAAAGATAAATCATTGCTAACGAAAACCTGAGCGGAGTTTGGTTAAAATACGTTTATAACAATTGTATTCATTTCTAACTACGTAATAAACTACAGCTGGAATCGTGTTTTATCGACGTCGACTTTTGAGCTTTTTTTTGTCGAAGCCAAACAAATTTCATTCACATAAATAGTACGCGAAATTTCGTGATTTTTACGATTTCCATCAAAACGTCCACTTCAAACGCTTATAAAAAAAAAAAAATAACTACATTACACTCGACATTTAATTTCTTTTACCACTTACTCCTGATGAACCTTGTGTTAAATTGTCGAGTATTTTTCCTGGGCCAAAAAAAAAACATTCGCATGAAGCCGAATGCAAACTAAAACACTCGAAGATTCTAAATGGCTATAAATAACTTAAAAGTCACTGGAATGTTTAGGTAATTTTATCACGTCTATATAGGGCCATTATAAGTATTCGTTGCAAATGTCAGGTCTCTACGATTACTTTTATCCGAAATACAACAAGGAAATAACAGAACCCGCGTAACTTATACGGTTTTTTTTCTCCAATTAACATGATTAATTATTAAAATAATAATATGCGTACCATTCCACGATAATAAATGTATTACAATTTCCATTGGAACATAAAAAAAAAAAAAAAAAAAGAACCCGGTAATGTAAACGAAGAATGAGATGCCGAGAACAAAAGTAATAGAAATGCGATCATACGATTTTTTTTTTGTCGGGCGGGCACGTACAATCAGTGGCGTATTTACAGTGGCAGGATGAAGGCGATTACAGCCCGCCATCACCATTTGGCAAATTATTATAGTTATCACGATATTAAAAGTATGACCTAGTACCGTCTAATTGTGCACGGCTGTACTCTAATATGTAACACAATTATTATTAATTGTATTGTATCACGAATGGCACGAATGTTTAGTCGTAATATTACGTTTGGTAATCGATAATTAATTATAGCTTTTAGCATCTGTTTTTCATTGTTTTCCTCTTTTCCCGAGACGTCGTCGAAAAATTGAAATTTTTATCGGACGACATTCGATTTTGTCTTATAATTATAGTGTATTAACCTTTTCTTTTTTTTTTGCCATTGGTATCGGTGACTAGGGGTGGTACCGAGTTCCTTCATTTCACTATCGTTAGTGTTTGCTATAATATTCCTAAGAAACTGAAGTGTTAGCTTCGAGACGATCCCCCATAGCTGCTCTTCTTACGTGGTTTTTTATTGACAAAGTTCGACCGGGCCCCTATAAGTTTGGCCTACGGCCCACGTTACTTGTTACGCTAAACTGTGGCCGATGCCGATGTCGTCTACAGAGTTTTTTTCTCGAACCGCCTTTGACATCTCTTTCTGAGCAGCATCCGTCTTGTCGGGCCGCCTCGCTCTCCTTCTTCTTCGTGGTTTTGATCATAAAGTCGGTAACGTTGTTCCGCGACTGTTGGTTTCTGAGCATGACCTCCGGCCGTGTTCTCCGGCTTGAAGTCCTGTGGAATGTCCCGTGATCTTTAGCGTTCTGCGGTCGGAATCGAACGCGTCATAGACGCAAATGCTGTGCATAAAGTTGTCGATCGCGTGGCCGCAGAACCAATCGAGCGATTGCAGCCTTGTGTATTTGTGCAGGTACGCCGGGAAACATCGGTGCTAACCCGACAGTGCCTGCGTGACGTGGAAATCGATCTTCCCGTGTTAGTTTAGTGTACCAAGTGTACTAGCCTAACCTTACCTTAACAACCGGAATCAATCATTAAACTAACCGCCAGCCCTAACATCCGTTTTTTTTTTTTACAGCCAACCACCATCAACCGTTTATACTTGCGCGTCATGCGAATTTTCGAAAACCACCACCCGTCGTGTCGTAATACTTGGAGGCGATGGCGTAGACAGGAATTTCTATTATAGGGATGGATGATATACATTCACTGTTTCTATGATAAGCCGGAAAAATGACATGATTTTGAGGATGATGACCTTTGAAGAATAATGTCTAGTTTCTTTTCTAGGCCGGCTGTAGTGACCATAAACCTTGTACTACTACCAGCCAGTATAAGGTCTACGATAGTGACTAGTGAGTTCTATGACAAACTGTTAAGGACGTTAGCTTTGCAATGTAGCACCGTGGCATTCCCGTTCTTATCAGTGTGTCGAATAATTAAAAATAACGTTCCAGATCAAGTTATCATCGTATTGGTAAAAAAAAAAAAAAAAAAAAATAATCATTTTTTTCTTATATCCGTCAAGTTAATGATAAAGGTAATTTTATTTTATATTAATAATAAAAAAAAGTCATAGGGAGGGGGAATTCAACCCCCATATCCATCGCCGTGCTACGCCCGTGCTTGGAGGCGGAACACCGAAGTCTACGGATTGCATCGAATGAAATTTACGACGACGGGCGTTCGTTGCAACGTGAAAAACCTATTCACGTAACGAATAGCATCTACCCGCAGAATCGGTTGTACACAAATAAAGTAGGTACATGATATCCGAAAACTGTATTACCCTGAATACAGACAAACTCTACGTTTCACCGATTTTACGTGAATAACAAATAGCGGGTATCAATTTAGAATCTATAGATGCTTGGAATTTAGTTTAACGTCCGGTTATAGAAACCTACGTTTTTCCTGATAAAAACAAAAATAAAAAAAAAGGCGTACATACTTCGCACCGTGAACGTTAAATAACGATAATGAGGGTACACACAGTACAATTAGAAGAATTTCAATAAAAAAATTGTAAACGTGTAAGGTGCTTAAAAAAAATAAAACAGATAAAGATCTCTTTCGTATACTATTGTCTACGTATATTAAGTTCCAGACATTGGTATTACAAGTGTTAATGATTAAAAAAAACAAACATATTTGTATTTATTTTCATTATTTTTATTTATTTCAAAAAATAAATATAGAACTTGATATTTCTACACGTTCTAAACCTAACCATAACATATTAATAGTTTCGATAGAAATAGGCTTGTTGCACAACATTAAACCTATTATCTATGACTTAAGTATTTTAGTACAAATTTCATATACTATTCCGTATAACATCGTCGTCAAGATCACACTGACGAACGGCGTCGTTTTTGCCGGCGGACAAATAATTCCCGTACCAAAAATATATATTATTCGGTTTTCTATAAGACCCACTACAAAAAACTATTTTTTTTATTTTTTTTTTTTTTTTTTGCAAATTCATTGAGACTTCTGAGTATACTGCGTATAACACGATTTTTAAAAAATATCTCGAGAGTATACGGCGTTTATGGAATATACTTTATGGGAACACCACTGTTCATAATACGTGTGGGCATACCTATACTAGGGCTGAGAATATTGAGTTATCGATACCGGTATTTCGGTATTTTCGGTCTTTCGATATATTCGGCATTTTAATATAAAACAAAATTAATTTTAAATAAAAGGCGTATATACCTCGCACCATGGGGCACTTGTGTAGGTAGGAAGTTGGGAAGGTTAGCATATAGATAGGAATTTAATTTATATCTGTATGCAACGGTAAATTGCAAACGAAAAGCGAAGTAGTAGTAGTCGTATTTTTTTTCATTATTGCCATGGTAACCCAGAAATCAACATAAATAAAAAAGAAATAATAAAACTCGAGTATAACGAAATCGTGTTTTTTTTTTTTTTGGTCATTTTTTGCTACCGGAAACAATATATAAGTGTATAGATCGGATAAAGTCTGCTTGTAAAAAAAGTGTTAACATAAAGAAAAATAGAAAAATAGAAAATAAACATCATTGTAAAACCACAAAACCCCTCGCTCCGTTCGGAATCTAAAACAAAAATGAACGTTTTATACGAGAATAAAACGTTCTTTTTTAATATAAAAAAGAAAACGTTTACTTCGATTTGTTCGAACGTGAAAGACGATAATATTATAGTTTTTTTCTTTGTAAATACCAATATATTATGTAAATATTCGAATAACAAATTTAATATCTGCACACATAAGTTGCTTACAAATAATATCAATGCGGCGAGTATGCGTATAATATTGTTGCGTAAAATTTGTATGAATGTCTCGTTAAAATGATAATCCGAAATAAAGAAAAATAATCGAACGCCCGAACAAACTCCGGAATTTATTGGGGACAAATATACCTAATAAGAGAGATTCACCGATAATAAATCTGAAATATTGTTTCTGAAGATTAAATTATTCAAATGTGTTTAGATTCTTAGTGTAGCGAAGAATTTTAAGAAGCTATTATTGAGTGTTACCTAACATTTTTTACCTTAAAAGATACGGATTTTTTGACCGGTAGTACTTAATTACCAAAAAAAAAATATGTCTAAATTCCGAACAGTTTTTCTAAAAGATTAAATAGAAATGTGTAACAAATGGATTTTATTTTTGTTGATTTCCTGGTTACTTTGGCTAAAAGGGATCACGATTTTTACTGTTGTACTGTAATCTCACCGGTTTACCGAACTCCGCTCAAAATCGTTTTTTGATTGCAATGAGTTATATAGTTTATAAACTTAATTATCTTATACATACCCTACCTCTTCCCGAATTATCAATGTTTTTTTAATACGTGAGTTTTAGCCTTACATTAAACAAATTTGAATAAAAATATTTTTTATCAACATTTTAGTCTTTCATTAACACAATTTTAAAATATGCATTTAAAAAAATTTCGATTATGCTTATAGTTAATAAGAAAAAATATATAAAAGCTACTAAGCTGACGTTAATGTGCCAAAAATATATTTATTCTTGAAAATAGTAAAAAAAAAAAAAATTCTACATCAAATCGTATATTTAAGCACGGTGGTGTACGTATGAATCGACTTTTGTTTTTACATGGCCATGTGCTTGAGTACGGTGCAAATAATGCAAATGCTACGGATTCCTAGCCCTACTAATAGCATTATAATGTTCCGCATAAAGAGCGTATCCTATTATTTAATTGTTATAAAAACTTTAAACATTCATTTTATATAAAAAAAAAAAAAAAAAAACAGTTACAATATACTGTTTATTTGTAAATGTTCACTGGAAGCCGAGGGAAGAATCTTAGCAGGATAGTGGAATTAGTTTTCTACTGGCAACGTTAATGGCCTTATATAATGCAATACCGTCAATACATAAAATACATATATTGTTATTTAATAGAATAATATTTGGTAGGTAATTAAGTTCTGTTGTAGAAACGAGAAAAGCAACTGAAATCGTTTAAAACGAAAAAATTTGTCTCGCTCGGTGGTGGTTTTTTTTTTTTTTTTTTCGTTACGCGGGCAGTCGATAGATTTCATTATTAATATAATAAATAATAATAAACGTTAATTACGTTATAATTTAAATGGTTGGTTTTAATTAAGAATATAGCGAAATTAAATTTTAGACGTATTTTCCTACTATACCATTTATCGTAATAAATAGGCGCTCGCGAACACCGCGGCATAATATATTCTTAGATTATTCTCTGATTATTCCGCGTGTTTAATTAACAGCCCATCAATTATTATTAAATCCCAAGGAACTTTGCATTTGCCCCGTAAGGTGCGTTTTATTCCGTCTATTGTAATCAACAAATATATATATATAAACACATATAATTCATTTACGCTAAACAATGTTTGTGCGGTTATCGTCGTGTTATAGTTCCGGAATAATTGACTCGAGTTAAGTATACAATAATATTGTAACCGTATTAGGACAATTAACACTGACGTTGTGCCGAGCACACAGTCCCAGCCGGCGGTTAGGCCCCCTTGTCTATATCAGAGGCGAAAGCAGAAGAAAATTCGGTTGTGACCGCCGGAGGGAGGGTTTACGATTAGTCTAGATAATAACCATTTAAACGAAAACAATCGAACAAATGCCCTTAAATTTCTCGTTTTCCCGACATGTTTTCCTCTCCCGTTTCTCAAGGAAACCACGTCGGAAATCAAGAAAATCATTTTTTTTTTTTTTTTTTTAATGCTTTCGTATATGGCGCTAAACTATGGCTAAAAGATGTCTTGTAGAAAAGTTTTTTACGGACGAAAAAAAATAAGCACACACATCATAGTAAAACCATTACGTTCTTCGCAGCTTAATAATTAACAACTCGATACAGTGGGGTAAACATTATGATAAAATTGAACTTGACGATTCTTTGAAAGAAAATTCCCCTTTCCCGTGGACCGTATATTCATAAATTGGGATTATATATTTTCTGGGTCTCACCACAGATTATAATTAAAATCGTCTTGATAATTCCGTCTAAACATTATCGATTAAATACGTGTACGATTTTTTTTGATAATTCAATTTCCAGCGTGTAACATATTTTTTTTAAAAATGTTCAAGAAAAGGCATTATATACCCGCACTATTCGGTTCGCGTGTACGTTTCAATCACTTTTTCCAGATTAAAAAGCAAACATTCATTATTTTTCAATCCAATCGTTATTAAACGCAGAAAAAAACTGAGTCCTATTTTTTTTATTTTTTTTTTTAATACATTTTTATAACAATTTCTAGAGACGTTATTTTAATATGGAGAATGGGTGTTGGTAATGTACTATTTTCGCCCTCTCCCATTAACGTCAAGTGTATAACCGCTTCAGTATAAGGCCATAATTATTATTATCCGTTATTATATAATAGTAAAATATCTTTCGTTCATTAGTATTTCGGTTAAAAAATGACGAATGGAAAAAAAAAACACACACACACACACCACGCATAAAATGAAACAAATACGAGTACTACACAAGCGAGTTAGTTGATAAAATTATTTCCGGTTAAAACCGATTGCGGCGACTATATACATAATTATTAAAACACAAATTATTTTAGTATTTTTTTTATTAGAACCACGTGCATCTGAATACAAAGAAAATACGTATCACACGTTTTTTTTTTACTTAATATTTTAGACAATATGCGTGTGATAATAATTTACCACCCGTGTCACCGCATTCTACGTCGACGGCGGTCGTTTTATTACTTATACTATTGTACGACACGTTTATTTAACGGAACGGCTGCAGTTATTTTTCTAAAAAAAAAAAAAATTTAAAACAAAATACCGAGACACGGACATACTCCGCACCATGGAGGGTGGCAAGTTGGGAAGGTTAGGGATTTAGAGGGAAATTTAATTTATAGCCGTACGCAACAGATTTAAATCATTTTTTTGACGAAAAACGATTTTGAGCGAGTCATTCAGTCAATCGTGTTTTGATATGTCGTTATTTTTACGGTTTTCGTCAAAATGTCGTCACTCTTTGAACGCATAAAAACAGAATTATTACTTTACCCTCAATTTGTTTCTTTTTCACCGTACAGTACAATTTACGATGAAGCTCGAGTAAAAAATGTTGTTCACATTATTCGAAAACTAGTACGCGTTATTTACGATTTTCATTAAAATTTTAACTTTAAAGCTTATAAATTAAAATAAATCACTACATCGCAAACTACTACGCTCAAATTTTTTTTTTTTTTTCTTCTTATGTAGGTATTACTAAATTATTTTCCCTTTAATCTGTATGGTATTTTTTGATTAAGTTTATGAAGATAAATAGTTTACATTATTAATATTATGTTGATATCGCATTGTAAAATTATGTGAATCCTAGTGGTTAAGACTGACAATAATATTGTTCTAAATTTTAGTTTTATGTTGAAATTACATTAATAAATATGGAATTTCTTATATTATTATACCGTTATCCTTTGATTTTAATAATGAAAAAAATATTGTAGTATTGTATTTAATTATATACATCAAATAATAGTTTATGTAAATAATAATATAGAATTACGTTAAAACTATATTTTATTTTATACTGAGGTAAAAATTCGAGAATATATTTTATTTGTTGTCTCGTTCAAAATTATGAAAAAGATTGCTCAACGGTAATTGTTCGCTTTGCTTAAATTGTACCACCATCCATAGTTATATTTGAATTTAAAAAAAAAAAAAAAAAAAAACATTGTACATTAAAATTAAAGATTTTTAAATTGTGGATACTCAGTTAAAATAAACAGGGGGGGGGGCGTTAACCTTGAATTAATTACAAGTTAGTCTTAAAGTAGCTATAGATAATTGAAAATATATAATTTCGATTAAACATAGACCCATTTTCGGTTATTTAATTTTATTCCGTGTCTTCGTACGTATTTCTCAAAGTAAAACAAATTATTTTATTACATTTTAACATTTTTACAATTAATTTATAGTAAAATTCTACTGGAGCGTCTTTTTCTATACATTTTTTTAATAATATATTCATTCAAATGAAAACACAATAATAATAATAATAGTTATATTTGATTCGATTCAATTTTGATTAGATTCGTCTCCTGGGAAGTGGGTGATAGGAGGACAAAATCCTTTCTGTTCAAATGGCGAATATCGTTCGGCCCACAAAGTGACATAATCGAAATTTGTAATTTAAGCTAGAAAAAAAATATATTAATATTAACAACTTCATAATACCTTACAAATATAAACAATAAAACGATAATTTTTCTATAACGTACCGTATTAATCTTAGTAAATTAACTTCTGTATAATTACTCATTTTCTACAAATTTGTATTTAGTGTTTATCGTTCATGATTTAACAACAACGAATCCGTAATATCTACAGAAGTATATGGCCCCTATGCCCTCCCAAATGCTATCGCTACTGCGGTATAACGCCGGAATTAGTAATTGGAAAAATCCGAATTTGCCGATATTCGATAATCCGGAATTTTGGATTCCGGAATCCGAAATTTTGTACTTATAATTTTAAAATCCGAAATATAGGTTTGACCCTACAGATCATTATTTTTAAATCTTAAAATTAAGTATTTAGGTAATACTTTTTATATTATAAAATGAATAATAATTTTATTTATTTCGAGGCGCGTTACTATACTCATTTTTATGAATAAAACACCGTTTGCCGGGTCATCTAGTAATAGTAATAAAAATTAGTATATAAATTGTATGATTTTTTTTATTGTTGTACTCGTTTTTTTAAATACATTTATATTTGTGATATTTTTTGAATTGAAAAAAAAAACATTT
This sequence comes from Tuberolachnus salignus, assembly GCA_956483605.1. Classification (NCBI taxonomy): domain Eukaryota; kingdom Metazoa; phylum Arthropoda; class Insecta; order Hemiptera; family Aphididae; genus Tuberolachnus; species Tuberolachnus salignus. The sequence goes on along the minus strand of OY101435.1, from coordinate 30,229,847 downwards.
AATGTTATTAACAATAAGATAATAATAATAGTTCCATGAGAAATGAATTAAAGAATATAAAATCACAATTTTAAAAACCGAAATTTGGATTATGATAAAAATCCGGATTTACAATAAATTATGGATTTCAAAATTCGAAAATCTAAATTTCTCGGATTCTCGAATAACCTATGTGTCACGTCACTAGTCGGGATGCGGTCACGAATATCGTATAGGAGGACGGATTATGTACCGGAACGGTAAAATTAATTTCAAAACTTCCTACTTGAAAATGGTTTGTAATTAATGTTTAGATTTTGAATTCACATACCCATACCGTAAAATATTCGTTTGATGAATACAAATATTTATTACAGTAGTAGTATAATAATAATAATAATAATAATACAAATACTGTGCAATGAGTATATTATTGGAGTAAGGACGTATTGAAGGAAGGATTTGATAAAGGAATTTTACATCGGTTATTAATTCGAAAAAATCTAGAAGTTAATTAATTCCTCTCGAAATTATTCCATTTGAAATTCCAAAGAATATTAATTTTTATTGTACTTCTCTCTAAATATACATAGTTTTATAATATCTAAGACTCGGGGAGGCAAAATTGATATGCCCATGATAGCGTGTATAATCGATATTAAAGTTTTTACTTTGTATTAAACATAATTTTATAATCGAGAAAAATGACGGAATCGCGATTACATTCGGTTATAATTTTTCTAACTACTAAAATAAGAATAAATGAATAAAATGAGAACCTACGAAATGATTAATCGATAATATATCATCAAAACAAGTCGTAAAGGTTTACGTGACAGAATTCGGCTGATTGTAAGTTGAATATCACCGTCGATTATCATCGATTTCGGCAGGTTTTCGCGTTTCGATATACGTTAATGCAACCAAATGCAAACACTTGGATTTTCGAAAATAATTTTGTGAAATCAATTGTTTTATACATTTTCTCGTATAAACCAATATTTTTCTATTTTATAGAATATCGAGTGTGTGTGTTGAGTTTAAGGTATTAAATTGTAGGTCTATAACAATTAATAACGGTATACGCAATTGTAATGCACGTACTTTATACTACATATACAGGGGGGAGTACATAGATTATATGTCCTTAAATTTATAACCTAAAAAATTTTAAAGTAATTATAAATTGTCAATATTATCGGTGGGCGGAGAGTCCTAGAAAAATACCGACTACCTACGGTAAAATGCCAAAAACGCTCTTCCCACTGTAAAGACATTTAAAAATAATCAAATTACCGTTGTCAGGAATTCGACTCTGCTCTCACATACCGTTTTGTATTTTAAAATTCAAAATTCCGTGTGCCGTTCTCGATTAATACGACACTAATCAAATTTGTCGTCGGCATGAATAAATTATGCAGACGATTCTCTGACTTTTTTTTGGAGCGGCTCTCCCGTCTACCCAAACCCACCCCCGTCAGGGCAGTCCTGATAAGGCCGTGATAACGAAGAACCGATTCGTGATTAGTTTCAACCGCATAATGACTTAAATCGATATTTAACGGGATAATCGATAAAATGTGCCTCACATGGTCTATGGCGGCGGCCAAACATCGGCAGATTTACACTCGTCGAACATCTTTGGTATAATCATAATCGCTATTGGTCTTCGGTCGTTGTATTATTCGTATAGGCATTTTACTCGGTCGATTAATGAATTTATTTCGACAATCCGGTAGGTGTTGATGTAGATCGCCGCAGTGTAACATCGCCAACCGTTGCCTCCGCGACGGATGTTTTTAAATTCGAAATTAAATAGTAGGATTAAATACGGTGCGTATCCCGGATACGACCGTATAGAAATCGCGAAAAGTAATTTTCTTATGCAAACAACGTTTGAATTTAATAAATACGTCACAAGTTAAAATCCCTCGCCGTCCGAAAAACCTGTGAAGGTACCTATACAAACCTATGCCATCCGTTTGTCGAAAATGTAATACAGAATTTCTTTAGTCGTATTTTTTTTTTTTTTTTTTTTTTTTGTGATTGGAGCGATATTTTTTGGTAGAAAAATCGTTTACGGATGGGGATAAAAACTAAAAAAAAATACACACGCACACATGATAGTGAATCAAACGCCCGTACGTATTGTATTTCGTACTCCAGCCGGTATGCAAACCGAATAAATAAATCTTTTTTTTTTTTTTTTAGTTTATTTCGTCCAACCGGACGAATCAATTTCGCACCCTAAACACATATAATTTGAATACGTTTATTGTATTATTAGTAACTTCGGTACGCGCCGTGTCCGTATTTATTGCAGATTGAACAACACATTTCCTACCAAACAATACGAGACGATTATAATATCGGTAATTCATTTTTCAATTCGACGTTAAATTGACACGATTGACAGTAAACACACCCTCGCGCGAGTAAACGTATTGATGTTAATTGTTATGTATTGGCATTATAACCGGCGCAGAAATCAAACGGTAACGAATTAAAATAAAACCAATCGATAAGCCCAGGTGTGAATTACGCGAAGCTGATTCATGTGCACACGGCCGCGTGCCGACAACGGTGATAATAACGTCGGGGACGGGACGAGGGCGTCGTTCGCCTATTAAGCCCAACACCGGGGCCGCCGGCGCGCCACTGGTTTTGCGCCACTGCTGCCGCCGATCCTCTTAAAACCCAATCAATTTCGTGCGGCCGACCGGCTGGGCCTGTCCGTCGTAAAAGCCTACGTCGTCGTCGTCGTCGGACGACCCCCCCGCGGCGCCGTTGATTCGCTTTCGGTCCGCGTCCGTCAACGTCCAGGGCCGCGTCCTTCCGGACTAACCGAGAAACGCCGGCGATTCGATCGCGTCCGCACGCCGCGCGTTCAAAGCGTTTTCGTTCGTATCTTCGCCAAGCGATCAGAACATTATTGTAAACGGAAACGCGCGTTAACCGTGTCAATTATAATGCACGGAGCACCGGACACCGGATGATTTTCTATTCGGAAATAATTACGTTTTAATCGACTGGTATCCGTGACTCCCGTTGGCGCGCGTACGAATTGCACGCCGGGGGAAAGATTTATACCACGGCGATGACGTGCCGTCTGTTGTGTTCGAGTTTTATCGGCGGACGACGCGTTAATCGATCGCACAACATCGAACCCGATCGATTCCGTGCGGCCACGTGTGAAACCGGCTAACCAAACATTTTTTTTTTTTTTTTTCCCCACTACATTTTGAATCGAGAAACTAGGGTGGTACTGATTGAGATCATTTCACCCCTAGCTCCAATCGTCTGTTATTCAACCAAAACATACATTTTTATTGGGGCTCACGCCTCCCTGTTACACATTTTTAAGCAAATTAATATTAACAAAGTATAATTAAATTTAATATAAATTTATAGAATTGAGTTTGTTGCTGCTCAGGTGCTTGTCGCCTACTTTCTTCAGTCTCCTGCCTGGCGATTACGTACGTAATTTGTCGAATTCCCGAACGGCAATTCACTTCTCATTTGATTCCAGCCCGGCTCTACTCTGCATCCTATTGTGTGCTCCAGTCTAACCCGGTAGTGGTGGTGACATGCTTTACAATCGTGCGGAGAACGTCGTCAGTTGGGCATTTGTGAATGCCAACAGGCTGCCGACAGAGCTTTGTCGAACTTGAAGATACCTCTTCAAAAACACCGTGCCCCGTTAGAATCTGTGTGAGGTGGAAGCCGACCTCGCCATACGTGCCAGTATGACACGTTCTGTATAAGCCTGTATGTCCATCTACCGTTCCGGTCTTGGTCCCTCGTATTTTTCCAGGCAGAAAGTGCTTCGCTTCGAGCAGCAGCCGGTGCGGTACCGCTGAAGACGCTGGCTTTCTCAGCCGCCGAAAAGGCTATCGGCACAGAGCCAGCTAGGAGTAATGCGGCTCCAGCGGAAGTTGTTTGGTATGCGGTCACCACTCTGAGCGCCGTTCGCTATGGCTGTACCCTAGCCATTTGTATGTACCCTACACATGCGCTTCGCCCATACGGATGCTCCGATGAAGAAGATTGAATTCACCACGTTCGATAGTAGGTTCCTTTCGCTCGGCTAACCAAACCTTTTTTTTTTTTTTTTTGTACGGTATCGCAACCTACGGTGGGAACTCTATTAATGGAGAACATTCTAAGCACATACTAGGTTCTTAGTTTTACTTATTACAATTGAATAATATTTATATACACTGGAATTCCTTATATTATGACTACGGCTACTTGGCTACAATGCTAGGCCTTACTACTAGTTTATACATTTATACAATTTGGTTCCGCGCACCTCTCTGACGATGGCGCTCTTCTTGCTCTCTCGTCGTCAGAACCTCCTCGATGAAATGATTTGTACTCTCCCACATCGTCTATTTAACCGCCGTTTCCGGGATGAAGGCCCTGCCCGTTATCGCCTCCAGCACCCTCCGCTGACCCCACCAGCGATCGCTGTGGAAGAAGGCATGGTCGGCGTCGTCCACGGCGGCCTGGCAGTCGTGGCACTCCGGGGTGCCCGGCTTCTCAGTCCTGTGCGGGTACTGGCCGAAGCAGCCGTGACCCGATAGGAATTGGGTGAGGTGGTAATTGGTTTTGCCAAACCTCCTGGACACCCAAGGCGCCACCTCCGGGATCAGTCTTCGGGTCCGGGCGCCGGTTTCGACCCGGTCCCACTCCTCCTACCACTCGGCTAACCAAACCTAACCGAACACAGTCGAATCCGCCAAACCGTTTTCACGTGTTGTCGGCGAAACTTTTCGGACCGCCAGACTGTTTATCAGGAGGACACCACACGCCTCCCCACCCCGTATTTATATTGTATATTTAAAAATAAACACTAATTTGTGTGCTATATATCTGTGTACTTACGCAAATTGCAAACCGTAGCCCCTTATTAAGAGGACGCACGCAAATGGGTTTCAGAGATAAAACGCCTATATAATATAATAAATTATATATAATTTGTAGACGACAATATATTTATTGAGGACGATCCCGTAGGCGTTTTTACGATTCTCTAAATATTCAACCCGCAGCATTACCGGAGGTAGGAACAAAAAAAAAAAAAAAAAAGAATCGTATTTTACGTTTTATTTTTGTATTAAATAACCGTAACTCCCAAACGATTTCCGCATTTATCCGCGCCCCGGTCGTGAATAAATTATTCGACGCACCGCCGTCGTTCCATGTTTTCGGTCCGCCGCCGTGCGATGTATTTCCCGTTTCGTTTTGTCTTCGGTCGCCGCCGCGTAATATCTTTCGCCTCAAAGTGTTCCGGGTACGGGGTGTCCAGACGTGAGCAATAAAGTTGACCTTTTACTGTCCACATTTGTGTTACCGCTTATTGTAACTCTCTTTTTTTTTCAATTTTTTTTATCAAATATGCGGTTAAATATAAAAAAAAAAAAAACGGACAAACTTCGCAACTACGTAGATGGGAAGTTGTGAAGGTGCGATATAGAGGAAAATTGAATCGTACATCTGTGCACAATAATAAATCATCGCTAACGATAAACGATTCTAAGCGATGTGCATGTTAACCATGTTTTGAATTTTTTAAATTTCTATCGAAATTTAAACTTAACGATTATAAACAAAAAATTATGAAAATACGCTCGACTTTTTTAATTTATCTCGTTAATAAAAACGTATGATATGTCTAACTTAGTGTCAAATTTTCACGAATTTCTGTTAGACCAAAACAGTGTTATTCAATTAATTCTAATAAAATTTTAAATGCGTATAAATAGTTGAAAAATGGTCAGAAACGCTTTGGAAATTTGTCCACGCCTAAAAACGTCTAATATTAATATTCTGTTAAAATTTCAGACACCTTTGGTTATTTCTAACAGAGTTACAACAAAAAGGAAAAAATCGTAAATAATAACTTCATTGACTTTAATTATCCCGTTTTTCCTACATTATTCCTAATTATTCAGAAAACTACAACGAAAATCAAAAAAGCTTTCGAAAAAAGTGTTACACACTCGTCAACCAGAGGAGGAAGTAATGGTAGGAAAGTTATTTACGGATAGAAAAAAAAAACACATCTTAGTAAAACCAAATTTGGTTTATACGAATATAAAAATGAAATTTATTGAAATTTATGATGGAATTCGTAAAATACACGAACAATTGTAATCTCATATCGTTTTTACACATTAAATACAATTGTGAATTTAACAAGTTCGACAGGTTTTTTTTTTACCGAATTTCGCTCGGATTCCGATTTTTCCGTCTATACATATAGTCAACATATCTGTCTGATCTTACGATACGATAACAATACGATTATAATTAATCCGTATTTTCGCATTTCACGTGCATGGCTCACGAAATACTCAAAAACGGTACAACGCAAACACCATAAAATTATGGTATAACTGTATAAATTTGTATTAATGTCCGTAAAATATTTTGCATTTATTTCGGGATGCAACGAAAAAAAATATATATATATATATAAACCCCGGGCGGTCATGTCGCGTAAATTGTTAATTATTTCTGCAGTACCGAAAAACGTCTACAGTGCACGCATACACACCCACCTGTTATATACCCGTGCTCGTAAGATTATATTATCGTACCGTAATAATTCGGGGCCCCGTAAAATATTTTTCAGTAGTTTACGTCCGCGGTAAACGCGGTATAATTATTTCGGGCCGCTTGCCCATCACACCGGGCTTCGAGATAATTTCGATAAATTTAAATTGCACAAGGTACACGCGGGAACCAACGCGGGTCGAATCCCGGGGCGTCATTTCGGTTTTTCGATAAGTCCGTCAGATGTATAACACCACGAAATAATATATTAATCGGTTGACTGCGAATAGTATCTATAGGTACGCTTTTTTTTTTGGTTGGAGGTGTTAATACGTTAATCCAGGGGTGTCCAACCCGCGGCCCCCGATAGATTTTGACGTGGCCCCCGCGAAAATGTCTAAACCATCAATTACTTACCTATATATATCGTAAGAAAAAAAAAATTATTTACAAAAATAACCTATTTATATACGAGGAGTTACCCCATGGTTTGTATTGATTTAGTAGTAGATGAATGTTATAATCGTTATTACATATCGTATATTTTTGGAGAGACGGTCACGAGCCTGTGTCGTTTATCAATAGTTTAACTATAATTATATATATATCGAAAATCAAATATTGTCCGACAGTCGTTTAGTTGACGTTTTGTTTTGGTGGTGTCAGTGCTCAGTATTATTATTTTTTTTTTTTTTTTAAACTAACATTATTAATAAGCAAAGAGAGTTGTCCCAAAATAAGAAAAAAAAAAAAACTCGATAGATGAAGGAAGCGTGTTCAACGAAAAGTCGACTGATGAATACTTTTACATAAAAATTAAAAATACGGCATTATGTCTAATTTGCGAGAAAACCATTTTAGTTGCTAACGAATACAATTTAAAAATACGTAATTTGCAAAGACATGCGACCAAAATGGACTATTATCACGAATTTTTTCGGAAACAAAAAATTTTAGAATTGAAATAATGTCTTTCGTCTCAACAATTTAATATTAAAAAAAAAGTTACTTCTGAGTTCCACTCCGTTACAATAGCTAGTAATGTAGTGTTCATTGTATAATTATAAATCAAACGTATTATTATGAAAATAAATGTGACAACTTCACAACTCACACAATGTGGCCCGGTCTTCACAAAAGGTTGGACACCCGAACGGGTGTGTACCAGTAGGAAAACGATTAAATTTCTAAATAAGAACAATTTAATTTTTTGTAAAATGTTCACTTTTACTAATAATAAATTATCGATACCTCAAATGGCACTCCTGATCAAGGCGCCTAACCGAGTCGTTTGCCGGATTTAAACAGTCGCCGCCGCCCAGAAAAATACACTCAGTAAGGCGCGATTAACCGATACGAGACAAGGCAAATTTAGGACGGTCCTAATGCTTTAAAGCCCTTGAATTTCTTGTCGGGCACCGCTGCATTTTGTTAACTACTATTAAAGAAATGGTTAAACTCGGCGAAGATAGCTTAAGCCGTTCGCGTGCCGCGATAGGATTGAAATGACATTTTCATTTACTGACTAAAAAAAATAAAACGTATATAAGCGCACGCTTAGACGACCGGCCCAAATGAGCTCGACAAACCGATCGGTTTGCTGCTTTTACGGTATTTGAGCATTTTTTTTTTTTTTTTTTTGTGACACTATCGAACATTTTTTTTTTTAAATGCATTTCGTGTTACGTGCCCTAGTGTGTTCGATAATTACTACGTCTACGAGTACCGGGTACAGAAGGTCCGACAGACGAGATATTAAATTACAATACTGTGGAAACGCATTTCGCGATACAGACGAGGACCGATTACAGTCACAGGACGCCGTCGACCATAAAATTACAACCGACCCCGCCGAAGAGAATTATTTTATTTTATTTTTTTTAAAGGCGATTCCAGTACGTCGGTCACGTTTACACTCGATACAAATTACAATATTATTATATTATATACTATAGCGATATCGATTTTGAATAAAAATCTAAGTAAACACGTTTAAAAAATAAACGGTATTTTTCTCTAAATACCCGCCTATAATATTAATAGGTTTGTAAAATGTCTTCGATGTGATATCAATTTTTTTTTTTTAAAACGATATTTTCAGGGGTAAGTGGCGCGATATTTTGCACGGCGTCGTTAATATTCACTGCGGCCGAGGACTGCTATTAACCCGCGTGATATGAAAGTAACGATTTATGTTTTCGTCGCGAATCGCGTTGAAATCTCCGAAGGTTCCGTATATTATTGTATATAAATTCATATTTATTTCTAACCGTGTTGTCCCCCGGAATCCGCCGTTAAATTCGAAATGAAATCTTTAAAAAATAAGTTGTAGAACACTGTTCACGGGCGAGTCACTGTTGCGGGTGAGAATTTCGGAAAGTTAGGATGCAACAGGGCTATTTTAATTTGTACGTATTTACGCGACGATAAACCATTGCTAACGAAAAACGATTCTGAGCGGAGATCGGTTGAAAATGTTTTGATAAATTAAAATTGTATTCATTTACGACTGCATAATATATTACGTGTTTTGATCGTCTCGGATTGTTGAACATTTGTGTGGAGCCAAATAAAAACTACAACAAATTACAAAAAGCTCTAGATGGCTAGGTGTTCGGTGAAAATTGCCGGTCATTTTTTAGTCGATTTACACCCGTAGAACAATATAGAAAATAACAGAAACCGCTATTTCGTGAATGTTCCCGATTCATGAGAAATATACAACGAATACCAAAACACGACCGGCTCGGTGCGCCAACTGTACGACGGTTTCTACCAGAAACCACCCGTGAAGTTGACGACCGGAGCAATGATTCCGGTAGTAATTTTATTGGCTAAGTGTAATAATATCGTATTATTGAATTACGTATGATATGCAATAACACTCGGTCGGTGTAACGATATTAATACAACGTTTTTATTGTTGAAACGCGGCGAACGTGAAGAAAAAAAAAAAAAAAACTGACGAAAAATCGGGATCCTTAAGAGCGGCGCGTCGGATCAATCGTCCGCGAGCGAGTCACGGGGTGCGCATGTGTCGGATATCAATTGCGATAGTGTAAGTTTTTTTTTTTTCACCAAAAGCCATCGTACAAGAGTGCGGATAGGGAAGTACAGTAAATCGGCATTATGCCGGCCGTCGCAGTTAGACCGGGAGTTCGCGCGAAGTGTAAACGGCGTAATCGTATTACGGGGAGAAACTCGTTCAGAATTGATAAAAAAAAAGAAACAAAAAACGAAAACAAATCATCGTGCCCGACGGGAACAGAGTCAATAATTTTAGTGCAGCACAATTGTTGACATTGAAATTATTACCTCCTGCGAGTACCGGATTATTGGGCGGGAGGTTGAACGACTCGAAATCCTCGGACTTTTAGATTTTCGCGACTACATTTAGAAATTGCATAATATTCGACGCGTGTCGTAAAATTAATCGATTTTGATTTTGTAATCAGTTTATCGCACAATCACACGAAAACGTGATTAGGCACCACTTTGTGTTTTTATCGATTCGACGTGCGGTCGAAAGACATTTAACATTTTTGCGGTTCAAACCGTTTTTTTTTTTTTTTTTATAAATCATTCGATAGCTTGACTTCGCTACAATAGTTTAAACGTATTAATTTTAGTTTTCTAGCGAACGACAACCGTCACAGTTTACAGAGATCAATACAGCTCGTCGGTTTATTCGGTAATCTAACCAAGGCGGGATATTATAAATTGTCTGCACACTTCGTCAGCCGCATTTATACGGCCCTCTCTCCGTCACCCAAACAAATTGGATCCCCTTCATCAAATCGGTTTAATAAACGTACGCAGTTTTAATTCTTTAGTTATGTTACTGGCATATAACCGTAAAAAAAAAAAATGTATATATATATATATAATATAACAATATTACACCGGGCTCCAGCGGTGCTCGGCCGACCCGGAAATGATTCAAAATTTAGCTGTCCGGGGCAAATGTCCCGCCATTGCCTTAAACACAGTCCTGACTCTAACCAAATTTAAGTGCTCCGGTTTAGGTATGTATTTGCCAAAATCTCAATTGATAAATAACTACTAAGTGTAGGCGTATATTGGTATATTGGTCGTGAGACCAAATTGCTTTCATCCATGTGGCCGCCGATCGTTATTTCGAGAGCGGCACAGTTAAGCCGCCGTGTAGATATCGCGCGCCGGCAATCTTCGTGTCTACATAAATTATAAACCGAGAGTACGCGAAAAGTATAGGTACCAATAATTTCTTTTGTTTTATAATAAGTACAACATGCATTACGTACAGTACAAAGTGGATTAAAATATGAATAAACTATATGGAGTAATTTTATGCATTTTATGAATTTCATAGTAAAAAAAAAAAAAAAAAAAAAAAAACGCTATATATAAAAACACAACGCAATTTTATAATCTCGTTTCTTTATTAACCGCCTCTGTGTGTATTTTTTCGTAAAAAAAAAAAAAAATAAATAAATAAATTATTAATGTTATTTAATTAGGCGGTCTTATTATACGAGTATTTACAACAAATTTAAATATTTATATAAAATACTACTGCCGGGGTACCGGTCGTGTTTGTCGCGTAGTGCAGTTTGCGATACGCCGCACTGCGGTGTTTATAATTTGTTTAATGCTCGTAAAATATCATCGGTTTCCCGTTGAAATTAATATAATTATATTGTAAATGTGTATTTTTTATTTAGTTTCTTGTGCGCATTTGTCAATTGTACATTATATTATCTATTATTAGCGTCTGTCACCGTGAATTGTAAATTAGGCCTCTCTAGGCATGGACCGAATTTTCCCGAAACGTTTCTGAACTATTTTTTAAACGCTCCGAGTCTTATTTCGTACTAATTGGCCGAACACAAATACAGGAAAATATGACACAACGTTTACTAAACAATTCGAGACGAACGTAATAATTGTGTTACATAATCGTTTCGAGTGTAAATTTTTATATATATATAAAAAAATCGTAAAAATTACGGAATTTTAATATACTTCGGATAACCGAACTACGCTCATAATCGTTTTTCGTCGTCCTTCGTATATATCCTACCCTTGCAAGTTTCCGTCTGCAACAGTGACCCACCCGTGGTACGGAGCATGTGTCCCGTTTTTTTTTAATTTTTTATTTATACTGTCGTGTAATATTTTTAGCGGTTTGTGACGAACATTTGATTCGACTAGTGCGTTACATTGAATTTCGAATACGTCCAAAGTTGGTGGTCGTACCGCGACGCTCAGTGTATAAGGCATATCGGTTGTTTCTATAAGAAATACAAACACAATTTTCTCAATTGAATAATATTTATGTATACAAGCGTGCAATTCTAAGTTTATAACTTTTGACAGTTACCAACCGTAACATATTGTTATTATATTTATTTTTTCAACTTTTGAAACCGAGCGCTATAAGTAAATTATACTTTCGGGGATTTTCGTGAATGTTTTCTGGTCATTCTGGGTTCTACCGCCGGCAATAATGTACCGAAACTCCATAAAGTTTTCTTTTTTTTCTCTCTCGCTCACTCTCTCTCGCTCTCTTCCCGTGCGTTATATTATTATCCTTTTCACCGGAAAACGCTATTGAAACGGTTTTCTTATAATTGATTTGGAAACAGTGGAACACAGCAGGTGGTACCTATTTCGGGTGAGAGGTCGTAGATCGAATTCCGGGCAGGCTTACTTTGTTTTAAGAACGCGGCCGTGTAGGAAAATGTGTACTATAGGAGAAATCGAAAAATCCGGCAAAGGAACCGTTGGAATTTACGGTCGCGGGCTGTTTCCAACGGAATCGTTTTCGCGGTTATCCGGGTTATCTATCGTTTTAGTTCGACGGACAAATACGTACGGATATTTGGACAATAATTCATGAAACATTTTTGTTTTTTTTTCCCCACAAAGCGTGAACGAAAGACTGACGAGCCGCTCGGATAACTCGCACGGATACTTATAATTACCGGGTTACAAAAAGCTATTATAAACCACAATAACAGTGGATTATAATTTATAATCATCGTCACTTTTCACTACAAGTCTACGTTCATATTCCCGTTTACGCATTTAAACGATTTCGTCCAGTGGAATTAATAACAGTGTACCGGCCCCCTATTAATTAGTATCTTGTGAATTTGACACCGATTTCGTTCGGGGCCAAATACAAACGTCTGTTGGAATTCCCTTTGGAGCCTATACGCTTTGGTCGCCCGATTGTTTTTGTTATTTTAGACGTTGCAAAACGCAAGTAATTTAAATGATTATTTCGTGTTCATTCGTGACCTATTGACGAATTAGATGTTTAAAATTTGCAATTTTCAAATTTAAATTCACATGATACAAAAAATTCAATCAAAACGAATGGCAAATGCGCGCGCTTTGAATTACACAAAAGACGACTGGATAATATATGAAAATCGGGCGGAATTATTTATTATTTTAATTGACATTTTCAAATGTCTTCGGGTCAAGCTGTTCGCCGCTATAAAATTACCGCACGCGATATTGTAAACATTTTGTCGATCGCAAGTAATCGTTAATCCGGTTGGATAATGACAATTGCCGGAGGAAAAATTGTCGTGAGCAAGGGACGGGTTACGCTAGTTGCCGGCTAGTTGTCGCGATGTGGGGGAGGCCGACAGTTATAGCAGTTAGGAGGACCGTCCGTTTTACAATATCATCGCGGGAGTGTCGCGATTCCCGTCGTAGGAGATTCCCGATTGTTCTGTACGAGGAGTTTACACGCGTCTCTAATATTGTTTTAGAGATGTAATATTTCGTTAGGCCCCGATCCTTTTTGGGGGGAAGTGGCGCACCGCGCGAAATACGAACAAGAAAAAAAACCGATCTTTTACGGCCCTCGACGTGGTCTTAAATCTTTTAATTTCGGATCGCGACGGGACACACGGGCGCGCGCGCACACGCACAATTCCGCTTTTATTCGCCTTACGTAATTCCCCGAGCCGGGCACCGCCGCCGTCGGCAGTCGGCACCGTTGGCGCGCGCGCGCGCGTACCAATAATACGGCGGCCCCCGAGCCGCAGCCGCCCCGTTATCTCCGCGGCGGACCTTTTAATTTATCGATACGACCGCCGATATACGATGCCTTTTAAATTGCTTTCGTTATCGCGATCCGAGAGGGTAAAACATAAATAGAAAAGAGAGAAAAAACTATATAAATAACATGGCTAACTCGCGCTCGCCGCGGGACCGGCCGTTCCCACCTTAACACATTATACAATATTCACATTTATCGTCGATTTCGGTGGAGTAAATTAAAAAAAAAAAAATAAAAAATAAATTGTTTTTCCTGCAAACGGTTAATTATAATTTTAGTCCGGAATTTCACCGAAAACAATACAACGCTCGACATGTTGTCGCGTCGAGGTATCGAATAACGTTTATGGTTACAGTCGTGCTGAGAATCATTATCGTTTTTGGTAATATTTTGAACGAGCGGATTAAAAAAAAAAAAAATGAATTAAACCTCGAGCACCGATAGGATTTTGCCGTTCGAGATTTCGCTGTGCGCCCTCGTTAGGTCGAGTACCGGTTATATTTCAAATGCTCGTGTGTTTTTTTTTTTTTTTAAATCATCGGATATTTTACCGATATAATATTGTTTTCGGTATACGTGTACAACACTCGGTAAACGCGAAGCGATTCGGAGACACAGATACGTATAAAATATAATTTATGTCCGGCGTACGGATCGCATAAATCACCGGGAAATAACACGAGAACACCGCACGGGCACGCCCGGCGTACCTGTAAGACCCGGACCGTTGGTGCCAAACCGTTTGAAATGTTTGAATTATTAACGGCCGTGACGCACTAGGCAGCCAGTCTGTTGAGCAGCCGGATTAAGCAGCCCGGATTACCGGCCAAAACCCGACGCCCGATCCGCGATCGCGGAGGAACACGACCGGTCGCTCCGACTAGTTGAGCGGATACTGCAGGCAGCCGCATACATCCGTATGTAAAAACGTTGTTTTCCTCTGGCTGCCGTGTAGTTTTCTCTGGCCGCGGCAGCCAGTAAACATTGGCCGCCTAGTGACCGATAGGCGGCAATAAGCAATCGTGTGTGCCATTGGCCGCCTAGTGCGTCACGGCCCTAAATTTTATTATGCTTGCCGTTTCTTCGGCCGTCGGTTAGTTGTTGATATGTCGATAGTTACGGCGCACACTGTTCAATTAAACCAGTGGTTCCCAACGTCTTCTGTTCTACGCCTCGCTTGTGGATTTTCGAAAATCTCGCGCCCCCCTTCCTATAAATTGAAAAAAATCGATCCACTTTTTGATGATAATTATTTATAAAATATAAATAATAGTAAATAATAAAATGTAACGATGTAATTATTTTGTTGAAATTCTCCGGTACTGTCACGTTTCGTTTTTCGTAAAGAATTTATTTTAGCAACAAAAAACTCTTTGGGTTTTTCTTTTAGCGTCGGATGAGCCGTGGTCAAATGTCGTTCTAGTCGACTTGGTCGGAGAGCATCGTTACTCAACACACCGTGACATATAACACACTGTGCCATTTGGATACCATCGTTTTCGATGGACGTGAAACCAAACTTTAAAAAATAATCGACGTTATAGAATCTTATTTTTTGTGCAGCCATTAACCATTACGTACGTACAACTCGCGATGACTACGTACTACGAGACTACGTGCACTATGCAACTGCAAAACGAAACTAAATCGAGTCTAAACTAATCTAATAGCTTCCTTCCCTAACATCTTTTTATCGTACCTATTAATTTACGGATAACGTGGCATAAAATGATTAAATTACACGCTGCGGCCCCAAACACTTGCAGTTCTCTATCGGTCATCCGTTACTGATTCCCGACAATGGATAAAGAGAACCGGTTAATTAATTTTTTTTCTCTACGTTTTAAAATAAAAACAATGTAATCAATAAAAATTGTATTTCGTAATAACCGCTTGCGCCTCCCCAGCAATGCGTTCACGCCCCCCCCCCTCCCAGTTTGGGAACCAGTGAACTAAACGTTTTACGATGTAAAACATACGCAATATTTGCAACAATATTGTTTCGGTAATATATATTTTATTTTATTTTTTTTTTTTTTTTCCCGGAGAATATAATAATTTTATGCGTCCGAACACCGCCGTACAGCGCAAACAGAATGATAATATAATTTAATTAAACGACCGGACGAATTTAATTGGACTAGACAGATTATTGCTCCCTATTTTTATATATATATATATATATATAGACAATTCTATATAACAGTAATCTTCATCCTTTTCGACTAGCGATCCACTTTATTGTACTATACATTTTTTTCGCGACCCGTGTCGCGCATTGTCGGCAATGAATAGCAATAAGAATAAAAAAATAAAAAATAAAAAAAATGAAAAAAATCTACTGTAACTTAATACCTTTATAAACCGTCGTAGTAGTACTGCATTAGTAATTGTATCCATTCGTTTATTCGTGTAGTTTGCCGGTTATAATTCGCATACCTATCTATTATATTTTCATAATCTTAATTGATTTTTGTTTTTTTTTTTTTTTTAATTTTGAAAAGGTTTTAAAACTAACCACCACTATCCGTGATCCAATTTTCAAGCTAACGTAACCCAAAATCGGATAGCGACAATAATACAGAACAGTGATGGTCGGCCGCCTTATTAATAACATGTTAAAATGCAAGTGCGGAAATTACAATTGCCCGGTAAAAAAAGCGTAATGTGACTCGTGTGATTTTTGCTACCGTTCACTAGTTTGTTCTCCGGCGTGGGTTTTTTTTTTTAATTCTATCTGTTGTCCGTGAGTGCTAAACGATACTGTCGCCCCCTCAGAAGATTCCTGGTGATCGCATCCGCGGCCTCGTACGAACCACCCAAATGCCGTCACTGATTTTCACCGGCGGGTTTTCGCGTTCATGTTTAATTATTTGTAATTATTTATTTTTTTTTTTTTTTTTTTTGTTTCCTGTTGGACCGATTGCATCATTTTCATTCGTCTTCAATGGTCAAAATCCGGACATATTCATACACTGTAAATGTCCGCGATTGTTACGGTCAGGCGGACAACGCTGGAAACGGTACGATTTATTTTACCGCAATTTCCGGTGGCCCCGCGGTTTATCTCTAACGCAGTCCACGGGCGTCGGAATCGAAAGCCAATTTTAATCGAAACCATACGAAAATCATCATCACCACCACCACCTACCGGGAGTATATTGTAATAATATGCCCACGAATTATTATTATAAATGTATAAATATCGCGTTCTGAAATGATATACACGCGTACGTATAGTACAGACACTCGGTGTGTGTGTGTGAATAATGGACACGAATAATATACGTGTATTTTTTCATTTTTTTTATTTTTGTCTCTCTTCGTCTCGCCCCGAGGTGTGTAGTCTCGTTTACTATACACCGTTAATAAAATGATAACACGCGGTTTATTATTACATTAAATTATTATAATATCATTGTATTTTTATTGGTGCGCTGCCCGTCGCATGCCGTACCTATTTATTTCGTTATCATAATTTATAGTGGCCGTCTCGTAGCGTGTGTCGTAGCAATAGTAATAATACAGTCATCTCACTTATCTCGTGTCAAAAATTAATAACACGAATATCGTGTCGGGTGGGTGCCTGCGTTTCGAATTCAAACTCCGCGGGGAAGAAAAAATAAAATAAATAGATATAAAAATCTCGCGTCTACCGGACCGCGGGAAACTAATACGAGACAATAATTAATAGCCACCTTTTTTTTTTCTTTTTTCTTTTTGTTATCCATATATAAGTGATAAACCTTAAAAAAAAAAAAAAAACCGTCACTCGCGCTCTCCGAAATATTTTATCGTGTCGTTGCAGTCGTCGTCGTTGTCGTGAACAAGCGAATCCACATCATTTTTTTTCATTTTTTTTTTTTTAAATTTTTACTACAATCCGTTTGATTTATTCACACGATTAAGGACTAGTTTAATAATTGATCGCACGAAATACCTACTCGCCAACAGTACTACCAACGACAATAATATAGTTAAAAAAAAATTATTAGGCATATTTCGATTAACTCTACCGAAACGGCAAACAACCAGTGGCGATTTCAGTGGACAAGTCTGGGAAGGTGACAAGCCCTCCCCCAAAATATTTTCCGATGTGTTTATTTTCCATGTTCCTATAAAGTTTTCAAAATCGGTGATCCGTTTTTCGTGTACCACTCTGTTAAATGATATACCCGGGCTGAGCCGCCCCCAGTCTTAATTATCCTTGTTATCCTTTATTGGCCTGGCCATGTCGCGTACACCGAATGGCGCATACGTTTTGTCCGTGTCCTCGAATGCAGAAAAATGTGTTAAAAACATGATGACAACCGATTTTACTCCGACGATATTAATCGTTCGCATTGGTTACACGGCTACGAATAAATATTATCAGTCCTGAAACTTTGCCGGTAATATTTACGCCGCGAACCTCCCCTATAGGGATTTCACTGGAAGACCGCGGAGATAATATTATTAATTATCTATGCACGTGTGTTCGGCAGGTTTATACGAGCACTTGGGGGGCAAGGAAACTGTATTATATAGGTAATTATACGAACCGAGATGAGCATACGGCGATACCATTTTAATTTAACCCTATTTACATTGTACGATCTCAAATCTCAATATAATATATTGCATAGATCATTATTCATATCCCGGGATCCCGGGGATCGCGTCGAAATACGAACGCCGTAAAAATAGAGCTCGAATTACAAAAATCTCGTTGTTCGCTCTTCTATTAGGTACCGATATATATTTTCGGTTCGACATGAACACCGTATCGGTTGGAAAATCGTCTATAATACTTTTGGTCATACTTATTTTCTTTATTTAGTATTTTGGCTATTATCCGTCGAGCTGTTGCTCGACGATCATAAAACTCTGTCGGTAGACTGTAATATATAATAAGTAGACGTGTGTATAACGCTTTAAAATCTTTAAATAATAACCTTTTATTAACTTTCCATTTTTTTTTCCCCCTGTAATTTTTACAGATTGATTTATTACGGGATAAATTCCACTTTAGATTTAAATCGAATCAATTTATCGAACAACTCAATGTTGACTTTTTGAAGGGAAGTTGAACTTTTCTGAATACTCATGTTTCTTAGGGGATTATAACCCCACCCGAAATATCTTCGATTTGTATTATTTTTTTTTTAAGATGATGTTAATCATTAACCTATTAGGAGTGAGAATTTAAAATTTAAGACCCACCCGATATATTTTCCTGGGTACGCCACTGGTGAATTTCATAATCTTACATTTAAACATATTCAGTGACAATGTCTCTAAAACAATTAACAAAGCGATCAAGGGCACTCCAGAGATTACCACCACGATCATCAACAGAACCATCAGCAAATCATCAGCAAAGCAGAGAACACGACAATGGCGTACACATAACGAATATTATTAACAAAGAGTGAAAACAATGAGGGAGACAAGATGACCTCGTTGAGGAATGGCAGATGATAATTATAGGTTGTTTCGAAAATCTTCGCCCATCGATAACGACAACTAAGACGTGAGATACAAAAATGTTCACCAAAATCATAATCAGTAAGGATTTCGATCGAAACCTTACTGAATCAAAAGTTGTACTATTGAAGGTCGTATAAACAACATTGGCCCGCAACCGCTGCTAACAAAACTCGAGTTATAATAACCATAGTGTGTGAATTCGTAAAATCAAATAAAAAAATAATTCGCATTTTTCGTATTATTGTTTTTTAAATAGTTTGATGACGAGCCGATGTAATATAAATGTATTATTTGTATTATTATCGGTATTAGACGATCGTGTCTCCCTCCCCCCCCCCATATATTATTATATTTCGGTATTATTTATCGATGACCGAATGAGAATTCCGGACCGTAAAACCTAAAAACACCAGTTTAGAATAAGAGTTAAAAAAAAAAAAAGGAAAAAAAATCCTAAATAAAAATCGGCCCTCTCGAACTGCACGCGGCGGTCGTAATAAATTATATCGTATTATCGTCGTCGGCGACAGTTGTATCGGGCGGTATAGGTAGTTAGGCGGGTACTTAAATCAGTTTTAGCATTTTCACATAATGCACACGGACCGACATTATACGTACCCAATACACGAGGTTTACAACAACAACAACGATAATAATAATAATAATATGGTCACGATTTTAACGATAAACTAATAATACCTCTATATATAATATATCGAGGCGGGAATATTATTATCGCAGCGGCATAGAATTATTCGCGATAATAATATTATAATACCCGCGTACTGCTGTAAAATATCCGCGGATATAACGGATATAATAGTAATATATAAAATATTATGAAATATTACGCCGTCCGGTGTCAGTCCGGTAAAGTTTCGTAGCCAACGTGCATCTGTATACACAGGGTGTACTACGGGGGGAAAAAAAATTAAATAAAAAAAAGCGTCCGTGGGTCCGCCATTTTTGTGGGAGTTGTGGCGTTAGGAGCCTCTCTCTAATATAACTCTAATTATTATCATCATCGTCGTAGATACCACGTGATATTATCGTAATGAATACGCGGACGTGGTCCTCAGACCCGAAAAGACTTTGGAAGGGATAATTCTCCTTGGATTGGCGATGGACAAACGCCGCGGCCCCTACGAGAAAACCGACGGTAATAAATATCCGATTCGAGTCGGCCGATCATACGCGGAATTCTTTCCGTTCGTCTTGGGGCTTACGCTTTTAGGACGCTCGCTTCCTTGGATCATATTATCTGGTTTCATCCCGGCCGGGCGTTTATGGTTTATCTAACGCCGCGGTGACAATTCGCCGACCGAATAGTATTTATTGGTTTTGGGCATCGTACACTTCAGACGCTATAACATACCCCGGATGAATAATATTCCGGTTTAGACCAACAATGTTTTTCGTCGACCGGTGAGCCGGAACCGGGCGGTCCGGGCGCCAATCGGAGAGCGCGGCGGTCCTGGGGAATCGCCCGCATAAACAATATGCGAAATGCGCAAAGCGGTCGTCCGTACGCCTCGCGGCGCGGACGGTATTGGATTTCATACGGCAACACCGTTTAATATTTCAAAGACAGCGAGCGGTGCGACATTCGTGTCCGGTACACCCTGTACAATTATCATATTATATATTTGTTATATATAATATAGGCTCGGTTAGAGGTACCCCTGCCGATTCCGTTAATCGAAAAACCGTTTTTTTCCCTCCCCCGCCCCTACTTTTTTGTTTTCCGTAAAACTTATTAATCCCACGGGCATTAGAACGTCGTCGGTTCGTATAATAATAATATAATTAATAATATTCTCGGCGCGTATAGTAGTGGTAATAATAATAATAATAATATTACACTATATTGCCTACTATTATTATAAATACCCGCCTCCTACGCCGCTACCGTGTATATAAACGTTATTATTTTTCATTGATTTATATTGTTACGACGACGCTGACGTCTAATCGGTCGTTTATTCAACGGATAGGTAATTTATATATATAAATTTATATTACGAATTATTTTCCAAAGTAATATTGCCTACACTTGATCAAACAACGGGTACTGTTATGCTACATCATTTAAAAGGTCATTAAATAAACTTGGAAAAAAAAAAAACAAGTAACACATGGTATGTGTTTTTGTTTATCAGTGTAAAAAAAAAAAAAAAAACAAACAAACGAATTAATCGTGGAAGAAGAAAACGAATTTTATTTTGGTAAAATTTTACAAACAGACTTTGTACAAAAGTAAATAAACCGTTACAAAATGTTATTTAAAATCTAGCGTTACCCCCTCTTGCCTTAATTACCGCTCCCATACGGTCTTTCGTGGATTTCATCAGTCGTACGACGCTTTCTTGAGGAATACTATTCCATTCCGGAACAACGGCGTCTTGAAGGTCTCGGAAGGGTTGTTGTGGGCAGGATCACGTGACCGCACTCGTCGTTTTAAGTCATCCCAGAGGCGCTCGTTTGGGTTGAGGTGTCTGGACTTCTCGCCGGCCAGTGCACGACAGGGATCCGCACCTCTTCCGTATTATAATTCGTTACAATTAATGCGGTGTGGGAACGAGCACTGTCGAGCATCAATATGAAATCATCGCCAGCAAAACCCGCATATGGTATCACATGCTCTTCTGGGATCTCTGTGATGTATCGATGACAAGTCAGCGATCCTTGTCCGCGAAAACGAACAGAATCTCGGTTTTGCTGTCCATGGGAATGCCGCCCGAGAACATGCATGAGCCACCTCCATACTCTCCACTGTCTCCTCAACTTAAAATTTCTTGTGGTATACATAAAACGGTTTAAAATAATATATTCATACGGTTCATTCGAAGCAAGCGCAAACGACCGCTTACAAATTACGTACAAAATTAAGAAAGCAAACGAACCTAACATATTATACAGACGGCTAATAAAAGAATTAACGAGTGAGACTGGATTAGGAAAAAATGGTATTGAACAAATTATTTCAGAATATAATTCTCAAAAAAAAAAAAAAAACTATATCGTCTCCTGATATTATTATTATTATTATTATAACGGCCGACGCGAAAGTTTATTTGAACTCGCTACGAATACAAAAAAAGTTTTAGTCGTAGTGATGGGATATTTGACGGAACGCCCGTGTTTCCGTCAGTCGTATGCGCCGAACGGTCCTGGCCTCTCGGCGAACAGAGTGTATAGAGATTTAATAATAAGAAAAATAGAAAAAAAAACTCACCGTGGTGTCGTCCATATTAGAACGGGCGCGAGTACCCCGCCGGATACGCCGTCCCGGTGCAATTTATCTCCGTTCGGGGGCCCGGGCAATAATATTTTTCGGTAAATCGATTGTCCCGCCCCGGAGAGGAGGAATATTACATTTTTTTTTTTTTTTTTATTGTTATATTAAACGACAGACGAATGGGTCGAAAAATAAATATTTGAACGGACGGCGGCGGCGGCGGACTCTGTAATTACAGTGCGCGCGATGGCGAGGGCCCCGATCGTGTCGGGGAATTTTTAATCGTGGCCGCCCGGGTACGACGATATTGGAAAGAAAAGAAAAAATCGATTTATATAAACCGCCGGCGCAAACGTAAAACGGAAATCGCCAGGGCCGTATTTATACGGAATTTCGAGACATGTTTTAAAAGTTTGTCTGTGGGGTACAATTTGTAAAAGTTCGATATTTTCGTTTTGAATATTAGTATCGAGGTTTTTTTTTTTATATATTTTTAACCTGTTTGAGTAATACCACTTCTGAATGCGGACTTGTAGGACCGCACTTTTATATATCGGAACAAAACTAAATTTATATTTAATACAGTTTGTTTCAGACTCTACATCGTTGGTAATTCGTACAGACAATAATATTAAAATTATGTAATTTTACTAAATATTGTTTTTTTTTTTTTTTAAGTATACGGGGTTTAAAAAATTCCCAAGGTATTAGTCATGGGTCACAATCGAGTAAATTAACTCAACGGCTTATTCCATGTCCCAGCAGACCCACGAAAAAAATGCCCAAAATACATGCCTGGACCTCGGAATTGGTATATTACTAATATTAAAATGGTTTTTTTCGTCCGTAAACCAAGGGGACCAAGAAAAACAATTTCCTTGGAAAAAAATAAAATACTTTTTTAAAATATTGAATTATAAAAATCCAAAATTTCAGATCTCTGCGTGTTACGTATACTCTATCAAAATCTAGTGTATTATTGTCATTTTATTGACAGGGTTTTTTTATTGTTTCGAGTAAAGTGAGTGACGAGGTTTTTTAATGTTATTAATGTTTCAAGTAAAGTAATATTTGGCGGAAAATCCGCAACTTTTAATGTGAACATTTTTAAGGATTTTTACTGCAACCGATATAAATGGTTCAGACATTTTTTTAAAAAAAAATGTAATAATAACAACAAAAAAAAAAAACAAGTTTGAACAATCAATGTCTGCATTCCTCGTCCCACTCAAAATCTAAAATATCTGCCACACTAAAATCCGCATTGGCTTTATATTTTCGGTGTAACGTTTCCGTCCGCCAATTCGTTTAGGCGATTTTTCCCGCAAAGACCTCCAAGTTCATCTGCACCATTGTTCGAAATGTTAAAACCGTTTCAATAATTCTGTACTTTCGTTTTTATTATTACCGGCGGGGCGGAGAATTCCAGAATTCATACAAATATTACCGATTTATTACGACAAAAAAATATTGCTAAACGTTTGGCCATATTCACTTGTACGAATAATAATATTTTTTCTTTCAAAATACGCCACTGGGTCTTTGTTTACATTTGTAGTGTTTGAATATTCGATTGAATAACGTCAATGATATTCTGTGACAAAAATGTAATTTGTAATATTTGCATTTATAAGAAAAAAAAAAAAACAAAAAAAACGATATTTTAAAGGAAATTCGAGGTGACAGGACACCATTATATCATTGTCCAATGATATAATGGATAGTGTTGCGGAAACAACAACAATTATTATACAATCATATTTTTTTTTTTATCATGATCCAGCGATTTTCTCATGGGATATTAAATAAAATCGATTTTTATTTATTTTTTCGATTATTTATAGAAAATTGCTTAAATTTTTCAACGCTATTTTTAAATTTTGACCTATACTCCTCTCCTTCTTAAAAGAAGAGTTAACTTTCGATTTTCAAATTTTTTATATCTTATACCTTTTTTTTATTTTTAACTTGACAATTTTTTTTTAAAATTGTTAATATGTAGAGGAATAAGTTAGAAATTTAAACCGGAGTTGTAGGAAAGGGTTACAAACTTCATTTATCAATTATCAGACGATGAATATCCCTAACACTTCCGTTCTAAATATCAAATCGTTCATTAATGGTAAACTCGATATATATTATACGGAACAATATAAGGGTAACATTTAAAAAAAAAAAAAAAAAAATTGCCAATAACCTCGTCGATTTTAAGACGGTTTGGAAAAATATTCGAATTGACTTTTTACGTATAGATAATCGCCGGATCGCCATGTAAAATGACCATTGTATCGTATAGCGTTTCGGAGGGGAAAAAAACCAAAACCACGGCCGGTCTCCGTCTAATCATAAGGCACGTGAAACATTACTATTGCACGCCGGATCGTATTATAATTTATAATTGTACAGGTGCCTAATATAATAATATACGTACATCCGCACGGGGACGTATTACAATCGTAATCTCGCGTGTGTAACATGTTCGTGCGCGTACGCACGTGTCGCGCGTGTCTCTGCTGTGATACCAATTATTCGTTTTGAATGCGTGTTGAAACATGTTAATAACGGTCACGGGCACGTCTCGGTCGGTTATCACGCTTTCGTTACGGTTCGGCTCGGAAGCGCACACGAAAAATCGGAATGTCCGTACCCCTGGACGCTGTGTTATACCGGATTATTCATTTTTATTTCATTTTTTTTTTCGGCGTCGACAACGTAACGTACGCAATTTGGTATAAATAGGCGTCTTCGGCGATACGGATGTCGGGGGGGGGGGAGGGGGCACTTTTATGAAAAAGAAAATTTAACTTTTTATTTATTAATGTTTTTTTTTTTTTATTTTTGTTCCTGTCTATACCGACACCGCCGTGCTAACGATTCTCGACAGTTAAACAAAATAGTGACTATGGGAGGGGTGGGGGAGGGGGGGATTTCTTGAATAATTCCCGGTCCCGCTGCAGCGTACCTCGGGACGTCTACGGCCGTGCGTTCTTCGCATTCCGTCGCATTCGGGCGGTCGCGCGTTCCTCTCGTGGCGTCTACCCCGGTCATTATAACGATATTATAATTTACTGGCATATCATACCGTGTACACGTATATAGCCCGTTCTATAGGTATACCGCGGTAATGAATTACACGGATAATGGTCGCCGCGGAGTATTGTGTAGGTACCGGTGTACCGAGGCGGAAGAGTCGGTCCTCCTGCCGCCGGGCACCGGCGAGCGCTCTCCGCGGTCGAAATATTGTTCGGTTTGTCGTTAATTGATAAAAAAAAAAAAAAAAAACCAAAAACAACCGGTTTTCCGTGTAGAGTGGACAGGTGGCCCCGCCGGTGTGCGTTTCCGTCGGTCGTTTTCCCGCGCCTTCGATACAAACCCCGTCGCTAGACGAACAAAACGCGGTCCTGAAAATTTAAAATCAAAAAGCCGGACACGCTTCGCACCACAGTGGTAGGCCGCCGCCACTGTTGTTTAGGAGCACATTTACATTTTTACGATTAGTTTTCCAGTACAAAATCGCATTTCGTTTCTCGCCTTATGATCGTCTTAGGACTATATACAGGGTCCGGCAGTGAAACGGCATGATTTTAACATTTAATTACTATTTAAAGAATTAATTTATATTTATTTTAACAAATATAAATATAAAGAATAAGAGTATCCATTTGATGTTCATTACAGAAAAAAAAAAAAAAAAACTGTTTTCTATACACTACGTTTGCTAAATGACTTCTATTTCAATGTATGCATTCTTGTAGTCGGAACTGGAAGTTTTACATGATCCTTTGTAGCATATTTAGCGGGAATTGCTACAACCTCGTGCCGAATGCGTTGTTTAAAGGCTTGTATAGTTCTCGGTAGATAGGGCTCAAACACTTGATTTAAGAAACTCCCATAAAAAAAAAAAAAAAAACACAAGTTTTAAATCAGACGAGCGAGAGGGCCATGTGATATCCCTGTCCCGTAAAATAACACAGCCCGAGAACACAGCATTCACAGCATTCGTCGAAATTCTTGCACTGTAGCTTGTTGCCTCGTCTTGCTGAAAAATTATGCGTTCAATCACTGGGAAAAGGACAAGTTGTGGTGTAAAAAATGTATGAATCATTGTAACACGTATCACTCAAAATTAACGGCAACTTCATTTTCAGTTATTTTTTATGTGGATTCTTTAAATTAAAATTGTTTGAGGCCAATCCACCAAGAACTATCCAAGCCCCCATTTAGCAAACGTAGTGTATTAGATAATTGTTTTTATTTTTTGTATTGAACATTGGTAATTCTTATACTTCATAGTTATATACTGCTCAACATATTGACAATTGATTATACATTTTATTGAAAAGTGATATTGATGTCCGATTTTTTTTTATACTAGTTAATAGATCAATAGTTATATTATTATATTCTTTCCAAATATTTTCCAATCGTACCTCCTACCTAAACTAACCTAACCTCCTTATTTATTGTCTTTTTTTTAAAAAAATTGATATTTGAATTAATCTTTAAATCAGTTTCACTTTGAATTTCAATAGTTATATCTTTGATTACTCGATGTACGTGCAGTGTACAACTTAAATTTACAACGTTTGTGCAAACTTTCTGCACCATAGGTAGTCTTAGGTCGATTATTAATCGGTTCATAAGCACATAATGTCGGAGGAAAATCGCTGTGCGAATCAATGCAATACAAAAACGATTCACAATACATTTCAAATTATATTATATTTTTTTTAAATTTCAAATAATCTATATAATATTTAATTTACCGACATTAAAAAAAAAAAAATCCGCCACCAATAAAGTCTTGCGTTTTCAATTCCGTGCAGGAACACAATCGACGTAATAATTTTAATATACGAGTTTCGTATCATCTTTCCGTTGTAATTAGAAAAGCAAAACAAAGTAATAATTATTAAGGGCGTCGGCTCGATCGCTAAATCGGAATTATTAGACTATTCATTTTATTAATTTTATTTTTATTATTATTATTATTATGGTGTTAACATTTATATTTTTTTTTTTTATTTTTTTTTTTTATGCACCGTTTGCGTGTAATTTAAAAATAAGCTCGGTCTTTCACATGACGATGCATTACTTGTTATTATAACTGCGGTGGGAACGAACCTCCAATGCATTAATATATTTTGTGAATATAGAAAAAAAATCTATCGATTTTTTGTGGAACGCCACTTCGCCGACAACAATCAAAGTATTTTTTTAAATATCTTTTTAAACCGTAATATATTCGCGTAGAATGTCAACTCACATCATAACTCGAAGATCATTTATTAAATATTGTTTTGGAATTCCGTGCTCGCGTCAATATAGTTACAAGCAAATCTGTTTGCAAAGTCCGATAAAACTATGCTCTTAAAACGTGCCAGCGAGTGACCTGTTTTATTTATTTATTTTTTTGTTAAAAAAAACACGTTTTATATTAAAAAATACCCTCACTTTGATTTCTGTTTTTTTTTTTTTTTTTGAAAGATAATAAACAGAACGCATTGAATTTGGATTTTAAAGACTATAATTATAAACGCTATAACGCTTGTTTGAATAACACCGAATTTCACAACTTTTTAAGTGGGTTTTGGTTATATGCATAATGAAAAATCGATTACGTACAAGAAGCATTCGCTTTTCTGGAAGTAAAACGATCGAATTAAAACTGATTAATCTAGGCCTTTGTTAAGACATGTTAACAATTGTAAATGTTAACAGTTTGTGAAAACATAAAAGCCAAGAGCCCCATGTCGAGTTCGCCACTGCGGGTCCTCCGCTACAAATGTTATTCGAGAACAAACTCGTCGAGACGTGTAATTAAATCTGATGGCTAATTTCATGAATACGTAAATCTAGACGCGAATTTCCCGTACCGAAATGTATTTAACAATACAACGGACGTCGAAACAAACTCACAGTATTTATATGTTAAGTGATTCGAGTTCGTTTACTATAATTTTTTTTTTAATCGTGTCGTTATTATTTTATTATTATTGGAAGGTCAACATTTTTTTGCTGTTATATTTTATAATTCAATTTTATAAAACGTCCATACGCGAAAAGTCGGAAAATGAATTATAGGTATAATAATAATAATATTATCCGAATAATTGTAAAAATAAAAGGAACTACTATTTTTCTTTTTAAATATTACGTCGACGTTATTGGATATTTCGAGTTGGTCCAACGAGTATATTAAACAGCACGACCTACTAAAAAAAAATATTAATAATATTTAGTTAATTATGTAACTGGATATATGTACGGATTTTTTGTTTTTGTTTCTGTCGTGATTTAAATACGAAGATTTCGAGTGGAATTAATTTTTTTTTTTTCCAATCATTTTAGTTCAATGATCTTATTTACAGAGTTTTGTAAAACATTACCATTATTCCGTATACATTATACGACTCGTATCGACTTTTCTGATTCAAACCAGATTCGAAAAGACAATTATTTTTACTAAAAATGTCGATATGAATTACACGAATATTGTATGCATACCGTCGATGAGTTGTAAAAATATAAAATGTTAACCGGAGGAGTAGCGGATGGGTTAGGTTATTTAAAAATGGATTAACGTAATTCGTTACCGTTCGCTAGTCGTCCGTTTTACATTTCAAAATCAATACACAATCGAGTTATGTTTACCGCGCATAGAATAAGAGTAAAATTTCAAAAATATTATTATTAATACCATTTAAAAAAAAAAAATCACCGTATCGTGATAAAAAAAAAAAAAAAAAAAACTAAAAATATCATCCTGTATAAAAACAATTTGTTACATTAGACGTGTTTGGGCGTTGTAAACGGTTTAGACGTTGGGTTTATTTACTGTGGTTAATCGTACGGTAACAGAACTGCCAAAACAACATTATGTAACCTCGTATATACTATAAAGTAATTGATTGTAATTATACGTTAGGTGTATGCCGAACAAAACATTTGCATACGGTGTCCCGTAGATAATAATTTGCATATGTTTATTAGAATTTATGTATTTTTTTTTTTTTTTTTATCGATTGACATCGTGTCAGTTCTACGGGATGATGAATGCACCGGACGATTATAATTGGACGATATTTGATAAAAAAAAAAAAGAAAAGATAAATAAATAATATATTATTATCGTAATCACGCGGCTGAAACGTTAGAAAAAAATATTAGGCTATTATTAAAAACTAAAAACGTTAATAATTATAGTCCGTTTAGTAACCGTTTTCGTATGCTTTCATAATGAATTTTTTTTTTTTTTTTTTTTCTAACGAAGCATTCAACGAGCCGGTTACAGAAATCACACGAGTCGTCTTATACCTTGTCCCGCGTCTTGTTGTTACATTAAAAAAAGCAGAAACTAACTCACGAAAATTAATTTATTTATACGGGTATATAAATAATTTTTAATACGTTTAACAATTTCTATACGGCCGAAGGCGTACAGCGATACGATGGACGAAACGGGATGATATTAAACGTATATAATATGTAAAAAAAAAAAAAAAATACAATACCTTATTCTGATATTTTTTATGATAAAGTTCCGAACGAATCAGTAGTGGTATATTGGGTTATTTTTTTTTTTTTTCAAAACCGATTGTTTGGAGAACAAACGTCGATAATGCCTCTGGGATATAAAAAAAAAAACAGCCCGTCAATAATAAAATAGGGTATCAGTTAATTTAAATATCGGATATCGGAAAAAAAAAAATCGTTTCGTATCAATCATGGGCGCAATTAGAAATTGTATTAAACAAAAAGAAAAAAAAAAAAAAACTACTTGTTTCGCCATAAAAACAACATAGTCCGAAAACTCGTTACTGATAATGTTCGTAGCGTATTTCTTGTCACGTTACGGACGTGATTGTTCGTCATCGTCGTGTCGATTCGTTAAAATATCGCACTCGACACAGACGGCCGCGGACGGTATTATATTATAGGTAAAAAAAAAAAAAAATAATAATAATTATATTGTAGGCGGATCGGTGGTTTATTTTTGTTTCGTTTCTCAAATGTTACAATATGTGTTTATTGCGCACAGTATACACTGTAATAACGTTACGGTGGACCGGTAACACCAACAATCGGTCGCTGTTCGCGATGTTCTAGGCCACTGGTTCCCGAACTTGTGGGGCGCGAACGCATTGCTGGGGAGGCGCAAGCGGTTATTACGAAATACAATTTTTATTGATTACGTTATATTTATTTTAAAACGCAGAGAAAAAAAAATTAATTAACCGGTTCTCTTTATCCATTGTCGGGTATCAGTAACGGATGACCGATAGAGAACTGCAAGTGTTTGGGGCCGCAGCGTGTAACTTAATCATTTTATGCCACGTTATCCGTACGATAAATGGGTACGATAAAAGGATGTTAGGGAAGGAAGCTATTAGATTAGTTTAGACTCGATTTAGTTTCGTTTTGCAGTTGCATAGTGCACGTAGTCTCGTAGTACGTGGTCATCGCGAGTGTACGTACGTAATGGCTAATGGCTGCACAAAAAATAAGATTCTATAACGTCGATTATTTTTTTAAGTTTGATTTCACGTCCATCGAAAACGATGGTATCCAAATGACACAGTGTGTTATATGTCACGGTGTGTTGAGTAACGATGCTCTCCGACCAAGTCGACTAGAACGACATTTGACCACGGCTCATCCGACGCTAAAAGAAAAACCTAAAGAGTTTTTTTTTGTTGCTAAAAAAAAATTCATTAAATAAAACGAAACGTGACAGTACCGGAGAATTTCAACAAAATAATGATTGTTACATTTTATTATTTACTATTATTTATATTTTATAATTATTATCATCAATAAAAAAAAGTGGACATTCCGAATATTGTATAGTTTATTTGTTAAGTACACGCTGAAAGGCGATCGATTTTTTTTCTCGATTTATATGAAGGGGGGCGCGAGATTTTCGAAAATCTACAAGTGGGGCGTAGAAAGTGAAGAGGTTGGGAACCACTGTTCTAGGCGGACTTAGTTAGACCGGTACCCGGGTGCCGCCGGAAAACGTCTGGTTAATTTCAGCCCTCCAGCGCGGAAAGGGAAAGCCATATCGGTCTTAGAAACGGTGTTTTCCCGCCGGCGGTACCCTCCGCGCGCGCGTGCCGGTAAACACGCCCGTCTAATAGGCTAGGAAAGTTTTCGAACTCTGGCGCGCAACATCAACCATAACGGTGGCGTACACGTATTGGGGCGACAGCGTATAAAAATCCGAAACAAATGTACATTTTTAAACTCAATCATAAAAAAAAAAAAAAAAAAACAAAACCCGCTCCCCCGAAAGAATCGGCCAATGTGTATACACTATTTTACCCATTTTGCCACCGCTTCACCCATGCGATATCAGTCTATACAAATTGTGGTTTTTTTTTTTTTTATCCGATTACTCTATTATTTCTGTTTCTATTATCGACTGTTATTCATACTAATTATTTGAATTTATGATTTCATTACAACGTCAACATATCCGGTTGTAGTGTCTTAACGATGAAAATACATCGAAACTTAATACATTGAACATATAAGAAATATTCTAATGTACGGTTATTGAAAAATAAAACTTTATTAATATGTTTCCTGCATATTTAAATCATTATTGGGATCTAAAAATTTGCATTTGTTAAAAACTATGATGAACTTAAGTTCCCTCTTTCGCAGCAAGTTGCCGCAAATTGACAGTAATAAGATCATTATTTAAAAAAAAAAAAAAAAATGATTTATTTTTTGGCTAGATGAAGCAGTATTTAATGCTACGTAATGGTTTTTTTTATTTTTATTATTGATACGATTTTTTATATTGCCTGCGGCCGTTATTTAACATATTAAATTCACTTTTACATATTTCACAGTACACGTTATGAGGAAATGTTTAAGTCGGTTTTATAAATGTAAACTTTTTATGTAGATTTGAATTAAATACACATTTTCTACGTGGTGGGCCCGTAATATTTTCAAAAAAAAAAAAGTATAATTTCACGTTCTTAACGCTATTGTTAACGACATTAAGACAATGCTTAAAAAAATAGTACTGTCCTACGAAAAAGAGTACGTCACTTTACGTATTCGGCTTGTACCCGTAACGTACGAATTGTCAATCGTAGCGCGTATATCTTATATAAAAAAAAAAAAAAAATAAACAAAATAACTGCAATATTATTGATAATATATTTTTGTCGTTGATTATTATTTTGATCGGATCGCAAATTTAACATGAACTCTTTGTATACAATATAACGTGGTTGCGCAGTACTCAATGGCAGAGGTTGTCAAAATGTGCGCCCCGGTGCTCTAGGGGCACAACGAGCCCGTTTCAGTGGCATGGATGCGTGATTTTTTTTTTTTTTCCGCTACTATCTGTAATTTACTTTTTGACCAGAAACCTTGCTCCGATCTTGAACATCATCGGAAGTGGTTTTGGTGAAAATTTTGTCTACTTTGTGTGTATAGAAGGTCAATTTTGTAAAATACGGGAATTACCGAAAAAATATTGATAACGCAATAACGGTTTCTGTTCACTTCGATTCAGTATTTTCATTTGAATTCAGTGGAAAATAATCGTGAAACGTTCACCGAATACTTATATTAACATTCTCTAGACATGGTCTGATTTTAAAAAATATTCTGGAGGTTTTTAGGTTATTTAAATGCTATTTGAAATGTCTAGTTTTTTTGTTTGCGTATTATGTGAATACAAATTGTTTTGGCCCCGTAAAAATGCACAACGATTTGACCCAAGGTTCATCATAAGTTGTACCGAATATTAAAAAAAAAAATTAGCGTTATGTCGTTTTATTATTTCGTAAAAGCGTTTAATATTGAAATTTTCTCGTGGTTTTCACAGGGCACCGCGGCTGAATTTGTCTACAAAACTGTGAACCGCTGTTCTATGGGCTAACCTAAATCTGCCACTGAAATAAACGATGATTATACAAACATTTTGATTGATAATCAGCTATAAATATTTCTTTAGATATAGCTTTCTGTATTAGTATAACACTAAATACCGCAGTCAAAGCCATAGTTTTCCTAAAACCAAACATGTTCAAAATTACCAACCTTTCATCCTTCGTCTACGTTTATATGAATATTTTATTATCGTGTTTAGCAGTGGCGTGTGTTTACGGAAGGAAGGTCTACCGGGTTTAAACTTGCTCCCGCAGCTTTCAAACCACGTACTTTACACATAGTTAAAAACTTCCTAATCTGTTTAAATACTAGCACACGCCGTTGGTTAGTCTTAAGTACGTCACCGGTTTTTAGCGAAATACAATAATCTAATACGAATTTATCTATCCGTTATCAATGTATCGGGCGAGTATTTGAAGAATTGTTGAAATGGTATTTACAAACAAACTCAACGAAAGAGGATTAAACCGATGAAGTGGACATAATAATACATATTTTGGAACGTAGTGTAACGTATGATTAATCGTTCAATATTTGCGTGCGTAACGAGAACATTTTTATTTTTTTTCAATAACATACAGTGTGTATAAGCTAAAATATATTTACCAATACACCGCTGAATATTTTATTGTCGCTCTGCGGTAATATATTAATTTGAGAAAAAATATTTCGTTAATGAAGTGGCCATCAAATTATAATTGCTGCGGTCGTCCAGCTGCGGGCATTGAGTTCTGTGGGTGCAGAGAAATTTAAAATACCGTAGGTTAGGTAATACAAAATACATTAATGACCAGTTTATAATAATATATTAAATAAACATATTCTTTAAATTATATTTTAAAACACTCCGAACGTTTGGAAAACGATGAGTTATGGTACCGAATATTTGTTAGAAAATATAATTGTTAGAATGTACCGTGTCAATAAAGTTATTATTATTATTACGTACTTAAAATACGCAATTCTAAAATACACTTTTATTAATGCACTAATAAACAAACTAAAAAAGATTATGTTCTAATATTTTCCCCTCCGGTTCAAAAGATAATACTTTAGAAATTAAGTTTGTGATTTATAATGGTTAGTAGTATTGTGGTAGTATTATTACTAGGTAGGTACATCAAAACTCCAGTATCTACTCTTAAAATATTATATATAAATAAATAAATAACATCGAAAAATTTAAAGAAACTTACTTTATATTGAATGTCGTCGGATCATAACTTTAGCGGACTTTGGAGAGACGAATGGAAAGAAAAAAAGAAGATTGTATTTCCTTCCGCTCTCCCGCGAGATCAAATATAATAATTGTTTTTAAATAAGTAATAAGTTCACTCGCGGATCAACATAAACGAAATAATAATAATGAATATGATTTTGAAACGAGAAAATAAATTAACTGAACGTGTAATGGAAAAAAATAGACTTAATGTCGCGATTCCGGCCACAATAAACGAATTACCGATTAACGATATAAATAATTTTGTATATTTAATTAATCGAAGATATTTAGATAAATGTATACGAATAAATTAAACCGGAATTGTTCAGCAGTTTTTTTTTTTTTTTTTTTTTTCATTTCTACAGACTTAAAGATTTGTTACTCTTTACAGAATAAAACGTTTAAACAATGGAAATTCTTCAACCACAGTCATAAATGAAATTGTTTGTGGTGTGAACTTGTACCGGGCTGTAATGCCCATAGTAATTTCGCAAAAACGTTTTTGTAGCGTCTTGTTCTATGTCAAAAATTTCCATACGAAAAGCCGTTTCCTAGGTAACGTATACGAATAAAGGCAGCACAATATTATAGTTAATTTTTTTAATTTTTTCCTTACTGTTTCGTCGCGATTTGTCGTCCGAATTCGATATTCGTCTCGTCATGGAGTTTAAAAATACTTATTGCTGCAATGACGTTCTGTCGGTGTTAAAAGAAATGATTATCAACGCTATGCAATTTCTATATCTGTTCTTTACTTTCCGCGGATAAAACGAAAAAAAAAAAAAAAACACAATGAAAACCAACAATCACTATATTATGCCGGACAATGTAAATAATATATTAATTTTATGCACTCGATTATCCAAAATAATATTGCCAACACAGGACCATTCAATTCCGGAGACCGGAAATATACGAGTATGAATACCTATAAAATGTTTAACAAATAAAAGTTATTTTACGATGTACTATTTCCTGTATTTGTAACCAGTTCACTCTGCGGTATGTTAAAACCGTTTCTTTTCTTTTCTTTTTTTTTTGGTTCAGATATTTAACCATATTTTTTTATACAAATATGAACGGAAGAGTTATATATTATTATTTTATGTTGGCAACTACAATTTTTCGGGGCGCGTAAAGTCTGAGAGTTTTTTTTTATTCAGTTAGGAACAGTTATAGCTGTATAGAATTTATTTGGAAAAATATTTTTGTTTTTTGTTTAAAACTAATATTGAGTAATGTTTCGTACGGTATCGACATATGAATTTGGAAATTAAAACGCCATCCGGTATTTTTAACTCTTATTTATTTGGCAAAATACTTTTCGATGGCATATACCACGTGCCTTCGGGTCTGCGAAATCTCCTTAACTGGGATTTGTAATTACTTTTTGTACTCACGGCTGAGCGGTAAGCGTATTAGTTTCACTATGAATTTTTTATCGCGTCCGTACACAAGCCGACATATGCTTCAATCATCATAATCCGGGTTGGTTTCAAGTGGAAAAATCAGGGGCTAATGAAAGAGCACAGAATACGCAGCAAACCGCGTGTGTTGGACGTTGCCGATTTTACAAACGTTTTCCTCGGCGTACCGTTCGAATTTGTTATATCCTACGGGTCACGCGAGGAATATAATAAAATAACATTGCGTTTTTTTTTTTTTACACGCGGTATTATTAATTCGCGTTGAAAATATCGCCACTTGAACTCGGGGTGAATTTTTCGTAAAACAAACGTTTAAATAATAACAATAAATGGACACACATACACACGTGCAAACGAATAATGTAGCCCTAGATTAAATGCGCGCGTGTATACTTGTATATTACAACGCTCCCGGTCTCGGGAGAGCTCGCCGGTAGTTCATTTAAAACTTTTGAATAATTTAAATTAAACGCGCAGAAATTACAAGTATATTGGTAGGTACACCTACGTGTGTATCGTATGATCGCGGAACGATAAAAACAGCAGAAACGTCCAGAACGTAACCACTTTTTATATATTATAATATGATATAATACGTATTTAAAATACCCGCGTATAATCTTATATTGGTTTTCGGTTTATTTGCATAACTTGAGTGTAATTTTTTTTTCCACACTCGAATTTACATTTTTTTTTTTTTATTAAACCGAGTTTATGATAGTACGACAGTGCGCACTAAACAACAGGATTTTAAAACGCGGCGCATCGCTGGTGATGCAACATCCGAACAACGGTCCTAAAAAAACAACGATAATTAATACGATCACGATTTGCATTATGCGAAGATGCGTACACACTGCACCTTCTCAGATGCAAATATTTGTGTTCGTTTTTTTTTAAATATCGTACGGGAGCGACGTAAAATATAATTCGAAATACATGTCCCGGCTGTGACCAATCGCGCACAGATTGATATGCACCTATTCGGGGGACAGTGGCGTGGCGAACCGTTTCGATACGAGCGTAAATTCGCGATTCGAAAACCCGTGATATTGCCATGGCCTGCACACTTTGAAAGATTCGAATTGACAATATAATATTGCATGCCTCGATAATTAAAATAACATATAGTGTTCTTGGACATATTGTTTAAAAAACAAAAAAAAAATTATATCGTATAATTATTATTATTATTATATTTATTTATTGAATAAAATTGTGATTTTTCACGTTTTTTTCCGCAGTCCGAAATTGTTTTATTTGTATATTTTCATTTATGTTCACGGGCAAACGGGGTTTTTTTTTCTTTTTTTTTTTTTTTTACAAATTAAGAACTATTAGTAACAATACAATTTTGGCATGTGTATAATAATACAAATATTTTACGTTATTTTATCGCAAATAACATTACTATAATAATTGTTTAAATTCTAAATACTTAAATTTAAATGTGTTAGTATAAATAAAAAATCTAATTCTGCGGAAATATTATTGGCCAAAACAATAGCTCTCTCTCTCTCTCTCTCTCTCTCTCTCTCGAAAAAAAATATAATTTCTCCTATTATTGGTATTATAAATTAGGCGTTAATGGAATAAATCAAAGTTCCTTGTGTGTTTCTACACCGTGTACGGAAACCAATTCGTTCTAGTTTTTAATTTTATATTCATTTAAGCTATGGAAGTTTAGTAGTATGATCAATTAGATCTAAGCTTGGTATAACAATAAGTATGTATTAAATGTATAGTCCGAATTTATATTTTCCTAAAACACTATATAATTCCAATATTCTCCTAAAAATTAGAAAGTATGCAAAAATAATCAATGAACATCAATATACGCTTCAACATGCAATTTATTTGTAATATTTATTTGTTTATAATATTCCTTAAAAAATTATTTAATTTTTGCATATGGAATAATAGCATTATAGTAACACAGTAGGAATTCAAAACAACATTATATATATATATATACACATATAATAAAAAACCTGACGGGAAGCTGATCGGATCAGAGCCTCTACTTCAAGAGCGAGAATCGATCCATAAAAAGCGGCGTTCAATTACGATAAAAACTACGATTACAGAATGTATCGTAATTGGTCCAATAACTCATTTTTGCTTTCAAATGTAGTGCTTTGAAGTTTCAAAAAGAAACGTCTGGCATGTGTGTCGCTCCAGTGACAATGTCAATTTGCCACCTCTGGCCGAGCCACCAGAAACACTTTTAACATACGCGGCTGGAAATAATCGGGAGTCCGACGTTTGATGTTAGAAGACAATTGTCGTTTTGACTTTTGTGTACATGCGACACAATCGGCATAATCAAACCTGGCTAATAATGGCAAAATAGTCTATTTCATAAATATAAATATTAATCTCAATCGTAATGATATTTTGACGGGTTAGAATAAATTAAATTAGTATTCCTTGTCATGTAATAATATATATATATAATATAATATAAATAATATGTATATATTTATTAAAACATATAAAAACGATATTCTTTCTGTATATTTTAATTATAGTGAGGTATGAATACGGTGACTTAATAGTACCATCTAAATGTTTTTTTTTTTTTTTTTTAATTTTTTTTATCAAAGTCATAACAAAAAAATATGTAAATTATTCAAAACATATTTTTTTTCGGGTCCTTGAAATGTTAAAATTAAAATAACATAGTATTTTTTTTTCTCGCAATTTACAAAATATTCAAAAATATGCTAAATAAGCTAAATACTCCTTCCTAACCCGTGAAATATTCTCAAATATGCGAAAAAAATATGTTTCTCGGTAAATTCTGTGTTGAACGAATCGTGCACATTTGTTACTCTTATACGGCTGCATACACTCAGTTACGGTATGTAGAAACATACAAATCCGGATTAAAATTATATGTGCATTAAATTAAATATCCGGAGGACTAAAAAAAATAAATACATCTCAAACTATGCTAATACCTGTATATTACAAATACGATATCAGTTGTATTATCGTGCAAGCGTTTATCAACTTAATTGAAATTTTAATATTTAACTGCATGCATATTAAAAGCGTATGAGTATTTATTATCTACGCCATTATAGATGTCCTACGGGAAAGACAATGGCTAAAACATGGGACATTTCGTCCACGGGCCTCCCGAAATCTAGTCACGTCTCTGCCTGTATGTGTACGTTTATGACAACGATCGCGGGTAATCGTATTGCGTAAACGTTCGAATATATGATTCGGGGAAAGTGTAAAAAAAAATAAAAAAGAAAAAAAAACAAACAAAACCATCGGGCCCGAAAATTACGGGCGATAAAATAGTGTGACGATCGTACCCGCGTTTGGTACGCGGCCCGAGACTTTGGGATTTCGGGTTTCCGTTTGCGGCGACGGTTACTTCGGCTCGCCGATAGATATAACCTCCGTACATATTACGGAGTAATATCTATTATTTAAACGCTGTTGTTAGTTAGTATTTTTTTTTTTTTTTTTTTTTTGTCGACAATTTACGGTCCGACAAACATAACAACGTTTTCGACCGTTCCGAATACAACAATAAAATTATTGGAAGAAAAATAAAATATATATAAGAAGACACCGTGTTCGCGTATTCGTGGTTAATAATACGACGACGACTTAATAATAATAATACGTAATATAGACGTCA
The DNA here is from genome assembly GCA_956483605.1 of Tuberolachnus salignus. NCBI lineage: Eukaryota > Metazoa > Arthropoda > Insecta > Hemiptera > Aphididae > Tuberolachnus > Tuberolachnus salignus. Next base: position 30,190,313 of record OY101435.1, on the reverse strand, counting down.
CGTCTAAATCATTGTCGAAACCGCTTTTCGTAATGTTATTATAGTCGGACTGCTGTTGCCGGACTACGACGGTCGGGGAATAAAACCTGTTCGTTGTTCGCCCGTCGTCGTCGTCGTCGTCGTCGTCGTGGTCGTTGCGGTGTCGCGCGCGTATAGAATTCTTAATACGATAACAATAATAATATAGCCGGGGAAGGAAAAAAAAATAAATAAAAACAATACAAAACACGCGAGTTACGGACAAACCTTACGAAAAAAAAAAAAAAATACTATAAAGATTATATATATCGCGTACCGCTGAAATCGAGAAATTTGCTTTATTATACGCGCGCGCGCCCGATTGGATCGGCAAGAAAAAACGATCTGACCGAAACGGTGACATCGATATTATTCTGATGCCGCTTAAAACAGATAGAAAACAATAATTTCTAAAACGACAGTGCGTGTGTAATAAATAAATGTGAGGTATATAAATAACATAATAAATAAATAAATAAATAAATAAATAAATGCTGTCGGTTTATAAAAGTGCATCGCTTGAGAACGTCTGGAATGATTTGGTTCATTTTTAAAATAAAATATGGTCGTAATAGTCTGAATAAGATTTCTACGGATAAAAAATCGGACAATTCGAGAAACACTGCAAGTGTTTTTTCCACGGGAATTACGTATAAACACACGTGGATTTGTTGAAATTTGACGTACACGTAGAGAGAGTTATTCCCCGGCCAGTCGATCGCCATGACATCGCCGCGATGACTTCACACGGAAATCATTGAAATCAGTGATGGAGTTCCGTCAGTGGTTTCAATGAAACGATGAACTTCTGACTTAATTTAATTGTGATTTAAATTTTTCACGTTCCAAGTCGATCATGTTTTCAGCAATTCAGCTGTGTACTGCCGATAGAATCCATCTCACGTGTAACATTTCCCATTGACGAACTTCCCGAGTTGAATATCCACGGCCATTGATCGTTAAACGATCACTCAGGAATACTTTTTTTTTTTTTCCGTCTCGTTTTTACTTTGTTTACACATTTCCAATATCTTTTCACACAATTTCGCCTAAAACGACAGCAAACAAATGTATTGAAATTTTAACAGGACATCGACTGTCGTCGGGTCAGCTAATAAATAAATAGACAAGTAATAAAAGAAATCCGATCCAGTTGCGGGTGTTTTGTACGTCGTCGCGCCACGCACCTCATTGTGCCCATATATACGGTAAATCAGTTAAAACGACCGGTTGATGGCGAGCTAGTCAAACGACGAAGAGGAATATATCGTCCCCATGACATATCATTTCCTCACGATGTTTATAATAATGTATATTATTTCTCCCCCCCCGCCTTCTACCAATGACAATATCTGTAGACGACAGTATATAATACGGGAAAGGAATTGGAAATGGCTTTTGAAAAAACATAATCCGGAAACCCATTCGGATTCCTAGATAGTACAGGCTATACTAGACCTTCATGACGGTGGGTTAATGAGTCGACCATTCCCTTCGGGGGGGGGGAAAAAAAAAAAACATAGTATCGTTATTTCGTAATATAGACTAAATACTAGTCTACGTATATCGTTCGAACTGTCAGCACATTGTTGCCGAGATAAAATAGTTTAGTTTCGGTGATATCGGTGCTCTCCTATACCGGCGATTACGCGAGACTGGTCAATCGGGCCAATTATTATCGTAGGGCAGATCGCAGCATTGATTAAACGATGTTCTACGTGCCTCTAACTCACGTTCTTACTCCGAGTCGGGCCTTTTTAGACGTATAAAAACGTATTGGGGGAGCAAAAATCGGCAGGGGAACGGGTTGCATACTATCCCCTTCCCCGTGAGTACCGCTTATATCGTGGCGGTTACATAGGCCGTGATTTTCAAATTGTCGTCTATTGTTTCCTTTTCATATTAGACAAATAAATAGTTTAACAAATATGCGAATAAATAACCTAACCTTAGAAAATATAGTTGGCTGTACAACACGATTGTCTTTTAATTTGTATACTGAGTTCAGTAATTGCTTGGTTGTACAATTTAACAAAATGTATTGCTTAAGTAATGGCTTCGAATTATGCATATAATTTGCGCTTTGATTTTTCACTCAGATTGAAGTCATTTTTAAATTCAACAATGGTAGCAAAACGGTTAAATGAGACTGGGCTTTACTTCACGTACATCGAGACATCAAAATTGTTGTAGAAATTATTATTTCACGCTTTGCGAAAAAAAAATGCAAACAATTGAAAAAAAAAAAGAAAAGGTGCTTCCAAACATGCTTTTATTATAATTAACTAATAACTAATATAATTATATATATATATATTTATATTTATTCTATTTAATTATAATAACCAATTGACTAATAACAAATATACATGTCTTTTTGGGCGTTTATTTTTATTAATTTTTTTTTAAGAACTCCATCACTGATTTCAATGATTTCTGTGTGAAGTCATCGCGGCGATGTCATGGCGATCGACTGGCCGGGGAATAACTCTCAGTGTTTCTCGAATTGTCCGATTTTTCTATCCGTAAAAATCTTATTTCACACTACTACGACCATATTTTAAATTTAAAAATGAACCAAATCATTCCAGCCGTTCTCAAGTGATGCACTTATAAACGGACAGCATTTATTTATTTATTTATTTATTATGTTATTTATGCAAAAAAAAAAAATGTAAACAATTGGAACACTATTTTTATTCTATTTAATTATAATAACCAATTGGCTAATAACTAATATACATGTCTTTTTGGGCGTTCATTTTTATTAATTTTTTTTTTTTTTTTGTGGTGGGAGATTAGGAGGGATTTCGAAATTTTAACAATTTCACCCACTCGTCCGTTTGAACCTCAATAATTGATAATGATTAGGTAGGTGGTCTAAACCGGACGAAACGGTTTTCGGTAAATCTCGTGCCGTCGTCGTAATATTGTAATGCGGGAATACGCGTGTGTGGTCGGAAGATCGGTACAAACTCACAACTCCCGATATCGAATATGATAATATAATAATGATAATTATTGTTGTAATCCTGTAATGTGTGTATAGCGGGGCGGCACTTTGTACGCGTTATAATACCTATTATTATAACGTATAATAATTATAATATTATTACGGTATTGACTCCCCGTACCGACACGTACGGATTTCTAAATTTCTCACCGCGACATGAATTTAATACCGGGAGGATTCCGGGAGCCGGTATAAATTATGGTAATAATACTTGAAAAATAAAAAATAAAAATACCTCAAAACGCGTAATATAACAAATTACTGTAGGTTTTTTTTGTATATATATATATATATTGGTCGGGTTTTTAAAACAATTTAATCATTTTTTTTTTTTTTTTTTTTTGTTCTCATCTATATACTCTCTTACAGTCACTTTATCGCGGTAATATTACCGTACGTTACGAACAACACGCAACGCGCAACAATATAATAATAACGTACCAAAAAAACTCGAAACCGACGTGTTAGGTTCCGATCGGCGGCCTCCGCCTCATTGTTATAATAATATTAATAATATTAAGCGGCCGTAATCGTAATTGATGTGATTTGTTGTTATATATTTTTTTTTTTTTTTTCCCCCGTCCGATGTTATCAACGCGCGCGCAATAAAAAATGGAATTAAGTATCACGACAGTCGGAAAACCGTCTACGGTAACGGCTAAAAAGGCGGCGGTGTTTTACTCGTTAAAATCACTGACCGGCCGCCGCATTATTTATTCTTTTTTTTTTTTTTTTTTAATTTAAACATTTTTTTTCCTTTTTCATTATTCGAATAACGTGTGACCCGAACACAATAGTATTGGTACCGCCGTACCGTTTACGACAAAACCGGCCGCTATAATATCGGGTATATATCAGTTTTTGTACGTATTTAGTACCTATACGCGCAACGGTTTTTTTTATAATTTTTTTTTTTTTTTTTTTTATATCTAACTGACGGCGGTGTACATACGAGGATAACAAGCTGTTATTACATTTCTGCCGCGATCATAATAATAATAATAATAATTAAAATATGCTAATTCCATTATTGTTCCGTCCGCGCCGCACTCCCGCCGGTTAATAGGGATTTAGGTTCTCGGGTTTACGGGGCGCGGTAGGTATTCTGTGTGCGTGTACATAATATATACACGAGCCGTCCGTATAGGTATTTGAAAATTAAAATTAAAAAAAAAAACCGAAAAGATCGAATCGAAAATCCGCTTCGTATTTAGGGTTTACGTGAACCGAACGCATTTCGGTCAGTCGAGTACCGCCCGCGTCAGCGGTATAAAATTGTCTAGAACAACAACTCAATTATTAGATAATAAATATTCTACAGAGGGGGTACATAAATAGAAAATGTTTTATAAAACGCGCGTTTTCGTTTAGTTTTACGAATAACGGATATTCAATTTATAAATTAAATTTAATAAAAAAAAAAAAAAAAACAACATTTTTTAGAGAAATATGTACTGTTGACGATAATACGTATTATTACAATGTTCTCACAGCGTGAAAGCCACTTTTTACGCATACAGGTAACAACCTACTGATATTTAAGTTTTACATTTTAAATCAAACTAGTTTCGTTTAAATTAAATACCGATCGATATAGCAATACCATATTATACGGTTTCCGAAAGCGTTATTATTATTATTGTTATTATAGCACCGTACGGTGCGAATACACAATATATTTCTTTCATTGAAAGAAAAAAAATTAAAAAAATGACATAGGTATTAAATCGCATAAACCGAGTAAAGAAGACTAAATTATTCGAAAGCGCACTCGATAACAAATCGGTTTACAGACTATCGTTACGTTTTTAAATTTTCCACGTGACGCGCGAATCTAGGGGGAAAAAGGACAATAGATAATATAGGAAACCAATAGCAATATTAATATTGTATTGTATAAAAAATATATATTTCAATTTATAGTTAAAGTTAGAGTTATACTTATTTATAGTTTTACAGTGATAGTATTGTCTTTTATATGATTTTAATATAATAGAAACCCGAAAGTTTCAATATGTTTACGACAAGTATAATATTACCTATATAAGTATATAATAATATGTTACCTCCGACTTAGAAACGCACTTCTTTTCAAGAACAAAAAAAAAAAAAAAAAAAAAAAAAAAAAAACAATAGCAAAAATTTAATATCGCTATTGCCTTTTTATTCGTGTCTTATATTTGCTGTGCCTTTTTTTTTTCCGTGTATTTTTTAACCAATCATTCATGTACACGTACACTATGCGAAAATACCAATCCGATCTGTGATTATTATTATCGGGCGCGTATCGAGAAATCACGAATGGGTTGGGCTAAACCCAAAAAAAAAAAAAAAAATTGTTGTAATCGAATATCGAAATATAAATAATTTATACTTAACGGGAACGTTTTATAATAGGCTGTCGGGGTTGGGGGGTGGGGGCTAAAGATTCTTAGTCTTTTTAGATCCACGTTCGATTGTTATAATCGTTGTCGAAAAACGTCAAAAGGTTCATTGCAATTTCGATGCAAAATACCTTAAACTTAAAATACCTTTTGTCTACCTTAAATCTCGATGGCACGACGTGATTCCACGTTTACAACTAGAATTTTCAATCATAAAATATTTGTATTCAGTATGTTTTTGTATTATTAATATTGCGATGTTCTACGTGTAATTAATTTCACTAATCAAACGGTTAAGTTAATCGCGCAGATTAATATATATATATATATATGCACGTTATTATTTTCCGCGGTATTACCGTTTGACGAAACTAATGATAATTTATCATTTATTAACAGACGAACACACTGTCTTTTGGGCCATTCAAATATCTGTGCGTACGATGTTTCATCTGTTTTATCGTGGCACGTTATTAGATAAATGTCTGCGAGTAGCGACGACTATTGTTATTTTTGGCAGCGGTGATAATTATTTATAAGCGTTTAAAACGTACCGAAACGGAACAATATTATATTAAATAGAACTTTGCGCGCAATAGAAGAATATAACTTCCCGGTTTCTCAAATTCCCTAACCTGCGTACACAACATTAAACGCTTGGAAATGATCAAGTCAAAAGTCGGTACACAACTAATGATTAATATGGATAGGTTACAAAGGGAATAGTTGCAAATTGTTAAATATTTGAATATTTTGTATTTAAACTTACCGCGGTACATAATAAACGTACAGTATGAACTGTATAGAGGAACAAAATATATAATAACAAAAAGTTAATAATTTTTTATTTAAATATACCGCAATGTTTAAAAGTCAAAGAGCGTTTCTTACAATTAATATGACTGATGATAATACCGGGTATTTTATGTGTACCGCGGATAAAGCCAGTGCCGGTATGGGTGTCTAGAGAGGGCTGTAGCCCTGGGCCACCTCCAGTCGAAAAAAGTCGCGGTGTTTCGTCCCGTTAAAATTTTTTTTTCATTTTCCATGGATCGTCGGAGATTATCTCATTCGGGTGATTTTCCAAAAATTTATGAAACGTTCCGAATTCTTTTAAGTACACCATCAGAAACCTTCTCTGTACTGTCTAGGATTCTAAATAAATATCTTTGTATGATAGGTGAATCAAAACTGATAACTCTATCAATGCCTTCTATAGAGCGCGATTTGACAAGCAGTGTTCCCTAATTGGAAAATTTGAAATGACGAAAAAAAAAAAAAAAAATGTTTTAAACGTCGACTTGGTCAGAATAACGTTATTGTTTCTAAACTGTGGACAATAAGTATTTTTTTTTTTTTTATAATCGTTGACAAATAATGGAAAAAATTCGAATCGAAAGTAACGTTTCGTCAATTATTGTTACATTACTGAAATATTGATTATTAAATACAAACTAACGAATCGGAATTTCAAAAACAAAACAAAAAAATGTCGGACAAAAGAGCCTCGCCACGAGTATAATATTTTAACTCCCATTAGACTATGACGGTAATATCGGGACCGGATAAATCGGCAATAATGTGTATTTTTTTTTTTTTAGTTGGCGCCTGTATGCGTGGCCGATAATTCGTTCGATTTGTCAACAGTAAACGGAACTATTTGATCGCAATAAAAATACAGCACGGTGACAACAATGGTGCGGAGATGGAAATAGCCAACGTCCCGTCGGGAAAAATAATTCCGTTTAGGAACGTTTTCGTCACGGTCCGCAGAGTGTACCCGGTCAGACTGCAGGGGGCAGCGGCCGACTATAAATTTCGCTGACCGCAAGACAACGTTATTATGACGTAAAGACCGCGAAGGAAAAAAAAAACTACATCGAAACGAACGAAAATGACCGGCAAAATATTAAAAAAAATAAATAAATAAATAAAAAAACATTACCGCGGCCGTTTCGTGCGCGGAAAACAATGGGAAAAATTCACTTTTTGCAGGCCGCGTGGCGACACATCGCGACCGTTGCCGCCGTCCGAAACTTTTCCCTAGGTGTTAATTTACACGGCGTCGAGCAAACTTACCGCCATCGCACACGCTTTGGCGAATATCGAACGCGGTTTCGGTAAAATTGTGACAAAACAATGACATTTTCACTGAAATCCCAAAAGCTAATCGTTACGCCGCGTCTATAAAAAAAAATAAAACAATCGTTTTCTTGGACGGCGCGATCCAATCGGTAATATTGTTCGTTTAGAAACGGTGCGCATCGTCACACGGTCTTAGAAGATAATGTCGGACGACTGCTCCTCTTCAGTGGCGTAGCTGGGAATTTTATATTAGGGCCCTCTGGCCTATAGCATAACAAATTTGGACTTATAGTCCCCCCTCCCCTCAGGTTTTTACCCGAAGAATTATTTCATTTTCTATATAAATAAAAGCGAAAATGGAAATCTTTGTTACGGGTTGGCTCCGAAACTACTTGCCCAATTGTCGTGCGGGTTTTTTTTTTCTTTTTTTTCATTAAAGACGACATCACAAATTTGGGTTTCAGACATAAATTCAGTCCGATCAAATTAATCATTAACTAGTTATTAATTAAAAGACACCTGTTAAATTGCATGTACACCAGGCATTTCAACAGACCAACATTATTCGTTTACTTTTTAATTTTGTTTGTATCATTACGTTTTATTTCGTTTGTGTGTTTATTATTTTTATTTTTTTTTTTTTTTGTACGATAATACGAAATACAAGATTAGTAACTATGTAAAGGAACATGATTGAAGCTAAAAGTCATTCTGGCTCAGCCCTAGGTAATGTTATTTTTATTCCCAGGATACCGATCATTACTAATGAATAACCGTTTGAATTGTTTAAACGTGTTCGATTTCCTATAAAGCTTTGTTTTGCCATGTCTATCAATAAGGCACAGGGACAAACACTGAAGATCGCTGGCCTTGACATCACGAATCCCTGTTTTACAATCTTATGTTGCTTGCTCCCGTGTTAGCTCGGCAAAAAATTTCTACGCATTATGCACCTAACCAAATAATGAACAATATTGTTTACACAAAGAAGCATTATAACCTTAATAAAATTATTATATAAATTAATAAATAAAAAAATGTATTAGTACAATATAAGATAATAGTAGTTTTTTCAACTTAATTTAATTTAATTTTTTTTTTTTAAAATAGTCGAATACCTCCCGGGCGAAAAATATAAAAAGTGTAAAGATAGTAGAAAAATAAATTTATTTTTAAGTATAGTTTTTATTTATATTGAAAATATTGACTGGGTTTTCATTATTTTTAAAATGAATAAAATTGTTTTTATTTTTTTTTTTTTTTATAGTAATCTAACCTAACATAAAGAAAAGTATTCATTTTCACGGGCGAAGCCAGCTAGTTATATTATACTCGTATATTTGAATTCGGGTTGCTATTAAAAATGATTTTAGTATTAAATGTCAATTGATAGCGAACGTTTCGGTTATTTCTGCAACATATTTTTCGACGTTACGGTTTTCGATTATTATCGATAATAAAATAAAATTTGATTTTTTTTTAAGGCTGCCCGCGAAAAACCGTATAGCTGCAAAAAAACGTTTTCATATAATATATATAATAAAAACACGACATCGTTTAGGGGAAAGCTTTTGAAATGTCGGGGTTTCTGGCAGCGTCCCCGCATACCACACGACCGCACCCCATCCATCGGGGAACATTTCTCTGATTTTTTTTGATTTTTTTTTTTTTTTTTTTTGTTATCCGCCGTAGTGCCGACGACGAGTGTAGTCCAGGGACGAGAAAACGACCGCCGAAACGTTTAGTGTAGTATATTATCTACAGTTTTCCGTGCGGTTTTTTTTTTCTTTCTATTTTTTCTTATAGAGAGGTCAAAAACCAGCAGTATTTATTTGGCAACGGCCCGACCGATCCGTTGCGAAACGTCCCGGCGATCTGTCATCCGAATTATTGTCGTGCACTCGGGCTGTGGGTTTCCATTATATTATATAAAAATAGTATTATTATTACTACTATTGTACGCCGCCAGTGTAATAACATTAGGGCCGCGGCGGATTTGTCTGTCGACGACTCCATAATTTATTATATAAATTATTGGCGCCCCGATTGGGGTGGGTGCCGTAGTACGTTTTATTTTTTTTTAAAAATATTTCAGCGTTCCCCTTGTGATTTTTCATAATGTCCGCCCGTCGCCGTGAACACATACGGAACATTTAAATCTGAAGATTTACATTTATATATATATATATTTTTTTTTTTTTTTCTATTCTCTTGCGTCCCTTTGGCGTATTTTTTTCCCGGGTTCAAGCACACTGATTACCACGTATCATTGAAATAATTAGTAATGCGAAGTTCAACACGCCCCGGTCTTGTATAATATTATATCTCGTCGTAAACATTTTGTATTTAAAACGCTGCCCGTAGAGATGTGATGTTGAAAGTATTTCATGGGGCTTGTTGCCCCACTCGAGAGAGGAGGGGTGTAATTTTTTTAATTTCGTTAAATAATTAGGAAAAACGTAGGACAATTTTACGGTAACGTTTTCATTATTTTCGATAGTTTTTTTTTTTTTTGTTGTGACACGGTTAAAAATAATCGTAGGAATCTAAAATTGCTTACAGAACGTCAACATTGGCCTTACTAGGCCTGGACAATTATCCAAAACAATCTGGTAATTTTTTAACTATTTATAGGCACTCTAAGTTTTCAAGTTTTTTTAGAGTTTTGATTGGTTTTATGTAAATAAAATTTGAAATTTTTTAATTATACTTTGTAGTCAAGAAAAAAAAAGAAAAAGTTGAGCGTAATGTAGTAGTTTTTTGAGTGTTTTATAGTGTACATTTTGATTTGAAGAAAAAAAACCGTAAAAATTACGTTTTAAAACATGATGATGAATTCCACTCAGAATCGTTTTCCGCAGATATAAATTAAATTCCCACATTCCCAACATCCCGGCTACGACAGTGGCTCACCCGCGGTGTGAAGTATGCGACTTTACTTGGGATAACTTAACTTATACTAGTTTAAAAAAAAAAAAAAAAAAAAAAAAAAAAAAAAAAAACTGTTTTTGGCACTGTAAAAACGACCAGAGAAATATTAATCGATTTTATTTAATATTGTGACATTTTAATACTGTAGAGTCGCGCGTATACCGTATATTAATCGCGCGACGGAATTTATATTAATTAAATTTAGGTATTTTTGTAATGTTGCGCTATAATAACTGGAACGTATCGTTGCAGAGAAAGAGAGAGAGAGAGAGAAACTCGAAACGTTATTAATTTCGAAAATATGTCGCGTTTTTTTTTTTTTGGAAAATTGTTATTTTTATAAACGTCGTGTGTTCAAATTAATAATAATGCGCGTTGGTAACAAAAAAAAAAAAAAAAAACAGTTGTAGAATTAATAAACGCGCCGCTGCAGTCAGCCACCTCCCTCTATTACTCTCTCCGCGGTCCCGCGCCGCCATCGTCGTCTTCGCCGAACATTCCACGGACACGTTTTCATTCGAGCGCCGGTATTCGGAAACACGAACGTTTTGAATAATTTCATCTTACAGGAACGTATTCCGAGACAAAATATTACCGGGCGGGTTTCCATACGGGCGCGGCCCATAATTATATTATCGTGGACGATTGAATAAAAAAAAAAAAAAACACAGGGGGTGTAGATTGCAGTGTTGCCGGCTTAAAACGAACGGCCTTTTTTCTCATTTTTTCTTCATTTTTGATCGTGCCGATTAACCGATCTGCCCACTAGCCGGTAGACCGACTGCCGTGACTGCCATTAAATTACTACCGATATTTAATTAACAAAACCGTCGATTTTTTACTATCCGAACCGGGAAATTCGGTCGACGAACGACCCGTGTCATAATTACCAATGTTTCCGAACGGGAAGGTCGTCATAAAAACCCACTCCCTATATAAAAATATATCAAACCGTGAAATCGTCGAATAATAATATAATTTCAAAACGAAATTGTTCGAAAGAACAAAATCAAATTTTTACAAAAAAATTAATAAATAACGATTTCATCAATTCTCAGTATCATTTATCCGATTTTTTTTTTTTTTTTTAGTTTTGTGTTGTTGAAAGATTATTTTTTAAAGATAATATACATTTTATCGAATGTACCGACTCCGAGGTCCTATACGTGTAAAACGTTTTACGAGTAAAAAAAAAAAAAAATAATAATAAGTGAGCGCAGCGAACAAGTATATAATTCCAAGGGAAAAATCATAGGGCGTTTTTTTATAATTTATATAATAAAAACGGTTAAAAATATCCGTCGCATTTCGTTTCCGACCGGTTAGGAGGAGGAGTATATAAATATTTACGTTTTTTTTTTTTTTTTTTTGGTTCTTTTATCTACATCGGTAACCTTACGCGTAGAGTACCCCGTAGAGAAGGCGTTACGATTATTCTGTTAGCTGGTAACGGCCAGTAATAATATTATATATTATTATAACGCAGGTCTCGTTGTTGTCGGGCGGTTAAAAACGGAAAATAAACCGGAAAAAAAAAAAAAAAAACCAACGAGTAATAATGAAAATACACCCGAAACGCCCGTTAATTTTCGGCGGTATTTCTGTCGGCGGCACGGATGTGTGAACGCGCTGTTCGCGGCCGTCGATACGGAACAATACACAACAGTGTTGTTTTTGGGCCCGTACCAAGGTGACGACGACGTTTTACCAGCGTCGAAAACGACCCGGCGACCGCGACCGCCCCAATAATAATTCGAAAATAAACGGCCCGTTCCGACTAGTGGCGGCCGCAAATCCGGCTATTCGGATCACGGGCATTTATTATTCGAAATCCGTATATTGGAAACACTGTTCATTTTGATTACTATTCCGTTTGCGCCAAAGTTTCGATAAATATCTAATTACCCTTTAAGTGTTATTTGTAATAAATCGATATATAAAAAAAAATTTATTTATAATCTCGCGGAGCGTCGGTTTAGGGCAGCGGTAACCTCGATTAATGCTAAAATATGTGATCGCCGGCAAATATGTTACAACACGTATTATTTAAATATAGAAAATAAAATATTTTATAGATTTTAAAAAAATCACAATCTCGAATCTTTGACATTGTTGTACTTTAAAGTCCAAAATCCTGGTTTTGTTGTCGGAAAATTCGAAATATGATTTAGGTTACATTAGAGCAGTGTTTCCCAACCGGTGGTCCGTGGGCCAGCTATTACAAATTAGTTATTATTATTTTTTTTTTTTTAATAGCCGATAAAATTACGACTTATTGAGGAACCGTATAAAATATTATACGGTTATCTTATCGTTGGTTAGGTAATAAATTAAAAGTATAATTATATATTAGTGAAGTATAATAAAATAAAATGTAAAGTAAAATAATAAAAGTTAACATTTGTCGATAAATTTTGTTTGTTCTTGTTAATGAGCAAAAAAAAAAAAAAAAAAATGTATTCCTAGTTTTCGTAAAATTGAGACGGTCCGCGACCTATAAGATATTGTCGAAATGGTCCGCGGTGGTAAAAAGGTCGGGGGGAACCACTGCATTTGAGGAAGTGTAGGGGTACTTGGCTACAATTTGTTCTCCGTCCAAGCCACGACGAAATAAACAGGCAATATGACAGCAACTATTCCGATAAGCACAAATGGCTGCGGTCTTTCGCCGGTTAACGGTGTTTTTTTTTTTTTTTTTTAAATAATTTTAAGCGCACGGTCCGCATATAATCGCGATGTAACTACGACTGATAACCGGCGAATGACGGCAGCCATTTTGTGCTTATCAAAAAGAGTTGCCGTCGCGCCTGGGTTGCTTTGTCATTGTCCGGGCGTACGGCCGTACACACATTGCGATTTGATAAAACGATGAATAATTCACCAAACGATTTGTACCCGTACAAATAATATTCTCACCGTTTACCTTTTTTTTTCATTTAATTGATTCGTCGGTTTCACCGGCAGACCAATGGTCACTTACCGAAAACACTCGTTTCGTACCGGCTAACAATACCGTTCCGTTCGACTTGCCACCGGTGATATTTTTTTTTTTTTATTTCTACTTTTATTACGTTACGTTTACGTTCAATATTAAAATCGACGAGGCCGTCGAGGGACGCGATTTTCAGCCGGCGCACCGCGAGACGAATGTAGGAAAATTTACACGTCCTCTGCAGTGGATTATGAACGAGCTCCGGTCCGAAACGGGAACATACGCATTTTTATTATATTCATTTTCGTTCGTATATACAAACCGTGGATAATACGTTTTGCCCGGCGATTTGGCACGGTTTCCTACGGAACATATTCCCCGAACGGCCACGGGGGTTATCCGCGTGTGTTCGCGCGAGTGACGTGTGCGAACGAGAAAATCGAACGAAAAAAATTCAATTTTTAATCGTCCGGGTGGCTCGGAAAATTACGATTATTATCCCACGCAATCAATTATTTTCCGATAACCGGTGTCCCGATATTTGGTACCGATATCAAACCGATATCCTAACGGATATTTGAAAATAATTGACATGTCGGTCGAATATCCTATTTTTAATTTTTAATTTTTTTTTATTTTTCCATATTCCAAAGCCATAATTGACGTTTTTTCACCAAAAATATCGGCCGATATTCGCCACTACTGATATATATATATATACGCTCGGAACGTTTACATAAAATTTAGGTATTTAATTTTTTTACATATGATCTAACATTAATATTACTGATTTTTCTTGCCGATACTCGCCACTTAATACGATATTGTTGTACGCTCACATAAAACGTACATTGTTGTAATAAATAAACGAGAACTAATCGGTATAACCAATATTGTATTTTATTTAAACATTTCAGTTTCCATTATAAAACATTGTTTTTGAACTTATTTAACAATATTACCCATATAATGGTCAATAAAACTTTTGGACAATTCGGTTTTTAATTTTTACTCTACAAAAAAAATATTCTGCATCATTTTTATTTTATTTTTTTTTTTTTAGTTTTTTAAATGTACAATTACAAATTTGGAACTAAAAATAAACAATATTATTGTATATTGAATAAAAACTAAAAACTTGTTTCAGAGATCAATATCAATATTATATTGTAAAAAAAAAAAAAAAAAAATGTAGTAAAAGAACAAAATAAATCGATTTAAAAAAAAAAACCATCACCGTGTAATAAAACAGTATAAACTTAAAAATACAAGTACATATATTGTTTTTTTTTTTTTTTTTTTAAACACAGTTTGTATAGAATATTTTTATATGTCACTATAACAACATGTTTGTATATTTTTTATTCATATTAATGTTATTTTAATAAATTAAAATATTATACTTTGTTGGTATTTCACAACTATTGCGTCGCATAAACGGTAATACATTTAATCGAATTAACTGTTTGAATAACTAAAATCGAGATGTTTTAACGTTTCTCTCTTTATTATTTTTTTTTTTTTCTACTCGAATGTCATCACGAATATACGAGTATTTTTGGAAATTTAACAACACAAAATAACACGCCTGATATCGTGTCGTCGGGTACTTGGCGTAGAAAATATATTATTATTACGAAACACGTTTCGGCGTTCCGAAGTAATAGTTTGAAAAAAAAAAAAAAAAAAAAACAATTTTTTATTATTTTTCTGTTTATTTTACCGGATTCGGGACAGACGTAATATATTATATTGTTGCCGTCGCGAGCCTCTTCTCCCATCAACACCATCGGCGTAATATTATTAAACCCGTTAAAAAGACGTCACGCCCGCGCGTCCACCGCCACTGTCCAACCAACAGGCAACGCGGTGAAATTACGTTACTCGGAACATAAATCGTGGCGTTTTTCGGGTTGAAATTGAAATTTTAACACACAAATAGCGAAATTTAAAGAGGTAACTATTTTCGAGGGCGCCGTATTCGTTAAACGAAAAAGTTACGACTACACCTATATAATAAAAAAAAAAAAAACAAAAACAAAAACCAACACGGCTATAAACGCGTTTGTATAACAATTGTTTGGGGGGAAAAAGCGACGTGCGGCCCTCGAAAATAATCTCCTCTTTAAATTTTGTTATTTGAGTTTAAAATAAAATTTCAATCTAAATGAAGTCACAGTTTACGTAACGTAATTGTTCTATACAGTAGATTAGAGTGTGATTAAGAGCACCGGCATTTGTCATCTCTGTCTATTTAACGAGCGACATAGCAAAAACGTGCTTGCGTACACTGACATAGTGCCCGCTTAATTTTGGTTTTCGACTATAATCGCCTATTAAGAAATTAAAAGAGGACGTTATTCCGGAGGGCAAGACAAAGTGTTTGTTTTTCATTATTCCAAATGTAACGGCTAATATACATCGTTTAGAAATAACGACTATTTTATTTATATATATATTTTTTTTTTTTATATATTAATACACATTTTGTAATTTATTTACATCAGTGTTTTAAATTCAAATTTATGTAAAACTCGGTTAGAAACACGAACAATTGTAATTTTTTTTTTTTCTTCTTTTTTGTAGTCTATACAATGTTCAATTTAAATTTGTCAAAACATGTTTAATCGAACTTGATTCATTGGTAGTTTGCCATCGCCGACTTACCGTTGCGTACAGACTACAGACATGAATTAAATTTACCATAATATATATCCCGACCATCGAACTTGCCACCGATACCGGTGGCCCACCCGTGGTGCGAAATATGTTGGTTTTTTTTTTTATAAATATGTCTGATCAGAGTTACAGTGTTCGCTTGACGAATCGCTAAAAATAATATCATAAACGATATACGACTTAATAAGTTAAGTATATTTTTATCATCGCTAGTATTGTATTTTTTTGTATACAAACGATACAATTGTCGAGCTATAAAACCACAGCGGTTATCGTTGGCGATAATGGGGTATATAGATGTATTTAATTTATTTACGGGTACTTGTGAATCTAAAAACGGAACACGAAGACATCACGTCAAAAATATCTCCGCTATATCATACGGCATCGAGGTCGATTTCTATAGTTTATAATTTATATACGTTCGATCCTTTTTATCCTTTTATTTTTACGATTTCGTCGGAAATCGTAAAAAAAAAAAAAAAAACCGCACGAAATGCATGTGTAATAAAATAAAAAAAACGTTTAAAATACAGATGTTCGGGTGTGTGTGTTCCACGGGAATTTCGTCCGATTACTATAGTGTGTTTATTATAGCGACACGAAATTATAAAAGAAATCAATGGTTTTTCTATTGTGCGCGCGCCAAGTATAATAATTTCTATTCTGTTTATATATATATATAAATTGATAATATGACAAGACGCAGATATAGGGGGTGAATTAGATTTTCAACTGAAGCGGTAATAAAAAAAAAAAAAAAATCTCTTTGTGTTATATAATAACACATGTCTTTACTGTGTTATATACAACGACGTTTCGTTATTATTACGGTTATTGCGATGCTCGTTGACCATAATATTAGGTATCGCAACCACGTGTTGAACGACGGCCGTAGTTTTTCTTTTCTAACGCGGGATCTACTAATAAATTTAAAAAAAAATTAAATAATAAACCTGTAGCGTCCGACTGGCGTACTCCAATGTTCAACGAAAAAAAAAATAAATAATAATAATAATAATAATAATATAATCGACTAGAGAGAAAGAGAGCGAGAGATAATTTCTCAACTACATACTAATACCCAAATAATTAGCATAATATCACAGATAGGTACACACGTTTAATTAACCGTAGTTAATAAAAATAATTCGGTCGGCATTGATTTATTTTCGTTTTTCAATAATATTGACGTTAAATGACAGATAAATAACCCCGTGAACGGTTTTGTAAAAATATCGAAAAACAATGTTGTTCGCCGCGCAGTAATATACGGACGTTGTGTTATTCGTTTTCGATTTTTTTTTTTTTTTTTTTTTTCGAACACCGGCCAGAAATGGCATTATTAAGTTTTTGGCATTTTCGCCTATAAAATTATAATTTTATCATGGATGCGAATGGGAGGTGGAGTTATTAGAGAGTGATTTATGCGCTCCCTCCCGCGAAACGTCTCCGATAACTACGTTTTAACGTTATTATTTGTTTGATAGAATTAAGTAATTAAATCCAGTGTTGAAAAGCTCTGATAAAACAAAACGAAAATTCGGTGCACTGCACATAATGGGTTTTCGATTTTGAACCGTCGAATTAATCTATGGAGCCCTCCTAACCATCCGCGAAATTCGTTCTATTGCACCGTTCGGTAACCAATGTGCCGTACGCGAAATGTCAGCCGTCAGTCGTCCGTTTCGAATAAAAATCGTTTAAAAATTGTTAGATTATTTTCGCGATCGAGAATATTCGCGTATTAACGACATCGGCGGAAGGACGGTAATGTTCTCAAACGTAATACGCGTGTCGGTATAAGCGGGGTTTCAAGGAAATCGTAGAACGCCTATTACTGCCATTTTCCACATCATACGTTCGTAAAGCTTCATTCTCTCCGACGAGTGCCATTTAAACCAAAAATCGATCGCAACTGAAGAACTCGGTAGACGACACGACCGGGGTGTGCTAGTCAACCATTCGACCGCGGACGAAACTTTTAATGGCGAAGGGAAACCGGGCCCGAATTCTACACTAGGACTAGATTTTTTTTTAATGTATCGGTTTTTCCAAATCGATAAATTTAATATTTGTAATAAATTATATTAGGATTTTATATGTATTTTTCTAACCCAAATAAACACATCATTATAAATTATTTACTAGTAATTTACTGATATACTTTAGTATAAACATGATGAAAGCTTAATAAAAAAAAAAAATTAAAAATACATATATATTTAAATCAGTATCAAGTGTGCTACGGCTAAATATGGGTTTGGATTATTAGTGTGCTGTGAGAGAAAAAGGTTGGGAAACGCTGCTCTACGGTGTACAGTTTTTTAAAAACAAAAAATATACACCTATTAACTATATTGATTTTTTATAATTATTGAAATAGAGCTCCTCCCCCCCCCAAAAAAAAAAAAAAAAATAAAGAAATAATAAAACTTTGGCCTCGCGGTAAAACGCCCAAATAATCGGGATTGTCGGGTTCGAATCCTACTTAAATATTTACTTTTTAGTCGTTTTTTTTTACTTCCATGTTCGGGAAAAAAATCACAATCGGACAAATGGATTCGGGTAATAAAATGTTATAGGTATTCAATACTTCTAATATTTTAAATAGGTCACTGAGTAGTGTTACAGCGAGTGTTTTTCGTCGTGTTTGTTTTTTCTTTGTTTTTCATAAATAGTCATAAATGATTATTTTCCGTGAACGCTTATCGAAACGCGTAATTTTTTGACCGATATTCCGGTCGATAACGCACGTCAAGCGCGAACATTACGCCTCGTTACGCGATGGTCCCGCGGCCCACTATAATACGAGTTTATACTATTATTATTATTCTTTTGTACATTATTTCGAGTTTTAATGTCGATTTTTTTTTTTTTATTATTATTATTCTATACACACATCGTGAATAAGATGACCGAGCACGTTTCTCGGATTAAAAGGAGTGCCCCAACCCCATCCCGCCGGCCGACCGTCAACACTAGTGGTCTCTATACTGACGTCACGCGAATAGAAGAGAAGATTTTGTTGTTATTTGTTTGTTTGTTTGTTTGTATGGTTTTGTGTTATTTTTTTTTTTTTTTTTTTCTTCTACAACAATAATCCCAGTGTACGATCTCCCGCGATATATAGCTGATGAATGGAAAAGTCTATATTCTCGAGTCGTCCGTCCGGACTGCAGTGTATTATATAGTACGATTTACGAGCGGTACGATATATTATTATTTATCGTAATACGTACCACATTATTATATAATATTATGTAAATGAAAATAATATTATTTTGGACGACCCGCGATGTCGTAGCCGCCGCCGCCGACGACGACGACGACGACGACGACGACGACCGCACCCCGCGAAACGAACGAAATACAATTAAATAATATTTTTATTGTTTTTACGGTTTTCAGTATTATATATATATATGCATTTCATTTTCTTTTTTTTTTTTTTTTTGTAAATCGATATTATAATATCTGATTTCGTGACGGGCGCGTCGGCGACGACGACGCGCAAACGGCTCCAGCGAAATTATTTAAATTAATAATGACGCCGCCGAGCACCGCGAGCCAAACGACCGCAGGGAGTTCTCCGGCGAACGTTACGTGTCGGCGGAGACCCATTAATAAATTAAAAGTTCGGATATTATAGGCATGATAGGTTGCGGGTCGTCGGCGTCTTAAAGATAAATAACTTTTCATCTATAAGTAAATATTAAATTATAAAAGCGCTCGGAAATTCATAACTTAATCCGCGCGCTGATTATATGTCGATATAATATTATAATACGATTTATTTCGATCGTATTGTCTATTTCGCCATTCAAATGGCGAGCAATCGTAATACGCCGAACGGAAGAAGAGGAAAGAAAAAATTAATAAACTATTACATTAAACGTCATCAGTAGAGCTAGTTAGGATTCATATGCAATAAAAAAAAAAAAAATGATAAAACATGGTGCATTTGATTTATTGGCAATATGCGAACATATGCAACAAGAAAATGTGAACAAATATGACACAAAACACGAATACTACACTTTTAAATTCTAAAATATTAAAAGTATTAAAAGTAAACTATTAATGTCGTTCAAAATTATTACATGATGTGAAACTACTAAGGTGTTTTGCTGTACTTAAAATGTTGAGTGATTTGAAATGGTTTATTTGCTACAATTGCTGCTTGGTCACATATATTACAAAATAGTGTATTTCCGTCGGTCTTAAAAACTTTATTAGAAAATTCTTCGTCATACTGTCAAAGTTTTGCACGGGTGCTTTGCACCTCCGTGTGATTATTTCAAAAATATTTTTGAAAAAAAAAAATAAAAAATATTCGATTGAAAGGGTTTTTATGGACTGCTGGGAATGGGGAGAGTGTACAGGCGATGCTGCTGTAGACCGAGTCTAGTGGAATCCGAGGTGACCAAGCCGGCCGACTCCGAACACAGACGTGAAGATGGGCGAGTGTAAAGGAAAATTGAGGGTCTCTTATCGAATTCGAGTTTAAAAATGTTTGAAAATTAAAACTGGACACGTGACGGTGGTAGGCATACGATAAGAGGGTCAAATATGGATAAACTAAAGGAGGGAAAATGTTCGTATAGTTAACGGTCGGTGCGCCGTCCGTGTCGTGAGAGAACCGCCCTGTATACGTCACATAGAAACGAACCGCTTTGTCGGAAATCCGATGACAATGTCGATTGTCTATTAGAAATACTACGTTTTCGACCCGTATATTACTGTGCGAATGTATACTACCATGCCCGTTTGTAGGTACGGACGTATTCAATTCAATGTGCAACGACCGTTAACAGAACGCCGGTGCAGAATAACATTTGCTGTCTCCGTCTTCCCACTTAGAAAAAATGCGTTTTCAGGGTTCAAACGGTACGGGGGTACTCTGGTTGCGACGAACTTAAAACGAAAACTATTCGAAAAAATTAAAGACGGTAAAATTAACTGACTACACATCATTTCGTAGAGGGATTTATTGGATATCTATAGTGGCCGGGCATACTATTAGCACTTGAAAGTATTTCAAAGTAAAAGAAATTAATTTATTTTATTTCCTTAATCGTTATTTTTTTTTTAAAATAACTTTTATTCAATCTGTTACACAATGGAACAATAAGAACAACTGATGAAATTTAAAAATAAATAAATAAATAAGAGATGACAGATTGCAGAGGCCTTCCAGTTGTGGTATTACAGCACGATACAATTTTTTAATTATGATAACAGGTCACGACACCACTGGCTTTCGAGTCTTTTGGTTGTATTGCCTGGGATAGTGATAGAAGATAATTCGGAGATTAGGGAATTTATGTGTTGAGCTAAGCGACTGATAAATCGTTTGTAGTGGTTTTTGGCTATTTCAGAAACATATGGTATTTTAAGGTCAGTGTTAAGAGTGATTTGAGACTTAAAATCAGGCTTTGGAAATTGTACGTAGAGCATTGGGTTGCAATCATTGGATGCGGTTGATGTTTGATATTTTGGGTTCACCCCATAGCTAAACTCCATATGTTCATATGGGTCTTGACAGAAGTTAGAAGTGGTCGAAGGAGTCGGAATCGATCCGATTTAGTAACTGGGTTTTACTGGCAAATCGTAATTTGTTAGCGAAAAGATGAAAAAAATAGTAAACGTCGTTTACGTTAATTCGGCGATCAAATTTTTGGTAGAAGTCAGGAGCCGGGATACCGTTGGATCTCCGAAAACACATTTTTAATAAATTTCTTGCCGGAAGCACAGAGATAGCGAAAGTAACTGTGACGCAACCGAGATATTTTCATAGGCCGAGGAATGGAGGTCGCCGGATCTTGAGGATTTTCCCCCGAGGATTTCCTCCTGGTCACGAGTGTACCTACCTTTATGGTCACGCCACTGTCACGTCTTCTAAACAGAACGACGTCGGCGGCGGTCAGTGTAATACTATTACCACAATCTAATCGGTTATTTGATCAATATCGTATTATTCGGGTTAGATTCAAATAACCTGCGTATATTATTATCGTTAATATGACTACTGATTTCGCGCCCGTCCCTGCGAGTGCCTGTAATCCGTGTCTCGCGTGTCTGTCGTTAAGGCGAACACCCTGTATATAGCGTGTACAATGTATATATTTATATTTATGTATTATTATAATAGCCGCGAGAGTTGCCGCAGTATAATATTATACGGAAATAATGCAGACTGTGCGATTGGACACGGCCTGTTGGAAAATGTACTGCGGACGTGGCCAGTCGAAGATACCTAATAAATGAATTTCCACTCGAGAAAATTGACTGTACAACGGATTCAAACGTACGCCGGGAATTCGGGAAAGGAGCCGAGAGGCACCGGGGGGACCGTGGGGGGGGGTAGTCGTCGTTATTTGATTGAACTCCCGAGTTCGTAAATGGCGTTTTTGCAGTGTACACCGAATTTATACACGATGATTTCCAATTAATTTTCGTTTAATAAATATACGGGATCGGTTTTATTTTTTTGTTTTATTTTTTTGAATCGATTTAAACAATTTCGACGACGACGGCGTATTTTTCTGCAATCCGATTATCATTACCGTATATATTATACGTACATTTCTACACTTTTCGTTTGAAACGTTTTGCCCGTATCTCCTAACATGTTATCAGACACATTTAAATAACAAACCGAAATCAATTATTTGCTCGGAAAAGTTAAACTGGTTCGTATTTGATTATTATTTGAAATTAACAAACTCACGATAAATAATGTGAACACAACTACTACGGAGAATGTTTAGTTCTACAGTTAAGGTCCTATATACTTTTACGGTAAGTGCAATAGTTTTTGAATTAAATTCGAAAAACTAAAAAAAAACTTCCCTCTTATTTTCCCCATTGTTCAACACTTAATAAGCATAAGAAGGGGTCTATTCAATCATTACCAAACATTTTAACCGAATTACATTCTTATAGTATTAAACGAAATTGGCGGAAGAGACATAACAAATTTGAAAGTTCTTTAATAAGGACAACGTATTAACTGCATAATATTATATTATACGCACATAACTTGGGGGTAAGTTCTTGGGGACTGGCTGGTAAAACTAAAAATCTATTAGGTATGAAAAAGAGTGGTCAGTGTTTCTCCTACCATCTGTGGTCAACCATCATGACCACGATTTAAGACACTACTTAGTACGATAATATGATATAATTATTATTATTATATATTAATTTATTATTATCATGGATGACGAACGAACATTTGCGTACTGTGCTATTTTTTATTTGTTATATTTTTATTTGAAAATGTTATATTAAAATAAATTGTATTTTATCATTTAGCAGGGATGTCAAAAGAACACCGCCTTCCTCCTCGGTAAAATATCTGGGAGGCAATTTCTTTTCTTGTTCCCACCCGAATACGAATTAAAATATATTTTAATAGTGACGGATTTCTGCAGAAATTACAATTTTTCGAACTATATTTTAGATTCTGAACAAAGCGAAAAACGTATTAGTTTTACTACGATGTGCGTTTGTTATTATTTTATATATCTTTTTGTCCCTTTGTGTACAACTTTTCTACCAGACATACTGTTCCGGATTTCAAGCGTTTCATCTTTTCTAAAATTATTTTAGATCTAGTTGGTGCACACGGGAAGTCGTTTTTATTTTATTATCGTTGTAATTTTCTTATTAATTGGGGAAAAAGATTAATAACTGTACGCAACATATTAATCGTTATTAACGAAAAACGCTTCGGTTAAAAATGTTTTGATAAATTAAAATTGACAAATTATATTAATTTGTAATTACGAAATAAATTAAAATTGTCCGTGGTATTACATCTGAAATTGTCGAGCATTTTTATAGAGAGCAAAAAGTTTTACCCGCGCGAGTCGGATAATAGAGCGGATAACTAATACGATTTTTATGAAAATTTAAAATTTAAACGATTTTAAAAAAAAAAAAAAAAATAAAAAACAGTTACGCTTTAAACCACTAAACCTATACTCTTAGTGAACCTAGTGTTAAATTGTCGAGGATTTCCGTTGGGCTTAAAACATTTTATCCGCGTTTTGAAAACGACTAAAAACGAAACTCGAAAATTTCAAACGGCCATAAATAATTAAAAAAAAAAAACGCTAGAATGTTTCGAAAAAATGTAAAATATATATCGTACGGTCGGGTCTGAAACGGACTACCGCGATCGCGGTGTATGCAAAAGTGAACGCCGCGTGTACGATTATTGTTTTCGCGCGTCGCGTCCGTCCGTTCGCCCGACGGGCCCGCGGAAAAGCGGGCGCCGAAATTTTTGGCTGCGGCACGGGGCCGAAATTAATTACTGTCACACCTCCGCCGCCCGGCGCCGTCGCACGATCGCGTCGTTATCTTTTAGCGCTTTCCGCCCGGGCCGCCACCGTACTCGGTCTTAACCGCGCCGCCGGGTCGTAGGTGCAGTCGGTGTGCAGGAGGTATTCGGGGTGCGGCCGGTAAAGGGGACGGCACATCCGAATTCCGCGTTAAACTGCACGTCCTATTTCGCCGGCACACTTTTTCGGGCGTTCGAATTATTATTATTATTATTATTACTATTCGTACGAAATAGTAAAAATTCCGTTCAACGGCGTTTTCTGTTATTTTTTGAGAACCGCGACCTTCATTCATTCGTTAATCATGCGTAAATTTATCTCTGTATAACGAATCTGATGTTTCTACAGGGCGGGGCGTTGGTTACTCCCTTATCCGAAACTCTCGCAACTCAGGGGCTATTAATAGTAGACCGTTAGTTTACGGCTTGTTCGATGGCACGTTATCTAAGGTTTTTGTTATAACTAATGCAGTGTCAACCACGCAGTGGACAAAGCAAGAGCGCGCGTTCTCCGTGGAGGCCTACTTTTCATTCGGCCGTTCGATCGTCGCAACTCGGCGTGCTTTCCGAAACCATATGGATATCTGCAGGTGCAGGTCGTGTGCCTGATCGGAAATCGATTTGTTTGTGGGTGGACACGTGCAGCGATACCGGTAGTGTGCAGAAGAAACATCATGGACCTTCCACAACCGTCAGGACGCCAGAAAACGTCAAGAGGGTAAGGGCGGCGATTTTGCCGAATCCCCTAGGCGATCCGCACACAGACATTCGGCTGCTTTAGGGATGTCCAGTCGCACGGTGAGACGAATTCTTCATGAGGCACTTCATTTTCACCCATACAAATTGGCAGTGGTGCAACAACTTAATCCACGCGATTAGGTTGCGCGAAAAAATGCATGTAAAGCTTACCTCGAAAACCTGCCTCAGGACGCTCTTGTTTTCTTTATTGACGAGGCACATTTACATATTTTGCGATGTATGAACAAACAAAACATGCGATATTGGAGCTCCACTAACCCGAGAGAACTTTATGAGCAGCCTCTGCATACAGAACGTGTGACTGTTTGGTGTGCAATATCCAGAATCGACATTATTGGCCAATGGTTCTTTGAAGAGAACGAAAGAGCAGTTACGGTCAATTCTGAACGTTGTTTTAGCATGATTGTGGATTTTTTTCTGCCCAAACTTAAAGAAATGAATGTAGAGGAAGTGTGGTTTTAACAGGGTGGAGCCACGGCTCACACGGCAAGAAGTTCTCAATGAATATCTTGCGTAAACACTTCGCCGAACGGCCTCTCTTAGAGGCGATCTTCAATGTCCAACACGATCACCAGATTTAGGCTCATGTGTTTTTTTCCTGTGGGGCTACCTTAAATCGTTGGTATACACGGATCGTCCAAAGATCCTTCGTCGTATCAAAAACAATATTTGTGCTGCTGTTGCCGACATAAGCACACATATGCTGGAAAAAGTGGACAGAAATTTCAAATTCCGACAATCTCAGTGCATTGACGAGAACGGTGGCCACGTTCGAGTTGTAGTATTTAAAACCAAATATAATAAAACTTTAAATGTACCCCTATGCACAGCAAAAATAATTAAATCAATATTGCCAATACTTTTTTTGTTATGATTTTTTAAATGAAGGAAGTAACCATGCTCCGTTTACCATGTTTGGACCGTTTTAATTTTTGTCAAATGATTACTTGACTGTGTCAGAGGAGAAGATTTGTTTGTTGTTTAGGAAGACTGAAAGAGATTGACCATGTATCAGTGTAAAAACCGTGTGGATTGATTTTGACTCGTTGATTTTTACCCGCTAGCGAGAATACCAAAGTGTCAGTGGGTTTAGGTTTGGCAACATAAGGCGTTCACCCCAGCCTAGTATTTGCTTCGACTTTAAGTCGGCACATTTTAAAAATTATAAGATTATCATATTTTAAACTTATAAAGACCATTTTCATAATTTATATTTGAGAAACAAATAAATTTGTAAATTTTTTTTTTATTTTTTAATAACTATAAGTTACTTAATTGTAAAAAAAAATTATTCTTGTTCTATTATTAACATTACGATTAAAAATATTTATTTTTCTACATTATAGGAATATAGCTGTTATAAAAATGATTTTATGTTTTCCTATCGCGCTATTATTTATGACGGTTTTAAGTTTAAACTCAACACATTTAAATTTATAGTATATAGATACGCTCACGCGAAATTGATAGGTCGAGTTGTGATAACCGTAAGCGTGGTGGTTTAAGGTATTTTTTTAAATATTTTTTTTTTTCTTTAAAACGGTCCAAACAATTGAACTGGACAACATCTATCAGGTTAGGTGAGGATGGTAAATTGGTTGTCACGGACATGAATAGTATTATTATTATTACTACTACAATTTACACTATTATCTAGCAATGGTAAAGCATTGCCGGGTCTGCTAGTATATACAATGCAAATAACTACGTTCCATTTCCATTATTAGGATTTAATTATTATTGGCCATAAAGGCATGTTTTGGTTGACTTTGGTGGTTACTGTGTATAGTACATTTGTACTTATTTCGGTTGTTCGTTAATCGTCGGTCGTGACTCGCGAGCAAGCGTGTTTCGTTTCTATTCGAAATTATTTTTTTATTTTAAATTATCATTATTTATTACAGACTCCGATGTGTGACGTTCAAAGGTCTGAATATTTTTACCCCCTCTCATTCAGCCACTTTCGAGCCACCATACTGAATTGGCGTGAAAAAAAATGTTGAGTCGGTAAATCAGTGTAGTAGTTGCCCTAGTCTAACAAAAAATGAAATGACGCCACTGTTTCAGTACGAAAAACCGCGTAGGCCCGAGAGGGCACGTATCCAGTGGCGGTTATAATTCTTCCCAGTCCCGAAATTTCCCGTTCCCGTTGCATATAATAGCGTAATCTTTTATAATTTATACAAATATAACATACTTTGTTAATTTAAAACGTGTCCTTTTAAAAATATTGTACAGTATTGCGGCACAAAAATAAACCACTGCAGAACGGTCGACTTTCTAATATTATTTTATTGCGGAGCGATCATCTACTAAGCCTTCTAACCTTAGGTTCTAAGGTAACAATAATATTATGCAATTGCGGACATGCGGGCTGAAAATAACTGATGGATTTGTAATGCACGAATTGTGTAGGTGGAAAGTATCTATATCTGTAGACGAAGTATTGGATACAATGGCTAAAAAAAAAAAAAAACCAACAACAAATGTATATTATAGATTAGATTAGATTAGAATTATAAAAACCAAAAAAAAAAAAAAAACTATACTATATTATTATTTGTCAGACAATTAAAAATTAAAGGTTTTGTATTTCATAAATGTGTATGAAAATTGTATTCAAAATTATTTAATGCAAATTTTTTTTTTTCTTTAGATCCGCCTTCATATTATAATTCTGGATACGTGCCTGACCCTACGCAGGGAAAATTGTTTGGCCAGTTCACGTGTACTTTTAAATGTTAATATGCGAAACTGTCGTTTTACAGTTGCAAAACAATTGCATTTATGACGTACGCCGTGGTTGCGGTGGACCCGACCATATTTTAATGATTTTGATAGGCCACGGTCCAAGATGGGTGGTATAGTAAGATAGGGGAGATGATTTAGGCATTTTTGTCGTTGGTTTTGTTACAGTATAAGCACAGATATGTTCACGACCGCAAAAATACCATTTCTCTAATTTCCAATGTGGCTCCAACCGGCACTAAAGCCCACTCGTCGTACTCGTTTGTTACGATAAAAATTAACCGTACCGGTATATCGTTGCGTTTACCAGTTTAGTAGCCGATCGAAATAAAATATTAAAAATAGTTTAAACAGTCCAGTTTTTTTTTTGCAAAACAAAAAACATGTATATATATACATTTACAATAACCTAATCGATACATACGAATTTATTGTTTTCACTATAATGTGTGCTTGTTTTTATCTGTCTGTAAATAACTTTTCTACCAGAAGTCTTGCTTCAACCACGAACATCATCGGGCGTTTCTGGTGAACGTTTTGTCTAGTTAGTGGTATAAAAAGTCAATATTTGATTTTCGCATTTTTCTTAGGATAGCCGAAAAACCGGAAAAAAATTGGACGTAATAACGGTTAGCGTTAATTTCAATTGAGTATTTTTGCTTTATTTCAGAAATATTCATCTAATACTTAAATCACAATTTTCCAAAATATTCTGAATGTTTTTTGGGTTATTTATAGCTATTTGAAAACGTTTAGTTTATTCGGTTTTAAGTAGATAAAAATTGTATTGGACCCGCAGAAATGCACGTTAATACAGCACAACACGGAATCTGAAAATACTATGGGTAAATTCACTCGGTACATATACCATACCTGCGCACAAGAGCGCATTTAAGATGAGGGGGACCAAGGAACCTAACGACGACCACCATTGCTCGTATTTTTTTTTTTTTTGTACACTGTTTTATCTATACTTTTACAAATAAAATAATTACGTAAATTTTAAATATACTGTAGTAAATTATTATCACAATGATTTCGTCAAAACCGTTCGGCAACGATGACTGATCGCTGATAACTGATCGCACGTCGGTTGTCGGAGGAAAATGTCCAAAAAGCGGATTTTGGAGCAAAAAAAAAAAAAAATGACTCTCTCCCCCCCGCTCTCCCGGCCGACTTCA
Source organism: Tuberolachnus salignus (assembly GCA_956483605.1). Lineage (NCBI taxonomy): Eukaryota > Metazoa > Arthropoda > Insecta > Hemiptera > Aphididae > Tuberolachnus > Tuberolachnus salignus. The sequence continues at coordinate 30,161,233 of OY101435.1, read as the reverse complement.
GTCGATTACGGCCTTGTCCGCGCGCGCACTAGTAAAATAAGTAATAATTATTTGAATATTTTAAGTAACGAAATAATCGCAAAAAACCGTACAATAATAATACTCTATATTATCATTACTATATATATACGCTGCGGTCCGCGTAGGTATAACACATAATACGATGTGAGGTTTTTCTTCATTTTTTATTTTTTTTTCCCCCATTGGCGTCGAAAAATGTTAAGTATACTCCCCCGTTCCGCCCGTATTCAGTTCTCCGCAACACATTTTTATATAATATTCAATATATATATATATATATATATATATAATACTATTATATAAGTACTTAAAGTTTTTTTTTTTTTTTTATAAAGTGAATCTCGTAAAATTATAGTGTTGTCGTAATGCGCGCTCCGTCCGCAAATATCACAAATATTATATTTTATGGCTCCATCTACGCCGCGGCATAAAATTCATATTATAATACGACGCGTATCGTATCGTTTAATATTATTAGTATTGTTATTGTGTATGTCACTGGAAAAAAGTTTTGTTATGGCCGTCGTGATAAGACATTTTTGATAAACGCGCAGGTTTTCGATACGTATATATATATATATATATATATATAATAATAATAATAATAATATACAGGGTGATTCCTGTATATCGAAAAGTAAAAAAAAAAACCCCTCATTATTTTCGCACAGTAGTATTGACTTTTATCCGAAAATCGTAAAATCCGCGCTTTCCCGCAACCGTATAAAAGTTTTTATTTCCCTCCCTTCTTTATATTTAATAAGTTACACCGCTGTCGACCTATATAGAAAATTCCACAAACGGACCGAGTGTTAGTGGAAATTTGCAGCTTACGTCTGACTGACGGTAAATTCCCACTATCGAGTTTGTCGTTTTATGGGAGGACTATGGCGGGAGCACTCTATTCGGACACCACAAACGATGATCTACAACTTCCCCGCCTGCCCACAAAACGAGACATACTTAAAAGTTAAACATTTCGAACAGAAACATTTATTTTAACTAAAACTTCATCTGTTTATGGACTTTTTAATATACGAGTAGGTCGCCGTTTGAAAATGATAAGTGGGATATAGCGGTTTCGCGCACCGAAAATAAGGGTGACAAAAAATAACGGATGTGTAACATTTTTAAAGCCGCTTGTTTCTTAAATTGTCAGCAAAAAAAAATGTCGAAAAAAGTGTCATTACATATAATGCCACTTAATCGGTGTTTTTCACGATTTACCCGAATTGTCTTCCGGAGTTTCGTAAATATATTTTACTCGGCGTTATTGTTATAATTGTATGGTATTCGAATGTCGTACACCTAAACGCAATACTATTTTTTTTTTTTTTTTTTTTTAAGTACGTTCGTGAAATCGTATCATTATTTATTTATTTTACAATTATCACCATAAAGTCGTAATCGCGACATTTTAAACTACGTATATCATATTATTCGTATAGAATTTTCGTTCGTGTTTATCGGCCGATTTAATTCGTACTCCCGGGAGAGTATACGATTTGGTCGGGGACGAATTCGGTAAACGAATTCAGTTTAAATTCGAATATGATATGTATTTAAAAAAATTAAAAAAAAAAAAAAAAACAAGAAGAAAACACTTGGCATTTCTACGGATTTTTCGTTTTATACGACGCTGAAATATATTATGGATGTATTAAAGTGTGGAGATTTTTCCACTGTCCGTTGTACAAATGCTATTTTACGAAATACTATCTCTGCTCACTAATCAATATAAACACGTGTAAACGTTAAAATCTGACGTGTAAATACATATATGTATATATATATATATATTTTTTTTTTTTTATCGAAACCCATATACTACATATCATTACATATTTGAACGGGGGGGGGGGGTGATATGTTATTGTTGTTATTATTGAATGTTTATGGAATAGAATTTTCGTATATTACACTGTGGTTTTATTTTCCGTTATACAATAACTTATCACAGATTCACAGACCACCGTGATGGCGCGCCGGAATCGTCTCCTCGTGCCCTCATTCATAAAAAAAAAAAAAAATATATATTCGTTTGGGATTTCGACGAAATTTAGTCCCGTGTCTCATGTGCGGTGCGGTATACAATAAAACTAATAAAAAACTAATAAAACTCGGATCGGCCGTTTGTTTATTGTTGTGTGCATCCGAAAACGGACTATCGGAAAACGGCTCGGCGTTCGTTATAATATTATTACAATAAAGGTGGTCATTCATAAAATTATTCGTGTGACCACAATCCGGGCGGGTTGGTTTACAAATACTTTACATCGATACAATAAATAATAAAAACTATAAAATATATCGTAGCGCATTCAAAATACTTATAATGGGAAATCGTATTCGTAGCGGCATTAAGATAAAAGCAAAATAATTCCCCCATTAAAATGTATATTATTTTTGTAATTTGTCGTATATTTTTTTTCTCGATTACAGAGCCACAATAGCAGGGTGGATCCAGGAGCGGGGAGAGGGGATACGCACGAAATGAGAAAAAAAAATCCACAAGATTCTTGGTTGTTGTTCGATTAAAAAGAAAATGATCAGTTTAATTTCAGTGGATTATTACCATAGCTATTGGTAAAACAACGAATAAAACCGTTCGTATACTAATGTGCGCACATATTAGAAAATCTTTACGGGTAAACCTACGGAAAAAACCCGGAATGTATATATCTCGAAAGTGCATTTTCAATTTGTTAACGAATACGATTGGTGTTAAAATAATAATTGTGTTGGTAGTCTGAGATATAAATCAGTCTAAACCGGTATAAATCAACGAATACTATTGGCACAATTAACTGCAGAACACGCGAATTGAAAGATATACATCAAACCAACTCGACGGTTATTGTAATACAGAGTGCGGCAGAGCCGACTGACGAGTTTAATGAGGTAATATTAGTCTGTGATAAGACAAGAGCAGGCCTTAACAAGTGGTATATTTTGAATTGTACGGTAATGCCGTTTTTATTCGTAACCGTGGTCTGGACATCGTGGTTTCGTCGTGCGTGCGTATTACGAAAATAATCATTCTGCGATCGCTACACAAAGGGCTTTTCGTATCCACATCGGCATTCCACGTGCTGAATCTGTTCCATCTGCTAACACTGTCAAATTGTGGACACGGCATTTGGAAGAAACTGGAAATACCCTAAGTGGACTTGGGCACGGAGCACCCGGAACGGTAAGAACCCCCGAAAATGTGCAGTTGGTTCGAGAGTCACCAAGACGCTCAGCCCGGAAACACGCTGTAGCTTTGGGAATCTCAGACCGTTCTTTGAGGAGATTTCTTCTTCTTGCTGGCCAGCACGGTCCCCAGATTTAAGCATGTGTGATTTTTTCCTCTGGGGCTACCTTAAGGATAAGGTTTTCAGACATCGCCCACAAATTACCATAGAAGAAATTAATCAGAAAATCACCGTGCAAGTCGAGGCCATACCAGTCGAAATGTGCTGAAAATCATATGAGAGCTTCAGAGATCGTCTACAACAGTGTATCAATGCTGACGGCCGCCATCTTGGAGATGTAATTTTCAAGATTACATTTAAAAAATGAGATTGAATACTGATTTAAATAAAAAGAAACATTTTCTCTAAGTTTCACTGTTCGTTATTTATAGCCCATCAAAACTCGCCAGTCGGCTCTGCCGCACCCTGTACTGTACTTGAACAGGTGGGCATACGTATGTATTCGGGTGTTTCAAACGAAATTCGAAAATTCGTGAATTTCGATTGGTGCGCAATAGTACGGAATATTGCGAATCCCGATATTTACCATGGGCTCAGATTATTATGAACAATAATTATGTTATAATATTGAATTGTCCGTGGTAATACAATATTAGGAATCTAAATTATGTAATGTAATTTCTCGTATAGCGATTTTAATCGAAACACTACAAAATTCAAAAAAAAAATAAAAATAAAACCATAATAATAATGCGAGCACAATAATTTGTATAGTTGATTCATTATTACAAGAGGTATATATGTGTGTGTGTGTGTGTGTGTGTGTGTGTGCTGTATTCGGGGCTTTTGTGTTGGATCGGATCCAATAGGCGGATTATATCTCTGTAACGTTCACGTTATTTCACCCGAAAGCCATTGTAGTACTAAAACGGTAATTCGAATAATTCAATATAGGCCACTTGTATATAGATAATATAAGAATATATATATATATATATATATTTATATAGGCATAAGGGGTAAAAAAAATGCACAGTATATTTGCACGGTTCCATGTAATATGTGCATTACGGAATTGTGTACATTTATTTATAAATATATAAATAAATAAATAAATACATATAGTTACACGAAGTGAATACCGTTGAAATTAAATAGTAGAGAAAACGACAAAATACATTATATTAATAATTGCGTTGCCCATAAATAGTTTAGTGTACAATATAATGCGAGTATAAGCGAAATATTTCAATTTTCAATTTTTTTTTTTTTTTTTTATGTATATATATATATAAAATAATACATTTTCACTGATTTGAACATTATTTTTTATTTTTTTATCTTATTTAAAGAGTGTTACGCGTCGGAGCGTGCGTTGACATCATAATCTCGTTGAAATTATCCTGTAAGTACATTTGCACAGTACCGTGCTGGAATGATATTTCAGGGGTGGAGGGCACCTCATTTTTTTTCTCTGTTTTTTTTTGTTAAACACGAATACTCATCGCCTGTTACTTTATGACTCCCTTATCCGTAAATAGTAAACAGACGTGTACTTTTTTTTTTTCATTCGATGGTACAACTCTGTTAGCAACGGTGTATATTTACCGTAACAATACATTATCGTAATTGCACAATGAACAATGGATTTTTAATTAGAATATTTGAAATAACGATAAAACTGTAGAACGGTGCAAGAACCACGAATCTATAAAGCGAATATAGACTCGAAAAGTTCATTATCAAATAAAACACGCGAGTAGACCGCCTAGGCGTCCATACCCTTGGTTAATCATTCCACGATAAAAATGGTTCCAGCGTGTATTTCTTATCTTAAGCCCGTGCTTATCACTACTGTTAGACATATTTATAGGTTAGTAAATTGTGATCTATGACGTTACGAACGGCTTAAAGATAAAACACAACAGGAACATTTTACGAATAGAAATAAAAATTATTTGTCTTGTGTCGTACTAATATTTAATTAACACAGCGAAAACGCGCTTTACGCAGTCTGAGTAGAACTCGCTCGATTTTGGTTTTCGAGTAAAATCATAAAATTAAAAACAGTATGCGATACGGTGCGTTTTTTTTTTTTTTACGGGGAAAAAATGTTTTAAAAATGAAAGAACAATCGTTATTTCTAAACGATTGTATTGGGCGTTATATTCGGAATAATTGAAAAACCACGTCGTCTTGCACTCCGAAATATCGGCACATTTTAATTTGAAGGTGGCACGTGCCCTCAGTGATACGAAACTGCATTTATGTGTCGTGACCTACGTGTTTCTTCAGTTTAAAAATGAACATGAATGTTACGATACGTAGATTTATCCGTTAAAAATCATTGATTATTATCGATGTTATCATATCATATTTATCATATTTCTATGAATACACATGATTGATGAAATTTAAATTTATAATATTTATTACCCGGCAAGTGCGATTCCAGAATTTTATTTTACATATATTGTATTATAATTCTACGGAGCATCCCATGTCAACTCACACGGTGATTTCCCTCGCCTCTTCGGATTTAGTTGCCGATTTTTATCGGGATATTTGATGAATCTAGATTCGCTCTTAAGTTTTTATTTGATTTCTACCACTCAGCCACAGCCCGTAAAAAAGTAACCTAGCTATCTTGATTTTATACTCTTGAATCTCAAAAATCCACGAATTTTTTTTTTTTTTTTTTTAGTGCATAAAACCTCTATTCCCGTTATGTTAATGTATATCAGTATTTTAAGGGTATCTATTCAATAATATAGCCAACAAAATAAGCGTTGTTAATATATGGACAAATTATGACGGAAAATATTACGCCAACATTAATATTAAAAAAATGTTTTTTTTTTTTTTTCTTTCTATTTCCAACGCGGTTTACCATAACTAAACTGTAATGCTGCATGTTATAATATAACTAAGAAGAGAAAAAAATTATCGTTAAAACGAACAGACGGGTCATTTTATTATTCGCAGTTCGCCGACAACTGTTTTCTAAAATTGTTTTTTCATATTTTTAGTGTACTGAAGAAGCTATTAGTTTTACTAAATTACGAGTGTTATTTTAATCGGTTAGTAACAAATGCTCCAAATCGTTCGCGCCGCACCTTAAACGATACGGATTTGTTTACCCGGCGATACTAAATTTAAAAAAAGATGTTTCGGCATTTCCAGGAGACTTTTTAAAAAAAATATAAAATTATAAACCAAACCGACAACAAATATTGGTTTCATTCTACAAGGGGAAAACGCGACTGATACTATTGTTTTTTTTTTTTTTTTTTTGTTTTTATCGCAATGATTTATCGTCGTGTATTGTTTGTTATAAATTCATTTACTCCTAATAATATCCCGTATACATTTGCCGACTTCCCGCCTACGACAATTATTGCCCGCCGCGTATCGGCGGTGCGAATAAACGAAAAATTAAATTAAAATATTAAAATGGGCGGTGTTAGTTGATACACTCGTATATATTGTTAGTTTTTTTTTTTTTTTTTGTTTTTTTTCTTTCATGTATATCAATACTGGTTTTTTCGACGGCAAACCGCGGGGCGTGAAAATTTTATTTCACAAAATAATAATAATAATACGATTATTATTAATTCAATATTATCGCGTGGGACGTTTGAAAAAATAAACAAATAAAAACGCGGCGGCGGCGGCGGCCCGTTCTGCGGACGTTTGTATTTATTTTTTATTATTTTTTTTTTCCCCCAAACCGTCGATAATAACGTAATAATAACAAATGGAAACATAACGAATCCTTTTATGAACAATTATCCGAGAGGCGTGACGATAAGACGCCGGCGCCGGACCGGCGACACTTATAAAATAATATGCGTAAACGGACGACGTGTAATCGGTCGTCGGTCTTAGAAGAACGTGTACGATACGGTTGAATGGATTTTTTTATTTCTAGTCCGTCGCAATCGAAAAACGATTCCGAGCTGCGGATAGTTTCGATAGAGCGGTACGGAACGGTCGAAAACCGTATTAGTTAATTATAAAATATTTACAATTGTCCGCGGTTTTAACGGAATAAAATTAAATAAACGCCCAACCATATCGTAACTAATGTTTGAGCCGTTTTACGACGCTAAAAAAAAAAAAATTGTAATTCACGTAAACTCAAATCGCCATTGACTCGCGATAGTTACTGTCAACTATCGCGCACATTTCACAGATCTCGACGTTTCTCGAAAATCACTATTAACCTAACTACAATCGTGTTGATTGGATTTTACTATTATGTGTTTTTTATTATTCGTCTATAAACAAGTGTTCGGCCTTGAGACCTCACTCTGGATATTAATTTCAAAAATAGTTTCTGGTAGCATATTTCGTCTAGTTGGTTTCATTTAGTGATGGTGGGGGGGGGTTATTTTGTGAATTCACGTATAGGTACTCGTCTTGAAAACGTCAGAAAACGGGAATATATACGCAATAACAGTATCTGTTAGGTTTGATTTTGGATTGTGTTGCAATTCAATAAAAATAATTTTAGACACCTGCCATTTTATACACCGAATAATACTTATATTAGCTCTTTCCGGGCACGGTACAAGTTTCGAAATATGCTCGTGTTTCTTTAGTTATTTTGAACTAAATGTGAAATGTTTAGGTTTTTTTTGGTTATTGTTGAATTCGTATAAAGCGTTTGAAATTTATGTTTTCACGACTTCCGTCAACAATCACTAACATTTGTCGGTTTATGTGAATTAAATTTAAACTTACTTAATTAAATTACTAAATTACATACATTATATTATATCGTACCTTCCAGACTTATTTTTTTTTTATTTCGTATTATAATTATTACGTTTTCCGTCGTCGAACAAAGGGTAAATTTATCTACAACGGTAGATTAAGATGGGGAAAAGTCATCTGCGCGTATTTGGATATCGGTTTCGGTACAAATTTGACATTTGGCCAGAATATTGAGAATTTATTGAGATGTCAACAACCGTTATAATATTGTGTTTGTTTCGAGGAAGTATTATATGTGAACGGCAAAAATAATTATTCTGGACCGGTATAACCTCATAAATACCTCCCTTGGATTAGGTTAGCGATCAATCGGTTGCCGGGAAAATGGCAGTTATAGTCAGAGATCAATTATGTCTATATATATATATAGGTAGACCGAGATGCTGAGAACGTTCGACAGGAAGAGGAAATATATCTTTTGACGACAACATAATAATCGCCGTAAGTTTCCTATAAACCACCGGAAATTAGACTTCAACATTGCGTCACCACAAATCAACTCGCTCTTGTACTACGGCCATCACAAATAATTATTTTAACTTTTCGACTTAGAGGTGCACCGGGCGTATATTAATAAATATCGTATATTTTTTTTTTCAAAATATTTAATCGATATTTTGGCATTCGTGTTTACCGCGACGGTCTGAGCGTATTATCACTGTGTTCTAACGGGTGTGTATTTTTTTAAATTTTTTTTTTAGTGAGTTAAACCTTAATTTATTCCGTCAATATTTGTCCTTTCGACATAAATCAGGCCCCGGACACTTGTTGGTGTTATCAATATAAATTTCGCCATTTTAAAGAACATCTTATCGTTTTACATTTGTCGTTGTTCATATTCATTATTTATACACTTGATAGCTTGTCGAACCGAAATCGTCTCGACTTATGGAAACTTAAACGTGCCACCGGATAGTTTTTATAATTATATCGACAAGCTCGATGATTAACTTTTACAACTAATTTCCCTACGATTGCCGTAGGAAATTACGTTGGAAAGAAAACTAAGGATTTGTTAACGTGCAGTTCGTTTAGTTTCGATTTCCTTATACTTTTTTATACACGTTTAAGATTCTCCCGAGCCAATTTGAAAATCCGAAAAAAAAAAATCGAAAACCTAATATTCTTTTCCATTTACAAATAAATTAAAAATTGAACGATGTATAATATCATGTAACTATAACTATAATGTGAATACATGTAATTAAATAGCTATTTGTTATTTAACTATATTTCAACTAACTATATAAGTTGGAAAAAAAAATTAACTTTTTAACTATAATTTAATCTTTGGAATTATAGTAAGTGTGTGTGACTTTCAGACTTTGTATTCATAGCGTGATGATTTCCGGTGTTTGCAATAATATTTTATGAGTACAATTTATTAACGTTTAATTTTGCGTTGTACTTTGCTCGAAATAAAATAAAACCGGTAAACTAATAAAAGACCAAATCAATTGAAAATGCATATACATAATTTATCGTTTGATAAATAGGTTACAGTGATTTTGTCTTGTTTTAAACGTCGATTTTGCCCTTCGCTACTAATGTCAATTGCTATCGGCGTCCATTCTGACTATTAAATATTCTGTGTCACTATATTATGTTTCTAAATACTTTGGGAATTATACGAGAAATTTTTATGTAAAATATCTGCAGCTGTGATGTGCTAATTTGACCGTTTTTTTTTTTTTTTTTTTTTTTTTTTATTGCTATTTACAAATGTAGGAACAAAACCACTTTTGCCCGTTTTCTAGTATAAACGCATACTTTTTATTAATGAATAATACATTTTACGATGTTTCGTGTGGGCGTTTATTATTAAAAAAAAACATTATATTTTTTTTTTTTAGTACTTAATTGCGTACATTTCGACTGTGCGTTATAATATAATAATAAAATATTCCGTGTTCGCAGTCATTATAAACGTCCGGGCTCTAATTACAACAATAATTCTATAATATATGTCGACTATAATAATCTACTCCGGGGTATTTTTTTTTTTTTTAATTTACATTTCAAAGTGTACCGGACAGTAAAGTGCAAATCTGTACGATGTCATAAAACATTTTTGCTTAATTAAATTGAAAAAAAAAAAAAGATTTTATTTCGGTCGTATGGAATAAAAAAAAAAAAAAAAATCGATTCATTATTACACCGACGGCGGATAATATATACTGCCGCCGCCCAGTGATTTCTTAATTAACACGGCGCGTCGTGTGTGTTTAAGATGTATTGTTCGGTTTATAATTATAAATATAAAAAAATATTAACCAAAAAAATAAATAAATAAATAAAGTTTTCTGTGAGTGGTAATTATAGGGTAAATTTTTTTTCGTATATAGTTGAAACTGAATAATATTCGATTGTACAGCGTTTTCGCAGTGTGGTGACAATTTTTTTTATTATTATTTATTTATTTATTTATTTTTTTTTGATTGTGCACAATAAACCGTATGAAAATTACCGACAAAAAATCAACCGTGTTTCTATTAGCGCGCATTTACGTATTACCCATTATAGGTACCAATAATTCTGTAAATGGCTGAAAGAAAAAAAAAAATCGTAATCAGATTACGCTGTATAAAAAGGTTTTGCACGCGATAAGAACTTTATATCTTCCATCATAATACAGGGTGGATTTTTTTTTTTTTTTTTTATCATGGCCCATTGATTTTCTTTAAAGGTTAGGTTTAAGGGAGCTTCCTTAGGAAGTTTAAGTAAATTTGATTTCTGTTTTTTTTTTTTTTTATTATAATTATTATTATTAATCATTATATCGTTACATAGAATTATTTAAGCTTTTATTTTAATACTATTTTCAAATATTTATCTCTTATCGGTAATCCTCAATCCTTAAATCTTAAACGAATACTGACTTAACTTGATTTTCCAACGGCAAACCCCGTTTTTAACACGGTCTCCAATAATTATATTTGTCTAAAAGTTTTAATTTGCATAACACTGCTTTCGAAATATTCTTTTTATGAGTTATAATATTTAGCCGGGAGGAACGGGGAAGATTAATAAACCGCGTATCCGTTTCTAGACGATTATACCCTTGCCAATACTGTTCCTGTGTAAATTTCAACTGTTATACACAGGTATGGCTCATAAACGGTAAATCCGATATGAGTGTTTTGCACTGAGGCTTATTTTTTATAATTGGGGATGACCTCTATGTCTGGACGCCCCCACTGCCGTAAAAAAAAAAAATTGCCCAATACATTAGAGTATTGGTCATTACCCATGGCTATTTCGATCTCCAAACTGCAAAAGTGAAATCGATTTTAATAGATCCGACGATTGAACCTCGAAACTTCAATGTATTTTTCTATCATTAAATAATTCTTAAAATGGGTTTGTGAGATCCATACGATTTTGGACACCTCCCATCCTCCCTCCACGACCCACTAACACCCCTCGAAAAACCATCCAAAACACGCCACTGGTTTTGCAAATCGAAACTTGTAGGCAAAATATAATTTTTTCATATCTCGCTCGGGGGGGAGGAGGGGGAGAACTTACTATTTGAATATCATAAGTTTTGTACGGCGTACGGAATGAGGGTTACGTTTTAAAAACTATCGTAAATTGTAGGACGATTTAATAATTACTGAAAAAACTAAAATCAATTTTACACAACATTTTCGTATAGATGACCGCATTGGATCGTGATGACAAAAAAAAAACGCATTTTATATTTAATCAATTAACACAGAATCTGTTCGTCATTTTACAATATTGGTATTTATAATAATCTTCGGTTTAATATATGTAAATATATTATACTAGCTGTTCCGCATGTCTGTGTCGGTGCATAGTGATTTTTTTTTTCTCATAAATAAACAACGAAAATCCTATTTTCGAGTTATAAAACCGAAAATCGAGTGTCGTCCACATTTTAGGGATCAAATTCCGGAATAAAAAGTAGCCTGAGTTATGCCCCGGAATATAATCGCACAGTGCCAACGTGCCGTCGAAATCGATTCGGCCGTTTTTCCGATATAAACACGAATTGACAGACAGGCTATATCAATTTTATTTACATGTTTTAATCAGTAAGACCGACGTAATAAAATATTCATTAAAATTAATCGTGGATCGTTTTTTTTTTTTTTTTTTCATTATTGTATACGAACAATGCGGATTGATACCTTTGATGTCCGTCGTCAGTCGAGAACTTGTGTTTGTCGTGATTACCGATGCGAAATGTGAAATAATGACCAGCTTAAGAAAAGAAGAAAAAAAGTATTATTGTTTGTTGATACTTCTTTAAGTCTGAAGTTTACGGTCGTATGTATGCGACCACTGCGGTATTAGAAGGTGCCCCCTCTACTCGTGTAGTGATTTTTCTTTTTATTCTTTCGCCGTCGTAAGAAAATTGTGTAGAAACTGTTGGCAGAATTGATGGTAAATAGACTATACCTAATATATAAATTGCCACTTATTGTTATTTATTTATATTTTAATTTCAGACGATCGAAAAACTTCGTTATCGGGAAAAAAATAGTCAATAGTGATGCGTGTAGAACTACGAGAATAGTCCCAAAAATATTGCACAGCGCGCTCTAGCTGTCTTGAAATACGATATTATCAACTGACTTTAGTATCAATTTGTAGCTCAAAGTCTAATGAATACGATGGTTTTCAGTTTTAGTGGTTTCAGTGAAGTATAATGATGTGCGAGAGCGATTACGAGAGTGAAAACAATTCGTCGGCTCACATTTCTGTTTTCGAGCAACGCGCATACATTAAAATCGAAACGATTCGTGATAAAACAATGCCTGAAATTCATGCCGCGTTAAATGAAGTGTACCGAACAAATACTGTGGATCGTAGTACGGTGCAAAGATGGCATCGGCGATTCCGTGACGGTCGTATAAGTATTGATAACAACCCAGAAAACAAAAGTGAAACAAATGATGATTTTTGCTTACAATAAACTTGGGATAATTATCACTGATCAAGTTCCAATTGGCAGTAGTGTAACCGGGGAATACTACAAAACATTCTTTACCAAAAAGAATTGCCACCAGAAATCCGTAAAAAGCGACTGGGAATGTTGCAACACGGTGGTCCATATTGCACGATAATGCGCGGCCGCATATCGGAGCAACAGTCGTCGCTCTTTTGGAGATATATGGATGGGAACGCCTCAAACACACACTGTAATCGACGGATTTAAGTCCCTCGGAATATAATTTGTTTCCAAAACTGGAGGAACTACTTCAGACCACTGACCACTTAGATTCCGTTAGGTTAGAACCGTTTTCCCGACTTAAGTATACTAAATGAAGAAGTGAACCGAAAGATTCGTAAGCTCAACAAAGATGACGTCCTACGCAGCATTCAAACGCTCCCGAAACGATGGAAATCATGTATAATCGAGCAAGAAGATTATTATATCGAAGGTCTATAATATTGTATTTTGTTTAAAATAAATACTTATTTATTCAGAGCAAATTGCGCATTACTTTTGGGACAACGCTTGTATAATGTGTTCAATTGTTTTCTTGACTTAGCGACGACAGAACAAAATCCGTGTAAAAAAAAAAAAAACACCTCTAAGAAGACCCGGAACGAGACACGAAGATATTATAAAAAAAAAAAAGACGTGTAATTATTCGATAGACGTTCAAACTGGAATGAAAGAACAAACGAACAAAAAAATGGCTGAGTGTGAGTTGAAATGAAACGGCCTAGAAACCAGAGAAGAGGAGAAAAAAAATATGATCCAAACCGAGGTTTGAAAGACCTACAGCTAAATTTATCAATTATCACTAATATTTAATTCCCCGCCCACACCCAGTGGGATTTTTCCCGTCACTATAAACCCTGTTCCCAACCGAGCGAAAACGGCAAATCACAAAACCCAAAAGTAAAAGAAAAACTCAAACGGTCGATTACCGCCGTTTTTAAAAAAACTATTTTTCACGTTTAATATAACATAAAAATATGGCCATTTAGGCTCGTTTCACGTGAAACCCCTTTAAAAAGTATTCAACCGCATACAATAATATGGAAAACCGAGATCCGAAGCAAAAGAATTTATGCTTACTAAACTTTTACGTTTAACTGAAAACGCGCAAACTCTTCTTTTTTTTTTTTTGTTTTATTCAAATGGACCTGGGAAAAGTTTAAAGAATACAATAATTTTGCACGTCTGACACGTGACACGGAGAAAAACAAAACCTTTACCGCTAACCTACGAGTACCTATAGTGTTTTTTTTATATATATATATATATATAAGAGACAACTTTGACCCTACAAATATTGCAGGAATTGATTGTGACAGGGAACATTGAAGAATAAAGCATTCGGTGTGCTTGCTCGGAACGTCGGACGGGGACAAAAAAAAAAAAAAAAAAAAAACTATACGTATATAAATAAGTAGTTTGATTACGACCAAGAAAACAGTTGTACACAAAGTTATTGGAATATTTAATTCACTGCTTGGCGTATTTATAGAAAAATAGACATTGGAACGATTTTGAACCTTTTACAGAACCCACTGAAACATGACTTACGCGTGTCTCGCGGCCGTATAAGTGTTTTGGTAAAAATATTCTTCCCGTCCGTCACCGCGGAACCGGGGAAAAGCCTCCGCGCGCACCCGATGATTGTTAGAGCGCGATACGAGAACATATTATTGTAAAAATAATACCCCAGGTTGAATAACCTTAAACGGATATTTTATGACACGACACGGCGAGCAAACGGATAACGGAGCGAACTGTAGTTGGCAACCACTTCAGATATTATATTATATACGGAGCGACGTGATTATATAAATAGAAAAGTATCAGTAATTTTGAGATAAAAATCAAACCGGCCGAACGCTAGAAAATTAAAACTATACCGCCCCAGTCGTCCGTTCCCATTGTTTATATGAATAATAGCTTATCGGATGGAAAACTTTGTACAAGTCGACATATTATTATTATTATTATAGTAAAACCGTATCGACGAAAAAAAATCGAATTTCTCTTTTCCCGCTAGAAACTTTGACTTGGCCACTCTCAGCTACGGGCCCCGCGTGGAAAACAAAACCATACGAACAATCCATTGTAATATTATACTGACGAATAAACGCAAATTACTATTTAAGTACCTCGGTGGTAATTTAATTTACTTTTTTTTTTTTCCCTATAAAATCACGCATCAAATTGTAACGAAATTACTATTGAAATGTAATTTTTAAAAATTAACGGGTTACTTTCGACGGTTGTACTTCAATTAATAAGTGTGTACCAGAATAATACATCCTGGGGGAATTTAATTTGATTTTGAACCAGTTAATTTTTTTATTTCTCGTTGAATACGAGGTGCGACAATAAAATAACGAGACTTTTTGAATAAAAGTTGTTTATTTTAAAAATGTTATAATTTAATGATTATCACCTTCAAAGTACCTTCCCTCAGCATCAATACACTGTTGCATACGTCGCTGCCATTCTTGAAAACAGTGTTGCCAATTGCTTTCATTCAGCCCTTTTAGAAGTTCTGCCGTTTTCATTTTTACGTCATCAACTGTTTGAAAATGGGAAAAGAAATAAGAAGGAAATAAGAAGAAGTCACAAGAAGCAAGGTCTGGTGAGTACGGGGGATGTTGAAGTACAGAATTTTTTTTTTCAGTTAAAAAACGTTGAATTGAAAATGCACTGTGAGCTGGAGCATTGTCTTGGTGAAGAACCCAGCCATTTTTCCATAGATCCGGTCGCTTCTTTCTGACACGTTCTCTTAATTTAATTAATACCTCTTTATAATAATATTGATTAATTAATTTTGTCGATTTTTTCAACGTTTTCGTTTGTTGAAGACGTAGTAGGATGTCCAGAACGATCATCGTCTTCGACGTCCTCCCTTCCACTACAAAACCGTTTGTGCCATTCAAAAACACGAGCTCTTGATAAACATTCTTCACCATAAACTTCACATAACATACGAAACGATTCCGTGGCAGTTTTTTTTAATTTAACAAGAAATTTAATGTTAACACATGTTGTTCGATTTTTATATCTAACATTTTTCGGCAGTATAGTCGAACTCGCACTAATAACAAGGCTACTAACGTATAAGAAAATGAATCGATGCCATCAGTGTTCATAGTATTTTTAGATAAGTGTTTTCTAATCATATTTCAATAATCGTTTTATAGATAACGTTAATAGTTTAGGTTTTATTCAAAAAGTCTTGTTATTTTATTGTCGCACCTCGTATTATCATCAATAGTTCTATTTCGCATACGAGTTTATGGCAATTCGATAACAGCGATAAAAATTGTCGGCATTATTAGCGTTATCAAACAAATAATAAAAAAAAAAAAAAACATCGTTTGTTGCTATAAATACATTTACTGAAGCAAATTAAAAACGTTTTAATAAATAAAATACTGTACAAAAAGCCAATAATATTACGGTCCGATAGATATTTTGTTATTTTACATTCATACCGTAGTCGTCACTGGCATTTAAATCGGCATACAATTTTTAAAAGCCTTTATTTCTATACATTATTGAACGCGGACGGCCTTAAACGAGTGCGTTTTGACGCAGAATGACTATTTCTTAAACAAATCGTTTAATGATTCTGTAAAACAGAATTCCGAATCCCGAATACAACGATCGTTATTAATGGAACATAAGGATTACTCGATAATTAAAAAAAAATCCTGTAGATCCCCGTCTAACATATACGAATTGCATATCGTAAAATGACATTTTAACACGACACTAATACATATAATACACATTAAATAAAAAGTTTTATACGTATTTTATGGCTACACTAACTGTAATGCATACATAACACATTCTATAATATGTTTGTTCATCGGCTAATTACAATCGGCTTTACGTTTGCACTTTATATATCGCTGTCAAAACTCTGTAATTGGACTTCTGTCAGGAGTTTTATTTATTTATTTATTTTTTTTTTGAAAAATAAATAAATACATAATACATCATACAATTTATTATTGTGTTTGGAATGTTTGCATTCAATTTATAATATTTACGGCGGCATTTTATTTGCGTTTCGCGAAATACGAGTACAATCGCACCGGGGAAAACTTTATACAAAGAATAACGACAACAACGACAATATAATGTTATGATCGGGCCGAATATTTAAATTTCCGTGTGCCTTTGTAGAAATCTATGTAATATTATTTTTCGGTTAAAGGTGTGGTGAAACTCGTGGGATTCAATGAAAAAAAAAAAAAAAAAAAATCGATTGTTAAAAGGCGGAACAATATACGGTTCCGCAGCAACCGTGCTAAAACGGCCATAAGAACAATATTATTATTATAAGTGTATATATTATAATAATATTTTATAAAATTGGTTTAGTTTGACGTTTTTTTTGTTTTTTTTTTCAATATTATTATGTAAATAATTTTGCAAAACTGTATTTAGGTTCTTATCATTTACTATCCAGTACTATTGCGGTAAATAAACGTCGTCTCCGACAGAAAAATTAATTTTGTGCCGTTGTTGTTTTAATATTACAGTAAATCGATCAAACCTAATGGTTAACACACACACACATTGTGCGTATGACTTTTTTCATTTTTTTTTTTTTTTTTTTTTTTTTAAGCGAGATTTAAGAGCACGTAACATATTACAATTTAAAAACGCTTATAGCTTGTTTGAAAAATAAAAATATCGAAAGAGAGAAAACATGTATGTACATTTATATTAAAAATATGCTATGTATCGTACGGTGGTACCGTTGTTCTCAACCGGTGTGTCGCCAAAAAAATAATTGATTTTTGAAATTTGTGTTTGAAATCGTGAATTATTTAAATATGAATTTCGTATCAGTACATTAATATTGTTCGTGTTCAACATAAAAAATATATATTTGATATTATTATGGCGTTATGGCAACAATGGTGAGGATTTCACAATCCGCAGATAATAATAAAAAAATTAAAAAATCCATTTCGAAGATTGTTTCATTGATTGCCGATATAAAACTGTTTTGGCATAAAACGCAAACAATGCGTGTCCTCGGCGGACACGGGCGTTTATAAGAAAAGAAAAAAAAAATTGGCCATCGGCAAATTGAATAGACGCCGCAACCAAAAAAAAAAAAAAAAAAAGTACGGAATTTTGCACAAAATAATATTTGTAAAAAAAAAAAAATCGTAATCAACAAATTGCCGGTGACGCCATTTGTACGGAACTGAATTAGAGCGTCGTGGTAAAAAAAGAAAATGGCTGAGAACCAGCGCGTCGGTGAGAACAAAATGCGCGTGTGTGTCTTATTGAGTACAATATACAGGGTGGGCCGTGGTTACTTCCTTATCTGAAACTCTCGCAAGTAAGCGGCTATTAATAGTAGAACGTTAGTTAATGGCTTGTTCGAAAGCACATTATTTAAGGTTTTTTTTAAAACTAGTTCAGTGTCAACAATGCAGTGGACAAAGCAAAAGCGCGCGTTCGCCGTGGAGGCCTATTTTTCTTTCAGCCGTCCGATCATCGTAACTCGGCGTGCTTTCCGAAACCATATCAATATCGCACCTGCAGGTCGTGTGCCTGATCGGAAACCGATTTGTTTGTGGGTGGACACGTCCGGCGATACCGGTAGCGTGCAGAAGAAACACCATGGACCTTCCAGAACCGCCAAGACGCCAGAAAACTTCAAGAGGGTAAGGGCGGCGATTTTGCCGAATCCCCTAGGCGATCTGCACACAAACATTCGGCTGCTTTAGGGATGTCTAGTCGCATGACGAAACGAATTCTTTATGAGGAACTTTATTTTTCACCCATACATATTGGCAGTGTTTCAACCCACTAACCCGAGAGAACTTCATGAGCGGCCTCTGCATACAGAACGTGTGACTGTTTGGTGTGCAATATCCAGAATCGGCATTATTGGCCCATGGTTCTTTCAAGAGAACGAAAGAGCAGTAACGGTCAATTCTGAACGTTATGTCAGCATGATTGTGTATTTTTTTCTGCCCAAACATAAAGAAATGAATGTGGGGAATTGTGGTTTTAACAAGATGGAGCCACGGCTCACACGGCAAGAAGGTCAATGAATATCTTGCGTGAACACTTCCCCGAACGGCCTTTATCTCTCTTAGAGGCGCTCTTCAGTGGCCAGCACGATCACCAGATTTAGCCCCATGCGTTTTTTTCCTGTGAGGCTACCTTAAATCGTCGGTATACCCGGATCGACCAAGGATCCTTCGTCATCTCAAAAACAATATTTGTGCTGCTGTTGCCGACATAAGCACACATATGCTGGAAAAAGTGGACAGAAATTTCAAATTGCGACTATCTCAGTGCATTGACGAGAACGGTGGCCACGTTCGAGATGTAGTATTGAAAACCGAATGAAATAAAACTTTTAACGTACCCCTATGCACAGAAAAAACATATTAAATCAATATCGCCAATACTCTTTGTGTTGTGATTTTTTAAAATAAGGAATTAACCGCGCCCCAGCCTGTGTTATTATCATGTGAATTTCGGGCACGGCCCTGTAATAATGTACAGTGAGTAACACAATCGATGGTTCGGGCGTTCTGTTTTATATAATAAACGGCGAAACGTTTCCGATAATATAAAATGTTTTATGTTTAATCGTTTAAATCGGTATCACTACCGCCGGTCTGTTAATGTAGCGGAAAACAATGTTTAAAATAAATTTACGATTGCCAGCACGCCTATACATTATTATAAGCTCAACAGAAACAATACGATTAATTTTGCGCATAAATACTGCAAACAAAACGATAAGCGCGGTGTCAGATATTATTTTCCACTATTCGTGTACAGACAATCGTAAAAATTCGTATTTTCCCGTATAGTCATCGTGGTTGTTCTATACAATATTATAAAACGCGGACGCTCCTATCGTTCTAGAACGAATTTCGAACGGGTTCGACGAAACGTTTTCCGAATATTACGTTACGACATTTATTTTTAGCTTTCGAGTGTAGCTCAGAAGCATAATGTAGTTTTACCGAAGCGTGTGTGTTTTATTTCTTTTTTCTTTTTTTTTTACTTTCGAAAAACGCATTTTCGGTTAACAAAAATAACAAAACGCCAAATCGTTTACGCCGTCCCTTCGAACCATGCGGATTTTTCACCCCGTTGTGCTTTATTTGAAAAATGTTTTTTTTTGTTTTTTTTTTTTTTTTTTTTTTAGATTTCCGACCGTTTTACTCAAAAATGTATCGGCAAATAACACGACGGGTTTGTGCGACTGTAACGATTTGCCGTCGCTTTCAATATAAAAAAGGACATCGTCCAAATACTTTCGAAATTCCTGGCCTACAACCCCGGCCCACCCATGTGGACAGTGTCCTCTTTGTTTTTCAGTAATTATTTAATATATTTGCCGGTGTCCGCGGTACGTGTTTTCGTCACGGAATCGGATTTAATTGCAAATCACTAAATTCGTTAGGCATGAGCTATAATAATATAATATAATTAATAAAATATAATAATATATAATTTATCAATATACGATTTCCAATTGTTTGTTCACGATCATATTTAATTATTTAACCATAACGTGTGTGTGTGCGCGCGCGCGCGCCCGTTAATTAACATTTGTTTTTCACGCCCGACAATAATCGATTAATGTTTGCCTACCGCACGGTGTCCGGCGGTGTTTTTTCCTTTTTTTTCCCCTGTTACACCTTACACCCGCGGACTTTTTATTAACTCACGGTTAATATATTTTTAAAATGTTTTTATTTAATAGTTCGACGGAACGTATCGAATAATACCCGTGCACGATTAATAATAACAACACCGACAACAATAGAAATATTACGATAATAATACAAAAGACCAGACACTATAATTTATAATATGTTCTGCGATTGCATTATTTTCGGTTAGTGTGGGTTGTAGAGGCATTATGTTATCGACAATTAATCCAATTTTTTTTTTTTTTTTTTTAATATATATACGTATACATTTTTCTGATTACGAAAATCGAGCGAATTCCAATATTAGTATAATATAGTAAGTATAGATTACGAGTTACGAGTATGTGAAAAACTTGAAAACGACACCGTCTCGCTTAGAAATTGAAATATTGATTTTTAAAAAAAAAAAAAAAAAATAACCTACGTACAATGTTATAACATTTAAGTTCGATGATATTAATATTAGTGTAGTTTTGTCACTCTTGTATTGGAACGAACGGCGTACGATTTGTTCTGGTGGTTCTGCTGACGATGCGCAGCGGAGATTTATACGTAAAAGTCGGACAAAAGTCGAAATTACAAAATTAATAGCAATCCTCGATAAATATATTTGCATTATACGCAGCTCACTAACTGATTTATCAAACTTCACCGATAAAATCTGAATTTCACGCTCTTCCCATTTACGTGCATTAAGTCTAAACTTGGTCGTTTGAAAATCGAATAATTTCGTTCTTTGTGCCGGATAATATTGTTAAAGTTCTCGTTCGCTTTATTATTTTTTGTCATCACCTGCATTAACAATACGCCGCCTGTGTATTTACTTTATATTTGTACGATTTCGTATTATTTTATTAGTTTAATAAACGAGTTAAACGAACGTTCATTCGTGCGTTATATTTTACACAATGTTTCGGGAGGAAAAAAAAAACGGTAATTTTATTTGTTCGTCCGGCCTTGTCGGGCAATTTTCGTTGTTTACGAATGATTAATTTAAACTTATCATATAGAAATTACAAAAAAAAAAAAAAAAATGCTATGATATTTACGATTTTCGTTAAAATTTAAACTTAAAACAGTGGCAATGACTACATTACGCTTGGTTTTATGATCATTGTTATTATTTTTTTTTTTTTTTTTTACCATCAACTTACGATGAACCTCATGTTAGACTTTCAAACATTTTGGTTGGACCAAAATGAATTAAACGCACATAAAACTAATACACGAAATGCCCCGTCGTGGACACTAATATTATAAGACGTTTAAATGTTCATTCACTTCGATACTTTAGTGGTACGTGACGTTATTATATATAAAAGTCGGCTATACCGTTGCGGCCAACGTAATTGTTATCGTTTATAGTTTATAAGGACAAGTAATTGTTATTTATTGGCAATAATACCCGACAATACAATCATAATAAACGAAAACACGACGAAATGGATTGTCCGAGTTTAGAATAAAAATTGTGATTTGTCATAAAAACGTTCAACGTGTTTTGCACAAAATAATAATAATAATAATAATAAAAAAAAAGGTATAAAATTATAATCTCAAAATCGTTTTTAAAAATTAATTTCAACATGTACGCCCGTAAAATATTTTTGGCCAGCTATTTTTACCTCGTATAAATACTCGCACTGTCCGTTCGTAAGACCGGATAGACCAATATACATATACACAAATAAACGTGGTGCGGCGTCTACTTAATTGAATATTATTGTATCCAGTCAAACGAAAATTAAAACAGTTCGTGATGTACAAGTACACGCGGTCCGATTCGAATGATTTATTTACGTAATCGCCGGTATTAAATTTTAAACGCTCAAAGGAATATTTTAGCCGATTTAAAACCAAAACAAATCCGAATCGATTAGGCCAAAAGCGTGGACATACGTGTATACAAACGCGGACGATTGCCTCTAAAAAATAGTTTTATTTCAACACTTTCAACGTTGAAGAATTTATTTATATTTTTTTTTTTTTTTTTAATTCATTCTTATTTATGTTTGTAACGTTGATTTAACCGGAGTAAAACAAAATAATAATTCGGGTGCGCGCGCCTTATTGAATCGAATCCGGTAATTGGCGTTTTCCAGAGTGTATTAAAAAAAAAAAAAAAAATGGCGACAGCACGAGAAAAATGTAAACAATTACAATTATATTGTTGTTTGGAGGTAATAACAATATTTGTAATTTTACATAAAAGAAAATAAAAGCTCGTTTTCGAGCTGTGATACACGAAACTTTCTCAATAAACGTGGTTTATTTTGAAAATTGTACTGTCTAATGTTTGTCACCTTCAAAGTAGTTTCCCTCAGCGTCTGCACACTGTGTAAACACCGTTGCTATGCTTGAAAACCGTGCTGCCAGTTACTTTCAGTTAGCCCTTTTAGAAGTTCTGCCGTTTTCATTTTTACGTCATCAAACGTTCCACAATGAGTTCCGTTTAATGAAGATTTAATTTTTGGGAACAGATCACAAGTCACAAGTAGCGAGTTATGACGAATATTGATTGACTGTCTGTCCACTAGGAACCTGTGGATTCTGTGGGTTTCTTCGACATTTCTGTTTGTCAAAGACGTTGTAGGACGACCAGAGCGGCCATCGTCTCCAACGACTTCTATTCCACTACAAAACCATTTGTGCCACTCGAAAACGTAATATGCAATTCTTCGTCATAAAATTCATTTAACATTCGAAACGACTCCGGCGGCAGTTTTCTTTAGTTCAGCAAGAAATTTAATGTGTTAACACGTTGTTGGATTTGTTTGTTGTTTTTTTTTTTTCTTTTGATTCTAACGTGTTTCCGGGTGTATACTGTCGAACACACACTAATTCAAATGCAAATAAATACGAGAAAAATAAAAACCGATTTAATTTATACCCGATAGTATTCTTGAATAAATGTCTCATAATGATATTTCAATAATCGCTATGTAGATAATAGTTAATAGTTTCGAGTTATATTGGGAATGTCGCGTTACTTTTGTGTCACGCCTCGTATATTATACATAATGCATAATAATAATACAATAGACGAAACGCGTTTGATAAAAGCCATTTCGTGATCGTTTCTCGTCGTTGGATTTATTGCCGGACCGAATGTAATATCCACGGTGTCCCGGATCACACTTTCTCGCGGCCTACGCAAAACGACCTTATCTGCAGAAAGCAGACAAAGGCGAACAAAACTGTTTCTCGATAATACGGTTCATTTACATTTCGTCCGGGGTGGTGTCCTTCGGTGGATTTGATTGATTTCATTTCGGCGGACATTAATCGATTTCGGCCGGCGTTTGGATCCGTGGGCGGGAAGTTTTATTTTTATTGTTATTTTCGAATTTACGTAAAGACGAACATTTTTTTTTTTTTTTTTTTTTTTTTTTTTTTTTTAAGGTGACAGTTGATAATGCCCGCGCGCGCGCGTGTTCAAAACCTTGTAAACGACAAAAATCAAACTACACGGTGACAGGATGGGAGGGAAAGAAAACAAAAATATTTATATTATGTATTGGACGAGAAAAATAACTTTGCGGAGTAGGTATTATTATTATTATTATTTTTTTTTTTTGACAATAAAGTGGACGGGAAATTGGATACAAATCGAATTTTCTTAACGTTTTCATCTCCCGCACACACAGCACCGTTATAGTATATTATCCCTATTTTTTTTTTTTTTTTTTTTTTTATGCACAATACACTGCGCGAATACAATTTATTATAATTGAATTTTCGCGCAAACATCGTCGTAGCCGTTAAATTTGCATACTATTTTCGTATAAATCGCGATATTATCTTTTATTTAAATTGATTTCATTGACTCGATTAGTTATTAAATTAACTATACACATATATATATAAATTATAATATTATAATATATCGATTCTATTTAGTATATACCAAGGGCGGCCAAACTGCGGCTCGTGTCATACCGTAAGACGTTAAATATATTTTTTACTAAATATGTACTCGAAAACGTAATAATAATAATAATAAAAAAAAAAGAATATAGTGTTTTTGAATTCATAATATTTGAATACAAGGTAATTTTGTACATATTTACGTATTCCGTAGCGTGTTCAATTTGTTCGTAAGTTTCTTGAAGTGTGGATTATGTTTATGGTTTACGGTAATTAAGAACCTTTTCTCTTAGCCCTTACGTATTTGTCATTTTATTGTGCGGTTCGCGCGACTCTTTTAGTTGGCCATCCCTGGTGTATAAATATATTATACGGTCGGCGATTGAGCGCGCGATTTTTTTTAATATTAATATTGAACACAAACGACCGCAAACGATCGATATAGATCATTAGGCTAACGCTATCAAAATAAACTCGTGGAAACGAATAAATAACTGTTTTGTATTATTTACGTTAGCTATTTTCTATGGCGCCACGACAACGTGTGAGAAACCGCATCATTATTCCGCGGGTGGGTGGTCACGGTTGGCAGGTTATACGTCGCAATATACGTTTATATATTATTAATTCGGTAAACAAAAAGAAATTATTATTTATGTATAAAAATAGTCTAACCTCGCAGAGTCTTTATATAAAAAAAAAATCCGACGAAAACCGTGTACCACCTATGCGTCCGCCGCGGTGCCGACGTCATCGCCGGCGCCGGGATAAACTGGCAGAGACGTTTCGCGCTCGAAACACCGACGGACCCGACGTCAAAATTAATCCGCTAGCCACTTGTTCTGTTCCGTAAGCCACTGGTCCCGCGGGTTACCGTGGTCTGTCGGTTACCCACTCGGGAAATGTTTTCGACGATTCGTCCGGCAATTCAAGCCGAATACTTACAAATGCCAAACCCGGTCGATTGACCAGAGATCGATAAGATGAACAATTGTTCGTATTTTTAATTCGGTGGTTTTCGTAGTTAACGTATTTGATCAAATCGTGTCGTTTCCCCCCCCCGTCCCCCGTCCCCGCTATCCGTCAAACGTTACTCGTGTACACCCATAACGATCACTCGTATTTCGAGATTTATACGGTAGTTAAAAACGACTGGAGCGTCGCCGTTTTCGATAAATCCTCGTTTAGGATCGAACACGAATAATGGTGGGCTTCTTGTGCGTTTGTGCGAGCGGTATGATTCGGTAAACGACTTCGGTATGATTACAATTGCCTACAATGGAACACAATTCGATATCCTGCGCCTGTCCCGTTCGGGCGTGCGCGTCATTTACTAAAATAAGCAAAATCCAAGTTCTTCAAAATAAATGGTGGCGGTAAGCCTAAATGCACAGTGATTTACGAGGAATAATCAGATTCATGGCGACACGGGGTAACTCCTAATGGATAGAAACTCAATTTAAAAATGTTCACGCCGAGCGGAGCCTGTCATAACGACCCCGGCAGAAAAACCCACAGCGGACGCCTGCGTCCTCGACTACCGCAGGACATCCTCCTAACGGAAATCGAAGACCTTTCGTCCGGTGAGGACCAATATTAAATTATGAATATTATCGCAATACTATTGCCGTCATTATACAATTATTAATTAATATCGTCAATATTATTAACCATTTTCAGCTATCGCTACCGCACGCATGCCATTAATTTACTATTTTTTTTTATAATTCTATAAGTATGTAATAACACCCAGTGTTCTGAAACTTTTTGTAATGTTTAATAAACAAAAAATTAATACCACAACGCTTAAGAAAAGTTTGTTTTTATAATTTTGACGTAAAAACTAACCGGCTCTCCCTGGACACTGGACCCCGGTCAAATTCTCCAAACGTTAGCCGGCCATATTATTTCATCTCATTCAGACATTTTTTTTTTTTTTTTTTTTTTATTATTCGTTTCGGAAAGCGTGGACGAATCGTCACCGTTCACGGCTAATCAAATTATAGTGTTAATAAATCTTATTATTATGCGTCACGGTCTCTTTAATCGACCGGTTCGTTATCCGGACGTAAATATTATGGTTCCAAACGATCGCTGAAACGAGGCGTCCGACAACAATAACGAGCAACAGTTTGATAATATAATATTATAAACACGACGTGTGTGTATGTACAAACGACAGAGACGAGCACGGGACGAAAATAAAATTGTTTAGTTTTCTCATTTCAGACCATTGGGATTTTATTTTAAATTATATATTCTGAGCGGAGCAATGGAACCTAAAAATATTGATTACAAATCGGCGTTTTTTTTTTTTTTTTTTTTTTTTGTCTTTTTCTGTTGTCTGTAATCACTTTCTTTCGTTTAGTAAAATATCATCTAAAACTTTTACGCCGTACCCGCTCTAAAAGCTGCGGATTTTCCGCCGGCACAAAGTATTTTTATATAATTTCGGAACTGCGGGCAGCAGTCAAATGCGCGGGGAAAAAATATCATCCCGGCCAAACCGCGAAAAACTTAACGACTACGGTATAAAATATTGTTTTTCGAATCGATCGGAACGGTGGCTACAGCATTCGGACAAATAAAATATAGCGTTTGAATATACAGTAGTTGTTGTTGGTTTTTTTTTTTTTTTTTTTTATTCGTTTCGGAAAACGTTTTTGGAATAACGTATTCGATTATATTTTCGTTCGTACACCTTTTCATTCCTTTAACACAATTGTTATTACTTTTCCAAACACGAATAATATAAAATGTATGCGGCAGCCAAAAAAAAAAAAAATAAAATGTCAAACGACATACCTATACTTATTGAGTCAAAGTCTTTTGATCGACGTCGAACAATTATTTTATAAAAAAAAATAAGACTAAAACACATAGGTCGCACCGCGCGAGGATCACTGCTATACGTGGGAAGTTTGGGACGAAGGATATACAAGGGAATTTAATTTATAAATATACGAAACGATAAATCATTGCTAACGAAAACGATTCAAAGTTCAGTTTATCATGTTATGAAATGCCGTAACATATACGTTTTTTTTTTTTATCAAAATTTGCACTTTAAACGCTTTTGACAACAAAATGATTAAAACACGCTCAACTTTTTTCATGTTCGTCATTAAGTACAACTTATGATAAACTTTGTGTCAAATTTTCGTGCATTTGTGTTCTGCACAAATAGTTTTATTCGATTAACTTGAAAAAAAAACACTTAAAATGCTTATCAATAGTTCAAAAATGGCCACGTCAAATAAAGTTTACAGCGCGGGTGATGGAATATTTAGTCTTTGGTGATTGGGAAAGAAAAACGGGAGCATTGGATGAACTTCAATTTTCCGGCCTGAATTCGGTTCCCATTCAGTCCCTGCTCACCCGCATAGAGGGGACCGTCGGTAGATAAATCGCTTCCGATTTTGACAATAGAATGGTTTATCCGTATATATTATTGTAAAACCAACGATGTTAATAAAAAAAAAAAAAAACGGGTGAATATTTTGTTCGGTCTGTCGCGTAGTGCAATATTATTTTGGTAATTACAGGCGCCCATTGTCAAAAAACCGAACTGTTTTTGACGCGATGAGTTTATAAGTTGGTAGGTAGGTGGATTTTGTA
The DNA here is from genome assembly GCA_956483605.1 of Tuberolachnus salignus. Taxonomy (NCBI): domain Eukaryota; kingdom Metazoa; phylum Arthropoda; class Insecta; order Hemiptera; family Aphididae; genus Tuberolachnus; species Tuberolachnus salignus. Next base: position 30,133,073 of record OY101435.1, on the reverse strand, counting down.
TAGTACTCGTGTAATAATCGAAGTGATTTTAATTTAAATAGGAAACGCAGAAACGTGCTGTTTTTAGTCGTGTACGTATGTTGGCACCGAAGTTACTTATCACAAGCACGTAGGTATAATATTTAACACCTTTTTTTTTTTTTTTCTTGAAGAATATAACAATAATATGCAATATTACGTCATCATGTATACGTCATATAGGCATTACAGTGTCTCTAGGCAAGTATATATTTGAATTTAAATTTACTGTCTCGGCCTGACTAAAACGAATAATACAATTATAAAAATACCATACATAAATTGTAGCGTTCGGGTTGAAATTTGAGTTTAAACACAAATAACAAAATTTAAACATGAAATTTTTTCGGGAGGTGAGGTGGGCGCAGTATATTACAGCAATTAAAAAAAAAAAGAAGCAAAAACTAACAGCGCTGTAACATTTTTGTTTGACAATATTTTAGAAAAACAGCCAAAACGTATACTGCTCTCGAACATATTCTCGTCTTTAAATATTTCTTGTTGGTGGTTTAACACTATAGTTTCAACTTAAACTATTTGTCTATAATATTTCGGACAATATCAAAGCAACTCGGGTAACATTTAAATACGAGTAAGTAGTTTGATATTGAACAGACATATTTTTAAAAGTGTATTCTATTTTTATTCGTCCAGTCGTTCGGTAGCACGTAGAGGTTAAAATATAATCACACAATAACGCAACTTCGAATTAAGTCCGAGTAGAGTGAAATAGCGTTGCCGGTCCATAATTCCGTCGTATTGTTTTTGTCTATTTGTTTCTTATAGACTGTCCGGCTACGTGGGCCGGGACGGTAGACGACGGACGTGTTTGCCCCGTTGTCACGTCGGTTTTCGTCGCCGGCGGAAAGCAATCACGACCCGTGCCCCCGCTCGTCAACCGCATGGTTCCTAACCTAACCTAACCTTGTACGGCTCGGTATGCAAATGTAAGTCTGAAAATTCGAATCCCGCATAAATACCAATATGTATTTATGTGTTTAATAGGTAAACGGCGGTAAAGACGGCGGCGGGGCGCAGGTGTTTGGCCAGATTGCACTGACGGAGACAGGAAACAGAGACAGTGAGAGAGATGAGAATGTTTGTATCGAATTTGCCGAGTCAATGCCTCCGCCGCGGTGGAAACCTCGGCCTTAAAATAACGGGCTTTGGCGATTTCCGTTGGTTGCCGCCGACCAAAGCCGAATACATAATTGGTTCTAAAGCCAGTCGCCAAAACCGGGTCCGAATCGTCATTGTGTTTCGATATTATACTTTCTCGTACTGTTTGTACGAAAGGGGACCGGGGAAAACGTATTGTTGAAGGAATGATAAAACGCGGAGTATTGTAATCGGGCAAAACGTTTTTGGGGAAACCTTAATACCCCGGATAGTAGTGATTGGGAAAATAATTACACACGGAAATACAAATCGGTAAAATAAATTTGGCAAGGAACGATAAATACGAGAACAGTATCGTATTATGAGGAATAGTAAAACATGGAATATTATATTCGGGAAAAATAATATACACAAAATGAATGTACAATAATTTCCAGTCAAATTTCTTTCCTTTTTTCTCTCTCTCTCTCTCCCTGGTTTTGTTTCCCGATTTCCGAATAATATAATGTTCCCATTTAATGTTTTTCTCTTCCCATTCTTGAATTTCTTTCCAGGCAATTACTTTCCAGCGAACCGATTTTCCCGCGTAACTTCTTTCCCGGGTATAATATAATTTTCCCCGATAGACGTATTCTCCTGGATTTTATTTTCCTGATTTTCACCGTTCTTGCGGTATATTTATAAAAAAAAAAAAAAATAACACGGCCGTGTTTTTTCCGCACAGCACGGAATTGTTATCACGGTCGCGTATATACGTATAGATAAAAACGTGCGTTTTTCGCATATTATAATATTGTATTATCGTCTCCCGCCGCCGCCGCCGCCCGGTACGTGACTCGCGCAAAACGTCCGTGTCGATATTTCGTACAGTTTCGTCGAGATTTAAAAAAAAAAAAAAAAAAAAACGACCATAGTGTTTTTAAAATATATATATATATATATATATATATACGTATGTATTATCCGACCATATTGTTACGTAATATACCCGAACGCGCGGCAGTGTGGGAGCGGTCGGCCGCCGGGCGCACGCTTGGCAACGCGACCATAGAGTTTCGTACGAAATATTTAATAATATGCCCGCGCGACATCCGGCTGGCTGCTTTGAGAATCCGTCGTCGAACTTACGGGAAAGTACCAAAGTTCCGCGCGGGTGCTTATTATTTAATCCCGGAAAAATAACAAATATATATATGTTATTTGCGTATATATTATTAAATTTAAATCAAATTGTACGCAAATCGTTTATGAAAGACAAAAAAAAAAAAAACTTACATGTTATGGAACGCCGAACGGATCAAATAGGTGACTGGCACGAACCGATTATATTCTATAATAATAGAAATAATGATAAATCGAAAAATAGATTTCCGTTAAGTGACAATAATCTTCGGTCAAAAATATAATTGTACCAAAGACCATTGGTTTTATAATATTATTTACGAATAATAACATAATTTAATATGACATAATATCGTAATATATTAATTATACATAAAAAAACTATATAAATTATATACATTATTATTTTTCTTGAAAAACAACGGGTTTACATGATATTGTATATAAGCCTTTTTTTTATAGACAATGTTATAACTTTCAGTTAATATTCAATACATTTACGTGGCAAGTGCTATATTTTTTTTCAATTAAACTCAAAAAACTATGAAACTATCCTCAATTGCAAAATGTCACCCTCGTGCGGCATCAGAAGCGGGTGAGGAGTCGTCATTTAACTTAAATTTCTTTCTTATAGTAATGTAAAAATAATGGGTGAGTTCCTGTAATAAAAATTATAAATTTAATTTTTTTACTCTTATAACCGAGGACCAGCCCAATAAATATTTATATACAGTGAAACCTCCTAAATAGTGGACGGTTTTTTTTTTTCTCGGGAACGGGGACATTTTCACTACTCGTCTCTAGGATAGACCGCCGAATATGTAACACTTTTAAGTATGTTTAATGCGTTTCTTCTATCGAGATACAGAAATACTACAATGTTCTCCGGCACAGTAGAATTAGAAAATGCCTTGACATACGAAACAACTACTATGCGTCGAGATCTTAAACCATCTAAAGTAACTGTTTAAAAAAAAAAAAAAAAATGTCAATTTATGGTCTTAAAATGATTTGTATTTGCCTTTTCATACGTTTTAAACAATAAATAAATACCAAGTGTAGTGTAAATAATTACACTCGCGAAATATAAATAATAAATACATGGATATACAAATAATAATCGATGATTAATGTACAAAATACCACTTTATTCCCCCCCCCTATCAAACGAATCGGCCCCTTTTAAATAGCGAACAAAATTTCGGCGACCAAGCGTGTCCGATATTTAGAGATTTCACTATATATATATATATATAAATAATTTCGGAATATTAAGACGAACGAAATATTAAAATACAGTTATATTGACGGCGAGCCGATATCACTGTTATCCGATATCTCCGGTATTCTGGATATTTCCTACCGATGCGAAACCGCCGGTCCGATGTGTCTGTAATAGAAAACCGTGTGCCGATATTGAAATTAAATGATATGTCCCGGTTTAAAAAAAAAAAAAAATCGTCAATATCGGTTTACGCCAATATTCGCCATTGTTTAAAAGCGCTCGTCCCCCGCAGTAATGAGCCATCCAGTGAGCGGCGACGATAAAACGTATACGGACATTTCGCGGTTTTTTACGACAAACACCATCACAAAAATACCACGGAAATCTATCGATAAGTCATGTAGCGTAGTGCGGAGTCATTCAGGCATTTCCTCCGGACGATTGAAAATTATTACATAATTTCTTATTCTTATTTGTTTTAATACTGGCGTCGAACGGACATGGATTTTTTTTTTATTGTACAAATCTGCTACAAAACTATGCCCATGTGAAACGTGTAGGAATTTCGAAAATTGGAATAATCAAAAATAATAAAAAATAAACAATCGAATAATTTATATTAAAAATAACCACAAACGATATACGAATATATAATTAGACTTATGGTACGGTGCCAATGGCGTATTGGAGAGTGTACACTAGTATAATATACCAGGCATATGTTTTTTATTTAGTACAAGTTATATAAGTTAATAAGTATTTTTTTTTTTTTTTGTTTTATAATCGTACACTTGTACACACATTAATGTTTACATACTGCAATCTTCTAAAGAAGGTTCGAAAGATTAATAATTGATGATCACAGGATCCAAAAAGTCCGATTTTTTTTTAAATAAACATTTTTCCTTGAAACTTGATTGAAATATGTGCGTTACTAAGATTAAATACCGACAAATAAACACTCATAAACTGTTTTAATTTTGAGCCGATTGAACATACTGGAACATAACAGAGCATACTGGATAACCGGTATGTAATAAAATTCTTAATTTTTAACTGTGCCATAATATTCATATTTTGGAATTATTGTCTAGTATAATAAAGTTCAATTTGTGTCATATACCTACACGAGTATAACGAGACACGTTGAACTCTCAGATGTTATTCTTTAAGGTTTTCCCTCCCTAAGTCATTTAATTCCGCAAGAAGTTCCGAGTGTGAGTGACCCCGCGGTAAAAAAACTGTATAACGTTTTAACGAGGTTACCACTTGTTCCTTTGCCTATATTTTATATTGTTGATTTGGCTTTAACGTCTCGTTTCGTCGTTGCAAAGAGACTTTTCTTGTAGAGGTACCCGCTTTATTTCTAATCTAAACACTGCCAGCGTTCCTTCCTGCAAAAAACTCCAGACATTCAGAAGCCCGCCGCACAATGAACCCAATTATTACGGTTTCCGTCCGCGGACATTTAAATTATAATAGTTTTCGTTTCGTTTACCAAGACCGAGATCGTTAAGTGAATAATTAATTCAATACGTTTTTATTTTTAATGCACCGTCGTTTGCTATTACTGCACCCCCCCCCCCTCCTCCGCCCCCGAATACTCGATTTTTGCGGTTTAATTATTATCGTAATTATATTTATCCAAACTGTCCGTTAAATAACATAATAATATTTTCGCACGATTGCTGTACAACGGTTAATTAATCATAAAAAACCGTATTTGTAATTCGTACCTATCGGATTTTTCTATACACATAAATAAACTCTTAAACGTTAAAAGTTGATGGTGGACTGCTGCAAGACTCGAATTCGAATCGACGTTAACTGATTAAATGAATATGACGTATAATAGCTTGCTGATGTAGTTTTGAAATCAAAACCAATAATAAGTAACTATCCATAATACAGTAGCGTAGAATTGTTCAATGAAAGTGGTTTATAAATAAACAAAATTATAAATATTTCCTAATTGTATAGGTTTTCTTCGGCAGTTAAAGGTAAGGGCACGGGCAGTAACCGTTTTTCTCCAACAACGAGATCCTGTTCTTCACCACTGTCCATTTTTCCTCCTTCATTTAAATAAAAATTTATTTCAAAAATAAATTTAATATGAGGGGAATCGGTTGGGCCCCTCATTTTCCCGCGGTCGCTTTATCTGAAATTCTCGGTACACGTAATTCACGAAAAACATCATAGGTTAAGTCTTATAGCAAACGTCTCCTCTCCCGTTTCGACTGTGATCATTTTTTTCTTCTTCTTCTTCTTCTTTAACAATGGTCACCGGACGAAATATATAAAACGCGAAGTCTGAAAAGTTTGTCCAATACGCGGACACGTTTCCGAACTTTCTAGACACCCTTATGTAACGGCAGGAATTGTAATTTATAATTTAGGGTGATTCTTTTACACCAATAAATATTTACACTTAGGATTTTTCACTTCAGCTCGGCTATACTCTTATAAATAAGTAACGCCCTATACTAAGCGCGATATAAGAATATTCCCAAAGGAAAAACCTAGCTACACTAAATAATTTTTTATCGCGAAATATTATAGAATTCGGTATATATGATAATCTGTCAGATATTATTGAAAATACACCGAAAGCAAAATATCATAGAATTATTATGCATTTAACTCGGCCGCCGCCGGTAATAATTTCGTTAATTTTTTTTTAATCCTATGACTTTTGTAAATGAATTGTTATCGTAGGTATCGGTTTTTCATTGTCATATATAAATTGACAAGCACGTGGTCTGCGGCTGAATGGGGTTAACGTAATACATTTCAAAATCAATTAAACTAAATTAATACATATTGAATGTAAAAACGAGAAAACGAGTCAACGAGTAGCAGGCTATTACCTCGTTCGGAACCTTTCCGAAACCGGAACATTTTTCTAATCGTTGATATACGAATAGGCATAAAAATTAATTTAAAAAAATATAAACTTGTTAAATAATTCAAGTAACAGTACACAAATAAAATATACTCGTTTTAAGATAATTTTACTACAATCTTGAAGTTATTAAACGTGTATACAGGTATTTAAAGTAGTTAAAATGTGTGTGTGTTTTTTTTATTTTTTTTTATGTAAATGTCTATTCCAAAGTAGTGTATTCTATATTTTAAAATATCCATATAATGAATAAATTAATCGGTTGTAACACGGTAAGAGAGACCGTGTCATATAATAGGATTGACGTTTCATTTATACCAATTTTCTATTCGTTTGTCGGCTTTTTTTTATTTTTAAATGAATTTAGGATTTTTATGTTCCCGTATTTGAGAATCGTATACAGTATACTCGTAATATAACCGTAACCGAATATCAAAGCCGAATATCCCGTTTTCATATAATAGTTAATATTCTACACGAAAAGTTCTTTTGGGTTACGTTTATTATTATCGCTGAAGTATTTACAATGTCGATGAATTTGTACCTTTAAAACATCATACACCAATTTCGTTAAAGTTTTCCAATTATTCATATTAAAGTCCCGGCGTTCCCGTACGTTTTAGACATACTTTCTGCTCTATAGCCGTACGGCTGACGCAGTGCAAATATGACTTAAAGAGTTTAAAACAAACAAATCGGCAGGTACCCATACCTACTCGTATTTGTCTAAACGATATTGCGTTTCAGGAATACAAATCGCAATATAATATCCCTCCCCCCCCGGTGCAAATACCACGTGGCGGGTTCGCCCGTTACACTATAGTTTAATAATAATTGTTAACTCGGCTATTGTGTTTAAATATTTTTAAAAACTCGGTTTGTAACTCCGTTTGTTCAGTAATCGTAAAAGAAAAAAAAAAAAAAAAATTATATGCACGCGCATTGTAGTCGGCGGCGTCGTGTTCGTATCGATTAACCCGGAATACGAAATATGCGTGTTTGCGCGGTGAAAACTATGCGGTGCACGACGAATACAATATAGGAAACGGTTTACGATGATTAATTTCAAATATTTGTCGTATTATCTCATATTGTATTTATTACCATAATATACACGGCGTACGCGGATATTTCGCGGGTCGTATAGGTAATGTCGAATTCAATAAATACGTATACAAATGAAAGGCTCTATACGATTATGCACAGCGATAATAAGACCATTATAATAACCTGTGCATGCCCAGTGTGGGCAGCTGCCTCGAAAACAAAAATTAAAAAAATTACAAACCCTCCGGAATAAATTCCCAAGAATAGCCCCTTGGTTTATGAGAAACAAACAGCTACCACACATATCTACCTGGATAACACAACAATTTAAGAATTTCCACGAGAAACTTAACAAAGTTGACGGAGCACGTCACTACAAAATCGGCAGAAGATCCAACAACCTAAGACTCAAACCTCGACTACCTCAGGATATCCTACTAGAACCTAATGAAAACACCTCAACCTCTGATTCTGACTTTGACTCATAAGCTAATCAAAACTTAATTATATTATTAAACTGTAAATACTTTTGTAAAAATAGTTAACGTTATCAATTATTGTATATTGTAATAATATTATTATAATATTGTAAAAATACTTGGTGTATTGACACAATTAAATTAAATTAATAAAAAAATAAATAAATACGTAATTTTCTCCCGTGTTCCGCAACGCAAAAACCGGTAGTTATTATTTTCGCGACTATTTTTATTTTTTTTTATGGCTTATTTGTTGGTATCACACGAATCCCTAATCGCCTAGTCCATATCCATACGTTTAAGCTTACCGTTTTTAGTTACCGTTCCTACAACGACGGGACAGACCGAAATATTGTTATATATATATATATATTTTTTTTTTTAACGAAATTACCCGTATAGAGTACTAAAATTGTCGTCTCGTCTGCGGCGAGATGTGTCGACGACGGGTTTATATGAACCGTTGCCGCTACGCATTCGTATATAATAATAATATTAAAACGCAGTTTTGTCCGTTTGTACGGTACAAGCGGTAGCGCCGCGGTACTCATAATAATTGCAGTGATAGTCGTCCGCGGAGAGATTTAATTACACCGCAAAAAGTTTGAATTCGTCGACGACGACGACGACGACGACGACGACGACGACGACGACAACAACAACGACTACAACAACAACTACAACAACAACAACTACAACAACAACTACAACAACAACAACAACAATGCAACGCTCGATCCATTAGGGTTGGGGTGTGCGGTATACCTACTTAAATAGTTTAGAGGTGTAGTAACCTAACCGATACGTTTGCTGCAGGACGAGCGAGATTATTCTTTTTCTTGGTTTTTTTTTTTTCTTTTTTCTATAATGTCTTACACTATAATAATATTATATATCGTAGACCGGCGGTCGGCCGCCAAACTCGTTGACCCCGCCGACCACCAAATCCATAACTCTGAGTTATACGGTCCACTTATGCTCACTATACTATCCAAGTCTAATTCGTGCGTACACGGAGATTTTTTTTTTCACGGGGGACGGGTGAAGTGGAGCCGAAAGCTTTTTTTCCGTGAATACCTTATACCAAGACCCAAAAATCCTCCCTATTATCATATAAAACCCCTTTGTCCCTCCAGAAAAACACTTTTTTTTTTTTAAACAAAATTTAATGGTTAAATTATGGCACCAGGTGGTTGTTTTTCAGTTTTTTTTTTTTTTTTTGTCAATTATTTCGACGAAACGTTTACGAAAAATAATTGAAATTATATAAAATAAATTTATTTTTTAAAAATGTCATAACACCGGTTTTCGTATGGAAAAACCAACAAATTAAAAATATTAAACGATGATGAAAAAAATTGTTTTACTAATTTAAAAATATTAAACAGGTTTTTATTCCGCGTTTGAAAGATATTGCCAGCTTCTTCAGTAGTCTTGGGCGACCTAAAAACGAGTCTAAGTATTTTATTTTTATCTTTAAATAATTTAACGATATAGTGGAGTATGTAGGTATTACATATGTTTAACAAAAATTGGTTTTCGTCTTTTTTTTTTTCTTTTTTTTGATTAAACTCTTCAATCGGTTTGACATTTATTTCCACTGCGGAATTATCTACTTTTAATAATATTATACGGTTATCTTATCGTTGTTGCTGCTGTAGACCGATAAGTATTTTCCATTTTTATAAGTATAATAAATTGAAGTATAATTATATATTAGTGAAGTATAGTAATAAAATGTAAAGTGAAATAATTCAAATTAACATTTTTCGATAAATTTTGTGTTTTCTGGTTAATAAGCAAAAAAAAAAAAAATTCGTAGTTTGTATTTTGAATTGCTTCAAACCTGGCTACTTCCACGATTAAACAACGATTCGGATTTACTACAATCAATTAAACGTTCTTTTATTTAATATATATATACCAGTGGTTCCCAACCTCTTCTATTCTACACCCCACTTATAGATTTTCGAAAATCTCGCGCCCCCTTCCTATAAATCGAAAAAAAAATCGATCACCTTTCTTCGTGTATTTAAGTTTACAAATAAACTATACAATATTCGGAATGTCCACTATTTTTTATTGATGATAATAATTATAAAATATAAATAATAGTAAATAATAAAATGTAACAATCATTATTTTATTGAAATTCTCCGGTACTGTCACGTTTCGTTTTACTTAAAGAATTTTTTTTAGCAATAAAAAACTCTTTGGGGTTTTCTTTTAGCACCGGATGAGCTGTGATTAAATGTCGTTCTAGTTAACTTGGTCGGAGAGCATCGTTACTTAACACAGCGTGACAAATAACACACTGTGGCATTTGGACACCATCGTTTTCGATGAACGTGAAACCAAACTTTAAATAATCGACGTTATACAATCTTATTTTTTGTGGAGCTATTATTTTTACGTACGTACACTCGCGATGACTGCGTACTACGACACTACGTGCACTATGCAACTGCAAAACGAAACTAAATCGAGTCAAAACTAATCTAATAGCTTTTTCCCCCCGACATCCTTTTATCGTACCCATTTATCGTACGGATAACGTGGCATAAAATGATTCGGTTACACGCTGCGGCCAAACACTTATAGTCTTTATCGGTTTATCCGTTACCGATACCCGATAATGGATAAAGAGAACCGGTTAATTTATTTTTTTTTTCTCTACGTTTTAAAATAAAAACAACGTAATCAATAAAAATTGTATTTCGTAATAACCGCTTGCGCCTCCCCCAGCAATGCGTTCGCGCCCCCCCCCCCCCACAAGTTTGGGAACCGGCGGTGTATATAAAACGACACGTTTATGTTTTTAAACAAAACCTTTTACAGCCGTTATATTACAATAATAATAATAATAATAATAGTAATAATATTATTAGCGGCAAAGGCAGCAGCCGGTCGCGGAACACCGCGCTGCGGCCCGGCCGGGCGGTGGCCGGACCGAAGGGTTTTAGACAAACAACGAGTATCGGAAGGTCGTAAATAAACAACGATCGAGTCGTATTAGGAGGTTACACGTTCGTCGAAAACTCTCGGGCCGAAATTACACCAGTCCGTCTCTCTCCCGGTCGTATAAACACAAGTGCGTACAAGACCGCAGCGGCTCACCTGCCGGGGGCAGGCCGTCCGTCCGGATGTATAGGTTATGCATACGTAATGTACACGGGTCGTGTTGGCGATTGCGTTCCCGGCGTTTTCCGGACGGAGGTATCGTGCTGGACGTCCAGTTATTTTTTTTTTTTTTTTTTTTCTATCTAAAATCAAATCCCTTCCTCGTGACGGCCGAACATTATTTTTATTATTATTATTATTATACGGCACACCGGCGAGAATGTAACACATTTTTACGCTTTTCCGAGGAGACTTTTCCCGCGTCCCCGAGGTAATCGAAATCGAAATCCACATGTTCGCAGTACCTATCGCGCCGCCACGACGCCGCAATTGCATTTCGTAATATACGAAATCCGTTAGACACAAATAACATTGTTCGTACAAACTGTACAAATTAGTAATCTCATTCTTTTCGAATTTTGAAACTATGCGATGAATAATTCGTACGGTTCAAATAATCGTTGACAACATAGGTTTTAAGTAGACGGAGATGTCGTGCTCGAGTCGGTTTTTTTTTTTTTTTCTAAAATAAAATCTCACGGCGGTTGGTCATTATTATTATTATTATACGACGACCGCGAATTCAATCGATGAGAATGTAACATTTTTTTTTTATCCGTTTCCGAGGAGACTTTTCCCACGTCCAAGGTAAACGAAGTCGAGTTCCACAAATAAACTCCTCGGAAGAATCATTGCCACGCCGTCGTAATTACATTTCATTAAATGCAAAACCCACGCCAATAGTATTGTTAGTTTTACTTTACACATTTTAGTACCACGAATAGTATTACAAATTTTATACCGCCCGATATCTCCAGCAAACGGGGGTGGGGGGGGGGTTAAATAGCGTAGGGTGTAGAGTGTAACATTACCCGCAATACGACATTTCTTTTTCATTTTCTGCGGTTTAGGTTTATACATTTTAAAAATATGATTGATATGTTTTACAATTCAATAATTAATTAGTTAACATTGGTTTAAGTGAGTTTTATGAAACAAAAAGCTGGTGTAACACAACCGTAGTCGCAAGCGTATAAAATGCAATTTTGGTTTCCGTATATTGCGTATTAAATCTCGACCGCGTTCGTCGATCAAATCGATACAATAGTATTAGTAATATTATTAAACAATTTCGAGAATTTCTGTTACGATTAAAATTTACCAAATTACATTCCAACTGAAAAATCGTACGAAAATCAAAATGTACCAATAACGCAACAACGTAACGGATTATTTGTTTTGTATAATGTTAGTAACAGTTTGTTTAGTTCAGCGTATACCTACGTTTGGAAATTTTATTTTTAAAACGGGCGTTACCGGTAACTCTTCATAAGCATTCGGTGGTTGCAGTGAAATCACAAACTCTATTATTAATCGCTATATACGTTTTTAAAAGCAGTTTTGTCTGTCTAAACTCGTTCGGTCGTCAAATAATGTTTTCCATTACGATAAAAAATAAAACTCGTTTATTTTTATTTTATTTATTTTTTTTTTTGTTTTGTATTATTGTATTTTTCATATAATAAGGACGTAAACAAATCCATATAATTGTGCAATTGTTTACAGGACACGCTGCGGAGACTGAAACAGACCAATTACTCTAGGGCAACACATTTTTGTTAGCAACACCGTAGTTTAATTGTTTTATCGTTATAATAGTATGCAATTATAATATTATTCTCCATTAAGTCCCGAGTATACCTATTTATACAGTACAATGCGCTACGGCAGACAGTAAAACAAATATATAAATATATATTTTTAACACAACTATACTAATAATAATTTGTTATACATATATACGGCGTCGAAATCGTCTATATAAATTTTTTCTAAAATAATTATACGAGCGAGACGTGTTATAATATGGAAATTAACTGCCGCGGGCAAAACGGACAATCGAAAAATTGTTATCGGTGACATAACTCGAGGGCGGAGGCATGTTTTCGACTGGGTAGGTGATAATTTTGTGTTTACCGCACCATTAAAAATAAACACCGTGGCTAAACGACTAAATAGTGTCGTAATTATGGGAGGAGGGCTTTCCCTCTCTGAAATTCTTGCGTGGGAGGGAGCAAAGGTATAATCTTGTCGACCTCGAAACTCGAGAGACACGTCTCCGGTTTACGTAAGTACACATGTTTATACTGCCGACGACGAACAAAAAAAAAAAAAAAAAATGTTTTAAAAAAATTCATCTCGGTAGACGTAAAATGTTTCAATTTATAATTGGTTGAAAATCGAACGGGCCAATACGAAATTCTGAAATCTGAAATTAGTCGGGACAAAATAAAATTCCCCCTCAATTTTTACCGGAGTGTTTAAATTTCGTGCGGGAGGTACACAGAAACAAAACATTTTTTTTTTTTTTTTTTTTTTTTTTTTATAGGTTGAAAATTCTAATGTCCATACTTTTGGAATATGCATTTTAATGAAATTTTTTGTAAATGTATTCGGATATACACTGCGGTCGAAAATAGATTTTATATATTTTCGATTCTCAGTGTATCGAGGAATATATTATTAGTTCTATTTTTTTGTGGTCTTGCGTCGATGCGTGAAATTTCGGAATCGCGTATAGAGCTAGTGGAAATTAATAAAACTTGCAGATTATTTTTTTTTTTTTTTTTTAAAGCGAGGCGAACGCGCGAATACCAAATTTTGAATTTAAAGAAAAACGCGTTGAAAATATATATTTTACGGAAAAAAATCAAAAAAAAAAAAATCCTTTTATAGTTTTAAGGATCTCCTGTAGATTATACGGGTCGGGGAAAAAAAATGTATATTTCGCTCTGGGCCGACCCTTAATCCCGTCCTGACCGTGACTCTGCCGGAATATTATATACGTAGTGTGAGTACTAACAGTGACGGTTTTAAAAAAAAAAAAAAAAAAAAAAAAAAAATACATGTGATTTATTATATCCGGCCGCGATTCGGTTCAACTATATATTATAAAACAGGTACGTACAGGCCCTGTAGTGTTTTAACCTGCCTAAGTAGTGAATCGCAAAGGGTTTCTGGCAAAGCTCCGGTGAAGCCGATTGTCGTGCGCACAATATACTACACACCGCGTGTTATTATCGTCGCCATCTCGCGGTCGCCGTCCGTATTATTTGCGATTTCCGCGATCCCCCGGACCCGCGTGTACTGAAGTGGAGCCGCCGACGGCCGGCTCGGAGTTACCTCGGGGTCCGATTTTTAGAAGAACATTAAAATCCAGCGGCCCGGAGCGTACGAGGCAACAAAATACAAAAAAAAAGTCATAAAAACATTACTGTTTAGCGATTATTCCGTACGATTTTTCACAACTCGTTTAACGTGAACTTACGGGGCACATAAAGCGAAGCGAAGCAATGAAATAACGTACGGTAAACATAATTAAATAAACGAAAAGTAATAGTAAAAATAAATCTTTCTTTTTCCGAAAGCACACGTCAATCTATTTTGTAGATAAAAATGGATGTGCTTGCGGCTCGTATAGTTCTAATTGATGTGATCCAACTATCTTTCGTTCGTGAATCCGGATTTTGGGATTCCGAAATTTGAAAATTGACATTTATTTAAATTCGGATTTCGGTTTTTAAAATTGTAATTTCAAATTCTGAAATTAATTTCTCAGACAACTATTATTTTTATCTTATTGCCATTAGTATTAAATGTGTTAAACATTAAATACGTTTTTACAATTAAAAGAATACCACAAATAGAAATTTATTTTAAAATACAAGTGCAATAAAAAAAATCATACATTTTACACTCAAATTTATATAATATATTACTTGCTGACCTGGTAAACATTGTTTTACTCTTAAAAATACAATACTTCGTATTTTAAAATCGTAAATCGGCATTTTGGATTTCGAAATCCGGATAAATTCGATTTTCGGATAATCCGGATTTATGACGTATCACTAACAGCTATTTAATTATTAAACAAAATTATTTGAGAACGCATAAGTCCGACTTCTTCAAATCGTTTTTCGAACCGTTCAATTAATTCGTTAAAGTGCATACAATGTTCAAAATTATCTCATCGTCATATTTTATTTGTATGACTTCGCCACGCGGAAAATGTATTGATTTCGTAAAATTGTATGAAGTAATTTGAAAATGCAGCACGGGTCAGATAAAAAAGGTACGTGGGTCTTACTCGTTTTAAACAAGTGTAAGAAAAATAGAAATTTAAATTTGACTTCCTGCACACCGACCAGAGAGAACGTTCACCAGAAACTACCCCCGATGTGATATTGACGATTGAACTAAGTTTTCTGGTGAAAAAGTTATTCACATACGGGGGAAAAAAAAAAAATAAGCATACATCACAGTAAATCGTTTAAATTAGGTTATTATCCGGTTTGACCGGAAGTAATGCCGCAAGGCGAGTTCCCGGTCCGTCATCAATACAACAACAAAAAAAAAAAAAGGTTATTGTAATAAATAGATTTTTATTTTTCGTATGGGCCACGATGCCTCTGGAAAAGGCTCGTGGTGGCCCTAGAGCACCGTGGTACATTGTTCGGGAATCACCGGTGTAGACAATTAAACTCGTCGTCAAATTTTTGCTCGAATTTAGAGTGTGGCACAGTTTTTTTTTTTTGAGTCCCCTTAGTAATTATTTCTATTGAGACGGTACGTATCTTTTAATACGAATAACGATATTTTCAGAAAAAAAAAACTCGTATATGTTGAATAAATATTCTTTTCTAGAGTTTAATATTTATACTTTAGTCGTAAATTATAATTCTTAGATATTATATTATCTGAATTGCACTTTTGCCAAAGTACCCATGTAATTCAACCGAAATCTAAACATCGACTTTTTTTTTTTTTACGAAAATAAGAAACTCAAATTATGTCTTTAAAGTGGTGCAAGGGAGGCGTGGAGGACAAAGCTGCCGCTCCCTCCCCCGGTTTGGGCCCGAGTTCAACAATTGCAAGGAAAGCTAATTTTATTTGTTAATGGCATATAGTCCCTCTTTCTTTTTTTTTAGTGTTCCAATTCGAGCACTGCGTAAAATTATTATTATTATTATTATAACCGGGTGACGGTGCACAAGGACCTCCACAGGCCCCCCAGGGGGAGGGATTTTTGTTATTTTTTTTTTTTTTTTTGTTTTCAGCCCAGTCCTTAAGTCCAGACTAGTCGGATACGTCAAAAAATTCATTATATTCGTTGTAATGTTGTTCGTGAGTCCCGACGTGACTTACACGCGTTGTTACTCGTTACTCGTCGTTGTTGTTGTACTATTATTATCGTCACACTTGTTTTTTTGTTAAACGTTATAACAATAATCGTAATAATTTTATAGAATAATATATACGTATATATATATATATATATATATATTATACCATAATACCATTTCGGATATCCCACGGCAGTGGTCCCTTATTTGTATGAATGCTCCGTCACCTTAAAGAAAAAAAAAAACATTATAATATTAGTTATTGTTTTTATTTTTTATTTTACTTACATTCGAATAGGCCGGAATGAACGATTAGAAAAGTTGAAAACCGTAAAGTCGGATTATAATGGGTAATCGAGTTAAATTGCGATAAACAAAATATGATCATATTAAAATGAAATTGTAATTTTTCCAAAGTAATATTAAATTTGCAATACTCCTCACCGTGGACTTTTTCCCGTCGTGCCACTTTATATTGTTACGCCACTGATTAACGGGCATCGTTAATTCAACAGCTATTGTGTGGTTTGGCCACGTCCGAAAACGCCTAAAAATTGACATCCGAATTAGTTCCCGATATTTAAGCGGCACAAGTCCAAATTGGTTCCCACTAAATCGCTAAAGACGTTATAATTTGGTTTACGGTTCAGGTATGTGACGGATTTACAAACTATATTTGTGGCGGGGGATGTCATAATAATGAAATAATTTTATAAATCAGTATAAAATGCTTAAACTCAATTTTAAACTGTTTTTATCAAAAAAAAAAAAAAAAAATGAATTAACTACAAATTATATGATAAACTCTAGTTTTCTTTTTTTATTTGCCAATTTACCAATAACTTTATCGGTCTGAATATCTAAATCTCGATGAATGGATAACATAGCAACGCCATTAAGTGTTTTCTAGAACAAAATGCACTTTAAAATTTAGAATGTTTAATTAAGAATTATATTTTTTAGGGGTAGCCTCTCGGCTGATACAGTCAAAACAAGTAATGTGACCAAAATGTGTAAAAGCTTGAAAATATTTGGGTATATATCAATACATATTGAAAGAACATCCATTGTGTTTTTAGAATTTGAGAGTGAATTAATTTTTCGTATCCAAAGTTTTAATTCTGTAATTAGAACGTGTTTATTATGATCAATTAAATCAATATCATAATGATGAATTAATCAATAACACCAATATTACAGTACACTGATTTTATTGGAAGTTTATAAATAGTTTTATATAAAAATAAACTAATGACATCAAACAAACACTTCAATGTTCAAATATTTATTTATTTATTTTTTTCATTATAATTTATAAAATAAACCAACTACAATGATATTATTGACACGGTTAAAATTCGAGACCTTCAAACATTATTTAGGGCAAACTCCCTTCCCCCAAAATAAATATGCCACTTGTTCAGTTTTTCCAACACATTTTTCCATCAATACGTACGAGTACAGTGAAGCGAAGAATTATGTACGTCTCACAAAAAAAACAAAAAAAAATCCCTCTTAAACATTCATTCGCTTACACTTTTTTTTATAAAATTATGTTATTAGTAGTTTATGCGATAAATTATTTATTAAAAAAAAATATATATATATATATATATATCATATCTCGACCATTATCATTATTTATCGGTCAATCGGTTATAACAATAATTAATTATTTTACACAATTTGCATAATACATGATTTTGGTCGAACTATGTATTTACAATGACGACAATTGTTTTAGCTAATCACTTGTAAACTTTCTCGAATGAAGTTCAGTGTTGACGAACCGACTAATATTATTTGTATCCATTGGCGCCGGAACGATTTTTGAACCGTAAGGGCTAGACAGTTATTTCCAAACGCATACCAAAAATGACTACATTCTAATAACTTAAAAATCATTTCAGAAATGTTGTTTTTTTTTTTTATTTTTTTTTTTTTTTTTATATATATATATCAATTACTATAATACATTTAATATATTAAATATATTAAATTAATAAAAATAGTTTACGAATTTTTAATTTTACAATTAATTTGCTAGCCCTTTGACAAAAAGTTTGTTTTAATAGGTTTTAATGGAGTTTTTAAAATCATTTTTTCACATTGTTATAAACCGACTGTTCGGCGTCCATGTTTGTAATGTTCAAATATCAACTTTGTTTTTAGAGAGTCGCATTTAAAACTATGGAAAATAATTTCTGTGTTTGTTTTTGCCGATTGGTATTATTTTTTTTTTTTTTTTTTAATAACATAAATAAAAACCAGGCTTTTAAAGCTCTTAAATTATGATGAAATTCGGTGTTTCAAAAAAAAATAATAATATATTTTTGCGTGTGAGGATCCGGGGCTCTCATCATTCCCACAAAACGATTTTTCCATAAACATATTTTTAGTTTATTTCACGATTGCACAAAAAAGAACTTGCGATTATGACACGCGGGACTTATACTTACTCGTATATTTATTTGAATATCGCAATCGAGTTGATCAATTTTCGTTTGTTTCAAATACGCCGTTAAAATCGCCCTCGGCACAACCCATTAGATAAACCGAGGCGTTTAACTCATCAATTTTTTTGTTTTTTGCTCCACTCCTTCGGTTCTCGCGATAATTCTGCCTAACATACCGGGTACGCCGAGACGAACATATCTCGCGACGGGCGGTTTTTTTTCTTTCTTTTTTTTTTTTTTTGTTCTATTCAATTTCCATAATACAAAATGTTTCGTACGAATATTACAATATTCATATAAGGTTTATCATTCTCCTCGCCCGCTAGCTCGGCACACACACACACTACAATATATATATATATATATTATATTCCCCTTCCGCTAATTCGTTTTGATTTACGTGCTCTACGCCGCGGTAACCTTTATTTTCTGCTCTTATACCCGCAATAATAAAAATAAATAAATAAAAAAAAAAAAAAAACCATAGGTAAGAATACGATGGAAGGGAGAGAGAGAGAAAGAGAGAGAGAGAGAGAGAGATAGAGCAGAATGGGGAGGAAAAAAAAAATAGAAAATAACGTATACGACTAACGATATGCACACGCGGGGAGTTTACGCGAACGCACGATCACACTAATGAAATAAAACGTAAAATATTGCCGGCGCGCGCGATAGAGAAAATCACCATATTATTACCTCCGGATTTATGCGACGGCCGTATAGAGTAATAAGTTGCGGCCCGTTCGGTTCTCTTTTATATCCGACGCCGGCGTACGGGCCGCGGCGAGGCGCAATTTGAATTTATACGTAATCCTCCGGGTTTGGGATTGTTGCGGGCCGTTCCGGCCGGCGCGGCGTGTACGGCCCGCCGGATAAAACGCCCGGCCTATAACGGAAGAAAACAAGGTGAGACCGGGGGAGAAACGCAGAAAAAAACACAACACATCGTAATGCGCTCCCGAAACATTGCCGTACGCTTATTATAGTATAAAGTGTATATTGCGAACGAAAAACGGTATCTTGTTTTATCATTATTCGGTTATAAAAGACCGGGACCGCGGGTCGGTCGTCCGGCGGTATAGTAGTGCTTTCATTCACTGGGTTTTGAAAAAACAAAAAAATTGTAATTAAATCAAACGGATTTTTCGATTTTCCTTATCGTTATAAGTTTTTTCCGATTTCAATTTTAAAAATATTATTCAATGCAGACAATCGGAACAATTGTTTTCCCATTTCGATTTTACCCATTTCAACGGCGATCAATATATACTTGTTGGTTCTATACTGTTAAATTTTAAATTTTAAATCGTAAATCAATTCGTAAAAGTATACAAATTATAAAACGATTAATCAATTATCGATTGATAATATTTTTCAATTTCGAAATAAATGTTGAATATTGATAACAAACATTTTCCATTTCGATTTTTTAAACGATATTTAAAATCGATTTCGAGCCCTGCGTTATACGCGTCATAGCAATTTCGACCGATTTTTCGTCCTTCCGTCCGATCGACGTAGTGCATCGATAGGAGTTCTGAAAACAGATTTGAATTCAGCGTGAAATGTACACGAGATCGGCCGGGCCCCAATTTTTCGAATTGCTGACGTTAATTTTCGGGTAATTCGATTAGAAAATTTGGAAATGTAAAAATTAACAAAAAAAAAAAAATATTGAAATTAATTTAATCAAATGGCCCGGCCGATCTCACGGCTGTACACTTGGCGTTGAATTCAAATGTGTTTTACGCGTCCAGAAATGATGCCGGCTGGAATTTTTAAAAATGTATATCTACGTTCGTTTGGTCGTACGGCACCGCAAATTAACCGCGTAACTGTATTCGCGGGTAGGCGTTTTAATCTGTACACGATCAAAAGGACGAAACGATTTCGCGGGCAGTCGGGCGGGCGGGCGGTGTGACGGCGCAAATGCGGTGGGGTTACGGGCGAACGTCTAGAATCCCGCGGACAAACGCAGACGGCGACGACGACGACGACGACGACGGCGTATTGTTGTGCGCGCACCGTGCAATACCTGCGTACCAAATAATAATTATAATAATAATAATAATAAAATTATGCCGGTGTACTTACCACCCACAATAATATTCTATAACGTCGGCGACAAGGCTGCGGCTCGTAAAACACGTCCAGTCCTCCCCGGCCCGCGGAGTCTGTGTTCAAACATTCCACACCGCGGGGAAACGGCGGCGGCGGGGAGGCGCTCGTAGAAAATCTATTCACTCGCGGTGCTCTCGGCAGGGATCGTATAACACCGCCGACGACCATTGTGTTCCCATCTAATGGATTTCAATGGGGGTTATTTATTTTTTTTTTATTTTTGTTTTTTGTAAATCATTTTTACCGACCGAACAGCCCGTTGTGTGTGTGTGTGTGTGTGTGTGTTGATAATAATTATAATTGTTATTCGGTTATAGGCCGCGGGCGCTATAGCGTATAGCGACAAAATAAATACAATTATTAATCATAATTATTGTAACGGCGATACCTTTGACCCGCAGCCAAAGAAAACCATTTATATTTTATTATTATCGGAAACATAATTAAACGGACGGATAAAAAGAAAACTAACAAAATTAATCGCGCCGTGTTCGAGAATCTGAAAAATGTTTTGTACCGCGACGGTCGCGACGGAATTATTATACTCGTATCGAAAACGTGCCCGACCAGCGTATTTATCTCGAAATTCCCGAGTTGTGTTTAGGTTCTATTTCGTCATTATTCTTTTTTTCGGAATCGATTCAGTTACAGAGACTGTGGCGTGTTTAGGACTTTGTCTCGGGGCGTGGGGGGATATTTATGTATCGGTCGCTGGCACCGATCCCCCTCAGCCCTTCCGAATATTCTTAAATTAAAATAACTTACGAGATCTGTTCAAAAAGTACCGGGACAAATGTCATTACGGCTAATCTACACACGATAGCGTTTCAAATTGTAAATAAATCTATTGCCCCGCGAATAAGTGGAATTTTTGGCCGATAAAAAAAAATTGCTGTGGTCCCGCGGACTCTTCCCGATTCTCCAGATCAGGTCCCATGTGATTTTTTTCTTTTCCCAAGAATAAAATCTGCGCTTAAACGATTTCAAGGTGTAGAGGAAATTAAAGCGAACGCGGCAACAGAACTCATAGCTTTAACTTTGGAACAGTTCCAAAGGACTTTTGAAAAATGGCGAAATCGCCGGAATCACTGCATATCGTCCGGAGGAGAGTATTTTCAAGGAGATCTTTAAATAATATGAGACTTCATTTTTGTAATTATTAAATATAAAATCTGGCACTTTTTGAACAGACCTCGTATTAACACTATAAACACTAAATACGTTATTCCTCGGGATGCAAAATAGTAAAAAAAGAAAAGTCATGTGGAGGATGGATATCGTCATCCTTTCATAAATACGCGACTCTTGTATATGGTGTTAAACAGTTCAATTTTAATATACTTGGTAGACTTTGGTCGTCATTATAAATATCGTAATTTTGTTAACTTTTCTGTTTTTTTATTATTTTTGTTTATCGTTTAAACGTGACGTAGCTTGAGCAACCGCGATCGCTGAACTTATATACCTATATACTCGAAGGCCGAAGAGATAAAAAAAAAAAAAAGAAGAGAATTGGACGACGAAAGGATACTCGATCGGGGTTAATTCTGGCTAAAAAAAAAAAAAAATCGTATACGAGGCGCAGTCAATCGCACCGTCGATCAATTATTTATTAGCAGACGCGTGATATCGTTCAATTTCTTTTTTCCGCCTTCGCGGTAAAACCGTCACACGATTTGTCGTGAATTTAATGGAATTTTCTGTTGTTCTTAATCCGTTTATATTCCGGCGACGGAATACTTACTACGTCACTTTTTAAGCGTAGGGACCGGGTAACTTTTCATAAGTCGTTTACCGCCGGCAGAGCGAAAGTTTCAAATAATTTATAATAATAAAGTCCGGAATCGATGGTTTTATGCATCAGTGTACTCGTATAACGTGTTCACGGTACAATAGACACGCACGATCCCGGGGTACTGGTGCCCGGCGTGTTTAAAGAGCAAAAAAGCGAATTATCTACTGACGCGAATCTGAAACGGATCCAAATAATCGGATAAACGGCCGCCGCCGGCGGCGGCATTCGTAATCATTGCAACAATTTTATATACCTAACCGCCCTCCTACCTATGGAACCGGAGGTATAAGTTTACGCGTATAAAAGTAATTATTTTAAATGCGATTCATATTTAACTGGTTTTTTTTTTTTTTTTTTTCGTTTACCGCTTTGGACGATGACAAAATCTCATATTTATGTCATGCAAAACACCGGACGTTTTAGGATGAGTAGTCGCGTATTATCTTTTTGCAATTTACCGTTTATTAATTTGTATTGCACATTGCATATTTATTTGATATATTAAGACGTATTCCCTCCGCGAACATTAGCCCGGAATTTTTAGAGCGAACATTCCATTTTAAATGAAAAGTTTTTAACAGTATTTATATACAATTTTAGATAAAACTCGACTATTCGAAGATGAAAAGTAATTATTAATTTATTTTAAATGTTACCATAATTAAATTGTAAAGTCACGTTTTCACTGGTTTACTACTACACTCAAGACACTCAAACCGCCACATTTTAATTTTAAAAAACATCCATTATGGTTATTATACTTTTTTTTTTTTTATGTATATATTGTATAATTTCCAAACAAAAAAAATTTTAAATCCGATAAAATGCGCACTATACGTGCGAATAATAATTCTTTATGAAAAAATTTGTTTTTTTTTTTTTTTATATTATATTTGAGTTTACCGTGTTAGCGTACATTTGTTTACGTAAAATCAATTTTAGAAAATATAACAAATTCCTGCATTTTTTTTTTATCTCGTGTACGTATTTATAAAATAGTCAACCGATTTAACTTATGCGTGACGACGAGGCTTAAAAATATATTATTACACAAGATTTTTTAATTTTATTTGTTTAATACGTCCTGCTGCGGGAAAGAGTGCAAAAATCGAGAAGTGTGTTTGTCTTTTTAAGTACCTCCATACCTATACATATTTATATACTCTTGTGAGGGTATGATTTCGTGATTTCGGGATGTAAAAAACCCGTAATTTTTCCGTATAGAGAACAAACATCACCGGGAACCCGTAAACATTAATCGCGTGTATCTGCTTAAATGAAAATAAAAAAAAAAAACCCCCCATCGACGTGAACAATTAATTATTTTGTAATATGTGACGCGTTCGGGTTGTAGAATTATAATAATACGTCTATAGGTGTGGCCGGTGAACAAGGAATTTCTCACGCGACAAGAATTATATAAAAATAAGAAGACCTACTCTGGTTTTGTATAAAATATAATCGGAATAATAAATATACACTCGATAACGGGTAAACATTTTGTTTCTCGATAGGAATTTGAATAATTTTCAACAAAATAAAACGTAATTGTTAAACCAACGAGTTTTACCTATTTTATTACTTACATTTTCAGTGTCTCTGCTTACAAACCCGTCGCGTAATTAAATATCTTAACATATTCGTATTATAGTAATAAAGAAAAATTCTATCTATGCAAAATGTAAAACATTGATCAAATTTTACCATTTTAACGGAATGTTGTAGTATGATAAAAATAATAATAAATACTAACTTGGAAATAATTTTTAAAATGTAGGGATTTTCGGATGGGATCATTATTTTTATTTTCGTTATAATTTATGTTATTATATACCTAGACGATGGAATGAACGAAAATACACTAAAGAAAAATTATAACAATACATACAACACTTTAGTTGGACCTTGTTTTGGCGGCCAAATAATAATATTTTATTATTATTATTATATTTTTACGATTATTAACTGTTAAATGGCGTTAATGTTGAAATTGACTTTCGGCTTAAATCGGTAAATTGCCGAGTGTTGACGATTGCGTCATTGTCGCCGTAGTGAAAGCGTTCGGTTCGTTCGGTTAAAAACAAACAAAACCGTTAAATCATTTTTTTTTTTTTTTTTTTTTTTCCGTTTCGCTCGGCCGAGTTACAAATATTGTTTATTCGTTTACTGCTGGTTCGGCCGGCCTTGAACGCCCAATAATATTTTATAACCGTTTGTATTTATCGAATTTGTCGCGTAGACCGTAGGGTTTTATAACTCTGAATAATAATAACATTATCACGATAAACGTACAGAACATTTTATTATACGTACATATAAAACGGTAATAATATAGACTACGGCGCGGCGGCATCAGCAGCAGCAGAAGCAACAGCAACAGCAACAGCAACGGCAACAGCAGCACCAGCAGCACCGCAAGCAGCGATATTGTGTAAACACTGCAATCGTATTCGACCCGTCGCTGTCTCGCCCCTCCCACCGTGCGTAGTAATAAACAAGAATCTCCGAAAAAGAAACAAACGCCAGTCCTTTGTAATCGTAATAATACGTATTATTACAGTCGTATACCACTGTAATAATAATGCGCACGTATTATATTGTACAGAATATGTATTATATATACACCTACTATATATATATATATATATAAAAGTTATTGTTTGTAATTTTAAAAATATTAAATCTTGCGGGGCCCCCTTCGCGATCGCCGAGATACGTATAAAACATTATACGTTAGAATGGACGGGAGTAAATAGAATTAAATACAATTACTCCGCCGATACGAATACAACAATATATATATATGAAAAAAAAATATATATATATATACACGTATATCATAGTACCAACTTTAATTGCATTCTAAACACGTGCTGCAGTGTTGCGTTATTATAACGTACTCGGATTTACGGGTCGAATCGCATAAATACTCGGCAACGGTTCTACGGGAATTCCCGAGTCCGTAACTGGGTAAAAAAACCCTAAGGGAGGGACAAAATAATTTGTTTCGCTTAAATCAAAACCACGAGGACCGGTGTAAATGTATTTGTATTCTGTGCATGCGAAATAATCAAAGCTAATTCAATCACTTCTTGAATCGCTCAATTAAACAAAACCTGAAAAATAAACGAAAAAATACACCGTTATATTGATGTAAGTTGTCCTATTGTTGTAACCCAGATAATGCGATCACGTTGACAATACGTCGACATATAATAAAACAGGAGAAACGTGAAATATGTTTATAATAGTTATTACGAAATAATTTAAGGAAAATTATATTTTTATCTTAAGTATATGAAAAACTAACAAATGTATTGCATTCTTTTTTTTATTTTAGAAAATCCAAAAATTTGTACTGTTGTCATACATGGGTGAGGGGTGGTAAATTGATACCTTTGATCCCCCCCCCTGCAAAAATTTCAGAGGGAACAAGTGACACCTCTACAACCTCTTCCCACAATTACTCCGATAATTCTGTGTGCACGCAGAACGCGGAAACTACGAAAACATGTCGCGTATATTTTAATCAATAGTAGGTAAGTAATAGGCACCTATAATATGCAAAAAGATGGATTTTTTTTTTTTTGGAGTAAATTTTCAATGTCTAAACTGCATTTCAAATAGGAAACGACTGTTATTCGTACAAGCAGTACTGCTATATAAAATCACGAATGGAGGAGAAAATTTCGAGGGGGGGGGGAATTTGAAAAAATGTAAAATGTTCTTGATATTTCGGGGGGGGGGGGTGAACCCCTTATTCACGATGACTATATATAGTCAGCGATCTGTCTCCTGTAAATATAATATCTGTATATATTTTTTTCAATCATATATGATTTCTGAACAATTGTTGTTACTCTTCATCTATGTTCTATCACTGTGGCCTTTAGTTCTTTAAGCTCTACGATATATTCCGGTGTTTTGCGTCACTTATCGCTTCCTGAACAACGTCCTTTCCTATTCATTATTAAACGTCCAATCCGCATATTTCTCCTCTTTCCTCGCCGAGTGTGCATCATTTTCAAGACTTCAACTTTGGCTTTCTAGGTCATAAGAACTATTTACGTTTCAGCTCCGTATAGTGCCCATTGTCGTGCCAAGGTTTCGATACGAGCTCTCCCGGTACTCTAATGATTTTTTAGCACGCCAAAATTATTCGGTCTTCTAGTCTCTAGAATCCAGTGTGGTTACCCGAACACCGTTCGGAATCGTATTACGTTTGCAATGATTTATCGTCGCGTATCAACTGACAAATACCGGATATCGGACGTTTTTCAAAACCGATATTTGTCCGGATAATTTTTGGAACAGAAACGTCAATAAAAATGTCCGGAATATGAAAAAAATCGTGAGGAACAAAAAATAAAATACAGGGTTTTCAACCGACGGCCGGGTATCAGTTAATTTCAATGCCGGCCCGCGGTTACCTATTGCCGGGCACACCGGCGGATAGGGATATCCGGGGTGACGGGACGAAAGTCATACCAGAGTACAATTATCCGTTGACGTCTTCCCTAAATGAACACTATCCTAATAAAATAATGGTTTTGTTTTGTTAAGATTTCTGTTCGTTTGGGAGGCCCACGAAAACGCGCGTAATATTATTTACAATTACGTTCGGGCTACACCACGATTTCTATGCAGACGGCGACGAACGTCGCTCGCGGTGTATATAATTAAACGGTATATTTGGACCGCGCGCATGTTCGGTACACATAATACCTATGTACTTACGCGTTTAGGGCGGACGGGGCGTGTCGTTAAATTCGAATTTTTAGCACTCCGACCGGGAACCCGGTTATATTATACATATATATATATATATATACACACACGGAGAGCCGTGATTACCGGTCACACTTTTATTGGTCATTATTATTATTATTATTATATCTTGTTGTATTTTTTTTTTTTTTTTTTTATTGGATTGGACCGTCGTAGTTGTCGGCGAACACCCGCCGCCCGACTCGGCGCAGTGTGAGAAACGCCTTGTGGCGGTATCGTGTGGAGCCGAAGCTGGGCAACTACCGGCACATAAATTATCCCGGCAAACACGCCGCCGCCGCCGCGGAGTCGTGCGTATTTACGTGCGTACACGTTCTAGAGATCTGTTATCTGGAGATTCACTACCGTTGCCGATGATTTCGGTTGGAAATGGTACCCGTAGAGAGAGAGAGAGAACAAAAAAAAAAAAAAACTGGTCCAGATTCCTGTCGATAAAAAAAAAAAAAAAAAAAAAAAACCCGAAATAATATACGGGGTACGTATACGTTCACGCGCGCTAACAATGATAATCAACTGGCGGACAACAACTATATAATATTATATACTGCTACGGACGGCTACATACTAATTCCGACGGTTGTTGTTTTTTTATTTATTTATTTTTTTTTTTTTTTACGTTATTTTAGTTGTTGTTTTTTTTTTTTTTTTTGTTCGTCCTCCCCGTTCGACGTTTATCTTTTTATCGGTCTCCGCGCGCGTCGTCTGATTTACGTCCGACGAAATAATAATATTTTAACGATCCGATAATAAAATACGTTACGAGTGCGTTTGCGTTTTATTACGCCACCGCCGTAGTCGTATACGACGGGAAGGCCTCCCGTAACGACTTAATCTCGGGGCAGGGAGAGCTCCCCCGTCGCAGGGACTCGCGTTGAGCGCCACCCGGTATAATAATTTCTCCATGCGCCGCACTCGACGAAGGATTTATCGTAAAACTACCGGGTGATTTTTTTTTTTTTTTTTTTTCATTATGATCCTGCGGTGGCGTTCGTCTACGATGACTTCGGGTTAAATTTGATATTGGACGATCGTGTTTATTCGCAATAGTTCCAAAATCGTACGTTTGTCCCGTAAGACATATGTGACACCTTGTCGACTTTTGTTTTGCCGACAGCTATTGCGGGGTACGACAGTCCACGATTCGCGGGCCGTGATAAAAAAAATCACCCTGTATATATAATATATATATATGAGTACGCGGACTAAATTACGGCGGCATCTACTACAACCCTTTTGTGTCGGTAGTTAAAAATACAACTGATGTCTGAAGTCGTATAAAACAGAAACGAAAAAAAAAAGTAACAAAAAACCAATTACATCACGCGATAATCTCGCGAAATTTATCGCGTGTTTTCAATTGTTTAATGGTTCGTAAAAAAAAAAAAAAAAAAAAAAAAAAAAAAAAAAAAAAAAAGGAAACCCACCCGCGTATAATAATAACGCGGACTTAAAAATATCAAAAGGTTCAACGGTGATATTTATTGACCATTAAAAACAATTAAAACCTTTTTTTTTTTTTTTTAGTTAATTGTCATTTTTTGTTCGGTGTTCTTTTACAAAATGTATTTGTAACGAAATATTATACGTAATAAATAAATAACGAGTTTCCTTATTTATCCTAATTATAATTTATTATAGACTTCACTGTGCCGTTGCGCATATATTATTATTGAACATTTGTAATACGACTATATAACTCAGCGGTTGAAGTAAAAAGACAAAAATTAATTTTTAGTAGTTGACAGGTAAAATGGATTGCGGAAAATCTTTGGACCGGTAATGGATAACATGACCGGAATGTGGAAACGGAGAGAAAACAGAAATATAAAATCGGGTAGGATTCATACACGGAGATGCCAAAACCCATTACTACAGGGACAGTACCCTGGAAAAGAACCCATAGGGAAATCTTTTTTAAAAAGACCAAGAATGAGAGTATTAAAAACTTTGATGGATCAAACTGAACGATTTTGGTAATGGATAGACGTACCTTGCCGGACGATTGGTTGTGTAACGGGATAGTCCTAGAGGCCGAATACTGTCGCGATAATTTTATACAAACACTACGCGAAAATTGATATTTTTCACCGTTATGAAAAGGTCGTCGTGGTCGTCTCTGTCTTTCTAACTGGCGTGTAAACGATAATGCGTTCGCGTGAAACAAACGAATTAAAACCATTGAAACCGATTTTAAAGATAAAACACTAAACGTAAAATATGTAGACGATGGACATTTGAAATAGACATCTTCGTCGGCATTTTATTTATTTTAATATTAAATATTTTAAAAGTTACAGTTATTTAAAAAAAAAGAAGCAAAGTACGATATTATATGCGAACACACCTGCAGCGTCTAAGGTGCACACTCGTGCCCGTTAAACGACTGACGACATTATAATAATATCATATTTTATTCGAATATAAAATAACACAAGTGTCGGTTTACATAATTATTAATTATAAAACGCCCGCACTTGTTAAATATTATTTTTAATTTTCTGCTGCGGTTTTATTTTTGCACCGGTGCACAAATAAGCATCCCGCGAGAATCGACTAGACGAATTGCGCCCGACAGCGTTGGCCGGCGGTACGTGTTGGTAAAGATATTTTAATTAAGTATGTTTTTTTGTTAATAATAATTATTCGTTCGCCAAGGGATTATAATTTATTTATTTTTTTTTTTTTAAAACTAAATTTAAATATAAAACGACTTTTAATTTTTTTATTCGATTATCGTACGAATAAAACTTTTTTAATAATCAAATGACTAATATAAGTTACTAGTGAGATTTGTATAAAATCACAGTGGACGCGTAGGTAATAATATATATAAATATATATTTATAAATATTATAATACAACACGCCGAGCTTGTGGTTATACAGTGTGTCCTATTCAAACGGTAATACGTAATATTTCGGCCAGATGTACTCGGGTTAAAATAGAGGTTTTTTTTTTTCTTTTAACAAGATCTGGGAGAAACCGAGACACGTATTTTGAACCGATTTTAAACATTTTAACCCTCGCGGTACGCGCATGACGACGTGGACTTCTGAAAGGACGAGGGGGGACTTTAAAATCGAATAAATTCGACTACTGTGTTTTATAGGGGAAAAAAAATGATTAGTGGAGAAAATAATCATTAAAATTACAAATAATAACGATAATTTTTTTTTTTTTTTGAAAAATTATATTTTTTTTAACATTAGGCGGCCAAGGTCGAAATTGACTATTCGAATCCGGTGCTGAATAATATGCGTTTCCGCTTAAGAAAATTTAAGCTTTACTGCACATGCGCGCACCGTTAGGCTTAAAATTCGTATATTGGTACCCCCGAGACCTTAAAAAAAAAAAAAAAAAAACCCATTTCAGTCGGACTGAAATTTTATTGAGTAAAACACGCTGTATAATATTTTTTTATATCAACTACCCATTATTATATAAACGGATTTTATGTGTATAGAAGTAGACAAGGAGCAATTATGAGGGACAGAAATATTCGTCTCGCCGAAATATTTGCGGAATAACTCGTATACAAGCTACGTGGTCCATACGATATTTTCTACATGATCTCGTTTTCAAACGATATTACTTGTATAAAAAAAAAAAAAAAAAAAAAAAACTGAATAATGTAATGAAAATTGTTACAAAAAAAAATAACTACTAACAATAATATTGTTATTCGGTTATGCTGTACTGCAGTCTGTAATTATTATACCATCGAAACACGTACGGATAATATTTATATATAAAAAAAAAAAAAAATGCATTTCTATCAAGTAACCAAACTAGTTTAAAATATGATTATTATAAATGGACATCGGTGTTTTGAAAGTAGTGCGTGTTATAATATTATTATTATATTAGATAGTATTTATGGTCCAGAAAAAAAAAATTAATGATCGATTAGTACGTAATATATAAGGTATATATATTTTTATTTTTTATTTTTTTGTATACAGTGCCTGATAAAACCAGATCAACGAAAGCAGTCGATCAATTGTTGTCAAATGGACAGGTTAATTTCATAATTTAATACTTACTCTTCTCATTTGTATGGAATCGAATGAAATATTTTAATATTTATTTATACTTAATACAATTAATAAAATATTTTAAACGCCTAACATAATAATGTTTGGGTAGGGTAAGAGTAAGATCGAACGTTATTGTCGTTATCATAGCGATTTATAGACAACTTCACTATAATTGCACAGATAGGAAACCGGTATACGGAATATTTCGATGTAATTGACAGCGCTGTAATCTTACTTATCATACATTTATAACAAATTATTTTTTATTATTTTTTGTACAAATCAACTGTTTTTGATGATTTTTTACTTGCTCCGGGTACAATTATGTACGGCATACTATATAACAGGATGGCCAAACTGCGGCTCTCGTAAGAGACTCGTGCGGCTAGTGTCGCTAAATATATTATTTTTAATTAACAAATATAAACGATATTTTTTTTGGAAATATTAATAAAAAAAAAAATATGTATTTGAAAACGTAATAACTATTAGTATACAATTTTAGAAAAATTATAGTGTTTTTAAATTTATAATAATTAAATATAAGATACATTTTTACGCGCAACGTATTTGTTGCGTGTTCAAGTTTTTTGAACTCTGGTTTATGTGTATGAATTATAACAGTAAAGAATCTTTTTTTCTTTTTTCTTTTTTTTTGCTCTTGGCTCTTATATATTTTTCATTTTATTGCGCTGCTCGTGAGGCTTTTCTAGTTGGCCACCCCTGCTACACAACATGAGACGGTGAGATTTTGCACTCATCCCATGAACAGGGTCAAGTGTGACATACTGACATTTAGAAATGTTTTTAAAAAATGATTACAAATTTGATATAAACGAAACCTTGTGATGTTTCAATGGTGTATTTATATGCCTTATAGGTATATAATAGTAATTGAAGTATGTAATAAAAAAAACGTATTAACTTAAAAACTCTAAATTTAACGGCACATTTAATATGAACTTTTCTTTTTTTTTTCTACGTTACACTTATCCCATCCAACCTTTTACAATTTGTCGTGGTGCATAATGCGTGTTAACTTTATAAATATTCTACAACATGTATGCATTTTTTAGATGAATCTTAATTAGGTATAAATAAATAACGGATTTACGGATTCGAGACTTTAACGGTAAAACGTTCGGGTACAATATATATTTTTCGAAAAATAACGTAAATACAGTTGGAAAACCAATAACGGCTATAACTTAACACTGTTGATTAGAAACCCGATATTGCTTCGAGGAAATTAGTGTCCCGAGTGTAAAACCTAAAACTCGGTCGATGATAAAACACGGACGAAATGTAAAATCCGCGTCGTGTAGGTCACAGGAATCGGAGGTGATCGGGATAATACGCAAGTAACCTAATGGCTAAAATACCAATAGCCTTACACGACTATTTGACCTTTTTGGACGGTCCGATTTCAAATCTGTAAAAATGTCGGCAGCCACTTTACTAGTATTTGTTGAAAACCAATTTCCGATTTCTGCAAATTTTAAATATTTAAACAGATTTATGATGACATTACAAGAACGCAGAGAAAATCAAAACAATAACCGCGAAGATACACATTATAGGCACACTGCAGTGGCTACAAAAGATGCAATTTGTTTTGTTTTTTTTTTTTTTTTTTAACCACCGGTCATTGCAGCCTATCGAAAATCTGTTCAATATACGCCACTGTCCAAACGTGTTTGGTATGCGTTTACGTAAGCGAACGTGTTCGGAATTTTGCTAGTAAAAAATATCTACCCATATTAAGTGTACACTTATTGGATGGAAGGGAGTAGCCCGATTTCATGTATTTTATAGTTATTAGAATAATTTCATCGTTCGCGCCGAGTGTTATTAAATACATATAATTATTTGTAATTATTTATATGGTCGCAATGTGTAACTATATATTATTTCGTATTGGTTCCTATATATATATATATATATAATAATTATTATATTATTCGTATAAATTAAAACTGGTTCGATTCTCCCATAACTGGAATTTACAGGAAAATTAACCGTGCTGCGAAAGTTTAAACCGACGGCGTACGTCGTTTTACGTAATATTTTCGTATTGTCGCGTTTACCTATATGCGAGTATACGTGAAGTGTCGTTTCTTTTATTTTTTTTGGTTTTTCCTATTTTTTTTCCCTCCCCGAACAACAGTATATTTCGATTCTATTAAATATTATTTTTCTTCTTTGTGGGGGTCCGTCCGGCGGCAATGGCTAATGATAATCGTGTGCCGTAACCGATCTTTAGACGTTTTTAATTGGACGCGTCAGTCAATCCGGACGAGCGTAAAACTAAAAAAAAAAAAAAAAAATATTCTCTATTCGACCGAGACCGATGCGCGTGGTACTCGAAGGCCCGCGGGAGGACTCACACGCGCGGACGCACACCAGGTAAATTATATAAAAAAAAAAAATATATCGTGTTAATAAGCGCGCATTACGTGCGTACAGGGTGTACCCGAAACTCCGAGTACTCACCTATGGTATATACGTATATAACAATAATAATAAACGTATTAATCTTTTTGGTAAAAATTAACCGACAAGATTGAAAAGTAAGCGTATTCGGCCTGTAAACAACAGCGGGGCTCGCAGCGTTTTCCACAACTGGCGCTTCCTTAATAATAACGTCGGTCAGGTCAGGTTTTATCGCCGTGTTTTGACGAGTGAAAATATTGCCGCGTACGAGAATTCCGCGTGCCGATCGTATAGAAAAATGTACTAGTTTCTGTTTAGAGTACAATCCATTACATTTTATATTTTTATTTTTTTATTATTATTAAACCGCCCGGAAGCTTTTATAATAACGATCAAAGATCTTTAACAATATACATTTCATAGATGTACATAAATATTTGTGGTGTATCGATAAAGAATAAAAAAAAAAACATGTGTGGAGTCTTACTCCCGGTGGAGTGGCCCCGGCCCCGGTCTAAGAATCTTATACTAAGTCATATCTAAAGTCTCGAGAGTTTTCGAGTAGGTGAATTGCTGCTGGATTTGTGTGTTGATCCAGCCTTGTCTCGTGTTTTGCGGGCAAACCTGGTAATCTCCTCCAGCACGGAGGTGATCATCATATCTCGGTGGATAATGTCGTTTCTGTCATACCGATAAGCTGCGACAATGGTACGGAAAGCGATGTTCTGGCAGAGTTGAATACTCTCAATATTGGACTTGGTGGCACAACCCTACAGTTGTATCCCATAAGTCCGTATTGGTTTAATTATCATTACGTGCAATAGACGTTTGCTTGTAAGGTCTGGTTCGGAATGTCTTCCGACCAGCCAATATAGTTGTCGTATTTTCTTCTTAATTTGCAGTTTTTTGTCTGGCGGACATGATGTTTTCAGTTGAGTTGAGAGTCAAGGTGCATTCCTAGATATTTTACCGAGTCGCTCAGTGAGACGATCTGCTGATCCGGCAATACTGGTTTATAGACGAGTAGGGATGGTGTAATTTACGTGCACCGATTTTTTGCTGTTAATTTTGATCTTCCAACGTTTTGTCCAGTTGGAAACGCTGTTGATTAACCAATCATTGAAGCCAATCAGTTAACATTTTATACATTATTATTTTTTTCTCTCGACCAGAATAATTAATACAAAACACGTGATTGTCGTCTTTATTATGATCGAACTAAAAAAAAAGATTCGAAAATCTGAAACGTGCGGGGGAACCTATATATATATATATGGTATGTTGTTACCTTCGTTTTAATGCGTCAGCGCTGTGTTTTAGTTAAAATACATTTTAACAGTTTTCTAATGTAGTTTGGCGGAGAACCGCGGGTGATAATTTTCAAAAAGTCCCGAAACTACAGCGAACGGAACTCCGCCAGGAAGCGCGGTTACGCGTGCAACCGTCAGGCCTCTTGGGGGACAAAAGTTTGGACCTAATGAATATTCGACTTGCGCAATTCCCACACTGTGTTCCAGTCCATAGGTTTTACTGTTTTATTTCCACATTTAATTATATATTTGCGTGATCAATCCAAAGCTTATTATCTAGGAAAGTATTAACTTATTATTCGGTAAATATAAGAAACAAGAGCTATAGTTTAGACTGCAGCGGTTTAAGAACCTGTCGTTTGCAGTCCCTAGGCGGGGGGGGGCGCAACACTCATATCAGGGGTCCGCTATCTGGTCGTGTATACACGATATTAATGAAATAAATGGACTGGCTTTATCAGAAGAAGATAGCAATCTCTGATAGAATTCACTTCAAATAGTAGTTTAAAAATTAAGTTTAATCAAACGCCCTTAGCAAATTGTTGGTTACATGTACGCGGTGATTATCCAGGTCTATCAAGTATAAGGCTCAGCAAGTATACCGTTTCCCACTACATGCCTAAAAAGCTTTTCTACTCATTAAGAATAGGTATAAAAACCGGTTTCACAATATAGATTCTGATCGGTTGTTAAAACTATCGAATATCGACCCTGAAATGTCGAAACTTGTAACAGAAATGCAACATCAGCCTTCGCATAAATTATATATTTTTTTTTTATTATTATGTTATTGAAGATATTTTTGTAATGAAAAAATTAACTTTTGTCCAAAAAACGTACAAATTTAATTATTAATATAATATTTTCGGGCGGGATCCATGGCTTCAAAGATTATTTTTACAAGGTGCCGCAAAAGGTTAAAGACCGCTGCTGTAATATCATTACTATCTAATCACCCTGTAGGAATTATAATATTTTTGTACGAAACGGTATTTCTGTTCGTTTATTATATTTTCCTAAACATTTTAAGCAGGCGACGTCATTTTTCCGCCTTGGTCCCGCCCCCGTTGAGCACTAAATATCATTTTCGGTTGGTTTTCAGCGCGTGCGAATATAAATTTACCGAAACTCGGCAGAAAATCCATCGATCGCATACCCTCGAGGAGACGTTAACGATATAATATCGTACTTGACTTGGCACCGGAATGTTTTGGGATCGAAAAAAAAAACCGAGCGCGTTAAAAACATATAACGATTCCAGTTGTCGGTCTCGCGTTTGTACGTATAAAATACGCCTCCGAGCGGACGTGTTTTATATAAACTCGTCGAAAAATAAAAAAAATAAAAACCAAAACGTACCTAAGGTGTGGTACCTATATAATCATTTTTTTTTTTAGCGGCGTACCAAATAATAGCGCGGCTCCAACGATCTACGACACACGCCGTTCGCCGGAAAATTTGTGATGTATCGCTCGGCCATCGTTAACATTATTTCGATTTCATTGCATAAAAAAAAAAAAAAACACAAAGTATTGATAATTATTAGTGACGTAATAATAATAATATGAAATTTGTAAATTTATGTGTTCCCCCTCCTCCCCCAACGCTTATAATCTCGAATAATTTATAAGTTTACAACGCATACCTTGCGGGTGTCAAATTATCAAAATCATAATACGCGTACCAAATTGCGTTACACCACCGACACATAATATTAATTTTGAATTCGATTTTATCAGGTCGACATAATCGATCTAAATGGTTTATGGATAATACGTAATAATAATGTGTACGGTGATGGAAAAGAGTGAAAACAGAGAGATGCACTCGAAATGCGCTTTTCGACGTGTGTGTTATGGTCCTTTGATCATTTAATCGTCATCAGATATTTTCAAGGGTGGACATTAACGAGTTGCACAATTAAAAGTCGAGTTATTTTTTACTTGCCATTTAACGTTTGATATTTTTATTAACTCGACTTTTTTTTTTTTTTTTTTTTTTATACCAACGTTATAAATTACAAGTTGATTTTGAATTATACCACGTTAATGCGTTAATATCGATTTCGTTTAATTTGAATACACTAAATCAAATTTACGATCTGTACACTTTATTTGAATACATAAATCATTGTATAAATATTAAGATCTTATCCCGATTTTTTTTTTGTTGGGGAAGAACTGAATATATACTCTGCACGAGTACATGACCTTCCACAGTGACGATTTTTTTGTGGGAGAGAGGGGTGCTCCATGACTAAACGAAAAGTATTTAATATTTTCATTACTCACGCCTATTCAAATATTCATATTCAAACTATAAGTTCAATGTCTTTTTTTATCAGTAAATAATTCTATAAACGGGTTTGGAAGGTTCCTAAAATTTTGGTCACCCACCGAAAAATCATACAAAATACGCCACTGACCCTCTGTGATTTTACATTGATCTTCGTTATTTCCCAAAAAAATAAATTTTGGATATTGGCAAACCCGGTATCGGCAGAGTGGGCCATCACTGGTAAAAGGTACTTACGATACAGGATCCATAATAATAATAATAATAATAATAATAATAATAATAATAATAATAATATAATAATACAGTGGAGAAATTACGGGAGGAAATATGGGTGTTGTATCGCCCACATGATCTTTTTTTTTTATTAAATAAAAAAAATTTGTCGAGTACTCGGGGAAAGTCGAGTAAAAAAAAAAAATCTCGTTTTCCAGCCGACTCGACTAGAGCGAACTCGACAGAATCGGACACGATCGTTATTATAATAATATTGTTGCCGGCAATCTGGATTGAAAATAAATTTAACGGATTATCGGATCCGTAGTCCGAATATTTAAACACAATTTATGATCAAAATGATTGTAAATTTTAGACGAAATTATAAAAAAAAAAAAATTAATAATAAGAACAAGTAGTTTTTAGTT
This sequence comes from Tuberolachnus salignus, assembly GCA_956483605.1. NCBI lineage: Eukaryota > Metazoa > Arthropoda > Insecta > Hemiptera > Aphididae > Tuberolachnus > Tuberolachnus salignus. Next base: position 30,094,976 of record OY101435.1, on the reverse strand, counting down.
TATAATATCTATATAATATTAACCGTGTTATACACAACTTTAAAAAGTGCCCAAGACTTTTTTCGATGAATTTGCTGGCAATTTGAAAAACTTTTGGGAATCTAAAAAAAAAATGTCCAAATAAGTAACTAACCCAATATTACTACCGGGCGAAAATCCCGTATCTTTTAAGTAGCGATGTGAACAATTTCGAGCATTTTTACAAACTTGAATAGTGTTTTCCGAAGGAAGAAAACAAACACGTCTTGGCAATACTTCGCCGTACGCTCAGAATCTAAAATAAAATGAGATTATCATTTATATACACACACACACACCGTAGAGGCGTTCCGAAAATCGTGTACAAACATTTTTACTAAAATGATCACTTACAATATTATAATATTACGTGAATAATAATAAAAAAAAAATTTTAAAAAAAACGAGCCGAGACCGCAGCACTGTGGCAGTAGTGGTAGTTGTACGTACACGTTTATCGTGCGCGAGTCCGCCTCGAGGGACAATATTTTTATTATAGACGCTGTTTATTTTTCGACAAAAAAAAAAAATAATAACAATAATAATTTATTACAAAACGAAAAAAATAATAGTTAAGTGGTGGTGTTGAACGGACTAATTTCCCGTTTGTCCCGCGACGAGATCCGAGTGTATTCATAACAATACTATAATTACCGGTCGTCGAAACCCGTGGAAAAAAAAAAAAAAAAATTAAAAGACCGATCCGTCAAAAACCAACGGGCCCTGCAATTCTCTCGTATTCTGTGCGCCGAAGAAATGTAAAAAAAATGTAAAAAAACAATCGTATACAATAAAACGGCAAAACGACGAAAAGTAAAATATAAAAACCAATCTTATATAATAAAACGGCAAAACGTTCGATTTCTTCTACCGTTGGGGCACACTAAATATTTTTTATTCGCGTTTTCGGCGTTAATACAAAGCCCGGCGGACTCCTCGTGTTAACGTACTGTAAGTTACTACACTACCCGGTCTATTTTAATTGGTCAGATATCCGGTGCATGTGCCTGCGCGAGGACTTTCGGGACGTAAAACTGGTACTTTACACCCACTTTATGGACCAAGGATCCAAGCAACGAGTGCCATAGGTAACGGTTTTATTTTAAATAAAAAAACCGAGAAAAAAATTTAAAAAAAAAATAAAAAAATGTTTAATTTTTTATTTTAAAGCAGGCCATACACAATCTGTACGTTCAAGTACAATAAGTATATGTGATATATGTAATTAGACATGAATTTGTTTGAACAAGAAGACACCCGTTAGCGAAACTTGACTGGGAATTAAAAAACTATCGGTCTAGTCTTTAACCATCATTTTTTTTTATTTTATTTTATACTTTAAGTTTTGTAACAAGTCACGGCACCAGTTCCGTTTGAGACGACGCCTGGGATTGCCAGGTATAGTTGGCGTGTAGAGATTCATTATCGGGAGATTATGGTGGGTTTGAAGACGATTATAAAAGCGTTTGTAGACGTGTGCAGCTTCTTCGGTCACAGTTTTCATTAAAAGGTCTATATGTAAAGTGTAATTGGACACAAAAGATGGAGCATTAGTAATTTTTCTAAGAGCAATATTTTGGAACTGTTGGATTTTATTTGTATAAGAAATGTTCACAGTGCCCCCACAATTTAAGCCCATATGTCCATAGAGGTTATAGTAATGTTTTGTACATAAGAACTTTAACTAAAAAAACAAAAAAATAAAAATAAAAACATAATGTACTGTCTAGTTATAACATATCACGTAAGTATTCAGTATTCATAAAGTTGTAATGTGTGGTACAAAGTAAAATTTTACTTAACAATAAATGTATCAATAATTGAAATATATAAAAAGTATAATATGTAAATATATAAAAAAAAATAAAATGTAAAAATGTATAATATGTTAATATGTATTAATTATTAATTTGTATTATGTAAATGATAAATGCACGATAAGTATCTGTATAATATGATTGAAATGATTAAATGGCGTACAATTTTCTATACGATAATATGGACGTTGAATAATTAGCTTTATCTTTAAAAAAATGATTCATAAGAGCACAAGAGTCAATTCTTATTTAAACTCTGTAAATTCTGTGTGGCACGACGTTTTTTTTTTTTTGTTAAAACTATAATCGGTAATCACTATATAATCATGTGTATTAGGTATGTACGTATCACACTCGCAAAAAAATGTTTACGAAAAAAAAAAAAAAAAAAATAGTTAACAAAACATTTACAGTTTAGGTAACGCCAACGCTACAAATACCGAGGCCTCGTGCAAAATAGTTTTGCGGGGCCCTTTTTATATTTTCTTCTCCTTGTCGTGTTCATAAATAAGACCGTTGATTCCAATATTTTTTTTTTCAGTAATCTAGTATAAAATAACATATTTATCAGAGGTGAAATATATTTAATACTGTTTAAGTAAACTAAAATATCTTAGATACACTATTAAATATAATGCAAATAGTATTATTTTCGCAATAACACCATTTTTGAGTTATAAGTAAAACAAAATATTATTTGTAAATATGTTTGTTTGTTTCTCACTGTGCGTGATTATTATAGTTCATATTTTTTTCTCAAATTTGAACATATTTACACTAAAATTAATGATTGTAAAATTTAATAAATGCATTTTCTATTAGTTATATTAAATATTAAAAACAAATGGAACTATAATATTAATATTAAAAGTGTTATTTACCTGTGTTGGCTGTATAATACCAGATACCTACGAGTTTCTGATTGTCGTAGCGTGTGTTGTACGTAATTTGTATGTATACTTTCTATTCGTATGACTGATAAATCATAAATGAAAGAATAATAACCAGTACACGTAGATATAAAAATATGACCGGCGTAATCTACTTTAATCGTCATAAAATATATATTTGAAAATTCGGCTATCGTCGGTGATCGTCGCACTAAAAGTGTTTTATTAACCATCAGAAACTTTAATTAGACACGATAGAAATAACCAGTATTAGTTATTCAATAGTGGCTATTATAAGCCATACTATTAACAATATCACAGTTAATAAACAATATTAATTATACATATATAACATGTACTTTATAAGTATTTATATATATATTTTTTTTTTTTTTTTTTTTTTTTTTGTCGAGTTAGAACCGACAGCAATTTATTAGTCTTTGAAATACGATTTACGAACACGGATATCACAAAACGATATTATCAATATTATATATGCAGTCTGTAAAATATAATATAAATAATATTTTTTTTTTAAATTATAATATTTGTTCAACGGTTATGATTTGTTTTCAAGAGTGAGCCCCGCTTCCGCCGGACCCTGTGCGGGTGTACCGGTTGCACAGCCCTCGCGCCGGCCCCGAGTTTGGGTGTTTTATACATGATCTAGTGCAGGAGGAATAGGAAGAAATATCAAATAGCAAAAACAAGCCCCCAATAAGAGGAAAATCGCCGGTTAAATTAATTATATAAGCCGATAGAATTAATGAAATGTGAAATGATTTATAATTTATAATTGAATAATATTGTTATCTTCTTAAATTGGCAATGTAAACTCGGAATTAGTAACGAAAGACACGTTTAAAGTTCGAGTTCGTTGAAAATATTACCTTGGACTCGCATAAAAACAATTTGATTCGAATAAATTATGAACGTACGTCTTATTATAGTGTTTCCTGCGTACATTCTGATCAATTTGAACGGGCGGACGAGTTCATTCGACTCGTTCATTCCGAGGTCTGATCATAATAAAACGCGGGCGCAAATACTCGCGTTTTAAATAGGTTGGATTTATCTACTGCCATTGTCGTTTGTTTACGACGACTTTTCAAATGCGAATAAAATGTACAAACAATTTTATCCGTTGTCTTTTCTTTCTGTTCTTTTCCCACCCCCCACCCCCCCTGTATAAACGGTTTTAATTTGTTTCGTTTTGTTTTGTTTTTTTTCTTTTTCTTTTTCTTTTTCTTTACTTATCTGTATTGGCCGAATGCCCGAGCCATTCGAGCTTATCAATTCGATTGAATGGTATTATTGTTCGACATTTTCCGCTGTTCGCAAAAGATACCGCGATTCGGTTGTATAAAACAGTAAACAGCGATCGAAATATTATTTTCGTTGCCAATTGTATATTATACATTTTTATTAAAACTGTACGCCATTATATTTAGGTATACTTTCCAGTGCCCCTCTATCAATATTTACAAGACTCTTATTACCGCACAGCTCGATTAATATGCGGTTAAAGACCGTTTGACATTTATTTTGCTTTGAACGATTATTAAAAAGAATTTTCGTATTCCGCTCAACTGTTTTCTTTTTACAATCAAGTACAGTTTATTAATTATTATTATTATTATTATTATTTTGTATTTTTGATGAGCAAGAAAAAAATTGATTCGCATTAATTAACCAGAAAATAGTACAACAAAAACGTGATTTTTACGATTACCGTCAAAATCTGAACTTCAAACGCTTATAAAACGAAAACAAATGTCTACGGATTTTCGTTAATTTTACATTACCAAAAGAATAAATGAAAATGAATCTTGCGTCGGATTGCTGAGCATTTTAGAGACAACAACAAATATAATCCACATAAAACCAAATAATAGCTAAAAAAAAAAACCATAAATAGCATAAACATTGCTATGAAATGCCAATAAACATTGCCAGAATTTTTTGAATACATTGTACCGCGTCTAGAACGAGAGTAATTTAAGTATTTCGTCTCTACGATTTTTGACTGAATAACAATAACAGCAAAATCGCAAATCAAGAAACCGTTGTTGCCGTAAATTTACCCGTTTCCCCCCGACGTTCCTACCAGGTTTTTCCCAATTATTATGGCGATTACAACGAAAATTGAAATATCACCGTTTCGCCGCGCCGAAACTATATCCGAATCGCGTTTGGACTTGAAAATCGAAACGAAATTCTTGGTGTACAAAAGTTGTTCGCAGGCGGAAAAAAAAAACTAACTAGACGAGTCGGGCGAGTTGGCACGCTTTATGCCTCGACTAGCCAAGGTCCCGGGTAACAAAAACGCAACTCTGTCGAATCGCAATCAGGACGGCGGGTCTCGTTAACTTGGTCGTTTTCAAACCGTACCGTACTACCAAATACGTCACGACCGAGTGCAGCCGTGCGTCGGAATACGTATAAATAATAATAATTCGTGATCTATCGTCACTGTCGCGGGACGCGTTGGATTTTCTCGTTTTTTTTTTTTTTTTTCTGTTTTATTCGTTTCGAATACAGGTCTTTTGCAGAATCGCATTGTTGCCGCAGTATAGTTAACGGCGCGGGGACGACGATTATAATAATAATAATAATATTAATATTATTATGATTATTATTATTATTATTATTATTATTATTATGATTATGATTATTATTATTATTATTATGATTATTATTATTATTTTTATGATTATTATTATGATTATTATTATGATTATGATTATTATTATTATTTTTATGATTATTATTATGATTATGATTATTATTATTATTTTTATGATTATTATTATGATTATTATTATTATTATTATTATTATGATTATGATTATTATTATTATTATGATTATTATTATTATTTTTATGATTATTATTATGATTATTATTATTATTATTATTATTATTATTATTATTATTATGATTATTATTGTTATTATTATTATTATTATTATTATTATTATTATTATTATTATTATTATTATTATTATTATTATTATTATTATTATTATGATTATTATTATTATTATGATTATTATTATTATGATTATTATTATTATCATTATGATTATTATGATTATTATTATTATAATTTATTACCATCGTATTATTGGCTCGCGGGAGGTCCTCGGCTGCAGTGTGACGACGACGGTGTGAATTATTAGTGCGCGACCGACAAGTACCCAATATTCGTATTATGTCGTTAATAACGATAATGGACAGTGATGTTCCCATCAAATTTGTCGAGGGTATACTCGGTACAATTTTACGAATTTCAATGAAAAAGTGTAAATGTGTAAGGCGCTAAAAAACAAAAAAAAAAAAAATAGATAAAGGTCTCTTCCATATACCATTGCCTACGTGTATTAAGTTCCAGACCTCGGTATAATAAGGGACGAGTGTTAATGATAAAAAAAAAAAAAAAAAAAAAAACAAACACATTTGTATTTATTTTTAATATTTTTATTTATTTCAAAAAATAAACTTGATATTTCGACACGTTCTAAACCTGACCATAAGGTATTGTCGATAGTTTCAATAAAAGTAGACCTGCTCAACATTCAACTTATTATCTATGACTTGAGTATTTCAGTACAACTGTCAACTACTATTCAGTATAAAATCGTCGTCAAGATAACACTGACGAACAGCGACGTATTGCAAAGTTTTTGGTACGGAAAACAATTTCCGTATATATTATTCGGTTTTCTATAAAGACACGAATCGCCCACTACACACAAAAAAAAAAACTATTTTTGTTTTTTTTTTTGCAAATTCATTGAGACATCGGAGTACACCCATGATTTTTAAAAAAAAAATAAAGTTCGACAGTATACGGCGTGTATAGTGTATACCCTATGGGAACACCACTGTTCAAAATACGTGCAGATATACCTATGCTAGGGCTGAGGATATTGAGCCTATCGATACCGGTCTTTCGGTATTACTGGTCATTCGATATATTCGGCATTTTTACGTAAGACGAAATTTTTTTTTTTTTTAAAGGCGTATATACTTCGCACCATGGGGGACACTGGTGTAAATGGAAAGTTGGGAAGGTCAGCATATAAATAGGAATTTAATTTATATCTGTACACAACGGTAAATTGCAAACGAAAAGCGAATCGGACCGAAGTAGTATAAGTCGTATTTGTTTTCATTATTGCCATGGTAGCCCAGAAATCAACATTAAAATTTAAAAAAAAAAAAAAAAAACTCTACAATAAAACTCGAGTTCAGAACTAAGAATCAAGTACCTACTGACCTGATTTATTTTTGCGAACTTGTGACAACTGTATTTAATTATTAATTTTTAAGCCCTAACCGCCGCCTCATCATTAAAAAAAATCCTGCGTACGCCACTGTATAAACGTATAATCCGGTATATTAATGAAGTCGTTTTATCGGAAAACCCGAGACGCACGATACGGCGGATTGTTGTTAAAACATTCCAACATTTCTACGTGTACTATAAACGATCGGCGGATATCGAATTTACATTGTCGCGGGATTAACCCGAAGAGTACGAAGCGCCTATAATAATATAGTAGTCCGAGTATTCGGACTTTTCGGATTCGTCTGGAAAATACGGAAAACGATTTATTTCCAACAACGGCGGCGACACGGACGGTTCCGCGTACCGTGTGTGGACGGACGGTCAGCGTATAATTTAATGGAAACCGATCGGCTTACGCGTCTCGTATAATCCGGACCTTATTATAATATGTACCAGGGGTGGCCAACTAGTAGACACTCGCGGGCCACACGATAAAATAAAAAATATGTAAGTGCCAAGAGCATAGAAAATATCGAAAGATACTATTGTAGTCAGTAGTGGATTAACGGTCGTTTAGTCGTCAAATACCGACGGGGGGGGGGCCTCTTCTGAATCGTGTACTGAGGCCCCACTTAAATTAGATAGTTCGTTTTTCCAATTATTACCACTAAAAAAAAAATATATATATATATAAATACATTTTATATTGCAAACCGCAGTATATGTTACCGATACATATTGTATGGATTTGCCGACTTTATTCGAACCTTTAAATCCGCCACCGATCGTAGTCCATAAATATAATCCAGACTTGAAAAAAAACTTACAAAAAATCGAACACGCAACAAAAACGGTGCGTGTAAAAAATTATATTATATTTAAATATCGGCGTTCAAAAACACTACGTTATTCCTATTGGTTGTAAGCACGGAAATTGTATATTTAATAATTATTACATTTTCAAATATAAATTTGTAAAAAAAAAAAAAAAAAAAATGTTTATATTAGTAAAAAAAATTATATATATATATATTTGCGTCTTGTGGATACAAGACACAAGCCGCAATTTTGGTCAACCCTGATATACACACACCTGTGCAATGTACGTACGATATATTATATTAGAACATAACGTTGTATTTGGCGAACGGGAAAAGCGAATATCCGTTGTGTTATAGACCCGCGGCGAACGTTTTAACAGAAGAATTTAAATGTCGCGTTACATATTATATTTTAACACCCCACCCCATCCCCCCGTCCGGCGATTAGTTTTTTTATTTTTTTTTTTATTTCGTTATCCCCTTGTAAAAAAAAACAACTCAAGTCGACTATTAACGATGAAACACAAACGAGTCGCAAACGTTCCAGAGCCTTATTCCGCGCGTGACGTTCAATATTTTGTCAAAAGATATACATTATAATATTATACAACATGTTATATATTATAACTGGAGCCATTAGGAGTTTGCATGTTCTTCGATAATCATTCAAAATACAGATAAGCTTGTTTCATAATATTAAGAGTTTAAGGCGATTTATTTTATTTTGCATATTTAGTTCTTTTTTGCTTCAAACAAGTGCATATTTTATGTACACTTTTCGTATATTGTACAGTATTTAATCTTTTTTTCTTGAAATAGAACAAAAAAAAACCGATTAAAATAATGACATTTTATTTGATAAAAAAAGAAAAGAAAAGAAAGAAAACTTAATATAATTATACTAACAAATTAGATAGCGGTCAACAGCGCAATCTACCAATAAATGGCGGATACTTTATATCTGTTACGCAATTTTAAATTAAGTTGACAAGACAAAACAATCATATAGTACAAAATCTATTACCAGAACAAAAATGTTAAAAATAAAACGTTTTAATACAAATGGCCTAGCGAAAAATTGATATTTGAGCTATAGATTGATTTAATTCAATTGTTGTTGGATTAGTGGTCACACTATCGAAACTGAAGGGGTCGCATATAGGCAATTTTCATGACATTATTAATGTAATTTATTAAAAATAAATAAACATTTATAATTTTTACATTTTTTACGTTTTTTTTTTTTTTAATGGGAAAATAAAATGTTTTTTTAAAGTATATTTGATATTTTTAGGACATAAATGAATGCACATTTTAACGTTTTTTTAGGGCATGAGTCCCTGCCCTGGTTATAATTATTTAATTTATAGTTAAAACAAATTTGATAGCCGTCGACAGTGCAATCTACCAATAAATGGCGGATACTTAATATCTATTACGCAATTTTAAATTAAGTTGACCAGACAAAACAATCATATAGTACAAAATCTATTACCAGAACAAAAATGTAAAAAAAACAACGTTTTATTATCAGCTTTACCGTCTGTCGTAGTTATGTAATATTCGTATATAATAATGATACAATCTCACCAAGTCTAAACGGATCGCAATACCGTAAATTTCGAGATTCTTAATTTCACTTTGATGTGTCTCCGCGCGAACGTTTGGGTTTGTGATGGCGCTTCTGTTTTCAGATTGGTAAAGTTTCAGACGTCAACAGTTTTGTGTAAGTCCTCGTCGGGCTTACATTTTTTATTGATTTCTGGGTTCCATTGCGGTTACACGAGAACACGAAAACCCCGACTTTAATATAGTTCAGCATATCAATTCTATATTAAATAATATCTACTCTGTCTGTATACTATATTATTCTGCCTGTATTATCGAAAATAGTAAAGAGAGAAGAGCTATAGCTGGCAATGGGAGAACTAAAAGTTAATTTATAATAATTAGTCGGATTCATAACATCGTATATACGGAACTCAACATTTTCAGTCAAGTCTAATGGCCGTATATCGAAAGAAATTTTAAAACGGGATTAAGTGGGACGCGTTGTCTCCAGTTATTTCTAACATTACAACGGAATCAATGGTTGGAGGACGATGATATTGGAATTCCATTACGAAATACAAATATCAATTTAATAGCACAATGCATCCGCAGACGATATAGTGGTAACTGAGAAATTAAAAGACATTAGCAGAATTACTTATAGAGAGAAGTGTCCAATAGACGAAGAAAAAACAAAATATACGATATTTTAACACAAAAAAAAAAATATATAGCCAACAAAATCTCTTCTGTGAATGAAATTCGAAGAGTAAATACATTTAAATACCTTGGGGTGGAATTGCTAAATGCAAATGGAAATTGTCGTAATCCTGCAAAGAATTAATATACCTAACCGATGTTTCTACGCCCAAAATCCTATTTTTAACGCCTACAACGGAAGCCTGTCCCCCGCGGTGCCGTAGTACGTCGCGTCCGGATTATTTTACACGTACAATTCGACCAGCTTTTATTTGTCAGCTGAATTTCGCATTGCATTATAAATACGCGTATTTCGGTTATGCCGGTTCGGGGGGTGTGGGACGGCGAAATACGGAACAAACGAATCGCTCGTTCTTTTATAATATACGTGTAGGGCGGCGAATCTATCCAACCACATTTCTATAATATTTAAATATTATATTTGCGCGTCGCGAGAAACTCTCGCGGCTTTGCCCGAGACGAGGATAATAATAATAAAAAAGAAAAATTATAAATATATAATACACGAACCCGCGTATAGTAATCCGATACCACGCACAGTACGATGACGATGATGATGATAATAATAATAATTATTATAATAGAATACAATTTTATATACAATACAATATTATTATATTGTCGTGTCGGGGTGAAATTGCGTTACATATTATAAACTCGATCTGGCCTGCAGGCTCACGCGGTATAAATTGTCTAATAATATTATTATTATTATTATTGTATTATAGTACGCGTATGTTTGCGGTGTCTTTATCGTATGAATATTTTTTTTTTTTTTTTTTTTTCACGGCTCAAGTCCTCTCTCCCCTTCCTGCGGTTCAGCCCGATCGAGTTCAGTATTATTGTTATTGGTGGCATATAGGCACAGACGTTGTTTTTGTCCGTCTGTTGAGATTCGTCTACAAGGAATCGTACACCGGCCGTCGGTACGTCAATGGTAAAGGCTCGATTACGCTGAGCGATTTTACACGCTGTCGGCGTGTCGGCGATTAAAATCGCGCGCGTATGAGCGTGTAGCGACTTGTTCGATTACATTGAGCGATTAAATTCGCTCGCTCGCTAGTCGCGCGCACCGCATTCGCGTGATATTACACGTGACAAGAAGTTGTCATCGATATAGATAATTCATTCGTTTTTTTTTTTTTTTTTTTTTTTTTTATTTAAAATTTATGACGAAGTGGAATTGTAATAACATTGTTGACTTTTTAAAAATTTACGAACCAGTATCCATTACTCTGGAACATGAAACATAACGTTAGTGTAGGTTATATTTCTCTCGCCTTGAAATCCAACTACTGACCCATAATCTTTTCTTTTCCAACTCCTGCTGTCGCGATAAATGAGAAATCACAACAACTCCCGCGCGAACTAGAGCTACCGACATTTTGACCAGTCACTACTCGCTGGCACAGCTAGACCGATTACATCGAGCGACTTTAATCGCAGCGAGTTAATTCGCCGGTGACTAGCGTGTAAAATCGCTCAGTGTAATCGAGCCTTAAGGGGCGAACAAATCCGGAAGAGGATTTTTGGCAAAAATGTAAACGTAAAATGTTCACATAAATATTATACTTTATATTATTCTTTAGGTCAGCGGCGGCCGGATACCCTTGCCGCACGCCCCTGTCAGGGGCAGTTTTTGAATAGCAAACGTCGTCTAGTTTATAGATGCGCTCCGCGTATTATCCGGTACACCTTTTTATACGCATTTATTATATCCCGATAAAATGTAATTGTCACGCGCCTTTTATGTTCGTCTAGATAATTATAATACAGGCAATTGTGCCTTTCTGTCTTTATCGAGATATTAGGACGTTTATCTGTACGCAACACGGAACGTATTATATTAATATGTAATAATAACCGTGCGGAATATCGTATTTAAAATATTACAACGAAACGTTACGCCGCCGTAGAGTAATGCGTTTTGCGCAAAACTTAATTTCCGTCCGTAGCCCGTAAACGCGGTTAAAAAAAAAAAAAAAAAAAAAAAAAACGAGCACCGGGGGGTGGTACCTGGGATACCTATACGGCGGTGCCGTTATATCGTTCGGTAAAATACGTTTGGACCGCGCGAGAAAAATCTCTGCGCGTTTATACCGTCCGGGGATACGGCGGGCCGCGCATAAATAAAACATTTATTGCCGCGGAGCAGTAGTAAACATTTTTTTTTTTTTTTTTTTTGCGAAATCGAATAAAAAATAAAATATTATCGTACAGTGCGTGCAGTCCGACCGGCACGCGTTAACTTAAAGTATCGTAGGCAATCGGTCGAGCCGAACAAATACAATGTGCGTTTCGTTTTGTGCAATACCGCAACACCCGGCATACTCGAACAATATACTAGATTGCATTCAGATAGAATAAAAAAAAAAAAAAAAAACCACTATAGGTACGTACGAATAATAAAAATATTGCCGATTCAACCTTTGCCCGAGTGACCTAATAATTTTAGATTCTGAGCGGAGCGAGGCGTCTTGTGGTTTTACAATAATGTTTTGTTATTTGTTTGTTTTTTTTTTTTTTCTGTTAACACTTATTCTACCAGAAGACTCCAATTCGATCTATACGTTTCTATACTGTTTCCAATAGCGACTTTTGTCTAGTTTATACTACAAAGAGGTCATATTACGATGTACCTATTGGTTATTTTTTAACGCGACGAAAAAACTACCAAAAAAAAATGACGGAAAAACTGCAAAAAACACGATTTCGTCAAACTCGAGTTTTATTGTTCGTTTTTTATTTATGTCGATTTCTGGGTTACCATGGCAACAATGAAAAAACACGACTAATCCTACTTCGCTCAGAATCGTTTTTCGTTTGCAATTTATCGTTGCGTACAGATATAAATTAAATACCTATCTATATACTACCATCCCAACTTCCCACCTACAACCATTTTTGTTTTGTCTTTAGGGCATAAGTGAACGGAACACATTTTAAAATTTAAACTTAAAAAAGATTTGATTGTAAAATTTGAGCATTTTAAGTTAAGGTAGACAAAAAAAATTCAATACAAATACTAATAGTAATTTTACATTTTGTAAGTTTATTGAGCGATTTTATATTCGTATATTACGACGTGTTAAAGATTTTATTTCTTTTGAAGTAGTTAACTACTTGGATTAAACGATTCCAAACGCGATTATTTACTGCAAAAGCAAAACGAATCGAATTGGTCGGCATTATGTTTTTTACGTCTCGCGCCGAATTCGTTTGTTGATTTTAATGTCATCGGTATCTGTAGCTGTGTGTATTTTTGTTTGACTGTATTTGCGCAATTTAAAGATGTTCGTTTAATTTCGGCAAGTGATTGAATTTTTAAACGTTTATTTATTTATTTATTTTTTTATCAATCCGCAGACGTAGTCTTAACACATGTTTTATAAAAACGCAATAAAATACGTAAATTATTATTATTATGATTATGTGCATAATTATCGACAGTGCAGTAATAACGCCCGTCGGCGTGCTCGGAGTAAAATCTTCCCAAATTCGTTTTGTACACACGGTTATGAGGTACTTTATGAGATATGATTGGATTTTTTAAATTTTTAATAGCACGTATTAAAGAGCAAAATTCAATTGAAATTTAAAGAATTTACCACGGCGAGGATTTCGTTTCGGTGCAATACCGTCGATGCACGTCAAATCCTCCTTAAATGCTGTCGGGGAAAATATAAAAATATTTAAGTGGGCGTACAATAGTACATAGTACAAGTGGGTGTAATACACTACGGTATTATACACTCGAACGAGTGGTATTTTTTTGTACGGTGTTTCATAAATATTTGTTTGTAACCGCAGTAAAAACAATATTTTCGCTATGGTGTAAAGTTGCAATAAAAAAAAAAAAAAAAAATGTTAATTACGTAAAAACCGTCGGGTACACTATACGGTGTGTGTCATTTTTTCAGGTTATACTGAATGTTACGGCCGGATGAACTCGGATGGATAAAAAAAATTTAAACGACTTTAAAAGTGAAGCGGTTCACGACTAACTAAACCGTCTCTAGATTGTTGTGTTAATTTAAACTTTCGTAGTGAGTAAAACCTCTAAAATCTCCACGGAGGGTTCTTTTTTTTCTGTTTTACGCGAACGTGGTTTTTGAACCGACTTCACGACAACACGATAAATACGAATTAAATCGAATTTAATTTGAATATTTTCGTGTCGTTAAACTTTCATTTTCCCCAAAAAATGTCGTTAAAATTGCCTATAATACGGCGTAAATAAACTATCAAAAATTGTTTTGCTTATTGTAATATTTTTACCACGTCTGTAAACGATAATCATTAGCGTTGTATTTTAAGCACTAACGTTTTGTCAAAAGTCTGGAATTAAAAAAAAAAAAAAAAAAACTTAATCTAAAGTGTTTATGCGGGTCTATGCTACGGAAATCCGAAATGTTCGACAGATTTCTAAATATATTATAATTACGGATAATATTTGAAATAATGTTTGACAGTATGAAAGTCTGAACTGCTTAAACTCACAATTAGGTATTTGGAAAACAAAAATACATAACATTATACGGTAGTTTAATATAATTTCCATCTGTACGTTTAGCTACTCGCTCAAATCCTGCCACCTTACTCGTATAATACTCAAATTATCCGTGTTCAAAATATATATACGTCTATATAGACTATTAACTCGTCTCACGATGTTGCCAGTGCTGCAAATTGGAAACAAATTAGTAGGAGGACACAAAAGTATTCAAAAAATAAAAAATAAAAAATATGTAAAAAATTTGCGTATCTGAAGATATTCAAATGTGTTTATGCAATCATGTCCAAGGACGGTTTGGCATACATTTTTGGGCCCGGGAAAATCATTATGGTCGGCTCTCTACGTATTTATATATAAAATAAAGTAACCGATATTGCGGTACATTTTCCCGTTTTTTCACAATTACTATGAAAACTATGACGAAAATCAA
Source organism: Tuberolachnus salignus (assembly GCA_956483605.1). Lineage (NCBI taxonomy): Eukaryota > Metazoa > Arthropoda > Insecta > Hemiptera > Aphididae > Tuberolachnus > Tuberolachnus salignus. The sequence goes on along the minus strand of OY101435.1, from coordinate 30,079,919 downwards.
AAAATTACCATCCCCTCCTTAATAATGCATTAGTCGGATTCAAATTCTTTCAGGAAAAATGCTGCACTTGAAAATCGATCCGAGATATCTAGTAAAAGAGTTGTTTAGAAAAAAAATCAACTAAAAGCACACATCATAATATAAAAACCAATATTCATTTCTTCACTCGGCGCCAGAATCTAAAACACCTACAGCGGCCCTGATCATGTTCATACACAGGTAAGTTGTCGATTTTAAACAATTAAAAGACGTACGTTGAAATATTAAAAAAAAATATATATATATATATATATATAATAATTAAGGTCCGGATTTGTATGCATTTACATATTTGTAACGGGTGTATGCAGTTTGATGGGAATAAGAAATGTGGACGATTTGTGTCACGGAGAATGCATAGAAAAAAGTTTCTTTTGCATACAAATACATATTTCAGGGATGGCGACATATTTAAAGAATTTTGCATATTTAAGCATATTTTGAATATAAAAGTTCATTAAAACGATTATTTTATTTCTATTTCGCCACAGAAACTCGATTATGATTTATGTGTTCGTGACGTATTGTACGGAAATAAATCGTATTTCCCGTGTCATTTATTTTTCGAATAGTTATTGTTAAAATTGTATCTTGTTAATCGCAACGTGGTCATCGGCAACAATGCTGACTGGTTTTTCATAATGAAATTTCATTACTTTAAATTTCATTTTGTAAACACACCGTGTCGTGTTGTCGGAAGTAGTCGCCCGTATCATTTCGCGATCCGCTATCCGTAAATACGTTTTTTTACGTACGATTATGTTAATTTTTTTGGTTTTACCAAAAACTTTTGGTACATTCGTGGATTTTAAAATGCCGAAAAGTCGTAGCAGTGTTCTAACTTTATTAAAAAAAACTGGACTGTATTTTATAACAAAACAGACCACTTCATTATTACCGCGAATGTTTCTGTATTAGTATTTTGTCAATTGTGTGATAAAAAAAAATTTCAATTACAACACGCCGACATCGCTTTACATGGTTAGTGCTTTAAAACGTAGATCATATTAAGACAAAAAGCAATTATTTGTATTGGTTGCGAAACTCAAATCTTGAAAACGTTTTTAATGAAGATCATTGTTCAGCTTACTTAACTTACTGTAGTTGATATATTACGTTCATCTAACTGAGTTGCATTGACATTTGTCGAAGAAAAAATATATATAAATGCATATATTTTCGGTAAGAGCATATCAAGTGCATGTATCAATTAAAAAGAAATATACGGGCATATCAAGTGCACATTTAACGATTTGTTTTAACGCGTAAACGCATTTACTGTTTTAATCGTTTGTAAGTGCATAAAAATCCGGATTCTTGATAAATAATGTACGTAGGCGGGCACGTTGTTGTCCCAAGGGCCGATTCGCGGGCACTGGACACTGTTGGCGCACTGTATTTTTCGTTTTATTACACGGCGGCGATAATATAAATTATAATTAAAACCCCGCGGTTTTACTTTGCGAAGTGTAACGCGCCGGGCGAAAATTATCGCCATAATCGTATTGTTATAACAATAATATAGGCGAGACGATTCGCGCGGCGGGCGCGTTGAACGCGCAACCGAGCGGCGATTGCCGGCAAATCGTGCGGACGAAACCAAAACCCCCGTGCCGGTGTACGTACGTGTAGAGGTACACCCTCGTTCGGAAAATAATAATAATAATAATAATAATAATAAAATCGTACGTATTATATACGTTTACGAGGCGGAATGCGTCCCGGTCATAAATTCGGTTTGCACCGGTGCGTGAAGACTCCGTATAAAAACTACTCTTTCGCGTATTACCCGCTCGCACGTGCTGGTTAGTGCTGGTGTACAACCGCCCCGTACAATACATATTTATAAATCCATATTATCGTATTATTATTATCATCATCGTCGTCATCGACAAAAGCGAAAACCCTCGTCGCGTGTCACCAAAACCGACTCGACGGACACAATAACTGTTTAGCCTGTTTGGCTTAGACCCACCATCGGATATTTGATTGTGTTTTATGTAATATCGTAAAACGAATACGACGGCGAACACGGTAAGTCTTAAGTCAACGCTTAAGACTTAATATCAGACATGAAAGTCGCCGAAAATTATATTATAAGTTCTTGCAAAAACCCAAACGTGTATACAAGTTGTTGCGTACACACACTTGAAAACTTGGTTGACCAACATCTACGCTTCAACATTGAGTATTAACTCAATATCAATTCTTAATATTGAAAAAGAAATCGTGAAAACTATTGACAATGACTACATAGTTAGCAAATTTACAGACAAAAATTGAACGATTGTTTTAGAATAATTTGAATTAACTATCTTAACAGCATTATTTCAATTGTTAAAAGTATTTATGTATACTTACAGCCTATCTTACCGCTAAAATTGTCTATGATTATTAATTAAATCGAATAAAATATGCGATGTAATGAGGTTTACGTTTCGACTTATTTAATCATATGATTTGTATTAGGTCATTATTTTTTTTTTTTTTAGTAAATTCAGTCCCCCAGAAATTTGAATAGATTTCCGCCTATGGCCGCCGGTCGAAACGCCACTGAAATCGGATTTAAATATTATTAATATTATTATTTGGGGTTCGCGGGGTCGTATTTTTAGGAGAGGTGGCTCGCATCGACATTTTTTTATTCTCCAGGGCTCCCGGATCTAGATAATTAGTGCACGAGATTTAATGTAAGATACCAATACCGATAATAAAAATGAAAATACGTACATTGGAAATTTTGTACCGTTTTCAACTATCGTTGAAAATGAAACGAATCGAACATTTGTTTATAAATTACAATTTTTGTTTCTTGTGGCTCAAATACCCTGCAAAGTCTTTACCTCGCCTATACGTTAATCGAGAAAAACGTTTTTTACGAACGTTTGTTGGTAAAAAAAAAACAAAAAAGGAATATACATAGATACACATTTAAGATTTAGTTCTACAAAGATTTGTTTTTTTTCTTTTTCTTTTTCGGAATACACTTTTTCGATTTGTAAAAATCGTCACATTGTTCACACGGTATCTTAAACGATGCGGATTTTACGCCCGGCGGTAAATTGTTTAAACAATTTGTCTAGACTCCCAAAAGTATTTGGCCCGTCTCTGTCTGGCATAAATGATTTCCGAAACCCTAAATATACATACAAATAAATGTTGTGAGTGAATATTATCGGAGGATCGGTTTATTATAGTAAACCGAATAACTGAACATAATTGTTCAAACCTAATGCTAATCGGAGCAAAATAAAATATCCACCTCCCCCCAAACATTTACACGGGTACACCCATAGTCGAAAATAGGAGTGTTACGGATCAGATAAAGTCATTTGGTAGATTATTGTAAAACCACAGGACCCCCACGCTCCGCTCAGAATCTCAAGATGATGTAAACACAAGTGGTTGTGATAAAATCACGGGGGACAAAATCATGATATCTTCGATATTCGTATATTGTATGTATAGTTTAAGCAGAATCCGCCGAGGTCCACTGCGTATTGTACCGTAATCGGGATGGGCGGGAGCACTTTGAGCACGCTAACGCGTCTGTGTAAAGGTTAGGTTTCCTAGAAAAGCGGTGCCGTTATTTTACGGTTGTAAATAACGGCCGTCTTTACGGTGACCAAGGTAGACCAAACCTGTGGTTTCCTAGGAAGTAGTGTGCGACCGTATTCAATCGTAGTCACACTCAGTACTCACTCGAGCGTAGTAGGTCGTGGCACTGGTGAAAAACGGACGATTTGGACATAGCATTATTAGTATGTTTGGATGATGAAGAGTCATCAGAAGACGAAAAAAATCGTTTAGAGGGCAGTGCCATGTTCAAAAATCGTGATACTGAGGGCGCATTTCAAATTTTAGTGCGTCGCAGTGCGTGTGCAGTGTAACGACGAATAAAGTAGGTAATACTTTCGTAAAACACCAGTGTTATAAAGGTAGTTCCCAAACGAAGTGGATCATTATATTATAACTATAAAGAGGTGAGGTATAGCTAGCAGCCGTCGGTTAGTTACGTTGTATTAATTAAATATGTACACCGCTAGACGCGAAAAAAACGTTCAACCTAACTGTTTATCGCCGCCATGACGGCCGTCATGCAACTGACAGCACCGCCTGTTCGGCGTTACGGTGACCACTCGACGTTCTCTACGAAACCTACTCCGATGTCGTTTATAGACAACGTATGATGGGCGACGTCGCCCAACGCTACATTACGGCCGCTAGATAACGGCACCGCTTTTCTCGGTTAGGTTATGAGTATGCTTATAAGGAAACCATCAATTGAACGTTAGTTCAACACAAAACATTCGCGCCGTACGATTAAATAGGTTCGTTGTGTACGACGGCCATTGCGCTTACTGCCGGTAACCGCGCACGACGCGGCGGTGTACGGAATCTCTATTATATTAATTATTACACCGCGCGCGACAGCCCGTGCGCTTAGTGCAAAACGGCTGCGAGAATTCCCGTGCCCGCCGGCTGATCGGCGGTTCGACGCCAAGGCGCCCGGGCACGGGGGGGGGGGTACGATTTATCGCTCGGCGACCGGACGAATTAGTTGATTAGTCTGCCCGGCGGAACGGATTGCGCGGAGACCGCGGGCCCAGGGTTAACCCTGGCCCCAGTATAACAATAATATAATAATATATTATTCTGGGCGCGTGCGACCAAGTCCCCGAGTATTGGGTACGCCGCCGCATATTAGTCACACGGGGCACGAATGGCAGTAAAACCTAACCGCGGGACCCGCTCCGTACGTAATTCGTCAAAAACCCAGACGATTATCTCTAAGGCCCTCCCCGCACACACGATTCGTGCGATTACGGGTGCCCACGCGAAACGATTGTCGTCCGATTATTATTTCCATTGTCCACGTATCGTTCGATTATTATTATCAGCCGTTTACTGATGTTTGCGCAGTTCTATGATAGCGTTTTTTTTTTTTTTACACAATACCTAAAGCTTTCCCTATTATCTTGTGGCAGACCAGGCGTTATTGAAATGTCCAATGCGACCCTACCCCAGACGGACTCTTTGACAAGAGTATTTAATTACCGATCAAGCCGTGGTAGAAGAACGATCGCGTGCACATTTGGAACGACAACGGAAAAATTTCAATATTTTAATTTAAAATTATTTGTATAATAAAACAAATGCCTATAACATTGTACTTAATTTCCCCACAATATTCTCATATGCAAAAATTATTCCTTGTAGACACCGAAATATGTTTAGGATCCGTTTACGGTCTTCTAAACGAATTCGACACAATATTCAACGATTTTTCGGGAGTTGGAAAAACTCTCAAGAAATGGGCTGTTTTGACTGAAAAATAGTTTAAATTACAAATGTCATTAATCGACCTACGAGGTGGGGGGAACATTTGAGGAAAATTTAGGCTAGACAGTGGCGTACGAGGGGACAGGCTAAGAAGGCTAAGAACTATTCAATAAGTAGTAAAATAATAATCATTGCACATAATTTTGCGCTACACCACAATTGTGTATCCTTGCAAAATAACCTCGTGACTTTAAATAATAAATACAGATATTTTGATTGCATTATTATAGCTCCCCACCCCTATCCCATTGAAGATTCCTGGGTATGCCACTTAGAGGCTAGACGTGTTTTGGACGAGTATTCCAACTGTAAAAATACTGGCAATTACGATGCAGCTACGATATTCGGTTAGATTCATTTTTGTAAGACGTAATTTTCGAAAATTATTTAATTTTTTTTTTTACTACAAAAAATGTCGAACAAACAGTCAACAAACTCTCACCTCGAAGACGCATTGTCGTGTATAAGCAATTCTCCGCAAGGACCGCGTTGTTCAATATTTTAATCTTCCAGACTCAATCAAGGGTGAGAAGGGGTTTAAAAATTGTAATACACCATAAAATATCGCAAGGGATTGCCTCGTCCCAAAAAAAAAGGCAACAGTTATAATTATTTTCCTGTCCTTGTCAATTAAAAAAAAAGTTTAGAGGTATAAATTATAAATATTATACAAAAAAAAAAAATACAAATATCTCTATATACACATAAATTGTATACAAAACGTATAAAAAAATATTTACAACAATTTCAAAATAATATTAATCTTTTTTTTTTTTTACATGCAAACCTATCTATGACTACTTGGACGTCCACGTCGATGTGTATTAAGTAATACCAAACCTGTACATATTTCCTCGGCCGTCTTAGGTTAACCTAACCAAGTCTTTAAATAAAACAAAGCAACATGCATATGTAGAAGTTAAGTAGCATATGTTACAATACATAGCTAAAATGTATAGAATGATGTATTATACCTGGGCAAAGCAGAAAAGCTACGTTCAGTAATTGCTACACCAATTGGCAAAGAAGCGAAAACGTAAAGCAAATAACTAATAGCGGGCTAAACAATCGACTAATAGGAACACTCGTCAATTTTTAAATGATTTACAAGATTTATGTCGCCATAACGAGACTATAGCCGCGGTCAAAACATCACAGCTAAACAATTCCCACGGGGCGATCCACCAATCGCCAACTCATCCACTCAGGATACGCCACTGTTCCGCCGAATCGGACGGAAATTACTTGCCGGCCTCCGACCACTCAACACTGACCACACACCCGCGCAGTTGGAAATAAAAATAATAAAAAATATAATAACAATCGCATTGTCTCGCGGGTACGACTCGCGATATTAAAGGTAATTTATTATTTTAAACGCAATGCCACCGGCAGCGCGATCTGTGCGTTTAAAACGATTTTATATAATAATATATCAAGTGTAATACACCGGAGACGAACAGACCCCGGAGCCGTGTCGTGAAATTCCGCGCTAATAAGTTTTTGGGGCGATATTATATAGTATTATATTATACAGCGATACCCGGCAAAATGCCGCCGGCCAAACAAATCCCGTGAATTATTGTGATTGTAAATTAAACGTCTCCGGTATATAATTGAAAACGATTTAATCTCTGCAACGCGCGCACATAAACTAAAATACCGCGCAATCTGCCGAGGACACGTGTTAATTCGTATACACCGCAATGTATTATAATGAAACGTTAATAATATTATTCAGTGTTTGAACTAGTGAAAAATTTCAACATTTTAATGTAATCAAATATTATACGGGTGCCGGATTTATTTATTTTCGACTGTAAAAAAAAAAAAAAAAAACGCTCGCAGAGTGTAAAACGGCGCAATGTTAAAAAAAAAAAAAAAAAAAAAAAAAAAAACCCACGATAAAATTCGTATAATAAATACACCGGATTCAAATTCGGCGTATGAATTTTTAATTAATCGGGCAAATAATTACACGCGTTTAAAATGTCAAACTTTTAGTAGAAGAAAAAAAAACATTAAAAAACCGGTACACGGTAAAATTTATTTTTTGATCTCGCGGTCTAGTGGTGGTTTTCGAAAACTCATTGTTTCATTGTTAAAAGAGATAAACTAAAATATAATTTACTCTTCATACTGAGTAGGTATTGACAAAAAATCAAAATTTAAATGTCTGGTTAATCTCTGGCTTTTAAGACTGGTTAAAGGAGGCGGAAAATTGGAAAACTGAAAAATCTAACGACGGATTCCATAGGGCACGCAAACAAATAAGTTATATGAAACGTTTTTCGATATTTAGACATTTATTTCCCGATAGTTATCCGGACCAAAATTTTAATTTTTGATAGCAATAATAATTGACAGTTATGCTGTACAGTTAAAAACAGACGATTCCCTCGAAAGCGTCCCTAGCGTTCCCGGTATAATTAAATGAAGTGGTACGCGCTAAAATCTATGGAAAACCGAAGTGGACTCTGTCTGCTTGTTCCCTCTTCCATCCTCCTCCCACCGCACTGGTTTTAACACATGAAACCAAAGATATAAGAACAATAAATCCAAAGACGGAGGTAGAGGAGACAGACAAGATGCGGTTTTGTCGCGTTACAGGTAAACTATAATTATGTTTTTTTTTTTTTTTCACAATAATTGTACGAAAAAATGTATGTACTGGAAACGTTATAATACTGGAAATCATAGATTTGGCCGTAAAAAAAGCAACGACCGAGTAGTAGTGATTTATTAAGAGTCGTGACGAATACGAATTATCACATACACGAGACGTGTTCTACTGATCCAAGGAGTACATAATATACACGTGTAAAATATATAATATGTTTTTGTTTTTAAAATTCATTCTTAAAAAATGAAAAACACATCATGTTTCAGATATTAAGTTAAATTTTCAATTTTTATATTTAATACAATTATATTAGTTATAAATTATATATAAAATATGAAAAATATCTATTTGTTTGCAATTATCTTTTCTCATTCTTTCGATTACCTATCTAAATAAAAATTAATAAAATATTTTTTTTTTTTTTTTATATATATAATTAAAATTGCATACAAATTATAGTTTGAAATTGTGTGGATAATAATATATTTACATGTGTTTGTGTACTTCGCGCGACGGGAACAAAACACAAACTAATACACAATAATATTAAATAGTAAAATAACACTCTTATTTTTTCGTGAATAATTTAATAATATAATAATGTTATAAATATCACGAGTGACTTATAAATACGTCCGCGGTAGTACAAGGTGCGGCAGAGCCGACTGACAAATTTTGATAGACTATAAATAACGAACAGTAAAACTTAGAGAAAAAATTTTTTTTATTTAAATTTTTTTATTCATCCCATTTTTAAAAATTATATCTCCAAGATGGCGGCCGTAAGCATTGATACACTGTTGTAGACGATCTCTGAAGCTCTCATATGATTTTCGGCACATTTCGACTGGTATGGCCTCGACTTCCACGTGGAGTAGTCTTTCATAGAGCTGCCGTGGGTGATTTGTAGCCCAGTATCGAAAATGTTGTTTGTTTACAGTTCCAGAAAGATCAAAATGGGCCTTATCGCTACAGAAAAAAGTTGATATTGGAGGAATTTGCAGAAGAATTTGCTAACAGATTTTTACGGTTGCCGTAGTCAGTAGCATTTAGCTCTTGGACAAGCATTAATTTGTAGGGACGGAATGATAAATCTTCGTGATGAATTCTCCTCAAAGAACGGTCTGAGATTCCCAAAGCTACAGCGAGTTTCCGGGCTGAGCGTCTTGGTGACTGCTCAATTGACTCTCTAACCAAATGCACATTTTCGGGGGTTCTTACCGTTCTGGGTGCTCCGTGTCCAAATCTACTTAGGGTACTTCCTGTTTCTTCCAAACGCCGTATCCACAATTTGATAGTGTTAGCAGAAGGAACAGATTCAGCACGTGGAATGCCGAAGTGTATACGAAAAGCCCTTTGTGTACCGATCACAGAATGATTATTTTCGTAATACGCACGCACGACGAAACCACGATGTACACATGTCCAGACCGTGATTACGAATAAAAACGGCACCACCGTACAATTCAAAATATACCTAAGGCCTGCTCTTGTCTTATCACAGGCTAATATCACCTCATTAAACTCGTCGGTCGGCTCTGCCGCGCCCTGTATGATAATCATAGTGCCACAATTATTGTCCATATATAATTTATATTCCCTTATTTTATTGTTAGTTTAAATTATATAAATGTATTTGTGTTTATTGGGGAATTGATTTTTATACGGCATAAAACGTGTGTAATTGTGTTTTATATACTTTATACTATACCGTACTATACAATTCGACCCTGTTATATATACTAACTGTACAAATGAGTTTGGGATTCACTCTTGAGACCCATCCCCGTCACCCTCTACCATCGAAATTTCAAGATATAATTATATATTATTGATTTTATACATTTTACCCCGGAAATAATGACAATCGCTGTCGGATAAGTTTACTTATATAATAATAAGTAGACTGTATAATATGTTATGTGTCTGTCGTGTGCAGCGGTTTAAATTAAATACGTTTGTTGTCGAGTTTGATAAAGTTATTTAATTATAAAGTTTTGTCTTTTCGTAGAAAACGATGATGGTGAATTAGTAATATTTACCTGTTGTTGTATAATAAATGCATTTTTTTCCCCGAAATCTTCGGGAGATAATATGCAGTGTTTTAATTAAAATTGTTGGCAACAAAATTGTTGAGCAATTATTAAAAAATTCCCCACCGCAGAATATGCGGGCTTATATTGCATTGTTGTATTATTACAGAATACATATTTGAACGTTATTTTTTTTTTTTTCTCGCACTTTTTTGCCTATTTTTTTTTTTTTTTTTTGTTTTTTTCTCCATCTTATAGAATATCTTTTGGAATAGCCCCGTCACCGATGTCAACTCGTCAGCCAGTTTAGAGGACGCCTACGCGCGCGTTTTCGCCGTTCAAAAACTTGTCTCGGTGGAATAATTCTCGTTGGCGCTACAGTACCCGTAGGAATCCCAAAGATTTCGTCAACACAAAGATAAGCGAACATTATCCGTGTTTGTACGGCGGATTTTTGCAATATCATGAATACGCTCGTTTTTATTAACAGCGGCGATATTTATAAAAAAAAAAAATAAAATAACCCAACGTTTTCCATCGGTATACCGATACTCGGATACATTTATAATAATTATACATACCTATAGGTAATGCGCGTATAGTGTACAAAACGCACGGGACGTTCCTCGTTCGTTTATATATGACAATATTGTTTATCCGAGATTATTTCCATATTTAATTAATTCGTGGTTAAATAAAAAAAAAAAAAAAAAAAAAAAAAAAACACTCACTTTCGAAACGGCTGATTGCCACGTCATGTAACTATAAGGTATAATAATTGTTTACATATTTCCATTTCATATTTGATGATGTTATTTTATCGGTACACAATAATACTCTTATTGTAAACCATGTCCACCGCACCGTTACCGCGTCAATCAATAATGAAAACAAAGGCATATTATAATAATCGAACGGTGAAAATATATTTTATTAAATTGCCGGTAAATTACGATAACCGCCGGTCGGATAATTATCGCGTTCGTTTTCGCTCGCGCCGGTATATTTACTGTACGGCGCGGAAAGGATTTCGAATATCTGTTGGGCCGCGCGCGGTACGCCCGCGGGCCCGGATTAAGCCGACGAGTTATACAGAGCGAAACTCGGCGGGCCGCGATATATTTCGTGTACAGCAGTCACTCCTCGATAATTCGGAATTCAGGGGACCTAGCTAAAAATTCGATTTATAGAAGGTTTTCGATTTACCGAGTGTATTCGAATAATCGAGGGGGGGGAAAAAAATTAAATCGAAATAAAGAGAGATGAAACATTTATTAATTGATATTTTTATTATTTTATTATTATATTTTACATATTACAGAAATCTGTTATCTTTCTTTGTGTTGCATTGTATTTGTATGCCGATGATAATGTTTATATTTTCTATGCCCCGAAATACGTTCAATAAAATAACGAAATCGAAATAAACGATAGTATTATAATATAGATGCGGAATAAAAATGAAATACAAATATCATTGATAACAATCGTTATGGTCTCTCCGACACAAATCGATCTAAATTCCGAGGAACGTGTTAATCGGTTTGGCGGTTATAATTTATCTACAACATTTTGTAATCCGGTAAAATCCGTTTAGCTATTTGTAAATTTAGCGGAAAAATTGTGTCAGACAAATGTCAAATGTTTGGATAAATTTACTCAATTGAGAATTGAGCCGCATCAAATTCTATAAATCGAGCCTGTTTTACATCTCGGGGGGGGGGGAAGGGGATGTTCCAAGTTTTTTAAAAAACTTATCCGTATATTTGATAAAATTATCGTCAAAAAACTAACACAATTGCGGTTACCAATTGTTTGACATTTTTCTTAAACACCGTAGGTCATCACGTATTTAAACCGTTTTCAAATACTCATGCCGGGAGAAGAGTAGTGACCCGATAACCCCCTCGCTTTCCCCGTCAAATTAAAAAATACGCCACCGGAGTGGGCGGGGGAGGATGCGATATCGAAAAAAATATTCTCGCGGGAGGGTGGCAAATGCCGATTCCCTCCTCACGGGTACGCGTGCACATGCCGGGCTGTCGTACTCCACTCCGGAGACTGTGTTTACTCGTGTTTGCGCGGTACAAGTAAAATATACGAGTAAAACATACGTGTGTATGTATAACCGAGTCATCCGGAATTTCATTAAATTATCATTTTCCCGTGTTCGTTCACGAAGAACCCACTCGCGTCGAGGACCACACCGGCCGCTGTCCCCCGGACGGTTCAGAAACAATTTCCACGCGCTTTTGTCCCACGATTATCGAGTGCCGCCCGCGCATTTCACCGCGACAATTTTAATACTATCGGTCCGTGTTTCGGGATATCCGCCGTCAAGGTTTCCATCTGCACTCAGAATCTTCGCCGAAAACTCGTATCGTGCCAAAGACCGCCGCCGCCGCCAACTACGACACCCCGTGTCCGGTTTTTAGAAACGACAAAATATTGAAATATCCGCCACGGACTAAAATGACGACCAGTTCATTGTTATCCCTAGTTTTAGATTCGTATGCCTTGGTTTTACCGTGAAATATGTGTTTTTTTTTCTTCTTCTTCTTTTTCACTATCTGTAAACGACTTTTCTACCAGAAATCATGTTCCGTCTTTCGAGTGTAGCGCCTTTTCTAAACGAATTTAACATCTAGTCGGTGTAACGAGGAGGTAATTTGTTTTATTTTTCTTAATAAATGGGAAAAACGTAGGAAAAACGGACAAATTTACGGCAATAATATCAATCATTATTTGTTTTTTTTTTTTTTTTTTTGTTGTTGTAACTCGGTTAAAAAAAAAATCGTAGAGACCTAAAATGTTCACAGAACATTAATGCGATTTTCAAAACAAAAGGAAGAAGACACGTAATAATCGTTAAACATTAAATATAATTCCGTAACTACCGTCGAAACTTTACTAACATCCGTTTTACAAATATCACACCGTAATTAACGAATTATTTAATTTGTGTTTGTTTATTATGTACCGGTTGGTGCATAATAAATATGTCTGATGGAAAGAAAAAAAAAAAAAAAATCACTATTTGCGCCATATTTAAACGGTCGCGGTTAAATATATAGTAGGTAATTGTTATCTAAAAGTGGACAGATGTAGTTTTTCCGCGCGTACGAGTAACAAGTGCTTTACGATAGTTAATAATTTAAAATATTAAATTCCCCGTTTGCAAATAGCCTGTGCGCTTTATTTATTATTCCATTAAGTTACCGCGGGCACGGGCAATACCGCCGTACCTATGACCTAACAATGAGGACCGTATTAGGTAATACGGGAAAAAAAAAAAAAAAGACAACACGATAATTATTTATGAAATATAATATAAGATTAACGGATTACGTTGGGTAATTACAATTGTCAATAGAGCAGAACGACTACATGTCTACGTTCAAACTGCAAAGCGTCGGTTGCGAAATCGTTTCGGATTCCGGCATAGGTAAAAAATTGCTCGTGTTTTCCGAATTTGTTTTTTCGCGTCCGCCTGAACTCGTCGTATTGTTGTGATTCTATATAACTACATCATATTTTACCGTTATTTTATACTCGACAGCCTCTGTTGAAGTTACCGTATTATCCAATATCGAACAAAACATTTTTTTTTTTTTTTAATAATAAACGCCCCGAAATTTATTTTTTGAGAAAATCACATCGTTGTAAACAATGCTAAAACGCGGATAAGTTAGGTTTATCTAGATAAAGATAATTGATAAGTGGAATTTATCTAAATAAAAAAAAGATAATTGTATTTTGTTATTGTCGTCTACTTATTGCTGAGAATAATATAGCAGGCGGATCAAAATTTAGACGGATAATTACTAAATCTTTGATTTAGATAACGCTCGGATAAATATCAAAAATGTTCATCTACGTATATGAGAGAAAATATTAAAATAAATATTTATCTATATATCTCTCATACAAATTGTAATACTAATGCAATTAGTAACAATTTTGTTTTTTATTATTAAATTAAAAACACTCAGGGTTTCCGAATTTATAATGTAAAAATTAAAAAAATCATAGCTAAAATATACTAGACATTGAAAAGAGGCTAAAATCGGTGGAAAAACACTGGGAAACATGGGTGACAAAACGTACCCAGTGGCCCATGTGAAATTTTCACGGCGAGAAGCAAGATATAATTTTATCTCCCCACCCCTAGTTATGACAACAGTACAAATCACTGAATCTTCTAAAAAAAAGAAAGAATCCAATTGCCATCAATTACATTTTATAATCATATAAGATAAAAATATTTTTTTCCTCAAATTATTTCGTAAAAGCTTATAAGTATATTTCTCGTTTCTCCTGTTTTTATAATATGTTGACGTAGTGTCAACGTTATTGCATTATCCGGGTTACAACAATAGGAAAACCAACACAAAAATAACGATGTATTTTTTTATATTTTCTTTAATTAAGTGATTGAATTAGTGTTTGATTATTTTTGAAATGCATAGAAAAAAATTATATTTACACCGACCCGCACGGTTTTGATGTTGACGTAAAAATTATTTTGCCACCGCCCCCCCCCACCTAGATTTTTACCCAGTTAGGCCACTGAACACACCAATCATCTATATTACTAGGCACTCGCGCGTACTTCTATAATAATTATAATATTATTAAAATTACGATCGAAACGATAATATTAAAATATTCAATTACGGTATGCGCACGTTGATTTTGGATTAAATATTTCGTCGTCGTCCCCCCGCCGCCGCCGCCGCCGCCGTGCATCAGATAGTTTTTTAATTTAATGTTACGGCAGCGTACATGTAAAGATTTTCCGTTAGATAAAAACGCGTACGTTTTTATTAATCGTTTTTCGACAGATGTTGTTATTTTTTTTTTTTTTTTTTTTCATCGCGTTCCCTATACACCGCGGACAACAAGTTCGCCGTCGTGGATTAGATCGGTACACGCGATTAGGCATTCGTATTGTCTTTGTTATTTTACGTGATCGTAGATAAAAACAGCACATTGTATTTATTGTAATAAAACTCGCTGGACGTATGCGATTTTTTGTTGGTTTTTTTTTTTTTTTTTTTAATTAACCAATTAAATAACGCCCGATACGCCACCAAAGTGCCGATACACCGGCGGCGTCGGCAGCAATATTATTGTAACAACGGGAAAAAATGATTCACATAATTATTATTAGAAGGTACCTCACCAATTATTAGTAGTGATGGGAAAAATCCGGATTTTTAGATTCCGAAATTCGAAATCTGACATTTATTGTAAATCCGAAACCTGGATTTCGGTTTTTATAATTGTGATTTTATGTTATTCATTAATCATTTCTCATATTATTTCTCATTATTGTTATCTTATTGCTAATAGCATTAAATACGAGAATTAGTTATCTCGTTTTATAATGTAAACAAATTACCTGAGAATTTGATTAATTTAAGATTTTAAAAAAAAATATACAAAAATCTGTACGGTCAAACCCAAATTTTGGATTCACATCACCTATATGCTTATTTGGGCATAAGCAGTGGCGTAACTGGGTAAAAAACTAAGGGACGAAGGGGAGGGGCAAAATAATTTGTTCACCTAAATCAAAACCACGAGGGCCAGCGTAAATATATTTGTATTCTGTGTACGAGAAATAATCAAAGATTAAATCATCAATCACTTAATCGCTCAATTAAACAAAACTTCAAGAAAGAATAAATCGTTATTTTAATGTTAGTTTTCTTATTATTGTAACCCGGATAATGCGATAACGTTGAAAATACGCCAACGTATTGTAAAACAGAAGAAACGTGAAATATATTTATAAACTTTTATGAAATAATTTGAGGAAAAAATATGAAAATAAAAAGTAATTGATGTATTGCATTCTTTTTATGTTTTGGAAGATTCAGAGATTTGTACTGTTGTCATACCAAGGGGTAGGAGTGGGCATAATGATACCTTGCCACTCCCCGCAAAAATGTCAGGGAAGACAAGTGCTCCCCTTGTCCCCCCCCACAATTACGCCACTGGGCATAAGCAAATCTAAAAATTCATCACAGTGTGGCGCCCTTATTTAAAATTCGACCTCTATAGTCCGAAAAGTATCTTAGCGTAGATGTAAATAGGTGGGGGTGCGTGCTTACGAGGGTTTAGCCCTCCACGAATCCTCTCAAGCCCTACCACCAAAAATGATTTGAATTAATTCGTTAATATTTATTAAATTCATTAAATTTGTAAGGTTCCTAAAACGTATTGGGCTCGAGCCCTAAGTGTTTTCAGACTCTATTTACGTGTATGCCGCTTGGCCGTCATAAGTTTCACAGCGTTTCGCATTTCACGTATTTAACCGTAGGTACGTAAAAACAATAACATGACTAGCTCACAGATGACGGCAGGCACTGTGCACAATCTTATCAACTATTCTTATCACGATAATGGCAATTGACAATTTCTATTCCAAACAAAAGTATTAAAATTTATAAATCGTTTATACTAAATACCGGGCGTTCCTCAAGTCCTAGAATGATTATTATGGGCCCTACACAGGCCAACACGAGTCGCAGGATGTGCCAGTTTAGCAAACAAATCAAAACGTTCAAATTTATAATTTAAAAGAAAAGTGTAATGTAAAATTCAATAACAATACAACACAAGGTAGGTTAATTCTATAATTAATAATTAAATTTATGGTTACATTTATATTCGTGGACCTAATGACTTTAATTTTAAATATAGGTAGTAAAATGGTAGCAATTTATGTAGCTACCATAATATGTACAAGTACTCGAGCATGGATTGAGCCAGCGGGACACCGAGAGTAGTATACCTTGTTTTATTGAAAAACATTTTAATAATAATTACTATTGTTATTGAAATAAAAAAAATGAGTAAGTTAAAATTATCAACGTTTATTCGTAGACTGATTTGCATTTTATCAGTTGTAACTTGTAAACATGGGAACTGTTTGGCCGCCCTCTCGTTTAATATGATTATATTTGTACAATTATTTTATTAATAATTCATATTTTGCTTTTCATTAATATTATTCATTTTTTTAGTATGAATATGAGTGATTCAAAGTCGAAACGTAAAGGAGGTAGTAAAATGGTAGCAATTTATGTAGCTACCATAATATGTACAAGTACTCGAGCATGGATTGAGCCAGCGGGACACCGAGAGTAGTATACCTTGTTTTATTGAAAAACATTTTAATAATAATTACTATTGTTATTGAAATAAGAAAAATGAGTAAGTTAAAATTATCAACGTTTATTCGTAGACTGATTTGCATTTTATCAGTTGTAACTTGTAAACATGGGAACTGTTTGGCCGCCCTCTCGTTTAATAGGATTATATTTGTACAATTATTTTATTATAATTCATATTTTACTTTTCATTAATATTATTAATTTTTTTAGTATGAATATGAGTGATTCAAAGTCGAAATGTAAAGGAGGAGCTGATAAAGTACGAGCAAAAAACAAGAAACTTCTTTCAGAAGCTAGTTCCTAATGTTTCGAATAAAGGGATATGTTTATGATAAAAGAAAATGAAACAACAACCAATCAGTAATACGGGTGTAAGTCTATAAAACATTCAAAATTAGGTTTATTAATTCTCTTATTCATATAGCGTTATTTTTAACAAATAATCTCTACTTGCTTTAAGATTTAATTTATATAAATTATCTATAGGGAATAGTTATTATATGAATTATATTATTGTGTACAATTTATATTGCACGTCTTGGTATAATTCTAGACTTATGATCTAATTTAAATGAATGTTTCGCTTTTAAAAATTAAATACTTCAGTTGTTATTAATTAATATTACATTTATTCAATATATTTTTAAATATTTTAAGTAACATTTAAAAAAAAAAACACTTAAAAACCTGTAATTCTATTTGAAGTTTTTCATATTTGAGTATAAATATTTTGTTTTTTTTTTTTAATGGTTTAATAGTTTAAGCCAAATGTAATTTATTGAATTATTAGATTTGAATTTAACTATCAAAATAGGTACATCTTTAAATGTTTATCAGTTACAATTGAATAAATTTATATTTTGGTCACAAAACATTATTATTTTAATCATAGGTTAAATTTAGGTAATTAAATATTTCAGTTGTTATTAATTAATATTACATTTATTCAATATATTTTAAATATTTTAAGTAACATTTAAAAAAAAAAAACCACTTAAAATCCTGTAATTCTATTTGAAGTTTTTCATATTTGTGTATAAATATTTTGTTTTTTTTTCAATGGTTTAATAGTTTAAGCCAAATGTAATTTATTGAATTATTAGATTTGAATTTAACTATCAAAATAGGTACATGTTTAAATGTTTATCAGTTACAATTGAATAAATTTATATTTTAGTCACAAAACATTATTATTTTAATTCATATTTTAATTATTGCATTTTTATTATCTATTCATCAAATATGATTTTTATTTGAAAAGGTAACAAAAAATAAATTATTATTGTTTTTATTGATATTTTATAATAATTTAAAATCTATAATCTATGTTTGTTAATCGATATAGCATAGGTAATATACTGATATACATCTAATACTTGAATAAATACAAGCATTTATGACATAACAATTAGAATCTATTACTTAAATTTATGTACCTAGAATTTTATAACAATTTAATTTGTTTTCAGCCCAGTTGGATACAATGGTACAGAAGTTGATCACTAATCGGTGTTTGCCATTTTCCTTAGTTGACTATCCTAAATTTAAATCTATTTCACAAATATGATATCTTAATTCAAAATACTGAGCGGTCGGACATTAAAGAAAAGGATTGATTCTATTCTAACACAATTTCTGTGTTAACAAATATGAAAAAGGAATTAAGAATTGGTCAATCATATTTCAACTACTGCTGATTGTTGATCAATTTTTAAAAAGTTAGTATTTCAAAAAAATAATAGATATTAATTTATTATAGATACTTAGGTACCTATAATATTATGGATTTAATATTATTAATAATATTGCATCTAGAATTATATATGTTACAGGAAGAATGTACCTTAAAATTTTGTTTCAGATCCAATATAAGTATAACTGGGCATTGGTTGAACAAAAATGATTTTTCAAGAATTTCTTGTCTACTTGCAATAAAGCGTTTAAAAGGAAAGCATACTTATGATATTTTAGCTTATGATATTTTTAACTTCAATCATGTATATCATAAAATTATATAATCAACCATAGGCAATGGTTCCAATTTTGTTAAACGTTTAATGTTAGTTTTTTTTTTTTATTTAGAAGTATTTATTCAAATTTGTTCCCTAGATTTTATTTTTTAATAATTAACTAAATTTACTAGAATATATCTAAAGTTACCAAACAGCAAATTATGTCAATTAAGTCAAAATATAACCTTATTATTATTGTTACTATAGTTAATGTTAAGTAAACTATTTTTAATAATAGTTGCATATTTTTAGAATATACAATAAAAATGATAAGCAAAATATTTCCAATTTTAATTCTTATGTTAATAATATTATTAATGATGAATTTGATCTGCAAATAACAAATAATGAAGATAACTTTTGAGAGGATAATAGTGAAGATAATAATGAAAGCATATCTGTGATTTCTGTTTTAGATATTTTGTAAAAAAATTATTTGAATTTTAATACTTATATTCAGTATAGTTTGCCAAAATATCAATGCTGTGTGGCCCACAGTTTATATTTAGTTGCCCTTTAGTTGTGCAATTTGTATTTACTATAATTTTATTACGTGACAATACCGATAATTATAATTTTTATTTTGCTCTTCAAAATAATTTTTTTTTTTAATGCAAATTACAGCTACATTTGTAAAATTGTAAAAATGTTTGAATAAGTAAAGTAGATCCACCCAAATTGCTGATATAATAAATGATAACATTGGAAATCCCTAATAGTACAAGGGGGAACACTCATTTTGCTGTCATAAAATACTTTCTAAAACACCGAAAACAAGCTTGCAATATCACTTGACATTCTACAAATAATATTATAACTATAATTGTAATAGTAATTCTTAAGATTACATTTTGTATTATTTGTTAAATTATTACACGTATGGATTTATAAGTACACTTAGTTCATAAAGTGGCCATTTGTTAACATTCATATTTTAATCAAATTTAAAAGTTGAATGTAATATTAATTTAAATGTTGGCGAGTATTAAGTTTTTACTTAACATACATACATTTTAATAGAAGTGTTTGAACTAATTTTGCTCAACGCTCGCCAATGGGTATGCCGCCTAAACTTAATATTTTTGGAACAATTGTTTTAGTACATTTTTTCAAATATCCTATACATAGATTAAAGATGTTCACGATGTTGGGGAATTAAACAATAAAAAAATTAAGTGGTATTTTCATGGGCATTGAAACAAATAATTAAAAGTGAAATTACTAAATTTTTTAATAAGAGTCTAACTAAAAAAATGAATACATTAAATAATACTGCAATTTTAAAAAAAAAGTTTCCATAAAAAATAATACTCCCTTCTCCTCGTGTGCGTCCATTAAAAGAGTATTTAGTATAGGCACTTGTGATTTAACAAAAAAAAAAAAAATAAGATGCAAATTTCGAAAAAATAATGTTATTATAAATAACCCAACATTGTATAAAGATTAACACATTTTGATTTTTAATTTCATATTACCAAATAAATATTAACAAAAATGCAATTGCGGAGTTACAGTTGGAATTTTTTATATAAAATTGTTTACTTGTTTTTACCCATAAAAACCATCAGACATTGCCCGTGGTATTTTTGAAATGTTTAAAATGTGTGGTAAGTCGTAACATAATAGGTATACTGATATACATTAAATGTATATTATATAGTCAATAGTATAAAATTAAAAAAAAAAAACTTTTATTTGTATTTAAATCATTTTTGAGTATTCGTGAATTACATTTTTATACAAGTATTTTAAATGTGTTTTTAATACTTTTTCAAAAGTATTTTTTACAACACTGTTTCTAGTACTACAGGTAACAGTAGCTAGTGCCGAGAGATTATTATCTAATCTCGATTTAATAAAAACATATCTTAGAGAAGCACTGCAATGTCTCATTCACTCCTCTACACAGTAAGTGTACTTACTATGATTTTTATTGAAATTGAACGTGCGAAAAAAAAAAAAATTTGAAGAAAACAGCAAGAAACAATTTTTTTTTTTTCGTCTTGATCGCTATGTCTGATTTTATTCTTTAAATTGTATACAAAATTAACAATTGTATTGTTTATTTTAATATTTTATTTATAATGTATAATAATAAAATAATGTACATTATCAGATTATCTTTTTATGTTGATTACGAAATGGAAATTTTTACTTAGAAAAGAAAAAAGGGGAACCATCTAGAAATGTTTTTCACGGGCCTCGACGAGTCCCGATTCATCACTGATGAAACTTACACGATGTTTGGTTTTATATATCCCTTCCACTTGCGCAATAAAAAGCACGAACAAAAAATGCTCAACAATTTGAGACGAAAAAACACTGACAGTTATAATTTATTTTGTAGTTACAAATGAATATAATTTTCCATTTTAACCCGAACGTCGTCGCTCACAATCGCTTTGTTCCCCACATGCCCGCCTACAACAGTGGGTCCGCCCGTATATTGTGCGTTAAGTATGTTTTTTATTAGGTTCGTAAACGACTACGATTTATGGGAACGTAACACGTGAAAACAAAATATAATAAAATCGTAATCCTAACAGCGTCGTCGATACGTTTTAGACGTCTTCCGAAATGTCCAACTCGTATAATTGTTGGCTGTTGTACAAAGCAATAGTTTACCGAGTTGTAATGAGAACAGCCTACGCGTCAGAAAAATGTTTAAGAAAACAATTGTAAAGGATTTTTTTTTTTTTTTTATATATATATATATATATAAACGTCGTCGTCCAGCGCTTTAAGACTTTGGATTTCTTCTTGGCGGATTAACGCGTACGAAGGCACGTCGGATAATATTACCCCGCCCTAACACGATTGTATATTATTTTAATTCCCGATTAAATCTTAGACTCGGAGTACACTTACCAAACCTATCACAGTAACAATGTGTAATACGGATTATTCCGGTGCATAATCCGTAAAACAACTTATTCTAGAGCGTATCCTATTTTTTTTTTTTTTTTTTTTTTCTAAACGAAGCAGTCTTTGAAATCTTTTTAAAAATAAATACGTCACGCCTATAAGTCGAGTGTAATTAACGGGACGGAGTTGTGTCGTTATAGAACTTTAGAGCAGATGTTCAATTTTTTTCTACCCAAACTATTCACGATACGAACCATTTTCGAATATTTTTTTTCTTCATTTTGGCGACCCACTACATACTAATGAACTGCATTTTTATCAACGATATTTATAACTTTGCGAGATTTTTGTCAAAAATAAATGTATTGATATCTTATATATCTGTATTTAAATGGTTAATATGATTTGAAATTACTGTCTAAAATGATTCTAGTTTTCTTCTGTAAAAAAAAAAAAAAAAAAATATTTCAAAATTAAACGCGACCCACCAAAATGTCAACAAGCTATATAGCTATTAGCTGATTATATTTAATTTCACTTCGAACCTTCAAGCGTCCAGCGCATACGACGGCTTCGGACTTACGGTAATTACTAAAATCTTATATTTTATAAGATTGCACGTAACCCGGGAACACTAGCGCGATTTTTTTACAATAACGAATTCCATTTGTATGTACAATTTATATGTATTGCATTATAAACTAGACTGTACGTGTAAAATAGTTTTGCTGTTTCATTTTCCCCCTCCCGCCGCAAAATTATATACTTTGTACGCAATTTTTACAAATGTAATTATTTATTTTATTTTAAGGCTGCACATTTTATCTCTTCATTTATTTCTTGCGACCATTTTATCATGTTATTTGTGAATTTGCCGTCATTCTTTATTAATAATATCATAAATGCCAAACATTGAAAATAATAGAAATATTTTGAAAATGTTATTATGAACTTTTATAGGTACACAAAAAAAACACCACTCGCGCGTTAGATTATTACTAACAATTCACGTACCGTCCATAAGACGACTAAAAATAATTGTCATACAATTTAATCTTAACGAAAATTATGGTGGGATCAGTTTCATGGATATGTAAACAAAGCATTAGGGCGACACAGTCAAAGTTCTTGTCATTTATTGGTAAAACTTAGGTTTCTTAGATATATCTGAAGCCGTTTATAATTGTATAACTGTGTTCTTCCACGCGCGAAACAGTTTTAATATAAATATTTCGATTTTATTAAATATTTTTGGCTGTAATATGGTGCGGGTGGTGCCCAAATCTGGGGTTGCGTCAAACCAACCCAAATAAAACTATCCAATCTTTCCAATCAATTTGCCTACGCCAAATAACTTCTGCTCCTTGGTTCGGCAGCAACCACTCTCTTCGTAAAGACCTTAATATTGAGACAGTCGATAACACTATCAAATCATAATACAAAAATTCCATTCCAAATTATTTCTCCATTCCAACCCACTCGTTTCAAATCAATACTCTCTTACGCTTCCGAACGACCCTCCACGTCGTCTCAAAAGACGCTGGTGCCGTGATCTCCTGGTCTAGGCACTCAAAATCCTAAAAAAAAAATGTAAAAAATTCTACTTAATAAAGGGTCCTATCACTGGATGGCCTCCCTTATATCCGTTTTCATGTTTATATTTATGTTATTTTTGCAAAGTTGCTTATTGTGCCAATATTGTACAGAATGTAAATGTTATTTTCCTAATAAAAAAAAAAAAAAAAAAATATGGTGCGGCTTACGTTACGACGGCGAATACGATTTCCCACACCGCGAAAAACTGTCGTTCAGAACAATTTTATCGGGTTCATTCGGTGCCCCCCCCACCTTAAATTATTATTGCTTTATACGTCCGTAAAACATTATAGAACCGATATACGACCCGTGTAGTAATAATATTTATCGATTGATTTACATATACATTTTCAATATTTTATTATCGTTTAGAAGAAAATGTACGAGTTGTTCGTATTGTCGACGGAGCATCACGATTGCTGTTTACGTTTTTGTGGCGTCCATATTGACGATAATTTATCGTAATTTTCGTGGCGTCTGTATATTGCGCAGCAGGATGGCTTATAATATTTTTATTTGATGATCGCCGGCTGAAATGGCATTACATCACAGTGTGATTGTTTTATCGCGAACCGGCGATTATAGGTATTTACGTAGTTATTAATTCGATATCGCCTATTACAGTACAGTTTTACGGTTATGGTAAAAAAAAAAAAAAAAAAACCGTATATTTTTCAACAATTTTAAAACTGTTTTTTTTTTTTTTTTTTTTGTAGATGTGCCTATTACCTATATCTATTGTGTTTTGTCTAACGAAACGTGTATAAAATCGTGTATAATTAATTGCCATATTATTAGTGGTGGCGGCTCGTGGGCTATGAAAGTGGGAGGGCGATTAAAAAAATATTAATTTTTGAAAAGCTTAGAATAAAATTATGTACCGATTTAAAAGATAATTCAAAATTAATAAATAACATTATTACCATAATATAAATTATAGAAAAACAAAAAATTTAACTCAAATGTTTTTATGCTTAAAATCTAAACGTCTATTTTTTATTTCGCTAAACATATCAATAACTGTTTTTGTTAAAGTCGACGTCATTGGAAATCATTTCCTTTTCAATACTCATCATTGGGAGAGCGTTTATCCTTTCCTCTCCCATTGTGATCCGTAAACATGTTTTTATTCGTTTAAGTGTTGAAAAAACATTCTTTTCGCCACATAACTACTTGTGTTTTGCATAAAAATCTATATTAAAATGACGACTGTATTCACTTTTACCTTTTTTCGCTGTATTTGTTTAGTCCTCCTAAATCGGGCGTTGGTTTTCCGAGTTCTTTAATTTCAATGTTCTGTTCGTATGTAAATGAACAAAAACGGTTTGGAATTCAATACGCAACATAATGTTTATCCATTGTTGGTTAAATATTAACGATTATATTCAATAATAAATTAATAAAAATTATCGAAATTTACGGGCGTCAAGAACACTATATTAGCTAGTACAAAAACATAAACTTTCCCATATTGTTCCGCAGTCCGTACTACGCAAGCATGTCGAGCGATTATTTGTGACAACCCGACGACGACTGCCGTATTATTATCGAATTCCCTCTCCTTTGATTTTGTATTTCGATCGTGTAATAGTATAAATATTTTTATTTTTACAAATAATAAACAATCTGTATCAATAGACACAATACGAATATGCGGTAAATGTTACAATTCCTAGTCGTGAGATTGTGATCAAAGAAGCCACCCATTGATGACATTTTCTGTTGTTAGTCTAATTTGTATTATATTAGTAAATCGTGACACCGCTTACGCCTTAGGCGTCTTGGTGGGTTGCCGGGTATAGTGGGAGTGGCCAAATTTTCAATTAGTTGGTTTGGATTATGGAATCTTTTATAAAAGATTTTTGCTTCGTCGTTAATTGATTTAAGTTTTAAATCGGTATGTAGGGTATGATTAGACACATGATTATTACACACAGGAGCGTTCAATAGCTTTCTATTAAGAGCCAAGTTTTGCAACGTTTAGATTTTCTTGATATTTGTTTTTTTTGCATTGCATTGCATTGCATTGCCCCCAAAGCTGAAGTCCGTAGATACAAATCACACACACACACACAAACAGAAGATTTAAAAACTTTAAATCCTCCTAAACAGAACAGGGGTCCTAAATTTAAAATAAACACATAAGGTACCCAATCACAGCTTGGTAATCTGTACCTACTTGATGATTATTAAATTACATCATAATACCCATACAAACATTTTAAAATTAAATTAAAAACAAATTTAATGTATTGTAAAGAAGTATTATTTATCAAATTATGAATCAAATAAAACAAATTGTAAACTCTTTAAAAAATTCGTAAATGAATAAATTATCAAGTATTACTATTGTGGCCTTAACATTTACTTATATTCGTTCGTTACTGACACAGCGGGCCTCGGTAATATTTAATACTCGTTTGTTTAAAACCAAGAACATTTTTTTTTTTTTTCTTAACATTTATTTGAAAAATATACAAACGTAAATGTTATTATAAAGCTAATAATTTATTACATGAATGGCTTGATTTAAGAAACTACACAATAGTAGCACTTATGACGTGGGTTTGGAGTTAGGTTTTCAACTCCAAACAAGGAACATTAAAAAAAAAATATATACATTATTTTAAATCGGCCCATTAATTATTTCGAACGGCCATCCGAGTTTTGATTGGAAGTTTGTTTCGGCCGGCCAAGTCTGACCCTGTAGTCGGGCAATGAAGTTGACGTTCGATCGGTTCAATATAACGACTTGAATTATGCCCTAGAACAGTTGGAAATTGTCTCTATAGTATATTTAAGGTGTAATTATATAACCGACACTATTACAACGGGCGGTAAGTGTTCCGCTATGATTTCAGCCTGGGTATTGGTTGGACACGCGCCCAAACGATATTTTACTAGTTTCGAAATAGGATTAACACGATAACACGATTATCTTGGGAATAGTATTACCGTGTAGACCGCACGCGACAGAAGCATTAACGACGCCATGCCACCCATCGGGTCGATTAAAACGTATAATATATCTGTAAAAATAAAAAAAAAATCCAGTGCGACGAGCGCGTTGGCGGTGAATACCGTAAATACCGGTAAATAGGTAATAAATAATAATTATTAAAAAAAATAAATAACAAGCATATCGATTATCGCGCGTGACCCCCCCGGTGTGAATTCTCCGGCCGCGCCGCTGATTGCGGCCACCTACCGCCTACCCGTGAAAACAATATTAAATTGTCCGTCGACCACACGGTTATCGTTAAATTATTATTGTAAACCTCGGCCGTGGTTATTAATTGTATACGGTAATATACTGTGCATCTCGACGGTGTTTTTCGATTTTTATCGCACGTCCCGTTTGTATAGGGTGCGGCGAAACAGACGGTGAAAGCCTTTGAAAGGCTATTAGAAAATAAAAATAAAAACACGTCGCAAATTAAAGAAACACGATTTATTTTATTCGGTACATCATGCCATTTTATGCATCGAGTTTTGAAAATGACATCGGAAAGATGATGCTGGAGCCCCCAGCAGCGATACATCGATGAACGTGAGTTTTGAAGTTTTAATTGCTCCCAAGAAACGTCGAACCGGATCCGTGTGAGGTCGACTTTTTTCAGTAGTGACGAATCCTACCTTTATCTAAGTTAAAAAAAAAAAAACAACGTTTCCGGTACTGGCCTGAAAATAACCCAAACCACATTCACGAGAAACCACTCCACTCCCCCAAAAATGAACGTATGGTGTGCAATTTCCAAATTTGGGGTGATTGGGCCTTATTTTTTTTAGGGGGTAATGTACAAACTGTGACTGTCAACGCTCAACGATATCTTTCCATGTTAGAAAATTATTTTGAATCTCAATTGGAAGAACTTAGTGAGAAATCAGATTTGGGATACATCCGGTTTTAACCTTAGGATGTGGCTACGGCTCATACTGCTCGAGTTTCAATGACGAAACTACGACAGATCTCTTTAAAGGGGTAACGTGAGATGGCTTGCGCGTTCGCCCGATTTGACCATTTGCGGCTTCGGGGCTATCCGAAGAAAAACGTTTTTAAAAATCAGCCGCACACCTTGGGAGTACTCAAATTCCGGAGGAAATCGCCGCTACACCCGTCGAAATGTGCAAAAATGCGGCCAAAAACATCAATAATCACCTTCATCAATGTATCGCTGATGGTGGGCCCAACACATCATCTTTCCAATGTCATTATCAAAACATAATGCGTAAAACCTATGTACGATGTACCGAATAAAATAAAATAGATCTCGTTTCTGTAAGTTGCGTCGTGTTTTTTTGTTATTGTTTTTAATACTCTTTGAAAACCGTACTGTCTGTTTCGGCGCACCATGTATATCTATAATGCGTATTGTACACTATCAAATGTAACGATTGCTTAGGTTTTTGTTTTTTTTTTTTACGCAATAAAATAACTCTTTTATAGCTATTATAGTATTGTTTATTACCCCGGCACTTGGCCGCGCGTACTAATTTTCCGGACCTACTGTCGCCCCCGCGACGACGACGGACCTACCGCCGCTGCACGCGACCTGCGTGTTCTTTTCTTTTCTTTTTTTTTTTTTTTTTTTTATTCTATAATAATATTATTATCGTAATCGGTTCCCGTCGAAACGATTGAGACGACCGCGATCGCGGCGAGAATAATAAAATCATATTTTTATTTGTCCGTCCAGAATTGTGTACGGTTATTAATAAATATTTTTATAATTTTTTTTCCTCGACCGCCCAGTGGGAGGAAATAGACGTACCGCGACAAAAATAAAACTATTACTATCGAAATTACGATAACGATGCGGTGAATTCTTATTTATTATTACCCGTCTATCTTATATTGAACGTTTGTTTTATCTTAATTGCATTTGTATCAATATTACTATAAAAAAAAAAAAAAAAAGAGCCAACACATAATGCGATATTAGACAAATAATCATTACATATCGAGATTCTTGACAGTACACACGTTCACAATAAATAATTCGTGTTATCCGCGTTCTAGAATATTATGTTGTTTAGTCGTTTGGATTTATTTATTTTGTATGCATTAGTTATTAATAGTTTAATCTACCGTTCAATTAACAAAACGTTGTTAAAACTTTACTAACGAATCAACGAAAATATATGATTGTTTAATATTTAAAACGATTTGAGAAAAAAAAAATAGCATATAGTAGTGACCCGGTTTGCATTAAAATGTTTTCATAAAAATACTATTTAGTAAATTCCGAAATAAAGTCTGCCCAAAGTTGTACGATTACAACATTAAATCATTATAAAATTGATATGATTTTTTTTTTTTTGGATACTATTATATACCGCGATGTATTCAATGTGATTTATTCTACTCGCAAAATATCACGAATTAGTAGTACATTTAATGCACGCATTATTAATTAGTTTGGATCCTGTAAATTCGTCTACGAGAAAAATTAGAAAATGGCCTAATACAGAATTACTTGCAGCTGTAAACATTTTAGTAATAATAGATTATACAAATACAGAAGGGAATTCTCAAATATCCACGGAAAATAGCGTATCCGATTTGGAATAATTGTATTATAAAAAAAAAAATATATATTATTAAATACTAGTTATATAGTGATTATTTAGTTATATGAGTTATATTATGAGAGGGTCCGGATTTGTATTCATTTACTTATATGTAATGAGTTTACGCAGTTTGATGGGAGAGTAAGAAATACGGACGATTTGTGTAACAGAGAATGCATTGACAAAAAACAATTGTTTGTATTGGTTGCAAAATTTTTAATGAAGATCGTTGTTCAGCTTACAATAACTTACTGTACTTAAGATATTATGTTTATCTAACCGAGTTGCATTGATATCTATGGAAGAAAAAAAATATATTAATACATATGTTATTTTAAAAAATAAGAGCATATCAAGTGCATATTTAAAGACTTTTTAATACATAAATGCATACTGTTTTAAGCTTTTTAAGTGCATACAAATCCGGACCTTAATTATGAGTATCAACTTTTAAGTTAAATAATCTAATAAAATTAATTAAATTTCAAATTATATTAGATTATCTTTTTAATTATTTACATCAACGTCGTAAAAAAAAAAAAAAACTATTATTTCAATTAAAATATTATTATTGCCAAAAATCAGGTTTTAATGTGTTTTCTACATTAGATATTTATCTCTATACATTTTAGATTTTAACTATTAAGAGAAAAAATATTTGTACCATTAAAATAATTATCAAATTAATTTTTGTCGCGGTAAAAGTCTATTTCCTAAATGAATCGAATGGGAATAATTATGTAACTACGACGCACCCCGAACGTTCATTTAAAATATAAACTTATTCCTGAACAGTGGCGGCGCCAGAATTTTTTTCTAAAATTAAATCTTAAACATAATATTACTATGATGTGATACAAAACAAAAATTTGAACTATGCAATCATACAGGGTGGGCCAGCCGTGGTCCGGTAGATTTTAGGGTGAGCCCCTGGTGCTGCCACTGTCCGTAAGCATAAAATTGAACCAAATTCCTATATAAATATATATATTTTTTTTTTTTTTTTAACGTACTTGCCGAATTTATTCGTAAATTAACTCTAGTTAATCAAACGTTTATGTTACTATTGATTTTTCTTAACTTTACCTAATCTCGGTGGTTTTTATTAAATGCTCGTACCTAAAAGTCTGGGTTTTATTTACGCGAGGACATAATGGGTATTTGTCCCGAGCCCTTGCGGATCGAGGGCCCACCTACTGGATTTAATTGTTCTTTTCATTTGTATTAATTCTTGTAACACCTACATTCAAATAATGTATTATTACTAATTATAATTTAATTTACAATTCGTAATAATAGGCCAATTTTGTTTTCTTTTGTTCCGGGCCTAAAAAATGCTAAATCAGGCTCTGCCTATCGTATTGGCTTTTTTTTATTAACTATTTCATTTGCCTACAGTAGTGCCCGAGTGTTTAAAAAATACTATCATGGTAATAAAAAATTCATAACGACCACAATCACCCGGGCTATTTGTCGAACGACTGACTGGCAGAGTAGGCCGTGTATTTATAAATCACTACTAATTATCGCACACCACCGATTTGTGTAGTTTTTAAGTCTGTACATTATTTATTTTTATTTTTTTTTATCTATTTTTTTAGTGAAAACAATACTAATCTTGTTTCGGTGTTTTGGTTATTATATAGGCAATTGAAAAAAATAAAACAAACAAACGATCGTCGACACCCTCGGTATTTTTATAACCGGTGACAGTACAAAATAAGCAAGGACTTAATACACCCGAAAACGGTAAAATCAAAATCAAACCGTCCAAATAGAAATATTGAAATTAAAACCAACTGATGGACTCCGTCACTTTAACAGTTTGTTTTGCCAAGTCGACAATATTTAAAAACATATAGTTTCCGAGTTGATAACACCAGCAAGTACGAATTTTATTATTGAAGACAAAGACAAATCAATAAAAACGCTGGTTTTTTTATTTCGAAGTTACTTTGATTCCAAACGATTATTTTACGACAAACAAAACCTTTTTTTTTTTTCACAATATGATATTCAAATGTATTGTATTTTTATCATTCTTTATTATTTTTTTTTTATTATTATTATTATTAAAAACTATAATAATATATTTTATGTAACAAAAAAAAAAAAATTAAAAAAAAATAAAACAGTAAATAAATACAATATTTAATAATAATAATGAAACCTCTTAAATTTAATATCGAGATGATCAAACGAAATGTTCGGGCGGTCTAAAAACCGATAATAACTGGAATGCCCGAAGGATTGGCTAAATTAAAAAATATATTAAACAATTGTATAAACAATATTATTTGTCGGAGAATTTTATAAGAAATATCACGTTATAGTATATTTTTTGACGTATAAAATATCTGGTTAATATCGTAATATTAACAAAAACTAAACAAACTTTTATTGGCAAATTAATTTAACTTAGTCGATTAAATGCACCGATCGCTATAACAAACTAATAAAATCGTACGTCGATATTATTGCAAAATATGTTAAACGGGTAACCTGGCACGTGTTTTCTGAACCATACAAAATTATAGGCGCTGACTAAGTTAAAATGAATAGAGATCGATCGTAAAAAAAAAAAAAAAGAGAAAAGTCTTTTCTCGGATTAGACTGTGGTAAACTTATTTTGTTTTTTGTGTGAACAAATTGTTATCCCCGTACAATATAACCAACTTAACATAAAGCGAATCGAATGTATGTATTCCCGTAGAGTGCAACATCCGCAAGGTAAAACAACTAAAAATACATAATAGCAATGCATTCATTTCCACACCACCTCCGAGGTAGAATGCGAGGCGCGTTTTTTTTTACATGGTTTCCCCGATAGGCCTAATCCATGTTCTATAATTATAGACAGACATTAATACGTTAATAAATTGATTATTCAATACACGTTTGATGAAATAATAATATATGGAAATTTATTTTCTCTATTAATATTCCGAAAAGACGTCAATCGTGGACAGTTTGTCGTACCAACCAATATTTCTGAAATAGCCGTTAAAAAATATCGAACGACAAAATTCGGGAAGATAAGGTAAAATTCAGATGAATATCCAGAGTTTTAAACGAATTTGCTATATAAAAAATAATAATATATAGAATAATGCGACTCAATATTGTGTTTATTATTTGTTGACACATGTGTCGTGGAAGCTGTCGAACGCTGCATAAAAACACGAAATTCTCAACCGAATTGATAATAAAGACGAGTTTTTTTTTTTTTTTTTTTGTTGATAAAGTTCAAAATTCGAAATAATCGTCGACATACACGATAGTAAATTATATTATAGTGGTCCGAGGGGCAATCGTTCGTAGTCGATAACCGCGAAATTTGTGGCGTTCAATTAAAATAAACTACACGGAAACTGTACATAATGAAATTTATCGGCACATGCAGAACCTAACTCAGCTAGAAAAATGATGAGGGACGTGTGGCCAGCACGCTGTGCCTGTACAGTGGTCCCTCGGAACGTCAACGCGATGTCGAGCCGCGTTGTACCTAGAAAAACTCTGAAAACTAAACGATTAATATCAACAATTTAAAAAAAAAAAAAAAACATTATTATCCTATATTAAAAAAAAAAAAAAAAAAAAAAACATTATTACAAATACCTATACGGTGGTGGTTCAAGGGGAACGGGCGCTAAAATGGTAAATTGTTTAAAAACTAAAAATAAAAAAAAGATTTGTATTTTTACGGGTGATTATTATACGTTTAATTTTTTTTTTTTTTTTTTTTAATATAGGCGATAAATAAAAAAAATTCTTACGGACTAATAATACAAGTTATAAGCAAATTAAATTTTAGCCACTAATTTCAGTATAAGACGGAAGAAAGGAAACCGTTACACATTTTGGTGGATGCGACCGATAATCGTCCTCAAAATATATGTACTAATATTGTAAGTAGGTTGTTGTAGTCAGTCACGGGCTGGCGAAGCGTATATTTATTGGATATTTTGAATCATAATTATACCAAACGTTAAATATTGCAACAATATTCGATAATAGGTAATTGTACAAAGGTCCATAGAAAAAAAAAAAACAAAAAAATTTGCTCAAACATTCATGCGGACGACAAAGTCGTGTATATTAGTTGTTTGTAATGTCTATGTAAAATCGTAAAAAATATATTTAACGGAAAAAAAAAAAGCAATAGTTATCCACCATTATACAATATTAAAAAGTGTTTAATTACACAAACAACGACATTATCAATAAACATTAAAACTTTCAAATTTCAATATTGTCAAAAATACTTCCCTAGTTCCAATTATATTACCATATTTCGTATAATATCACAGTATTAATAATATATTCTTGTGGTGTTAGTATAACGGTTAATTTATTTCCCAAGGCACATTTTATTTGAAAACGATATCGTTGTACGTTATTTGCGAAATAACGCACAACATTACAGACAAAAGCCAGTCGTATTTAATAACAATAAGCTTTGCATCACAATCTATAAAATGGTGGTATAAGTATAAGAAGTAGTTGTGTTCGTAACAGTAAAAGTATTAGTAGTAAATAAGTAGTAGTGCTTATATTAAACTTGGAAATCCGAACGCTGTTCATCATCCTGTTAAAGTTTTAAGTCAACATTAAAAGTACTGTACAAATATAAATACGTATAGGGACCTTTAAGAACGATAACAATACAAATCAAATTAGATTTTTATTCGATAATTCTGATAGAGATTCCAAACGATATGACAAATAAAAATTATGCTCTAACCGTTGAGCCAACCAAATAGCCAATCACTCAAACAATGAACTACATTAGAGTTAGGCAACAATAAATCCTCGGTAGTCTAGTAAACTATCAGAGGAGTGTTCCAAACTCGATATTTAACCCAGTAAAATACGAAACTTTTAAACAATATGATAAATATCATCGTGGCGATATGCAAAAATACGAAGTTATTATCATAACATAACATTAATTGACTTATAATATAAATAAAAAATAATGAATAATGCCTAAAGGTCTCACAAAAAAACACTCACATTAATCAATAATTAATAAATAGTTAACAAGACTCATGCGTAAATTCAAGTACATAAGGGATATCATTCAATACTCTTCATATTATAAGTTTTAACAATTTGATCAATAATTCAAAAAATTCAAATATAACTTCGTTTGATATAGAACAATTATAAGTTTACTTCAGAATATCATAATCTAATAATCTCAAAACTTTGTTATTAGACTACGGAGCCACAATTTATATAATTTTGTCAAAACAAACACACATAATACGATTAAACCCATCCACATTCAAAGTATGCGTTTATAACTGCTGCCTATAGGACCATTCCAGTGTATTATATTATGTGCCATGCAAGGAAACCTCCTCTAGTAGTAAGTCCACAAAATTCCATAAACAATTAAATGTCTAAAAAAAAATGTCTACCCAATCGTATCTCTAAACATATACTGCACAATAGCGAAACCAACATAAAAGATAATACAAAAAAAAACACACATTTTCTCATGATATAAGTATAAATAAAACGGTGTAAATAGTTGTCACTGATTTAATTCGCATCTTACATCCAACATTCATATTCTCGGTAACTTATGCTGCTGAAACTGTCATATAAAAAATAATAATAATAATAAATTCAAGTGGCATAAAAGACATTCTTCAATACTCTACATATTATAAGTATTACCAATTTGAACAATAATTAACATAATTCAAATATAACATCGTTTGATATATGTATTATATAATCAATATAATCAAATTAATATTCTACATTTTGGGAATTGATCATAGACATTGGGTGGTTAATCGAATAGTTATACAAATAAACACTTACATTAATCAACAATTAATAGGACTCATTAGTAAATTAATGTGGCATAAGGGACATCTTTTTATACACTTCACATTATAAGTATTACCATTTTAAACAATAATTTATAAATTTCAAAAATAACATCGTTTGATATAATACAATTATAAGTTTACTAAAATTTAAAAAGTATACACATTCATATTAATAAGTAATCAAGACGAGTGCCTAAACACATAAAATATCATTAACATTTTATACAAAAAATAAAATATTATTACTTAACTTTATGACATAAGAGTTTTATAAGTTATTATATAATACGAATACGTTGCAAAGTGAATCCTTCAACGGACAGCACTCAGCGTTACACTCTTTTTATGTAGCCACAAATACTATATTTATATATAACCTAAATCGTTCAAGCACATTCTCGTTGCAGATAACTGTAATACATACCATATAGATTTTACACAAATTAAAACTACTGACAATCTACTACAACTGGCACTCAATGGTCTTTCCTATTAGTCGTCAGATTCTGGTTGTTCATATTTATCTTCCAAAACCCGATGTATAAATTTTAATATCAAAAAAATACATTATTCCAACAACTTTGTTTATAGACACAATTGACGTTCCCATTTAAAAGATAAGGTAAGTAGCATTCCAGACAACTATACGTAAAACTAAATATTTATAAAGAATATGGATTTACGATATATTAAGAAACAACACTAGGGGATCGGACATCTTAAGCTTTTTCATAATATATAAATATCACATAATTTTATTATTCGACTACGGAGCTACCATTTATATAAATTTGTCAAAACAAACCCATACGATTAATCCCATCCACATTCAGAGTATGCGTTTGGCAACTGCAGCCTATAGGACCATTCCGGTGTATCATATTATGTGTCATGTAGGCGAACCTCCTCTAATAATAAGTCCACAAAACTGTATACTTAATTACATGTCTAAATATAAATGTTAACACAATCTTATCTCCAAAAATATACTGCACCATACCTGCAAACCAACTCAGAAGTTAATACAAAAACAAAATATCAATTTCACATTATATGTTTAAGTAAAAAAGTAAAAATCATTGTATCTGATTTAATTTGCATATTACTACCAACATTCTTATTCTTTGTAACATATGCTGCTGAAATGTTCATTTAAAAAAAAAATTACATTTATCATTTAACATCATATTTAACTTATAGTAATATTGGCATTTGTGACTAAATATAGACTTTTCTAGAAAATCTCAGAATATTTTACAATGCAATTATTATTTTTCAGTCTCGTGACCATTTGCTGCGATCAATTTTTCATACTATCTACAGAAAATGATTATGAACAAACTGTACTAAAGCCTGACCCGAAACGTATTACAAAACAAGAAGAATTTCAAAATAAAAATTACAATATACTTTTATTCCGTCTCGATATCAATTGCTTTAAGCAGTCTTCTATATTAAATAAGTGTATTAAATAAAATGTAGCTAAAAACTAGGAGCCGAAACAGATTATCAAAACCTGAGATTTCCAAAAAAAGAAAAATAATAACAAAATAACTATTTTATATCGATAAACATTATGACACAAGAAGTTAATCTTACATAGTAAGAGTGTTCACATAATATATAAATTATAATAATGACTAGTGCCTAAACGTTAATTTTAACACATAGCCCCCAAAAAAATATATTCAAATTTATATTATACTTTTTGGGATTTTACCATAAATATTATTTAGTTAATCGAATAGTCTTACATATAAACACTTACATTAATCAACAAATAACAAGACTCAGTAGTAAATTAAAGTGGCATAAGGCACATCATTCAATACATTACATGTTATAAGTATGACCTTTATGAACAATAATTTACAAAATTCAAATATAACAACGTTTGATATAATACAATTGTAAGTTTTCTAAAATTTAAAAAGTATTCACATTCATATTAATTAGGAATCAAGACAAGTGCCTAAATACCTAAACAAATGATTAACAAAAAATAAAATATTATTACTCAACTTTATAACATAAGAGTTTTATAAGTTATTATATAATACGAATACATTGCAAAGTGACTCCTTCAAGGGACAGCACTCAGCGTTACACTCATTTTTGTAGCCACAAATACTATATTTAAATATTACTTTAACCGTTCAATCACATTCTCGTTGCAGATGACTGTTATATATACCGTATAAATTTTACACAAATTAAAATAACTGTCAATCTACTACAACTGGCACTTAATGGTCTTTCCTATTAGTCGTCAAATTCTGGTTGTTCATATTTATCTTCCAAAACTCGATGTTTAAATTTTAATATCATAAAAATACTATATTCCAGCAATTTTGTTTTTAACACAATTAACGTTCTCAAATATATACGCATACCATGACGCCATTTTAAAGGTAAGGTAAGTAGCATTCTAGATAACTAAACGTAAAACTAAATAATTATAAAGAGTATGGGTTTTCGATATACTAAGAAACAACACTCGGGGATCGGAAATCTAAAGCTTTATCATAATACATAAATAACTCTTAATATTGTTATTCGACTACGGAGCCACAATTTATATAATTTTGTTAAAACATACACACATAATACGATTAATCCCATCCACATTCAGAGTATGCGTTTGGCAACTGCTGCCTATAGGACCATTCCGGTGTATTATATTATGTGCCATGCAGGCGAACCTCCTCTAAAATTAAGTCGACAAAATTGCATACTCAATTACATGTCTAAAAATAGGTCTACCTAATAGTATCTCCAAAAATATACTGCACAATACCCGCAACTCAACTCAGATGATAATACAAAAGCAAAATACCAATTTTCTCATAATATAAGTTTATGAAAAATGGTGTAAATAATTGTTACTGATTTAATTCGCATCTTACTACCAACATACATACTCTCTGTACCTTATGCTACTGAAGCTGTCATTAAAAAAAAATATATATAAAATTCAAGTATCATAATGGACATTTTCAATACATTTCATATTATAAATATTACATTTTTGAACAATGATTCACATAATTCAAATATAACATCGTTTGATATAATACAATTATAAGTTTACTAAAATCTAAGAAGTATACACTTTCATATAAATTAGTATTCAAGACAATTGGCTAAACACCTAAACAGATCATTAACATTTTATACAAAATATAAAATACTATTAATTAATTTTATAAGACATAAGAGTTTTATAAGTTATTAAATAATACGAATACATTGCAAAGTGACTTCTTCAAGGGACAGATCTCAGCGTTACACTCTTTTTGTTAGCCACAAATTTAATATTTTAATATTACCTAAATCATTCAACACATACTCGTTGCGGATAACTGTAATTTATACTGTAATGTTTGTACACAAATTAAAACTAATGTCAATCCACTACCACTGTCATTTAATGTTCTTTCCTATTAATCGTCAGATTCTGGTTGTTCATATTTATCTTCTAAAACTCAATGTATTATATTTAATATCATGAAAAACACTTTATTCCAGCAAAATTGATTATATACACACAATTGACTTTCTCAAATACGAAATGCTCACTAAGTCTCTAATTGCAAGTTATGTTAAGTAGCTTTCCAGATAACTTAACGTAAAACTAAATATTTATAAAGAGTATGGGTTTTCGATATACTATGAAACAACACTCGTGGATCGGAAATCTAAAGCTTTATCATAATATATAAATAACTCTTAATATTGTTATTCGACTACGGAGCCGCAATTTATATATTTTTGTTAAAACATACACACATAATACGATTAATCCCATCCACATTCAGAGTATGCGTTTGGCAACTGCTGCCTATAGGACCATTCCGTTGTATTATATTATGTGCCATGCAGGCGAACCTCCTCTAAAATTAAGTCGACAAAATTGCATACTCAATTACATGTCTAAAAATAGGTCTACCTAATAGTATGTCCAAAAATATACTGCACAATACCCGCAACTCAACTCAGATGATAATACAAAAGCAAAATACCAATTTTCTCATAATATAAGTTTATGAAAAATGGTGTAAATAATTGTTACTGATTTAATTCGCATCTTACTACCAACATACATACTCTCTGTACCTTAAGCTACTGAAGCTGTCATTAAAAAAAAATATATATAAAATTCAAGTATCATAATGGACATTTTCAATACATTTCATATTATAAATATTACATTTTTGAACAATGATTCACATAATTCAAATATAACATCGTTTGATATAATACAATTATAAGTTTACTAAAATCTAAGAAGTATACACTTTCATATAAATTAGTATTCAAGACAATTGCCTAAACACCTAAACAGATCATTAACATTTTATACAAAATATAAAATACTATTAATTAATTTTATAAGACATAAGAGTTTTATAAGTTATTAAATAATACGAATACATTGCAAAGTGACTTCTTCAAGGGACAGATCTCAGCGTTACACTCTTTTTGTTAGCCACAAATTTAATATTTTAATATTACCTAAATCATTCAACACATACTCGTTGCGGATAACTGTAATTTATACTGCAATGTTTGTACACAAATTAAAACTAATGTCAATCCACTACCACTGTCATTTAATGTTCTTTCCTATTAGTCGTCAGATTCTGGTTGTTCATATTTATCTTCTAAAACTCCATGTATTATATTTAATATCATGAAAAACTCTTTATTCCAGCAAAATTGATTATATACACACAATTGACTTTCTCAAATACGAAATGCTCACTAAGTCTCTAATTGCAAGTTATGTTAAGTAGCTTTCCAGATAACTTAACGTAAAACTAAATATTTATAAAGAGTATGGGTTTTCGATATACTATGAAACAACACTCGTGGATCGGAAATCTAAAGCTTTATCATAATATATAAATAACTCTTAATATTGTTATTCGACTACGGAGCCGCAA
Organism: Tuberolachnus salignus; assembly: GCA_956483605.1. Taxonomy (NCBI): domain Eukaryota; kingdom Metazoa; phylum Arthropoda; class Insecta; order Hemiptera; family Aphididae; genus Tuberolachnus; species Tuberolachnus salignus. Next base: position 30,039,858 of record OY101435.1, on the reverse strand, counting down.
TTTATATATTTTTGTTAAAACATACACACATAATACGATTAATCCCATCCACATTCAGAGTATGCGTTTGGCAACTGCTGCCTATAGGACCATTCCGTTGTATTATATTATGTGCCATGCAGGCGAACCTCCTCTAAAATTAAGTCGACAAAATTGCATACTCAATTACATGTCTAAAAATAGGTCTACCTAATAGTATGTCCAAAAATATACTGCACAATACCCGCAACTCAACTCAGATGATAATACAAAAGCAAAATACCAATTTTCTCATAATATAAGTTTATGAAAAATGGTGTAAATAATTGTTACTGATTTAATTCGCATCTTACTACCAACATACATACTCTCTGTACCTTAAGCTACTGAAGCTGTCATTAAAAAAAAATATATATAAAATTCAAGTATCATAATGGACATTTTCAATACATTTCATATTATAAATATTACATTTTTGAACAATGATTCACATAATTCAAATATAACATCGTTTGATATAATACAATTATAAGTTTACTAAAATCTAAGAAGTATACACTTTCATATAAATTAGTATTCAAGACAATTGGCTAAACACCTAAACAGATCATTAACATTTTATACAAAATATAAAATACTATTAATTAATTTTATAAGACATAAGAGTTTTATAAGTTATTAAATAATACGAATACATTGCAAAGTGACTTCTTCAAGGGACAGATCTCAGCGTTACACTCTTTTTGTTAGCCACAAATTTAATATTTTAATATTACCTAAATCATTCAACACATACTCGTTGCGGATAACTGTAATTTATACTGTAATGTTTGTACACAAATTAAAACTAATGTCAATCCACTACCACTGTCATTTAATGTTCTTTCCTATTAATCGTCAGATTCTGGTTGTTCATATTTATCTTCTAAAACTCAATGTATTATATTTAATATCATGAAAAACACTTTATTCCAGCAAAATTGATTATATACACACAATTGACTTTCTCAAATACGAAATGCTCACTAAGTCTCTAATTGCAAGTTATGTTAAGTAGCTTTCCAGATAACTTAACGTAAAACTAAATATTTATAAAGAGTATGGGTTTTCGATATACTATGAAACAACACTCGTGGATCGGAAATCTAAAGCTTTATCATAATATATAAATAACTCTTAATATTGTTATTCGACTACGGAGCCGCAATTTATATATTTTTGTTAAAACATACACACATAATACGATTAATCCCATCCACATTCAGAGTATGCGTTTGGCAACTGCTGCCTATAGGACCATTCCGTTGTATTATATTATGTGCCATGCAGGCGAACCTCCTCTAAAATTAAGTCGACAAAATTGCATACTCAATTACATGTCTAAAAATAGGTCTACCTAATAGTATCTCCAAAAATATACTGCACAATACCCGCAACTCAACTCAGATGATAATACAAAAGCAAAATACCAATTTTCTCATAATATAAGTTTATGAAAAATGGTGTAAATAATTGTTACTGATTTAATTCGCATCTTACTACCAACATACATACTCTCTGTACCTTAAGCTACTGAAGCTGTCATTAAAAAAAAATATATATAAAATTCAAGTATCATAATGGACATTTTCAATACATTTCATATTATAAATATTACATTTTTGAACAATGATTCACATAATTCAAATATAACATCGTTTGATATAATACAATTATAAGTTTACTAAAATCTAAGAAGTATACACTTTCATATAAATTAGTATTCAAACAATTGCCTAAACACCTAAACAGATCATTAACATTTTATACAAAATATAAAATACTATTAATTAATTTTATAAGACATAAGAGTTTTATAAGTTATTATATAATACGAATACATTGCAAAGTGACATCTTCAAGGGACAGATCTCAGCGTTACACTCTTTTTGTTAGCCACAAATTTAATATTTTAATATTACCTAAATCATTCAACACATACTCGTTGCGGATAACTGTAATTTATACTGTAATGTTTGTACACAAATTAAAACTAATGTCAATCCACTACCACTGTCATTTAATGTTCTTTCCTATTAGTCGTCAGATTCTGGTTGTTCATATTTATCTTCTAAAACTCAATGTATTATATTTAATATCATGAAAAACACTTTATTCCAGCAATTTTGATTATATACACACAATTGACTTTCTCAAATACGAAATGCTCACTAAGTCTCTAATTGCAAGTTATGTTAAGTAGCTTTCCAGATAACTTAACGTAAAACTAAATATTTATAAAGAGTATGGGTTTTCGATATACTATGAAACAACACTCGGGGATCGGTGATCTTAAGCTTATATACGAATGTAATGAATTCATGTAGCAATACATTTAGCTATTTTAGAATTAATTAATTCGCGTTTATATGACCACACATAATTAAATATTTTTTATTATTTTTTAAATATTCATACAATTTCGAAAAATCAACATTTTCAATCTTACTTACATTTTATTATCATCTTAACCCATATGTTGTGTCATTTTTACGATTATTTCTTTTCTTTCACAGAAAACTCTTCCTTAATTAATGCATCTATAAACCATATGATTATATGTGATTCAATTATGAAATTAACCTAACACACTGATACAAATAGTTTTATATTAATATATTTTCATTAAACACGTACTAAAATAAAATTATCATATCATTATCGCTTAATATCATTTTCCTTTAATTGCACTTCTTTATGCCGACTTTTTCTTACATACTACTTCTTAGTTAATATAGTAACCTACAATTGTAAATTCATATAGTGAGTTTTTTTTCAATCTTAACTTCGTATGATTTTATGTAATAAACGTTTTATATTAATCAAATATTTTATCGCGCTCTGGCGATAAAAATAAAAAACACGAACTTAATACGCTTAAGTTATTTTGTACGACAGTTTATCGGATACTTTAATTTGTGCTCTATCCTTTTTTCTTAATGTATATTATTATCTCGTATACAGAACAGCAGTTATACATTGCTTACACGTATAATATAATGTACAAATGAAATGCGTTTAATCAATCCTTTTTTTATATATATAAAAATGTTAAATAGTGTATAGAAAAAAATGTCACGACGACTATTATTAAATAGAACTTCACTAGATAAAAAACTATACAGAGCATTTTCCTATACGATCCAAATATCTGCATGCATATAAGTCGAATATTCGTATTATTCTTAAAAGTCCTGTGGACGTAAAGGACGTAATACGAAAAGTAAACATTAAAACTTATAATATAGGATCTCGTAAACTTTGGAAAATGCAAGAATGCGAGATTTACTGACGATCCGTTGGTGTTATTGAAAACTGTTTAGCCCCACCAATCACAGGAAGCCTTTACACGTGTTTTTTGCAAAAACTTCACTTCCTGCACGGTAAATAACAATTATGTAATGCTCTCTGTTATTTTATATAATAAACCTAACCACTAAATATTACGAAAAATTAATGACTATAAATTCGTCTGCGTGTCTGTCAAAATGAAAATGGCGTTATCTTAAAATCTATGTTTAATCTTAGTTTTTTTTAATTTATCATAATTTTCTTTGTAAAAAAAAAATGTCATTAAAACAATATACGTTAGAATATCGTCCAATATATAATTTTTAAACTCGTACGACGAAATAAACTATTATATAAAAACTCAATAAACACTTAGAAAAACCACAAACGTATATAATATTGTTACGTGACACTAATAGTTAAAGAAAATAATTGCATAATACAGTAACAAAAAAAAAATATGCAGTGCAACAGGAGGTCGAGAACGATGTTTGGAGTATCGTTATTACTTCACAATAATACGAGATGGTTATGAATTTAAATTCAGTAATAAATAAATTTACAGTTGTGGATAGCATCCTTATTAAAATACTCATATCTATATTATTCTAGCTATTTTCTTACAATGAAATAACTTAAAGTCGTAGGTATTCAAAAAACAAAATTATTGTACTGGTATTATGTAGGCGAGACCTGCCTAGAGTAAGTAGAAATATTAACCTAACACATCTAAATACAACAATACGAATACAGTATACGAAATATATATGATATTTGTTCTAAAAGAAATCCGTTACAGATAAAGATACGTACACTTAGAATGATAAACTTAATTATAATTGTTTTTTTTTTTATCTTAAACTTAAATAAAATGTTATTTAGTAAAATATTCACATACGAAAAAATATGCCACGGAATTTTATAAATCATCCAAATTGAGATGATCTACTCACATTTGAATATAAATACAGTGCAAATATTATATTGTATATTACATCACAACCAATTGCAGCATGACTCCCCCTTTACATCAATAGTTATATTGTTATAATTACATTTTATCAAGGTCCGTAATTTTAGCTTAGAAAAACATTATTTTCGAATTATACAAACACGTAAGATCAAATAAGAATAGAATGCATAACAAAAACCAACAAACACAAAAGTTTAAACCAGTGTTGTTATTTTTTAATTCAATTTACGACAACAGACTAGGTATTACAAAATTGAATATTAATTAAAAAATAAATGAATAAATAATATATCATTAATATTATTTGAGAATATTTCTAATTTCTAAGATTAAATCTTTAATCGAAAATGACGAGTAAATTAAATGATGTTTAATTTATGTGCGTGAATATTCGAGTACCAAATATAAATATATTTTAATAAATGACCATTATATAGTGTGCATACGATTTTGTTAAGTTGTATAATATTGTACAAATATTGTCCGAAAATCACGACTTCAAAAATAATTATAATTAACAGTTTGTCTATAGTTGACCGGTAAGCCAATTAAATGTTAATAAAACTGTTGTCGGATATATTGATTGATTATATTCGTATAAGTAAAAAAAAAAAAAAAAATATCACAATTATACGGATACATTATAAATATAGTATATAACATATAATATATGTATTATACCTGTAGTCGCGTATTAAATTTAATTGTCAGTCGAAATATGAAATACCGAATCGCTAAAGTGTGGTAAAATACCCGGGGGTTTTTTTTTTTAATTTCTTTTTACCTTAATATTATTTACGGAGCTGAAAAAAAAGCTCCGCGCGGATTTCGGACTAAAGTATGTTGGAAAATAATACAATAGTAAACCGCGTACACAATTATTTAATCTTAGTAAATATAAAAATATATATTTTGGTACCCACAAAGAATCTATAACCCCACGGGCTCGCGATACCGACGATATCGATTACGAAATAATATCTATTGATAATCGTAAAATGTCTTTTATTATTATTATTTAGAATAATACGGCGCGTATATAATGATTCATTGATAATAATGAATCAACTATAGCCATTGAACAGAATTGAATTGAATTTCCGATTAAAAAAATGGTTTTGTTTAATTAAACCACGATGTACAGACCATATTAATGTACAGACGCGAAAGAAAAATGGGCAAACCCGAGGTAGGTATACGGTATATTATACATATATTAAATAATATACTCTATTTATTTAACACGTTTTTTTATTTTCATTGTAAAATTGTTTACAACAAACGAACCAAACTCATATAATACACCAAATACGCACGATCGAATACAATCGCACAGGTTAGTAACAGCTACATTGTTAAACATTTGCACGATCGCCCCGCGAGACGAGACAAAATTTGAAATTTAAACGTACAATAAAAAAAATAAAAATCAATTTCTGTCGAATAATTTACATTATTAAGACATTCCAGGACATAATATACTCGCGAGGTTAAATTATACTATTATTGTGTTAATTTCCACCGGGTTCCCGTTATACATAAATATCGCTCGAAGTCGTCCGTCGTCTATGAGTAATAAATAAATATTATATGTATTTTAAAATAAACTGCATTAAAATACAGTAAATATTATTATTGTACGTCTATGCACATAAAGATGGGGCGAACGTGCAGAATTATCGTATAAACATGTTATCAAGAAAAAAAATATATGTATATAAATAAATAAACACAGTTTTATAAAAAAAAAAAAATTGTACTTATGCTCTTACATTATATGAACCATGGCAAAGCGTTGTAATTGTATCGGCTTACATATTAGGTAGGTAAACAAAAACAACAATTGTGGCGCCGAGCTTTTTTCGACCCCCGGGATTACACGTATATATTTTCTCTTCGCCGACACTGTGAAGTTTTACATTAATCATAAAAAAATATATATTTATATATATATAAAAATAGTTCAATTTGTTTATTTTTTTGTTTTTTTTATTTTTTTTATCAAAGTTATTTTCTAATTATAAAAATAGGATTAATAATAAACGTATATCACTTGATCATGAGACCTGCCGCCCACACGCAATGTCAATTAAACTCGGTTATTATATTGTACAAATAGTATAATCACATAACTCCAGAGGATTTTGGCTCTCAATACAATATAAACGGTGTAGTAAAACAGCTGTAACCGAGAGTAATCGTCCAAATATCTTCACCTTTTTTTTTTTTTTTTTTTTTTTTTTTTTTTCCGAGAGTCTACTTTACGTAAGTATGCTATAAAATAACAATAGTTATACAATATTACGGACTCTATGGTATCAATTCTGCAGACGAGGTCCGAAAACCTGGTTTTTTTTATCATAAACTTTGGCTAACCTACAAAAAAATAACGTGAATTGGGATTTTTTAATTTTGTTTTCTGTCAATTACCTATTATAAAATATAAAATAAAATTTAACACTGCGATGCAATGTAAAACATAATATAGTAGTATGTATAGTGTATTAGAAAAAAAATAAAAAGAACCTCGCGATGACGAATATAATTTTTTTTTAGTCACAGAAAACTGGATTCGCTCCGCAACGATTTCTCTAACATTAGACGCCGTATTATTAGTTTATTATACCAAACTAATGAGAATTCCGCAGTGTAGCGTGTACATAGGTATACATAATTTTTTCGTATTTCATAATTATCTGTCCACTTATACATAGAGATGTGGACACTCCTAGGACAATATTATTACATACATCGCGGTCATGATAAACAACATTGTGGTGTGTGTGAGAATAAATCTAAAACAAATTTAAAAAAAAAAAAAAAACATAATAATTTATTGTCAATTGAATTATATTCAATAATTCCCAACGGAACCGAACTATATGCCTATAATGCTAAATAGCAATATTATAGCGTTTTATTTTAATTCCATAGACCATTTCGATAGTGTCCTGTCCGTTGTAACGAATAGATTTCGAAGAACGGAAACCCGCTGTTAACATTTAATTATTTAGAACGTAAATATAAAAAACAGTTAGAAACTTGAAAACCACGAAGAACTCGACTAATGCCTCCTACGTAAATATTTCCATTGGTCTGTAACGTGTACGACGCCGGGACGCGCGCAGCGGTATTTCAATTTAAAAATTAACTCGGTTAAAGACGTTTATTAGAAACGCGATTAATTAGTAAAAAAAAAAAAATTATCATCCTACTTCGTCAAGTAACCGCGGTGATCATAAATTTAATGACGCGTTCGTTCGTTTCATCCAATTACTATACTACAATAATTACGGTATGCTGCGGTCAAGTTTAACCTAAGGCAGAGTTCGGCTCCGCTGAAAATTAGTATATCACATTTTAATTTATTACATTTCTAACTATATAATATTAATACAAATGTTAAAACTAAACACAAGGTATGCGGTGTATTAAATGAGTTGGTCGTACAATATGACATCACGTGGTATTATGTTCAATACCCGTAGAAAAATAAAATATAAATTGTTATAACTTAACAAAAAAATATAAATAAATAAAAAAACATATAAATGCAGATTAAAATATTTGATTATTCTACTCTTAGTTCGATATTTAACTTCTAGTATTTATATTATAGAGTAAACGAAAAAAAAAAGTTCCAAATTGTAATTATCTAACACTATATTAATTGTACCTATACTTAATTCGAATTAAATACGGGGAAATTCGTATTGGTAAAAACTGTTACGTGTAGTTAATACTATCATCGTGATAAAACAGTGGCACAAGCTAACCTAACGACACAATATTACATTTTATAATTAATCCAACAACAATACAAAACAAATTTAAGGCAAACGCAGCAGTAGAATTATATTTTTTACTAATTGTGAACTGGTCAGACTATGAGTTTAAATATTATGTTTATATAAAATTAACTTATTTCTTTGGGTATTACAACTACAAATACCGTTGCTACCATAATGCTAGTCAAAATTAAAATTGATACTCTATCCCAGTCACAATATATTGCATTTTTATACTTCAAAACTGATTGCAATGAACCTGCAAAACGGACAAAGACAAGAAATGTGCATAGATGTATTGATTATAAAATATATGTTCAACTACCCAAAACGACATTTTTAGCAGGTTTACCACTATACACCACCTGTTAATGATTCAAATTATCCAATAATATGTACCATTGAGACCTTTAGAACAGTAGGTAAAATTACTCCTTGTGGGTTCATTGCAAATCAGAAATCAGAAATATCATAAATATCATAAATACATTTAAATTATACATCATCAACATTGTACAATATAATTCTTAACATTTTTTTTTTTTTAATACTTTAATAGTGTTATAATTAACTACATAACTTTTAGATGGACATTTTGATTAGTGATATCTATTATTATGTTGGAATGGAATCAATGGAAACACTACATTGAAATATTTACAAATAAATTGAATATGCTAAAAAGTATAAGATAGTATTTAATAGTATAAGATTAATAAAATTAAAAAAAATGTTTTAGTACATATCAATATTAGCACAATTCATAAATTAGTGATACATATTCAACATATTTCAAATTTCAAATCTATTTGAAATTTGTTAACACAACAGTCTGAAGCAATATTATCAAACCATAAAGAAGCCTTATAATAAAAACAAATATTATTTGTAAAAAATAAAAATACAATCTACCTAAACACCATAAAGCACAAAATATTACCTATTGTATATTATATATAAAATATCAAAACATGTATTACAAACACAATACTAAATAATGAGTTCAAGGTACCTATAGATTCTCCAACTGTTCCCAAATATATTTAAAATAATACCTATTATTTCTAGAGAAATATCTTTGAATGTGAAGTAATAACGCTAAACCAACAAGACAACTAATAAAATATTATAAAACAGAATGGTTCATTTAAATAATAATGCATAATTTGTTTATACACATTGTTCAGATATTTTATCAGTACGAGCTCCTTAAAACCAACGCCACTGTACTAACCAAATGAAAACAGTAAAATATAAATTCTAAAATTTAACCAAGTAGATAGTAAATTCTAACATTGTAAAGTATGTATTATTAAAAATTAATTATTATTAGTATTTTATAAATTCTCCATTCATGTATCACTAGATATTTCATAATAATAATAACATTTAAACCAGTTTTTTTAACAATCTCTCACATTCCAACCGACTCGTCTTGCAAATACTATGTTCAAACACAGACTTTAGACAGTTGACTAACAGGTCAAATGGAATCATAAAGTATCTGAAGTTTATGAAAACCCATTTCTTTTGTGTCTTTTACTACTTAAATGATAAATGTATTGTAAATAAACATTAGTACATTATTGTAAATAAATACAATTAAAAGTTGACCCATAATATTGTATTAACACTATTAACTCAACATCGGTAATTTTATTTTTCCCTGTTAAGAATTCTAATCAATCAATTTACCTTCTTCTCTATAATAGCTAAAAATTATCAATAAGTTTCTGGCGTATTTGATTTGTAAAAACAATACTTAAATCATTTATCAACATCTATAATTAATATAATGTAATTAGTTATTGTGTATACATTTCCTAAACAAAATTCAATATGGCTAAATTCATATTACTGATAAAAGTCTTATAAATTATGGTATGGCCTTATCTAACCCAACCTAACGAAACATTATTAAAATTCTCTATGAATCCAATATATTAAAGATAAACTCAACCTATCTTAGTCAAAACCCATATTTAGTTGAACAATGTTTCATATAAAAATTACTAGTCATTAATATAATTTTGCTAGTCGTGTGCGTAAAATAATAAAAATAAATAAATGTAAACAAAACTAATAAATAGTACCTGATTTGCCGAGAAAACGGAGGGGGTACATCGCACCATAGTCATTAGAATTAGTAAGTTTTTCGGGCCCGCTAGGATTTCAATTATTAGAAGTATTAATTAGAGTCGGATTTCCAATCGCCACTAACCGTCATTTTTTAACAAGCTGTAGGTTAATTCAAACTACCGATTAAATAGTATGCGGTTTATCAATATAGTTGGTTGCAATAGTTATCTAATCGAAGGTTGACAATGAAATCAATACATTTTAAGGCTATCATATGTTATTGTTATCACTTAGTTTTTCTCAAGATAAATGATATTATCAATGTTTTTGGTGTTATTGTTATTACTTGGTTGTTGGTTTTCCAGTATACCTCGTGAAATATGATTGAAGTTTTTTGTTTTATAAATTATTACTAATTTTATTATAAGTATTTGTTTATAATAATTTCAGCTATGCAAAAACACAGTTATATTTTTGGAATTATCTTTATCCAAAAAAAAAAAATGTATTGGAAAATAAATCGTCGAATGTGGTAACTTGGAAAGACGAGGAAAAGTACTTGGCAAGAAATTACATTAGTATATAATAGCCGGAATACACAGGAATTTGTAAGTGTTACTACAATATATCTTTTTATAAAAGTAGTTTTAGTCGAAGTACTTATAATAGAAATGTATATGATATACTTATTTTAATTATCCAAGGAATGCAAGTTTAAAACTGAAATATGAAAACATGAAACAAATTAAGAGAAGGACCAAAGCAGATTTTTCTGTAACCAACAGTGGGCCTGCTAAGGACTAATGACTAGGAAAATGATGCACTAATATACCTACAGAAAAGACATTAAAAAGTCAACAATAATAATGCAAAAAATTAATTTTAAACATGATAATTCTATTAAAAAATGAAAAATTAGTTGAAAATTATTTTTAATACCGAAAAATAACTAACTAGTCAACACAATTTAATATCTATGTGAAACAATAAATGAAAAACTGTTTTATTAAATTGATAATATTTTACCAAGTGCACGAAATTCCACTAAATAACGTCATTTATGAAAATAATTTTACTTTAATTTTATAAATATGTAGATACATATTAATATAAGTATGTAGGGTATGCAAATGTTATTGTAATGTCGAATATGCATATAGTTAACTAACAATGAATAAAAAAAAAATGTTTATATTTGAACTTTGTGATGTATAAATTAAATTTTGTTTTTGATAAACTTTGTGCTGAAGTACTAAGAAAAAATATGCAAATGCTACAAATTCCTAGCCCTAATTGACATATCATCAGAATTAGAAGCAGAATTATTTAGGACAATACATGTATCAATTGAAGGCGTGTATTGTGAAGTGGAATCAATAAGTAAATTTAAATTATTAAGTTAAAATATTATGGCTACTACTGAAAATGATTTACACAAGATTACTAATTATTAATGTAGTGTTTAATTATCATATTGTTTTTATACTTCTAGAAATTTTGATATTTACTTATATAATCAAAAAATATCTAACAGCACAGATATAATGTTTTATATAGGTATTCAAAAATCACCTGCTAAACTTGACTATGATGAAAAATGTTGAAGATTGGTCTACAAACTCATCTATAATAACTGATGATAATAAAATGGTATAAAAGCAAATTTATTTTAATAATAATTTATAATTTAATTATGTACAGCTGACAATGACTCTTCAGTGAAACTATTAAGAAACAACAAAAAAAAAACTCAAAATAAAATATTGCTAAAGATCTGTAAGCCAAAAAATACAAGAGTACACTGAACATAAAAAACCATTTAGTGGTTTTACAAGAAAAATTAGTGAGGTAGGAAATTGCTCAATCCGACAAACTATATAAAGCAAAAATGAAATAAATGATTTTGGAGCGTTAAATTAACATTTCAAATCTTAAATTTAAAAATGATATGTTGAAGAAAAAATATCTTCAATACTAATTTGTATATACAAATAATAATTGTTATTATAAAATTATAATATTTTGTTTTGTTCATGAGTTTATAAGAAAAAATAAGAAATAAATTTTATGAATCAATATTGAAATTTTAAATTATTAATAACAGTAGTTATTATCAACACTCCTTTTAACGTTAACTGGAAGTTAAACAGGATAATGCAAGGAATGATTACCTATTAGTGTAGACTGTTGGTTATTAGTTATTACAGTTTATCTTTAAATTGTGTACATATTTTCTGTTTGTAAATTCATGACCATTGTAAATATCACACTAATTATATGATATTGTTTCCATTTAAATTTAAGTTAAGAACATGGAGTTTCACAAATCCCATCAGGAACGGGTTGAGAAATATCATCAGCTGTATATGATTACTTAAAAAAATGGTCATTATTGTACAAGGGTTTGTGAATTAAGAGTATGTATACTATACATTGTATAGATATATTATATATATATATATATATAAAAATGTTTAAACTATTTTAATTGTTGACATTATACACTTACAAATATATTATTTTACTGTTCTATTGAACTGACTATTTTGATATTCCAATACTTATATAGGGATTTTTTTTTTTTGATTAGTTATGTTAAATCAACATATATTCAAATGTACAAATACAGCTCATAATTTTATTCTACTGTCTTCTTGAAATATCCATTATAATTCAATATTTTTTTTTGAAAATCACTTGTATGTTATATTATACAACATAACGCTATATACCATTAATATAATATAATTGCACTGCAATTTGATAACACTGATTGATATTAATATATTGTAATTGTATTACGATCCTACATAATGAATGAGTTCACATCTAATAATAATAATTGTAATAATCATAATTATAAATTAAATTGATATAGCAGAAATGGAAATTGCATCAATATGACATAATACCAGTATAATACATTTGGAACACAATTATAATAGTAATAATAATCATAACTTTGAAAATTGTTCTTTGATTACTTCGAGAACACATCATATAAGAAATAACGGCACTAACAATATTGTGTAATTGAATTTAATATTTGCATTTTTTTTGTATAAGGTAAATAAAAATATTATTCAGAATCAAAATACTTGCGCTGAATAATTAATTTGTATAAAAAATATGAAAGAAAAAATAATAATCATAACGATAATATAATATACAAAACTGAATTTGATATTAAACGACTAAAAAAACCACCAGGAAAATCTATTGCTTTAACACAACTAGGGTAAGGTACCAAAATGTATCATTTAATTCAATGACCGAACGCTAAATTATTATATACCAGTATTCAGTGATGAACTTAAGATTTTCATATGAGGATTTTCAATCTTAATTAAACTAGTTAAACGACAATATTACCTAATCTTGAACAAAATATATTCATTTAAATAAATTCAATTTATTCACATTTAAAGAATTGCATATAGTTTAAAAAAAATAAAGAACCAAATAATCTAGGTTTTTTGCCATTTCATTGAACCAAAGATAATAATTGGCATATCTTTATGGGCGGCTAACAATGAAAAGCCAACATCAATAAAAACAAACAAATATTTATAGGAAATTCGTAAAGGATAAATGAGTTATTAAAAAAATAATAGTTGATGTGGGGAGGAAGAATATTGTAGTGGTATTTCGTTATTAAAAGAAAAAAAAACTCGTATGAACGTTTTAAAAATTAGCAACGGGAATTTTTTCTTTTATTGTTTATCAACTCGATACAGAAACATGAGTATGTATTTGTTTTCATTTAAAAAATAATTACTGACAACTTTTTCTACAATATAACGCCAGAGTTAACGAAATACATTTTATATTCTATAATATGGAAAATAAATACCTTAATTTTCGATTAGATCAAAGACATTGTTTCCTAATTAAAAAAATCGAACACAACTGTTTTGAAATTGATTTGTCTCGAACGCGTTACTATCGTATCGGAAGTGTTTTCAGATGAATATTGTAATAACGATAAGGCAGCCGACATCTACAATCATGGTAACGATAATCTGATAATATGATTATTATCAAGTCTATGACAACAATGTAATACTTTTTCTAACCTCCACGTCTACCAATCGTTTATCGTCGACGATTGTTTGTACTGCGTCGACACTCGTCGGTCATTGGCCTACCGTACGCAATGGACGACGCGACGCTCGTCGCACGTAACAATCGATACCGCAGTGGCAGGGCGTTTATTTGCCGAACGACAACCGACGTCGTCCGACTGTGCGTGTTATCGATCGAACGCACCACCCACCACGTTTACAATGTAACTCTTTTACCCGCTTTACCCGTATCGAGTTCGCAATGGATCGTTCGTCTTCGTTCTATACTCAAGTCGTCGCCACACTCATCAATTTAACTACAGGTAAAATATACTCAATCACTAGCTTGTACGCCTTGGTCATAGGAAATAAACCAAACTGCAGTGTCATAATCAATGAACGTTATATGTCAAAAAACCATAATTACATATACTACAAGCAAAATGTATTCTATATTATAGACTTTAGTAAGAGTCATAAATCGAATACGTTCATCAATGGTGTACAATTGAAAAAGGGAAAACATAATCCGACGCGTTTAAACCATGGTGATCGTATTGGTTGGGGCATCAATGGTAATATAACACATATACACGAGTTTTGCTTAAAGACACGCGTAACTAATCCAATTTCAAGAATAAATACTGCCCGCATCCATTTGGAAGAAATGAGAAGCCGCCCACGACCAGCGTCCGCTGTACCGAGTTGCACATTATTTAAACAACAATTAATGAACAAAACTGCTAATATTTTAGCAAACCACTTTGCCTGCTCTTTATGTAACGAAATCATGATTGAACCCGTTATATTGAAGTGTGGTCATACCTTTTGTGGTTTATGTATACAGAAACCCGCATTAACCAACAATAAATGTCCAGATTCAAAATGCAATTCAGAAGTCCGATCAGTAGTTTTGCACCGTACTGTAAATGATACTGTTTCAAGCATGTTCCAAATGTTAGACACTACCAAACAGCAGAATCGAAATACCCTAATGGCGTATAGAAAGGCTACTCAACCACCAATATTGTATCAATTTCCACCAGCAAAAATACCACTTCCTAAACCAGCAGAAATAATACCACTTCCTCAACAGCCAGCAGAAATAATACCACTTCCTCAACAGCCAGCAATACCACCTGATCAACCAGATAGAAGAGTTCTTCGTCCACGAGAACCACCGACTCGTTCAAGGAGTGTAAGAATTCCTCGTCCACGAGCTGCAAGGACTCGTTCTCAACAAAATTTGGGTGATCGAGAGGATTCTCTTGAAGAGGATTAATATAAATCATGGAAGTAGTGGATCACACCAATGCGTAAGATTGATAACTAATTTCAATCATAATTTAAGTTTAAAACAACAAAAAAAAAATTTTAAATTGAATACATTTTTTAATTTATTGCATAATAATAAATAGAATATAATTAACTAGAATATATATTAACGTGATGATACAATTTTTAGAAATCATATTACAATTATAATATTATTATGGTGTAAATATTAAATTGTTATTTCTGCTATATTAGTTTGTTTATTATCATTTTAAACTTGTATTTGGGTAAATACCCATTTTTCATAAATAAAATTTCACTAATCTTACTAGTGTATCATATTTTTATGTCCATCCATATTGTTAAAGTATAATTTCTAAGCAACTACTAAATCTGTACTGGGCTACTTAGCCCAGTTCATTAATTTGAAAAAATATTTAATTATTACAAAATAATCTCAAGATGGTCGCTAGTTTTATAGTGACATATATAAAATATTTAATTTATGTTATTAGTAAGTATTAAAAAAGAAACATTAAATGTCACTGAATAATACAGAGTGACAGTGTTATTGAATGTTTAAAGTATAATATTTCACTGTCCATAGAAATATAAATAGAATAAAATGGGAAATATTGAATTTAATTGAATGCCAGAATCCATTTCCTGGCATGGACAAGAAAGTTATGGACCTTTCCATAAGATTTTTGGAACTCTATAGGTAACAAATTATTATTTAGTTTAAAATTCGACTGAATTAAATTTTTTATTTTTACAAGAAAATATACAATCTGTACAATAAGCACAATAGATATATGTAACGAATAAAAAAAAAATACAGCTAACAACAGGATTAAGCAATCACCCATTAGTAACCTTAAGCAAAATTAAATTTAAAAAATAAAATATTTTCAATGTTAAATTTAAACTAGATATTGTGCCAATAAAAGTTGGTTATAGACTAGACATCCTTAAAAAAAAAACCAACATTCATTTATATGGAATAATTTTTACCTACACTATTATACGATCAAGAGTATTGTAAAAATCATTATTTTTAAAGGTTTAAAATAAGGAACTATACAGGAATATACATATCACAATGAATCATGGATACTAAATTTGTTATATTCTACGACATTTTCAAGCTATACTTGACAATTTTTACCAACTTATATTACAAAATATATTTCCCTTTTTTATAATATCAATAGCTATTTACTGTGCTTCAACTATTAATCTTTTATTTATTTTTTAACCACAGTCAACACCAAAAAATTAAACAATTCATTATAATATATCTTAATAAAAATATTGTGTATATATAAACATTAGACCTAATCCATTCAAATTATATGAAAAAAAACAATGAGATTATAGAGTAAATGATAAACAAAAATTATTCTTTGAATACAGTATCTACTCATGGATATAACATTTTTCTCTTCTATAAGTAAAGAAAATACCTCCAATCACAACTAAAATTTTGAACACAAACTTAATTTTTTATATAATCAATATTTTTTTTGTTGCTAATCCATCTTTATTTAAAAAGATTTTTTTGTTTATTGTCAAAGAGAAAACTAAAATGAAATTATTTTCTAAATATTTATGGTAAATAATAATACTCTTATTATATGCTACTGCTATCTCATTCAAATTATTAATAATTGCCTACACAATAATCAAACTTGTCCCTAAAAAATTGTTAACCTACTAGAGATTAATTAAATCTAATCTAACATATTTCCAATCATCTAATTTTCTGAAAATTAGTTATATAATTATTGTCTTATCTTGTAATAAATTGTATATATAGTAATAAGGCATTTCAATATTAGAGTGCGACTCGAGCCCTGATTTAGACGAGTACCTTAGCGACTAATCGCCTGGACTCCTGTTTATCCTTTATATTCATTACATTTTGTAGACCAATGTTGTTTTAAGACATGTCATTTTTGTATCAATTAAAATAATAATTATAAAAAAAAAATTCCTATTTAAAGTGTTAATACGTATTAGTATAAACCACGATTAAAGATAGTACTGTTTTTAATATTGTGACATAAACCATAAATATTTATCACTAACAAGAAATGCTTATTGGTGTGACGACAACTCTGGTACAACTTGACGATAGTAATGAGAAAAATTATTTTATATTTGGAGAAACACAATTAATCATTGCATTAAAATATATTCAGTTAAATGTAATAGTAAGCTTTATTGTAGAAAAAAAAAATACAAATTGAATGTACCGGTATATATGTTTACCTTTTTTTATATACCAAGATAGGTATTGGTTTGGTAGGAGAGAGGAGGTTGTGGTATGTTATAACAATTTTTAAAAAGTGATCGGGTGGAAAATTATTTAAACTTTAAATTATCTAAAATCCGCCATTATCACCGAAATATGATAACGCGATTAAAATCGTGCCAGACAGAGACGCGACACACGGACCATTACCGTAGAGACTACGGGTTATATTATTATTTTTAAAACGGGTTATTGTAATATAATTGATATAATAACGTGCGTAAGGGTAACAATAACGACGAGAACGCTATAACGGTAATATCAACATATGATTACGATTGTAAAAAAGTAATATTAACGCGTCTATTAGCCGCCTACAACTGCTATAATCACTTTAACCGTCCCTTGACATTATCGACCACCGACGGTACTCGTATTTAATTATTATCGAACACGGCTAAAAAAAAAATTATAAAAAAAAGCCGATCGGCATCGAGCCTATATAATAATATAATTGTCGAACTCAATAATAATTATTTATCACGTGTTACCGAACAACACTATCGATCAAATTAATCGTAGTATTCTCGTTTAACCATAACTTTTTTTAAAACAAAATTTAAAAGAAACGAAAATGTATCTGTATAAGAGACATTTTAATGTTTTATTGTATATCTACTAAGTTTATTTTACGAAATCAGTATATAATGTGAATATTCGATGAATAAATCTCATCAGAAACTCGGGAAATTATAAAATATGACCATTCCCTTATGGCCGACTATCACAATAAGCATTAATAATTTAAACCAAAAAAAAATTTAAAAAAAACAATTTTAAACTCATCCGACTTATTATAATATAAGCAAGTACTCTCATTTATTAATATAAATATTTAGAAGAAAAAAAAGCACTACAAATGTGAAAAATAATATTCAAATATTAACTCAAGTTTTAAATTACAATGGATCACCATAAAAAAAGATAATATATTATATGCAAAAAAATGTTCGGTGTAATAATAATGCATTATCTATAGAATTCGTATTAAAACTGTATTAAAACAAAAGTATTTCTAAAATTGCAAATTAACAAATATATGATATCAATGAAGTGATAAAAAAAAAAAAAAATATATAACTTTAAAAATCTATTTTAACATGAATATATAAAAATTAAATATTGTTATTTGTAAGTAAAAAAAGAAAAGGCCATTGATATGTGGTGGTACCGTGAAGTTTGGAAGCTAATAATAATGTAATGCTTAAGGTTATGATTAGATTTAACGTCATAAATATTATTGAGTGCGAAAAATTGAAATGTTTTTACACACAAATCTATAAGTACTGTGAAAATGTATCAAATTCAATTCAATTTATATATATATATTAGAAAATACAATTTTTTATTTTTATACATTCACTGAATTGATCTAAAATAATATTAGTAATCCAATGTGTCTAATGTTGATGAAATAGTTAGTATGAAATTAGATAAAATAATTAAAAGTTTATGTTGTTAATAAGTTATGTAGTTTATCTAATTGTATTACATGAACTATTATAAAGTATTATATGGTTTCTATGGTTAGTAGCAAATTACGAAAAAAGATGTTAGTTGTTATATAAATTTTAATAAAACTAGATGCGATGAGTTCTCGGATGTATGTACAAATAATAATAATTATAAAAAAATAAAAAATAAAAACTGCTGATGAACATGAAATTGTATTACAAGTACTATTGAGAAGTAGGTACTTAATAATAACAGTGCTCATAGTAATCATATAAGAGTGTCAAACTAATATAAAGTGAAAATACGAAAAATTACAGTGCCAATAATACACCATTTGCATGCGTCTATTATTGTTGTATCGCATTATCGTTATGTTCTTGGTTTCAAAAAAAAATGTACTATGTATTTAAACAAGATTGTCGTTACTACAACCACCACGGTCGGAAATTACACTGTGATTGACTCAATTGAAAAATATTGGTTTCATAATATTGATTTTGCAAGAATTTACATGGGAAATTAGACAAATTTAAAGAAAATCTAAAATGTATTAAAACTATTAAAAAGTAGGTATTTATTAAATGATTTGAAATCAAAAGAGTACAAGTACCTATATATAAATATTTAATATCATGTGTTTGTGGTGTTATTTGTCTATTTGAATTGAATCGCCAAAGGAAGAAAATAACAGTTGCTAAAAGTTACTTACTAAAAATAAATTTAAGTTTCACAAGATATATACTTATAAAGAATCTAGTTGAGCAAAATACATATTCAAATATTTATAAATTATTGCATTCTGTTGGTAATTACATCTGATATATTTAAATTATAAATCCATCTAAATTTGACTTATATTCATTTTAGATAGCATTTTGGATAGCATGAATGCTGCCCATAGGCAATTAGTAATAATGTGACTGGTGAACACTTAAATTAATTTAATGTAATAATGAATGCATAGAATTAAGCAATAGTAATTCCGAATAAATTATTTTTGGTAATATGTTTTCGTTTAACTTCTCTAGTACCTACCATAAAATTGATTTAAATTCAAGCTTAAGCGATAATAAGAGCGATAATTGTATGAAAATTTATGTAATCAAAATACAATGGTTTAATGCAATCACGATCGAACCCTATTCGTGAATTTAGAAGCATATCACTATATATACAATAAAAAAATAAATAGTAAAAAAAATAAATAGTAAAAAAAATAAATAGTAAAAAAAAATAAATAGTAAAAAAAATAAATAGTAAAAAAAATAAATAGTAAAAAAAAATGAATAGTAAAAAAAAAATAGTAAAAAAAATAAATAGTAAAAAAAATAAATAGTAAAAAAATAAATAGTAAAAAAAATAAATAGTAAAAAAATAAATAGTAAAAAAAACAAATGAATAATAAAAATTGTTTATAAATTCATAAATTCAAATAAATTGCAAAACAAAAAATGAAATACGAATAGTGTAAAAAAATAAGAAGTAAACAAATATCGTATACAAATAATTATTATAGAAAACCGAAATAATAATATTTCCTAATCTCAATTCAACCACAAATTTCGCGGATAACACACAATTTAATTGTTTGCATTCAAACACCATGCCTTATAACTTTCTAATTTGCGTGTGCCAAGTCATTACATAAAATATTCTAAAAAATAAAATTTAAAAAGAACTTCGTACAATAGAATATAAATAATAATTTTACAGTGCGAATATTTCGAGCGCTCGTCAGACAACGCTTGTTCGTTCAGCGCAAACGATCACCCCTTTTTAAATTACCCTCACCCCAACGTATTAGGGTGTATACATGTATTATTTGTACACCTTTATAAAAAATACTGTATCTCTCTCGCTCTCTGTATAAATATATATATATATATTAAACACGGTGCCGACGAGTACAAATCCGCCCGTGAGAATCAGCCGGCGGCAACCGCTTTCTGCCCTGTAATACGCGCCCCTCGCACACAATACGGAAACGTAACGTACAAACGGTCAGATGGCCCGCCGTCTCTAAACCCGGTTTAAACAAAAACTTATGCGTCACGCAATTCCATTTGTTCGTACACTCGTATCGGCGAATTTACTCCCTACAAATACTACCCACGTCTACTACAGCTTCATTTCTCACGGGGTTCAATGGCCACTAACGCCCGGGGACTCACCCTTCAATTCTCCCTTTCAGCTGCTCTTTCCAACCACCACGCCCACCGTTTAGATATCCCGCGCCTCTTCGCCCCGAATCGCGATTAGGTATATTTTTAAATATTTTACACCGATAATAATATTACAGTAATGATTTTGATTAATTTGTTAATTGAGATAATTCAGTATTTACTGATTATATATAATTACCTAATAATTACGTATTTAGTATTTTCTATTCGGATACCTACCCATAATAGCAAAAATAATAGGTAATTACAGAATTTTAGAAATATTCGAATATAAAAAAAACAAAATACTAAAATACCTATAAGTACTGTAAAAATAACAAACTATCTAGTAACCTATCTGAAATTGTTGATTATAAGTATGGTGACAAGACGTACTCTTTTTCGTCGGACAGTACTCATTTTTGATGCATTGTCAGTGTCCCAACAATAGTGTTAAGTACATAAATTTTACTCTTATTTTTTGAAAATATTACGGGCTAATACTGCCCAGCTAATACAAAATACAGTAATTCGAGAAAAAAAATTCAAATGAGATAATACTCTTTCATGTTTAATATTATAGATTTACTCGTTTTTCATAAGTAAAAATGCCGAAACTATGGTTATTAATTCAGAAAATTGTCTTTATAAGAAAATAATATTGCCGCAGTTGTAATTAAATATAAATTGTATACTTAGTATGATTATAAAAACCAGAATCTAGTGAAATAATAATTGAATAGTTCCATTGCATTCATTAGGTATTTGGTTATTTTTCTCCATAATGATGTATTATTATTATTATTATCATTCTTCCTTAGCAGGGCAGAATACAAGTAATAACATGTATATACATGTATGTTTATAATTTGATTATTCATTTATATTTTATGGTTCGACCTAACGCAAATTAATACAAGATAATATTTTTCCACTTAAGTATGAACCACGATTAAATATAATATAATAGTCAGACATATAATCAGATAATAGCAGATAATATTGCAAATAGCTCATAGTAATAGAATATTATATGGTAACGTGGTTAATTAAATTTATTATCAAAGATGTACCGCGTCTTATCAGTGATAAAGACTATCAAATTTCAGAATATTGTTATATTCACTTTCCTTAACAGTTAACAAACAATCCAAACCTCCAAAACGTAAAAGTAATTTTAAATTGTAATTCAATCACCACGTAGAAAATTTTTATTTCATTCAAATCTACAGAATTTACTTTTATAAAACCGACTTCTATATCTCCTCATAATGTGTACTGTGAAATATGTAAAATGAATTTGATAAATCGAATAGCGGTTGCAGCAATACAACATGCCTTAAGTGATCTAGTCAAAAGGTAAATAATTAATTTTTTTATAATGATCTTACTAATGAAAGTTTGCAACTACACTAAAAAAGGAATTTTAACATATCATACTATCAAACATATGCAAAGTTTTAGATCCTAATGTTTTAAATATGTAAGGAACATATTAATAAAGTTTTATTTTTCAATAATCTTATATAATTGTAATTATCTTACGTAATTCATATTATTCATAACCACCTAAAAAAAAATACCAAAACTTAGGAAAAAAAGTAACTTTCTTGTGTTTATTTCAAATACTTCAATGCTATTGCTATACATGACCTTAAATGACCTATATTAATCCAGATAGTAATAAAGACAAACAAAAGTATTTTATAACTTCTATAGATTATATACTATAAACTCATTGTACATATAACAAAGGGCTAAACAATTTCCACCCTTTCATATTAAATAGTCTATAAAATATAATATTGCATATTAGTTACAAAGAACTAAAGTTCTAATTTACAATGGAAAACTCTACGAGATTCGAGTTGTACAAAATATTTTACCGCCCAGATCAAAATAAATAGCTTTAAGACGAGACAATTTATTTCAAATTTTAACTATACAATATAGTACCAACCAAATATCTTCAGTTATATTATTGGAAGTAAATTAAAGAACAAATTACTTTTAATAAAAATGCATATCAAAAATCTATTTACCTTTATTGTGATACAGTTAACAGATAAAATATCCTTGTAGATAAGTTCCTTGTTTATTAACCTGTTTTAAATGTTCTCCTACAGTCTAGAATAAAAGATCAATGTTTTCCTTTGTGTTAATTTTTGAGCTACACAATTCTTAAAACAAATTATTGAAACATTCAATACAGATTATCGATGAATAATGAAGAAACTATCACTCTTTTTTTTGCTTTTAAAGTAAAATATTTCAATTTCAACATTTTACAGAAATAAACAAAGCCAAAAAATGTCTGTTTGTTTATCAATTTAAAAAATCATAATTTAAGCTGCATATATTATTATAATTTTGATAAATAGTTGTTATTCCTTGGTATTTCTAATATAAAATATTTATAACACTATATAATATACTTTTTAAATTTTACATTTGTGTTAGATTCATTAATAACTACAGTAGTGTATTTAAAATTGACACCAATAAATTAGTTACCTAAAAAATTTGAATTACATTCAACTGAGTACAATTTATTTATATTGGCCATACAAGTGGCATGGCACTTTTTTAATAAATATGAAAATTTGATATCATGGCTAATCAATTAAAATCAAATTAATTTAAATATGAAATGTTGAACTGGGAGTTAATATCATATTTTGCTGCACATATTTGTTAATCTTTAGAAAATAATTATCAAAAAATTCTTATTTTGAATGTATTTATCAGATTCTGCATGGATACTTTTAAGCATTTATATTTTCTTAAATTAGAATTAAGATCCTAGGCAAAAGTATTTATATTAAAAAAAACGTAACTTAGCAAATATAATGGCAGACGTAAACGTTGTTTTGTTATTCAGATCTTATAAAAAAAAAAAAAATTAGTAAAGTTAAGTGTAGTTAAAATACAAAGATGATTGTTATAATTTTAGACGAAACCCCTTTTGTACTACATATTAGCAGATTTAATGTTTCCTAACCTACTTCAAAATAAAATTCATATTAATAAACATCCTTTTAGATTTGTTAAATTTAACTTTCCCTATCTTTGAAATTTTTTCCTCATCTTTCTAAGTTAAAATTACTTATCAATAGGTATTTTGATGAATTTCTATTTCTCCAGGAAAGGTTTAAATTACAAATTTCACACTATATTTTTAAATTCCTAGGAGGTACCAACAATCTAAAACCATTATATAAGAACATTAAAAACTGTACACATTTTATCGAAACCTTATTATAGGCCTAACAATTAACATCTAAATAAATAAATGTACATATATGTATATATATAAATAATACTGTAAAGAATTAATAGAAATTAAAAATATTAGGAATTGAACTGTCAGTATTTATAATTTCCTACAAAATAAATTGTTTTATTTAATTTAATGTATAATTAACAATACAATATACAGCATTATTTTAGTTTAGAATTCCATATCCCTGAAGTTTCTAACAAAATATTTTTTTATAACTTACATTTTAAGGTTAAATATTGATTTAAAATAGGCAATTCACTGTAGAGTTCTCATGACAATTTAATTCAAACTAATATTATTTTCAACATATTGGCTGTAACTGTATAGTAAAAAAATAAAAAAATAATAAAAACTATCTCATCATACATACCCTTGATGTATAAAAATTTGTATACTATATAGGAAATCTAACATATACATCTATTGATGTACACATTTTTTATACCATATAGGTATCTAACACATTCATTCTCCTATGTATGAAATGGTCACTCATGTTTAATTCTAAACATCAAAATAATAAATAGGGAATCTAACATATACATCTAATGATGTATACATTTTTTTTTATACCATATAGGTATCTAACACATACACATCCTCCTATGTATGAAACGGTCACTCATGTCTAATTCAAAATATCAAAATAATAAATAGGGAATCTAACATATACATCTAATGATGTATACATTTCTTTATACCATATAGGTATCTAACACATACACATTCTCCTATGTATGAAATGGTCACTCATGTTTAATTCTAAACTTAAACCATATAGGTCTAAGTTTTATTTTGTCTGCCTAAAAAAAAATAATAAAAAAACTAAAAATCTATATAATAATTTTACATATTATTATATTAAATAACCGGGAATAAGTAGGTAGTTCTTTGTTTTAACAATATAATAACTGGTAATAATATACTAGTTTTCTATTGTGTAAAACAATGGTAAGTAATAAATACACGCCTTTAGTATAAAAATAACTTTCATAAGAATAAAAATCATCAATAGGAACTCCACAGTTAAATGTGCCTAATTTAATTAAAACAAATTTCATTTGATAAACTGACAATTTTGAAATTTACCAAAATAACCACAAAATACTAAGTATCCAGTTAGAGGAAACAATAAAAAGGTTTACATCATTATAGGTAAAACATGATAACCTTCTTCACAAGTTATTTTAAAAAAAAAAAATTATATAGCTCATACATATTAGTCTTTAGTTAAAAATGTGTGTTATCCTATCCTGAAATTCAATCTTATATAATGGTTTTATTTTAGAATAATACACATCAAAAAATCAGTTTTTATAATATAAGACAGACATACCTACCTAAAATTGTACATACTTGAAGACGAGTAGGTACTGTAAAAATTCTATAATTTCAAACTAAAAACGGGAAAATAATTAATTAATTATTCAATGAAATACGATATCGGTTCAATAACATAATACATAAAATCAAGGGTAAACTTTAAACTTGAGCCATATTTTAAATTTTGGAAGTTAAAATGTTTATGATAAACATGTATCCAAGCATTTCATTTGATATCTAAATATTTTATACTGAATACATTACATAAACTAAGTAGGTCAATTATTAAAATTACAAATTTTAATTGTTTTTTTTCAAAACCAAATATAATTAATTAAAATAATATATGTACTACCTTTTTTATTAGTCTTTGTGAGTTTGGCACTTCAGCATAAATGTTTACAAATTACCTAATTTAATTTGAATACAATTTAAAAACATAACAATTATACAATTAATGGCAGAGCAATTTGATTTTTAAATTTACTGATAAATAATATAATAGTATTGTAATTTTAATGTGAGAAATCCTTAAGAAATCAAGGTAATAATTCTTTATTAAATCTGTCTATTCAATTTATTTTTCGAATTTGAAAAATACAAATTAATTAATTTTGAACAATAAGACAATAATAATCTCCACTACAAAAACATAATTACAGATATTGCTGTGGTAAAAATCTCCTCAGTGGGTGTAAGTAAATGTATAATAAAAATGTTTTAATTACCAGTTGAAATGTAAACATTTATAATAGTGACTGGCCTACATAAATGATATTAAAAAATTAATTCAAATATCACATGTATTTGAACAAATTGATAATTTTAAAAAGGATCAGATTGAGAATCCACCAAACTACTGAAATACTTCAGGCTTAAAATAATTGTGAATTGAAATTCACAATTATTTTAAATTTAGTCTAATGCACTGTGTACACGGAGATTAACATCAAAAATGTCTTAAACACCAATAAGTAGATAATTCCTATAATTTTGTTTTTAATTTTTAAAACTTGAAAGCGCAGTAAAATTTCAACTATTATTTACTTTGGTAAATGTAATATGTAATTAGTATTTTGTTAAATCTGATCTTTGATCAAATTATTTATGCCTTTTTTTCAATTTCAAAAAAAATATTTGATATTAAAATTTAATGCCCAACATAGTTAATTAGTTACCTTATTTTTATTTTGTTAAAATAAAACAATTATATTTTTTAATGAGGATTTGTGTTTCATTGCAATCTTAAACAAATAAATGTTCATATAAATACATATAACTTACTCAGCCATGAAAAATTATTCTTGGTGAATTATTTTGAAAATATATATTCAGAATACAATTAATGTGTGTAGTTAATAACAGTTCCCATTATTTTTAGTAATAACAATCTAATCGCAATAATAAAAAAAAATATACAGGCATAACCTTGCGCTATTCAATTTGTAGCAGTTTTTTTAAATCATATTCAAGTCATATTTTAAACAAAACAGTTATATAAAACAATAAATGTTGAAGTAAAAAAAAAAAAAATAATAATAATAATAATAAGTAAATATAGGTAAGAGGTTGCACAAGAAAAGTAACCTAAAATACCTTGTTTATCAAAAAATCAATAGAAACATTGCGTCAAAAATTCAAACAACAAATGCTAATATTTTAACAATGAGCCAAGGTAAGAATTATTGTTTGATAAAACAAAGATTAGAACATCATATTCTATTGAGATAAATATATTGTGTTTATTGAATATTTTTAAATAATGTTAGTTAACAAATTATTTTCTGTTGTTCTTTTTAAAAAAAAACAGTCCGAGTTTTAATAGAAACCCTAGATAGCCATGTTAGATATAACAGAATAGTAGGCAAACAGATTTAAATTCTGTTGAAATAAAATTTTACAAAAAAATACATTTGATAATATTAGTAGTCCTAGAGTCACAATTAGTTAGTGTTGTTAAATGTTTGTTCATTAGTTAACTTCATGTTTGAGTCATTTGAGACAGCAACTTAGATGGGATTGATCATCAGTCACTCCACCAAGCTTTTCGCTAATACAAAGAGATATAAAAATATCCAGCTGTGTTTTAATGTTAACACATTTCCAAAACACTTTTTCTTATTACGATTATGACGACCATCCATTAGATATATTAACTCCAACTTCTAATATATGAGGTATGGAAAATCTAAAACATATTTGATGTACATAGAACTAAAAATAAAATTATTTCATGTTTCTTCATAAAAAATGAAGTTGTTCATTGATGTGAATACCTTACAAACTGTTGACAAGACGAAGATTTACCCAACTATAATAGTTAGCTTTAAGTAGTATCTTCAACACTGGACAATAATTATTATGGTGATGAATTTAACAATAACCTTCTAATAAACCCTAGAATTAATAACCTAACTCAGGGTTTAATTTTTCCAACTTTTGTGTAATGATGGTTGAAGAGTATTAATAATGGCATGATGTTGGATTCACAATACTATATACTTTATCAATCCAATTGGTCAAATTATTGTGTAACGATAACCCACTTCGCTATCTTTACTGAAAATAGTGTATTTTGTAAAATCCAAATGTTGGTATAAAAAAAATATGAATAATTCTTACCTTAAATTAAACTCAAATTCGTTACTTACAACATGACCATTATGGACCATTATGGACCATTATGGACATGAAAATAAACATATTCATTGTTCATATTTCACCTGCGCAACAATACAAAATAGACTTCAATTAAATTTAATTCATTATTTCCTGTAATTTTGGTTATAAAACAATAATTTCATATTTGTATTCAAATGGGTAGAACATTCGATATACATTTTTGTTAGTATGAAATTTTATTAATTTAAATAATTTTAGTTTAGTTTCAAATTCACTTTCCCGATTACAGAAGAGATGCAGCCAACTTTGTTTGAAAAATCAAAATGTAATGATTTTAGTATCTAAAATAATACGATTAACACCTAAGACCAATGGCCATGTATTAGTAATAATATACATTTTACATGTAACAAACATGTGTAACTTCTCACACATCATTAAATTATACATCACACAAAATTATCCATATATATAATTTCTAACTTTTCATTGATTGAGTAATAAATAAAAAAACAAAAAACGTGTTTACTACTTCTACAAATAAATGCGCATAAAATTGGTTTGTATTTTTGTACTCTTCTGTAAAATTTCACCCGAGTCTTTATTAACTGAACACAACCAAATCTTGTGCTGAATATTACAACAGGCAATAAAATTAATGACCTTAAATAATTTGTTTAATAATAAAATACCTGTTGTGCGCAGTTAGTTCTCAAACAGTCAAATTTGATTAGTCATGAATCACTGCCATTTCTATTTTCAAGTTGTTTCCATTGGTTCGCAATTGTTAAACTACAAGTAACAAATGAACCATGGTTAGGTATAATAATAGGTTTCACATTACATTATAGTAATTAATAATTTTTACTACATTTAATAATAACGAGAATTAGGATTTGAATGCAATGAATTTTTTTGTTTTAGGTTTAATTTAGGTCTGATAACCTTTTATGTCGTTTTAATTTTTTCTTGTAATTGTTAACAAATGTTAACAAAATTCTAATTTTCCCCTACAGAAAAATTTGCGTGCCTACTCTTTAAGAAAAAAAAAAATATTGACATCAAAGTTTAATTAAAACCAAAAAATAAAATAAAATGTGTAGAAAAAGAATAAGACAGAGGCTGTAGTATTTTATAAATAATGTGTAAACATGATGGTTAAAAAAAAAAAACATCAGGAAATAGAGGAAAATATAATTTATAACTGTACGATGAATAATCATTGCTAATGATAAACAAATCTGAGCTAAGTTTGGTTAGCCATTTTATGAACTACCAAAATGTTTAAAATTTTCAATATTTTGATATTTATGAATTTAAATTCTAAAACAATTTTGGTTTATCTTAACTCTATAATAATCATTTATCAATAATATTATAAGAATACATGAACTTACTTATACACTATTTTATTATACATTTATACTAATTTAGAAATAAATATCCAAACCAAAATGAAGAAAACCTAGTATTAAATTATACAGGCAATGTGAGAACCTACATTATGGTACTCTCATTATTCAATGACCTACATAAAGTAGACAAAAGAGAAAGCTCTTAAACCAATAATTTGTACAGGTTTTGTATACAAAGGAAATATATTCAGACATGGCTGACAAATTACATTCACTCAAATCCGAAAATATATATAAAACATTCTGCTATCACGCAACAAAAGCAGTTATTTATTTTTAATTGAACAGTATGCCTAGTAGAAAAGTTGTTTAGACAGAAAAAAAAACTCATATCATAATAAAACCAATCATTTCTTTGGTTTACTTAAAATCTATATTATATTTATATTATAGTAAACAAAAAAAGAAAATGGAGAAATAAATTCAAATAATTACAATATCAACTTAGAAATTGA
Source organism: Tuberolachnus salignus (assembly GCA_956483605.1). Lineage (NCBI taxonomy): Eukaryota > Metazoa > Arthropoda > Insecta > Hemiptera > Aphididae > Tuberolachnus > Tuberolachnus salignus. The sequence goes on along the minus strand of OY101435.1, from coordinate 30,009,338 downwards.
ATCGAATGCCAGTTTAATTTCGCGAGCTTGAAATTCATTGTTAGCTTATGCATATGTCTATTCATATAGGAAAATTTAAAAAAAAAAAAAGTAATAAATTAATGTTCGTTTTGCTTATGAAAATTAAAAAAAAAGAAATATCCTATTTTTTATGTAAACAAGAAAACATTTGGCTGTACAATTATTTATAATGATATATCTAAAATTCAGTTTTTTTTTTTTTTAGTGTGCGTAGTTAGGTCAAGTAATTGTGCAGGTGAAAAAAAAATTATTGCTTATAATTATTTATTCTATTATTAAATAACAATTCCGTAAGCTTCTGAATATTCATAGACCGTAAACGTATCGCAATACAAGATGATACTTCAATGTTGTATTGCGGTACAAGTTACATTTGTATATCTAAGATACTGCCAGTTTCTGACGATAAGCAGACTGTACAATTTCGTGGTTATATGGTGACATTGATACAAATTATTGTCAAACATCAGTCATTCTTAACTGAATTCGCAATGGAGTCGATGATAAAATTATAACAATTTTATTTACAAATAAAAATAGTGCGGCGTTAATGTAAATCGAGATTTATTCAGCATAGGACATGAGCCAAGGTTATTATTTGTACGTAGTTTTTAGTTAGTTTCCTACTAAAATCCCAGAATGGGAATAATATGGCCTTTTTGTGCGGTCGGGAAAAAAATAATTGAACAAAATTAAAACCTGCTACTATAATAATAGCATTGCGTTTGCGTCATTCTCTATGGGACCTTGCAACACTCTGTGTAAAAATAACAAAGTGTTCGTGCGAGTCATTCGTTGTTTTTATCGGTGCGTCATTGACTTAAGTAAAAAACCATTCGTTTGACATTCCAAATTACCTATTTTTTTTTTTTAATTTCACGCCATCGAATCCCATAGACTAAAATCGTTTCGGTCAAACGTTTGTGCTGCATATCGAGTAAAAAAATACCATAACCGTAACGACAGAGGCGAACGCACGAAAAAATGTCGGGTGGGGGGGGGGTTGAAAAAAGATAAAATATTTATAAATACCACCATGATATTACTATATAGGTACTCGTATATATACATATATATTAATATGGGTACCCATAGAAAGGGCAGGGAAGACGGGGCACTAGCCCCCCTGAAAAATAATATGAACTTAAATGTTAAATAAAAATGTATAGACGAATTTATTGAATAACTTTTTCCTTGGTCGTATGTATTTGCCCCACCCTGAAATTTCACTTATGGGCGCCCATATATTATTTTAATTTGTAAGTCTCACAGAAAACTCTAAAATAACTATTTAATTCGTATGCCAGATAATTTATTTTTAAAATGTTTGCTAATAATTCTGGGAGAGGAACCCCCCAAACCTCCCACTGCGTTCGCCCCTGCATAACGACAACAATCATAAACCCTACCAAATAATATGTCCACGCTCAATAGTTGACCCGCATTGATGACAAAGGGAGGGGAAGGGTGGTACAGGGTGCAGACGTGGCGTGGAGAAAGAAAGAAAATCGATTTGCGACATTCGAGCAGGCGGCGTGACCTCCGCGCGTGCGTCGTAACAGTTGCCAACCCTCATTGTAGAGCGGTGTGGATAGATTAGGTGTGAGGAGTGGTGGGAGGAACGCAGAGTCATGCGCGACCAGAGGAAATCGATTAGAGAAGCGAACGTCAACGACGAAAAGTGGTGCGAGCGTTAGTTATATCCCCTCCTTTTGCATTGGTTTAAAAATACAACAACTACGAATATTTCTTTCTAGGAGGAACTCAACCCTGAAACTATGGTTGCCACCCATAATTTTTTTCTGAATATTATACTTTTTTTTTTACTTCTGAACTTTCAATTATATACTCCGAAATACATAGTCGTCACGACCGGACCTTTAGGTTTTAAAGATTTAATACTGTTATAAATTTGTTTATTGTTAGGTTAGGTAAAAAAAAGAAAAACAAGTTTATTCCTACTAAATATATACATTATGTTTAGGTTTTAACAATTAAATCCTATTACGTCGTATGTTAGTTGTTAAAAAAAAAAAATATTTACTTGAAAAATTTTTATGGAAACCGTGCTTGAAACGTTTATGTTTACAGCAAAGTTACAAGGTAAAAGCTCGAATAATAATTCGCATTCCAGTTTATAAATTCCCATCGACGGGATGTTAGGTCATCATAATGTGTATAGAAAATGGATACTACTACGATTTATTCACGAATATTATTTAAATATTCGGGTATCACTGTATTAAGAAAATTCGTAGGGCAGACTGGGCGTCGCCAACGACGACGAGCGTTGACGGCGGGGCGGAGAGGTGAGGTGTACCGTGGAAAAAATCGATTGCGTAGTAGCGTGAACTCCGCCGCGGGGCCGCCGGAAAAGCTGTAGCGGTGAGCGGCGCACGGGTGTGGCGATGTGCGGCGCACGGGTGTGGCGATGTGCGGCGCACGGTTGTGGCGATGTGCGGCGGCGCACGGATGTGGTTGTGTAGGGAGTGGCAGCGCGGGGGGTTTCGCGAACAAAGGAAAACCTTCACAAACACGTAATCACGAATCGCAATAACCAAGGTTATTTATTTTTACCATAATACGTACACGAATACGTATTGCGTATTGCGTATATCGTCGGGAATAATAATTCTAGAGTCTATTCTTCTTATTGCTATAATAAAATAATATATATATTATTCGGTACAAAACGATAGAACAGCGAAAAAAAAACCCCTAAAGTTTTACAGACATGCGCACAAACCGTTACAGTGCAACAGACTAGAGGTGAAGGAGCGAACGCAGAAAAGAATATCGAGGGGGCAGCTTTTTGAAAAACATGTAAAATGTTCATATCATACTTTACTGCTTTCCAGGTACTCGGGCCCGAACTCCCAAAACCACCACCCACCCCGCCACCATCTGCGTTTGCCCTTGCCGATACTTAACAATATCACTATAACCGACAATCGATAATTAAGTTATACTCACGTAACTCGATCGGGGCCGAGGCGACGAGTGTCCCGCAGCAGGGTGTGGCACCGCGGATCGTATAGTAGAAACGGCAATGACGACTGTTGTGATCATGAAACAAACAAAATAAAAACATATTAGATAATGTCAGCCGTATGCGCAAACTAACGGAAAAAAACAATTTAATAAAAAAACCCAAACTCACAGCAAACGTGGCTCGGTCGCCGCGTACGTCGGCCATCTTGTCTAGGTGCAGTGAACGACGACGTGGACCTAGGAGCCGATGGACGGAGCTTCGCAAATGAACGTACTACTAGTGAGAGGTGGGGTATTTATGGACGTCGGTAGTTACGTTCGGCATTCACGAATAGCGCTACTATCGGCGTCAGCATACCGTGGCCCCCGTTTTTCCACAATCCGAACGTATAAAAAAAAAAAAACCGTGTACCGCAATGCGGCAAATTCTAGAACATTCGCCGTACCTCCCGTACTCCGCTCGCGCCACCAGGCTAGATCGATCGGGATTCTAGAATATTCGCTGTGCGGCGCACGCTCACTGGCAACGCTGGATCGACCGGGTTTCTAGAATATTCGCGTGGCGGGCGGCCGTGTACCGAGTTTACACGGCGGCACGAAATCTCTAGAACATTCTCGTCGCGCGACCGCTACCCTCCCTGCCGCCCATTCGGTTCGGGCGTGCCGAGAAACGACAGCTATAGAATACAAAAAAAAATAACGTTATATACTATACTACGTTTTTTATACCGATATGCTCCGACGCACGGTGAAAACGTAGAAACCTACCTAATAAAAAACTCGACATCATAACTTTTCGAATAAAACTATTTTTGCATACATGTCATTTTAGAGATCCCGTGGAAATGGATACTATTGGCATTACTATTATTTATTTTTTTCTATCACCATAAACCACTTTTCTACTGGAAATCTCGCTCCGATCAAAAGCTTCTTTCTTGTAGCGTTTTGGATCTTGTCGGTGCGTTGGGGAGGTTTTTTTCCCTAGTTTTCCTAATAGTTAGGGGGGCAAAACGGGAATGCGGTTTTTATTATTTTCGATTTTGTTTTTTTTTACCGCAATTCGGTGAAAACAATCGTAGGATCCGAAAACTCCCACCTTATATACTTTCTACACGTGCAATTTTCATAATATTCTATCGTTTTACGTGTTTAATTATATATATATATTTTTTTTTTTAACATTTATTAGAAAAATATACAATCTGTAATATAGGATTACAATAAGCACATGAGCGTGCACAAGGTAAATAATATACAAGACACGATCATTATGTATTAAAATTAGTTTATCGATTATGAACGTCTTTGCTCGAACATTTGGATTTGAATTGTTTCTCGTTGGCAATCGCTACGCTGTATTGCCGTATCTGCTCATTTTTTATTTTATTTTATACGACTGAGCTATCGATCAACTGTACAGGTATACTCGGCCGTCACTATGGCCTTCACTACTCGCCCAACGAAAATTACCAATTATAATCAAAAATAATTGTAATTACACATTTATAAAACGTTGCAAACCTCGTTCTTATATACGGATTAATGGAAAATATTTATGAAAATAAAAATATCACTGAATAACACTGTATTGAACAACTGTACTGACAAATAAAATGATAAAATTATTGCAAACAAAAGTCGGGTTTTTTGTCGTACAGCCAAAGTAATCCGAACATAAAAAAATGTTCATTTAAAACCGTCTTCGAGATTGAGATGAAAAAATAATATTTTTTATGTATCTGTTTCACCTGAAAATCAAACAAAATCGATACAATGTCGAAAAAAATGTTTTCTAAATCGTTTTTGACCCGGGAGGCCATGACCAATGACCATATTTAAATATAGATAGTACCGAACTATAATTTTCAAATTGTAATTTGCAATTATATTTCCTATATAACAAGTTATATACAGTTAGAATTGAATTCGGTATAATATATTAACTAATATCAATGGCGTAGCAAGGGTTATGCCATGGGGGATAAGTATAAATTAAACTATGGGTAGGTACTGGAATTAATGAAATACACAATAGTTTAAATTATAATACATTTATTAAGTTAAAACTTATGAAGAAAAAAAATGCAATGTGTTTTCAATTCCCAAAACCATTATCTGGCTATGCCCCTGACTGATATAATGGTATTTGATATGGATAATCAAAAAAAAATTACATAATGTTTCTATAAATGTTACGTCATAATACCATAATATTTATTACGTAACATAATGTTACTCTTAAGTTATATATATTTGAATCTTTCGTCATAATATTACAAATTAAATTGTATAAGTAATTTTTATTTTTTTTTTTTTTTTGAAAACGTAAAACAACACATTAACATTTTAATCGGACTTAACGTTTAGATTATATATAATTTTAATTTTCAATGTATATTTCATATTATTAAAAGTCTCAAATTTAATAACTATTTTTTTTTTATAACGCATCCGAATAAATAAACAAGAACCCAATGCATTAGACTAAATAATTTTTATATGCACAGTGTACATATCATTTTATTAGATAATACACAGAGAGAATAACTGATATTTATATAATTTTTATCTAAAAGTTTTAACATTTATTGAATCGTTCGATAAAAAAAACAATGTTTAGTTGAAATTATTGTATTACGATACGCCAGACTGACAATACGTAATTGAAATTATATTATATTGTTTTCGCGATTTCGTATAGCTGCGATGATTGCCTGTTCATATACTCAAACATAAAATAATGTGTTGATTGTCGTTACAAAGTGCAAATGTCATGTGCGATATATTCCGGCTATTAGCGTATGTATAGGTTAGTGCCCCTAACGCAAACGTTATGTAAACTACGGTCTAGAACATCTGAAAAATATTCCAAATGGAATTTGTCCGCGTATTATTAAAAAATAAAAATAAAAATTCAAGACGATAAATTTAATGAGTAAAGTGCATGGGTACTATACAATATAGTGACGACCTATGGCCATACATTACGAACTTATATAATATTATGTGTACACCGTGAAAATATTAAAATGTTAGGTATTGTCGATAACAATTTTTTTTTTAAAAATAGGTACCTAACTAATATATAAATATATATATATATATATATACAGTATAGTATCCCGGATTTTTAAATAGGGGGGAGGGACTAATCATATAGTGGCGGCTATCTCGATAAATACAACGTGTGCTCGCTTAAAATGAACTATAGTACCCGCCGTCGAAAACTAAAAATTAACTTTACAATTTTAATAAAAAGCTACCACACTTACTTATTATACTCTGTGTATAGATTGTAAATATATATATTTTAAAATAAAAAAAAATAAAAAAAAAAAATAATAATAATAATAATAATCTACATCGTGCATTTAAAACTTTTTTTTAATGTTAATGGACTATGTGAAATATATTCATACATTTAATATCCAATAAATTATTTGAACTATTTGAACTCTCCGTTTAATTAGATTATTATATTCTATACTATGTATGTCGTAGACGGAATAGATTTTATTTAGCCTCCCTTCAACAAAAAAAAAAAAAAAAAATTGGGTGTGCCCTCGGTACTGCTATTTTTAAGGAATAAAATATCAGCCATATATAATTTTATATGCATTACAAATCTAGGTACGTAATATAAAATATTGTTATTTTGCTACTCGCTATGTAGAAATGCAAAAACTATCCGGCCGATTCAATTTTCAACATTTTCTAAGTTGTTTTTTTGTACAATTAACAAATTTTTATAGGACATTACAATTAATCGATTTGGTTTTAGTGTATAGAATTTCCAGAAATATACGCATTTTGTAAATGTTTTATCTAAACATTATGTAATGATTGCAAACATAATAATTAATAATACAATTTAAGAATATTCAATGTAAGTGTTTTAGACAATAAAAAAATTCAATTTTAAAGTTACTTATTAAAAATTAAGGACGTCAATAAGTACTTATCCCACAAAACGGTTTCTAGCCAAGAATCTTTTGTAGTGTACCCATGCTCTTTAAAGCACGAAAGAGTTCAGAATAAGCCACCCACAATAACGATATATAAACATATAATTATTGATTAATCGTTTTTTTTTTTTTTTATGACCTATTTACATACATAGCAAAATTAGATTATACCCACTTAGAATTTTGATTGCGGTATTTGTGTTAAAATTAGAATTTAAACACAAGGAGAAGAATATTTTTGAAGGCACTTCGTGACTTTTTTCCTAAAATACTGTCAAACAAAAATTAAGTTATAGATATTTAAAAAAAAGCAATAACTAACATGTGTATAATATAATATATGTACCTTTGAACAACAACCAAATGTCACAAAACATAAGATCATAAAATGAGGAAAAGCAATTGTCAGCCAGTAAATAAAAAAATTGATGGGCGTTGAGAAATCACCAAACACTTGTTTAAATAAATTACTCATTGGAAGTAAGAGCAATACTATGACCAATCCTTGAAAAAGTAAAAACGTAAATCCGACCCAGGTAATTTTATCACAGTATTTTAATATTTTCTAAAATTATAAACATTATATTAATATATATATATATATATATATACATAGATGGGTATTCAAATTCAATAATCGATATGATAATTTTTTATTATCGCAGTTGTAAAACAGTGGCAGTATTAAGATTTCTCAAAATAATGTGCATTTTTTTAAACGACTAATATTTACGAGTTATGTCTAGGACTAGGAATTTAAAATATTTGCATCTTTATTTTTAGTACTTTAGCACATAGCTTTTTAAAAACAAAATTCTATTCATGCATCACATTTTTTTTGCTATTTCCTATAATTTTCATGGTGCTTGAATTGGAAAAAAAACTTAAAAGGGGGGCGCAAAAGCGTAAAAAAAGAAAGTTACCCACAGATTGATAATTGTCTTTATACCCATGTATGTGCGCTGTCAGTTATGAAAAATTAAAGGGGCTGAAATATGTATTGAAAAAATTAGTCACCCTCTCCAATTGAAGCACTACCCGGGTATGTGGCATATAGGTAGGTACTTACCGTGCGCACATACAAACATTTGATAATCGATAGAATCATGGTCATGTGTAGCAGACAAATCGCTTCCACTATCCAAGCACACGTGAAGAACCACGGATCCAAGAGACTGTCGCCCAAATTGACGACGCACACGAAATATTGAAACACGCCGAGCAACAGCCAACCGAACGGAACGCCGAATAAATATGAAAACGGCACTGACCATTTTTCATTATACCACGCGGTTAATCGCTACATTAAAAACACCAAAAAATAATATTTTTCGGTTTAGTCGAGTTTTACGATAATGTAAATTCGTATTGCTGTTATTATTTTGTTAATTAAAAAGATCCTATAACAAATAAGGCGTCCGTAACGCGAGTTTCATTTCAGGAATGAGGTAGTTTCTAAGGTTCTAACCCGGTGTAAACAAAATATAAAAAAAATACAATAGTAAAAAAATCTAATTTTGTGTCTTCGTGTTATTGATTATAATCATATAGTTATATAATATTATAACCTGTAGCGGTTACTCGGTATTTACATTTTTAGATTCTAAAAAAAAATAACGATTATTATTTTATAACATAGGTTTAAGTAGTACCGACAAAAAACCATACAATGGTTTCAGCCTATGTATGATAGCCGGATATTTGCCATAATTTTAGAGGGGGCCGACGTTTTAATATATTTTACTGTATATTGAAACTACCTTTTTACACACGCTTGCAAAAATCATCTCACAGTGTAAAACATTTATGCAGTGGCGTAACTGGGTAAAAATCTAGTAAGGGAGGGGGCAAAATAATTTATTCACCGAAAACAAAAATATATTTTTATTCTATGTATATAAAATAATCAAAGTCTAATATAATGACACAATCGGACACAATTGAACAAAACTTAACAAATAAACGAAAGAATACATATTTTATTGTTAGTTGTTTTATTTGCGTAACCCAGATAATGCAATAACGTTGACAATACGTCAACATATTATAAAACAGGAGAAACGTGAAATATATATAAACTTTTATGAAATAATTTGAGGAAAAAATTTATCTATCTTATGAATATAAAATCGAATTAATGTATTGCGTTTTTTCTTAATTTTAGAAGATTCAGAGATTTGTCATACCTGTGGGGGCGAAATGATACCTTTGCGTAAAAATGTCAGGGGCACGTGCTCCCCCTTGCCCCTTCCCCAACAATTTCACTACTGCCTATAAATATCTATGAATTAATTTAGATATCCTATATCATAATATACATATATATACGAGTATGTCTAATAATTAAGAATAGTTAAGAGAGGAGACTAATTTCTCTGTTTGTACATTTTGAGGGGACTTGTGTGATTTTAATAAAAAAATGCGTTAAAATCATATAGACATAATATAGGTATAATTATGTCTATGGTTGAAATATGGTATTCCTATTAATTTGTATATTTTTTTATATTATTAGTATACATCAATAACATCATCTATATAATAATTGTATACAGTGGCGGCTTGAATATTTTTTCTTGATTCACATATAATATTTTTACATCACCCACTCCAAAATTTTTTATCACTACACTCCAATTAGTGAATTGATAGTGATAAATAATAAGTATTTAATGAAGGTATATAGTAAGTCATGGAAGCAAATCAATATATTATTGTCTAAATATGATTTCCAAGCAAATTGTTAAAATGTAGTGAATATTATAAAATTAGTTTTTGCCAACATAATTACTATTCTCACCAAACAAATATTATCTATCTGGAAATGTTCAAAAATGAAAGTAAAATTATAATTATTTCTTGAATTTTAGAATGTTGAGCGTTTTTTTTTTATAAAATAAATAATGATAATAAATTGGAATTCATTTAAAACAAAAGTAAATAACTGACACACGAAATAAAAGCCTGTCCGACGTGGTTTTGCATCATAGACATAGATTATCACAGACACGTTGTGGATGACAGGATTTATAAATTATATTCGACTATTTACTACTTTTTAGCCTAAGATATGATTTATCACTTACGGTGTATACCTATACACATTATGTATATGTGTGTACGTGTATTACATTATTTACAATTTAATTATCGACCTTAAAAAATTGTTCCAATTAAATTTTCCGATCACACTAAAATGTTTGCGAATTGCGTGATTCAAATATACCTTTTGCTAGCCGCCACTGGCTTAATATATAGATATCGTATACGTACAATGTACATCCGATATATTTTCTATAATTATTGAGTAGGCACAACGTTTGGGTTAATCGATTAGAATAATGTATAGATAATTCTCACGTGAATATACGACATGTTTTCCTCATTTATCGTCTGTTTCGACGCGTTCTCGCAAATTTCGATATCCAGCGCTACGGAATCGTTTTTTGTGCGACCCGTAGTCGCGGGATTAACGTTTTCGGTAGAAGTTGTTTTTTCATTTTTTACCAGATTATTTTCCGAATGATTTCCAGACGTCAAAATGTTCAACTGAAATCGAGAAACATAAAATAATATTATCGGCGCATATATCTCGTAAATATATTAACAACAGTTAAATCATAAATCATAAATTGTTAGTGTAAGTCGCCACGACTACACCGGGTAATAATAATAAGACAAATCGAACATCGAAATTCTCAAAAATTGTTTGCGACGTCTACGCTGGTAGATTCTTTTATCTTCTTCTTCTAATAGGCACCTATATAATACGATTTCATTATGAAAATATGATAATTTAACGACCGTACATCGTTTTAGATAGAGAACATTTTAATTTAAAATCAAATTTAAGACCGTTTTATATTACTTAAACTGGCATTACTACTGCTCTGGTGTCTTTATACCCTGTATACTTGTATGTACATGTGGCACAAAAAAATATTGCCATTTTAAAATAATATGCGTCCGAATATTATTTGACTATTAACAGTTGTTGATTAATTACCGCGGGTTTTTTTGGAACGACCATGTTAATCGCAATGTAGTGATAAGTGTGTAGTAGTACAATATAATTGTCCATTATTTCTGCGAGTAAATGTCGGAAGAGACTGCGTGAGAACGCGTATTATAAAAATTACGCGCGTACCTATGACCTATTCGGCGTACCTGTTATTAATAAATTAACAGAATTATCCGATAATAAAATTGTCGATAAATTTAAATATACAAATATATTATATTATTCGGGCAGGTTCAATAATCAACACCGATGAATCAACAACAAAAAAAAAAAAATACAAAGGCCACTGATTAGTTGGCTTATATATTATAATTATACCTACGCGTGCATTATCGCATTAAATTTATGTAATTGTCCGCGTACGTGATTGCGGCCCTCCTCTTGTTAGAGGATGTCGCACGCACCGAAATTGAGTAGGCGACTTTAATGTTTTTGCAAAAAAACGATAATATTATTTACTCGAAAAAGGTTCAAATTCACTTTCAACGCACAAGAGGTTTTTACGTGTAAATCGTTCACGACAAAATCTTTTTTCACATGGCATACGTGGTACTTACACAGTTTTGACTTTTGAGCCATGACTTCATTCGGTAGATTGACTAGGTACAATTGTATATTTAACAAGTTACTCGATATTTTATTTAAATATATCAATTTTGGTCATACGTTAAAAAATAAAATATCCCAAAATATGTGTAAAACAAATATCGTGTTTTGCTTTTAGTTTACATAAACGTCTTAATTTTCATATCAGAAACTTTATTTTTTTTTTACAAAACATTAGTTCCACAAAACGCGAATAACAAATGATAATCATACTATCACAATAACCCATTTCGTTATTAAAATGTTTTATTTTTTAATTTTAATTATTTTTGATTAAAATAATGTATACTTATTGTATTTGTATACACTAATTTTTATATTAACTATTTACACTATTATAGACACTTGACTAATCATTATAAAACAAATATCATCACAAAATTTAATTATTCCGGAGTTTAAGAAAGTTTCTATTTTTATTTTTGTGTTTTGGTTTATGTGCTAAGATATTTTCCATTTATTGTCTTATGCTATTATTAAAAATGTTTTGAATCGAATTCCTTCTAAACAATATATCATACTTTCCAACATTTTTTTTATAAATTTTTCATAGTTCTCTACAAAAAAGAAAAGTTTTCAGACACAAAAAATGAACACATTTTATAAATAAAAAGCAATACACAATATTTTTTTTACAATTTTGAAGTTCAATTTCTGGACTATTCAGATGTTGATTAACTGTTTGATGAGTAATAACAATATATTACATCCATCATACAATAAGTGTTGGACAAAAAAATGTAAGCTAATGCTTAAAAAGAAAAATAAGATGTCAATGTAGATTCAAATGTAGGTATTTATCTAATCTCTCTACACAAATATATTTGAACAAAGATTATATACACGTGACATTTGATTTTCTAGATTTACACAAAAAAAAAAAAATCCTGGGTATAGCTATTTTTAAGGAATAAAACATCGGTCATATATAATTTTATATGTATTATGTTTCTAGGTATATAATATAAAATATTAAGTTATTAAAATATAATATTAGATTTACTAGACTTACACAGTCATACAGTTGACAACAGATGATAAATATTAAATAGCAATATATCAAGTAAAACAAATTAATTATAAATTTAAATTAAATTAGGTAATAGGTTTATGTGTTTCTGATATTTCTTTCGTAGTTAATTTTAAATAACTCGGGCTGTTCTGCACAACATCAAGCAAATGTATGTATTGAAGAGAATGGCGCAAACATTGACATTTAGGTAGAACCAGTGAAACAGCAAGAAGATAATAATCCAGTTGTATACTGTAAAAATCAAAGTAACAATTATATATTAATTTATTTGAGACAAAACACAATGTAGGTAATTAAATAATTACTTGAATCGTCTGTACAACATAAAACATAATATTATAATCATACAAGATGGTCAATTGCACAAAGATGTTAATAAAATAATAAAATATTATTATTTATTATTATTATTATTTATTTTTATTATATTATTATTTTTTTAATTTATTTTATTAAATATCAACACAAATGTTGATATTTAGGCTGAACCAGTAAAACAGCAAGAAGCAATAATAATTCAGTTTAATACTGTAAAAAAAAAAATATTTATTAATATTTTATTTATCTGAGACAAAATAATATAGGTAACTAGGCACAAAAACAATTGAATTATTAAAATATACCTACAAAATATCAACTTTTTTATTTTATTTATTATGGAAATACAAGTTACAAAATTATAATTACCTATATTGTGTATATGACATGTAATAATAACATATTAATCCCTGAAAGTTTTAATAAATTCTAAAACTGATTTTTCCTCAATATTACTGAAATTTTAGAATTAAATAATTTCCCATGTTGTTTTATATTAACTTATTTAAAATAAACAAACATTTACACCATTGTATTTGCAGTAATCAAAGATATATAATAAAACCACAAACATTTATGACTGACATCCAAATGTACAAGAAATACAAATACATAACATGAAGCCTTTTAAGACTTTAAATTAAAAAAATTAAAAAGAAATCTTGTCTGAAATATTTAAAACCACTCATTGAAGTGTAATAAATAAAATCAATTTAATTGACACAACATTTTGTCAATTGAATTTGATTAACTATTATTTAACTGACAGTTTCAATTATAATCATAATACATTTGGTATAAATATTTGATTAAAAGATAACTTATAAATCTATCAAAATTAGATATAAGTTTTAAGCAGTCAAGATAATTACCATTATGCATAGATACAAATGTGTCATGTGAGCCAAACCTTTGGAAATTAAAAAATTAAGTGTTTCTACAACTCTGTACAATACAAAAAATGTAATTCGTCTAGTATAACAAACTATTAGATATTTCATTTTGTATAGTATTATCTATCCTACTTTGACCACGGTTTGAAACTCTAAATTACCAGGTTTGTATTGATTTTAAATACATTTATCGTGATCACTAACTTTTTTATAATACATTTTTCCAATTAGTAAAACCGGTACTTTGAAGCTCAAATAATGTTTTGCACCTGCCAAAACAATAAACAACAAATACAAAATAATATATTTTTTGAATTGGAGTACAAATTTCAATCTCTAAATGCAGTTTTTCTATTTACAATTTTTCTTTTAAAAATATCTTATAGAAGAAGTATAATATTTTTACCAATTGACGTTCTTGTTGCATTAAAGTTGATAGTTCCAACATTTTGTGTAGGCTGATTTTGTATAAAATAATATACACTTGATTTTCCATAAAGCTGAATCAGTCACTGAATCACGATGACCATCAATAACTAACTAAAACAAAATTATGAATTTGTTAAACAAGTATATATGTTATATGTATATACATTATACATATAATTATTACATACTTCGTCATTATTTTCTGGATCACTTCCATCAGGTGTTTTGCTCCGCATTTAACACGCTTTTGTCTGCATCAAATGAGTACATTCGAATAAATCACGATCTACATAATGGACAAATATATTGTAATAATTAAAACTGTATACTTCTATATAGTGCCATTTCCCTATCAAATTACCAACTTACACGAATAAATAGTTCATGTTATAATATTATATCAAACATGACAATTTAGTAGATTTACCTTTTTCTTCGTGGTCTTCGCTCTTTTCTTTCTGTTTTTTTTTAAGTAAAAAAATATTGTGTGATTAAAACGTATATCCCGCTAGCAATATTTGATAAGAAGTCCAGCGGATCCCAATTTTGTATACAATGTTGCCTATTCAACTCCTGAAATTGCACTATTAATCCAGTACCTGATAATGAATTGTTTGACCGTTTATAGAAATTCTATTGCTAATGACCATTTCTTACCTATATTGATTACCCGGCTGAAATTGTATTATTATTTTTAATTTGTTTGTTTATTGCCTATCTACATTAGACAAATCTTTTGTCATCGTTCAAAAAATTATTTGTATACCAAAAATTAATTTAGTATAAATATTACTAATGTTCAATTCTGAATTTTTACACAGTTTTGTATAATTAACTATAAAATATTATTTTATCATAATTTGGTACATAATATAGGTAGGTATCAGATATTTAAAATAGATCTTATGTATCCAGCTCAAAAGAAATATTTCTACCGTAGACAATAAACAATCTCTTTTAATTATCTATGTGTATGTAATGTTTTATATATATCATGTAAATAGGATTTATTTTCATAAGTATGATTTCATACAATTATAATACAATCTTTATCTGTTAATATACAGGATATACCACCACGGATAGAGTTGTAAAATGACTACATGCTTGTTTTTACTTTATCATAAATCAATTATAAATGCAACCAGAAGAAAAAAAAACAATAATCGATATTAATAATTAAAAATTTCACGATTAGGTACACAATAAATAACTAAAAAAATAAATAATAACTACTTGTGATAACGGGACAGGACCCAGACTAATTTTTATTTTCTAATCGTTACAAGTTCATATTATATGTCAAAACTGTACAAGGTGGATGATTCATCATACTAACCTTATACTAAGATATTTTCAAAATATGATAATAATTTATTATAATAAAAAAGTATGATACCATCAGAGGTATAATATCCTGGAACACCCCAACTGTATACACCTTTAATAACAGTTAATGCAATTCTTACATTGTACGGGTAACAGTGGGTTGAAACTTATGAATTTTTTAAATACATTTCTTTGTATGAATCGTATTAAATGATAATTTTTTCTTTTAAAATTACACTACATTTTGCCATTTATATAAAATAGGCAACTCTGAGTAAAACAAACTCATGAATAACATGTATTCATTTAAACATTTAATAATGAATAAAAAATATGTCTATAAAATATTATAACATTTTTAATACACATCATTGTTTAACATTTTAAATTAAAAAAAAAAAAAAATACATATCTTCATTTGCTAATATAATTATGTGTTCGGCCATTCATCAAATTTGATCATCGCTTAAATTTAAATATTCTTATTAAACAGTAAACAGTAAACTGTGTGAAATAAAATTGAAACATTTATAGAAGTGGTTATAAGTGTATGAGTATTTGGCAGTTTTCATTATTGAATATTATTGAACTGTGAATAATTCACTCTGTATTCAATTAACATAAATAGTCTGTAAAAATAATATGTTCAAATTTGGAAAGAAAAATAATTTGTACATTTAATAATAGTTATTGAAATTTATACATTTATAAATTAATAAATAAATTAATCAATGTAAAATGTATATATTCAATCTTTATCAATAAGTAGTGTGGTATATTTTATCTGAAACAAAATATACCACAATAATGATAGAAACTGAATGAATGATTGAAGATACATTGTTTTATACATATTTTGTAAATTTATATAATACTATTTATCATACCACTGTATGTATATAATAACTATATAAGTATTTTATTTTATTTAAAACACTATTATTGATAAATATGTTAATTATATACAGTCTTAAAGTACACTATTCCAGCTATCTTTTAGTGAAAGAAAATGTTGTCAACGGGATTTTTTTCTATTTTTTATCGACCCTCAAATACGGCCGGTCTTACGGTTTACTGGATACGATTTTATTTAGCACCCTGTGGTTGATTTTATATTGTGATGCGATCAATAAAATAATTGATTGTCTATCTACTGCCTTCATAGTCACGTCATCGCAGTTTAGGCACCACTGGGCTTTCTTATAAAAATTTGCTAGCGAAACGTACGTTGATTAAATATTGATAAATGATAAGAGTTACCAGTTTATACCACGTTGGTAACAGTGGTTATTGAAAAATTTGTTTAGTTCAGTTTACAGACGCTTGCACAACGCACCCTCGTACGATGTACGCACCCTCGTATTATGTACGCACCCTCATTTTTTTTTTTTTTTTGTTTACGCCCGACGCCGCATACAACTAAGGGATGTGTGTGTGTGTGTGGTTGAAACACAAAGGCCGATTTTAGACAACAGTGTACAACTTACGTTTTAATATTTTTTTGTTTAATACTCTCGATTAACCATGAAATATATAGGAGTTTTGTCGGCACTTTTACTTTTGATTTTAAAGTTAAATGGATTGCTGTGTGCCAATACTACAGTTTGGGGTGTTGGTCTAAATCCTGTAATAATTTTGCCGGCTCGTTATTTTTATGTCAAATACAACGAGAAAATGTAAGTCGCCAATTTTAAACTAATTTTTGTAAATGAATATCAATTAAACTTTTGGATTATGAAATTAAAAAAAAAAATTCCTTTTTAAGTTGTAGAAAAGCAAACTGATTTTTTAAAATTTTTATTAAAACAAAAAATCAACCATCAAATATTCTTTTTCATCACATTTACAACTTTACACCTCTATTAATTACACTCACAATAAATTGTGTTATTATGTATACATATTTATTTATTTTTTTATTTAGTTAGTGTTTTTAATATTAGAGCCATAGAAAATATTCTAGTTCCTTTTTATTATTTTTTTAACTGAAGTCTTAATGAAATTTGTATTATGTATATTATCATCCTTTTAGATAAATTACAATATAATTATTATTATAAACATATAAATGTGTATTGTAAGTACTATTTTTGATATTTAGAAAATAATCTAATGTTCTATCTAATTACGTTACAGAACTGACATTAAAAATTTTAATATATTAATAAGTGGCAAAACAAGAGTTGGGAATAATTGTCGTATTTGGACAAACATCTTGGACCGGAAAGATTCTTCATTTATAGTCCGATACAAAGTGTATGAAATTTGTTATGATTTCAACATACTTGTAGAAGATACAAAAGTACACAGGAAACATATAAATAATTTTTATACAGGTAATTTAAATACTTAATAATATTATCATTTAAGTTAATAATAATTTGAAACATTTATGTGTTTCAACTAAAATTATCTATTTTAAATATAGATAATCAAGATTTTCAAGGTGTCTATTTTTTTTAAAAATATGTATGTTTTTAACTTAAAGAAAATTCCTTGAACACTCAAATTTATATTGATACATATATTATTCCTTAGGTACTTGAAAATCTTGACTATAAAAATAAGAGTTAAAAAAAAAGGTATAATTGTATTTTATTTATCTTCTCTGTATACTTCTATGGAGATAATCTAATTCACGTATATAATAATGATCATTGGAAGAAATTGATTTTAACAGTAAAGGGCTTAGATGACCTGTAAGGCTAAAAAAAATCTGTGTAATACAGAAAAATATGTAAAAGTAGACTCAGAAGAATTTGTTTAACACATCCCATAAGGTAGTCAAATAGTTTTTTGTAATAATTGAAATCAAAGTAAACAAATTGTAATATTATAGCTTAGATATTTGTATGGCTTATTCACTTAACCAGAATTACATTCAAACAAGATGGCAATTTGATTTAGGAAATCAATATTTAAAATTATTGTTTGTATTTACAAACATAATTTTTTAACATATTTTTTTTTTTTGCTTAACAGGCATTTAGGCCTTTTGCAGCTTCCACCAATGATCTCTATCGGTTTTAATCTTCTACATTTACAATTTTAAAATGAATATATGAATACCTAAATTATTGATCATTAATGTTTAATGAAAATAGGTCCCGTTTACCCAGATGACTGTAGCTGCACAAGAATGTCTATTAACAGTTGGTTGGCAAATGCTCAATGCAAAACTGAAATCAGACAAATCAGTTCTGATCTAAATCAATTCAAGGATATTAATTTTAATAATGCAATAACTAAAATGATTAGATTATTTCAGAAAAACCCACACAGTATTAGTGTTTGTCAATATGTTGTAAAAAATAATTTGGTGAGAAATTGTTTTTCCTTCATACACTTAATTATACATGAATGAAATAAATAATACCCACTAATTAATCCTGTTTTAAGATATTTCGAAAATGTTATGGCGAATACACTGGTTTTAAAGTGTTCATGGACAATTTATTACTGTCATTGAGTCGAAAGGTAAAAATAACTTGAATATAACTTGCTTTCAAATTTGTTAAAATTATCCAATGTTGTTCAAATAACAATACCACTTATTTACAGGTATTTCTACCAGATATGGAATTTTTTGTCAACCTGGGAGACTGGCCATTAGCTTCACTTCAAAGTAAACTACCTTTATTTTCATGGTGTGGTTCAAACTTCAGTTCGGATATTGTAATGCCTACCTATGATATAACAGAATCTTCAATTGAAAATATGGGAAGGTACGTGTAATAGTTTAGGTTTTTGGAAGTAATATTTATAACTCTAATAAGATATGTTTGATTAATTCAGTTCAGTTTTTTAATTAATTTATATATTTGGTTTTATGAAGGGTGAGTTTAGATATGTTATCAGTCCAAGGCAATATTGAAAAAACTTGGTCAAATAAAATTGAAAAGGCATTTTGGATGGGCCGTGATTCCAGCAAACATCGTTTGCACCTAGTGGACATTAGTAAATCATATCCGCATGTTGTTAATGCATCAATAACAAACTTTTTCTTCTATAAAGAACTAAAAGAAAAATATGGTTCTGGAAAAAAACCTATTTCTTTCTTTAAATTTTTTGACGTATGTTGAACAATATATTATTTAAAAATTTAAATGGCATTAAGTGACTATTGTTTCTATATATAGTACAAGTATCAAATTAATGTTGATGGGACCGTAGCGGCATATAGATTTCCATATTTGTTGGTTGGAGATTCATTGGTGTTCAAACAAGAATCTGACTATTATGAGCACTTTTACAATGAACTAATACCTTGGGTCCATTATGTACCACTAAAAAGGAATTTGGATAATTTAGTTGAACTAGTTAATGTTATGATTGAAAGTGATCGATCAGCAAGAATGATATCATTAAACGGACAAAAATTTGCAAGAGACAATTTAGCACCTCATGATATATTAGGATATTATTTACTGTTATTTCAAGTAAGTAGCTTAGCCATTATTTTTTATTAAATAAAAATAATTTCAATTTCTATTCAAGCATTATAATATAAATACTCTCAAGCCTTAAAAAAAAAAAAAAAAAATTAGGTGTGTTTTTGTCAGAAAGAAAATTTGGTTAAAGTTCATAGTGCAGTTGTGGCACAATTGTATCCTAATTTGCAATTTAATAATATTCCTAGTCATTTTTTAAATAGTTGAATGATTTTGTGTGTTTTTTACATTTTATATATCATCTTTCACTAGGGTGGCTAGATATAAAATACAGGACTAAGAAAAGGGTTATTTTTTTGGTGAATAAAACATCTATTTTTAATAAAATATGTAGAGTATTATCCTTTAATGATAAATAGGGCGTGGATTTTTATGTTAATACATAATTTTATTGAATGCTGATATTTTAATTCAGATTAAAAATAATCATGTTTCGTATAACCGAATAAGATGATACTTTTTTGTTACATATTTTCATATATTTTGATGTTAATACATATTTTTAAATGTTTCATCACATATTTCGTATTTGCATACATAGGTACCTATACAATTTAAAGACATTAATATTAACGATTATTATGTTGGAAATTATGTTCTATTAGCTTGTATTAATATACTATTAATAAATACGATAAGATAGATTACAATTTTTAATGTTGCCAGTTAGACAGTCTAGTTTCTAGTAAATACCTATACAGTATACACTAGCCATGTATCATAAATCCGTATTTTGGATTTCGAAGTCCAAAAATCCGGATTCTTGAACTTCGATTAATCGGGATTTTTCTCATCACTAACATACACTATATGTACAGTAGTTTTCGTTCATGAATTTGTGTTATATTATAAGTAAAATAATATTTTACTGTTGTATTTTTTGTTAAATATTTCATGTTTTTTAATATATATTTTGGCAAAATTAAGGACTTAGATTATTTTGATTTTTTTTTATTACATAAAAATCCGCGCCTTAAAGGATGTAACTTATAATTATTAAGTAAAGCTTTTTTAAAAAAAAAAAAAACTTAAATAATAAAACAATCTTCTATGGACATTTGATCATAATTTTACAAATTATAAATTTGTAGTATATATTAGTATTAATAATATGGATAAATACGATTTAACAGATGGTTAAAGTTGCTGTTGTCGACTACTTAAACAAATATTTTTTCGGATGAATGTTTTGAAAATGTCTTATTTCCCAACTGAATCTCATGAAACTCTGAACAGTTCTAACATATTTTTTCTATATATGGAAATGTACATATTTTTTAAATACGCATAATTTAGAGTCCCGAAAGCTTTTTTCGGGAAAACGGTACAAATTTTTGAAATACGGTATTTTATCATATATTACGGGACGTCTGGCCACTCTCTAACCCGTTAGTAGAGTCCTCGAAAATATTCTTCTTTTTAATTTTTACTATTCGTGTTTAATTTTGTTTTAATCTAAATGTTACTATTTACGTTCTAAGTAATGTATATATACCAGGTTCCAGAATTCCATGTTTTTTTTTATGAAACTACCAACTTTATGATTAAATTTATGCACTGATTTCTGTTTGTGATTTATCCTCTGGTTTTATTTGAATAAAATTGCTTTGGCTTAGCAAAAATGTTCAACAATTTGACACAAGGTTTATCAGAGGTTGTACTTAGTGAAGGAAAAAAAAACTTGAGCCTAATTTCTTTAATAAGTGTTAAAAGTTTTAATTTTTGTACATAAAAATTTCAATAATACATTTTGAAAAAATTATATTTTTATGTTTTAGCAATATAGCAAATTGTTGATATCTAAAATAGAAGTACGTGAAGGTATGGAGCAAGTAAAAAATCCAATTTCTCCTGGAACATGTGACTGTGAAAATACAAAACATTTTAAGATAGAACTTTAAAAATATAATGTTGTAGTTTATAATATTATCAAATTAAATAGCTATCGATTTAATTGATACGATTAAATGGGGTTTTACAAAATATTGGGACCCTATATAGTTGTCACTATTAGTATATATAGTAACTACGGCTTTACTAAATATTTTATAATTAATAATGTAGTTTATAATATTATCAAATTAAATAGCTATTGATTTAATTGATACGATTAAATGGGGTTTTACAAAATATTGGGACCCTATATAGTTGTCACTATTAGTATATATAGTAACTACGGCTTTACTAAATATTTTATAATTAATAATGTAGTTTATAATATTATCAAATTATGTAGCCATTGATTTAATTGATACAATTAAATGGGGTTGTACAAAATATTGGGGCCCTATATAGTTGTCACCATAAGTTTATATAGTACTTACTGATTTACCTAATATTTTATAATCAATAATTTATAGTCAATCATTTTGATAGTTTTATTTAAATTCTTCTTTTTTTTTCAATAGTATTTTGTAATTAATAATTATATTAATTTTTATTATTATTCTTGCCTATAATTATAATATTACATTAAGTTAAACCCTAAACGTTTGATACTTCTGTAATTTGTTCAACTTTCTCAAAAAGTAATCAAATAGATACTTTTTATATTTTATACCTCATTAATATTATTTGTATTCTTCTATCTTTATATTAGTTTTTGTAATTTTAAAATTCTAAGTTTAATTTTATAATATTGTAATCTTAGCATTTAATAATACAATTTTACTTTATGATTAATATATCTTTAAATAAATACTTTCTTTTTAAATTTGCCTATTATATTTTATGTTACTGTGCAATCTGTGCAACAACAACCTACACTGCTGCAATCAGTAGCAGCCTGCTTAGGTCGTCAACTGAGCCCCCTTCTAATGAGGCCCTTTGAATAATATGGTTTTTTCTCCAATATAACAGAAAAAAAAAAAAAAATTATAGATTATTTAAAATCAGTGTAAATAAGATTAAAAGTACAAAATTGTTGCTATAATAATAAGTACCTATAAATAGGTAGGTTTTGAAGAGATTATGTTAAAACATAAAGTATAAGTCTACTAATCTATATACAGAATCGCATTTCAACATGATGTATCAATAATTTGTTTAGAAGTGTTTATAAGGTAGAAATCGACAACAACGTTTTTGTGTCTACGTAAAATTGACAGTGTTATAAATAAATTTGGTCTTGAAAAAAAAAAATTACCATTTTTATTTTCACATTGGTTAACGATAAGCACTAACAAATGAATAACAAACCTAATTTCAAATGCATTTGGTATTTACATTTTACTTGAATCTACTTGAATTACGTTGATCATCAAAATGGATTGAAAAAACAAATGTAGTTTTCGAGATAAAAGCTCAATATAATATCAAATAAAATATATATATATGCAATGCAAATAAACAAATAAAAATGTAGATAAAGGACAAAACCTTGTTTATTTTATAGGTCGTGTGTAATGTATTTCGATTTTAAAAAATCATCATCATTAATTAAAAAATGAAATTGATATTTTTTTATCGTATTGTATATTTCCATTCAATATGTTTTTACAAACTTACTGATGGTTCTAGTGTGTCATTATTAATATGTATTTTCGCCTGCGTAGGGTGCAGGCGTACTAATTGATGACTTAAGTCGTCGTCTACATTGTAAGTCATCAGATTCGTAAGTAATTCAATTTTTAATACCTAGTACATGTATATTGACAACAGTTTTAGTGCAATAAGTTATCTTCAACAAACTCACAAAACATTTTTATATGTATAAGTCTTGTACACTTTTTTACAAAAATCATAACTAATTGATTCGGTCGTCATTTAATATTATATATTCTAAACATTCTAATGACTTATGTACGAACTATATATTATAATAAATTTAAAATTATTATAGAACACAACGCTTTTAACACTCTTTCTAGAGAGAATTTGCCCAAGTTTGAAAATGATTTTTTAAATATTTCAATCCCTCATCTTGTCTATCATATTCTTCTAGATAAACGCGTGCTTCATCCTCATACATAGTACAAGCCAGTATATAGTTAAATTGATCATGAATCATGAAAATCTATAAAAAAAAAAAAAAAACAAAAAAAAACAATTAAACGGCTGATTAGGAGGTGGATATTGAATTCTTATAAAAAAAAAAAATTGTATTTTATGATTTAATTTATTACGAAAATGCGATTAAGGAATCCTATATAGACAATATTTACAAAATACAAAGCAAAGTGCTAAATGAACAATTAATTAAGGTCAGGTGTAATATGACTACTCTAAAAATGTAGCATTATTAAAATTAATTACTACCGAAATGAAAAAAAAGCTCTGATACTATGTAGTAAATGTTGTCGTCTAAATTGTATGAATATTTGAAATTTTAGCAATGATTGAATACAATTTTGTTTTGTGAAATGTCTAAACAATAATATCAACACATTTAAATACTTGTTGGTAAAGAAAAAAACAAATTATTTCAGGAAATTAATAAATTGGATCATAGTATTCATATTGAATGACCTTTAAACATCAGTTAGGTTTATTATATTTTTGCATATAAAATCATATTTTGAATTTAAGACAATATATTAATGTAAAAAGCATATTTTTTGAATATTTTACTACGATTTTTAAAGAATATTAGAAGAATATTTTCATATTTTTAAGATAATATAAGCATATTATTTTGGCTATTTTAGGAGAATATTATTCGGGCCTCTAATTATAATAGTAGCCTCTTATTAGAAGAGTTTGATAATAAATGGTACTTAATGATGAATAAAAAAAGATTCGAGCGTCATGTAATAATTATTTTGTTTTATATGTTTTACAATTTTTAGTAGTATAATTAAATTTCTATTTTCAAAATATTTTAATAAAGCACTTAAAGAATCATAATTTGTTTTCAAAATTGATCTAAAAAAAAAGATGTAAATTGATTAAAATATACATAGTCTCCTTAAAAAAATCATATTCGTTGGAAAAATAATTTGTGAAAAATTAGGTGTATATAATACTTACATTTTTCTCCTTTATTATCTGTTACAACTCGTTCTTAAACCTTCATTACAGCAGCGATACACTCTAAAGGGCTTACGGCCCACCAGTTTTATATAATTTTGGAAAAAATGTATTAACCGTATGTATAAATTAAATTTGTACGTTTTTGGTAAACAATGATACACACTACAAACGTCGTTTACTTACAACAGTGAAACGACAAATGACAAAAACATCACAAAAATATAATTGTAATTAACTGTAATACAGTGGATTTTTCTGTTCTATATTTGGAACTAAATCCAACAAAAATCATTTGTAGATTTATATAATATAACGTTATTATTACTATTAAAATCAGTGCAATATAAACATTACATCAATATAGACTGCATAGTTTTTAATTTTTGTGGGGGTAGGAGTGAGCATAAATTCCAGAAGAGAATCAGGAATTGAGCGTTGGAAAAAGTTGAAAAAGTGAAATAGGTGTGTAGGGGGAGGGGAATGTACGTATCGAGGAGCTTTTATCAGACGAGGAACAACATTAAGTGCTGAATATTATCATGTTATTGCTGCCACTATTGTCTATACTATTATAATATTTATATCAATGTATCGTCAATATTATTAACCATTTTCAGCCATCACTACCATACGCATGTATTTAATTTAATTATTAATTTATTATTATTACAATTGCATATGCATGTAGTAGCACCCACTGTGATTTAACTATTTGTAATATTTAATAAATAAACACAAATTATAATAATAAACTCGAATGTTTATTGAACTTTATCTTGGATTAGTACTCGTCCGTAACAATTATAGTAATTATTGATGATATTAATGATAACTGTGATTTGTATGATTCTATACTTTGTTTCGTTATTTTTTATCTGTATACAATTTTACGGGGAGATTTTATTTCTAATATTAGATTCAAGAACTTATTAGCACCAAATGACGCATTTATACATATATATATATTTTTTTTTTGTTTTATCTTATTTCATAATAATATTTATAAATAAATAATTTTCTACGTGAAATTTAACCGGGACCGCGTAAAAACACCTAGTGTACAAATCTGTTAATGGGTATATTTATAGGTATTATTTAGTGTTTTATAGGTATTTATTCTATTTTTCGTTTTTTTTTTTTTAATGCATAATTGGTGTTCTTTTAGCTCGTACATCTTTATTAATTTCAAAGCGTATAAATCCTATTACTTGTTCCTTTTGTTACGCAGCAAAACCACAGAGAAACTAGCAAGATTTTAGCCTCTTTAAATTTACAATATTTTTTTTTCCAATAAAACACAGTATTTTTAGTCATATTTTTTTTTTTTGTATTTCAATATATAATAATTCGCATTTTAACTGGATGCAAACTCTAACCAGTCGTGGAATCATTTTGCCGCTGCGCACTAAATTTTACCTCATTAAATGTTAAGAAAATTGTTGACCGTCGTACGCATCTGTTATGTTATTACCAGGATTATGAATTTAATGCATTTGAATGTTTTTTTTTGTTACATCGTATAAGAAAATGGATTCGATCAAAATTTTGTGTTATGTGTAATTGAAATACAAAATCTTATTTTGCATATTTAATGGGTTAGAGTATTTAAAAGCACGTATTCTCAATTTCTGCGTATTAATGCTTTTTTTCTTAATATTTATTTTTTTTCGGTCAATCAATCAATCTAGTCTAAATTGACATAAAATGTTTTTGTTTCAAATATAACTTATATAGTTCCGACGAAACCATCATATTTTTGGTCGGGTATTATATTATCACGCATTCGTACCTATAAGATACCTACAAGATTCAATAAATAATTTTAAAAAATATTTACAGATATCAACTCGCACACGACTATACACCTTGTATACGGACTATTGCTTTTAGTTTGATGCGATCCATCGCGTTATTCATGTGTTTCCCTATTGTACCGTTGTGCGAGTGCTATTCGTTTTCATTTTGTTTAATTATTTTATTGTGCGTAATCTCCTATTAAATATTTTGAGTATATTATTTTAAAATGCCATTAGTAAAATTATAATTTTTGACCCATATAAAACTGTACGTTCAAGAATTTGGAAACACATTTACAACGGATAATAAAATTCTCTTTTGTACAGTGTGCAATATCAAAGTTTCTAGTGATAAACGTTTTGCTGTAACCCAACACATAGCAACAGAAAAACACAATAGAGGTGTCAATCGTACAGAAAACAAAACAAAAATGCAACAACATATTTCACAAGATTCATCATCAAAATCACAATCATTCAATAATGATTTAGGTAAAGCTATGCTTAGTGCGAACATTCCATTTGACAAATTAAGTAATACAAATTCGAAACAATTTTTTGAAAAATGTATGGAACAAAATGTACCAGATCAAACAACATTACGCAAAGTAAATGTTGATAATTGCTACTAGGAAGTTATAACAGAAATAAGACAAGTAAGGGGAAAGAAAATATGGGTTTCGATAGACGCCAAGGGTCGTTTGATTGCTGCAGGTAGTGACTAGTAGCGACATGACGTATTTCAAGTTTGCCCGAACATCAGCAGATAAAGATCGCTAGTTTTCTTTATACAAAAATATGTTAGCACCAAACAGGAAACGTTTCAAGTTTGAAAAACTCAAAAAATCATTGATTGTACATAATGCAATAATTTCTTTAAAGGTTAAAATTAAAATTTAATGTAGTAGGTGATAGAGTCTGTTTTAAATAAAATCATTCTTATTTTAGGTGTCGAATACCAAGATCAAAAAGATTAATGATAATGAAAATTATTACCTATTAAAACAACAAAAATTACATTTAACATTTTTTTTTTGAATATTTTCGAAAAATTAGTGCATGTAAAATTTAAATACTGCACGACCCAACTAAATAGATAGGAATATTATAACGAAAAACACAAAAAATTAGACATTTTTATATGCTGCGTGTAAAATGTCGTTTATGAAAACAAATACGCTGAACCAAGGTGGTTCACAAATCAATAAACTGAGACATGTACCAATATTCCGACGTCTATACAGTTAGTTGATTCAGATTTCCGTAAACTCGTAAATTTCAACAGTCAAATACAATATCGATAAATTATCGTTATCGAGCACAAAAATAAAAAAATTCGCTGTTGACCTAAACAGAAAAACGTATTCGCTTTGATATGAAAG
The DNA here is from genome assembly GCA_956483605.1 of Tuberolachnus salignus. Lineage (NCBI taxonomy): Eukaryota > Metazoa > Arthropoda > Insecta > Hemiptera > Aphididae > Tuberolachnus > Tuberolachnus salignus. The sequence goes on along the minus strand of OY101435.1, from coordinate 29,981,129 downwards.
CTCTCATTTGTATGTATGAAAATAAGTTTTCGCTTCCGTTGCGGCTCTGGTTTGATTGGTCATTTAATGTCGTAACTCAGAATCTCCGTAGTGCACCCACTACTATATATATCTAGGAAACTTCCAAAAGGTACGTTACGAAATTACAGCTTTCGCTGTAGATGTTTTACATGGCTTTGCTGTTATTAAACATGTTCAACATTGTTTTTGAAGTTATACATCTTTAGGAAAAAAAATTATTACACTATTTCTTGGTCTATTTAAATTTATTTAATAGGAAATACAAAATACCACAAAAAATCAAATAATTCACAAAAAATCAAATAATTCACAAAAAATCAAATAATTCACAAAAAAAAAAATACAAATACAAATACAAATACAGAGGTTCATCATCGGTAATCAGCATACAAATGTTTGGCAATCACAAAAATCTTTGATGGCAAGCATGTATACAGATTAGTGATGTAAAGTAAATCCGAACATTTAATTTATGTTTCGAATTGCACAATCAGAAATGTTTTATTTTTATGAGTAAAACAACGTTTGCTGGGTCAGCTAGTAATATATTATATAAATTACGAGTGTAATATGCATGACTATTTTTTTGTACTTGTTTTTTTTTAAATACATTTTTATTCGTAATGTTTTTTGAACTGTAAAAACGTATTTAATGTTTTCCACATTTAATGCTATTAACAATAAGACAATAATAATAATTCTATAAGAAATTAATTAAAAAATATATAACACAATTTTAAAAACCGAAATTTAGATTCAGATAAAAATCCGGATATACAATAAATATCGGGTTTTAAATTTCGGAATCAAAAATTCTGGATTTTAGAACTTAGGATTTTTCCCATCATTAATGCAGATACTTAATTCAGAAGTGGTTTAAAATTATAACTTTTATACCTATATCCAATAGTTTAGCTGATCTATTAAAACTTACTTATATTTATTCCTGAAATTTCGGCGGGAGGGGAGAATCCCCAAAAACAAACCTTGTATACGTGCCTGCTTATTGGAAATTTTGATCAAATTTCGTGACTTTCTTGGGAAATCATGAAATCTAATGACCCAAGGCCTTCAAGATTTTGCTATGTACAATTCTGTTGTGCAATATTAGTCAGTGATTTATTTTCTGAAAACAAATATATTTATATATTTATAAATGAAATAAAAATATATATGCAATACAAATAAACCGATGCCTCCTATTAGCCGAAAAAATTTAATATTTCTCGAGGTAATGTATCTTACATTTAATTGATCACATTATATATAACATTTTATGCAATACAAATAAACAACAAAATCAATGTAGAAAAGGAAAAACCAAAGCCTATTATGTAAATTGTGTATAAATACGACTGATTTCGATAAATCATCATCAGGTAATAGAACAGCAAAGGCGATAAAATAATACGCCAATTATTTTTTAGCCTTGGATTTGGTTTTTTGATTTTTTTTACACATTTTGTATTTATTTGTATTGTGTATTTAAATATATATATTTTATACATTTATTTAATTGTAAAACAAAATTGTATGCCAACACTAAAACAAAAATGGGTTGAATTTTGGCTTTTGGGTAACCAAACATTTCGATCACATATTAATTGTCTGGGAGGTCCAGTTTTTTTTTTTTTGGGGGGGGGGGGGGGTGCGCTATAACTTTTATTCCATTAATACTGTTCTAAAACTTCAGAAACCACCATACTTATATTAAAATTCACTATTTCCCTTAATTGTCGAAGGGAATGGGGGCTATAGGTCCTTTAACCCACCCATAAATACATACCCTGAAACAGACATGCTATATAATACGTTTTTTGATTTTTCACCGTTACTCAGAGTTTGACTCAAATATTCGTTTATATTTTTCAAATATTAATACTAAATAAAATTAATAACATAAAAAAATAAATTATTATATTTCAAAAATTAACCCTGGTGTCTTAGATAATTTGATTAATAAAACTTCTTAAATTGATGTGGTTCATGTAAGCTTTTCCATATACATAACATTTTGTGTTATACATTTTAATTAGGGATCTAATTGATTAAACTCAAGTTCAAATTGATATTTATTGGTATATGAAATTAATGTGACCACCTAGTATTGATTTTATAAAATCAATAAACAAATATTTATTTTTCTATATTTCATTAAAAATTTTCAAGCTGTGTGAAATTTAATTTTTTAATAATTTAACATGAACTTTTCATACTCACTACTTAAGTTTTAAAAATTTATTCTTGTATCTGGTTTTCTGAGGAACCCAAAAAATAGTTGGATCTACAATTTGTAACTATATTACTATATAATTGATACGGTTCCTCCATTACCTCTTGCTCGACCATCATTTCCATTTCCTGTGTGACCTGCATTTTAACCTCTACTTTCACTTCCACTACCTCTTTTTTCACTTCCACAACCTCTTTTTTCACTTCCATCACCTCTTCTTTCACTTCCATCACCTCTTTTTTCACGTCCACCATTGCAACACCTGGAAAAAAAAAACACTCTATTAAATATTTAATGAATAACAATTGCGTTTTATTACATTAAATCTTTATTAAAAAATAATATTAATAATAATAATTCCTGATGCATGATAATAAACCGAATTCAAAAACTATTCTATGGCTTAAACAAATTTTAAGCAATAAATCAAAATTTTATTAATGTAAAATATTAAGCCCATTGAAAAAAAAAAATGTATTTACTTTACATTATTAAATAATATACATTTACTTTTATATTTGCTTTATAATTTAACACATTACACAGGAAACACCCAGGCGAAAAACTGAAGTGATGACTATATAATTTATTTTACACGTTGATACTTATGTGGAAGGTTAACATAAACACCAAATTCACAAAATATATGTTAAAATATAATAAATACTCACGTTTCAATAGGGATTCACCAGTTAACCACTGATGGATTTCTCGGTGGTCAAGTCTATTGCACATTTTCTCACATAAATTACAGTAAACTGGTTTATCTGAATATTCAAAACTTTCTAAGACTTTTGAATGTTCATAGTTTTCTGGAATTGGTTCTGAAAATTATTTATGTTTAAATAGATAATCATGTTTAATTGTAAACTCCCATTCAATATTATACTAACTACTTACTACTAATCTAATCATCTAGGTTATAAATTGGCAAAACTAAAATGATGACTATATCATTTTCTTTACATGATCATACTCATGTAGAACACATATTCATCAAAATCACAAAATATATCTTAGAATATAATTAACACTCACTTTTAACTATGTAACCACCAGTTATGCACTGATATATTTCCATGGGGGCAGATGTATTGCATTTTTCCTCACTTGGACTACAACTGGCTGGTTGGCAATTAAAATATTCCAAACTTGCCACATCTTGGGTAAGACAAGTTTCATACGGAATTGAATCTGAAAAATAATCATTGTTTCATATATAATCAATAATCATATAAATAATCATATATAATTGTAAACAGTCATTTAATATTATACTAACTACTTACAATTATCTCTAGGAAATTAATGGTAAAGATTTTTTGGAAATGGTTTCGTATCATTGTTGAAAGATTAACATTCGTGTTTTATTTATTACCTACAGTCTGTATGTAACAAAAACATATTTTTCTATGATATCTACCATCATGAATTAACTGATAAGAAATGTATACTGCGATATTATGTAATATGCAACAATAATTTGTCAGACAATAAGTAGTGTTAATATAAACAATAAGTTACAATCTAACTATAAAAATGAGTTATAATGTTAATTTATTTTAAAACAGTTATATATTAATCGAGTGTGAATTTATTTGATTTATTAATTAAATTGTACCAGTAACTAGATTAACTGGATATTTACTTATCACAATAAAACTATATTATACATTTTTATAAAAAAAAATTATCCTAATTATTGTTTATATAATAAACATAACTAATATTGGTAAGTACTTACCATTAAAACTTTTAGAATCTTCTACTTTAATTGATTTACCAATCTGAACAGCAGATGTTTCGAGTTTGTTTAGATCTTTAGTAAATAATAGATCTATAATATCTATAAAACACATTAAATACATACAATTTCATAATTATTATTTATATTCGTGCAGTTTAAACTAGTATTTGGTTTTAAAACCAAACCTTACCACGAGGATCGAGATGATAAGTTCTTTTATGAGAGTATAATGAAGCAGGAGATGCATAATTTTTACAACAAATATCACAATATTTGGATTTTCTTTTTGAATTACGCCGCCGACGAATTGGTTTTTGTTTAAACATTAAAAACACAATTTGACCTATTCCCAATTAAATAAACAAATTATTTATGTTTTGCAATATTCTACATTATTAATAACATTATAAAATGTAAAACTATAGCTTACCAACTTGTCCTAATAATTTTGAATTTTTCAAAGCCAAATTATTTCAATGTTTGCGGAAATCAACGTTTTTCAATTTATAGTAAAACACTAACAACTCTTTTAAAACAAAATTGTGTTTTAAAATATTAGTATTATATCTTCGCTGATGATTGTCAGTAATATATGAAACCTACAATTAAAAATTTAAATTAACAAAGTAACGGATATGGGGTTTACGTTAAACATAGGTCCATAGTTAAGTTTGGTTATCCATCTATTTCTCTACGATAATTGTGCGTTTAAAAATGTTTTACTTACTATAGATAATTTGGTTAATCGAAGTTTTGAATTTTTAATCGAACCCAATTGATTTGTAGCAATAACTACGTAATACGTGGACGTAAAAATTATAGTCATAAATCATGTGGTCATATGAATTACTATAGAAGGTAAACTAGAAAGTAATATAACCATTCTGCCAGCTTGAGTCATAGAGCAGACAAAGAAATGCCATTAAGCTATGTAGTCATAGTGCCAAATATGGCGAGTTGTTTATTGTTTTTTAACAGTCTTACCATCCCATATAGTCTAAACACAGCCCTGATTCAATTTTATGTTCCAGGTCTAAAACGTAGACTTAATAATAAGTACCAACTACGAAAAATACATTTTCTCTGGAATTGTAATGTAATTATAAAGGACTGGCAACATAAATTATCCTGAGCCAAAACAAAAATTAAGTGGTTATACTGTAAATAATTTGCGGAAATTTGTAAATACACAATTAAATAAATCAGGAGAAATTGTTTAAATGGTTATTTGTAGGTTTCGTAGAATAAGGTTGTATAAGTATCGCCTCCCGAAGTAGTGCCTTAGGGCCCTAACGGCGTTTCCGGGAGGCAGGTGAATGCCGGTTCAAAAAAAAAAAAAAAGGTTTTGCATAAGTACTGACCAGTGTCCACATAAAATACATAATTTAAAATAAAATTATTCTTAATAAAATAGTCAATAATCAATATTAACTGCTAAAATTTATCCACTTTTAGGCCTTGACAGTACCCTACTAGGTAGTAATGTTTAGACAGATCAGTTAAAATGCAAGACAAAAAAGATTCCAAACACAGAGGTTGGACATTTTTTTTTTCTTTTAATTACCCCATTTTAACTAATTTGTACATTATTTTTGGTATTTCAAAAAAAATAACTACGTGATATACATTTGGGTAAAATATTCCATTTAATAAAATTAAATATTGAGTGCCAAATTATGATTAATTATGTTTTACTATAAATCTAACAACAAACATAAAAAAATAAAGTACACCTCACATAATATTAACATTATAGATAAACAATAGTAAATACAGCCTTAAAAATCTTAAGAAAAAAAAATATACAATTGCAGTCACATTTTCAAAAAAATAATAATATTTTATTTTAGTTTCATACTGTAAAATAATATACTTGGTATTATATACAAATAAATACTTAAACTATTTATACTCTAAACATTTTGTAATCAATACAATTTATAACTTATAGTACATCAAATATTCATACATTCAAATTGATTAAAGTATAATAAACTGACGGTATAACAGACTTCGAATGAAATAGTATTGACGGCAAATTAATCCTTCAATCAAAACTTTCCCGTTAGAATTCTAAAAAATACAAAAGTAATACACATGTTATCATTATGTCATACCGTCTTAACATACTTTTGCTTGATTTTGATGCTTCATGTTGACAGTATGACAAAATAACAAAAACACAAAAATTGTTTTAGAAATTAATAATATTCAATATAAAAAAATTATATACATGAAATATACAAACCTTGAAATGAACAGAGTTCTCAAAAGAAATCGTTCAAAGTGTACGGACGTAAAGTGAATTCAATTCATATTTTCGATAAACTTTGAACTTTAATTGAGTCGTTAATTTCACATTTTAATAAAGTTTTTTGTATTATAATTAACTTAACCGGTGGTTTTCTCACGGTGGTAGGCCCCTCCCAATATCCTAATGCTCGATAAAAGAGAAATAAAAACCCATACGTTAATAATAATTTATTACGTGATTTTGTTTATTTTTATTGTTTAAGTACGTTGTGTGCGCCTGTGCGTATTTTAAATCAAGAATTACCATTCTGATCGTATAAATATATATGGTTTATCGCACAACGATTACGAAAATTAGCGTAATAATATTAATTTAGTATAGGAGGAAGAGGTTATAGGATGGCCGTCGCCATTGTGTGAAAACCGCCGATTAAATTAATTATGCTACCACCACCGATACTATAGATTAGCGATTGATTAAAAAACAGCACAAGAGTTCACATAACGGATAGCGTTAACGATTAAGAAAAAACCAATAATCTGTGTATAATACAATTTATACTTTTATCCTACTGGGCGCGTATTGCCCCGGGTTAATCACTGTAGAGAATAGTAACTTTTTATTTTTTTTGTTGTAACATTCCTTTCATTTTTATTCGTCATGAATTCAACATTTTGTTTTTGTTTTTCGTTTCAAAAAAATATTACAAATTTAATTTTAAAAAGCGACTCGGCTATACTGGTAGACGTCGATCCATGCCGATTCCAAATCCTTTTTCAGAATTCATATCGTCTAGCCACATCGATTGGTCCGATTGCGTGTCCGAAAAAGCTTTTCCAACTGAGGGGCGTACAGTAGCTGACGCTCACACTAATAATCGCAATATTCACTTCACACAGTATAGCCGGAGCGATTTTTGAATAATAGAAATAAATCAAATATTGTTCCAATATTTATTCGTCGGTATTTATCAATAAGTTTATTTTAATCGTTATTTTTGTTTTAAATCATTTGTCCATATCGTTTACAAAATGTTCAATGTCCGACGATTATTTGAACGTTTCGTTTCAATATTCAACATACAAATTATGGATAGAGGGAAGGGCGATTTTTGAAATCTATGTATTTTAGCAGCGGGGGGCGGCGATTGCGTTCCGGCACCATCCATCACCAAAATCATAGCGTAACTTGTGTAAGACAAGAAATTGCTTATACACGAGGCTTCACAAGAAACGGCCGGTATGCTGCGGTACACACGGGCGAGCGAAAACAACGAAAACAAATAAATAATTAAATTAAATAAATATTATTTACGGTGTTCGCGATAACCATATACATATATATATATTATTACAAAAACTATTTTCTACAATTAGTATTATTTAGCATGCAATATAAATCATTGCAGACGAAAATAATAGAAAGACGTACATCCATTATATAGTACACGTCCTTCCGCCGAAGGTGCGTTTAATTTCATTTTTGAAAATATCAGGTATTTTTTTTTAAAAACTATTTGCTGATGGGAAATGGAAAATAAAATAATCCGCATTATCGCGCGTGTGTTGTCCACCATTCAATATAACGCATTTTACACGACAGTTCTCAAACTTTTTCGTGATAATTTTAAGGCGCGACAACACCGGTGTGCTGTGCTGCTCTATTCAATTTCAATATATTTTTTAAAACAAGCGCAGTATGTTTTTTTTTTTTCATATAAAAATAATACATTTTACGTGTACTCCCCTCCCTTAATAAAAATGTGGAAATGGGCGATGACATCTGGGGAGGGACGAGGGTTAGTCGCAAAAATTCTGCGAAAAATTACTTTTATGTTTCGCCAAAAATCCAAAAATTGGAATACTTTGTGTGCTGTACTCTCTGATCCAGTAGAAAAAAACAAGAGAAAAAGGGCGACGCTATAACATTTAGAGGTATTTGCAACAACCATTTGTGACCAAAAAATCGTAAAATTATTCTAATGCCTCACTAGAAAATTAGAACGTGAAACACGTCTGTTCTTTTCTTTAAAGCACGGAGTATTATTTATGTAGGTCATCTGTAAATACGAAAAAATAATACTCCCAATTATTTTTCCCATTTATTGTTTTATTACGTGATAACGTTTTTTTTTTAAATCGAAACCAGTTATATTAGACACAACCTACCTAATAATCATGCACATTTTTTTTTGTTTAATAATATACATTTAAAGCAATTATAAGTAATACTTACTCTACGAACACAAATACTACGATTGCAACACCATAAGACACCTTTTGATAGTTCACAAGGTATGTTGTTTTTCGATAAGGTTTGCTTAAAATCAGACAACTTTAACCTATTGATAAATATTGTTTTACGACGTACAGAATCCTGAAAAAGGGAAAGTTTATATAACATACATACATTTTAACTTGAGAATAAAATAAAGTTTTGAAAATCTTACATGTTGTGGTATAGGTTTTAATGTAAATATAGCTTCATCCAATCTATTCACTATAAAAAATAAAAATAAATGTAAATAAGTAGAAAAATCTAGATTTATATACATAACACAAAAATATTTTACTCTTTTCTGAGATTTTAACTTTATCAACAGCATTTCCATTTGTAATTAATTTTGGTTTAAGCGTAGCATTCAAATAAGCTAAATCTCCACTCGGACCTCTTTTAAAATGTATTGTTGAAAGAAGTTCATCTGTAAGACGCACCTAAAATGTGTGTCAATTTCTAAATGGTTTAATTCTAATTAAAATTAGATTTAATGAGATTTAAATATTTTACTTGATAAATATGAGATTCAGATGTTACATTCAAACATTGTCCAATTTTAGGTGAAAATACTGTAGTATCGCAAAATACTTTGGTAAAATTTACAATTATTTTAGAGCTGGCTGGTGTACCTCTTATTACTAACAAACGTCTTGGTTTTAATGCGAGGACAATTTGTTTTAATGATTCACCATCTGACCGACCTTCAAAATCAATCTGTACAATTTTAGCAGCTACAAAAATTGTTTCTTCGTATCTCACACATTTTGATGGAATTTCACAGAAATCATTTTCTTCTTCCTGAATGTTAGATTTTTTGGCTTTTTCTACTAAATTAATTTCTTCTGCTTTAATATCAAATTTCATAAATTCTTCTTTTCTAAGTGACAAATGTTTATTTATTTTTTTAATTTTATATTAAAATATTTTATGCAAAATAACAAAAATTGAGGAGGAACCAATTCAATTTTGGAAATATACAGGCAAAAGTTAAGGAATAGTTAGGATTTTTTTTTAATTTCATTAAACTTTTTTTTTTATTTAGTTTAAAATAGTGACAGTCAGCTTAGTATAGTGAATTACCACATTCTCTATAAAACACTTTCATGAAATTGTAATAGAATGTTACAAATAAGAAATTGTATTAATAAATCTAAAAAAAATAAACGGACATTTTTTATTTTTGTTGTTCTTGTTTATGTTGAACATTTGTAAACATATAACATAACATAGTATATTATTAAGTATTGGTTAATTTTTTATTAATACGAATTAAGATGTTTAATAAAATTGTATGTGAAGATAATTTACTACAGGGTATTATTGAACCCCACAATAAGTAAGACACAACATATTCTAACTAACATATCGTTAATAAATTGTATTATTAAACATTCCAACATATTTTCAAATATGATAAAAAAAAAAAAAAAACACAAATAAATATATTTACATTTACATTATACAATTATTGTATTACCCATCATCATACAATGTTTAAATATGATGGAATTTTGCATAAAAACTAAAAAAAAACTCAACACTTTCACCACATCTAGAAAGGGCTAATATAAGTATTCAATGAAAATTTTACGTTTCTAAAAATATTTTTAACAGAACTACAATTAAAAAATGAAAATCAAAAATAACCAAAACCATTTTTGCTTAAACATTCTCAATTTTTACGAAAACTACAAGAAATATCAAAAAATAACACTATGCAATAATTAAATAAAATATGCTATCAGAAAACAACCCCTGAGGTTACGATTATTTCACTATTATAGGTAGAAGTTGTTTGCAAACAGAAATAAAACTATGATAGTAAAACCAATAGATTCCTTGCTACTCTTAGAATATAAACAGTTATAGTTTTTGGGAAATTATTTTTAACTAGCAAAAGTAGACAAATTAAATTGATATATAATAATATTAACAATTTTGATTGATTATTAAACATAAAAAATTATCGATTTGTACAAAATTACTTTATTAGTTCTCCATATGGATCAATTTTGCATTTTTCTTCAAAACACGGATACATTGGTGGTAATTCTTTTTTGGGTTTCTTTACATTAATGATTGGTTCAGCGTCTACAAGTAAATCAAATTCACCCCTTGTAGGTTCATCATTATCTGAATCGGAACTTTCTGGTTGACTAAATTGAAACACAAAAATTTAAATTTAAATTAACTTTTCTTATTCAATATAAATAACATACGTTTTAGTAGTTGCTGTTGTTTTAGGTCTGTGAGTCTTATTATATTGTTCTAATTCTTCATCTACTAAAGGAACACGTTTTTTGACAACCAATTTAATATATCTATTCCCACCTTCATCAATTAAATCTCTTGCTAGTGTACCCGGGGGTGTCCTATATGCAAATTCTTTTAACTTTTAATAAATAATGAATGTATTTATTTTTTTAATCATTTATATTATTGTAAATAATCTTAACCTGTCTGTAAGAATAATACAATTCTTTGGTTTTGAAGCCCACATGAGAAAAACTTCCCTGGAAAAACCACCTTCCAGGTCAGCATTACTTGCTAACACAACCTTAATAATAAACAATATTAAAATTAATAAAAAATATGTATTCAGTTAATAAAAAGCATAAATTTTTTTTATCCAAACTTAGATATCATTTATAGTTTAAATTCTGAAAAACAAGAATATTTTTTCTTTCAAATATCACAATGATATATTTTTAAATCTTAACAGCGTAATCATGTACTACTATCTATTACTTTAGGTTCAGGAACTTTGTTTAACTCATGCATGTTATGACACAACTTAACATATTTGAAATAAAATGGATTGTTTCGGGCCCCTTCAAAGCTTTTCATCAACTTATCACTCATCCATTCAATCTACAAATTAAATTAATTAAAATTGAATGTTAATAAATAAAAATTAATTGCCATACATACTTGTGACTTGGCGAATTCTACAGTATTATAGCTTACATTTGTTAAAAATACTAAAGAATATACAGCAAGACCAGATTCCTTATTACGCCATAACTGATCAAGCATATGCATTAATTCTAGAACACGTCCAGCTGTATCAATTGCTATCAACACATTTCCTTTGACACGAAGTGTTGTCAATATACAAGCTTAAAAATAAAAATAAAAACATTTTTTTGTTAAATGAAGAGTAATGGTTAAATAATTGTAGTACTCATGAGTGCTTCATCTCGAGCTCTACGTCTGGGTTGAGAATACGCAGCATTGAAACAATCTAATATAAGCAAAGAAGGTCTTCCCAGTCGTTCTAAATCACTGCCATTCAAATGTCTTTCTTTTTTATGATTAAAATCGACCGCATATACTATATCTTCTTCCCCTACTTTAGATATTTTCCATATTGTACCACCAACCATATGACCTGCAGGCACTGCTAAAATTCTTAAGCCAATCCCTTTACCTAAATTGACAATATATAAACAAAAACATTAAAAATTATTTTAATTATGATGTACAACAGATTGTTAAAAATTGTACCTTTTAATGAAACAATTTGATTATATTTTACTTGAACGACTTTATCAAAAGCAGCGTCAACATCATCTAAATTAAATAAATTAAAATCGTCCACATTGTACAAAGACTATAGAAAAAAAAAGGCCAAGATTATAATATTTTCATTTACAAAATGCAACCGACACATGGGAAAATTATCAGATTAACAATCAATCATACCTGATGTAAATCGTACATAAACATTTGACCCATTTGGTATACAGGTATAGTAGCATAGACTGGACAATTCAAACCACATTTTCCGACTAAATATGGTAATGCTCCGAGATGAAAACTATCCGGATGCGAGAGTAACACAGCATCTATTTGAGGTATATACCTAAAAAAAAAAAAAATAATAATAAATAAATAATTTTAAATTAACAAAGCATCGTTTAAAAACATCAAATAAACACCTTTTTAATTTGTTTATAAGACTCATACTAAAACGATCGTCCCATCCGCAATCCAGCAGGAATTTAAACTCGTCGATTTGTAATAAATAACATGGTGGCGATTCGTCCATGGCACCCGATAAAGTGTAAAATTTTATTATAGACGCCATTTCGTTAGGTTTGATGCGAAATCTAATTAAACCGCGGAAGATTATTGACCGAAAACCAAAATTAATGTATATTATATTAACGACGTTGACACGAGTATGAAGGACGCGTTCGCAAAAATTGGATTAGAAATCATACACGGTAAAATAATGGCGTCGGAATCCGGCAACGTCATAGATAATATATTCTAAACAAAATTGTCTACTTGAAGTAACCATGGTGGTTATTTCAAACAACGGTTGTGTTTGGTTACGTATCGTTATCATTAATTTATAATGATTTCACGGTATGGTATGTTATCTATGATGGTATTAGTTTAAATATGACTACGGATAATCAATGTATAATATTAGCTATACTAGAATGTGAACATTCAGAGTTAAGTAGTTTAACCACGGTCTAAGATATATATCTATAACCGTGAGTTAAATAATAATATTAATTACGAGGGCTAGGAAAGCTGTTGTCACATGATAACAACCAGTGATAATATTCATAGATAAAAAAATAATACAAAACTGAGGTTGACGTATTTGAAAATGTGAAAATCTCATATTTATTGCCGCCAACTTAAAATTTCAGAATTAGATTTTATTTATTTTCTAATTCAAATAATACTGTACCATTGAAATATTGTTGTACCATATATTATTGTATAATATTAAACAAAATATTTATACCATAACGGTAAGAGATATGGACTCATGGACGTCAGAAATTAAGTGGTTTTTTGTAACGAAATATATAAAGTATATTTTAAATAATGTATTTGGTCAGGATGATAAACGTATAAAGGCATAATTCCTAATAAAGAAATATCGTTCAAATGGTGGTTTGTATTAATGTACATAAATTATGAAATATTTAGTTTATGAGTATGTCTAAAATATATTATTTTGAATTATTTTTCAATTTCAGCACTAACCATAAGAGATATAAGATAAAGGATAATCAATTTTTTTGTCTAGATAATGCTCAAAATCGGTCTTTATAATCATTTTACTGCAATATGGTATATTTTCTGAAGAATGAATTTTTTCGAAACGAAAAATTGGAAAATGTTTTTTTTTCTATTGCAGTAAATATATAATATATTTATACAATATACAATATATATTTTTTTCAACCGAAAATATTACGTTTATTAAAGCTGTTCATAAGTACTTTTACATATTTGTATGGGTACAATGTATTATAATATGGATACAAGTGAGGTGTTCCGTTTTAATTAAAATATGCAATCGCGAAGTGTTGTAAAATAACAATAAAAAAAAAAACTATATCTGCCCCCCCCCAGTAACTATACATAATATTATACTTAGGATATACTTTTGCCTAATGAAATATTACAACGTTTTGAATTTGTACAGAGCTTTTTACATGGCTCGCTAAGAAGGATTTATTCTGAACTCGTCGACTCATATCTTTTATATAGCCATGTCAAAATGAGATTCTATTGGGAATCATTAGACAATTGACAAAGCTTTGACAATTTGTTGAAATAAAACTCTATTGCACAAATCAAAGTTACGATAGTGTAACCATACGCAAATAAAATTGAAAGCACATTAATATTGAACTTATGGTCAGCCTGGTGCTAACTTTCAATACAATGGACCATATATGTACGCAGAAGTAATCTGATTTTATTTTCTAATAAAAAGGTATGGTTTTAAGCGTTACAGTTAACTTCAAATTAGAATTAACGTAGGCAAAACTAAACATTAATTTAAGGAAGGTAGAATTATTATTTATGATACAAAAATGAATTACAATAGTCAGTATCTAATGTAAATATGAATTGTTTTATAGATTTTTAAGAAACTCTATGAAACAAGTAATCTGTTGTGAAATAATTGCCTAAGATATATTTTTTTACTTACCTATGAGTATTGAGATGTTCGTTTAATTGGTTGAAATAATGTAATCATTGCAAATGGAATGGACATTTTTTCTGAAAAAAAAAAAAAACCATAATTAGTAGTTTTAAATTAGTTGTATCTTGTGATATTTTATACATTTACGTAGTGCCCAATGAAAGTACAAAAGCACATTACTTACGACAAAATAATGACTAATAAACCTGGAATGTATGAAATTCTATGATTTCAAATATAAATATTCGGTTATTATAATTGTAATGTATTAAGGTGTCTGAAATAATTTGTTGACTAAAAACTTAATATTAATTATTGACAATACAAACAATAATTGAAATTATTGTTAGCACATCATTGATATTTATGAATTAAAACAATACTATAAAAAATGTCTAAAATAAAAGTGTGCATGGTGAACGGTCTCAACAATTAGTGGCAGATAATCTTTTCAGTTTTATTTACGAATCCAACAATAGCCAGTATATCGACTTGCATAGACCATATGCACCAATATTATCATATACACTGGTTTTATTACAAGTTTATAAATAGTTTTGTACAAAAATATAAGAAATTATTGAATTCAACAAATACTTCGGTTTGCGTTCTATGTACACAACAAAACCAACTACAATTATATAATTGATATGTTTAAAATTTGAGATCTTCAAAAACATTCTTTGGAGTGCGTGGAATCACTCAACCCCACCCACCCCCATCGCCCATAAATACGCCACTGTACACGAGATATTATTGTTATAGAATTACATAATATTAAATCAGTCGGAAATTATATTAAGTACATGAGAATTGTATATACAATTGAACTTTAAAATACATTTGTTGTATTATTCCTATTTGATTTTATAATTACATGTATTAAGTGCAATTGCTTATTTATAAATAAATAAAGGCAAAGAAAAAATAATGCATATTTTTTCTTCATGTATATAGAGGTATACATGTTTCAATAAAGCTTTCTATAAATAATGGCCTTATAAATAATTGTACATTTTGTATATATACCTACAATTGTATAATAATAAAAAATGAATAGGTACCTATACATAATACATATAATATATTTTTATAAATTTATATTTCAATGTACTATATAGTGTTACTTTTCTTTTAAAATATTCATAATTTTATATACTATATGGTATATATTATATAATATGATATAATAATTTTTAACCGAAGTGCCTTCATTGGTTATTTCTTCTCTTAAGTCGCTACATTTAACTTATAATAACATTAATTATGCTTATTATATTAGAATTTTTATGTATAGATTGTATAAATTCGAAATTAAAATTTAAAAAAAAAATAATTTTTAAAGAATAATAAAATGTAAATTTTGATTCAGATTCATTTTAAAAAGCTAATAAAAACAATTGAGTATTATTTATTTATCAAATTCAGAAAGTATTAGTAATCTTGTACATGGAAATACTAAGAAAAACCAATGTATGCAATCTTATTATGAAAAAAATCAATAAAGGCGATGTGGATTCTTCATCAGATGAAAATGTGGAATAATATATTATTGAAGTAGTTAAATATAAAGATTCTAAACTATAACAATTGACTTAATTAAATATTAATATTTTACAGAAATCGACTCGTATTTATATTTTTAAGCACCCTAGACTACGTTATAATGAATCTGCAGTCAATTCTTTAACAGAAAGTTTTAATTGTGATGGCAATATATGGACTAGTACCTAACCAAAAATGGTTAGTATCACTTAAATTTATGTTGAAAAATTAAAGTGAATACCTATTATATATTATTATGTCAATAAATAATGTTATTTTCTATGCATATTAATATTAATTTATTGCCTACCTACTTATATACCTCTTCATTTTTTAGAATCTAAGCAGTTTGTTTTTACAATAATATTTATTTTTTTTATTTAGTTTTGTTTTTTCTGTAAACACTTTTTCTACCAGAAGACTTCATCCCATTTATACACTCCTAATTTCCGGTAACAATTTTTGTCTAGTTGGTACTTTAAAGAAGTAATTTTCGATGTACCTATTGGTTTTTTAATGCGGTAGAAAAAACTACAAAAAAATGACAGAAAAACTCGATTTCGTCAAACTCGAGTTTTATTATATTTTTTTAATTTATGATGATTTCTGGGTTATCATGGTGACAATGAAAAAACAAGACTAATACTACTTCGTTCAGAATCATTTTTCATTTGAAATTTATCGTTGCATACAGATATAAATAAAATTCCTATCTATATACTACTTTCCCAACTTTCCACCCACAACAGTGACTCATTTATGGTGAGAGGTATGTACGCCTTTTTAATTTTAAGTATTACTAGCATAAGTTAAAAGTATCATTTAGGATTTTAACAAATGTCTCAGGTAATTTAATATAAAATCAAAACGTTGTTTCACTATCAAATGATTTAAATAATGTTACATTTTATGGTCCTAGACAAATAATGAGTAGTTTTCAGAATAATAATATGATGGATAATATAACTTCTCTCTGAACCAACATCTATGATAATATAATAAGAGTAGTTATAGATTTTAAGTTATATTTTATAGGTGTATAATTTTGTATATAAATATATTTTAATTGTTTGTACAGAAATGAGTTGATCTGTTAATAAGTGGCTTGGATATTTGTATGCTCATGAGACATACAAGATATATCAAGATTAATAAAATATTTGGTTTTTAACTAAAATTCTTTATCAATGGTATTTAATGGCAATAATAAACTATATTATAGTACTTACTTTATAGTAGTATAAATTTGGTGGTTCTGTTGGCTGCAAGAATTAGTAAGACATATTATAATATAGAATCTTTGAAAAAATATATTTTTATAAATTATAACTAAACATTTTTCAGTTATAAAAAAAATGTGAAAATTCTTTTAGGAGAAAGAAGCCAAATTCACATTAATTTACGGGGAGTTTTGCTGTGCAACAGAACCGCCAAATTTATATTACTTAATATATATATATATATACACAATAAACTAATACTATACACCTATAAAATACAAATTCGAAGTAATAATATTGGGTTCTATTACAAACTGAAATCTTCAGCTGAGGATACTATATAAAAAAATTTATATCGTGATTGTCTACAACGTGAAATTTAAATTTGAATCAATTGTTCAAGGCGTGTTTTGTTTTGCAAAAACTCGTTTCGTTAAACAAAATCAACCTGATTTATAACAGTATTGTATAATACATACATATATCAATAACAAATATTTTGCTGAAAAATTTCAATAGACAAAAAACATGACATATTGTTTAATTATGATAAATGCAGTGTTTGTGATTGTATAAACTTTTAAAGTTCCAATATTTAATTTATTTTTTAAAGATTTACAAACATTACTTCGTTAATATTATCATTAAATTGAACATACAAAAACATACTATTTTTATTTTAAGCTAATATAATATAATTTATATTATTCTAAAAGAAATGTCAGTTTTCTTTTGTGTTATAGTGCAATGAAACAAAATGTTACACCAATAAGTGTATACCAATTACTACACAACACTAAAAATTGTCTAGTTGTATTCAAGATGTTATAACTGACGTAATTATCGGTCATATTTTAGTCAAAATATAGATAATTAATGTGTACATTATCATTAAAAAGTTAACACTAAAATAAGGTAATTTTTTAGGTATATTCAAACAATTATATTATATAGGCAGTGATACTGATTACTAATGTAAAAAATTAATCCAAAGATACTATAAAAAAAACAGCTAACACCTTTTTTAGTAGTACATAATTCTTTTATCTACTAACCTTTATATGTGTCCTAAGTTTTGGTCAGCTGTATTATTCCTACATAGTAGTTACTACCTAAAGTAGTCATAAAAAAAAATTAAGTTATATATTTAACAACTATATAAATGGGTATACATCAGTATTCAGTACCATTAGGACCCATAGTAATATAATAAAATTAATCAATAAGTTGTGTTATCAAGGCTGCAAAGATAACATTATCTTGATTTCAAAAATTTTAACCTATCATACCGAATTAAATAACTATGTACACACTTGAAAGTTCTTCACTACTTATTTATGCCTGTAAAAAATGGTTAAAATGTCACAATTAAATATTAAATGGTTTGGCAATAAATAATGTTGTAAATGTATACAAAAATTACCACTCAAACAATAATATTCTAAGGAGTAACCTCTTTATCTGAATAAAGAATATTGTAACAGAGAAAGAAGTAAATAAATCAAAAAATGATATATTGGGCTTTCTTGAGTGTTAAAACCTTATAGCATGGATGTGTGAAAAGATAGAGTAAAATTTAAGAAGTAAATAATACTTCAAATATAATTAAACATATGGTACTGTACTGTATTAATTATTTATTCCTTCTTATATAAGTCTATGTAGTTTGTAAATATCAATGTAATTTTTTTTATTATAAGAATTATAATCAACAATCATTTTTTAAATCAAAAATAGTCCATCAAACAGGCAATCCATAGAATGTTCCAGGCTTTGTTTTCTTCTTTTACATTTTAAATTTTTGTTCAAAATTCAATAAGAATTATAAATACAAAAACTAATAAAATTAAGGTACATGCAGCAAAATACTGGATTGTTTTTACACTTAAGAATTTATGAAAAATACACAATATTTAAACACTGACCTCAAGGTGTCTTAGTTATCTTTTTTTTTATTTTAGCATTTGAATCCTGGATGTATGTTATGAAATCTAGACATATTAATGAATTAAATACATTTAAATTTAATTAAAATTACATTGTAACAGCAATAATACGCATTGGTGAATTATTTTGTATTCCGCTGCAATTAACATTTATTATAATAAATAATTTGGTATATAATCATATCACGTTTTTAAATGGGTATTTTGTTATACTCAAACAGTATTTCTAAAGTTTGGCTAGCAAATTGCAGATGAAAATAAATTAATTAAAATGGTCTACGCCTTTGCAAAAATCATATTTTTTTTTTTCAAATTAAATTTGGTCGTTCACACAGACAATCCATAGAATGTTCCAGGCTTTGTTTTCTTCTTTTACGTTTTAAGTTTTTGTATAAAATTCAATAAGAATTATAATTACAAAAAATTGTAAAATTTAGGTACTTACAGCAAAATACTGGATTGTTTTTGTACTCATGAAATTATGAGGAATACACAATATTGATTAAATTTTATTTCTTTTTTATTATTTATCATCGTGTTATTACTTAATAAAAAAATTATATCTGAGCCTTATTTTACTTTTCTAAAGTTTTATTCAAGGTCAGTGATAAAATGATCAATTTTATCTAATGAGAAGTACGGTAAAAAATTAAATAAAACAGACCATTGTAATACCAATACCTATTTTTTTCCACATTATATTGCATGCTACAATCATAATTAAAAATATTCTGATATTATGCACATTATAACAATTAAAATTTAATAAAAAAAAATAGTTTTAAAATAATAATGTTTTACACATATCGAAAAAATATTAATACATTATATTGAGATTTTTCATTATTAAATTCATGATCTTTCTAATGATGGTATAGTTAACACTATGTAAGTTACAAATTAACAGTATCATCAGTGTATAATGTTTGTTATTTTTTTGTAGATGTCTTTACAAATTGTGTTAACTCCATAAACTATAGCCCTATTATATAGTTAATAATATGGTTTAAAAAAAAAGATTACACAATTTGGAATGACTATATATATATATATATATTTATACTGAAATGTATGTATAAGTGTAAGTAAATAATTGATGTTACAACTGTTAAATTATATATAAAGTAAATTATTTTATCAATGTACTTATAGTATAAAAATAATTTTATATACATTCAATAATACAAATACAAAAATATTTACTACTTAGAGTTACACTATGTATAAGAGTTTGAAATAAATATAAATTGACATTGATTAATGTGTTGGGGTTTTGTACAATTATACAATGTTTAACAATAAATGGTAAAGATAAATAAATACTAAAGGAATAAATATTGAACATTTAGGTTTCATCATTTTATGAAAAATTCACATTAGGTGTTACCCTATGATAAATTGTTCATAAAATCACTAATAATCATAAATAATATATAATAGATTAGGCATGTATACATCAGTTACACAGTAGGTAATGTATATGAATATGGAAGAAATATCTTTTATCCTACTTATCAATATTGGCAGGGGTAATCCCCATAAAAAAAAAAAAAATTATAGTATAGCAAGGTGAAGCAGATAATAAAATTTAAATGTCCTTAAACCGACATATATATTGCTTATGTTAATAATACAATATAAAAAATAAACATAATAATTAATCAAATAAATATTGCTAATGGCACCCACAACTTTTGACAATTATAATCATAAATTTATTAAATATAACATTATTATCTCAATAGCCTGTTGTCCCTTTTTATTAGAATCATACAGAGTTTTGGTACATGCAATGGTTTCAGTATATGTATAAGTGTGAAAAATTCCATGTTTTGTGACCTTCATATGTGCATTGTGTGGAGAGTTACATTCACAGGTGCAAAAATCCATTTCTACAAAAAAGAATATTAATTATTAATGGTCAAATTATTGACAGCAATACTACCCATTGGTAAATTATTTAGTATTCTGGTACAATTAGCATTAAATATAATAAATAATTTGGTATATAATCATATAACATTTTAAAATAAGCATTTTGTTATACACAAATTGTATTTCTAAAGATTGGCTAGCTATTTGGAGATAAAAATAAATTAATTAAAATGGTATACACCTTTGCAAAAGTCCTATTATTTATTATTTAATTATTAAAAAATCAAATTGAGTTTGATATTGACACTATATAAGTCACAAATTAACAGTATCATCAGTGTATAATGTTTGTTAGTTATTTGTAAAAGATTAACTATTTGTGTTAAGTCCATCAACTATAGCGATATAATATAGTAAACAATAATAGATTTAAATATAAATAATATATTTTATTCAAAGTTGTTTAATATTATAGTTGATGGACATCACACAAATTGTTAAAACATCTACAAATAAACAACAAAAATTTACACTGAAGATTGTGTTAACTTGGGACTCATATAGTGTTGATTATTCTGTCATAAGGAAGAACATAAAAAATCTCAAAGATAATGTTTTAAAACTATTTTTTTCTTTTTTATTAAATTTTTATTATTAAAAAGTGTATTATATAGAAAAATTTTTAATTCTGATTGTAGAGTTCATTATAATGTGGAAAAAATAAGTATTGGTATTATTTAATATTTTATGGTACTTTTAAATAGGTAGAATTGTTCAATTTTATCACACACTTTGGATGAAACATTAGAAAGTAAAATAAGCCTCAGGTATAATTTCATTATGAAGTAATTTCACAATGATAAATAATTAAATGCAATAAAATGTATTCAATAATATGTATTCATTATAAATTTATGGTAGTATAAAAATAATTTCTAAAGTTTGGATAGGAAATTGCAGATGAAAATAAATTAATTAAAATGGTCCACACCTTTGCAATAATCTTATTATTTTTTTTCAATTATTTACAAAATCAAATTGAGAGTTTTTATTAATTAATTAATGATCTTTCTATAGACAGTATAGTCAACACTATTTAAGTCACAAATTAACAGTATCACCAGCGTATAATGTTTGTTATTTTTTTGTAGATGTTTTAACAAATTGTGTTAACTACATAAACTATAGCCCTATTATATAGTTAATAATAATGGATTAAAAAAAAAGATTACATAATTTGGAATGAATATATATATATATATATATATTTATACTGAAATGTATGTATAAGTGTAAGTAAATAATTGATGATACAACTGTTAAATTATATATAAAGCAAATTATTTTATCAATGTACTTATAGTATAAAAATAATTTTATATACATTCAATAATACAAATACAAAAATATTTACTACTTAGAGTTACACTATGTATAAGAGTTTGAAATAAATATAAATTGACATTGATAAATGTGTTGGGGTTTTGTACAATTATACAATGTTTATCAATAAATGGTAAAGATATATAAATACTAAAGGAATAAATATTGAACATTTAGGTTTCATCATTTTATGAAAAATTCACATTAGGTGTTACCCTATGATAAATTGTTCATAAAATCACTAATAATCATAAATAATATATAATAGATTAGGCATGTATACATCAGTTACACAGTAGGTAATGTTTATGAATATGGAAGAAATATCTTTTATCCTACTTATCAATATTGGCAGGGGTAATCCCCATAAAAAAAAAAAAAATTATAGTATAGCAAGGTGAAGCAGATAATAAAATTTAAATGTCTTTAAACCGACATATATATTGCTTATGTTAATAATACAATATAAAAAAATAAACATAATAATTAATCAAATAAATATTGCTAATGGCACCCACAACTTTTGACAATTATAATCATAAATTTATTAAGTATAACATTATTATCTCAACAGCCTGTTGTCCCTTTTTATTAGAAGCATACAGAGTTTTGGTACATGCAATGGTTTCAGTAGATGTACAAGTGTGAAAAATTGCATGTTTTGTGACCTTCATATGTGCATTGTGTGGAGAGTTACATTCACAGGTGCAAAAATCCATTTCTACAAAAAAGAATATTAATTATTAATGGTCAAATTATTGACAGCAATACTACCCATTGGTAAATTATTTAGTATTCTGGTACAATTAGCATTAAATATAATAAATAATTTGGTATATAATCATATAACATTTTTAAATAGGCATTTTGTTATACCCAAACAGTATTTCTAAAGATTGGCTAGCTGTTTGCAGATGATAATAAATTAATTAAAATGGCTTACACCTTTGCATTAATCTTATTATTTTTTTTTTTATTATTTTAAAAATCAAATGGAAAGTTTTTATTAATTGATTTATGATCTTCCTAAAGACAGTATATTCAACACTATAAAAGTCACAAATTAACAGTATCATCAGTGTATAATGTTTGTTATTTATTTGTAAAAGTTTAAATATTTATATTAAGTCCATCAACTATAGCGATATAATATAGTAAACAATAATAGATTTAAATATAAATAATATATTTTATTCAAAGTTGTTTAATATTATAGTTGATGGACATCACACAAATTGTTAAAACATCTACAAATAAACAACAAAAATTTACACTGAAGATTGTGTTAACTTGTGGCTCATATAGTGTTGACTATATTGTCATTAGGAAGAACATAAAAAATCTCAATGATAATGTTTTAAAACTATTTTTTTCTTTTTTATTAAATTTTTATTATTAAAAAGTGTATCATATAGAAAAATTTTTATTTCTGATTGTAGAGTTCATTATAATGTGGAAAAAATAGGTATTGGTTTTACAATGATCTGGTTTTAATTAATTATTAAAGGTACTTTTCTTTAGGTAGAATTGTTTAATTTATTTCTCACTTTAGATGAAACTTTAGAAAGTAAAATAAGGCTCAGATTTTATTTCATTATGGAGTAATTACACGATAATAAATAATTAAAAAGAAATAAAATTTATTGAATATTATGTATTCATCAGAAATTCATCGTAGTATAAAAATAATTTCTAAAGTTTAGATAGCAATTTGCAGATGAAAATAAATTAATCAAAATGGTCTACACCTTTGCAAAAATCCTATTATTTTTATTTTAATTATTTTAAATTACATTCATTATTCTGGAATAATTTATAAAAAGAAATATATAAACAAATTATTTACCTGTCAATGGAGCAATGTCTTTAAGGCTGACAAATAATGTATGTATTTGAGAAATTCTTGATTGGAATCTTTCACGATTTCCTGAAATAAAATATTTTTAGTTTTAAAATGTCATATATCTTGAAGTTGTGTAAATATTATACATAAACTGTGGCACTGATTCGCACTTGATATCATTATAATTTAAATACTGAAAACCAAGGATATTTTTTTTGCAAATGCCACAATGTATGTTTTATTTGAAAGTCGAAACTTTGCAACAATTTGCAATATAACTTACTTAAGGTTTAGGAACCTTACTTTACTCATTCATGTTACGTCATCATTTCTGAAAGAAATTGATTGTTTCGGGCATCCTCAAAGCTTCTCATCAACTTGTTACTCATTAATATTATCTACAAATTAAATTAATTAAAATTGAATGTAAATAAGTAAAACTAACTGCCATACATAGTTGTCATTTGTATTATAGCTGACATTTGTTAAAAATATACAGAAAGTCCAGATTTATGGTGGTGATTTATGATTTACATGATGTTATCTAGGACAGTATTGTTATTTTTTTTAACACTACAATAATATAGTTAATTATTACGATTGTATAATGTTTTTTTTACTTTAATAGGTATATAATAGTAAGAGTCTTTAGACTTTGAGTATATTACACTGTTTATCTATACTACTCATATATCCAAATTTAAACACTGAACCCAAGGTGTCTTAGATATCTTTTTTTTTTTTTAGCTTTTAAAGCTTGGATGTATGTTAAGAAATCCAGACATATTAATGAATTAAATACAATTTATTTCATTTAAAATTTCATTGTAACAGCAATACTACGCATTGGTGAATTATTTTGTATTCCAGTATAATTAACATTTAATATAATAAATAATTTGATATATATTCATATCACGTTTTTAAATGGGCATTTTGTTATACTCAAACAGTATTTCTAAAGTTTGGCTGGCAATGTGAAGATGAAAATAAATAAATTTAAATGGTCAACATCTTTGCAAAAATCGTATTATTTTTTATTAATTAATTTATGATCATCCTAATGACCCTATAGTCAACACTATATAAGTCACAAATTAACAGTATCTTCACTGTATAATGTTTGTTATTTATTTGTAAACGTTTAACTATTTGTGTTGACTCCATCAACTATGGTGTTATAATATAGTAAACAATAATGGATTAATATATATATATATATAATATATTTTATTTCATATTGTGTAATAGTATAGTTGATGGACTTAACACAAATTGTTAAACATCTACAAATAAACAATAAAAATTTACATTGATGATTCTGTGAACTTGTGACCCATATAGTGTTGACTATACTGTCATTAGGAAGATTATGAATTAAATCATGAAAAATCACAATAATAATGTTTTTAAACTATTTTTTTTCTTTTTTATTCAATTTTTATTGTTAATAACTGGATAATATCAGAATATTTTTAATTCTGATTGTAGCATGCAATATAATTTGGATAAACAAGGTATTGGGTAACCAATGGTCTGGTTATATTTTATTTTTTAGCGTACTTTTCTTTATGTAGAATTGTTCAATTTTATCACGCACTTGGGATGAAACTTTAGAAAGTAAAATAAGGCTCAGATATAATTTCTTTATGAAGTTATTACACGATGATAAATATAAAAAAAGAAATACAATGTATTCAATATTGTGTATCATCATAAATTCATGAGTATAAAAACAATTCAAACAAATGAACCAGTGTTTTGCTGTAAGTACCTAAATTTTACTAATTTTTGTTATAATAATTCTTACTGAATTTTAGACAAAATTTTAAAATTTAAAAGATGAAAACAAAGCCTGGAATATTCTAGCCTGTGTGAACGAACATTTTAAATTAAAAAAAAAAAAAAAAAAATAGGATTTTTGCAAAGGTGTAGTCCATATTAATTTATTTATTTTCATCTGCAAATTGCTAATCATTTCTAGGCTCTTCGCATATTAAGATGATTAAAGTATTTGAGCCGAACTTTAGAAATACTATTTGAGTATAACAACATGACCATTTAAAAATGTGATATGATTATATATCAAACTATTTATTATATTAAATGTTAATTATACCGGAATACAAAATAATTCACCAATGCGTAGTATTGCTGTTACAATGTAATTTTAAATGAATGAAAATGTATTTAATTCATTAATACATACTTGTGACTTGTATTATAGCTGAAATTTGTTAAAAATATACAGAAAGACCAGTTTTACTCTCGAGTTCTATGTCTGAGTTGAGAATAAGCACTATTCAAAACAATCTAGTGTAAGCAAACAAGGTGGTTCCCTGTAGTTCTAAATCACTGCCATTTAAATGACTTTCTGTTTTATAATTAAAATCGACCGCATGCCCTATATTTTCTTCTCGGACCTTAGATGATTTCCATATTATACCACCAGACATACGATTTGCAAGCAATGGTCAAAATCATAAGCCAATCACTTTACATGAATGGACAAAGATTAAACACAAAAACATTAAAAATGATATTAATTATGTTGTCAACATAACGTTGTTAAAAATCGTATATATTTACCCATTTTCTGATGAGGTAGGTAAATCTTCGAGATGAATACTATCCGGATGCGAGTGTAAATCGTCGATTTGTAATAAATAACACCGCAGTGATTCGTTTATTGCGCCCGAATGTGTATACGATTTTACTATAAACGACATTTCTATTGGTTTCATTCCAAATATTATTGAATCACAACAGATCCTTGACCCGAAGCCAAAATCAATTTATATAATATTAATAACATTGTCACGGGGGCGATTGAGGCGTCCGAAAATATTAGGTAAACCATATACGGGAATATAACGTCTACGTCCGACGACGTTATTGATACATTGTACACAAAATCGACTGCTTAAAGAGCCCTGAGGTAATCATAGTGGTTACTCGGCACTGTGGTTTTATTTGGTAACTAATTGTTATCGATAAGTTTTTATGATAATATCACGGTATGATAGGACAAAATTGTATTTTTTTTTTAACATTATAATAATATTGTTAATTGATATGATTGCATAATTTTTTTTTACTTTTATAGGTATATAATAGAAAGAGCCTTTAGACTTTGAGCAAATTAAATCGTTTATCCAGATTACTCATAAAATCAAATTCAATCACTGAAAAGGGTGACATCAAGGTGTCATAGTGCCTTTTTTTTTTATTTTAGCATTTGAATCCTGGATGTATGTTAAGAAATCTAGACATATTAATGAATTAAATACATTTTCATTCATTGAAAATTACATTGTTACATCAATACAACGCATTGGTCAATTATTTTGTATTCCGGTATAATTTACATTTAATATAATCAATAATTTGGTATATAATCATATCACGTATTTAAATGGACATTTTGTTATACTCAAACAGTATTTCTAAAGTTTGGCTAGCAAATTGCAGATGAAAATAAATTAATTAAAATGGTCTACGCCTTTGCAAAAATCATATTTTTTTTTTTCAAATTAAATTTGGTCGTTCACACAGACAATCCATAGAATGTTCCAGGCTTTGTTTTCTTCTTTTACGTTTTAAGTTTTTGTATAAAATTCAATAAGAATTATAATTACAAAAAATTGTAAAATTTAGGTACTTACAGCAAAATACTGGATTGTTTTTGTACTCATGAAATTATGAGGAATACACAATATTGATTAAATTTTATTTCTTTTTTATTATTTATCATCGTGTTATTACTTAATAAAAAAATTATATCTGAGCCTTATTTTACTTTTCTAAAGTTTTATTCAAGGTCAGTGATAAAATGATCAATTTTATCTAATGAGAAGTACGGTAAAAAATTAAATAAAACAGACCATTGTAATACCAATACCTATTTTTTTCCACATTATATTGCATGCTACAATCATAATTAAAAATATTCTGATATTATGCACATTATAACAATTAAAATTTAATAAAAAAAAATAGTTTTAAAATAATAATGTTTTACACATATCGAAAAAATATTAATACATTATATTGAGATTTTTCATTATTAAATTCATGATCTTTCTAATGATGGTATAGTTAACACTATGTAAGTTACAAATTAACAGTATCATCAGTGTATAATGTTTGTTATTTTTTTGTAGATGTCTTTACAAATTGTGTTAACTCCATAAACTATAGCCCTATTATATAGTTAATAATATGGTTTAAAAAAAAAGATTACACAATTTGGAATGACTATATATATATATATATATTTATACTGAAATGTATGTATAAGTGTAAGTAAATAATTGATGTTACAACTGTTAAATTATATATAAAGTAAATTATTTTATCAATGTACTTATAGTATAAAAATAATTTTATATACATTCAATAATACAAATACAAAAATATTTACTACTTAGAGTTACACTATGTATAAGAGTTTGAAATAAATATAAATTGACATTGATTAATGTGTTGGGGTTTTGTACAATTATACAATGTTTAACAATAAATGGTAAAGATAAATAAATACTAAAGGAATAAATATTGAACATTTAGGTTTCATCATTTTATGAAAAATTCACATTAGGTGTTACCCTATGATAAATTGTTCATAAAATCACTAATAATCATAAATAATATATAATAGATTAGGCATGTATACATCAGTTACACAGTAGGTAATGTATATGAATATGGAAGAAATATCTTTTATCCTACTTATCAATATTGGCAGGGGTAATCCCCATAAAAAAAAAAAAAATTATAGTATAGCAAGGTGAAGCAGATAATAAAATTTAAATGTCCTTAAACCGACATATATATTGCTTATGTTAATAATACAATATAAAAAATAAACATAATAATTAATCAAATAAATATTGCTAATGGCACCCACAACTTTTGACAATTATAATCATAAATTTATTAAATATAACATTATTATCTCAATAGCCTGTTGTCCCTTTTTATTAGAATCATACAGAGTTTTGGTACATGCAATGGTTTCAGTATATGTATAAGTGTGAAAAATTGCATGTTTTGTGACCTTCATATGTGCATTGTGTGGAGAGTTACATTCACAGGTGCAAAAATCCATTTCTACAAAAAAGAATATTAATTATTAATGGTCAAATTATTGACAGCAATACTACCCATTGGTAAATTATTTAGTATTCTGGTACAATTAGCATTAAATATAATAAATAATTTGGTATATAATCATATAACATTTTAAAATAAGCATTTTGTTATACACAAATTGTATTTCTAAAGATTGGCTAGCTATTTGCAGATAAAAATAAATTAATTAAAATGGTATACACCTTTGCAAAAGTCCTATTATTTATTATTTAATTATTAAAAAATCAAATTGAGTTTGATATTGACACTATATAAGTCACAAATTAACAGTATCATCAGTGTATAATGTTTGTTAGTTATTTGTAAAAGATTAACTATTTGTGTTAAGTCCATCAACTATAGCGATATAATATAGTAAACAATAATAGATTTAAATATAAATAATATATTTTATTCAAAGTTGTTTAATATTATAGTTGATGGACATCACACAAATTGTTAAAACATCTACAAATAAACAACAAAAATTTACACTGAAGATTGTGTTAACTTGGGACTCATATAGTGTTGATTATTCTGTCATAAGGAAGAACATAAAAAATCTCAAAGATAATGTTTTAAAACTATTTTTTTCTTTTTTATTAAATTTTTATTATTAAAAAGTGTATTATATAGAAAAATTTTTAATTCTGATTGTAGAGTTCATTATAATGTGGAAAAAATAAGTATTGGTATTATTTAATATTTTATGGTACTTTTAAATAGGTAGAATTGTTCAATTTTATCACACACTTTGGATGAAACATTAGAAAGTAAAATAAGCCTCAGGTATAATTTCATTATGAAGTAATTTCACAATGATAAATAATTAAATGCAATAAAATGTATTCAATAATATGTATTCATTATAAATTTATGGTAGTATAAAAATAATTTCTAAAGTTTGGATAGGAAATTGCAGATGAAAATAAATTAATTAAAATGGTCCACACCTTTGCAATAATCTTATTATTTTTTTTCAATTATTTACAAAATCAAATTGAGAGTTTTTATTAATTAATTAATGATCTTTCTATAGACAGTATAGTCAACACTATTTAAGTCACAAATTAACAGTATCACCAGCGTATAATGTTTGTTATTTTTTTGTAGATGTTTTAACAAATTGTGTTAACTACATAAACTATAGCCCTATTATATAGTTAATAATAATGGATTAAAAAAAAAGATTACATAATTTGGAATGAATATATATATATATATATATATATTTATACTGAAATGTATGTATAAGTGTAAGTAAATAATTGATGATACAACTGTTAAATTATATATAAAGCAAATTATTTTATCAATGTACTTATAGTATAAAAATAATTTTATATACATTCAATAATACAAATACAAAAATATTTACTACTTAGAGTTACACTATGTATAAGAGTTTGAAATAAATATAAATTGACATTGATAAATGTGTTGGGGTTTTGTACAATTATACAATGTTTATCAATAAATGGTAAAGATATATAAATACTAAAGGAATAAATATTGAACATTTAGGTTTCATCATTTTATGAAAAATTCACATTAGGTGTTACCCTATGATAAATTGTTCATAAAATCACTAATAATCATAAATAATATATAATAGATTAGGCATGTATACATCAGTTACACAGTAGGTAATGTTTATGAATATGGAAGAAATATCTTTTATCCTACTTATCAATATTGGCAGGGGTAATCCCCATAAAAAAAAAAAAAATTATAGTATAGCAAGGTGAAGCAGATAATAAAATTTAAATGTCTTTAAACCGACATATATATTGCTTATGTTAATAATACAATATAAAAAAATAAACATAATAATTAATCAAATAAATATTGCTAATGGCACCCACAACTTTTGACAATTATAATCATAAATTTATTAAGTATAACATTATTATCTCAACAGCCTGTTGTCCCTTTTTATTAGAAGCATACAGAGTTTTGGTACATGCAATGGTTTCAGTAGATGTACAAGTGTGAAAAATTGCATGTTTTGTGACCTTCATATGTGCATTGTGTGGAGAGTTACATTCACAGGTGCAAAAATCCATTTCTACAAAAAAGAATATTAATTATTAATGGTCAAATTATTGACAGCAATACTACCCATTGGTAAATTATTTAGTATTCTGGTACAATTAGCATTAAATATAATAAATAATTTGGTATATAATCATATAACATTTTTAAATAGGCATTTTGTTATACCCAAACAGTATTTCTAAAGATTGGCTAGCTGTTTGCAGATGATAATAAATTAATTAAAATGGCTTACACCTTTGCATTAATCTTATTATTTTTTTTTTTTATTATTTTAAAAATCAAATGGAAAGTTTTTATTAATTGATTTATGATCTTCCTAAAGACAGTATATTCAACACTATAAAAGTCACAAATTAACAGTATCATCAGTGTATAATGTTTGTTATTTATTTGTAAAAGTTTAAATATTTATATTAAGTCCATCAACTATAGCGATATAATATAGTAAACAATAATAGATTTAAATATAAATAATATATTTTATTCAAAGTTGTTTAATATTATAGTTGATGGACATCACACAAATTGTTAAAACATCTACAAATAAACAACAAAAATTTACACTGAAGATTGTGTTAACTTGTGGCTCATATAGTGTTGACTATATTGTCATTAGGAAGAACATAAAAAATCTCAATGATAATGTTTTAAAACTATTTTTTTCTTTTTTATTAAATTTTTATTATTAAAAAGTGTATCATATAGAAAAATTTTTATTTCTGATTGTAGAGTTCATTATAATGTGGAAAAAATAGGTATTGGTTTTACAATGATCTGGTTTTAATTAATTATTAAAGGTACTTTTCTTTAGGTAGAATTGTTTAATTTATTTCTCACTTTAGATGAAACTTTAGAAAGTAAAATAAGGCTCAGATTTTATTTCATTATGGAGTAATTACACGATAATAAATAATTAAAAAGAAATAAAATTTATTGAATATTATGTATTCATCAGAAATTCATCGTAGTATAAAAATAATTTCTAAAGTTTAGATAGCAATTTGCAGATGAAAATAAATTAATCAAAATGGTCTACACCTTTGCAAAAATCCTATTATTTTTATTTTAATTATTTTAAATTACATTCATTATTCTGGAATAATTTATAAAAAGAAATATATAAACAAATTATTTACCTGTCAATGGAGCAATGTCTTTAAGGCTGACAAATAATGTATGTATTTGAGAAATTCTTGATTGGAATCTTTCACGATTTCCTGAAATAAAATATTTTTAGTTTTAAAATGTCATATATCTTGAAGTTGTGTAAATATTATACATAAACTGTGGCACTGATTCGCACTTGATATCATTATAATTTAAATACTGAAAACCAAGGATATTTTTTTTGCAAATGCCACAATGTATGTTTTATTTGAAAGTCGAAACTTTGCAACAATTTGCAATATAACTTACTTAAGGTTTAGGAACCTTACTTTACTCATTCATGTTACGTCATCATTTCTGAAAGAAATTGATTGTTTCGGGCATCCTCAAAGCTTCTCATCAACTTGTTACTCATTAATATTATCTACAAATTAAATTAATTAAAATTGAATGTAAATAAGTAAAACTAACTGCCATACATAGTTGTCATTTGTATTATAGCTGACATTTGTTAAAAATATACAGAAAGTCCAGATTTATGGTGGTGATTTATGATTTACATGATGTTATCTAGGACAGTATTGTTATTTTTTTTAACACTACAATAATATAGTTAATTATTACGATTGTATAATGTTTTTTTTACTTTAATAGGTATATAATAGTAAGAGTCTTTAGACTTTGAGTATATTACACTGTTTATCTATACTACTCATATATCCAAATTTAAACACTGAACCCAAGGTGTCTTAGATATCTTTTTTTTTTTTTAGCTTTTAAAGCTTGGATGTATGTTAAGAAATCCAGACATATTAATGAATTAAATACAATTTATTTCATTTAAAATTTCATTGTAACAGCAATACTACGCATTGGTGAATTATTTTGTATTCCAGTATAATTAACATTTAATATAATAAATAATTTGATATATATTCATATCACGTTTTTAAATGGGCATTTTGTTATACTCAAACAGTATTTCTAAAGTTTGGCTGGCAATGTGAAGATGAAAATAAATAAATTTAAATGGTCAACATCTTTGCAAAAATCGTATTATTTTTTATTAATTAATTTATGATCATCCTAATGACCCTATAGTCAACACTATATAAGTCACAAATTAACAGTATCTTCACTGTATAATGTTTGTTATTTATTTGTAAACGTTTAACTATTTGTGTTGACTCCATCAACTATGGTGTTATAATATAGTAAACAATAATGGATTAATATATATATATATATAATATATTTTATTTCATATTGTGTAATAGTATAGTTGATGGACTTAACACAAATTGTTAAACATCTACAAATAAACAATAAAAATTTACATTGATGATTCTGTGAACTTGTGACCCATATAGTGTTGACTATACTGTCATTAGGAAGATTATGAATTAAATCATGAAAAATCACAATAATAATGTTTTTAAACTATTTTTTTTCTTTTTTATTCAATTTTTATTGTTAATAACTGGATAATATCAGAATATTTTTAATTCTGATTGTAGCATGCAATATAATTTGGATAAACAAGGTATTGGGTAACCAATGGTCTGGTTATATTTTATTTTTTAGCGTACTTTTCTTTATGTAGAATTGTTCAATTTTATCACGCACTTGGGATGAAACTTTAGAAAGTAAAATAAGGCTCAGATATAATTTCTTTATGAAGTTATTACACGATGATAAATATAAAAAAAGAAATACAATGTATTCAATATTGTGTATCATCATAAATTCATGAGTATAAAAACAATTCAAACAAATGAACCAGTGTTTTGCTGTAAGTACCTAAATTTTACTAATTTTTGTTATAATAATTCTTACTGAATTTTAGACAAAATTTTAAAATTTAAAAGATGAAAACAAAGCCTGGAATATTCTAGCCTGTGTGAACGAACATTTTAAATTAAAAAAAAAAAAAAAAAATAGGATTTTTGCAAAGGTGTAGTCCATATTAATTTATTTATTTTCATCTGCAAATTGCTAATCATTTCTAGGCTCTTCGCATATTAAGATGATTAAAGTATTTGAGCCGAACTTTAGAAATACTATTTGAGTATAACAACATGACCATTTAAAAATGTGATATGATTATATATCAAACTATTTATTATATTAAATGTTAATTATACCGGAATACAAAATAATTCACCAATGCGTAGTATTGCTGTTACAATGTAATTTTAAATGAATGAAAATGTATTTAATTCATTAATACATACTTGTGACTTGTATTATAGCTGAAATTTGTTAAAAATATACAGAAAGACCAGTTTTACTCTCGAGTTCTATGTCTGAGTTGAGAATAAGCACTATTCAAAACAATCTAGTGTAAGCAAACAAGGTGGTTCCCTGTAGTTCTAAATCACTGCCATTTAAATGACTTTCTGTTTTATAATTAAAATCGACCGCATGCCCTATATTTTCTTCTCGGACCTTAGATGATTTCCATATTATACCACCAGACATACGATTTGCAAGCAATGGTCAAAATCATAAGCCAATCACTTTACATGAATGGACAAAGATTAAACACAAAAACATTAAAAATGATATTAATTATGTTGTCAACATAACGTTGTTAAAAATCGTATATATTTACCCATTTTCTGATGAGGTAGGTAAATCTTCGAGATGAATACTATCCGGATGCGAGTGTAAATCGTCGATTTGTAATAAATAACACCGCAGTGATTCGTTTATTGCGCCCGAATGTGTATACGATTTTACTATAAACGACATTTCTATTGGTTTCATTCCAAATATTATTGAATCACAACAGATCCTTGACCCGAAGCCAAAATCAATTTATATAATATTAATAACATTGTCACGGGGGCGATTGAGGCGTCCGAAAATATTAGGTAAACCATATACGGGAATATAACGTCTACGTCCGACGACGTTATTGATACATTGTACACAAAATCGACTGCTTAAAGAGCCCTGAGGTAATCATAGTGGTTACTCGGCACTGTGGTTTTATTTGGTAACTAATTGTTATCGATAAGTTTTTATGATAATATCACGGTATGATAGGACAAAATTGTATTTTTTTTTTAACATTATAATAATATTGTTAATTGATATGATTGCATAATTTTTTTTTACTTTTATAGGTATATAATAGAAAGAGCCTTTAGACTTTGAGCAAATTAAATCGTTTATCCAGATTACTCATAAAATCAAATTCAATCACTGAAAAGGGTGACATCAAGGTGTCATAGTGCCTTTTTTTTTTATTTTAGCATTTGAATCCTGGATGTATGTTAAGAAATCTAGACATATTAATGAATTAAATACATTTTCATTCATTGAAAATTACATTGTTACATCAATACAACGCATTGGTCAATTATTTTGTATTCCGGTATAATTTACATTTAATATAATCAATAATTTGGTATATAATCATATCACGTATTTAAATGGACATTTTGTTATACTCAAACAGTATTTCTAAAGTTTGGCTAGCAAATTGCAGATGAAAATAAATTAATTAAAATGGTCTACGCCTTTGCAAAAATCATATTTTTTTTTTTCAAATTAAATTTGGTCGTTCACACAGACAATCCATAGAATGTTCCAGGCTTTGTTTTCTTCTTTTACGTTTTAAGTTTTTGTATAAAATTCAATAAGAATTATAATTACAAAAAATTGTAAAATTTAGGTACTTACAGCAAAATACTGGATTGTTTTTGTACTCATGAAATTATGAGGAATACACAATATTGATTAAATTTTATTTCTTTTTTATTATTTATCATCGTGTTATTACTTAATAAAAAAATTATATCTGAGCCTTATTTTACTTTTCTAAAGTTTTATTCAAGGTCAGTGATAAAATTATCAATTTTATCTAATGAGAAGTACGGTAAAAAATTAAATAAAACAGACCATTGTAATACCAATACCTATTTTTTTCCACATTATATTGCATGCTACAATCATAATTAAAAATATTCTGATATTATGCACATTATAACAATTAAAATTTAATAAAAAAAAATAGTTTTAAAATAATAATGTTTTACACATATCGAAAAAATATTAATACATTATATTGAGATTTTTCATTATTAAATTCATGATCTTTCTAATGATGGTATAGTTAACACTATGTAAGTTACAAATTAACAGTATCATCAGTGTATAATGTTTGTTATTTTTTTGTAGATGTCTTTACAAATTGTGTTAACTCCATAAACTATAGCCCTATTATATAGTTAATAATATGGTTTAAAAAAAAAGATTACACAATTTGGAATGACTATATATATATATATATTTATACTGAAATGTATGTATAAGTGTAAGTAAATAATTGATGATACAACTGTTAAATTATATATAAAGCAAATTATTTTATCAATGTACTTATAGTATAAAAATAATTTTATATACATTCAATAATACAAATACAAAAATATTTACTACTTAGAGTTACACTATGTATAAGAGTTTGAAATAAATATAAATTGACATTGATAAATGTGTTGGGGTTTTGTACAATTATACAATGTTTATCAATAAATGGTAAAGATATATAAATACTAAAGGAATAAATATTGAACATTTAGGTTTCATCATTTTATGAAAAATTCACATTAGGTGTTACCCTATGATAAATTGTTCATAAAATCACTAATAATCATAAATAATATATAATAGATTAGGCATGTATACATCAGTTACACAGTAGGTAATGTTTATGAATATGGAAGAAATATCTTTTATCCTACTTATCAATATTGGCAGGGGTAATCCCCATAAAAAAAAAAAAAATTATAGTATAGCAAGGTGAAGCAGATAATAAAATTTAAATGTCTTTAAACCGACATATATATTGCTTATGTTAATAATACAATATAAAAAAATAAACATAATAATTAATCAAATAAATATTGCTAATGGCACCCACAACTTTTGACAATTATAATCATAAATTTATTAAGTATAACATTATTATCTCAACAGCCTGTTGTCCCTTTTTATTAGAAGCATACAGAGTTTTGGTACATGCAATGGTTTCAGTAGATGTACAAGTGTGAAAAATTGCATGTTTTGTGACCTTCAT
The DNA here is from genome assembly GCA_956483605.1 of Tuberolachnus salignus. Taxonomy (NCBI): domain Eukaryota; kingdom Metazoa; phylum Arthropoda; class Insecta; order Hemiptera; family Aphididae; genus Tuberolachnus; species Tuberolachnus salignus. The sequence goes on along the minus strand of OY101435.1, from coordinate 29,943,433 downwards.
ATGTGCATTGTGTGGAGAGTTACATTCACAGGTGCAAAAATCCATTTCTACAAAAAAGAATATTAATTATTAATGGTCAAATTATTGACAGCAATACTACCCATTGGTAAATTATTTAGTATTCTGGTACAATTAGCATTAAATATAATAAATAATTTGGTATATAATCATATAACATTTTTAAATAGGCATTTTGTTATACCCAAACAGTATTTCTAAAGATTGGCTAGCTGTTTGCAGATGATAATAAATTAATTAAAATGGCTTACACCTTTGCATTAATCTTATTATTTTTTTTTTTATTATTTTAAAAATCAAATGGAAAGTTTTTATTAATTAATTTACGATCTTCCTAAAGACAGTATAGTCAACACTATATAAGTCACAAATTAACAGTATTATCAGTGTATAATGTTTGTTATTTATTTGTAAAAGTTTAACTATTTGTGTTAAGTCCATCAACTATAGCAATATAATATAGTAAACAATAATGGATTAAAATATATATAATATAATTTATTCAAAGTTGTTTAATATTATAGTTGATGGACATCACACAAATTGTTAAAACATCTACAAATAAACAACAAAAATTTACACTGAAGATTCTGTTTACTTGTGACTCATAAAGTGTTGACTATACTGTCATTAGGAAGAACATAAAAAATCTCAATGATAATGTTTTAAAACTATTTTTTTCTTTTTTAATAAATTTCTATTTTTAAAAAGTGTATTATATCGAAAAAATTTTAATTCTGATTGTAGAGTTCAATATAATGTGGAAAAAATAGGCATTGGTTTTACAATGATCTGGTTTTAATTAATTATTAAAGGTACTTTTCTTTAGGTAGAATTGTTCAATTTATTACTCACATTAGATGAAACTGTAGAAAGTACAATAAGGCTCAGATTTTATTTCATTATGGAGTAACACGATGAGAAATAATTAAAAAGGAAGAATTTTATTCAATATTGTGTATTCATCATATATTCATGAGTATAAAAATAATTTCTAAACATAGGCTAGCAAATTGCAGATGAAAATAAATTAATTAAAATGGTCTACACCTTTGCATTAATATTATTTTTATTTTTTTTTTAATTAATTTACGATCTTCCTAAAGACAATATAGTCAACACTATATAAGTCACAAATTAACAGTATTATCAGTGTATAATGTTTGTTATTTATTTGTAAAAGTTTAACTATTTGTGTTAAGTCCATCAACTATAGCAATATAATATAGTAAACAATAATGGATTAAAATAAATATAATATATTTTATTCAAAGTTGTTTAATATTATAGTTGATGGACATCACACAAATTGTTAAAACATCTACAAATAGAAAACAAAAATTTACACTGAAGATTCTGTTAAATTGTGACTCATAAAGTGTTGTCTATACTGTCATTATGAAGAACATAAAAAATCTCAATGATAATGTTTTAAAACTATTTTTTTCTTTTTTATTAAATTTTTATTTTTAAGAAGTGTATTATACCGAAAAATTTTAATTCTGATTGTAGAGATCAAAATAATGTGGGAAAAAAAATAGGTATTGGTTTTACAATGATCTGGTTTTAACTAATTATTAAAGGTACTTTTCTTTAGGTAGAATTGTTCAATTTATTACTCACATTAGACGAAACTGTAGAAAGTTATATAAGGCTTAGATTTTATTTCATTATGGAGTAACACGATGAGAAATAATTAAAAAGAAAAAAATTTATTCAATATTGTGTATCCATCATATATTCATGAGTATAAAAATAATTTCTAAATTTAGGCTAGCAAATTGCAGATGAAAATAAATTAATTAAAATGGCCTACAATTTTGCAATAAACTTATTATTTTTTTTTTATTATTTTAAAAATCAAATTGAAAATTTTAATTAATTAATTTATGATCTTCCTAAAGACAGTATAGTCAACACTATATAAGTCACAAATTAACATGACTATCAGTGTATAATGTTTGTTATTTATTTGTAAAAGTTTAACTTTTTGTGTTAAGTCCATCAACTATAGCAATATAAAATAGTAAACAATAATGGATTAAAATATATATACTATATTTTATTCAAAGTTGTTTAATATTTTTTTTTTTTTTTTTTTTTATTATTAGTTAAGCATCAACTACATAGGTTATTAGCTTACAGGTGTAAATTTCAACATTAAATATTTATATGCTGTTGTACAATTCAATTTTTTTTAAGTATAGAATTACGCTATGAAAATTTGAAAATGGCCAATTGCTTCGTACAGGTTGTCTGGGATGTTGAAATCTTTCCTTGCTTCGTTGAAGTTTGGGCAGTGGATGATGATATGTTTGATGGAGTAGTTTGTATTGCATGTTGGGCATAGTGGTGGATCTATCTTTGCCATAAGATGTCCGTGAGTGAGTTTCGTGTGACCGATTCTGAGTCGATTAAGAATTACTTCATTCTTTCTGTTAAGATCAGTGTATTTCGGCCAGAGTTTGACAGAGTGCTTAATTTCTCTTAATTTATTTTCCGTGGTCGTATGCCACTGTGAGTTCCACAGATCAGTACAGTATTTGTTTATATTTCTTTTTTTTTCAGTCGCGCCGCGTACGCCGTTCACTATACACGTGTTTCGTACATCGCTCCGTAAAATCCGTGTTACTTTAACCAAAATTATATTAAAAAAATGTTTCTTTTTACACCATTGAATGCGTAGTAAAAATCTCTGCATTAAACTGATGTTAAACACATCAAAAAATCTAAACTTTGTTGATAATTTAAAAAAATTGAGCATTTATAATTACAATTATTTATCAATCTACTCGTACGTCAATTCCACTCCGGCTATCGGACAGCCGGCGGTCATTAGCCTTTACCGATATCGCGTTATCGTAGTGTCATTAGCTGTCAATACACACAATGGCTCCAAAACCTCCTACCAACAAAAATAAATCGAGTAAACCAAGTCAATCAATACCTAGTCTACCTACATCTCAATATAGCTCTACAAAAAATCGTATACAGAGTGTATCAAGTGACGTATTTAATTCATCAGTTGAAATGGATGAAATCCAAGCAGCATTACCTATGGGGATTGTATCCAAACGTAACCACTCATCTACCGATAATCCAGAACCAAAAAAAAATAAATCTATTTTTATAACAGCTAACAGATATTCGCCGCTCGCTGTAGAGAACGAAAATAACGAAAATACTTTACACTTTTCCCAAGGTAACGAAACAGAAATCAATGATGATTTACCTAGTAACAAATCCACCAAACTCCCACCTCCAGTTTTTGTCCGAGGTGTCTTAGCTTTTGTCGAACTTCGTAACCAACTAATTAAGCTAATTGGTACCGAAAAATTCTCCTTCAAATCGTCAACAAACGATTTAAAAATACAAACTACCGAACCAGAGGCATATCGTAAATTAATACATTACCTAAAAGATAAAAAAGCGCAATACCACACATACCAACCCCAAGAGGATAAAGCCTTCAGGATAGCTATCCGCAACCTACATCCATCGACACCAACAGACGAAATAGGAATAGCTATTGAAGAAATAGGCTTTTCGGTCCGGCAAGTAACTAACGTACTAAAGAAAATAACAAAAAACAAACTGCCAATGTTTTTTGTTGATCTGGAACCAGCCCCAATCAATAAAGATATATTTAGTGTAACATCCCTACTCCATACCAAAGTAAAAATAGAAGAACCACACAAACGAAGAGATATCATTCAATGTCAAAATTGTCAGGACTACGGCCACTCAAAAAAATACTGTTCATACCAGTCTAGATGTGTCCGCTGCGGCGGAAATCATCCGACCAGTAACTGTACCAAATCTTACGAGACTCCAGCCAAATGTGCCCTATGCCAATGTGACCACCCAGCAAACTACAAAGGATGCCAAGTGTACAAACAGCTCCAACGTTCCCGAAAACCAACCACAAATAATCTCAAACCAAACCTCACCAACTCAAATCCAACTGTCATAAGGAATGTAAGTTTAAATAATAATGAATGTAAAACTACCCAACAGCATCCAACTCAGTCTAACCCTTCTCCATACCAAACTCGCTCTTATGCTCAGGTCACATCTGATCAAAATTCTAATGCGACTAATAATATTGAAAACGCAACTTTCTCAAACTTCATAAATGAATTTAAAGCACTGATAAACCCTTTGCTATCCCTTCTCACTACGGTTCTTGATCGTCTACTCACTCAAAATGTCAAATAACTCTCTCACTAAATCATCTTTAGTAATCCTACTGTGGAACGCAAATGGATTACAAAACCACAAAAATGAACTAATCATTACTCTTAATGATAAAAGAATTGACGTAGCACTAATTTCCGAAACTCATTTTACTCCCAACACAAAATTTAAAATTCCAGGCTATACCTTAATTTCCTCAAACCACCCCGATAACACTGCCCACGCTGGCGCCGCGATTCTTGTCAAATCAACATTACAATTTACTCCTCTTCCTATAATAAATAAGGATTTCCTCCAAGCTGCATCAATAAATATTAATTTAAATCATGTACCATTCACAATCGCAGCAGTTTACTGTCCCCCTAAACATAGAATCACACCACCACAATTTGAAACATTCTTTAATTCTCTCGGCCACTACTTTATCGTAGGGGGTGACTTAAACGCCAAAAATCAAATTTGGGGCTGCCATTCCACAAACCCTAAAGGACATGCCTTATTCCAAATCATTAACTCGAACCACTACTCTACAGTCATACCTTCAAACCCAACTTACTGGCCAACATCCCCTAGGAAACGTCCAGACATCTTAGATATATTTGTAATAAAAATCCCAAACAATATAGATCATCATATTCAAAATTTACTGGACCCATGTTCTGATCACTCTCCAGTTCTTCTATCTATTGATGCATTACCTTCATACCAAAATTCTAAACCCACTCTAATAAACGGCCTAATGAACTGGGACAAATTTCGCAAAACCATCGACCAAAAAGTAAACCTAAACACTCGTTTAAAATCACCAGATGACATCGAAGATGCGGTGTCACACTTCACTGAAAACATCCAAGCTGCTGCATGGAATGCGTCGACAAAAACTCAAAAACACAGCTCTAACTCACTCTTAATACCCACTCACATCCGTGAACTCATAGCACACAAACGCCGTGCTAGATCCCGCTGGCAACGTACCAAACTACCCTCGGATAAAAATTATTACAACAACCTTACACAAACTCTTAAACGAAAATTATGTCAAATAAGAAATGACTCATATAGCAATTGGATCTCATCACTCACCTTAAAAGACGGATCGTTATGGAGGGCCACTCGAAATTGCCTCAAGCAACAAATAACGCAAGCCCCTTTGAAAACTGCAAACGGAACTTGGTGTAAATCGGATAATGAAAAAGCAGAAATTTTTCGTGCTTATCTCGCAGAAGTCTTCCAACCTCACTGTGTTTCAGAAAATTTCACACACACACTAAATATAGAGAATTCATTAACTTCTCCCTTACCATTATATCTTGCTCCAAAACCTTTTTCTCCAGGTGAAATCCAGCACTTAATAAAATCTTTCCCACTTAAAAAAGCACCTGGCGTAGATTTAATTACGACAGAACTAGCTCGAGAACTTTCAAAAAAAGCGATGATTCACCTAACTCACATTTTAAACTCCATCCTAAGACTATCCTACTTTCCTCTTCAATGGAAAGTATCAATAATAATTCTAATACCAAAACCAGGGAAGCCTCCAGACATGGCTTCATCCTATCGTCCAATTAGCCTTTTGCCTTTCTTCGCAAAATTAACTGAAAAATTAATACTTAAACGTATCTCAAAAATCATAAATGACAAAAAAATAATTCCCAACACACAATTTGGCTTCCGTAACAAACATTCAACTTTACACCAGGTACACCGTATAACAGACTCTATTTCCTACGCACTGGAAAAAAAACTTTATTGCTCCGCCGTTCTACTGGACGTTGCCCAGGCGTTTGATAAAGTATGGCACCCCGGCCTTTTGTTTAAACTGAAAGCGATTCTCCCTCCTCCTTATTTTTTATTTTTTAAGTCGTACTTAGAAAATCGTAATTTCGTTACACAGGTAGGATCAGTCTTCTCAAACTTATCTCCTATCTTAGCTGGTGTCCCCCAAGGAGCTATTTCGTCCCCAATTTTATACAATATATACACAGCGGACCAACCTACCACTCCCCAAACCAATGTTGCTGAATTTGCAGACGATAAAATGATCTTCACCTCACATGATAGCCCGCAAACTGCCTCTCAACATCTGCAAAATCATCTTAATATGGTGGAACAATGGTATTCCAAATGGAAAATAAAAATCAACAACGAAAAGTCCTCACACATCACATTTAGTCTCAAACAAAATACAATTCCCACAGTAACTCTAAATAATAGAATCATTCCTCAAACACCTAACGTACGTTACCTAGGTCTAATTCTAGACAAACGGTTAACCTGGGCTGAGCAGTTAAAAAAAAAAACGAACCCAATTAAACACCAGACGAAAGTCCCTCCATATGCTCCTCGGTAAAAACTCCACAGTTAGCCTTAAAAATAAACTCCTATTATACAAAACTCTGCTAAAACCTATGTGGTCATATGGAATCCAATTATGGGGTTTTGCTAAGAACTCAAACATTAATAAAATACAACGTTTTCAATCTATAACATTAAGAATGATCACAAAAGCACCTTTTTACATCTCAAATCACACTCTTCACTCCGATCTAAACATCCAAACAGTTCCAGAGGTAGCAAAATCATCTTACAGATTATTTCGCTCCCGTCTAGCAAACCACTCAAATCCTCTGATCCTTGCCCTCGACTCTATCAACATACCTGGTGACCCACCAAGAAGACTGAAAAGAAACTGGTGCAGAGACCTAGCAAAAACATAAAAAAAAAAAAAAAAAAAATTCATTAACTTTCACTACCCAAACATTTAAATCCCTCACGCCATAAGTGCTACTGTTGGGTAGTTCCTTAAGTCAAGCTAAATCATGTTAAAAACCCATAAATACCGCATATATGCTTATTGTAAATGAACCTTACAGATTGTATATTTTTCTTAATAAAAAAAAAAAAAAAAAAAAAAAAAATATTTCTTTTTATGTCTACGAGTGAGGAAATAGGGATAATTTCACTGTCAGGACTATTAACTGCATTTCTAGCCGCTTCGTCTGCCATCTCATTTCCCTTTATGGAACAGTGACCTGGGGTCCATATAAATCTGATTTCTTTGTTTGATTTGGAGAGAAGGTTGCTAATTGAAAGAGCCAGTGGTTCTGATAAGGTTTTTGATTGTAGGTTTGTTAAGGCACTAAGTGAGTCAGAACATATGTCAATTTTAGTATTATTGATATCTAGGGCTAATTGAACTCCTTTCAATAGTGCTAAGTATTCAGCTGAATAAATACTGCTTAATTTATTGAGTTTATACTGTTTAGTTGTATTGAGGTGTACTACTGCAAGTCCTATGCCCATTTCGGTTTTAGATGCATCAGTATAGATCTGAGTGCTGGTATTTGAAGTGTGTATTAGTTCATTAAATAGGTTATTATAAATAGTATTTGGTGTTTCTTTTTTAAGGTGTTCTGATAGGCTTGTGTCAACTAGGTAATTTGGTTGTTTCCAGGTGGGAATCAGACTGCTTTCGCGTTGACAAATTTCATTAATTTCAATGTTGATATCCATCATCTCTTTTTGTAGCCTTAACCCTAAAGGTCTTCTTCGTATAGAATTGAGTTCATATATTTTTGAAAAGCGTTTTCTGTTTAAAAAGTGAATGGTTGAATTTTCCGGTGAAGATAAGATGCGAGCTATATAATTAAGTGATAATTTAGTTCTTCGGTACTGAAGTGAGGGTTCACCAGTCAAGGATAACAAACTAACTATCGGGCTGCTCTTGAATGCTCCAATTGAAAATCTCAGTCCGGCATTGTGGATTGTATCTACAGTTTGTAAGAGCTTTGATTCTGAGTTTCCATAACAAATTGAACCATAATCGAGTTTGGATCTTACAAGCGCTCTATATACTTTTAATAATATGGTTCCTTCAGTACCCCATTCACAATGACTTAATAATTTGATGACATTAAGACTTTTGTATGAATTTTTTTTAAGTGACATGATATGGGATTTCCAAGAAAGTTTTTTGTCGAAAGTGAGACCAAGTATTGAAATATCTTCAACAAAGGGTAAACGAGATGTACCTAGAAAGAGTTTTGGTTTCGTTAGTTTCCTTTTATTTGAAAATAAAATACATTTTGTCTTTAGAGGCGAAAAAATGAAACCGGCTTGAAGCACCATTCAAGCAGGTCATTGAGGCATTTTTGGAGTGTTCTGGTCATTAGAGAAATTTGCGTGCCTCGAATATATATGTAAGTGTCGTCTGCAAAAATGATTGATTTTGCAGGATTTGTGATGATGTTGGGCAAGTTGTTAATTGCTGTTTGAAATAAAAAAATGCTGAGTGGAGAACCTTGAGGCACCCCATTTTCTAACATAAATGTATTAGATGTTTGATCTCTAATTTTGACTTGAAATGATCGTTGGTTTAGGAAGTTGGTTAGAAAAATTAGCATGTTTCCATGTATGTTCCAATTCTTAAGTAAATTGATTACTCTATGTCGCCAAACAGTGTCGTATGCCTTTTGTAGATCGAGACTTATTAGTATCATTGATTGTTTATTAGCAAAGGCTTCTAAGACTTCGGTTTCAATTTTTACATGGCAGTCGGTGGTTGAGTGGTGTTTTCTAAAACCATGTTGGCATGGTGAGAGGAGTTTATGATGAGTCGCGTACCAACTTAGACGGTTGTAGATGATTTTTTCTAATAACTTACTCATGCTATAGAGTACCGATATTGGTCGATATCCTGTAGGTTTGAAGCTGTTTTGATTATTTTTTGGTATGGGTGTGATGATTGCATTTTTCCATTTAATCGGGATTAAGCCTGTTTCCCAAATTAGGTTGTAGAGACGTAGTAAAATAATTTTGCCACTAGAAGGTAGGTTTTGTAAGAATATGAATGAAATTTTATCGGATCCACAACTTTTGCTTTTATTTCCACGAAGACATAATTCAATTTCAAGCATGGTAATTGGTTCATTTAATCTGTCACCTTGGCCAATATTGAGTAATAAATTAGCAGTGGTATCGATTTCATTTTCTTTTTCTAGTTTAAACTTGAGAAAATCGTGGGTTAATGAAGAGTCACTGCTGTTAGTATAAAAATGTTCACCGATTGATTGGGCTATTTCCTGAGGTTCTGTAAGTATAGAATTTTCGGCTAAAATGATTTTTATTTGAGATGTGGGAATGCCTTTAATGACTTTAATTTTTTTCCAAATATTAGATGTCGACTCTTTGCTGTTAAGGTCTGTCGTAAATTTTATCCAAGATTTTTTTTTTTCGTTTTTTATTAAATACCGGACTAATGCTTTGTATTTTTTGAATTCAATAAAATGATTGAAATCATTTGTGCGTTTGAATTTATTGAAGCAGGTTTTTTTGTTCCTTATAGCATGTTTGATGGTTTTATTCCACCATGGTACCGGTGGTCGTTTACCAGAGTAACTATTTTGTTCAAAAATATTGGATGCCGTGTTATAAATTAAATTACTGAGTTCCTCCATAGTATCATCCACATCTTTATTATTTGAAAAGGAAAGAGAATGATTAATTATATTTTTTTCTATTTCTGCTTGGTAGGTATCCCAGTTGGCATTTTTCAGTTTCCATTTAAGACTACGAATGTGTTTTTCGCAAGGGTTAGTATACTTTAAGGTTAGTTTAATTGGAAAATGGTCACTACTAGAGAGCTCAGGCATTGTGTTCCATTCAAAATGAGGAGTAATAGTTGACGAAGAAAGAGAAAGATCAATTGCCGAGAGGTTTCCTGTACTAGCGCTTATTCTTGTTGCTTGACCATTGTTGAGAATATTAATGTTGTTGTTGTTATCAAGTATTTTTTCTATAATTCTTCCTTTTTGGTCAGTGTCGTTACAGCCCCACAAGATATTGTGACTATTGAAGTCACCCAGAATTATAAAAGGCGTAGGTAGTTGGTCGATAATATTTTGGATATCAGTGTAACTGAGGATCTGCGAGTTTGGTATGTACATATTGCAAATAGTTAATTTATATTTGACAGAAATTCTTACGGCTACTGCTTCTAGGTTTGTGATAAGGGTGATTTCTTCGGCGGGATATTGTGTATTAATAAAGGTGGCCACTCCTCCACTAGCCCTAATATGGTTGGTTCTGTTTTTAAAAAAGCTTACGTAATTTTTTAATGAACCAGATTTGTTATCGATGAAGTTGGTTTCTTGTATACATAGAGCTACTTGAGAGAACCTGTTGATTAACAGTTTTATTTCGTCGATTTTTGAGTAGAATCCATTAGGATTCCATTGGATGATATAAAAGATGTTATTGTTCATGATTGGTTAGAGTTATTTATTTGGTATATGTTGTTTGTATAAGGGTTGATGGTTTACTAGAAGGTTTCATCATCATCCCCGTCAGGAACCGCGTTCTGACAGGCATTGGAGTCATGAATTATTTTTTTCAGTGCATTAGATAATCTGGTTAGACGATTTTTAGCGCTTTTAGCTGTTACACTTGGATAAATTGTTGAAATAATTTCTAAAATATCATCTGGGCTACTAGCGTAATTGTTACATAAATTTTCGAGATCGGAGCAACCTTTTGCACTTCCGAAGAAATCTCTAAATTGGTCGAAGGTTAAAGAAAAATCCAGGTGTGTGTCAAACAGATCTTGAGTGGAGTCTAAACATTCATCGATATTTGTATGTACTGTATCACTGGAGCTGGAATAGGTCCTTACTTTTGGTTTTTTGTTTAAATTACCTTTGGATTTTATGGATTGTTGGGTTAGGCCGTCAAGTGTATTGCTGGCAGGAGGTTTCATGTTTAATGGGGGGTTAGATGCTTGAAACGATTTCGGTGATGAAGGCTGAGACGCAGATGAGGTTGAAGGAGCTGGACGTTTGGCTGGCTGAAGAGGCGGTATTTTAGTTCTATGTTTAGCAGTCAGTTTAAGTTTGTCAATAAGTGAAAGTTTATTTGACTACTCATGTGAAATAATAATATCTTTGTCAACCACTTGGTCTACTAATACACTATCACTATACAGGGTATTATGAGTATTTTGAGTATTGACAATAGGTAACGAGGGAGATAAGTTTTTATCTTCAATTGTAGTTGATGATAAATCAATAAGGGTTTCAGTTACGGTTTCAGTCTCATTAATGACATTAATTGGATCAGGTATATTTTTGCATTGGCTAGAAAAGTGACCGGTTTGGTGGCATTGGAAACACGTTACGATATCATCAGTGATAAATATTCTGAACGTAGTGTTATCTACGGTTACGGTGATTGAATTTGGTAATTTGGTCGCGCTGTCTTGGTTTATGTATATTTGTCTTCTGAAACTAAGTATGTGTGAAAATTGCTCTGTAGCGAATCCAGCTTTCATGTGTGTAATTTGCGACGTAGTTTTGATTCCTAATTGATGGAGAGCATTTAATATGAGTTGATTGGGAATGGTAGGGTAGACATTAGATAAAATGATTCTCTTAGAAGTGTTTATAAGTCTTCGAATAGGAATATCTATTCCGTTAACATGAATTGATGTATGAGTTTTTAGTAAATTTTCCATAACGGCTTGGCTGTTAAAAAAGACGCAAAATCTATTATTGGAAATACGCGAAACAAATATGATATTCTCAGCAGGTACTATTTTACTGATTGCCGATACATATTCAATTTGCTTAATGTTATTGATAGAATTGAAAACAATTGCTTGGTTCATTTTCGGTAAAGTGGTATTTGAAGCTATTTCTGCAAATGTTTGATTGTTAAGTGTGTGTTGAGAAGGATTATTGGTGTTGTTCATATCGTTAGTGGAAATCGGCTTATCGCCCATTGTTGGCATATTATTTAATAGGTGTTATTAATGGAATACAGATAAACATATTACCTGCACGTTGAGTGTACGGGTGTATACTGCTATCGAAAGCTATAAATGCGATAATAACGAAACAGACGTGTAGCACGGTCGGGCAGTGAACACGAACTGTGTTTAATATTATAGTTGATGGACATCACACAAATTGTTAAAACATCTACAAAAAAACAACAAAAATTTACACTGAAGATTCTGTTAACTTGTGACTCATATAGTGTTGACTATACTGTCATTAGGAAGAACATAAAAAATCACAATGATAATGTATTAAAACTATTTTTTTCTTTTTTATTAAATTTTTATTGTTAAAAAGTGTATTATATCGAAAAAATTTTAATTCTGATTGTAGAGTTAAATATAATGTGGAAAAAATAGGTATTGGTTTTACAATGATCTGGTTTTAATTAATTATTAAAGGTACTTTTCTTTAGGTAGAATTGTTCAATTTATTACTCACATTAGATGAAACTGTAGAAAGTAAAATAAAGCTCAGATTTTATTTGACTATGGAGTAACACGATGAGAAATAATTAAATAGAAAAAAATTTATTCAATATTGTGTATTCATCATATATTCATGAGTATAAAAATAATTTCTAAATTTAGGCTAGCAAATTGAAGATGAAAATAAATTGATTAAAATGGTCTACACCTTTGCATTAATATTATTATTATTTTTTTATTGATTAATTTACGATCTTCCTAAAGACAGTATAGTCAACACTATATAAGTCACAAATTAACAGTATTATCAGTGTATAATGTTTGTTATTTATTTGTAAAAGTTTAACTATTTGTGTTAAGTCCATCAACTATAGCAATATAATATAGTAAACAATAATGGATTAAAATATATATAATATATTTTATTCAAAGTTGTTTAATATTATAGTTGATGGACATCACACAAATTGTTAAAACATCTACAAATAAACAACAAAAATTTACACTGAAGATTCTGTTAACTTGTGACTCATAAAGTGTTGACTATACTGTATTTAGGAAGAACATAAAAAATCTCAATGATAATGTTTTAAAACTATTTTTTTCTTTTTTATTAAATTTTTATTGTTAAAAAGTGTATTATATCGAAAAAATTTTAATTCTGATTGTAGAGTTCAATATAACGTGGAAAAAAAAGGCATTGGTTTTACAATGATCTGGTTTTAATTAATTATTAAAGGTACTTTTCTTTAGATAGAATTGTTCAATTTATTACTCACATTAGATGAAACTGTAGAAAGTACAATAAGGCTCAGATTTTATTTCATTATGGAGTAACACGATGAGAAATAATTAAAAAGAAAAAAATTTATTCAATATTGTGTATTCATCATATATTCATGAGTATAAAAATAATTTCTAAATTTAGGCTAGTAGTCTCGCGCGGTTAGCTGTACATATCACACGCGTTTTTCGTTGCTCCGACATAATTCCGTAGTGCTTTCGTGTACGTTTGCCCAAATTCTTAATCGAATTAATTGTTTTATATTACGTAATACGTCTTATTTATCTTCGCATCTTTTGAAAAATGTTAAGTTTAAACTAATTTAAATTAATTAAACTTATTTTTAATACTGACCACTAGCAAACGCGTTATCGCTCGCGTTGTGCTACGGTCAATGACCCGTCTCGGGCCACGAGCTAAATATGTCCGTATCTCCAAATGCGCTATCTAATTCAAAATGCAATAAAAATAAAAGCAACAATAACAACAGTGCTATACAGGAAGCACGCCTTAACAAAACTCTAATCTCGCAAAAAAACTCAATTAAGTCTAGCGATAATAGCTGGACACTTACAACTGGTAAAAGAGCACTTTCAAGCTCCTCAGAGCCTAGCTCTCCAATCAACACTCAAAATAAAGTAAAAAAACTGTTATTTAAATCTAGAAATCGCTATGAAGCTCTCTCGCAAACCTAATCAATTAATGTCGATATAACTAATCCTGAAATTTCAAATGACGCTGTAACACAACCCCAACAAGGAAACCTCACTCATTTGCCTCCACCACTAATAGTCAAAGATATTTTAGACTTTGTATCCGTGCGATCTGAACTCATTGATCTTGTGGGATCTGATAACTTTACATTCAAATCAACCTTAAATAATCTTAGGATTCAAACAACAAATCCTGAAGCCTACAGATCAATTATTCATTTTTTGCAAGACTCCGATGCAAAATTCCATACTTATCAAATGAAAGAAGGCAAAGCTTACAGAATAGTCATAAGAAACCTTCACCCAACAACTAACACATCTGAAATAAAAGCCTCTCTTGAAGAAATCGACTTTCAAGTTCGCCACGTCACTAATGTCCTACATAAATCATCAAAAATAAATTTACCAATTTTTTTTGTTGACTTAGAACCGTCTGATTTAAATAAAGATGTCTTCCACGTTAACCACCTTCTTCACACCAAAGTTAAAATCGAAGAGCCGTATAAAAGGCGTGATTTAGTTCAATGCCTCAATTGCCAAGAGTACGGTCACACCAAGGCCTACTGTGCATATCCTCCCAGATGCGTAAGATGTGCTGAACTCCACCTCACCTCAACTTGCCAAAAATCTCGAGACTCCCCTGCTAAGTGTGCCTTATGTAATGGCGATCATCCCGCCAACTACAGGGGATGTCAAATATATAAAGACTTACAAAAACTCCGCCGACCAATCAAAACAAAGAATCAAACTTCATTCGCTACCTCGAAAACAAATCAAGACAATCAAAATATTCACTCATCCTCCACAATCCCACCTCCCACCTCATCAACCACAAATCAAAGAACATACGCCAATGCTACAGCCAATCAAGATTCACCACCAGCACACTCCAATCATACAAATACAAGTTCTATGTTTCTTAACTTTTTAAATGATTTTAAAACCATTATAAATCCTTTAATATCTCTCCTTACAACAGTCCTCAACAAATTAATTCTTAATAATGACAAATAATCCATTAGGTAATAATAATCCAACCGCTAACTCACTAGTACTGCTCCTTTGGAATGCCAATGGTATTCAAAACCACCTAGCCGACCTCACACTCACCCTTCAAAATAAGCGAGTTGATATCGCCCTTATCTCTGAATCCCATCTCACATCCCGATCAAAGGTATACATTCCAGGATACCACATCCTTAAGACTGATCATCCTGACGACTCTGCTCACGGAGGAGCCGCAATAATGATCAAATCATCTCTCCTTTACCACCCCTTTTCACATTACAGAGAACCACATATTCAAGCATGCACTATACTAGTTACACTCGATCACACTCCCATCACAATAACTTCCACGTACTGCCCCCCTAAACACAACATAACTCCCGGCCAATTTAATAACTTTTTCTCGACTCTCGGCAACAACTTCATAGTTGGGGGTGACATCAATGCAAAGCACATCCAATGGGGTTGCTACTCTAACTCTCCCCGTGGTAATACTCTCCGACAGATCTCTCATACTAATAACTACCTAATCATTTCCCCTCCGAATCCCACATATTGGCCAACATCCCCCCGAAAGCACCCCGACATCCTAGATATATTCATAACCAAAATACCAAACAGATTCCACGGCAAAATAGAAAATATCCCCGATCCATTATCTGATCACTCTCCAGTAGTCCTAAGTATCAACAACAAACCTACCTTAAAAACTCCCTATCCATCTCTAACTAGTGGTATAATAAATTGGAACAAATTTCAATCTACTCTTAACGAAAATATAAATTTAAAAACCCGTCTCAAATCCGATAACGATATAGACATGGCCGTACACTCCTTAACTCAAACTATACAAACCGCCGCATGGAACTCTAGCTCTCCCAAGACCCCCTCAAGTCATAACCATAATTCGCTACCGGCACACATCAGAACTCTAATAGTTCTAAAAAGAAGGTCGAGAGCAATCTGGCAACGTACAAAATACCCTTCCGACAAAAAAACGTTTAATAAACTGTGTAGTATTCTTAAAGCACAACTTTCTAAACAGCGTGCCAACGACTACTCAAATCATATCGCTTCTCTCTCGGTGAAAGATGGCTCCCTATGGAAAACAACTCGCAAAATATTAAAACACAAAGCCACTGCTCATCCCTTAAAGAAACAGGATGGCACATGGGCCATAAATGATTCAGAAAAATCTGAAATCTTTAGGCAACATCTGTCGTCTGTCTTTCAACTGAACGCGAACCCACTACCCCCGTTCAACGAAGATGAAGTTACTCAATTTTTATCTACCCCATTACCGGTCTCACTACCTCCAAAATGTTTCTCCCCAAATGAAGTAAAAACACTTATACACAAATTTCCCCTAGGCAAGTCACCGGGGTTTGACCTGATAACTGCTGAAATAGCCCGCAAACTGCCGCCCAAAACTATAATTCACATTACTCACATTCTCAACGCAATTATAAGACTCTCGTACGTTCCAATACAATGGAAATTCGCATTAATAATTCTCTTTCCCAAACCCAACAAACCCCCCGACTCCCCCTCCTCTTACCGACCAATCAGCCTACTTCCCTTCTTTTCTAAACTCTGCGAAAAACTAATCCTTAAACGTATTTACCCAATAATTCAAGTTAACAACGCTATCCCAAACTCACAATTCGGTTTTCGTGAGAAACACTCAACCATCCACCAAATTCACCGACTAGCTGACACTATCTCTTACTCTTTGGAAAAGAAAATGTACACCTCAGCCGTATTTCTGGATGTCTCACAGGCATTTGACAAGGTCTGGCACCCCGGCCTACTTTATAAATTAAAAAACCTCCTGCCCCCTTCATACTACCTTTTTTTTAAATCTTACTTAAATCAACGATATTTCGCGGTTAGATCCGGATCAGAACTCTCCTCCATCTCGCCAATACTTGCGGGCGTACCTCAAGGAGCTGTCCTCTCCCCAACACTCTATAATTTATACTCGGCCGACCAACCAACCCACCCCAACACCATAGTTGCTGAATACGCAGACGACAAAGTCATTTATGCCTCTCACTCCGACCCAATTGTCGCCACTTCATACGTACAAAACCATCTAAACCTACTGTCTCATTGGTACTCCCGCTGGCGGGTAAAAATCAATGAATCAAAATCGACCCACACAGTATTTACACTGAGACAAGGTCTATCTCCTCCAATATCCTTAAATAATAAACAAATACCTTCCTCAGACGTAGTCAAATACCTAGGCTTATCACTTGACAAAAAACTAAACTGGTCTAAACACATACATAAAACCAAAATTACCCTCAACCATAGACTCTCCCTACTTAAAAATATCCTCAACAAATTCTCTAAACTCAACTTAAAAACAAAAATGTCCATCTACAATCTTCTCTTAAAACCCATCTGGACTTATGGCATCCAGCTCTGGGGCTCTGCTAAAAAGTCCAATACTAACAAAATTCAAATTTTTCCATCAAAAGTCCTCCGTATCATCACTAACGCTCCCCCATATGTCTCTAATCACACTCTTCATAATGACCTGAAAGTCCTTCATATCAATGAAGTAGCCAAACAATACTACAACAGATATCACTCCCACTTACCTCTACATGGCAACCCCCTAATCCAAAACCTCTCATCCCTCTCACTACCTGGCAATCCTCCCCGAAGGCTTAAACGTCAATGGCCAAGGGATTTTCACCAACTTTAACAATATTTAAATCTTAATTGTATTAAATAAATAAAGCAAGCAGAAGCGCTATCAATGGATAACGTCTTCAAATCACGCCCTTCTTCACCCATTTTGCTCACCCCACCCATTTTCTTATTGTAACTATTATGTAACAGATTGTTGATTTATCGGAATAAAATAAAAAAAAAAATTTAGGCTAGCAAATTGCAGATGAAAATAAATTGATTAAAATGGTCTACACCTTTGCATTAATATTATTATTATTTTTTTATTGATTAATTTACGATATTCCTAAAGACAGTATAGTCAACACTATATGAGTCACAAATTACCAGTATTATCAGTGTATAATGTTTGTTATTTATTTGTAAAAGTTTAACTATTTGTGTTAAGTCCATCAACTATAGCAATATAATATAGTAAACAATAATGGATTAAAATATATAAAATATATTTTATTCAAAGTTGTTTAATATTATAGTTGATGGACATCACACAAATTGTTATAGCATCTACAAATAAACAACAAAAATTTACACTGAAGATTCTGTTAACTTGTGACTCATAAAGTGTTGACTATACTGTCATTAGGAAGAACATAAAAAATCTCAATGAAAATGTTTTAAAACTATTTTTTTCTTTTTTATTAATTATTAAAGGTACTTTTCTTTAGGTAGAATTGTTCAATTTATTACTCACATTAGATGAAACTGTAGAAAGTAAAATAAGGCTCAGATGTTATTTGACTATAGAGTAACACGATGAGAAATAATTAAATAGAAAAAATTTTATTCAATATTGTGTATTCATCATATATTCATGAGTATAAAAATAATTTCTAAATTTAGGCTAGCAAATTGAAGATGAAAATAAATTGATTAAAATGGTCTACACCTTTGCATTAATATTATTATTATTTTTTTTATTATTTTAAAAATCAAATTGAAAATTTTAATTAAATAATTTACGATCTTCCTAAAGACAGTATAGTCAACACTATATAAGTAACAAATTAACAGTATTATCAGTGTATAATGTTTGTTATTTATTTGTAAAAGTTTAACTATTTGTGTTAAGTCCATCAACTATAGCAATATAATATAGTAAACAATAATGGATAAAATATATATAATATATTTTATTCAAAGTTGTTTAATATTATAGTTGATGGACATCACACAAATTGTTAAAACATCTACAAATAAACAACAAAAATTTACACTGAAGATTCTGTTAACTTGTGACTCATATAGTGTTGACTATACTGTCATTAGGAAGAACATAAAAAATCTCAATGATAATGTTTTAAAACAATTTTTTTCTTTTTTATTAAATTTTTATTGTTTAAAAGTGTATTATATCGAAAAGATTTTAATTCTGATTGTAGAGTTCAATATAATGTGGAAAAAATAGGTATTGGTTTTACAATGATCTGGTTTTAATTAATTATTAAAGGTACTTTTCTTTAGGTAGAATTGTTCAATTTATTACTCACATTAGATGAAACTGTAGAAAATAAAATAAGGCTCAGATTTTATTTCACTATGGAGTAACACGATGAGAAATAATTAAAAAGAAAAAAATTTATTCAATATTGTGTATTCATCATATATTCATGAGTATAAAAATAATTTCTAAATTTAGGCTAGCAAATTGAAGATGAAAATAAATTGATTAAAATGGTCTACACCTTTGCATTAATATTATTATTATTTTTTTATTGATTAATTTACGATATTCCTAAAGACAGTATAGTCAACACTATATAAGTCACAAATTAACAGTATTATCAGTGTATAATGTTTGTAATTTATTTGTAAAAGTTTAACTATTTGTGTTAAGTCCATCAACTATAGCAATATAATATAGTAAACAATAATGGATTAAAATATATATAATATATTTTATTCAAATTTGTTTAATATTATAGTTGATGGACATCACACAAATTGTTAAAACATCTAAAAATAAACAACAAAAATTTACACTGAAGATTCTGTTAACTTGTGACTCATAAAGTGTTGACTATACTGTCATTAGGAAGAACATAAAAAATCTCAATGATAATGTTTTAAAACTATTTTTTTCTTTTTTATTAAATTTTAATTGTTAAAAAGTGTATTATATCGAAAAAATTTTAATTCTGATTGTAGAGTTCAATATAATGTGTAAAAAATAGGCATTGGTTTTACAATGATCTGGTTTTAATTAATTATTAAAGGTACTTTTCTTTAGGTAGAATTGTTCAATTTATTACTCACGTTAGATGAAACTGTAGAAAGTAAAATAAGGCTCAGATTTTATTTCATTATGGAGTAATAACACGATAATAAATAATTAAATAAAATACAATTTATTGAATATTATGTATTCATCATATATTCATAGTAGAATAAATACAATTTCTAAAGTTTGGCTAGCAAATTGTAGATGAAAATAAATAAATTAAAATGGCCTATAACTTTGCAATAAATTTATTATTTTTTTTTTTATTATTTTAAAAATCAAATTGAAAATTTTAATTAAATAATTTACGATCTTCCTAAAGACAGTATAGTCAACACTATATGAGTCACAAATTACCAGTATTATCAGTGTATAATGTTTGTTATTTATTTGTAAAAGTTTAACTATTTGTGTTAAGTCCATCAACTATAGCAATATAATATAGTAAACAATAATGGATTAAAATATATAAAATATATTTTATTCAAAGTTGTTTAATATTATAGTTGATGGACATCACACAAATTGTTATAGCATCTACAAATAAACAACAAAAATTTACACTGAAGATTCTGTTAACTTGTGACTCATAAAGTGTTGACTATACTGTCATTAGGAAGAACATAAAAAATCTCAATGAAAATGTTTTAAAACTATTTTTTTCTTTTTTATTAATTATTAAAGGTACTTTTCTTTAGGTAGAATTGTTCAATTTATTACTCACATTAGATGAAACTGTAGAAAGTAAAATAAGGCTCAGATTTTATTTGACTATGGAGTAACACGATGAGAAATAATTAAATAGAAAAAAATTTATTCAATATTGTGTATTCATCATATATTCATGAGTATAAAAATAATTTCTAAATTTAGGCTAGCAAATTGAAGATGAAAATAAATTGATTAAAATGGTCTACACCTTTGCATTAATATTATTATTATTTTTTTATTAATTAATTTACGATCTTCCTAAAGACAGTATATTCAACACTATATAAGTCACAAATTAACAGTATTATCAGTGTATAATGTTTGTTATTTATTTGTAAAAGCTTAACTATTTGTGTTAAGTCCATCAACTATAGCAATATAATATAGTAAACAATAATGGATTAAAATATATATAATATATTTTATTCAAAGTTGTTTAATATTATAGTTGATGGACATCACACAAATTGTTAAAACATCTACAAAAAAACAACAAAAATTTACACTGAAGATTCTGTTAACTTGTGACTCATAAAGTGTTGACTATACTGTCATTAGGAAAAACATAAAAAATCTCAATGATAATGTTTTAAAACTATTTTTTTCTTTTTATTAAATTTTTATTGTTAAAAAGTGTATTATATCGAAAAAATTTTAATTCTGATTGTAGAGTTCAATATAATGTGGAAAAAATAGGTATTGGTTTTACAATGATCTGGTTTTAATTAATTATTAAAGGTACTTTTCTTTAGGTAGAATTGTTCAATTTATTACTCACATTAGATGAAACTGTAGAAAGTAAAATAAGGCTCAGATTTTATTTCACTATGGAGTAACACGATGAGAAATAATTAAAAAGAAAAAAATTTATTCAATATTGTGTATTCATCATATATTCATGAGTATAAAAATAATTTCTAAATTTAGGCTAACAAATTGAAGATGAAAATAAATTGATTAAAATGGTCTACACCTTTGCATTAATATTATTATTATTTTTTTATTGATTAATTTACGATCTTCCTAAAGACAGTATAGTCAACACTATATAAGTCACAAATTAACAGTATTATCAGTGTATAATGTTTGTAATTTATTTGTAAAAGTTTAACTATTTGTGTTAAGTCCATCAACTATAGCAATATAATATAGTAAACAATAATGGATAAAATATATATAATATATTTTATTCAAATTTGTTTAATATTATAGTTGATGGACATCACACAAATTGTTAAAACATCTAAAAATAAACAACAAAAATTTACACTGAAGATTCTGTTAACTTGTGACTCATAAAGTGTTGACTATACTGTCATTAGGAAGAACATAAAAAATCTCAATGATAATGTTTTAAAACTATTTTTTTCTTTTTTATTAAATTTTAATTGTTAAAAAGTGTATTATATCGAAAAAATTTTAATTCTGATTGTAGAGTTCAATATAATGTGGAAAAAATAGGCATTGGTTTTACAATGATCTGGTTTTAATTAATTATTAAAGGTACTTTTCTTTAGGTAGAATTGTTCAATTTATTACTCACGTTAGATGAAACTGTAGAAAGTAAAATAAGGCTCAGATTTTATTTCATTATGGAGTAATAACACGATAATAAATAATTAAATAAAATAAAATTTATTGAATATTATGTATTCATCATATATTCATAGTAGAATAAATACAATTTCTAAAGTTTGGCTAGCAAATTGTAGATGAAAATAAATAAATTAAAATGGCCTATAACTTTGCAATAAATTTATTATTTTTTTTTTTATTATTTTAAAAATCAAATTAAAAATTTTAATTAAATAATTTACGATCTTCCTAAAGACAGTATAGTCAACACTATATAAGTAACAAATTAACAGTATTATCAGTGTATAATGTTTGTTATTTATTTGTAAAAGTTTAACTATTTGTGTTAAGTCCATCAACTATAGCAATATAATATAGTAAACAATAATGGATAAAATATATATAATATATTTTATTCAAAGTTGTTTAATATTATAGTTGATGGACATCACACAAATTGTTAAAACATCTACAAATAAACAACAAAAATTTACACTGAAGATTCTGTTAACTTGTGACTCATATAGTGTTGACTATACTGTCATTAGGAAGAACATAAAAAATCTCAATGATAATGTTTTAAAACAATTTTTTTCTTTTTTATTAAATTTTTATTGTTTAAAAGTGTATTATATCGAAAAGATTTTAATTCTGATTGTAGAGTTCAATATAATGTGGAAAAAATAGGTATTGGTTTTACAATGATCTGGTTTTAATTAATTATTAAAGGTACTTTTCTTTAGGTAGAATTGTTCAATTTATTACTCACATTAGATGAAACTGTAGAAAGTAAAATAAGGCTCAGATTTTATTTGACTATGGAGTAACACGATGAGAAATAATTAAATAGAAAAAAATTTATTCAATATTGTGTATTCATCATATATTCATGAGTATAAAAATAATTTCTAAATTTAGGCTAGCAAATTGAAGATGAAAATAAATTGATTAAAATGGTCTACACCTTTGCATTAATATTATTATTATTTTTTTATTAATTAATTTACGATCTTCCTAAAGACAGTATATTCAACACTATATAAGTCACAAATTAACAGTATTATCAGTGTATAATGTTTGTTATTTATTTGTAAAAGCTTAACTATTTGTGTTAAGTCCATCAACTATAGCAATATAATATAGTAAACAATAATGGATTAAAATATATATAATATATTTTATTCAAAGTTGTTTAATATTATAGTTGATGGACATCACACAAATTGTTAAAACATCTACAAAAAAACAACAAAAATTTACACTGAAGATTCTGTTAACTTGTGACTCATAAAGTGTTGACTATACTGTCATTAGGAAAAACATAAAAAATCTCAATGATAATGTTTTAAAACTATTTTTTTCTTTTTATTAAATTTTTATTGTTAAAAAGTGTATTATATCGAAAAAATTTTAATTCTGATTGTAGAGTTCAATATAATGTGGAAAAAATAGGTATTGGTTTTACAATGATCTGGTTTTAATTAATTATTAAAGGTACTTTTCTTTAGGTAGAATTGTTCAATTTATTACTCACATTAGATGAAACTGTAGAAAGTAAAATAAGGCTCAGATTTTATTTCACTATGGAGTAACACGATGAGAAATAATTAAAAAGAAAAAAATTTATTCAATATTGTGTATTCATCATATATTCATGAATATAAAAATAATTTCTAAATTTAGGCTAGCAAATTGAAGATGAAAATAAATTGATTAAAATGGTCTACACCTTTGCATTAATATTATTATTATTTTTTTATTGATTAATTTACGATATTCCTAAAGACAGTATAGTCAACACTATATGAGTCACAAATTACCAGTATTATCAGTGTATAATGTTTGTTATTTATTTGTAAAAGTTTAACTATTTGTGTTAAGTCCATCAACTATAGCAATATAATATAGTAAACAATAATGGATAAAATATATATAATATATTTTATTCAAAGTTGTTTAATATTATAGTTGATGGACATCACACAAATTGTTATAGCATCTACAAATAAACAACAAAAATTTACACTGAAGATTCTGTTAACTTGTGACTCATATAGTGTTGACTATACTGTCATTAGGAAGAACATAAAAAATCTCAATGATAATGTTTTAAAACAATTTTTTTCTTTTTTATTAAATTTTTATTGTTTAAAAGTGTATTATATCGAAAAGATTTTAATTCTAATTGTAGAGTTCAATATAATGTGGAAAAAATAGGTATTGGTTTTACAATGATCTGGTTTTAATTAATTATTAAAGGTACTTTTCTTTAGGTAGAATTGTTCAATTTATTACTCACATTAGATGAAACTGTAGAAAATAAAATAAGGCTCAGATTTTATTTCACTATGGAGTAACACGATGAGAAATAATTAAAAAGAAAAAAATTTATTCAATATTGTGTATTCATCATATATTCATGAGTATAAAAATAATTTCTAAATTTAGGCTAGCAAATTGAAGATGAAAATAAATTGATTAAAATGGTCTACACCTTTGCATTAATATTATTATTATTTTTTTATTGATTAATTTACGATATTCCTAAAGACAGTATAGTCAACACTATATAAGTCACAAATTAACAGTATTATCAGTGTATAATGTTTGTAATTTATTTGTAAAAGTTTAACTATTTGTGTTAAGTCCATCAACTATAGCAATATAATATACTAAACAATAATGGATTAAAATATATATAATATATTTTATTCAAATTTGTTTAATATTATAGTTGATGGACATCACACAAATTGTTAAAACATCTAAAAATAAACAACAAAAATTTACACTGAAGATTCTGTTAACTTGTGACTCATATAGTGTTGACTATACTGTCATTAGGAAGAACATAAAAAATCTCAATGATAATGTTTTAAAACTATTTTTTTCTTTTTTATTAAATTTTTATTGTTTAAAAGTGTATTATATCGAAAAAATTTTAATTCTGATTGTAGAATTCAATATAATGTGGAAAAAATAGGTATTGGTTTTACAATGATCTGGTTTTAATTAATTATTAAAGGTACTTTTCTTTAGGTAGAATTGTTCAATTTATTACTCACATTAGATGAAACTGTAGAAAGTAAAATAAGGCTCAGATTTTATTTCACTATGGAGTAACACGATGAGAAATAATTAAAAAGAAAAAAATTTATTCAATATTGTGTATTCATCATATATTCATGAGTATAAAAATAATTTCTAAATTTAGGCTAGCAAATTGAAGATGAAAATAAATTGATTAAAATGGTCTACACCTTTGCATTAATATTATTATTATTTTTTTATTGATTAATTTACGATATTCCTAAAGACAGTATAGTCAACACTATATAAGTCACAAATTAACAGTATTATCAGTGTATAATGTTTGTAATTTATTTGTAAAAGTTTAACTATTTGTGTTAAGTCCATCAACTATAGCAATATAATATACTAAACAATAATGGATTAAAATATATATAATATATTTTATTCAAATTTGTTTAATATTATAGTTGATGGACATCACACAAATTGTTAAAACATCTAAAAATAAACAACAAAAATTTACACTGAAGATTCTGTTAACTTGTAACTCATAAAGTGTTGACTATACTGTCATTAGGAAGAACATAAAAAATCTCAATGATAATGTTTTAAAACTATTTTTTTCTTTTTTATTAAATTTTAATTGTTAAAAAGTGTATTATATCGAAAAAATTTTAATTCTGATTGTAGAGTTCAATATAATGTGTAAAAAATAGGCATTGGTTTTACAATGATCTGGTTTTAATTAATTATTAAAGGTACTTTTCTTTAGGTAGAATTGTTCAATTTATTACTCACGTTAGATGAAACTGTAGAAAGTAAAATAAGGCTCAGATTTTATTTCATTATGGAGTAATAACACGATAATAAATAATTAAATAAAATACAATTTATTGAATATTATGTATTCATCATATATTCATAGTAGAATAAATACAATTTCTAAAGTTTGGCTAGCAAATTGTAGATGAAAATAAATAAATTAAAATGGCCTATAACTTTGCAATAAATTTATTATTTTTTTTTTTATTATTTTAAAAATCAAATTGAAAATTTTAATTAAATAATTTACGATCTTCCTAAAGACAGTATAGTCAACACTATATAAGTCACAAATTAACAGTATTATCAGTGTATAATGTTTGTAATTTATTTGTAAAAGTTTAACTATTTGTGTTAAGTCCATCAACTATAGCAATATAATATAGTAAACAATAATGGATTAAAATATATATAATATATTTTATTCAAATTTGTTTAATATTATAGTTGATGGACATCACACAAATTGTTAAAACATCTACAAATAAACAACAAAAATTTACACTGAAGATTCTGTTAACTTGTGACTCATAAAGTGTTGACTATACTGTCATTAGGAAGAACATAAAAAATCTCAATGATAATGTTTTAAAACTATTTTTTTCTTTTTTATTAAATTTTAATTGTTAAAAAGTGTATTATATCGAAAAAATTTTAATTCTGATTGTAGAGTTCAATATAATGTGTAAAAAATAGGCATTGGTTTTACAATGATCTGGTTTTAATTAATTATTAAAGGTACTTTTCTTTAGGTAGAATTGTTCAATTTATTACTCACATTAGATGAAACTGTAGAAAATAAAATAAGGCTCAGATTTTATTTCACTATGGAGTAACACGATGAGAAATAATTAAAAAGAAAAAAATTTATTCAATATTGTGTATTCATCATATATTCATGAGTATAAAAATAATTTCTAAATTTAGGCTAGCAAATTGAAGATGAAAATAAATTGATTAAAATGGTCTACACCTTTGCATTAATATTATTATTATTTTTTTATTGATTAATTTACGATATTCCTAAAGACAGTATAGTCAACACTATATAAGTCACAAATTAACAGTATTATCAGTGTATAATGTTTGTAATTTATTTGTAAAAGTTTAACTATTTGTGTTAAGTCCATCAACTATAGCAATATAATATACTAAACAATAATGGATTAAAATATATATAATATATTTTATTCAAATTTGTTTAATATTATAGTTGATGGACATCACACAAATTGTTAAAACATCTAAAAATAAACAACAAAAATTTACACTGAAGATTCTGTTAACTTGTAACTCATAAAGTGTTGACTATACTGTCATTAGGAAGAACATAAAAAATCTCAATGATAATGTTTTAAAACTATTTTTTTCTTTTTTATTAAATTTTAATTGTTAAAAAGTGTATTATATCGAAAAAATTTTAATTCTGATTGTAGAGTTCAATATAATGTGTAAAAAATAGGCATTGGTTTTACAATGATCTGGTTTTAATTAATTATTAAAGGTACTTTTCTTTAGGTAGAATTGTTCAATTTATTACTCACGTTAGATGAAACTGTAGAAAGTAAAATAAGGCTCAGATTTTATTTCATTATGGAGTAATAACACGATAATAAATAATTAAATAAAATACAATTTATTGAATATTATGTATTCATCATATATTCATAGTAGAATAAATACAATTTCTAAAGTTTGGCTAGCAAATTGTAGATGAAAATAAATAAATTAAAATGGCCTATAACTTTGCAATAAATTTATTATTTTTTTTTTTATTATTTTAAAAATCAAATTGAAAATTTTAATTAAATAATTTACGATCTTCCTAAAGACAGTATAGTCAACACTATATAAGTCACAAATTAACAGTATTATCAGTGTATAATGTTTGTAATTTATTTGTAAAAGTTTAACTATTTGTGTTAAGTCCATCAACTATAGCAATATAATATAGTAAACAATAATGGATTAAAATATATATAATATATTTTATTCAAATTTGTTTAATATTATAGTTGATGGACATCACACAAATTGTTAAAACATCTAAAAATAAACAACAAAAATTTACACTGAAGATTCTGTTAACTTGTGACTCATAAAGTGTTGACTATACTGTCATTAGGAAGAACATAAAAAATCTCAATGATAATGTTTTAAAACTATTTTTTTCTTTTTTATTAAATTTTAATTGTTAAAAAGTGTATTATATCGAAAAAATTTTAATTCTGATTGTAGAGTTCAATATAATGTGTAAAAAATAGGCATTGGTTTTACAATGATCTGGTTTTAATTAATTATTAAAGGTACTTTTCTTTAGGTAGAATTGTTCAATTTATTACTCACGTTAGATGAAACTGTAGAAAGTAAAATAAGGCTCAGATTTTATTTCATTATGGAGTAATAACACGATAATAAATAATTAAATAAAATACAATTTATTGAATATTATGTATTCATCATATATTCATAGTAGAATAAATACAATTTCTAAAGTTTAGCTAGCAAATTGTAGATGAAAATAAATAAATTAAAATGGCCTATAACTTTGCAATAAATTTATTATTTTTTTTTTTATTATTTTAAAAATCAAATTGAAAATTTTAATTAAATAATTTACGATCTTCCTAAAAACAGTATAGTCAACACTATATAAGTAACAAATTAACAGTATTATCAGTGTATAATGTTTGTTATTTATTTGTAAAAGTTTAACTATTTGTGTTAAGTCCATCAACTATAGCAATATAATATAGTAAACAATAATGGATAAAATATATATAATATATTTTATTCAAAGTTGTTTAATATTATAGTTGATGGACATCACCCAAATTGTTAAAACATCTACAAATAAACAACAAAAATTTACACTGAATATTCTGTTAACTTGTGACTCATATAGTGTTGACTATACTGTCATTAGGAAGAACATAAAAAATCTCAATGATAATGTTTTAAAACTATTTTTTTCTTTTTTATTAAATTTTTATTGTTTAAAAGTGTATTATATCGAAAAGATTTTAATTCTGATTGTAGAGTTCAATATAATGTGGAAAAAATAGGTATTGGTTTTACAATGATCTGGTTTTAATTAATTATTAAAGGTACTTTTCTTTAGGTAGAATTGTTCAATTTATTACTCACATTAGATGAAACTGTAGAAAATAAAATAAGGCTCAGATTTTATTTCACTATGGAGTAACACGATGAGAAATAATTAAAAAGAAAAAAATTTATTCAATATTGTGTATTCATCATATATTCATGAGTATAAAAATAATTTCTAAATTTAGGCTAGCAAATTGAAGATGAAAATAAATTGATTAAAATGGTCTACACCTTTGCATTAATATTATTATTATTTTTTTATTGATTAATTTACGATATTCCTAAAGACAGTATAGTCAACACTATATAAGTCACAAATTAACAGTATTATCAGTGTATAATGTTTGTAATTTATTTGTAAAAGTTTCACTATTTGTGTTAAGTCCATCAACTATAGCAATATAATATAGTAAACAATAATGGATTAAAATATATATAATATATTTTATTCAAATTTGTTTAATATTATAGTTGATGGACATCACACAAATTGTTAAAACATCTAAAAATAAACAACAAAAATTTACACTGAAGATTCTGTTAACTTGTGACTCATAAAGTGTTGACTATACTGTCATTAGGAAGAACATAAAAAATCTCAATGATAATGTTTTAAAACTATTTTTTTCTTTTTTATTAAATTTTAATTGTTAAAAAGTGTATTATATCGAAAAAATTTTAATTCTGATTGTAGAGTTCAATATTATGTGTAAAAAATAGGCATTGGTTTTACAATGATCTGGTTTTAATTAATTATTAAAGGTACTTTTCTTTAGGTAGAATTGTTCAATTTATTACTCACGTTAGATGAAACTGTAGAAAGTAAAATAAGGCTCAGATTTTATTTCATTATGGAGTAATAACACGATAATAAATAATTAAATAAAATACAATTTATTGAATATTATGTATTCATCATATATTCATAGTAGAATAAATACAATTTCTAAAGTTTGGCTAGCAAATTGTAGATGAAAATAAATAAATTAAAATGGCCTATAACTTTGCAATAAATTTATTATTTTTTTTTTTATTATTTTAAAAATCAAATTGAAAATTTTAATTAAATAATTTACGATCTTCCTAAAGACAGTATAGTCAACACTATATAAGTCACAAATTAACAGTATTATCAGTGTATAATGTTTGTAATTTATTTGTAAAAGTTTAACTATTTGTGTTAAGTCCATCAACTATAGCAATATAATATACTAAACAATAATGGATTAAAATATATATAATATATTTTATTCAAATTTGTTTAATATTATAGTTGATGGACATCACACAAATTGTTAAAACATCTAAAAATAAACAACAAAAATTTACACTGAAGATTCTGTTAACTTGTGAC
The DNA here is from genome assembly GCA_956483605.1 of Tuberolachnus salignus. NCBI lineage: Eukaryota > Metazoa > Arthropoda > Insecta > Hemiptera > Aphididae > Tuberolachnus > Tuberolachnus salignus. The sequence continues at coordinate 29,912,923 of OY101435.1, read as the reverse complement.
TCATAAAGTGTTGACTATACTGTCATTAGGAAGAACATAAAAAATCTCAATGATAATGTTTTAAAACTATTTTTTTCTTTTTTATTAAATTTTAATTGTTAAAAAGTGTATTATATCGAAAAAATTTTAATTCTGATTGTAGAGTTCAATATAATGTGTAAAAAATAGGCATTGGTTTTACAATGATCTGGTTTTAATTAATTATTAAAGGTACTTTTCTTTAGGTAGAATTGTTCAATTTATTACTCACATTAGATGAAACTGTAGAAAATAAAATAAGGCTCAGATTTTATTTCACTATGGAGTAACACGATGAGAAATAATTAAAAAGAAAAAAATTTATTCAATATTGTGTATTCATCATATATTCATGAGTATAAAAATAATTTCTAAATTTAGGCTAGCAAATTAAAGATGAAAATAAATTGATTAAAATGGTCTACACCTTTGCATTAATATTATTATTATTTTTTTATTAATTAATTTACGATCTTCCTAAAGACAGTATAGTCAACACTATATAAGTCACAAATTAACAGTATTATCAGTGTATAATGTTTGTTATTTATTTGTAAAAGCTTAACTATTTGTGTTAAGTCCATCAACTATAGCAATATAATATAGTCAACAATAATGGATTAAAATATATATAATATATTTTATTCAAAGTTGTTTAATATTATAGTTGATGGACATCACACAAATTGTTAAAACATCTACAAATAAACAACAAAAATTTACACTGAAGATTCTGTTAACTTGTGACCCATATAGTGTTGACTATACTGTCATTAGGAAGAACATAAAAAATCTCAATGATAATGTTTTAAAACTATTTTTTTCTTTTTATTAAATTTTTATTGTTTAAAAGTGTATTATATCGAAAAAATTTTAATTCTGATTGTAGAGTTCAATATAATGTGGAAAAAATAGGTATTGGTTTTACAATGATCTGGTTTTAATTAATTATTAAAGGTACTTTTCTTTAGGTAGAATTGTTCAATTTATTACTCACATTAGATGAAACTGTAGAAAGTAAAATAAGGCTCAGATTTTATTTCACTATGGAGTAAAACGATGAGAAATAATTAAAAAGGAAAAAATTTATTCAATATTGTGTATTCATCATATATTCATGAGTATAAAAATAATTTCTAAATTTAGGCTAGCAAATTAAAGATGAAAATAAATTGATTAAAATGGTCTACACCTTTGCATTAATATTATTATTATTTTTTTATTAATTAATTTACGATCTTCCTAACGACAGTATAGTCAACACTATATAAGTCACAAATTAACAGTATTATCAGTGTATAATGTTTGTTATTTATTTGTAAAAGTTTAACTATTTGTGTTAAGTCCATCAACTATAGCAATATAATATAGTAAACAATAATGGATTAAAATATATATAATATATTTTATTCAAAGTTGTTTAATATTATAGTTGATGGACATCACACAAATTGTTAAAACATCTACAAAAAAACAACAAAAATTTACACTGAAGATTCTGTTAACTTGTGACTCATAAAGTGTTGACTATACTGTCATTAGGAAGAACATAAAAAATCTCAATGATAATGTTTTAAAACTATTTTTTTCTTTTTTATTAAGTTTTTATTGTTAAAAAGTGTATTATATCGAAAAAATTTTAATTCTGATTGTAGAGTTCAATATAATGTGGAAAAAATAGGCATTGGTTTTACAATGATCTAATTTTAATTAATTATTAAAGGTACTTTTCTTTAGGTAGAATTGTTCAATTTATTACTCACGTTAGATGAAACTGTAGAAAGTAAAATAAGGCTCAGATTTTATTTCATTATGGAGTAATTACACGATAATAAATAATTAAATGAAATAAAATTTATTGAATATTATGTATTCATCATATATTCATAGTAGAATAAATACAATTTCTAAAGTTTGGCTAGCAAATTGTAGATGAAAATAAATAATTAAAATGGCCTATAAATTTGCAATAAATTTATTATTTTTTTTTTTATTATTTTAAAAATCAAATTGAAAATTTTAATTAAACAATTTACGATCTTCCTAAAGACAGTATAGTCAACACTATATAAGTAACAAATTAACAGTATTATCAGTGTATAATGTTTGTTATTTATTTGTAAAAGTTTAACTATTTGTGTTAAGTCCATCAACTATAGCAATATAATATAGGAAACAATAATGGATAAAATATATATAATATATTTTATTCAAAGTTGTTTAATATTATAGTTGATGGACATCACACAAATTGTTAAAACATCTACAAATAAACAACAAAAATTTACACTGAAGATTCTGTTAACTTGTGACTCATATAGTGTTGACTATACTGTCATTAGGAAGAACATAAAAAATCTCAATGTTTTAAAACTATTTTTTTCTTTTTTATTAAATTTTTATTGTTTAAAAGTGTATTATATCGAAAAAATTTTAATTCTGATTGTAGAATTCAATATAATGTGGAAAAAATAGGTATTGGTTTTACAATGATCTGGTTTTAATTAATTATTAAAGGTACTTTTCTTTAGGTAGAATTGTTCAATTTATTACTCACATTAGATGAAACTGTAGAAAGTAAAATAAGGCTCAGATTTTATTTCATTATGGAGTAATTACACGATAATAAATAATTAAATGAAATAAAATTTATTGAATATTATGTATTCATCATATATTCATAGTAGAATAAATACAATTTCTAAAGTTTGGCTAGCAAATTGTAGATGAAAATAAATAAATTAAAATGGCCTATAACTTTGCAATAAATTTATTATTTTTTTTTTTATTATTTTAAAAATCAAATTGAAAATTTTAATTAAACAATTTACGATCTTCCTAAAGACAGTATAGTCAACACTATATAAGTAACAAATTAACAGTATTATCAGTGTATAATGTTTGTTATTTATTTGTAAAAGTTTAACTATTTGTGTTAAGTCCATCAACTATAGCAATATAATATAGTAAACAATAATGGATAAAATATATATAATATATTTTATTCAAAGTTGTTTAATATTATAGTTGATGGACATCACACAAATTGTTAAAACATCTACAAATAAACAACAAAAATTTACACTGAAGATTCTGTTAACTTGTGACTCATAAAGTGTTGACTATACTGTCATTAGGAAGAACATAAAAAATCTCAATGAAAATGTTTTAAAACTATTTTTTTCTTTTTTATTAATTATTAAAGGTACTTTTCTTTAGGTAGAATTGTTCAATTTATTACTCACATTAGATGAAACTGTAGAAAGTAAAATAAGGCTCAGATTTTATTTGACTATGGACTAACACGATGAGAAATAATTAAATAAAAAAAAATTTATTCAATATAGTGTATTCATCATATATTCATGAGTATAAAAATAATTTCTAAATTTAGGCTAGCAAATTGAAGATGAAAATAAATTGATTAAAATGGTCTACACCTTTGCATTAATATTATTATTATTTTTTTATTAATTAATTTACGATCTTCCTAAAGACAGTATAGTCAACACTATATAAGTCACAAATTAACAGTATTATCAGTGTATAATGTTTGTTATTTATTTGTAAAAGTTTAACTATTTGTGTTAAGTCCATCAACTATAGCAATATAATATAGTAAACAATAATGGATAAAATATATATAATATATTTTATTCAAAGTTGTTTAATATTATAGTTGATGGACATCACACAAATTGTTAAAACATCTACAAATAAACAACAAAAATTTACACTGAAGATTCTGTTAACTTGTGACTCATATAGTGTTGACTATACTGTCATTAGGAAGAACATAAAAAATCTCAATGATAATGTTTTAAATCTATTTTTTTCTTTTTTATTAATTATTAAAGGTACTTTTCTTTAGGTAGAATTGTTCAATTTATTACTCACATTAGATGAAACTGTAGAAAGTAAAATAAGGCTCAGATTTTATTTGACTATGGAGTAACACAATGAGAAATAATTAAATAAAAAAAAATTTATTCAATATTGTGTATTCATCATATATTCATGAGTATAAAAATAATTTCTAAATTTAGGCTAGCAAATTGAAGATGAAAATAAAATTGATTAAAATGGTCTACACCTTTGCATTAATATTATTATTATTTTTTTATTAATTAATTTACAATCTTCCTAAAGACAGTATAGTCAACACTATATAAGTAACAAATTAACAGTATTATCAGTGTATAATGTTTGTTATTTATTTGTAAAAGTTTAACTATTTGTGTTAAGTCCATCAACTATAGCAATATAATATAGTAAACAATAATGGATAAAATATATATAATATATTTTATTCAAAGTTGTTTAATATTATAGTTGATGGACATCACACAAATTGTTAAAACATCTACAAATAAACAACAAAAATTTACACTGAAGATTCAGTTAACTTGTGACTCATATAGTGTTGACTATACTGTCATTAGGAAGAACATAAAAAATCTCAATGATAATGTTTTAAAACTATTTTTTTCTTTTTTATTAAATTTTTATTGTTAAAAAGTGTATTATATCGAAAAAATTTTAATTCTGATTGTAGAGTTCAATATAATGTGGAAAAAATAGGCATTGGTTTTACAATGATCTGGTTTTAATAAATTATTAAAGGTACTTTTCTTTAGGTAGAATTGTTCAATTTATTACTCACGTTAGATGAAACTGTAGAAAGTAAAATAAGGCTCAGATTTTATTTCATTTTGGAGTAATTACACGATAATAAATAATTAAATGAAATAAAATTTATTGAATATTATGTATTCATCATATATTCATAGTAGAATAAATACAATTTCTAAAGTTTGGCTAGCAAATTGTAGATGAAAATAAATAAATTAAAATGGCCTATAACTTTGCAATAAATTTATTATTTTTTTTTTTATTATTTTAAAAATCAAATTGAATATTTTAATTAAACAATTTACGATCTTCCTAAAGACAGTATAGTCAACACTATATAAGTAACAAATTAACAGTATTATCAGTGTATAATGTTTGTTATTTATTTGTAAAAGTTTAACTATTTGTGTTAAGTCCATCAACTATAGCAATATAATATAGTAAACAATAATGGATAAAATATATATAATATATTTTATTCAAAGTTGTTTAATATTATAGTTGATGGACATCACACAAATTGTTAAAACATCTACAAATAAACAACAAAAATTTACACTGAAGATTCTGTTAACTTGTGACTCATATAGTGTTGACTATACTGTCATTAGGAAGAACATAAAAAATCTCAATGAAAATGTTTTAAAACTTTTTTTTTCTTTTTTATTAATTATTAAAGGTACTTTTCTTTAGGTAGAATTGTTCAATTTATTACTCACATTAGATGAAACTGTAGAAAGTAAAATAAGGCTCAGATTTTATTTGACTATGGACTAACACGATGAGAAATAATTAAATAAAAAAAAATTTATTCAATATAGTGTATTCATCATATATTCATGAGTATAAAAATAATTTCTAAATTTAGGCTAGCAAATTGAAGATGAAAATAAATTGATTAAAATGGTCTACACCTTTGCATTAATATTATTATTATTTTTTTATTAATTAATTTACGATCTTCCTAAAGACAGTATAGTCAACACTATATAAGTCACAAATTAACAGTATTATCAGTGTATAATGTTTGTTATTTATTTGTAAAAGTTTAACTATTTGTGTTAAGTCCATCAACTATAGCAATATAATATAGTAAACAATAATGGATAAAATATATATAATATATTTTATTCAAAGTTGTTTAATATTATAGTTGATGGACATCACACAAATTGTTAAAACATCTACAAATAAACAACAAAAATTTACACTGAAGATTCTGTTAACTTGTGACTCATAAAGTGTTGACTATACTGTCATTAGGAAGAACATAAAAAATCTCAATGATAATGTTTTAAAACTATTTTTTTCTTTTTTATTAAATTTTTATTGTTAAAAAGTGTATTATATCGAAAAAATTTTAATTCTGATTGTAGAGTTCAATATAATGTGGAAAAAATAGGCATTGGTTTTACAATGATCTGGTTTTAATTAATTATTAAAGGTACTTTTCTTTAGGTAGAATTGTTCAGTTTATTACTCACGTTAGATGAAACTGTAGAAAGTAAAATAAGGCTCAGATTTTATTTCATTTTGGAGTAATTACACGATAATAAATAATTAAATGAAATAAAATTTATTGAATATTATGTATTCATCATATATTCATAGTAGAATAAATACAATTTCTAAAGTTTGGCTAGCAAATTGTAGATGAAAATAAATAAATTAAAATGGCCTATAACTTTGCAATAAATTTATTATTTTTTTTTTTATTATTTTAAAAATCAAATTGAATATTTTAATTAAACAATTTACGATCTTCCTAAAGACAGTATAGTCAACACTATATAAGTAACAAATTAACAGTATTATCAGTGTATAATGTTTGTTATTTATTTGTAAAAGTTTAACTATTTGTGTTAAGTCCATCAACTATAGCAATATAATATAGTAAACAATAATGGATAAAATATATATAATATATTTTATTCAAAGTTGTTTAATATTATAGTTGATGGACATCACACAAATTGTTAAAACATCTACAAATAAACAACAAAAATTTACACTGAAGATTCTGTTAACTTGTGACTCATAAAGTGTTGACTATACTGTCATTAGGAAGAACATAAAAAATCTCAATGATAATGTTTTAAAACTATTTTTTTCTTTTTTATTAATTATTAAAGGTACTTTTCTTTAGGTAGAATTGTTCAATTTATTACTCACATTAGATGAAACTGTAGAAAGTAAAATAAGGCTCAGATTTTATTTGACTATGGAGTAACACAATGAGAAATAATTAAATAAAAAAAAATTTATTCAATATTGTGTATTCATCATATATTCATGAGTATAAAAATAATTTCTAAATTTAGGCTAGCAAATTGAAGATGAAAATAAATTGATTAAAATGGTCTACACCTTTGCATTAATATTATTATTATTTTTTTATTAATTAATTTACAATCTTCCTAAAGACAGTATAGTCAACACTATATAAGTAACAAATTAACAGTATTATCAGTGTATAATGTTTGTTATTTATTTGTAAAAGTTTAACTATTTGTGTTAAGTCCATCAACTATAGCAATATAATATAGTAAACAATAATGGATAAAATATATATAATATATTTTATTCAAAGTTGTTTAATATTATAGTTGATGGACATCACACAAATTGTTAAAACATCTACAAATAAACAACAAAAATTTACACTGAAGATTCTGTTAACTTGTGACTCATATAGTGTTGACTATACTGTCATTAGGAAGAACATAAAAAATCTCAATGTTTTAAAACTATTTTTTTCTTTTTTATTAAATTTTTATTGTTTAAAAGTGTATTATATCGAAAAAATTTTAATTCTGATTGTAGAGTTCAATATAATGTGGAAAAAATAGGTATTGGTTTTACAATGATCTGGTTTTAATTAATTATTAAAGGTACTTTTCTTTAGGTAGAATTGTTCAATTTATTACTCACATTAGATGAAACTGTAGAAAGTAAAATAAGGCTCAGATTTTATTTCATTATGGAGTAATTACACGATAATAAATAATTAAATGAAATAAAATTTATTGAATATTATGTATTCATCATATATTCATAGTAGAATAAATACAATTTCAAAAGTTTGGCTAGCAAATTGTAGATGAAAATAAATAAATTAAAATGGCCTATAACTTTGCAATAAATTTATTATTTTTTTTTTTATTATTTTAAAAATCAAATTGAAAATTTTAATTAAACAATTTACGATCTTCCTAAAGACAGTATAGTCAACACTATATAAGTAACAAATTAACAGTATTATCAGTGTATAATGTTTGTTATTTATTTGTAAAAGTTTAACTATTTGTGTTAAGTCCATCAACTATAGCAATATAATATAGTAAACAATAATGGATAAAATATATATAATATATTTTATTCAAAGTTGTTTAATATTATAGTTGATGGACATCACACAACCTGTTAAAACATCTACAAATAAACAACAAAAATTTACACTGAAGATTCTGTTAACTTGTGACTCATAAAGTGTTGACTATACTGTCATTAGGAAGAACATAAAAAATCTCAATGAAAATGTTTTAAAACTATTTTTTTCTTTTTTATTAATTATTAAAGGTACTTTTCTTTAGGTAGAATTGTTCAATTTATTACTCACATTAGATGAAACTGTAGAAAGTAAAATAAGGCTCAGATTTTATTTGACTATGGACTAACACGATGAGAAATAATTAAATAAAAAAAAATTTATTCAATATAGTGTATTCATCATATATTCATGAGTATAAAAATAATTTCTAAATTTAGGCTAGCAAATTGAAGATGAAAATAAATTGATTAAAATGGTCTACACCTTTGCATTAATATTATTATTATTTTTTTATTAATTAATTTACGATATTCCTAAAGACAGTATAGTCAACACTATATAAGTCACAAATTAACAGTATTATCAGTGTATAATGTTTGTTATTTATTTGTAAAAGTTTAACTATTTGTGTTAAGTCCATCAACTATAGCAATATAATATAGTAAACAATAATGGATAAAATATATATAATATATTTTATTCAAAGTTGTTTAATATTATAGTTGATGGACATCACACAAATTGTTAAAACATCTACAAATAAACAACAAAAATTTACACTGAAGATTCTGTTAACTTGTGACTCATATAGTGTTGACTATACTGTCATTAGGAAGAACATAAAAAATCTCAATGATAATGTTTTAAAACTATTTTTTTCTTTTTTATTAATTATTAAAGGTACTTTTCTTTAGGTAGAATTGTTCAATTTATTACTCACATTAGATGAAACTGTAGAAAGTAAAATAAGGCTCAGATTTTATTTGACTATGGAGTAACACAATGAGAAATAATTAAATAAAAAAAAATTTATTCAATATTGTGTATTCATCATATATTCATGAGTATAAAAATAATTTCTAAATTTAGGCTAGCAAATTGAAGATGAAAATAAATTGATTAAAATGGTCTACACCTTTGCATTAATATTATTATTATTTTTTTATTAATTAATTTACAATCTTCCTAAAGACAGTATAGTCAACACTATATAAGTAACAAATTAACAGTATTATCAGTGTATAATGTTTGTTATTTATTTGTAAAAGTTTAACTATTTGTGTTAAGTCCATCAACTATAGCAATATAATATAGTAAACAATAATGGATAAAATATATATAATATATTTTATTCAAAGTTGTTTAATATTATAGTTGATGGACATCACACAAATTGTTAAAACATCTACAAATAAACAACAAAAATTTACACTGAAGATTCAGTTAACTTGTGACTCATATAGTGTTGAATATACTGTCATTAGGAAGAACATAAAAAATCTCAATGTTTTAAAACTATTTTTTTCTTTTTTATTAAATTTTTATTGTTTAAAAGTGTATTATATCGAAAAAATTTTAATTCTGATTGTAGAGTTCAATATAATGTGGAAAAAATAGGTATTGGTTTTACAATGATCTGGTTTTAATTAATTATTAAAGGTACTTTTCTTTAGGTAGAATTGTTCAATTTATTACTCACATTAGATGAAACTGTAGAAAGTAAAATAAGGCTCAGATTTTATTTCATTATGGAGTAATTACACGATAATAAATAATTAAATGAAATAAAATTTATTGAATATTATGTATTCATCATATATTCATAGTAGAATAAATACAATTTCTAAAGTTTGGCTAGCAAATTGTAGATGAAAATAAATAAATTAAAATGGCCTATAACTTTGCAATAAATTTATTATTTTTTTTTTTATTATTTTAAAAATCAAATTGAAAATTTTAATTAAACAATTTACGATCTTCCTAAAGACAGTATAGTCAACACTATATAAGTAACAAATTAACAGTATTATCAGTGTATAATGTTTGTTATTTATTTGTAAAAGTTTAACTATTTGTGTTAAGTCCATCAACTATAGCAATATAATATAGTAAACAATAATGGATAAAATATATATAATATATTTTATTCAAAGTTGTTTAATATTATAGTTGATGGACATCACACAAATTGTTAAAACATCTACAAATAAACAACAAAAATTTACACTGAAGATTCTGTTAACTTGTGACTCATAAAGTGTTGACTATACTGTCATTAGGAAGAACATAAAAAATCTCAATGATAATGTTTTAAAACTATTTTTTTCTTTTTTATTAAATTTTTATTGTTAAAAAGTGTATTATATCGAAAAAATTTTAATTCTGATTGTAGAGTTCAATATAATGTGGAAAAAATAGGCATTGGTTTTACAATGATCTGGTTTTAATTAATTATTAAAGGTACTTTTCTTTAGGTAGAATTGTTCAATTTATTACTCACGTTAGATGAAACTGTAGAAAGTAAAATAAGGCTCAGATTTTATTTCATTTTGGAGTAATTACACGATAATAAATAATTAAATGAAATAAAATTTATTGAATATTATGTATTCATCATATATTCATAGTAGAATAAATACAATTTCTAAAGTTTGGCTAGCAAATTGTAGATGAAAATAAATAAATTAAAATGGCCTATAACTTTGCAATAAATTTATTATTTTTTTTTTTATTATTTTAAAAATCAAATTGAATATTTTAATTAAACAATTTACGATCTTCCTAAAGACAGTATAGTCAACACTATATAAGTAACAAATTAACAGTATTATCAGTGTATAATGTTTGTTATTTATTTGTAAAAGTTTAACTATTTGTGTTAAGTCCATCAACTATAGCAATATAATATAGTAAACAATAATGGATAAAATATATATAATATATTTTATTCAAAGTTGTTTAATATTATAGTTGATGGACATCACACAAATTGTTAAAACATCTACAAATAAACAACAAAAATTTACACTGAAGATTCTGTTAACTTGTGACTCATAAAGTGTTGACTATACTGTCATTAGGAAGAACATAAAAAATCTCAATGATAATGTTTTAAAACTATTTTTTTCTTTTTTATTAATTATTAAAGGTACTTTTCTTTAGGTAGAATTGTTCAATTTATTACTCACATTAGATGAAACTGTAGAAAGTAAAATAAGGCTCAGATTTTATTTGACTATGGAGTAACACAATGAGAAATAATTAAATAAAAAAAAATTTATTCAATATTGTGTATTCATCATATATTCATGAGTATAAAAATAATTTCTAAATTTAGGCTAGCAAATTGAAGATGAAAATAAATTGATTAAAATGGTCTACACCTTTGCATTAATATTATTATTATTTTTTTATTAATTAATTTACAATCTTCCTAAAGACAGTATAGTCAACACTATATAAGTAACAAATTAACAGTATTATCAGTGTATAATGTTTGTTATTTATTTGTAAAAGTTTAACTATTTGTGTTAAGTCCATCAACTATAGCAATATAATATAGTAAACAATAATGGATAAAATATATATAATATATTTTATTCAAAGTTGTTTAATATTATAGTTGATGGACATCACACAAATTGTTAAAACATCTACAAATAAACAACAAAAATTTACACTGAAGATTCTGTTAACTTGTGACTCATATAGTGTTGACTATACTGTCATTAGGAAGAACATAAAAAATCTCAATGTTTTAAAACTATTTTTTTCTTTTTTATTAAATTTTTATTGTTTAAAAGTGTATTATATCGAAAAAATTTTAATTCTGATTGTAGAGTTCAATATAATGTGGAAAAAATAGGTATTGGTTTTACAATGATCTGGTTTTAATTAATTATTAAAGGTACTTTTCTTTAGGTAGAATTGTTCAATTTATTACTCACATTAGATGAAACTGTAGAAAGTAAAATAAGGCTCAGATTTTATTTCATTATGGAGTAATTACACGATAATAAATAATTAAATGAAATAAAATTTATTGAATATTATGTATTCATCATATATTCATAGTAGAATAAATACAATTTCAAAAGTTTGGCTAGCAAATTGTAGATGAAAATAAATAAATTAAAATGGCCTATAACTTTGCAATAAATTTATTATTTTTTTTTTTATTATTTTAAAAATCAAATTGAAAATTTTAATTAAACAATTTACGATCTTCCTAAAGACAGTATAGTCAACACTATATAAGTAACAAATTAACAGTATTATCAGTGTATAATGTTTGTTATTTATTTGTAAAAGTTTAACTATTTGTGTTAAGTCCATCAACTATAGCAATATAATATAGTAAACAATAATGGATAAAATATATATAATATATTTTATTCAAAGTTGTTTAATATTATAGTTGATGGACATCACACAACCTGTTAAAACATCTACAAATAAACAACAAAAATTTACACTGAAGATTCTGTTAACTTGTGACTCATAAAGTGTTGACTATACTGTCATTAGGAAGAACATAAAAAATCTCAATGAAAATGTTTTAAAACTATTTTTTTCTTTTTTATTAATTATTAAAGGTACTTTTCTTTAGGTAGAATTGTTCAATTTATTACTCACATTAGATGAAACTGTAGAAAGTAAAATAAGGCTCAGATTTTATTTGACTATGGACTAACACGATGAGAAATAATTAAATAAAAAAAAATTTATTCAATATAGTGTATTCATCATATATTCATGAGTATAAAAATAATTTCTAAATTTAGGCTAGCAAATTGAAGATGAAAATAAATTGATTAAAATGGTCTACACCTTTGCATTAATATTATTATTATTTTTTTATTAATTAATTTACGATATTCCTAAAGACAGTATAGTCAACACTATATAAGTCACAAATTAACAGTATTATCAGTGTATAATGTTTGTTATTTATTTGTAAAAGTTTAACTATTTGTGTTAAGTCCATCAACTATAGCAATATAATATAGTAAACAATAATGGATAAAATATATATAATATATTTTATTCAAAGTTGTTTAATATTATAGTTGATGGACATCACACAAATTGTTAAAACATCTACAAATAAACAACAAAAATTTACACTGAAGATTCTGTTAACTTGTGACTCATATAGTGTTGACTATACTGTCATTAGGAAGAACATAAAAAATCTCAATGATAATGTTTTAAAACTATTTTTTTCTTTTTTATTAATTATTAAAGGTACTTTTCTTTAGGTAGAATTGTTCAATTTATTACTCACATTAGATGAAACTGTAGAAAGTAAAATAAGGCTCAGATTTTATTTGACTATGGAGTAACACAATGAGAAATAATTAAATAAAAAAAAATTTATTCAATATTGTGTATTCATCATATATTCATGAGTATAAAAATAATTTCTAAATTTAGGCTAGCAAATTGAAGATGAAAATAAATTGATTAAAATGGTCTACACCTTTGCATTAATATTATTATTATTTTTTTATTAATTAATTTACAATCTTCCTAAAGACAGTATAGTCAACACTATATAAGTAACAAATTAACAGTATTATCAGTGTATAATGTTTGTTATTTATTTGTAAAAGTTTAACTATTTGTGTTAAGTCCATCAACTATAGCAATATAATATAGTAAACAATAATGGATAAAATATATATAATATATTTTATTCAAAGTTGTTTAATATTATAGTTGATGGACATCACACAAATTGTTAAAACATCTACAAATAAACAACAAAAATTTACACTGAAGATTCAGTTAACTTGTGACTCATATAGTGTTGAATATACTGTCATTAGGAAGAACATAAAAAATCTCAATGTTTTAAAACTATTTTTTTCTTTTTTATTAAATTTTTATTGTTTAAAAGTGTATTATATCGAAAAAATTTTAATTCTGATTGTAGAGTTCAATATAATGTGGAAAAAATAGGTATTGGTTTTACAATGATCTGGTTTTAATTAATTATTAAAGGTACTTTTCTTTAGGTAGAATTGTTCAATTTATTACTCACATTAGATGAAACTGTAGAAAGTAAAATAAGGCTCAGATTTTATTTCATTATGGAGTAATTACACGATAATAAATAATTAAATGAAATAAAATTTATTGAATATTATGTATTCATCATATATTCATAGTAGAATAAATACAATTTCTAAAGTTTGGCTAGCAAATTGTAGATGAAAATAAATAAATTAAAATGGCCTATAACTTTGCAATAAATTTATTATTTTTTTTTTTATTATTTTAAAAATCAAATTGAAAATTTTAATTAAACAATTTACGATCTTCCTAAAGACAGTATAGTCAACACTATATAAGTAACAAATTAACAGTATTATCAGTGTATAATGTTTGTTATTTATTTGTAAAAGTTTAACTATTTGTGTTAAGTCCATCAACTATAGCAATATAATATAGTAAACAATAATGGATAAAATATATATAATATATTTTATTCAAAGTTGTTTAATATTATAGTTGATGGACATCACACAAATTGTTAAAACATCTACAAATAAACAACAAAAATTTACACTGAAGATTCTGTTAACTTGTGACTCATAAAGTGTTGACTATACTGTCATTAGGAAGAACATAAAAAATCTCAATGATAATGTTTTAAAACTATTTTTTTCTTTTTTATTAAATTTTTATTGTTAAAAAGTGTATTATATCGAAAAAATTTTAATTCTGATTGTAGAGTTCAATATAATGTGGAAAAAATAGGCATTGGTTTTACAATGATCTGGTTTTAATTAATTATTAAAGGTACTTTTCTTTAGGTAGAATTGTTCAATTTATTACTCACGTTAGATGAAACTGTAGAAAGTAAAATAAGGCTCAGATTTTATTTCATTTTGGAGTAATTACACGATAATAAATAATTAAATGAAATAAAATTTATTGAATATTATGTATTCATCATATATTCATAGTAGAATAAATACAATTTCTAAAGTTTGGCTAGCAAATTGTAGATGAAAATAAATAAATTAAAATGGCCTATAACTTTGCAATAAATTTATTATTTTTTTTTTTATTATTTTAAAAATCAAATTGAATATTTTAATTAAACAATTTACGATCTTCCTAAAGACAGTATAGTCAACACTATATAAGTAACAAATTAACAGTATTATCAGTGTATAATGTTTGTTATTTATTTGTAAAAGTTTAACTATTTGTGTTAAGTCCATCAACTATAGCAATATAATATAGTAAACAATAATGGATAAAATATATATAATATATTTTATTCAAAGTTGTTTAATATTATAGTTGATGGACATCACACAAATTGTTAAAACATCTACAAATAAACAACAAAAATTTACACTGAAGATTCTGTTAACTTGTGACTCATAAAGTGTTGACTATACTGTCATTAGGAAGAACATAAAAAATCTCAATGATAATGTTTTAAAACTATTTTTTTCTTTTTTATTAAATTTTAATTGTTAAAAAGTGTATTATATCGAAAAAATTTTAATTCTGATTGTAGAGTTCAATATAATGTGTAAAAAATAGGCATTGGTTTTACAATGATCTGGTTTTAATTAATTATTAAAGGTACTTTTCTTTAGGTAGAATTGTTCAATTTATTACTCACATTAGATGAAACTGTAGAAAATAAAATAAGGCTCAGATTTTATTTCACTATGGAGTAACACGATGAGAAATAATTAAAAAGAAAAAAATTTATTCAATATTGTGTATTCATCATATATTCATGAGTATAAAAATAATTTCTAAATTTAGGCTAGCAAATTAAAGATGAAAATAAATTGATTAAAATGGTCTACACCTTTGCATTAATATTATTATTATTTTTTTATTAATTAATTTACGATCTTCCTAAAGACAGTATAGTCAACACTATATAAGTCACAAATTATCAGTATTATCAGTGTATAATGTTTGTTATTTATTTGTAAAAGCTTAACTATTTGTGTTAAGTCCATCAACTATAGCAATATAATATAGTCAACAATAATGGATTAAAATATATATAATATATTTTATTCAAAGTTGTTTAATATTATAGTTGATGGACATCACACAAATTGTTAAAACATCTACAAATAAACAACAAAAATTTACACTGAAGATTCTGTTAACTTGTGACCCATATAGTGTTGACTATACTGTCATTAGGAAGAACATAAAAAATCTCAATGATAATGTTTTAAAACTATTTTTTTCTTTTTATTAAATTTTTATTGTTTAAAAGTGTATTATATCGAAAAAATTTTAATTCTGATTGTAGAGTTCAATATAATGTGGAAAAAATAGGTATTGGTTTTACAATGATCTGGTTTTAATTAATTATTAAAGGTACTTTTCTTTAGGTAGAATTGTTCAATTTATTACTCACATTAGATGAAACTGTAGAAAGTAAAATAAGGCTCAGATTTTATTTCACTATGGAGTAAAACGATGAGAAATAATTAAAAAGGAAAAAATTTATTCAATATTGTGTATTCATCATATATTCATGAGTATAAAAATAATTTCTAAATTTAGGCTAGCAAATTAAAGATGAAAATAAATTGATTAAAATGGTCTACACCTTTGCATTAATATTATTATTATTTTTTTATTAATTAATTTACGATCTTCCTAACGACAGTATAGTCAACACTATATAAGTCACAAATTAACAGTATTATCAGTGTATAATGTTTGTTATTTATTTGTAAAAGTTTAACTATTTGTGTTAAGTCCATCAACTATAGCAATATAATATAGTAAACAATAATGGATTAAAATATATATAATATATTTTATTCAAAGTTGTTTAATATTATAGTTGATGGACATCACACAAATTGTTAAAACATCTACAAAAAAACAACAAAAATTTACACTGAAGATTCTGTTAACTTGTGACTCATAAAGTGTTGACTATACTGTCATTAGGAAGAACATAAAAAATCTCAATGATAATGTTTTAAAACTATTTTTTTCTTTTTTATTAAGTTTTTATTGTTAAAAAGTGTATTATATCGAAAAAATTTTAATTCTGATTGTAGAGTTCAATATAATGTGGAAAAAATAGGCATTGGTTTTACAATGATCTAATTTTAATTAATTATTAAAGGTACTTTTCTTTAGGTAGAATTGTTCAATTTATTACTCACGTTAGATGAAACTGTAGAAAGTAAAATAAGGCTCAGATTTTATTTCATTATGGAGTAATTACACGATAATAAATAATTAAATGAAATAAAATTTATTGAATATTATGTATTCATCATATATTCATAGTAGAATAAATACAATTTCTAAAGTTTGGCTAGCAAATTGTAGATGAAAATAAATAAATTAAAATGGCCTATAAATTTGCAATAAATTTATTATTTTTTTTTTTATTATTTTAAAAATCAAATTGAAAATTTTAATTAAACAATTTACGATCTTCCTAAAGACAGTATAGTCAACACTATATAAGTAACAAATTAACAGTATTATCAGTGTATAATGTTTGTTATTTATTTGTAAAAGTTTAACTATTTGTGTTAAGTCCATCAACTATAGCAATATAATATAGTAAACAATAATGGATAAAATATATATAATATATTTTATTCAAAGTTGTTTAATATTATAGTTGATGGACATCACACAAATTGTTAAAACATCTACAAATAAACAACAAAAATTTACACTGAAGATTCTGTTAACTTGTGACTCATATAGTGTTGACTATACTGTCATTAGGAAGAACATAAAAAATCTCAATGAAAATGTTTTAAAACTATTTTTTTCTTTTTTATTAATTATTAAAGGTACTTTTCTTTAGGTAGAATTGTTCAATTTATTACTCACATTAGATGAAACTGTAGAAAGTAAAATAAGGCTCAGATTTTATTTGACTATGGACTAACACGATGAGAAATAATTAAATAAAAAAAAATTTATTCAATATAGTGTATTCATCATATATTCATGAGTATAAAAATAATTTCTAAATTTAGGCTAGCAAATTGAAGATGAAAATAAATTGATTAAAATGGTCTACACCTTTGCATTAATATTATTATTATTTTTTTATTAATTAATTTACGATCTTCCTAAAGACAGTATAGTCAACACTATATAAGTCACAAATTAACAGTATTATCAGTGTATAATGTTTGTTATTTATTTGTAAAAGTTTAACTATTTGTGTTAAGTCCATCAACTATAGCAATATAATATAGTAAACAATAATGGATAAAATATATATAATATATTTTATTCAAAGTTGTTTAATATTATAGTTGATGGACATCACACAAATTGTTAAAACATCTACAAATAAACAACAAAAATTTACACTGAAGATTCTGTTAACTTGTGACTCATATAGTGTTGACTATACTGTCATTAGGAAGAACATAAAAAATCTCAATGATAATGTTTTAAAACTATTTTTTTCTTTTTTATTAATTATTAAAGGTACTTTTCTTTAGGTAGAATTGTTCAATTTATTACTCACATTAGATGAAACTGTAGAAAGTAAAATAAGGCTCAGATTTTATTTGACTATGGAGTAACACAATGAGAAATAATTAAATAAAAAAAAATTTATTCAATATTGTGTATTCATCATATATTCATGAGTATAAAAATAATTTCTAAATTTAGGCTAGCAAATTGAAGATGAAAATAAAATTGATTAAAATGGTCTACACCTTTGCATTAATATTATTATTATTTTTTTATTAATTAATTTACAATCTTCCTAAAGACAGTATAGTCAACACTATATAAGTAACAAATTAACAGTATTATCAGTGTATAATGTTTGTTATTTATTTGTAAAAGTTTAACTATTTGTGTTAAGTCCATCAACTATAGCAATATAATATAGTAAACAATAATGGATAAAATATATATAATATATTTTATTCAAAGTTGTTTAATATTATAGTTGATGGACATCACACAAATTGTTAAAACATCTACAAATAAACAACAAAAATTTACACTGAAGATTCAGTTAACTTGTGACTCATATAGTGTTGACTATACTGTCATTAGGAAGAACATAAAAAATCTCAATGATAATGTTTTAAAACTATTTTTTTCTTTTTTATTAAATTTTTATTGTTAAAAAGTGTATTATATCGAAAAAATTTTAATTCTGATTGTAGAGTTCAATATAATGTGGAAAAAATAGGCATTGGTTTTACAATGATCTGGTTTTAATTAATTATTAAAGGTACTTTTCTTTAGGTAGAATTGTTCAATTTATTACTCACGTTAGATGAAACTGTAGAAAGTAAAATAAGGCTCAGATTTTATTTCATTTTGGAGTAATTACACGATAATAAATAATTAAATGAAATAAAATTTATTGAATATTATGTATTCATCATATATTCATAGTAGAATAAATACAATTTCTAAAGTTTGGCTAGCAAATTGTAGATGAAAATAAATAAATTAAAATGGCCTATAACTTTGCAATAAATTTATTATTTTTTTTTTTATTATTTTAAAAATCAAATTGAATATTTTAATTAAACAATTTACGATCTTCCTAAAGACAGTATAGTCAACACTATATAAGTAACAAATTAACAGTATTATCAGTGTATAATGTTTGTTATTTATTTGTAAAAGTTTAACTATTTGTGTTAAGTCCATCAACTATAGCAATATAATATAGTAAACAATAATGGATAAAATATATATAATATATTTTATTCAAAGTTGTTTAATATTATAGTTGATGGACATCACACAAATTGTTAAAACATCTACAAATAAACAACAAAAATTTACACTGAAGATTCTGTTAACTTGTGACTCATATAGTGTTGACTATACTGTCATTAGGAAGAACATAAAAAATCTCAATGAAAATGTTTTAAAACTATTTTTTTCTTTTTTATTAATTATTAAAGGTACTTTTCTTTAGGTAGAATTGTTCAATTTATTACTCACATTAGATGAAACTGTAGAAAGTAAAATAAGGCTCAGATTTTATTTGACTATGGACTAACACGATGAGAAATAATTAAATAAAAAAAAATTTATTCAATATAGTGTATTCATCATATATTCATGAGTATAAAAATAATTTCTAAATTTAGGCTAGCAAATTGAAGATGAAAATAAATTGATTAAAATGGTCTACACCTTTGCATTAATATTATTATTATTTTTTTATTAATTAATTTACGATCTTCCTAAAGACAGTATAGTCAACACTATATAAGTCACAAATTAACAGTATTATCAGTGTATAATGTTTGTTATTTATTTGTAAAAGTTTAACTATTTGTGTTAAGTCCATCAACTATAGCAATATAATATAGTAAACAATAATGGATAAAATATATATAATATATTTTATTCAAAGTTGTTTAATATTATAGTTGATGGACGTCACACAAATTGTTAAAACATCTACAAATAAACAACAAAAATTTACACTGAAGATTCTGTTAACTTGTGACTCATATAGTGTTGACTATACTGTCATTAGGAAGAACATAAAAAATCTCAATGATAATGTTTTAAAACTATTTTTTTCTTTTTTTAAAATTTTTATTGTTAAAAAGTGTATTATATCGAAAAAATTTTAATTCTGATTGTAGAGTTCAATATAATGTGGAAAAAATAGGTATTGGTTTTACAATGATCTGGTTTTAATTAATTATTAAAAATACTTTTCTTTAGGTAGAATTGTTCAAATTATTTCTCACATTAGATGAAACTGTAGAAAGTAAAATAAGGCTCAGATTTTATTTCATTATGGAGTAATTACACGATAATAAATAATTAAATGAAATAAAATTTTTTGAATATTATGTATTCATCATATATTCATAGTAGAATAAATACAATTTCTAAAGTTTGGCTAGCAAATTGTAGATGAAAATAAATAAATTAAAATGGCCTATAACTTTGCAATAAATTTATTATTTTTTTTTTTATTATTTTAAAAATCAAATTGAAAATTTTAATTAAACAATTTACGATCTTCCTAAAGACAGTATAGTCAACACTATATAAGTAACAAATTAACAGTATTATCAGTGTATAATGTTTGTTATTTATTTGTAAAAGTTTAACTATTTGTGTTAAGTCCATCAACTATAGCAATATAATATAGTAAACAATAATGGATAAAATATATATAATATATTTTATTCAAAGTTGTTTAATATTATAGTTGATGGACATCACACAAATTGTTAAAACATCTACAAATAAACAACAAAAATTTACACTGAAGATTCTGTTAACTTGTGACTCATAAAGTGTTGACTATACTGTCATTAGGAAGAACATAAAAAATCTCAATGAAAATGTTTTAAAACTATTTTTTTCTTTTTTATTAATTATTAAAGGTACTTTTCTTTAGGTAGAATTGTTCAATTTATTACTCACATTAGATGAAACTGTAGAAAGTAAAATAAGGCTCAGATTTTATTTGACTATGGACTAACACGATGAGAAATAATTAAATAAAAAAAAATTTATTCAATATAGTGTATTCATCATATATTCATGAGTATAAAAATAATTTCTAAATTTAGGCTAGCAAATTGAAGATGAAAATAAATTGATTAAAATGGTCTACACCTTTGCATTAATATTATTATTATTTTTTTATTAATTAATTTACGATCTTCCTAAAGACAGTATAGTCAACACTATATAAGTCACAAATTAACAGTATTATCAGTGTATAATGTTTGTTATTTATTTGTAAAAGTTTAACTATTTGTGTTAAGTCCATCAACTATAGCAATATAATATAGTAAACAATAATGGATAAAATATATATAATATATTTTATTCAAAGTTGTTTAATATTATAGTTGATGGACATCACACAAATTGTTAAAACATCTACAAATAAACAACAAAAATTTACACTGAAGATTCTGTTAACTTGTGACTCATATAGTGTTGACTATACTGTCATTAGGAAGAACATAAAAAATCTCAATGAAAATGTTTTAAAACTATTTTTTTCTTTTTTATTAATTATTAAAGGTACTTTTCTTTAGATAGAATTGTTCAATTTATTACTCACATTAGATGAAACTGTAGAAAGTAAAATAAGGCTCAGATTTTATTTGACTATGGACTAACACGATGAGAAATAATTAAATAAAAAAAAATTTATTCAATATAGTGTATTCATCATATATTCATGAGTATAAAAATAATTTCTAAATTTAGGCTAGCAAATTGAAGATGAAAATAAATTGATTAAAATGGTCTACACCTTTGCATTAATATTATTATTATTTTTTTATTAATTAATTTACGATCTTCCTAAAGACAGTATAGTCAACACTATATAAGTCACAAATTAACAGTATTATCAGTGTATAATGTTTGTTATTTATTTGTAAAAGTTTAACTATTTGTGTTAAGTCCATCAACTATAGCAATATAATATAGTAAACAATAATGGATAAAATATATATAATATATTTTATTCAAAGTTGTTTAATATTATAGTTGATGGACATCACACAAATTGTTAAAACATCTACAAATAAACAACAAAAATTTACACTGAAGATTCAGTTAACTTGTGACTCATATAGTGTTGACTATACTGTCATTAGGAAGAACATAAAAAATCTCAATGATAATGTTTTAAAACTATTTTTTTCTTTTTTATTAAATTTTTATTGTTAAAAAGTGTATTATATCGAAAAAATTTTAATTCTGATTGTAGAGTTCAATATAATGTGGAAAAAATAGGCATTGGTTTTACAATGATCTGGTTTTAATTAATTATTAAAGGTACTTTTCTTTAGGTAGAATTGTTCAATTTATTACTCACGTTAGATGAAACTGTAGAAAGTAAAATAAGGCTCAGATTTTATTTCATTTTGGAGTAATTACACGATAATAAATAATTAAATGAAATAAAATTTATTGAATATTATGTATTCATCATATATTCATAGTAGAATAAATACAATTTCTAAAGTTTGGCTAGCAAATTGTAGATGAAAATAAATAAATTAAAATGGCCTATAACTTTGCAATAAATTTATTATTTTTTTTTTTATTATTTTAAAAATCAAATTGAATATTTTAATTAAACAATTTACGATCTTCCTAAAGACAGTATAGTCAACACTATATAAGTAACAAATTAACAGTATTATCAGTGTATAATGTTTGTTATTTATTTGTAAAAGTTTAACTATTTGTGTTAAGTCCATCAACTATAGCAATATAATATAGTAAACAATAATGGATAAAATATATATAATATATTTTATTCAAAGTTGTTTAATATTATAGTTGATGGACATCACACAAATTGTTAAAACATCTACAAATAAACAACAAAAATTTACACTGAAGATTCTGTTAACTTGTGACTCATATAGTGTTGACTATACTGTCATTAGGAAGAACATAAAAAATCTCAATGAAAATGTTTTAAAACTATTTTTTTCTTTTTTATTAATTATTAAAGGTACTTTTCTTTAGGTAGAATTGTTCAATTTATTACTCACATTAGATGAAACTGTAGAAAGTAAAATAAGGCTCAGATTTTATTTGACTATGGACTAACACGATGAGAAATAATTAAATAAAAAAAAATTTATTCAATATAGTGTATTCATCATATATTCATGAGTATAAAAATAATTTCTAAATTTAGGCTAGCAAATTGAAGATGAAAATAAATTGATTAAAATGGTCTACACCTTTGCATTAATATTATTATTATTTTTTTATTAATTAATTTACGATCTTCCTAAAGACAGTATAGTCAACACTATATAAGTCACAAATTAACAGTATTATCAGTGTATAATGTTTGTTATTTATTTGTAAAAGTTTAACTATTTGTGTTAAGTCCATCAACTATAGCAATATAATATAGTAAACAATAATGGATAAAATATATATAATATATTTTATTCAAAGTTGTTTAATATTATAGTTGATGGACATCACACAAATTGTTAAAACATCTACAAATAAACAACAAAAATTTACACTGAAGATTCTGTTAACTTGTGACTCATATAGTGTTGACTATACTGTCATTAGGAAGAACATAAAAAATCTCAATGATAATGTTTTAAAACTATTTTTTTCTTTTTTTAAAATTTTTATTGTTAAAAAGTGTATTATATCGAAAAAATTTTAATTCTGATTGTAGAGTTCAATATAATGTGGAAAAAATAGGTATTGGTTTTACAATGATCTGGTTTTAATTAATTATTAAAAATACTTTTCTTTAGGTAGAATTGTTCAAATTATTTCTCACATTAGATGAAACTGTAGAAAGTAAAATAAGGCTCAGATTTTATTTCATTATGGAGTAATTACACGATAATAAATAATTAAATGAAATAAAATTTTTTGAATATTATGTATTCATCATATATTCATAGTAGAATAAATACAATTTCTAAAGTTTGGCTAGCAAATTGTAGATGAAAATAAATAAATTAAAATGGCCTATAACTTTGCAATAAATTTATTATTTTTTTTTTTATTATTTTAAAAATCAAATTGAAAATTTTAATTAAACAATTTACGATCTTCCTAAAGACAGTATAGTCAACACTATATAAGTAACAAATTAACAGTATTATCAGTGTATAATGTTTGTTATTTATTTGTAAAAGTTTAACTATTTGTGTTAAGTCCATCAACTATAGCAATATAATATAGTAAACAATAATGGATAAAATATATATAATATATTTTATTCAAAGTTGTTTAATATTATAGTTGATGGACATCACACAAATTGTTAAAACATCTACAAATAAACAACAAAAATTTACACTGAAGATTCTGTTAACTTGTGACTCATATAGTGTTGACTATACTGTCATTAGGAAGAACATAAAAAATCTCAATGTTTTAAAACTATTTTTTTCTTTTTTATTAAATTTTTATTGTTTAAAAGTGTATTATATCGAAAAAATTTTAATTCTGATTGTAGAGTTCAATATAATGTGGAAAAAATAGGTATTGGTTTTACAATGATCTGGTTTTAATTAATTATTAAAGGTACTTTTCTTTAGGTAGAATTGTTCAATTTATTACTCACATTAGATGAAACTGTAGAAAGTAAAATAAGGCTCAGATTTTATTTCATTATGGAGTAATTACACGATAATAAATAATTAAATGAAATAAAATTTATTGAATATTATGTATTCATCATATATTCATAGTAGAATAAATACAATTTCTAAAGTTTGGCTAGCAAATTGTAGATGAAAATAAATAAATTAAAATGGCCTATAACTTTGCAATAAATTTATTATTTTTTTTTTTATTATTTTAAAAATCAAATTGAAAATTTTAATTAAACAATTTACGATCTTCCTAAAGACAGTATAGTCAACACTATATAAGTAACAAATTAACAGTATTATCAGTGTATAATGTTTGTTATTTATTTGTAAAAGTTTAACTATTTGTGTTAAGTCCATCAACTATAGCAATATAATATAGTAAACAATAATGGATAAAATATATATAATATATTTTATTCAAAGTTGTTTAATATTATAGTTGATGGACATCACACAAATTGTTAAAACATCTACAAATAAACAACAAAAATTTACACTGAAGATTCTGTTAACTTGTGACTCATAAAGTGTTGACTATACTGTCATTAGGAAGAACATAAAAAATCTCAATGAAAATGTTTTAAAACTATTTTTTTCTTTTTTATTAATTATTAAAGGTACTTTTCTTTAGGTAGAATTGTTCAATTTATTACTCACATTAGATGAAACTGTAGAAAGTAAAATAAGGCTCAGATTTTATTTGACTATGGACTAACACGATGAGAAATAATTAAATAAAAAAAAATTTATTCAATATAGTGTATTCATCATATATTCATGAGTATAAAAATAATTTCTAAATTTAGGCTAGCAAATTGAAGATGAAAATAAATTGATTAAAATGGTCTACACCTTTGCATTAATATTATTATTATTTTTTTATTAATTAATTTACGATCTTCCTAAAGACAGTATAGTCAACACTATATAAGTCACAAATTAACAGTATTATCAGTGTATAATGTTTGTTATTTATTTGTAAAAGTTTAACTATTTGTGTTAAGTCCATCAACTATAGCAATATAATATAGTAAACAATAATGGATAAAATATATATAATATATTTTATTCAAAGTTGTTTAATATTATAGTTGATGGACATCACACAAATTGTTAAAACATCTACAAATAAACAACAAAAATTTACACTGAAGATTCTGTTAACTTGTGACTCATATAGTGTTGACTATACTGTCATTAGGAAGAACATAAAAAATCTCAATGATAATGTTTTAAAACTATTTTTTTCTTTTTTATTAATTATTAAAGGTACTTTTCTTTAGGTAGAATTGTTCAATTTATTACTCACATTAGATGAAACTGTAGAAAGTAAAATAAGGCTCAGATTTTAATTGACTATGGAGTAACACAATGAGAAATAATTAAATAAAAAAAAATTTATTCAATATTGTGTATTCATCATATATTCATGAGTATAAAAATAATTTCTAAATTTAGGCTAGCAAATTGAAGATGAAAATAAAATTGATTAAAATGGTCTACACCTTTGCATTAATATTATTATTATTTTTTTATTAATTAATTTACAATCTTCCTAAAGACAGTATAGTCAACACTATATAAGTAACAAATTAACAGTATTATCAGTGTATAATGTTTGTTATTTATTT
The DNA here is from genome assembly GCA_956483605.1 of Tuberolachnus salignus. Lineage (NCBI taxonomy): Eukaryota > Metazoa > Arthropoda > Insecta > Hemiptera > Aphididae > Tuberolachnus > Tuberolachnus salignus. The sequence continues at coordinate 29,886,191 of OY101435.1, read as the reverse complement.
GTAAAAGTTTAACTATTTGTGTTAAGTCCATCAACTATAGCAATATAATATAGTAAACAATAATGGATAAAATATATATAATATATTTTATTCAAAGTTGTTTAATATTATAGTTGATGGACATCACACAAATTGTTAAAACATCTACAAATAAACAACAAAAATTTACACTGAAGATTCAGTTAACTTGTGACTCATATAGTGTTGACTATACTGTCATTAGGAAGAACATAAAAAATCTCAATGATAATGTTTTAAAACTATTTTTTTCTTTTTTATTAAATTTTTATTGTTAAAAAGTGTATTATATCGAAAAAATTTTAATTCTGATTGTAGAGTTCAATATAATGTGGAAAAAATAGGCATTGGTTTTACAATGATCTGGTTTTAATTAATTATTAAAGGTACTTTTCTTTAGGTAGAATTGTTCAATTTATTACTCACGTTAGATGAAACTGTAGAAAGTAAAATAAGGCTCAGATTTTATTTCATTTTGGAGTAATTACACGATAATAAATAAATAAATGAAATAAAATTTATTGAATATTATGTATTCATCATATATTCATAGTAGAATAAATACAATTTCTAAAGTTTGGCTAGCAAATTGTAGATGAAAATAAATAAATTAAAATGGCCTATAACTTTGCAATAAATTTATTATTTTTTTTTTTATTATTTTAAAAATCAAATTGAATATTTTAATTAAACAATTTACGATCTTCCTAAAGACAGTATAGTCAACACTATATAAGTAACAAATTAACAGTATTATCAGTGTATAATGTTTGTTATTTATTTGTAAAAGTTTAACTATTTGTGTTAAGTCCATCAACTATAGCAATATAATATAGTAAACAATAATGGATAAAATATATATAATATATTTTATTCAAAGTTGTTTAATATTATAGTTGATGGACATCACACAAATTGTTAAAACATCTACAAATAAACAACAAAAATTTACACTGAAGATTCTGTTAACTTGTGACTCATATAGTGTTGACTATACTGTCATTAGGAAGAACATAAAAAATCTCAATGAAAATGTTTTAAAACTATTTTTTTCTTTTTTATTAATTATTAAAGGTACTTTTCTTTAGGTAGAATTGTTCAATTTATTACTCACATTAGATGAAACTGTAGAAAGTAAAATAAGGCTCAGATTTTATTTGACTATGGACTAACACGATGAGAAATAATTAAATAAAAAAAAATTTATTCAATATAGTGTATTCATCATATATTCATGAGTATAAAAATAATTTCTAAATTTAGGCTAGCAAATTGAAGATGAAAATAAATTGATTAAAATGGTCTACACCTTTGCATTAATATTATTATTATTTTTTTATTAATTAATTTACGATCTTCCTAAAGACAGTATAGTCAACACTATATAAGTCACAAATTAACAGTATTATCAGTGTATAATGTTTGTTATTTATTTGTAAAAGTTTAACTATTTGTGTTAAGTCCATCAACTGTAGCAATATAATATAGTAAACAATAATGGATAAAATATATATAATATATTTTATTCAAAGTTGTTTAATATTATAGTTGATGGACATCACACAAATTGTTAAAACATCTACAAATAAACAACAAAAATTTACACTGAAGATTCTGTTAACTTGTGACTCATATAGTGTTGACTATACTGTCATTAGGAAGAACATAAAAAATCTCAATGATAATGTTTTAAAACTATTTTTTTCTTTTTTATTAAATTTTTATTGTTTAAAAGTGTATTATATCGAAAAAATTTTAATTCTGATTGTAGAGTTCAATATAATGTGGAAAAAATAGGTATTGGTTTTACAATGATCTGGTTTTAATTAATTATTAAAGGTACTTTTCTTTAGGTAGAATTGTTCAATTTATTACTCACATTAGATGAAACTGTAGAAAGTAAAATAAGGCTCAGATTTTATTTCATTATGGAGTAATTACACGATAATAAATAATTAAATCAAATAAAATTTATTGAATATTATGTATTCATCATATATTCATAGTAGAATAAATACAATTTCTAAAGTTTGGCTAGCAAATTGTAGATGAAAATAAATAAATTAAAATGGCCTATAACTTTGCAATAAATTTATTATTTTTTTTTTTATTATTTTAAAAATCAAATTGAATATTTTAATTAAACAATTTACGATCTTCCTAAAGACAGTATAGTCAACACTATATAAGTAACAAATTAACAGTATTATCAGTGTATAATGTTTGTTATTTATTTGTAAAAGTTTAACTATTTGTGTTAAGTCCATCAACTATAGCAATATAATATAGTAAACAATAATGGATAAAATATATATAATATATTTTATTCAAAGTTGTTTAATATTATAGTTGATGGACATCACACAAATTGTTAAAACATCTACAAATAAACAACAAAAATTTACACTGAAGATTCTGTTAACTTGTGACTCATAAAGTGTTGACTATACTGTCATTAGGAAGAACATAAAAAATCTCAATGATAATGTTTTAAAACTATTTTTTTCTTTTTTATTAATTATTAAAGGTACTTTTCTTTAGGTAGAATTGTTCAATTTATTACTCACATTAGATGAAACTGTAGAAAGTAAAATAAGGCTCAGATTTTATTTGACTATGGAGTAACACAATGAGAAATAATTAAATAAAAAAAAATTTATTCAATATTGTGTATTCATCATATATTCATGAGTATAAAAATAATTTCTAAATTTAGGCTAGCAAATTGAAGATGAAAATAAATTGATTAAAATGGTCTACACCTTTGCATTAATATTATTATTATTTTTTTATTAATTAATTTACAATCTTCCTAAAGACAGTATAGTCAACACTATATAAGTAACAAATTAACAGTATTATCAGTGTATAATGTTTGTTATTTATTTGTAAAAGTTTAACTATTTGTGTTAAGTCCATCAACTATAGCAATATAATATAGTAAACAATAATGGATAAAATATATATAATATATTTTATTCAAAGTTGTTTAATATTATAGTTGATGGACATCACACAACCTGTTAAAACATCTACAAATAAACAACAAAAATTTACACTGAAGATTCTGTTAACTTGTGACTCATAAAGTGTTGACTATACTGTCATTAGGAAGAACATAAAAAATCTCAATGAAAATGTTTTAAAACTATTTTTTTCTTTTTTATTAATTATTAAAGGTACTTTTCTTTAGGTAGAATTGTTCAATTTATTACTCACATTAGATGAAACTGTAGAAAGTAAAATAAGGCTCAGATTTTATTTGACTATGGACTAACACGATGAGAAATAATTAAATAAAAAAAAATTTATTCAATATAGTGTATTCATCATATATTCATGAGTATAAAAATAATTTCTAAATTTAGGCTAGCAAATTGAAGATGAAAATAAATTGATTAAAATGGTCTACACCTTTGCATTAATATTATTATTATTTTTTTATTAATTAATTTACGATCTTCCTAAAGACAGTATAGTCAACACTATATAAGTCACAAATTAACAGTATTATCAGTGTATAATGTTTGTTATTTATTTGTAAAAGTTTAACTATTTGTGTTAAGTCCATCAACTATAGCAATATAATATAGTAAACAATAATGGATAAAATATATATAATATATTTTATTCAAAGTTGTTTAATATTATAGTTGATGGACATCACACAAATTCTTAAAACATCTACAAATAAACAACAAAAATTTACACTGAAGATTCTGTTAACTTGTGACTCATATAGTGTTGACTATACTGTCATTAGGAAGAACATAAAAAATCTCAATGATAATGTTTTAAAACTATTTTTTTCTTTTTTATTAAATTTTTATTGTTTAAAAGTGTATTATATCGAAAAAATTTTAATTCTGATTGTAGAGTTCAATATAATGTGGAAAAAATAGGTATTGGTTTTACAATGATCTGGTTTTAATTAATTATTAAAGGTACTTTTCTTTAGGTAGAATTGTTCAATTTATTACTCACATTAGATGAAACTGTAGAAAGTAAAATAAGGCTCAGATTTTATTTCATTATGGAGTAATTACACGATAATAAATAATTAAATGAAATAAAATTTATTGAATATTATGTATTCATCATATATTCATAGTAGAATAAATACAATTTCTAAAGTTTGGCTAGCAAATTGTAGATGAAAATAAATAAATTAAAATGGCCTATAACTTTGCAATAAATTTATTATTTTTTTTTTTATTATTTTAAAAATCAAATTGAAAATTTTAATTAAACAATTTACGATCTTCCTAAAGACAGTATAGTCAACACTATATAAGTAACAAATTAACAGTATTATCAGTGTATAATGTTTGTTATTTATTTGTAAAAGTTTAACTATTTGTGTTAAGTCCATCAACTATAGCAATATAATATAGTAAACAATAATGGATAAAATATATATAATATATTTTATTCAAAGTTGTTTAATATTATAGTTGATGGACATCACACAAATTGTTAAAACATCTACAAATAAACAACAAAAATTTACACTGAAGATTCTGTTAACTTGTGACTCATAAAGTGTTGACTATACTGTCATTAGGAAGAACATAAAAAATCTCAATGATAATGTTTTAAAACTATTTTTTTCTTTTTTATTAAATTTTTATTGTTAAAAAGTGTATTATATCGAAAAAATTTTAATTCTGATTGTAGAGTTCAATATAATGTGGAAAAAATAGGCATTGGTTTTACAATGATCTGGTTTTAATTAATTATTAAAGGTACTTTTCTTTAGGTAGAATTGTTCAATTTATTACTCACGTTAGATGAAACTGTAGAAAGTAAAATAAGGCTCAGATTTTATTTCATTTTGGAGTAATTACACGATAATAAATAATTAAATGAAATAAAATTTATTGAATATTATGTATTCATCATATATTCATAGTAGAATAAATACAATTTCTAAAGTTTGGCTAGCAAATTGTAGATGAAAATAAATAAATTAAAATGGCCTATAACTTTGCAATAAATTTATTATTTTTTTTTTTATTATTTTAAAAATCAAATTGAATATTTTAATTAAACAATTTACGATCTTCCTAAAGACAGTATAGTCAACACTATATAAGTAACAAATTAACAGTATTATCAGTGTATAATGTTTGTTATTTATTTGTAAAAGTTTAACTATTTGTGTTAAGTCCATCAACTATAGCAATATAATATAGTAAACAATAATGGATAAAATATATATAATATATTTTATTCAAAGTTGTTTAATATTATAGTTGATGGACATCACACAAATTGTTAAAACATCTACAAATAAACAACAAAAATTTACACTGAAGATTCTGTTAACTTGTGACTCATATAGTGTTGACTATACTGTCATTAGGAAGAACATAAAAAATCTCAATGAAAATGTTTTAAAACTATTTTTTTCTTTTTTATTAATTATTAAAGGTACTTTTCTTTAGGTAGAATTGTTCAATTTATTACTCACATTAGATGAAACTGTAGAAAGTAAAATAAGGCTCAGATTTTATTTGACTATGGACTAACACGATGAGAAATAATTAAATAAAAAAAAATTTATTCAATATAGTGTATTCATCATATATTCATGAGTATAAAAATAATTTCTAAATTTAGGCTAGCAAATTGAAGATGAAAATAAATTGATTAAAATGGTCTACACCTTTGCATTAATATTATTATTATTTTTTTATTAATTAATTTACGATCTTCCTAAAGACAGTATAGTCAACACTATATAAGTCACAAATTAACAGTATTATCAGTGTATAATGTTTGTTATTTATTTGTAAAAGTTTAACTATTTGTGTTAAGTCCATCAACTATAGCAATATAATATAGTAAACAATAATGGATAAAATATATATAATATATTTTATTCAAAGTTGTTTAATATTATAGTTGATGGACATCACACAAATTGTTAAAACATCTACAAATAAACAACAAAAATTTACACTGAAGATTCTGTTAACTTGTGACTCATATAGTGTTGACTATACTGTCATTAGGAAGAACATAAAAAATCTCAATGATAATGTTTTAAAACTATTTTTTTCTTTTTTATTAAATTTTTATTGTTAAAAAGTGTATTATATCGAAAAAATTTTAATTCTGATTGTAGAGTTCAATATAATGTGGAAAAAATAGGCATTGGTTTTACAATGATCTGGTTTTAATTAATTATTAAAGGTACTTTTCTTTAGGTAGAATTGTTCAATTTATTACTCACGTTAGATGAAACTGTAGAAAGTAAAATAAGGCTCAGATTTTATTTCATTTTGGAGTAATTACACGATAATAAATAATTAAATGAAATAAAATTTATTGAATATTATGTATTCATCATATATTCATAGTAGAATAAATACAATTTCTAAAGTTTGGCTAGCAAATTGTAGATGAAAATAAATAAATTAAAATGGCCTATAACTTTGCAATAAATTTATTATTTTTTTTTTTATTATTTTAAAAATCAAATTGAATATTTTAATTAAACAATTTACGATCTTCCTAAAGACAGTATAGTCAACACTATATAAGTAACAAATTAACAGTATTATCAGTGTATAATGTTTGTTATTTATTTGTAAAAGTTTAACTATTTGTGTTAAGTCCATCAACTATAGCAATATAATATAGTAAACAATAATGGATAAAATATATATAATATATTTTATTCAAAGTTGTTTAATATTATAGTTGATGGACATCACACAAATTGTTAAAACATCTACAAATAAACAACAAAAATTTACACTGAAGATTCTGTTAACTTGTGACTCATATAGTGTTGACTATACTGTCATTAGGAAGAACATAAAAAATCTCAATGTTTTAAAACTATTTTTTTCTTTTTTATTAAATTTTTATTGTTAAAAAGTGTATTATATCGAAAAAATTTTAATTCTGATTGTAGAGTTCAATATAATGTGGAAAAAATAGGTATTGGTTTTACAATGATCTGGTTTTAATTAATTATTAAAGGTACTTTTCTTTAGGTAGAATTGTTCAAATTATTTCTCACATTAGATGAAACTGTAGAAAGTAAAATAAAGCTCAGATTTTATTTCATTATGGAGTAATTACACGATAATAAATAATTAAATCAAATAAAATTTATTGAATATTATGTAATCATCATATATTCATAGTAGAATAAATACAATTTCTAAAGTTTGGCTAGCAAATTGCAGATGAAAATAAATTAATCAAAATGGTCTACACCTTTGCAAAAATCCTATTATTATTGTTTTAATTATTTCAAATTACATTTATTACTCTGGAATAGTTTATAAAAAGAAATATCTAAGCAAATTATTTACCCAGCAATGGAGCAATGTTTTTAAGGCTGACAAATAATGTATGTATTTGAGAAATTCTTGATTGGAATCTTTCACGATTTCCTAAAATAATATATTTTTGGTATTAAAATGTCATATATCTCGAATATTTGGAAATATTATACATAAACTGTGGCACTGATTCGCACATGATATCATTATAATTTAAATACTGAAAACCAAGAATATTTTTTTTTGCAAATGCCACAATGTATGTTTTATTTGAAAGTCGAAACTTTGCAACCATTTGCAATATAACTTACTTAAGATTTAGGAACCTCTTTTAACTCATTCATGTTACGTCATCATTTCTGAAAGGAATTGATTGTTTCGGGCATCTTCAATGCTTCTCATCAACTTGTCACGCATCAATATTATCTACAAATTAAATTAATTAAAATTGAATGTAAATAAGTAAAACTAAGTAAAAACTAACTACTGCCATACATTGTTGTCATTTGTATTATAGCTGACATTTGTTGAAAATATAGAGAAAGTCCAGATTTAAGGTGGCGATTAATGATTTATGATTAACATTATAATTCTCACTGAATTTTAGAAAATAAATAAATTAAAATGGCCTATAACTTTGCAATAAACTTATTATTTTTTTTTTTATTATTTTAAAAATCAAATTGAAAATTTTAATTAATTAATTTACGATCTTCCTAAAGACAGTATAGTCAACACTATATAAGTCACAAATTAACAGTATTATCAGTGTATAATGTTTGTTATTTATTTGTAAAAGTTTAACTATTTGTGTTAAGTCCATCAACTATAGCAATATAATATAGTAAACAATAATGGATAAAATATATATAATATATTTTATTCAAAGTTGTTTAATATTATAGTTGATGGACATCACACAAATTGTTAAAACATCTACAAATAAACAACAAAAATTTACACTGAAGATTCTGTTAACTTGTGACTCATATAGTGTTGACTATACTGTCATTAGGAAGAACATAAAAAATCTCAATGATAATGTTTTAAAACTATTTTTTTCTTTTTTATTAAATTTTTATTGTTTAAAAGTGTATTATATCGAAAAAATTTTAATTCTGATTGTAGAGTTCAATATAATGTGGAAAAAATAGGTATTGGTTTTACAATGATCTGGTTTTAATTAATTATTAAAGGTACTTTTCTTTAGGTAGAATTGTTCAATTTATTACTCACATTAGATGAAACTGTAGAAAGTAAAATAAGGCTCAGATTTTATTTCATTATGGAGTAATTACACGATAATAAATAATTAAATCAAATAAAATTTATTGAATATTATGTATTCATCATATATTCATAGTAGAATAAATACAATTTCTAAAGTTTGGCTAGCAAATTGTAGATGAAAATAAATAAATTAAAATGGCCTATAACTTTGCAATAAATTTATTATTTTTTTTTTTATTATTTTAAAAATCAAATTGAATATTTTAATTAAACAATTTACGATCTTCCTAAAGACAGTATAGTCAACACTATATAAGTAACAAATTAACAGTATTATCAGTGTATAATGTTTGTTATTTATTTGTAAAAGTTTAACTATTTGTGTTAAGTCCATCAACTATAGCAATATAATATAGTAAACAATAATGGATAAAATATATATAATATATTTTATTCAAAGTTGTTTAATATTATAGTTGATGGACATCACACAAATTGTTAAAACATCTACAAATAAACAACAAAAATTTACACTGAAGATTCTGTTAACTTGTGACTCATATAGTGTTGACTATACTGTCATTAGGAAGAACATAAAAAATCTCAATGATAATGTTTTAAAACTATTTTTTTCTTTTTTATTAAATTTTTATTGTTTAAAAGTGTATTATATCGAAAAAATTTTAATTCTGATTGTAGAGTTCAATATAATGTGGAAAAAATAGGCATTGGTTTTACAATGATCTGGTTTTAATTAATTATTAAAGGTACTTTTCTTTAGGTAGAATTGTTCAATTTATTACTCACGTTAGATGAAACTGTAGAAAGTAAAATAAGGCTCAGATTTTATTTCATTTTGGAGTAATTACACGATAATAAATAATTAAATGAAATAAAATTTATTGAATATTATGTATTCATCATATATTCATAGTAGAATAAATACAATTTCTAAAGTTTGGCTAGCAAATTGTAGATGAAAATAAATAAATTAAAATGGCCTATAACTTTGCAATAAATTTATTATTTTTTTTTTTATTATTTTAAAAATCAAATTGAATATTTTAATTAAACAATTTACGATCTTCCTAAAGACAGTATAGTCAACACTATATAAGTAACAAATTAACAGTATTATCAGTGTATAATGTTTGTTATTTATTTGTAAAAGTTTAACTATTTGTGTTAAGTCCATCAACTATAGCAATATAATATAGTAAACAATAATGGATAAAATATATATAATATATTTTATTCAAAGTTGTTTAATATTATAGTTGATGGACATCACACAAATTGTTAAAACATCTACAAATAAACAACAAAAATTTACACTGAAGATTCTGTTAACTTGTGACTCATATAGTGTTGACTATACTGTCATTAGGAAGAACATAAAAAATCTCAATGATAATGTTTTAAAACTATTTTTTTCTTTTTTATTAAATTTTTATTGTTTAAAAGTGTATTATATCGAAAAAATTTTAATTCTGATTGTAGAGTTCAATATAATGTGGAAAAAATAGGTATTGGTTTTACAATGATCTGGTTTTAATTAATTATTAAAGGTACTTTTCTTTAGGTAGAATTGTTCAATTTATTACTCACATTAGATGAAACTGTAGAAAGTAAAATAAGGCTCAGATTTTATTTCATTATGGAGTAATTACACGATAATAAATAATTAAATCAAATAAAATTTATTGAATATTATGTATTCATCATATATTCATAGTAGAATAAATACAATTTCTAAAGTTTGGCTAGCAAATTGTAGATGAAAATAAATAAATTAAAATGGCCTATAACTTTGCAATAAATTTATTATTTTTTTTTTTATTATTTTAAAAATCAAATTGAATATTTTAATTAAACAATTTACGATCTTCCTAAAGACAGTATAGTCAACACTATATAAGTAACAAATTAACAGTATTATCAGTGTATAATGTTTGTTATTTATTTGTAAAAGTTTAACTATTTGTGTTAAGTCCATCAACTATAGCAATATAATATAGTAAACAATAATGGATAAAATATATATAATATATTTTATTCAAAGTTGTTTAATATTATAGTTGATGGACATCACACAAATTGTTAAAACATCTACAAATAAACAACAAAAATTTACACTGAAGATTCTGTTAACTTGTGACTCATATAGTGTTGACTATACTGTCATTAGGAAGAACATAAAAAATCTCAATGATAATGTTTTAAAACTATTTTTTTCTTTTTTATTAAATTTTTATTGTTTAAAAGTGTATTATATCGAAAAAATTTTAATTCTGATTGTAGAGTTCAATATAATGTGGAAAAAATAGGCATTGGTTTTACAATGATCTGGTTTTAATTAATTATTAAAGGTACTTTTCTTTAGGTAGAATTGTTCAATTTATTACTCACGTTAGATGAAACTGTAGAAAGTAAAATAAGGCTCAGATTTTATTTCATTTTGGAGTAATTACACGATAATAAATAATTAAATGAAATAAAATTTTTTGAATATTATGTATTCATCATATATTCATAGTAGAATAAATACAATTTCTAAAGTTTGGCTAGCAAATTGTAGATGAAAATAAATAAATTAAAATGGCCTATAACTTTGCAATAAATTTATTATTTTTTTTTTTATTATTTTAAAAATCAAATTGAATATTTTAATTAAACAATTTACGATCTTCCTAAAGACAGTATAGTCAACACTATATAAGTAACAAATTAACAGTATTATCAGTGTATAATGTTTGTTATTTATTTGTAAAAGTTTAACTATTTGTGTTAAGTCCATCAACTATAGCAATATAATATAGTAAACAATAATGGATAAAATATATATAATATATTTTATTCAAAGTTGTTTAATATTATAGTTGATGGACATCACACAAATTGTTAAAACATCTACAAATAAACAACAAAAATTTACACTGAAGATTCTGTTAACTTGTGACTCATATAGTGTTGACTATACTGTCATTAGGAAGAACATAAAAAATCTCAATGATAATGTTTTAAAACTATTTTTTTCTTTTTTATTAAATTTTTATTGTTTAAAAGTGTATTATATCGAAAAAATTTTAATTCTGATTGTAGAGTTCAATATAATGTGGAAAAAATAGGTATTGGTTTTACAATGATCTGGTTTTAATTAATTATTAAAGGTACTTTTCTTTAGGTAGAATTGTTCAATTTATTACTCACATTAGATGAAACTGTAGAAAGTAAAATAAGGCTCAGATTTTATTTCATTATGGAGTAATTACACGATAATAAATAATTAAATCAAATAAAATTTATTGAATATTATGTATTCATCATATATTCATAGTAGAATAAATACAATTTCTAAAGTTTGGCTAGCAAATTGTAGATGAAAATAAATAAATTAAAATGGCCTATAACTTTGCAATAAATTTATTATTTTTTTTTTTATTATTTTAAAAATCAAATTGAATATTTTAATTAAACAATTTACGATCTTCCTAAAGACAGTATAGTCAACACTATATAAGTAACAAATTAACAGTATTATCAGTGTATAATGTTTGTTATTTATTTGTAAAAGTTTAACTATTTGTGTTAAGTCCATCAACTATAGCAATATAATATAGTAAACAATAATGGATAAAATATATATAATATATTTTATTCAAAGTTGTTTAATATTATAGTTGATGGACATCACACAAATTGTTAAAACATCTACAAATAAACAACAAAAATTTACACTGAAGATTCTGTTAACTTGTGACTCATAAAGTGTTGACTATACTGTCATTAGGAAGAACATAAAAAATCTCAATGATAATGTTTTAAAACTATTTTTTTCTTTTTTATTAATTATTAAAGGTACTTTTCTTTAGGTAGAATTGTTCAATTTATTACTCACATTAGATGAAACTGTAGAAAGTAAAATAAGGCTCAGATTTTATTTGACTATGGACTAACACGATGAGAAATAATTAAATAAAAAAAAATTTATTCAATATAGTGTATTCATCATATATTAATGAGTATAAAAATAATTTCTAAATTTAGGCTAGCAAATTGAAGATGAAAATAAATTGATTAAAATGGTCTACACCTTTGCATTAATATTATTATTATTTTTTTATTAATTAATTTACAATCTTCCTAAAGACAGTATAGTCAACACTATATAAGTAACAAATTAACAGTATTATCAGTGTATAATGTTTGTTATTTATTTGTAAAAGTTTAACTATTTGTGTTAAGTCCATCAACTATAGCAATATAATATAGTAAACAATAATGGATAAAATATATATAATATATTTTATTCAAAGTTGTTTAATATTATAGTTGATGGACATCACACAAATTGTTAAAACATCTACAAATAAACAACAAAAATTTACACTGAAGATTCTGTTAACTTGTGACTCATATAGTGTTGACTATACTGTCATTAGGAAGAACATAAAAAATCTCAATGTTTTAAAACTATTTTTTTCTTTTTTATTAAATTTTTATTGTTAAAAAGTGTATTATATCGAAAAAATTTTAATTCTGATTGTAGAGTTCAATATAATGTGGAAAAAATAGGTATTGGTTTTACAATGATCTGGTTTTAATTAATTATTAAAGGTACTTTTCTTTAGGTAGAATTGTTCAAATTATTTCTCACATTAGATGAAACTGTAGAAAGTAAAATAAAGCTCAGATTTTATTTCATTATGGAGTAATTACACGATAATAAATAATTAAATCAAATAAAATTCATTGAATATTATGTAATCATCATATATTCATAGTAGAATAAATACAATTTCTAAAGTTTGGCTAGCAAATTGCAGATGAAAATAAATTAATCAAAATGGTCTACACCTTTGCAAAAATCCTATTATTATTGTTTTATTATTTTAAAAATCAAATTGAAAATTTTAATTAAACAATTTACGATCTTCCTAAAGACAGTATAGTCAACACTATATAAGTAACAAATTAACAGTATTATCAGTGTATAATGTTTGTTATTTATTTGTAAAAGTTTAACTATTTGTGTTAAGTCCATCAACTATAGCAATATAATATAGTAAACAATAATGGATAAAATATATATAATATATTTTATTCAAAGTTGTTTAATATTATAGTTGATGGACATCACACAAATTGTTAAAACATCTACAAATAAACAACAAAAATTTACACTGAAGATTCTGTTAACTTGTGACTCATAAAGTGTTGACTATACTGTCATTAGGAAGAACATAAAAAATCTCAATGAAAATGTTTTAAAACTATTTTTTTCTTTTTTATTAATTATTAAAGGTACTTTTCTTAAGTAGAATTGTTCAATTTATTACTCACATTAGATGAAACTGTAGAAAGTAAAATAAGGCTCAGATTTTATTTGACTATGGACTAACACGATGAGAAATAATTAAATAAAAAAAAATTTATTCAATATAGTGTATTCATCATATATTAATGAGTATAAAAATAATTTCTAAATTTAGGCTAGCAAATTGAAGATGAAAATAAATTGATTAAAATGGTCTACACCTTTGCATTAATATTATTATTATTTTTTTATTAATTAATTTACGATCTTCCTAAAGACAGTATAGTCAACACTATATAAGCCACAAATTAACAGTATTATCAGTGTATAATGTTTGTTATTTATTTGTAAAAGTTTAACTATTTGTGTTAAGTCCATCAACTATAGCAATATAATATAGTAAACAATAATGGATAAAATATATATAATATATTTTATTCAAAGTTGTTTAATATTATAGTTGATGGACATCACACAAATTGTTAAAACATCTACAAATAAACAACAAAAATTTACACTGAAGATTCTGTTAACTTGTGACTCATATAGTGTTGACTATACTGTCATTAGGAAGAACATAAAAAATCTCAATGATAATGTTTTAAAACTATTTTTTTCTTTTTTATTAATTATTAAAGGTACTTTTCTTTAGGTAGAATTGTTCAATTTATTACTCACATTAGATGAAACTGTAGAAAGTAAAATAAGGCTCAGATTTTATTTGACTATGGAGTAACACAATGAGAAATAATTAAATAAAAAAAAATTTATTCAATATTGTGTATTTATCATATATTCATGAGTATAAAAATAATTTCTAAATTTAGGCTAGCAAATTGAAGATGAAAATAAATTGATTAAAATGGTCTACACCTTTGCATTAATATTATTATTATTTTTTTATTAATTAATTTACAATCTTCCTAAAGACAGTATAGTCAACACTATATAAGTAACAAATTAACAGTATTATCAGTGTATAATGTTTGTTATTTATTTGTAAAAGTTTAACTATTTGTGTTAAGTCCATCAACTATAGCAATATAATATAGTAAACAATAATGGATAAAATATATATAATATATTTTATTCAAAGTTGTTTAATATTATAGTTGATGGACATCACACAAATTGTTAAAACATCTACAAATAAACAACAAAAATTTACACTGAAGATTCTGTTAACTTGTGACTCATATAGTGTTGACTATACTGTCATTAGGAAGAACATAAAAAATCTCAATGATAATGTTTTAAAACTATTTTTTTCTTTTTTTAAAATTTTTATTGTTAAAAAGTGTATTATATCGAAAAAATTTTAATTCTGATTGTAGAGTTCAATATAATGTGGAAAAAATAGGTATTGGTTTTACAATGATCTGGTTTTAATTAATTATTAAAAATACTTTTCTTTAGGTAGAATTGTTCAAATTATTTCTCACATTAGATGAAACTGTAGAAAGTAAAATAAGGCTCAGATTTTATTTCATTATGGAGTAATTATACGATAATAAATAATTAAATGAAATAAAATTTATTGAATATTATGTATTCATCATATATTCATAGTAGAATAAATACAATTTCTAAAGTTTGGCTAGCAAATTGTAGATGAAAATAAATAAATTAAAATGGCCTATAACTTTGCAATAAATTTATTATTTTTTTTTTTATTATTTTAAAAATCAAATTGAAAATTTTAATTAAACAATTTACGATCTTCCTAAAGACAGTATAGTCAACACTATATAAGTAACAAATTAACAGTATTATCAGTGTATAATGTTTGTTATTTATTTGTAAAAGTTTAACTATTTGTGTTAAGTCCATCAACTATAGCAATATAATATAGTAAACAATAATGGATAAAATATATATAATATATTTTATTCAAAGTTGTTTAATATTATAGTTGATGGACATCACACAAATTGTTAAAACATCTACAAATAAACAACAAAAATTTACACTGAAGATTCTGTTAACTTGTGACTCATAAAGTGTTGACTATACTGTCATTAGGAAGAACATAAAAAATCTCAATGATAATGTTTTAAAACTATTTTTTTCTTTTTTATTAAATTTTTATTGTTAAAAAGTGTATTATATCGAAAAAATTTTAATTCTGATTGTAGAGTTCAATATAATGTGGAAAAAATAGGCATTGGTTTTACAATGATCTGGTTTTAATTAATTATTAAAGGTACTTTTCTTTAGGTAGAATTGTTCAATTTATTACTCACGTTAGATGAAACTGTAGAAAGTAAAATAAGGCTCAGATTTTATTTCATTTTGGAGTAATTACACGATAATAAATAATTAAATGAAATAAAATTTATTGAATATTATGTATTCATCATATATTCATAGTAGAATAAATACAATTTCTAAAGTTTGGCTAGCAAATTGTAGATGAAAATAAATAAATTAAAATGGCCTATAACTTTGCAATAAATTTATTATTTTTTTTTTTATTATTTTAAAAATCAAATTGAAAATTTTAATTAAACAATTTACGATCTTCCTAAAGACAGTATAGTCAACACTATATAAGTAACAAATTAACAGTATTATCAGTGTATAATGTTTGTTATTTATTTGTAAAAGTTTAACTATTTGTGTTAAGTCCATCAACTATAGCAATATAATATAGTAAACAATAATGGATAAAATATATATAATATATTTTATTCAAAGTTGTTTAATATTATAGTTGATGGACATCACACAAATTGTTAAAACATCTACAAATAAACAACAAAAATTTACACTGAAGATTCTGTTAACTTGTGACTCATATAGTGTTAACTATACTGTCATTAGGAAGAACATAAAAAATCTCAATGATAATGTTTTAAAACTATTTTTTTCTTTTTTATTAAATTTTTATTGTTTAAAAGTGTATTATATCGAAAAAATTTTAATTCTGATTGTAGAGTTCAATATAATGTGGAAAAAATAGGCATTGGTTTTACAATGATCTGGTTTTAATTAATTATTAAAGGTACTTTTCTTTAGGTAGAATTGTTCAATTTATTACTCACGTTAGATGAAACTGTAGAAAGTAAAATAAGGCTCAGATTTTATTTCATTTTGGAGTAATTACACGATAATAAATAATTAAATCAAATAAAATTTATTGAATATTATGTATTCATCATATATTCATAGTAGAATAAATACAATTTCTAAAGTTTGGCTAGCAAATTGTAGATGAAAATAAATAAATTAAAATGGCCTATAACTTTGCAATAAATTTATTATTTTTTTTTTTATTATTTTAAAAATCAAATTGAATATTTTAATTAAACAATTTACGATCTTCCTAAAGACAGTATAGTCAACACTATATAAGTAACAAATTAACAGTATTATCAGTGTATAATGTTTGTTATTTATTTGTAAAAGTTTAACTATTTGTGTTAAGTCCATCAACTATAGCAATATAATATAGTAAACAATAATGGATAAAATATATATAATATATTTTATTCAAAGTTGTTTAATATTATAGTTGATGGACATCACACAAATTGTTAAAACATCTACAAATAAACAACAAAAATTTACACTGAAGATTCTGTTAACTTGTGACTCATATAGTGTTGACTATACTGTCATTAGGAAGAACATAAAAAATCTCAATGATAATGTTTTAAAACTATTTTTTTCTTTTTTATTAAATTTTTATTGTTTAAAAGTGTATTATATCGAAAAAATTTTAATTCTGATTGTAGAGTTCAATATAATGTGGAAAAAATAGGCATTGGTTTTACAATGATCTGGTTTTAATTAATTATTAAAGGTACTTTTCTTTAGGTAGAATTGTTCAATTTATTACTCACATTAGATGAAACTGTAGAAAGTAAAATAAGGCTCAGATTTTATTTCATTATGGAGTAATTACACGATAATAAATAATTAAATCAAATAAAATTTATTGAATATTATGTATTCATCATATATTCATAGTAGAATAAATACAATTTCTAAAGTTTGGCTAGCAAATTGTAGATGAAAATAAATAAATTAAAATGGCCTATAACTTTGCAATAAATTTATTATTTTTTTTTTTATTATTTTAAAAATCAAATTGAATATTTTAATTAAACAATTTACGATCTTCCTAAAGACAGTATAGTCAACACTATATAAGTAACAAATTAACAGTATTATCAGTGTATAATGTTTGTTATTTATTTGTAAAAGTTTAACTATTTGTGTTAAGTCCATCAACTATAGCAATATAATATAGTAAACAATAATGGATAAAATATATATAATATATTTTATTCAAAGTTGTTTAATATTATAGTTGATGGACATCACACAAATTGTTAAAACATCTACAAATAAACAACAAAAATTTACACTGAAGATTCTGTTAACTTGTGACTCATATAGTGTTGACTATACTGTCATTAGGAAGAACATAAAAAATCTCAATGTTTTAAAACTATTTTTTTCTTTTTTATTAAATTTTTATTGTTAAAAAGTGTATTATATCGAAAAAATTTTAATTCTGATTGTAGAGTTCAATATAATGTGGAAAAAATAGGTATTGGTTTTACAATGATCTGGTTTTAATTAATTATTAAAGGTACTTTTCTTTAGGTAGAATTGTTCAAATTATTTCTCACATTAGATGAAACTGTAGAAAGTAAAATAAAGCTCAGATTTTATTTCATTATGGAGTAATTACACGATAATAAATAATTAAATCAAATAAAATTTATTGAATATTATGTAATCATCATATATTCATAGTAGAATAAATACAATTTCTAAAGTTTGGCTAGCAAATTGCAGATGAAAATAAATTAATCAAAATGGTCTACACCTTTGCAAAAATCCTATTATTATTGTTTTAATTATTTCAAATTACATTTATTACTCTGGAATAGTTTATAAAAAGAAATATCTAAGCAAATTATTTACCCAGCAATGGAGCAATGTTTTTAAGGCTGACAAATAATGTATGTATTTGAGAAATTCTTGATTGGAATCTTTCACGATTTCCTAAAATAATATATTTTTGGTATTAAAATGTCATATATCTCGAATATTTGGAAATATTATACATAAACTGTGGCACTGATTCGCACATGATATCATTATAATTTAAATACTGAAAACCAAGAATATTTTTTTTTGCAAATGCCACAATGTATGTTTTATTTGAAAGTCGAAACTTTGCAACCATTTGCAATATAACTTACTTAAGATTTAGGAACCTCTTTTAACTCATTCATGTTACGTCATCATTTCTGAAAGGAATTGATTGTTTCGGGCATCTTCAATGCTTCTCATCAACTTGTCACGCATCAATATTATCTACAAATTAAATTAATTAAAATTGAATGTAAATAAGTAAAACTAAGTAAAAACTAACTACTGCCATACATTGTTGTCATTTGTATTATAGCTGACATTTGTTGAAAATATAGAGAAAGTCCAGATTTAAGGTGGCGATTAATGATTTATGATTAACATTATAATTCTCACTGAATTTTAGAAAATAAATAAATTAAAATGGCCTATAACTTTGCAATAAACTTATTATTTTTTTTTTTATTATTTTAAAAATCAAATTGAAAATTTTAATTAATTAATTTACGATCTTCCTAAAGACAGTATAGTCAACACTATATAAGTCACAAATTAACAGTATTATCAGTGTATAATGTTTGTTATTTATTTGTAAAAGTTTAACTATTTGTGTTAAGTCCATCAACTATAGCAATATAATATAGTAAACAATAATGGATAAAATATATATAATATATTTTATTCAAAGTTGTTTAATATTATAGTTGATGGACATCACACAAATTGTTAAAACATCTACAAATAAACAACAAAAATTTACACTGAAGATTCTGTTAACTTGTGACTCATATAGTGTTGACTATACTGTCATTAGGAAGAACATAAAAAATCTCAATGATAATGTTTTAAAACTATTTTTTTCTTTTTTATTAAATTTTTATTGTTTAAAAGTGTATTATATCGAAAAAATTTTAATTCTGATTGTAGAGTTCAATATAATGTGGAAAAAATAGGTATTGGTTTTACAATGATCTGGTTTTAATTAATTATTAAAGGTACTTTTCTTTAGGTAGAATTGTTCAATTTATTACTCACATTAGATGAAACTGTAGAAAGTAAAATAAGGCTCAGATTTTATTTCATTATGGAGTAATTACACGATAATAAATAATTAAATCAAATAAAATTTATTGAATATTATGTATTCATCATATATTCATAGTAGAATAAATACAATTTCTAAAGTTTGGCTAGCAAATTGTAGATGAAAATAAATAAATTAAAATGGCCTATAACTTTGCAATAAATTTATTATTTTTTTTTTTATTATTTTAAAAATCAAATTGAATATTTTAATTAAACAATTTACGATCTTCCTAAAGACAGTATAGTCAACACTATATAAGTAACAAATTAACAGTATTATCAGTGTATAATGTTTGTTATTTATTTGTAAAAGTTTAACTATTTGTGTTAAGTCCATCAACTATAGCAATATAATATAGTAAACAATAATGGATAAAATATATATAATATATTTTATTCAAAGTTGTTTAATATTATAGTTGATGGACATCACACAAATTGTTAAAACATCTACAAATAAACAACAAAAATTTACACTGAAGATTCTGTTAACTTGTGACTCATAAAGTGTTGACTATACTGTCATTAGGAAGAACATAAAAAATCTCAATGATAATGTTTTAAAACTATTTTTTTCTTTTTTATTAATTATTAAAGGTACTTTTCTTTAGGTAGAATTGTTCAATTTATTACTCACATTAGATGAAACTGTAGAAAGTAAAATAAGGCTCAGATTTTATTTGACTATGGAGTAACACAATGAGAAATAATTAAATAAAAAAAAATTTATTCAATATTGTGTATTCATCATATATTCATGAGTATAAAAATAATTTCTAAATTTAGGCTAGCAAATTGAAGATGAAAATAAATTGATTAAAATGGTCTACACCTTTGCATTAATATTATTATTATTTTTTTATTAATTAATTTACAATCTTCCTAAAGACAGTATAGTCAACACTATATAAGTAACAAATTAACAGTATTATCAGTGTATAATGTTTGTTATTTATTTGTAAAAGTTTAACTATTTGTGTTAAGTCCATCAACTATAGCAATATAATATAGTAAACAATAATGGATAAAATATATATAATATATTTTATTCAAAGTTGTTTAATATTATAGTTGATGGACATCACACAAATTGTTAAAACATCTACAAATAAACAACAAAAATTTACACTGAAGATTCTGTTAACTTGTGACTCATATAGTGTTGACTATACTGTCATTAGGAAGAACATAAAAAATCTCAATGTTTTAAAACTATTTTTTTCTTTTTTATTAAATTTTTATTGTTAAAAAGTGTATTATATCGAAAAAATTTTAATTCTGATTGTAGAGTTCAATATAATGTGGAAAAAATAGGTATTGGTTTTACAATGATCTGGTTTTAATTAATTATTAAAGGTACTTTTCTTTAGGTAGAATTGTTCAAATTATTTCTCACATTAGATGAAACTGTAGAAAGTAAAATAAAGCTCAGATTTTATTTCATTATGGAGTAATTACACGATAATAAATAATTAAATCAAATAAAATTTATTGAATATTATGTAATCATCATATATTCATAGTAGAATAAATACAATTTCTAAAGTTTGGCTAGCAAATTGCAGATGAAAATAAATTAATCAAAATGGTCTACACCTTTGCAAAAATCCTATTATTATTGTTTTATTATTTTAAAAATCAAATTGAAAATTTTAATTAAACAATTTACGATCTTCCTAAAGACAGTATAGTCAACACTATATAAGTAACAAATTAACAGTATTATCAGTGTATAATGTTTGTTATTTATTTGTAAAAGTTTAACTATTTGTGTTAAGTCCATCAACTATAGCAATATAATATAGTAAACAATAATGGATAAAATATATATAATATATTTTATTCAAAGTTGTTTAATATTATAGTTGATGGACATCACACAAATTGTTAAAACATCTACAAATAAACAACAAAAATTTACACTGAAGATTCTGTTAACTTGTGACTCATAAAGTGTTGACTATACTGTCATTAGGAAGAACATAAAAAATCTCAATGAAAATGTTTTAAAACTATTTTTTTCTTTTTTATTAATTATTAAAGGTACTTTTCTTAAGTAGAATTGTTCAATTTATTACTCACATTAGATGAAACTGTAGAAAGTAAAATAAGGCTCAGATTTTATTTGACTATGGACTAACACGATGAGAAATAATTAAATAAAAAAAAATTTATTCAATATAGTGTATTCATCATATATTAATGAGTATAAAAATAATTTCTAAATTTAGGCTAGCAAATTGAAGATGAAAATAAATTGATTAAAATGGTCTACACCTTTGCATTAATATTATTATTATTTTTTTATTAATTAATTTACGATCTTCCTAAAGACAGTATAGTCAACACTATATAAGCCACAAATTAACAGTATTATCAGTGTATAATGTTTGTTATTTATTTGTAAAAGTTTAACTATTTGTGTTAAGTCCATCAACTATAGCAATATAATATAGTAAACAATAATGGATAAAATATATATAATATATTTTATTCAAAGTTGTTTAATATTATAGTTGATGGACATCACACAAATTGTTAAAACATCTACAAATAAACAACAAAAATTTACACTGAAGATTCTGTTAACTTGTGACTCATATAGTGTTGACTATACTGTCATTAGGAAGAACATAAAAAATCTCAATGATAATGTTTTAAAACTATTTTTTTCTTTTTTATTAATTATTAAAGGTACTTTTCTTTAGGTAGAATTGTTCAATTTATTACTCACATTAGATGAAACTGTAGAAAGTAAAATAAGGCTCAGATTTTATTTGACTATGGAGTAACACAATGAGAAATAATTAAATAAAAAAAAATTTATTCAATATTGTGTATTTATCATATATTCATGAGTATAAAAATAATTTCTAAATTTAGGCTAGCAAATTGAAGATGAAAATAAATTGATTAAAATGGTCTACACCTTTGCATTAATATTATTATTATTTTTTTATTAATTAATTTACAATCTTCCTAAAGACAGTATAGTCAACACTATATAAGTAACAAATTAACAGTATTATCAGTGTATAATGTTTGTTATTTATTTGTAAAAGTTTAACTATTTGTGTTAAGTCCATCAACTATAGCAATATAATATAGTAAACAATAATGGATAAAATATATATAATATATTTTATTCAAAGTTGTTTAATATTATAGTTGATGGACATCACACAAATTGTTAAAACATCTACAAATAAACAACAAAAATTTACACTGAAGATTCTGTTAACTTGTGACTCATATAGTGTTGACTATACTGTCATTAGGAAGAACATAAAAAATCTCAATGATAATGTTTTAAAACTATTTTTTTCTTTTTTTAAAATTTTTATTGTTAAAAAGTGTATTATATCGAAAAAATTTTAATTCTGATTGTAGAGTTCAATATAATGTGGAAAAAATAGGTATTGGTTTTACAATGATCTGGTTTTAATTAATTATTAAAAATACTTTTCTTTAGGTAGAATTGTTCAAATTATTTCTCACATTAGATGAAACTGTAGAAAGTAAAATAAGGCTCAGATTTTATTTCATTATGGAGTAATTACACGATAATAAATAATTAAATGAAATAAAATTTATTGAATATTATGTATTCATCATATATTCATAGTAGAATAAATACAATTTCTAAAGTTTGGCTAGCAAATTGTAGATGAAAATAAATAAATTAAAATGGCCTATAACTTTGCAATAAATTTATTATTTTTTTTTTTATTATTTTAAAAATCAAATTGAAAATTTTAATTAAACAATTTACGATCTTCCTAAAGACAGTATAGTCAACACTATATAAGTAACAAATTAACAGTATTATCAGTGTATAATGTTTGTTATTTATTTGTAAAAGTTTAACTATTTGTGTTAAGTCCATCAACTATAGCAATATAATATAGTAAATAATAATGGATAAAATATATATAATATATTTTATTCAAAGTTGTTTAATATTATAGTTGATGGACATCACACAAATTGTTAAAACATCTACAAATAAACAACAAAAATTTACACTGAAGATTCTGTTAACTTGTGACTCATAAAGTGTTGACTATACTGTCATTAGGAAGAACATAAAAAATCTCAATGATAATGTTTTAAAACTATTTTTTTCTTTTTTATTAAATTTTTATTGTTAAAAAGTGTATTATATCGAAAAAATTTTAATTCTGATTGTAGAGTTCAATATAATGTGGAAAAAATAGGCATTGGTTTTACAATGATCTGGTTTTAATTAATTATTAAAGGTACTTTTCTTTAGGTAGAATTGTTCAATTTATTACTCACGTTAGATGAAACTGTAGAAAGTAAAATAAGGCTCAGATTTTATTTCATTTTGGAGTAATTACACGATAATAAATAATTAAATGAAATAAAATTTATTGAATATTATGTATTCATCATATATTCATAGTAGAATAAATACAATTTCTAAAGTTTGGCTAGCAAATTGTAGATGAAAATAAATAAATTAAAATGGCCTATAACTTTGCAATAAATTTATTATTTTTTTTTTTATTATTTTAAAAATCAAATTGAAAATTTTAATTAAACAATTTACGATCTTCCTAAAGACAGTATAGTCAACACTATATAAGTAACAAATTAACAGTATTATCAGTGTATAATGTTTGTTATTTATTTGTAAAAGTTTAACTATTTGTGTTAAGTCCATCAACTATAGCAATATAATATAGTAAACAATAATGGATAAAATATATATAATATATTTTATTCAAAGTTGTTTAATATTATAGTTGATGGACATCACACAAATTGTTAAAACATCTACAAATAAACAACAAAAATTTACACTGAAGATTCTGTTAACTTGTGACTCATATAGTGTTGACTATACTGTCATTAGGAAGAACATAAAAAATCTCAATGTTTTAAAACTATTTTTTTCTTTTTTATTAAATTTTTATTGTTTAAAAGTGTATTATATCGAAAAAATTTTAATTCTGATTGTAGAGTTCAATATAATGTGGAAAAAATAGGTATTGGTTTTACAATGATCTGGTTTTAATTAATTATTAAAGGTACTTTTCTTTAGGTAGAATTGTTCAATTTATTACTCACATTAGATGAAACTGTAGAAAGTAAAATAAGGCTCAGATTTTATTTCATTATGGAGTAATTACACGATAATAAATAATTAAATGAAATAAAATTTATTGAATATTATGTATTCATCATATATTCATAGTAGAATAAATACAATTTCTAAAGTTTGGCTAGCAAATTGTAGATGAAAATAAATAAATTAAAATGGCCTATAACTTTGCAATAAATTTATTATTTTTTTTTTTATTATTTTAAAAATCAAATTGAAAATTTTAATTAAACAATTTACGATCTTCCTAAAGACAGTATAGTCAACACTATATAAGTAACAAATTAACAGTATTATCAGTGTATAATGTTTGTTATTTATTTGTAAAAGTTTAACTATTTGTGTTAAGTCCATCAACTATAGCAATATAATATAGTAAACAATAATGGATAAAATATATATAATATATTTTATTCAAAGTTGTTTAATATTATAGTTGATGGACATCACACAAATTGTTAAAACATCTACAAATAAACAACAAAAATTTACACTGAAGATTCTGTTAACTTGTGACTCATAAAGTGTTGACTATACTGTCATTAGGAAGAACATAAAAAATCTCAATGAAAATGTTTTAAAACTATTTTTTTCTTTTTTATTAATTATTAAAGGTACTTTTCTTTAGGTAGAATTGTTCAATTTATTACTCACATTAGATGAAACTGTAGAAAGTAAAATAAGGCTCAGATTTTATTTGACTATGGAGTAACACAATGAGAAATAATTAAATAAAAAAAAATTTATTCAATATTGTGTATTTATCATATATTCATGAGTATAAAAATAATTTCTAAATTTAGGCTAGCAAATTGAAGATGAAAATAAATTGATTAAAATGGTCTACACCTTTGCATTAATATTATTATTATTTTTTTATTAATTAATTTACGATCTTCCTAAAGACAGTATAGTCAACACTATATAAGTCACAAATTAACAGTATTATCAGTGTATAATGTTTGTTATTTATTTGTAAAAGTTTAACTATTTGTGTTAAGTCCATCAACTATAGCAATATAATATAGTAAACAATAATGGATAAAATATATATAATATATTTTATTCAAAGTTGTTTAATATTATAGTTGATGGACATCACACAAATTGTTAAAACATCTACAAATAAACAACAAAAATTTACACTGAAGATTCTGTTAACTTGTGACTCATATAGTGTTGACTATACTGTCATTAGGAAGAACATAAAAAATCTCAATGATAATGTTTTAAAACTATTTTTTTCTTTTTTATTAATTATTAAAGGTACTTTTCTTTAGGTAGAATTGTTCAATTTATTACTCACATTAGATGAAACTGTAGAAAGTAAAATAAGGCTCAGATTTTATTTGACTATGGACTAACACGATGAGAAATAATTAAATAAAAAAAAATTTATTCAATATAGTGTATTCATCATATATTCATGAGTATAAAAATAATTTCTAAATTTAGGCTAGCAAATTGAAGATGAAAATAAATTGATTAAAATGGTCTACACCTTTGCATTAATATTATTATTATTTTTTTATTAATTAATTTACGATCTTCCTAAAGACAGTATAGTCAACACTATATAAGTCACAAATTAACAGTATTATCAGTGTATAATGTTTGTTATTTATTTGTAAAAGTTTAACTATTTGTGTTAAGTCCATCAACTATAGCAATATAATATAGTAAACAATAATGGATAAAATATATATAATATATTTTATTCAAAGTTGTTTAATATTATAGTTGATGGACATCACACAAATTGTTAAAACATCTACAAATAAACAACAAAAATTTACACTGAAGATTCTGTTAACTTGTGACTCATATAGTGTTGACTATACTGTCATTAGGAAGAACATAAAAAATCTCAATGATAATGTTTTAAAACTATTTTTTTCTTTTTTATTAAATTTTTATTGTTAAAAAGTGTATTATATCGAAAAAATTTTAATTCTGATTGTAGAGTTCAATATAATGTGGAAAAAATAGGCATTGGTTTTACAATGATCTGGTTTTAATTAATTATTAAAGGTACTTTTCTTTAGGTAGAATTGTTCAATTTATTACTCACGTTAGATGAAACTGTAGAAAGTAAAATAAGGCTCAGATTTTATTTCATTTTGGAGTAATTACACGATAATAAATAATTAAATGAAATAAAATTTATTGAATATTATGTATTCATCATATATTCATAGTAGAATAAATACAATTTCTAAAGTTTGGCTAGCAAATTGTAGATGAAAATAAATAAATTAAAATGGCCTATAACTTTGCAATAAATTTATTATTTTTTTTTTTATTATTTTAAAAATCAAATTGAATATTTTAATTAAACAATTTACGATCTTCCTAAAGACAGTATAGTCAACACTATATAAGTAACAAATTAACAGTATTATCAGTGTATAATGTTTGTTATTTATTTGTAAAAGTTTAACTATTTGTGTTAAGTCCATCAACTATAGCAATATAATATAGTAAACAATAATGGATAAAATATATATAATATATTTTATTCAAAGTTGTTTAATATTATAGTTGATGGACATCACACAAATTGTTAAAACATCTACAAATAAACAACAAAAATTTACACTGAAGATTCTGTTAACTTGTGACTCATATAGTGTTGACTATACTGTCATTAGGAAGAACATAAAAAATCTCAATGTTTTAAAACTATTTTTTTCTTTTTTATTAAATTTTTATTGTTAAAAAGTGTATTATATCGAAAAAATTTTAATTCTGATTGTAGAGTTCAATATAATGTGGAAAAAATAGGTATTGGTTTTACAATGATCTGGTTTTAATTAATTATTAAAGGTACTTTTCTTTAGGTAGAATTGTTCAAATTATTTCTCACATTAGATGAAACTGTAGAAAGTAAAATAAAGCTCAGATTTTATTTCATTATGGAGTAATTACACGATAATAAATAATTAAATCAAATAAAATTTATTGAATATTATGTAATCATCATATATTCATAGTAGAATAAATACAATTTCTAAAGTTTGGCTAGCAAATTGCAGATGAAAATAAATTAATCAAAATGGTCTACACCTTTGCAAAAATCCTATTATTATTGTTTTAATTATTTCAAATTACATTTATTACTCTGGAATAGTTTATAAAAAGAAATATCTAAGCAAATTATTTACCCAGCAATGGAGCAATGTTTTTAAGGCTGACAAATAATGTATGTATTTGAGAAATTCTTGATTGGAATCTTTCACGATTTCCTAAAATAATATATTTTTGGTATTAAAATGTCATATATCTCGAATATTTGGAAATATTATACATAAACTGTGGCACTGATTCGCACATGACATCATTATAATTTAAATACTGAAAACCAAGAATATTTTTTTTTGCAAATGCCACAATGTATGTTTTATTTGAAAGTCGAAACTTTGCAACCATTTGCAATATAACTTACTTAAGATTTAGGAACCTCTTTTAACTCATTCATGTTACGTCATCATTTCTGAAAGGAATTGATTGTTTCGGGCATCTTCAATGCTTCTCATCAACTTGTCACGCATCAATATTATCTACAAATTAAATTAATTAAAATTGAATGTAAATAAGTAAAACTAAGTAAAAACTAACTACTGCCATACATTGTTGTCATTTGTATTATAGCTGACATTTGTTGAAAATATAGAGAAAGTCCAGATTTAAGGTGGCGATTAATGATTTATGATTAACATTATAATTCTCACTGAATTTTAGAAAATAAATAAATTAAAATGGCCTATAACTTTGCAATAAACTTATTATTTTTTTTTTTATTATTTTAAAAATCAAATTGAATATTTTAATTAAACAATTTACGATCTTCCTAAAGACAGTATAGTCAACACTATATAAGTAACAAATTAACAGTATTATCAGTGTATAATGTTTGTTATTTATTTGTAAAAGTTTAACTATTTGTGTTAAGTCCATCAACTATAGCAATATAATATAGTAAACAATAATGGATAAAATATATATAATATATTTTATTCAAAGTTGTTTAATATTATAGTTGATGGACATCACACAAATTGTTAAAACATCTACAAATAAACAACAAAAATTTACACTGAAGATTCTGTTAACTTGTGACTCATATAGTGTTGACTATACTGTCATTAGGAAGAACATAAAAAATCTCAATGATAATGTTTTAAAACTATTTTTTTCTTTTTTATTAAATTTTTATTGTTTAAAAGTGTATTATATCGAAAAAATTTTAATTCTGATTGTAGAGTTCAATATAATGTGGAAAAAATAGGTATTGGTTTTACAATGATCTGGTTTTAATTAATTATTAAAGGTACTTTTCTTTAGGTAGAATTGTTCAATTTATTACTCACATTAGATGAAACTGTAGAAAGTAAAATAAGGCTCAGATTTTATTTCATTATGGAGTAATTACACGATAATAAATAATTAAATCAAATAAAATTTATTGAATATTATGTATTCATCATATATTCATAGTAGAATAAATACAATTTCTAAAGTTTGGCTAGCAAATTGTAGATGAAAATAAATAAATTAAAATGGCCTATAACTTTGCAATAAATTTATTATTTTTTTTTTTATTATTTTAAAAATCAAATTGAATATTTTAATTAAACAATTTACGATCTTCCTAAAGACAGTATAGTCAACACTATATAAGTAACAAATTAACAGTATTATCAGTGTATAATGTTTGTTATTTATTTGTAAAAGTTTAACTATTTGTGTTAAGTCCATCAACTATAGCAATATAATATAGTAAACAATAATGGATAAAATATATATAATATATTTTATTCAAAGTTGTTTAATATTATAGTTGATGGACATCACACAAATTGTTAAAACATCTACAAATAAACAACAAAAATTTACACTGAAGATTCTGTTAACTTGTGACTCATATAGTGTTGACTATACTGTCATTAGGAAGAACATAAAAAATCTCAATGATAATGTTTTAAAACTATTTTTTTCTTTTTTATTAAATTTTTATTGTTTAAAAGTGTATTATATCGAAAAAATTTTAATTCTGATTGTAGAGTTCAATATAATGTGGAAAAAATAGGCATTGGTTTTACAATGATCTGGTTTTAATTAATTATTAAAGGTACTTTTCTTTAGGTAGAATTGTTCAATTTATTACTCACGTTAGATGAAACTGTAGAAAGTAAAATAAGGCTCAGATTTTATTTCATTTTGGAGTAATTACACGATAATAAATAATTAAATGAAATAAAATTTATTGAATATTATGTATTCATCATATATTCATAGTAGAATAAATACAATTTCTAAAGTTTGGCTAGCAAATTGTAGATGAAAATAAATAAATTAAAATGGCCTATAACTTTGCAATAAATTTATTATTTTTTTTTTTATTATTTTAAAAATCAAATTGAATATTTTAATTAAACAATTTACGATCTTCCTAAAGACAGTATAGTCAACACTATATAAGTAACAAATTAACAGTATTATCAGTGTATAATGTTTGTTATTTATTTGTAAAAGTTTAACTATTTGTGTTAAGTCCATCAACTATAGCAATATAATATAGTAAACAATAATGGATAAAATATATATAATATATTTTATTCAAAGTTGTTTAATATTATAGTTGATGGACATCACACAAATTGTTAAAACATCTACAAATAAACAACAAAAATTTACACTGAAGATTCTGTTAACTTGTGACTCATATAGTGTTGACTATACTGTCATTAGGAAGAACATAAAAAATCTCAATGATAATGTTTTAAAACTATTTTTTTCTTTTTTATTAAATTTTTATTGTTTAAAAGTGTATTATATCGAAAAAATTTTAATTCTGATTGTAGAGTTCAATATAATGTGGAAAAAATAGGTATTGGTTTTACAATGATCTGGTTTTAATTAATTATTAAAGGTACTTTTCTTTAGGTAGAATTGTTCAATTTATTACTCACATTAGATGAAACTGTAGAAAGTAAAATAAGGCTCAGATTTTATTTCATTATGGAGTAATTACACGATAATAAATAATTAAATCAAATAAAATTTATTGAATATTATGTATTCATCATATATTCATAGTAGAATAAATACAATTTCTAAAGTTTGGCTAGCAAATTGTAGATGAAAATAAATAAATTAAAATGGCCTATAACTTTGCAATAAATTTATTATTTTTTTTTTTATTATTTTAAAAATCAAATTGAATATTTTAATTAAACAATTTACGATCTTCCTAAAGACAGTATAGTCAACACTATATAAGTAACAAATTAACAGTATTATCAGTGTATAATGTTTGTTATTTATTTGTAAAAGTTTAACTATTTGTGTTAAGTCCATCAACTATAGCAATATAATATAGTAAACAATAATGGATAAAATATATATAATATATTTTATTCAAAGTTGTTTAATATTATAGTTGATGGACATCACACAAATTGTTAAAACATCTACAAATAAACAACAAAAATTTACACTGAAGATTCTGTTAACTTGTGACTCATAAAGTGTTGACTATACTGTCATTAGGAAGAACATAAAAAATCTCAATGATAATGTTTTAAAACTATTTTTTTCTTTTTTATTAATTATTAAAGGTACTTTTCTTTAGGTAGAATTGTTCAATTTATTACTCACATTAGATGAAACTGTAGAAAGTAAAATAAGGCTCAGATTTTATTTGACTATGGAGTAACACAATGAGAAATAATTAAATAAAAAAAAATTTATTCAATATTGTGTATTCATCATATATTCATGAGTATAAAAATAATTTCTAAATTTAGGCTAGCAAATTGAAGATGAAAATAAATTGATTAAAATGGTCTACACCTTTGCATTAATATTATTATTATTTTTTTATTAATTAATTTACAATCTTCCTAAAGACAGTATAGTCAACACTATATAAGTAACAAATTAACAGTATTATCAGTGTATAATGTTTGTTATTTATTTGTAAAAGTTTAACTATTTGTGTTAAGTCCATCAACTATAGCAATATAATATAGTAAACAATAATGGATAAAATATATATAATATATTTTATTCAAAGTTGTTTAATATTATAGTTGATGGACATCACACAAATTGTTAAAACATCTACAAATAAACAACAAAAATTTACACTGAAGATTCTGTTAACTTGTGACTCATATAGTGTTGACTATACTGTCATTAGGAAGAACATAAAAAATCTCAATGATAATGTTTTAAAACTATTTTTTTCTTTTTTATTAAATTTTTATTGTTAAAAAGTGTATTATATCGAAAAAATTTTAATTCTGATTGTAGAGTTCAATATAATGTGGAAAAAATAGGTATTGGTTTTACAATGATCTGGTTTTAATTAATTATTAAAGGTACTTTTCTTTAGGTAGAATTGTTCAAATTATTTCTCACATTAGATGAAACTGTAGAAAGTAAAATAAAGCTCAGATTTTATTTCATTATGGAGTAATTACACGATAATAAATAATTAAATCAAATAAAATTTATTGAATATTATGTAATCATCATATATTCATAGTAGAATAAATACAATTTCTAAAGTTTGGCTAGCAAATTGCAGATGAAAATAAATTAATCAAAATGGTCTACACCTTTGCAAAAATCCTATTATTATTGTTTTATTATTTTAAAAATCAAATTGAAAATTTTAATTAAACAATTTACGATCTTCCTAAAGACAGTATAGTCAACACTATATAAGTAACAAATTAACAGTATTATCAGTGTATAATGTTTGTTATTTATTTGTAAAAGTTTAACTATTTGTGTTAAGTCCATCAACTATAGCAATATAATATAGTAAACAATAATGGATAAAATATATATAATATATTTTATTCAAAGTTGTTTAATATTATAGTTGATGGACATCACACAAATTGTTAAAACATCTACAAATAAACAACAAAAATTTACACTGAAGATTCTGTTAACTTGTGACTCATAAAGTGTTGACTATACTGTCATTAGGAAGAACATAAAAAATCTCAATGATAATGTTTTAAAACTATTTTTTTCTTTTTTATTAAATTTTTATTGTTAAAAAGTGTATTATATCGAAAAAATTTTAATTCTGATTGTAGAGTTCAATATAATGTGGAAAAAATAGGCATTGGTTTTACAATGATCTGGTTTTAATTAATTATTAAAGGTACTTTTCTTTAGGTAGAATTGTTCAATTTATTACTCACGTTAGATGAAACTGTAGAAAGTAAAATAAGGCTCAGATTTTATTTCATTTTGGAGTAATTACACGATAATAAATAATTAAATGAAATAAAATTTATTGAATATTATGTATTCATCATATATTCATAGTAGAATAAATACAATTTCTAAAGTTTGGCTAGCAAATTGTAGATGAAAATAAATAAATTAAAATGGCCTATAACTTTGCAATAAATTTATTATTTTTTTTTTTATTATTTTAAAAATCAAATTGAAAATTTTAATTAAACAATTTACGATCTTCCTAAAGACAGTATAGTCAACACTATATAAGTAACAAATTAACAGTATTATCAGTGTATAATGTTTGTTATTTATTTGTAAAAGTTTAACTATTTGTGTTAAGTCCATCAACTATAGCAATATAATATAGTAAACAATAATGGATAAAATATATATAATATATTTTATTCAAAGTTGTTTAATATTATAGTTGATGGACATCACACAAATTGTTAAAACATCTACAAATAAACAACAAAAATTTACACTGAAGATTCTGTTAACTTGTGACTCATATAGTGTTGACTATACTGTCATTAGGAAGAACATAAAAAATCTCAATGTTTTAAAACTATTTTTTTCTTTTTTATTAAATTTTTATTGTTTAAAAGTGTATTATATCGAAAAAATTTTAATTCTGATTGTAGAGTTCAATATAATGTGGAAAAAATAGGTATTGGTTTTACAATGATCTGGTTTTAATTAATTATTAAAGGTACTTTTCTTTAGGTAGAATTGTTCAATTTATTACTCACATTAGATGAAACTGTAGAAAGTAAAATAAGGCTCAGATTTTATTTCATTATGGAGTAATTACACGATAATAAATAATTAAATGAAATAAAATTTATTGAATATTATGTATTCATCATATATTCATAGTAGAATAAATACAATTTCTAAAGTTTGGCTAGCAAATTGTAGATGAAAATAAATAAATTAAAATGGCCTATAACTTTGCAATAAATTTATTATTTTTTTTTTTATTATTTTAAAAATCAAATTGAAAATTTTAATTAAACAATTTACGATCTTCCTAAAGACAGTATAGTCAACACTATATAAGTAACAAATTAACAGTATTATCAGTGTATAATGTTTGTTATTTATTTGTAAAAGTTTAACTATTTGTGTTAAGTCCATCAACTATAGCAATATAATATAGTAAACAATAATGGATAAAATATATATAATATATTTTATTCAAAGTTGTTTAATATTATAGTTGATGGACATCACACAAATTGTTAAAACATCTACAAATAAACAACAAAAATTTACACTGAAGATTCTGTTAACTTGTGACTCATAAAGTGTTGACTATACTGTCATTAGGAAGAACATAAAAAATCTCAATGAAAATGTTTTAAAACTATTTTTTTCTTTTTTATTAATTATTAAAGGTACTTTTCTTTAGGTAGAATTGTTCAATTTATTACTCACATTAGATGAAACTGTAGAAAGTAAAATAAGGCTCAGA
This sequence comes from Tuberolachnus salignus, assembly GCA_956483605.1. Taxonomy (NCBI): domain Eukaryota; kingdom Metazoa; phylum Arthropoda; class Insecta; order Hemiptera; family Aphididae; genus Tuberolachnus; species Tuberolachnus salignus. Next base: position 29,851,257 of record OY101435.1, on the reverse strand, counting down.
TTTTATTTGACTATGGAGTAACACAATGAGAAATAATTAAATAAAAAAAAATTTATTCAATATTGTGTATTTATCATATATTCATGAGTATAAAAATAATTTCTAAATTTAGGCTAGCAAATTGAAGATGAAAATAAATTGATTAAAATGGTCTACACCTTTGCATTAATATTATTATTATTTTTTTATTAATTAATTTACGATCTTCCTAAAGACAGTATAGTCAACACTATATAAGTCACAAATTAACAGTATTATCAGTGTATAATGTTTGTTATTTATTTGTAAAAGTTTAACTATTTGTGTTAAGTCCATCAACTATAGCAATATAATATAGTAAACAATAATGGATAAAATATATATAATATATTTTATTCAAAGTTGTTTAATATTATAGTTGATGGACATCACACAAATTGTTAAAACATCTACAAATAAACAACAAAAATTTACACTGAAGATTCTGTTAACTTGTGACTCATATAGTGTTGACTATACTGTCATTAGGAAGAACATAAAAAATCTCAATGATAATGTTTTAAAACTATTTTTTTCTTTTTTATTAATTATTAAAGGTACTTTTCTTTAGGTAGAATTGTTCAATTTATTACTCACATTAGATGAAACTGTAGAAAGTAAAATAAGGCTCAGATTTTATTTGACTATGGACTAACACGATGAGAAATAATTAAATAAAAAAAAATTTATTCAATATAGTGTATTCATCATATATTCATGAGTATAAAAATAATTTCTAAATTTAGGCTAGCAAATTGAAGATGAAAATAAATTGATTAAAATGGTCTACACCTTTGCATTAATATTATTATTATTTTTTTATTAATTAATTTACGATCTTCCTAAAGACAGTATAGTCAACACTATATAAGTCACAAATTAACAGTATTATCAGTGTATAATGTTTGTTATTTATTTGTAAAAGTTTAACTATTTGTGTTAAGTCCATCAACTATAGCAATATAATATAGTAAACAATAATGGATAAAATATATATAATATATTTTATTCAAAGTTGTTTAATATTATAGTTGATGGACATCACACAAATTGTTAAAACATCTACAAATAAACAACAAAAATTTACACTGAAGATTCTGTTAACTTGTGACTCATATAGTGTTGACTATACTGTCATTAGGAAGAACATAAAAAATCTCAATGATAATGTTTTAAAACTATTTTTTTCTTTTTTATTAATTATTAAAGGTACTTTTCTTTAGGTAGAATTGTTCAATTTATTACTCACATTAGATGAAACTGTAGAAAGTAAAATAAGGCTCAGATTTTATTTGACTATGGAGTAACACAATGAGAAATAATTAAATAAAAAAAAATTTATTCAATATTGTGTATTCATCATATATTCATGAGTATAAAAATAATTTCTAAATTTAGGCTAGCAAATTGAAGATGAAAATAAATTGATTAAAATGGTCTACACCTTTGCATTAATATTATTATTATTTTTTTATTAATTAATTTACAATCTTCCTAAAGACAGTATAGTCAACACTATATAAGTAACAAATTAACAGTATTATCAGTGTATAATGTTTGTTATTTATTTGTAAAAGTTTAACTATTTGTGTTAAGTCCATCAACTATAGCAATATAATATAGTAAACAATAATGGATAAAATATATATAATATATTTTATTCAAAGTTGTTTAATATTATAGTTGATGGACATCACACAAATTGTTAAAACATCTACAAATAAACAACAAAAATTTACACTGAAGATTCTGTTAACTTGTGACTCATATAGTGTTGACTATACTGTCATTAGGAAGAACATAAAAAATCTCAATGATAATGTTTTAAAACTATTTTTTTCTTTTTTATTAAATTTTTATTGTTAAAAAGTGTATTATATCGAAAAAATTTTAATTCTGATTGTAGAGTTCAATATAATGTGGAAAAAATAGGCATTGGTTTTACAATGATCTGGTTTTAATTAATTATTAAAGGTACTTTTCTTTAGGTAGAATTGTTCAATTTATTACTCACGTTAGATGAAACTGTAGAAAGTAAAATAAGGCTCAGATTTTATTTCATTTTGGAGTAATTACACGATAATAAATAATTAAATGAAATAAAATTTATTGAATATTATGTATTCATCATATATTCATAGTAGAATAAATACAATTTCTAAAGTTTGGCTAGCAAATTGTAGATGAAAATAAATAAATTAAAATGGCCTATAACTTTGCAATAAATTTATTATTTTTTTTTTTATTATTTTAAAAATCAAATTGAATATTTTAATTAAACAATTTACGATCTTCCTAAAGACAGTATAGTCAACACTATATAAGTAACAAATTAACAGTATTATCAGTGTATAATGTTTGTTATTTATTTGTAAAAGTTTAACTATTTGTGTTAAGTCCATCAACTATAGCAATATAATATAGTAAACAATAATGGATAAAATATATATAATATATTTTATTCAAAGTTGTTTAATATTATAGTTGATGGACATCACACAAATTGTTAAAACATCTACAAATAAACAACAAAAATTTACACTGAAGATTCTGTTAACTTGTGACTCATATAGTGTTGACTATACTGTCATTAGGAAGAACATAAAAAATCTCAATGTTTTAAAACTATTTTTTTCTTTTTTATTAAATTTTTATTGTTAAAAAGTGTATTATATCGAAAAAATTTTAATTCTGATTGTAGAGTTCAATATAATGTGGAAAAAATAGGTATTGGTTTTACAATGATCTGGTTTTAATTAATTATTAAAGGTACTTTTCTTTAGGTAGAATTGTTCAAATTATTTCTCACATTAGATGAAACTGTAGAAAGTAAAATAAAGCTCAGATTTTATTTCATTATGGAGTAATTACACGATAATAAATAATTAAATCAAATAAAATTTATTGAATATTATGTAATCATCATATATTCATAGTAGAATAAATACAATTTCTAAAGTTTGGCTAGCAAATTGCAGATGAAAATAAATTAATCAAAATGGTCTACACCTTTGCAAAAATCCTATTATTATTGTTTTAATTATTTCAAATTACATTTATTACTCTGGAATAGTTTATAAAAAGAAATATCTAAGCAAATTATTTACCCAGCAATGGAGCAATGTTTTTAAGGCTGACAAATAATGTATGTATTTGAGAAATTCTTGATTGGAATCTTTCACGATTTCCTAAAATAATATATTTTTGGTATTAAAATGTCATATATCTCGAATATTTGGAAATATTATACATAAACTGTGGCACTGATTCGCACATGACATCATTATAATTTAAATACTGAAAACCAAGAATATTTTTTTTTGCAAATGCCACAATGTATGTTTTATTTGAAAGTCGAAACTTTGCAACCATTTGCAATATAACTTACTTAAGATTTAGGAACCTCTTTTAACTCATTCATGTTACGTCATCATTTCTGAAAGGAATTGATTGTTTCGGGCATCTTCAATGCTTCTCATCAACTTGTCACGCATCAATATTATCTACAAATTAAATTAATTAAAATTGAATGTAAATAAGTAAAACTAAGTAAAAACTAACTACTGCCATACATTGTTGTCATTTGTATTATAGCTGACATTTGTTGAAAATATAGAGAAAGTCCAGATTTAAGGTGGCGATTAATGATTTATGATTAACATTATAATTCTCACTGAATTTTAGAAAATAAATAAATTAAAATGGCCTATAACTTTGCAATAAACTTATTATTTTTTTTTTTATTATTTTAAAAATCAAATTGAATATTTTAATTAAACAATTTACGATCTTCCTAAAGACAGTATAGTCAACACTATATAAGTAACAAATTAACAGTATTATCAGTGTATAATGTTTGTTATTTATTTGTAAAAGTTTAACTATTTGTGTTAAGTCCATCAACTATAGCAATATAATATAGTAAACAATAATGGATAAAATATATATAATATATTTTATTCAAAGTTGTTTAATATTATAGTTGATGGACATCACACAAATTGTTAAAACATCTACAAATAAACAACAAAAATTTACACTGAAGATTCTGTTAACTTGTGACTCATATAGTGTTGACTATACTGTCATTAGGAAGAACATAAAAAATCTCAATGATAATGTTTTAAAACTATTTTTTTCTTTTTTATTAAATTTTTATTGTTTAAAAGTGTATTATATCGAAAAAATTTTAATTCTGATTGTAGAGTTCAATATAATGTGGAAAAAATAGGTATTGGTTTTACAATGATCTGGTTTTAATTAATTATTAAAGGTACTTTTCTTTAGGTAGAATTGTTCAATTTATTACTCACATTAGATGAAACTGTAGAAAGTAAAATAAGGCTCAGATTTTATTTCATTATGGAGTAATTACACGATAATAAATAATTAAATCAAATAAAATTTATTGAATATTATGTATTCATCATATATTCATAGTAGAATAAATACAATTTCTAAAGTTTGGCTAGCAAATTGTAGATGAAAATAAATAAATTAAAATGGCCTATAACTTTGCAATAAATTTATTATTTTTTTTTTTATTATTTTAAAAATCAAATTGAATATTTTAATTAAACAATTTACGATCTTCCTAAAGACAGTATAGTCAACACTATATAAGTAACAAATTAACAGTATTATCAGTGTATAATGTTTGTTATTTATTTGTAAAAGTTTAACTATTTGTGTTAAGTCCATCAACTATAGCAATATAATATAGTAAACAATAATGGATAAAATATATATAATATATTTTATTCAAAGTTGTTTAATATTATAGTTGATGGACATCACACAAATTGTTAAAACATCTACAAATAAACAACAAAAATTTACACTGAAGATTCTGTTAACTTGTGACTCATATAGTGTTGACTATACTGTCATTAGGAAGAACATAAAAAATCTCAATGATAATGTTTTAAAACTATTTTTTTCTTTTTTATTAAATTTTTATTGTTTAAAAGTGTATTATATCGAAAAAATTTTAATTCTGATTGTAGAGTTCAATATAATGTGGAAAAAATAGGCATTGGTTTTACAATGATCTGGTTTTAATTAATTATTAAAGGTACTTTTCTTTAGGTAGAATTGTTCAATTTATTACTCACGTTAGATGAAACTGTAGAAAGTAAAATAAGGCTCAGATTTTATTTCATTTTGGAGTAATTACACGATAATAAATAATTAAATGAAATAAAATTTATTGAATATTATGTATTCATCATATATTCATAGTAGAATAAATACAATTTCTAAAGTTTGGCTAGCAAATTGTAGATGAAAATAAATAAATTAAAATGGCCTATAACTTTGCAATAAATTTATTATTTTTTTTTTTATTATTTTAAAAATCAAATTGAATATTTTAATTAAACAATTTACGATCTTCCTAAAGACAGTATAGTCAACACTATATAAGTAACAAATTAACAGTATTATCAGTGTATAATGTTTGTTATTTATTTGTAAAAGTTTAACTATTTGTGTTAAGTCCATCAACTATAGCAATATAATATAGTAAACAATAATGGATAAAATATATATAATATATTTTATTCAAAGTTGTTTAATATTATAGTTGATGGACATCACACAAATTGTTAAAACATCTACAAATAAACAACAAAAATTTACACTGAAGATTCTGTTAACTTGTGACTCATATAGTGTTGACTATACTGTCATTAGGAAGAACATAAAAAATCTCAATGATAATGTTTTAAAACTATTTTTTTCTTTTTTATTAAATTTTTATTGTTTAAAAGTGTATTATATCGAAAAAATTTTAATTCTGATTGTAGAGTTCAATATAATGTGGAAAAAATAGGTATTGGTTTTACAATGATCTGGTTTTAATTAATTATTAAAGGTACTTTTCTTTAGGTAGAATTGTTCAATTTATTACTCACATTAGATGAAACTGTAGAAAGTAAAATAAGGCTCAGATTTTATTTCATTATGGAGTAATTACACGATAATAAATAATTAAATCAAATAAAATTTATTGAATATTATGTATTCATCATATATTCATAGTAGAATAAATACAATTTCTAAAGTTTGGCTAGCAAATTGTAGATGAAAATAAATAAATTAAAATGGCCTATAACTTTGCAATAAATTTATTATTTTTTTTTTTATTATTTTAAAAATCAAATTGAATATTTTAATTAAACAATTTACGATCTTCCTAAAGACAGTATAGTCAACACTATATAAGTAACAAATTAACAGTATTATCAGTGTATAATGTTTGTTATTTATTTGTAAAAGTTTAACTATTTGTGTTAAGTCCATCAACTATAGCAATATAATATAGTAAACAATAATGGATAAAATATATATAATATATTTTATTCAAAGTTGTTTAATATTATAGTTGATGGACATCACACAAATTGTTAAAACATCTACAAATAAACAACAAAAATTTACACTGAAGATTCTGTTAACTTGTGACTCATAAAGTGTTGACTATACTGTCATTAGGAAGAACATAAAAAATCTCAATGATAATGTTTTAAAACTATTTTTTTCTTTTTTATTAATTATTAAAGGTACTTTTCTTTAGGTAGAATTGTTCAATTTATTACTCACATTAGATGAAACTGTAGAAAGTAAAATAAGGCTCAGATTTTATTTGACTATGGAGTAACACAATGAGAAATAATTAAATAAAAAAAAATTTATTCAATATTGTGTATTCATCATATATTCATGAGTATAAAAATAATTTCTAAATTTAGGCTAGCAAATTGAAGATGAAAATAAATTGATTAAAATGGTCTACACCTTTGCATTAATATTATTATTATTTTTTTATTAATTAATTTACAATCTTCCTAAAGACAGTATAGTCAACACTATATAAGTAACAAATTAACAGTATTATCAGTGTATAATGTTTGTTATTTATTTGTAAAAGTTTAACTATTTGTGTTAAGTCCATCAACTATAGCAATATAATATAGTAAACAATAATGGATAAAATATATATAATATATTTTATTCAAAGTTGTTTAATATTATAGTTGATGGACATCACACAAATTGTTAAAACATCTACAAATAAACAACAAAAATTTACACTGAAGATTCTGTTAACTTGTGACTCATATAGTGTTGACTATACTGTCATTAGGAAGAACATAAAAAATCTCAATGTTTTAAAACTATTTTTTTCTTTTTTATTAAATTTTTATTGTTAAAAAGTGTATTATATCGAAAAAATTTTAATTCTGATTGTAGAGTTCAATATAATGTGGAAAAAATAGGTATTGGTTTTACAATGATCTGGTTTTAATTAATTATTAAAGGTACTTTTCTTTAGGTAGAATTGTTCAAATTATTTCTCACATTAGATGAAACTGTAGAAAGTAAAATAAAGCTCAGATTTTATTTCATTATGGAGTAATTACACGATAATAAATAATTAAATCAAATAAAATTTATTGAATATTATGTAATCATCATATATTCATAGTAGAATAAATACAATTTCTAAAGTTTGGCTAGCAAATTGCAGATGAAAATAAATTAATCAAAATGGTCTACACCTTTGCAAAAATCCTATTATTATTGTTTTATTATTTTAAAAATCAAATTGAAAATTTTAATTAAACAATTTACGATCTTCCTAAAGACAGTATAGTCAACACTATATAAGTAACAAATTAACAGTATTATCAGTGTATAATGTTTGTTATTTATTTGTAAAAGTTTAACTATTTGTGTTAAGTCCATCAACTATAGCAATATAATATAGTAAACAATAATGGATAAAATATATATAATATATTTTATTCAAAGTTGTTTAATATTATAGTTGATGGACATCACACAAATTGTTAAAACATCTACAAATAAACAACAAAAATTTACACTGAAGATTCTGTTAACTTGTGACTCATAAAGTGTTGACTATACTGTCATTAGGAAGAACATAAAAAATCTCAATGAAAATGTTTTAAAACTATTTTTTTCTTTTTTATTAATTATTAAAGGTACTTTTCTTAAGTAGAATTGTTCAATTTATTACTCACATTAGATGAAACTGTAGAAAGTAAAATAAGGCTCAGATTTTATTTGACTATGGACTAACACGATGAGAAATAATTAAATAAAAAAAAATTTATTCAATATAGTGTATTCATCATATATTAATGAGTATAAAAATAATTTCTAAATTTAGGCTAGCAAATTGAAGATGAAAATAAATTGATTAAAATGGTCTACACCTTTGCATTAATATTATTATTATTTTTTTATTAATTAATTTACGATCTTCCTAAAGACAGTATAGTCAACACTATATAAGCCACAAATTAACAGTATTATCAGTGTATAATGTTTGTTATTTATTTGTAAAAGTTTAACTATTTGTGTTAAGTCCATCAACTATAGCAATATAATATAGTAAACAATAATGGATAAAATATATATAATATATTTTATTCAAAGTTGTTTAATATTATAGTTGATGGACATCACACAAATTGTTAAAACATCTACAAATAAACAACAAAAATTTACACTGAAGATTCTGTTAACTTGTGACTCATATAGTGTTGACTATACTGTCATTAGGAAGAACATAAAAAATCTCAATGATAATGTTTTAAAACTATTTTTTTCTTTTTTATTAATTATTAAAGGTACTTTTCTTTAGGTAGAATTGTTCAATTTATTACTCACATTAGATGAAACTGTAGAAAGTAAAATAAGGCTCAGATTTTATTTGACTATGGAGTAACACAATGAGAAATAATTAAATAAAAAAAAATTTATTCAATATTGTGTATTTATCATATATTCATGAGTATAAAAATAATTTCTAAATTTAGGCTAGCAAATTGAAGATGAAAATAAATTGATTAAAATGGTCTACACCTTTGCATTAATATTATTATTATTTTTTTATTAATTAATTTACAATCTTCCTAAAGACAGTATAGTCAACACTATATAAGTAACAAATTAACAGTATTATCAGTGTATAATGTTTGTTATTTATTTGTAAAAGTTTAACTATTTGTGTTAAGTCCATCAACTATAGCAATATAATATAGTAAACAATAATGGATAAAATATATATAATATATTTTATTCAAAGTTGTTTAATATTATAGTTGATGGACATCACACAAATTGTTAAAACATCTACAAATAAACAACAAAAATTTACACTGAAGATTCTGTTAACTTGTGACTCATATAGTGTTGACTATACTGTCATTAGGAAGAACATAAAAAATCTCAATGATAATGTTTTAAAACTATTTTTTTCTTTTTTTAAAATTTTTATTGTTAAAAAGTGTATTATATCGAAAAAATTTTAATTCTGATTGTAGAGTTCAATATAATGTGGAAAAAATAGGTATTGGTTTTACAATGATCTGGTTTTAATTAATTATTAAAAATACTTTTCTTTAGGTAGAATTGTTCAAATTATTTCTCACATTAGATGAAACTGTAGAAAGTAAAATAAGGCTCAGATTTTATTTCATTATGGAGTAATTACACGATAATAAATAATTAAATGAAATAAAATTTATTGAATATTATGTATTCATCATATATTCATAGTAGAATAAATACAATTTCTAAAGTTTGGCTAGCAAATTGTAGATGAAAATAAATAAATTAAAATGGCCTATAACTTTGCAATAAATTTATTATTTTTTTTTTTATTATTTTAAAAATCAAATTGAAAATTTTAATTAAACAATTTACGATCTTCCTAAAGACAGTATAGTCAACACTATATAAGTAACAAATTAACAGTATTATCAGTGTATAATGTTTGTTATTTATTTGTAAAAGTTTAACTATTTGTGTTAAGTCCATCAACTATAGCAATATAATATAGTAAATAATAATGGATAAAATATATATAATATATTTTATTCAAAGTTGTTTAATATTATAGTTGATGGACATCACACAAATTGTTAAAACATCTACAAATAAACAACAAAAATTTACACTGAAGATTCTGTTAACTTGTGACTCATAAAGTGTTGACTATACTGTCATTAGGAAGAACATAAAAAATCTCAATGATAATGTTTTAAAACTATTTTTTTCTTTTTTATTAAATTTTTATTGTTAAAAAGTGTATTATATCGAAAAAATTTTAATTCTGATTGTAGAGTTCAATATAATGTGGAAAAAATAGGCATTGGTTTTACAATGATCTGGTTTTAATTAATTATTAAAGGTACTTTTCTTTAGGTAGAATTGTTCAATTTATTACTCACGTTAGATGAAACTGTAGAAAGTAAAATAAGGCTCAGATTTTATTTCATTTTGGAGTAATTACACGATAATAAATAATTAAATGAAATAAAATTTATTGAATATTATGTATTCATCATATATTCATAGTAGAATAAATACAATTTCTAAAGTTTGGCTAGCAAATTGTAGATGAAAATAAATAAATTAAAATGGCCTATAACTTTGCAATAAATTTATTATTTTTTTTTTTATTATTTTAAAAATCAAATTGAAAATTTTAATTAAACAATTTACGATCTTCCTAAAGACAGTATAGTCAACACTATATAAGTAACAAATTAACAGTATTATCAGTGTATAATGTTTGTTATTTATTTGTAAAAGTTTAACTATTTGTGTTAAGTCCATCAACTATAGCAATATAATATAGTAAACAATAATGGATAAAATATATATAATATATTTTATTCAAAGTTGTTTAATATTATAGTTGATGGACATCACACAAATTGTTAAAACATCTACAAATAAACAACAAAAATTTACACTGAAGATTCTGTTAACTTGTGACTCATATAGTGTTGACTATACTGTCATTAGGAAGAACATAAAAAATCTCAATGTTTTAAAACTATTTTTTTCTTTTTTATTAAATTTTTATTGTTTAAAAGTGTATTATATCGAAAAAATTTTAATTCTGATTGTAGAGTTCAATATAATGTGGAAAAAATAGGTATTGGTTTTACAATGATCTGGTTTTAATTAATTATTAAAGGTACTTTTCTTTAGGTAGAATTGTTCAATTTATTACTCACATTAGATGAAACTGTAGAAAGTAAAATAAGGCTCAGATTTTATTTCATTATGGAGTAATTACACGATAATAAATAATTAAATGAAATAAAATTTATTGAATATTATGTATTCATCATATATTCATAGTAGAATAAATACAATTTCTAAAGTTTGGCTAGCAAATTGTAGATGAAAATAAATAAATTAAAATGGCCTATAACTTTGCAATAAATTTATTATTTTTTTTTTTATTATTTTAAAAATCAAATTGAAAATTTTAATTAAACAATTTACGATCTTCCTAAAGACAGTATAGTCAACACTATATAAGTAACAAATTAACAGTATTATCAGTGTATAATGTTTGTTATTTATTTGTAAAAGTTTAACTATTTGTGTTAAGTCCATCAACTATAGCAATATAATATAGTAAACAATAATGGATAAAATATATATAATATATTTTATTCAAAGTTGTTTAATATTATAGTTGATGGACATCACACAAATTGTTAAAACATCTACAAATAAACAACAAAAATTTACACTGAAGATTCTGTTAACTTGTGACTCATAAAGTGTTGACTATACTGTCATTAGGAAGAACATAAAAAATCTCAATGAAAATGTTTTAAAACTATTTTTTTCTTTTTTATTAATTATTAAAGGTACTTTTCTTTAGGTAGAATTGTTCAATTTATTACTCACATTAGATGAAACTGTAGAAAGTAAAATAAGGCTCAGATTTTATTTGACTATGGACTAACACGATGAGAAATAATTAAATAAAAAAAAATTTATTCAATATAGTGTATTCATCATATATTCATGAGTATAAAAATAATTTCTAAATTTAGGCTAGCAAATTGAAGATGAAAATAAATTGATTAAAATGGTCTACACCTTTGCATTAATATTATTATTATTTTTTTATTAATTAATTTACGATCTTCCTAAAGACAGTATAGTCAACACTATATAAGTCACAAATTAACAGTATTATCAGTGTATAATGTTTGTTATTTATTTGTAAAAGTTTAACTATTTGTGTTAAGTCCATCAACTATAGCAATATAATATAGTAAACAATAATGGATAAAATATATATAATATATTTTATTCAAAGTTGTTTAATATTATAGTTGATGGACATCACACAAATTGTTAAAACATCTACAAATAAACAACAAAAATTTACACTGAAGATTCTGTTAACTTGTGACTCATATAGTGTTGACTATACTGTCATTAGGAAGAACATAAAAAATCTCAATGATAATGTTTTAAAACTATTTTTTTCTTTTTTATTAATTATTAAAGGTACTTTTCTTTAGGTAGAATTGTTCAATTTATTACTCACATTAGATGAAACTGTAGAAAGTAAAATAAGGCTCAGATTTTATTTGACTATGGACTAACACGATGAGAAATAATTAAATAAAAAAAAATTTATTCAATATAGTGTATTCATCATATATTCATGAGTATAAAAATAATTTCTAAATTTAGGCTAGCAAATTGAAGATGAAAATAAATTGATTAAAATGGTCTACACCTTTGCATTAATATTATTATTATTTTTTTATTAATTAATTTACGATCTTCCTAAAGACAGTATAGTCAACACTATATAAGTCACAAATTAACAGTATTATCAGTGTATAATGTTTGTTATTTATTTGTAAAAGTTTAACTATTTGTGTTAAGTCCATCAACTATAGCAATATAATATAGTAAACAATAATGGATAAAATATATATAATATATTTTATTCAAAGTTGTTTAATATTATAGTTGATGGACATCACACAAATTGTTAAAACATCTACAAATAAACAACAAAAATTTACACTGAAGATTCTGTTAACTTGTGACTCATATAGTGTTGACTATACTGTCATTAGGAAGAACATAAAAAATCTCAATGATAATGTTTTAAAACTATTTTTTTCTTTTTTATTAAATTTTTATTGTTTAAAAGTGTATTATATCGAAAAAATTTTAATTCTGATTGTAGAGTTCAATATAATGTGGAAAAAATAGGTATTGGTTTTACAATGATCTGGTTTTAATTAATTATTAAAGGTACTTTTCTTTAGGTAGAATTGTTCAATTTATTACTCACGTTAGATGAAACTGTAGAAAGTAAAATAAGGCTCAGATTTTATTTCATTTTGGAGTAATTACACGATAATAAATAATTAAATGAAATAAAATTTATTGAATATTATGTATTCATCATATATTCATAGTAGAATAAATACAATTTCTAAAGTTTGGCTAGCAAATTGTAGATGAAAATAAATAAATTAAAATGGCCTATAACTTTGCAATAAATTTATTATTTTTTTTTTTATTATTTTAAAAATCAAATTGAATATTTTAATTAAACAATTTACGATCTTCCTAAAGACAGTATAGTCAACACTATATAAGTAACAAATTAACAGTATTATCAGTGTATAATGTTTGTTATTTATTTGTAAAAGTTTAACTATTTGTGTTAAGTCCATCAACTATAGCAATATAATATAGTAAACAATAATGGATAAAATATATATAATATATTTTATTCAAAGTTGTTTAATATTATAGTTGATGGACATCACACAAATTGTTAAAACATCTACAAATAAACAACAAAAATTTACACTGAAGATTCTGTTAACTTGTGACTCATAAAGTGTTGACTATACTGTCATTAGGAAGAACATAAAAAATCTCAATGATAATGTTTTAAAACTATTTTTTTCTTTTTTATTAATTATTAAAGGTACTTTTCTTTAGGTAGAATTGTTCAATTTATTACTCACATTAGATGAAACTGTAGAAAGTAAAATAAGGCTCAGATTTTATTTGACTATGGAGTAACACAATGAGAAATAATTAAATAAAAAAAAATTTATTCAATATTGTGTATTCATCATATATTCATGAGTATAAAAATAATTTCTAAATTTAGGCTAGCAAATTGAAGATGAAAATAAATTGATTAAAATGGTCTACACCTTTGCATTAATATTATTATTATTTTTTTATTAATTAATTTACAATCTTCCTAAAGACAGTATAGTCAACACTATATAAGTAACAAATTAACAGTATTATCAGTGTATAATGTTTGTTATTTATTTGTAAAAGTTTAACTATTTGTGTTAAGTCCATCAACTATAGCAATATAATATAGTAAACAATAATGGATAAAATATATATAATATATTTTATTCAAAGTTGTTTAATATTATAGTTGATGGACATCACACAAATTGTTAAAACATCTACAAATAAACAACAAAAATTTACACTGAAGATTCTGTTAACTTGTGACTCATATAGTGTTGACTATACTGTCATTAGGAAGAACATAAAAAATCTCAATGATAATGTTTTAAAACTATTTTTTTCTTTTTTTAAAATTTTTATTGTTAAAAAGTGTATTATATCGAAAAAATTTTAATTCTGATTGTAGAGTTCAATATAATGTGGAAAAAATAGGTATTGGTTTTACAATGATCTGGTTTTAATTAATTATTAAAAATACTTTTCTTTAGGTAGAATTGTTCAAATTATTTCTCACATTAGATGAAACTGTAGAAAGTAAAATAAGGCTCAGATTTTATTTCATTATGGAGTAATTACACGATAATAAATAATTAAATGAAATAAAATTTATTGAATATTATGTATTCATCATATATTCATAGTAGAATAAATACAATTTCTAAAGTTTGGCTAGCAAATTGTAGATGAAAATAAATAAATTAAAATGGCCTATAACTTTGCAATAAATTTATTATTTTTTTTTTTATTATTTTAAAAATCAAATTGAAAATTTTAATTAAACAATTTACGATCTTCCTAAAGACAGTATAGTCAACACTATATAAGTAACAAATTAACAGTATTATCAGTGTATAATGTTTGTTATTTATTTGTAAAAGTTTAACTATTTGTGTTAAGTCCATCAACTATAGCAATATAATATAGTAAACAATAATGGATAAAATATATATAATATATTTTATTCAAAGTTGTTTAATATTATAGTTGATGGACATCACACAAATTGTTAAAACATCTACAAATAAACAACAAAAATTTACACTGAAGATTCTGTTAACTTGTGACTCATAAAGTGTTGACTATACTGTCATTAGGAAGAACATAAAAAATCTCAATGATAATGTTTTAAAACTATTTTTTTCTTTTTTATTAAATTTTTATTGTTAAAAAGTGTATTATATCGAAAAAATTTTAATTCTGATTGTAGAGTTCAATATAATGTGGAAAAAATAGGCATTGGTTTTACAATGATCTGGTTTTAATTAATTATTAAAGGTACTTTTCTTTAGGTAGAATTGTTCAATTTATTACTCACGTTAGATGAAACTGTAGAAAGTAAAATAAGGCTCAGATTTTATTTCATTTTGGAGTAATTACACGATAATAAATAATTAAATGAAATAAAATTTATTGAATATTATGTATTCATCATATATTCATAGTAGAATAAATACAATTTCTAAAGTTTGGCTAGCAAATTGTAGATGAAAATAAATAAATTAAAATGGCCTATAACTTTGAAATAAATTTATTATTTTTTTTTTTATTATTTTAAAAATCAAATTGAAAATTTTAATTAAACAATTTACGATCTTCCTAAAGACAGTATAGTCAACACTATATAAGTAACAAATTAACAGTATTATCAGTGTATAATGTTTGTTATTTATTTGTAAAAGTTTAACTATTTGTGTTAAGTCCATCAACTATAGCAATATAATATAGTAAACAATAATGGATAAAATATATATAATATATTTTATTCAAAGTTGTTTAATATTATAGTTGATGGACATCACACAAATTGTTAAAACATCTACAAATAAACAACAAAAATTTACACTGAAGATTCTGTTAACTTGTGACTCATATAGTGTTGACTATACTGTCATTAGGAAGAACATAAAAAATCTCAATGTTTTAAAACTATTTTTTTCTTTTTTATTAAATTTTTATTGTTTAAAAGTGTATTATATCGAAAAAATTTTAATTCTGATTGTAGAGTTCAATATAATGTGGAAAAAATAGGTATTGGTTTTACAATGATCTGGTTTTAATTAATTATTAAAGGTACTTTTCTTTAGGTAGAATTGTTCAATTTATTACTCACATTAGATGAAACTGTAGAAAGTAAAATAAGGCTCAGATTTTATTTCATTATGGAGTAATTACACGATAATAAATAATTAAATGAAATAAAATTTATTGAATATTATGTATTCATCATATATTCATAGTAGAATAAATACAATTTCTAAAGTTTGGCTAGCAAATTGTAGATGAAAATAAATAAATTAAAATGGCCTATAACTTTGCAATAAATTTATTATTTTTTTTTTTATTATTTTAAAAATCAAATTGAAAATTTTAATTAAACAATTTACGATCTTCCTAAAGACAGTATAGTCAACACTATATAAGTCACAAATTAACAGTATTATCAGTGTATAATGTTTGTTATTTATTTGTAAAAGTTTAACTATTTGTGTTAAGTCCATCAACTATAGCAATATAATATAGTAAACAATAATGGATAAAATATATATAATATATTTTATTCAAAGTTGTTTAATATTATAGTTGATGGACATCACACAAATTGTTAAAACATCTACAAATAAACAACAAAAATTTACACTGAAGATTCTGTTAACTTGTGACTCATAAAGTGTTGACTATACTGTCATTAGGAAGAACATAAAAAATCTCAATGATAATGTTTTAAAACTATTTTTTTCTTTTTTATTAATTATTAAAGGTACTTTTCTTTAGGTAGAATTGTTCAATTTATTACTCACATTAGATGAAACTGTAGAAAGTAAAATAAGGCTCAGATTTTATTTGACTATGGAGTAACACAATGAGAAATAATTAAATAAAAAAAAATTTATTCAATATTGTGTATTCATCATATATTCATGAGTATAAAAATAATTTCTAAATTTAGGCTAGCAAATTGAAGATGAAAATAAATTGATTAAAATGGTCTACACCTTTGCATTAATATTATTATTATTTTTTTATTAATTAATTTACAATCTTCCTAAAGACAGTATAGTCAACACTATATAAGTAACAAATTAACAGTATTATCAGTGTATAATGTTTGTTATTTATTTGTAAAAGTTTAACTATTTGTGTTAAGTCCATCAACTATAGCAATATAATATAGTAAACAATAATGGATAAAATATATATAATATATTTTATTCAAAGTTGTTTAATATTATAGTTGATGGACATCACACAAATTGTTAAAACATCTACAAATAAACAACAAAAATTTACACTGAAGATTCTGTTAACTTGTGACTCATATAGTGTTGACTATACTGTCATTAGGAAGAACATAAAAAATCTCAATGATAATGTTTTAAAACTATTTTTTTCTTTTTTATTAAATTTTTATTGTTAAAAAGTGTATTATATCGAAAAAATTTTAATTCTGATTGTAGAGTTCAATATAATGTGGAAAAAATAGGCATTGGTTTTACAATGATCTGGTTTTAATTAATTATTAAAGGTACTTTTCTTTAGGTAGAATTGTTCAATTTATTACTCACGTTAGATGAAACTGTAGAAAGTAAAATAAGGCTCAGATTTTATTTCATTTTGGAGTAATTACACGATAATAAATAATTAAATGAAATAAAATTTATTGAATATTATGTATTCATCATATATTCATAGTAGAATAAATACAATTTCTAAAGTTTGGCTAGCAAATTGTAGATGAAAATAAATAAATTAAAATGGCCTATAACTTTGCAATAAATTTATTATTTTTTTTTTTATTATTTTAAAAATCAAATTGAATATTTTAATTAAACAATTTACGATCTTCCTAAAGACAGTATAGTCAACACTATATAAGTAACAAATTAACAGTATTATCAGTGTATAATGTTTGTTATTTATTTGTAAAAGTTTAACTATTTGTGTTAAGTCCATCAACTATAGCAATATAATATAGTAAACAATAATGGATAAAATATATATAATATATTTTATTCAAAGTTGTTTAATATTATAGTTGATGGACATCACACAAATTGTTAAAACATCTACAAATAAACAACAAAAATTTACACTGAAGATTCTGTTAACTTGTGACTCATATAGTGTTGACTATACTGTCATTAGGAAGAACATAAAAAATCTCAATGTTTTAAAACTATTTTTTTCTTTTTTATTAAATTTTTATTGTTAAAAAGTGTATTATATCGAAAAAATTTTAATTCTGATTGTAGAGTTCAATATAATGTGGAAAAAATAGGTATTGGTTTTACAATGATCTGGTTTTAATTAATTATTAAAGGTACTTTTCTTTAGGTAGAATTGTTCAAATTATTTCTCACATTAGATGAAACTGTAGAAAGTAAAATAAAGCTCAGATTTTATTTCATTATGGAGTAATTACACGATAATAAATAATTAAATCAAATAAAATTTATTGAATATTATGTAATCATCATATATTCATAGTAGAATAAATACAATTTCTAAAGTTTGGCTAGAAAATTGCAGATGAAAATAAATTAATCAAAATGGTCTACACCTTTGCAAAAATCCTATTATTATTGTTTTAATTATTTCAAATTACATTTATTACTCTGGAATAGTTTATAAAAAGAAATATCTAAGCAAATTATTTACCCAGCAATGGAGCAATGTTTTTAAGGCTGACAAATAATGTATGTATTTGAGAAATTCTTGATTGGAATCTTTCACGATTTCCTAAAATAATATATTTTTGGTATTAAAATGTCATATATCTCGAATATTTGGAAATATTATACATAAACTGTGGCACTGATTCGCACATGATATCATTATAATTTAAATACTGAAAACCAAGAATATTTTTTTTTGCAAATGCCACAATGTATGTTTTATTTGAAAGTCGAAACTTTGCAACCATTTGCAATATAACTTACTTAAGATTTAGGAACCTCTTTTAACTCATTCATGTTACGTCATCATTTCTGAAAGGAATTGATTGTTTCGGGCATCTTCAATGCTTCTCATCAACTTGTCACGCATCAATATTATCTACAAATTAAATTAATTAAAATTGAATGTAAATAAGTAAAACTAAGTAAAAACTAACTACTGCCATACATTGTTGTCATTTGTATTATAGCTGACATTTGTTGAAAATATAGAGAAAGTCCAGATTTAAGGTGGCGATTAATGATTTATGATTAACATTATAATTCTCACTGAATTTTAGAAAATAAATAAATTAAAATGGCCTATAACTTTGCAATAAACTTATTATTTTTTTTTTTATTATTTTAAAAATCAAATTGAAAATTTTAATTAATTAATTTACGATCTTCCTAAAGACAGTATAGTCAACACTATATAAGTCACAAATTAACAGTATTATCAGTGTATAATGTTTGTTATTTATTTGTAAAAGTTTAACTATTTGTGTTAAGTCCATCAACTATAGCAATATAATATAGTAAACAATAATGGATAAAATATATATAATATATTTTATTCAAAGTTGTTTAATATTATAGTTGATGGACATCACACAAATTGTTAAAACATCTACAAATAAACAACAAAAATTTACACTGAAGATTCTGTTAACTTGTGACTCATATAGTGTTGACTATACTGTCATTAGGAAGAACATAAAAAATCTCAATGTTTTAAAACTATTTTTTTCTTTTTTATTAAATTTTTATTGTTAAAAAGTGTATTATATCGAAAAAATTTTAATTCTGATTGTAGAGTTCAATATAATGTGGAAAAAATAGGCATTGGTTTTACAATGATCTGGTTTTAATTAATTATTAAAGGTACTTTTCTTTAGGTAGAATTGTTCAATTTATTACTCACGTTAGATGAAACTGTAGAAAGTAAAATAAGGCTCAGATTTTATTTCATTTTGGAGTAATTACACGATAATAAATAATTAAATGAAATAAAATTTATTGAATAT
Source organism: Tuberolachnus salignus (assembly GCA_956483605.1). Classification (NCBI taxonomy): domain Eukaryota; kingdom Metazoa; phylum Arthropoda; class Insecta; order Hemiptera; family Aphididae; genus Tuberolachnus; species Tuberolachnus salignus. The sequence goes on along the minus strand of OY101435.1, from coordinate 29,831,177 downwards.
TATGTATTCATCATATATTCATAGTAGAATAAATACAATTTCTAAAGTTTGGCTAGCAAATTGTAGATGAAAATAAATAAATTAAAATGGCCTATAACTTTGCAATAAATTTATTATTTTTTTTTTTATTATTTTAAAAATCAAATTGAATATTTTAATTAAACAATTTACGATCTTCCTAAAGACAGTATAGTCAACACTATATAAGTAACAAATTAACAGTATTATCAGTGTATAATGTTTGTTATTTATTTGTAAAAGTTTAACTATTTGTGTTAAGTCCATCAACTATAGCAATATAATATAGTAAACAATAATGGATAAAATATATATAATATATTTTATTCAAAGTTGTTTAATATTATAGTTGATGGACATCACACAAATTGTTAAAACATCTACAAATAAACAACAAAAATTTACACTGAAGATTCTGTTAACTTGTGACTCATATAGTGTTGACTATACTGTCATTAGGAAGAACATAAAAAATCTCAATGATAATGTTTTAAAACTATTTTTTTCTTTTTTATTAATTATTAAAGGTACTTTTCTTTAGGTAGAATTGTTCAATTTATTACTCACATTAGATGAAACTGTAGAAAGTAAAATAAGGCTCAGATTTTATTTGACTATGGACTAACACGATGAGAAATAATTAAATAAAAAAAAATTTATTCAATATAGTGTATTCATCATATATTCATGAGTATAAAAATAATTTCTAAATTTAGGCTAGCAAATTGAAGATGAAAATAAATTGATTAAAATGGTCTACACCTTTGCATTAATATTATTATTATTTTTTTATTAATTAATTTACGATCTTCCTAAAGACAGTATAGTCAACACTATATAAGTCACAAATTAACAGTATTATCAGTGTATAATGTTTGTTATTTATTTGTAAAAGTTTAACTATTTGTGTTAAGTCCATCAACTATAGCAATATAATATAGTAAACAATAATGGATAAAATATATATAATATATTTTATTCAAAGTTGTTTAATATTATAGTTGATGGACATCACACAAATTGTTAAAACATCTACAAATAAACAACAAAAATTTACACTGAAGATTCTGTTAACTTGTGACTCATATAGTGTTGACTATACTGTCATTAGGAAGAACATAAAAAATCTCAATGATAATGTTTTAAAACTATTTTTTTCTTTTTTATTAATTATTAAAGGTACTTTTCTTTAGGTAGAATTGTTCAATTTATTACTCACATTAGATGAAACTGTAGAAAGTAAAATAAGGCTCAGATTTTATTTGACTATGGAGTAACACAATGAGAAATAATTAAATAAAAAAAAATTTATTCAATATTGTGTATTCATCATATATTCATGAGTATAAAAATAATTTCTAAATTTAGGCTAGCAAATTGAAGATGAAAATAAAATTGATTAAAATGGTCTACACCTTTGCATTAATATTATTATTATTTTTTTATTAATTAATTTACAATCTTCCTAAAGACAGTATAGTCAACACTATATAAGTAACAAATTAACAGTATTATCAGTGTATAATGTTTGTTATTTATTTGTAAAAGTTTAACTATTTGTGTTAAGTCCATCAACTATAGCAATATAATATAGTAAACAATAATGGATAAAATATATATAATATATTTTATTCAAAGTTGTTTAATATTATAGTTGATGGACATCACACAAATTGTTAAAACATCTACAAATAAACAACAAAAATTTACACTGAAGATTCAGTTAACTTGTGACTCATATAGTGTTGACTATACTGTCATTAGGAAGAACATAAAAAATCTCAATGATAATGTTTTAAAACTATTTTTTTCTTTTTTATTAAATTTTTATTGTTAAAAAGTGTATTATATCGAAAAAATTTTAATTCTGATTGTAGAGTTCAATATAATGTGGAAAAAATAGGCATTGGTTTTACAATGATCTGGTTTTAATTAATTATTAAAGGTACTTTTCTTTAGGTAGAATTGTTCAATTTATTACTCACGTTAGATGAAACTGTAGAAAGTAAAATAAGGCTCAGATTTTATTTCATTTTGGAGTAATTACACGATAATAAATAATTAAATGAAATAAAATTTATTGAATATTATGTATTCATCATATATTCATAGTAGAATAAATACAATTTCTAAAGTTTGGCTAGCAAATTGTAGATGAAAATAAATAAATTAAAATGGCCTATAACTTTGCAATAAATTTATTATTTTTTTTTTTATTATTTTAAAAATCAAATTGAATATTTTAATTAAACAATTTACGATCTTCCTAAAGACAGTATAGTCAACACTATATAAGTAACAAATTAACAGTATTATCAGTGTATAATGTTTGTTATTTATTTGTAAAAGTTTAACTATTTGTGTTAAGTCCATCAACTATAGCAATATAATATAGTAAACAATAATGGATAAAATATATATAATATATTTTATTCAAAGTTGTTTAATATTATAGTTGATGGACATCACACAAATTGTTAAAACATCTACAAATAAACAACAAAAATTTACACTGAAGATTCTGTTAACTTGTGACTCATATAGTGTTGACTATACTGTCATTAGGAAGAACATAAAAAATCTCAATGATAATGTTTTAAAACTATTTTTTTCTTTTTTATTAATTATTAAAGGTACTTTTCTTTAGGTAGAATTGTTCAATTTATTACTCACATTAGATGAAACTGTAGAAAGTAAAATAAGGCTCAGATTTTATTTGACTATGGACTAACACGATGAGAAATAATTAAATAAAAAAAAATTTATTCAATATAGTGTATTCATCATATATTCATGAGTATAAAAATAATTTCTAAATTTAGGCTAGCAAATTGAAGATGAAAATAAATTGATTAAAATGGTCTACACCTTTGCATTAATATTATTATTATTTTTTTATTAATTAATTAACGATCTTCCTAAAGACAGTATAGTCAACACTATATAAGTCACAAATTAACAGTATTATCAGTGTATAATGTTTGTTATTTATTTGTAAAAGTTTAACTATTTGTGTTAAGTCCATCAACTATAGCAATATAATATAGTAAACAATAATGGATAAAATATATATAATATATTTTATTCAAAGTTGTTTAATATTATAGTTGATGGACATCACACAAATTGTTAAAACATCTACAAATAAACAACAAAAATTTACACTGAAGATTCTGTTAACTTGTGACTCATATAGTGTTGACTATACTGTCATTAGGAAGAACATAAAAAATCTCAATGTTTTAAAACTATTTTTTTCTTTTTTATTAAATTTTTATTGTTAAAAAGTGTATTATATCGAAAAAATTTTAATTCTGATTGTAGAGTTCAATATAATGTGGAAAAAATAGGCATTGGTTTTACAATGATCTGGTTTTAATTAATTATTAAAGGTACTTTTCTTTAGGTAGAATTGTTCAATTTATTACTCACGTTAGATGAAACTGTAGAAAGTAAAATAAGGCTCAGATTTTATTTCATTTTGGAGTAATTACACGATAATAAATAATTAAATGAAATAAAATTTATTGAATATTATGTATTCATCATATATTCATAGTAGAATAAATACAATTTCTAAAGTTTGGCTAGCAAATTGTAGATGAAAATAAATAAATTAAAATGGCCTATAACTTTGCAATAAATTTATTATTTTTTTTTTTATTATTTTAAAAATCAAATTGAATATTTTAATTAAACAATTTACGATCTTCCTAAAGACAGTATAGTCAACACTATATAAGTAACAAATTAACAGTATTATCAGTGTATAATGTTTGTTATTTATTTGTAAAAGTTTAACTATTTGTGTTAAGTCCATCAACTATAGCAATATAATATAGTAAACAATAATGGATAAAATATATATAATATATTTTATTCAAAGTTGTTTAATATTATAGTTGATGGACATCACACAAATTGTTAAAACATCTACAAATAAACAACAAAAATTTACACTGAAGATTCTGTTAACTTGTGACTCATATAGTGTTGACTATACTGTCATTAGGAAGAACATAAAAAATCTCAATGATAATGTTTTAAAACTATTTTTTTCTTTTTTATTAATTATTAAAGGTACTTTTCTTTAGGTAGAATTGTTCAATTTATTACTCACATTAGATGAAACTGTAGAAAGTAAAATAAGGCTCAGATTTTATTTGACTATGGACTAACACGATGAGAAATAATTAAATAAAAAAAAATTTATTCAATATAGTGTATTCATCATATATTCATGAGTATAAAAATAATTTCTAAATTTAGGCTAGCAAATTGAAGATGAAAATAAATTGATTAAAATGGTCTACACCTTTGCATTAATATTATTATTATTTTTTTATTAATTAATTTACGATCTTCCTAAAGACAGTATAGTCAACACTATATAAGTCACAAATTAACAGTATTATCAGTGTATAATGTTTGTTATTTATTTGTAAAAGTTTAACTATTTGTGTTAAGTCCATCAACTATAGCAATATAATATAGTAAACAATAATGGATAAAATATATATAATATATTTTATTCAAAGTTGTTTAATATTATAGTTGATGGACATCACACAAATTGTTAAAACATCTACAAATAAACAACAAAAATTTACACTGAAGATTCTGTTAACTTGTGACTCATATAGTGTTGACTATACTGTCATTAGGAAGAACATAAAAAATCTCAATGATAATGTTTTAAAACTATTTTTTTCTTTTTTATTAATTATTAAAGGTACTTTTCTTTAGGTAGAATTGTTCAATTTATTACTCACATTAGATGAAACTGTAGAAAGTAAAATAAGGCTCAGATTTTATTTGACTATGGAGTAACACAATGAGAAATAATTAAATAAAAAAAAATTTATTCAATATTGTGTATTCATCATATATTCATGAGTATAAAAATAATTTCTAAATTTAGGCTAGCAAATTGAAGATGAAAATAAAATTGATTAAAATGGTCTACACCTTTGCATTAATATTATTATTATTTTTTTATTAATTAATTTACAATCTTCCTAAAGACAGTATAGTCAACACTATATAAGTAACAAATTAACAGTATTATCAGTGTATAATGTTTGTTATTTATTTGTAAAAGTTTAACTATTTGTGTTAAGTCCATCAACTATAGCAATATAATATAGTAAACAATAATGGATAAAATATATATAATATATTTTATTCAAAGTTGTTTAATATTATAGTTGATGGACATCACACAAATTGTTAAAACATCTACAAATAAACAACAAAAATTTACACTGAAGATTCAGTTAACTTGTGACTCATATAGTGTTGACTATACTGTCATTAGGAAGAACATAAAAAATCTCAATGATAATGTTTTAAAACTATTTTTTTCTTTTTTATTAAATTTTTATTGTTAAAAAGTGTATTATATCGAAAAAATTTTAATTCTGATTGTAGAGTTCAATATAATGTGGAAAAAATAGGCATTGGTTTTACAATGATCTGGTTTTAATTAATTATTAAAGGTACTTTTCTTTAGGTAGAATTGTTCAATTTATTACTCACGTTAGATGAAACTGTAGAAAGTAAAATAAGGCTCAGATTTTATTTCATTTTGGAGTAATTACACGATAATAAATAATTAAATGAAATAAAATTTATTGAATATTATGTATTCATCATATATTCATAGTAGAATAAATACAATTTCTAAAGTTTGGCTAGCAAATTGTAGATGAAAATAAATAAATTAAAATGGCCTATAACTTTGCAATAAATTTATTATTTTTTTTTTTATTATTTTAAAAATCAAATTGAATATTTTAATTAAACAATTTACGATCTTCCTAAAGACAGTATAGTCAACACTATATAAGTAACAAATTAACAGTATTATCAGTGTATAATGTTTGTTATTTATTTGTAAAAGTTTAACTATTTGTGTTAAGTCCATCAACTATAGCAATATAATATAGTAAACAATAATGGATAAAATATATATAATATATTTTATTCAAAGTTGTTTAATATTATAGTTGATGGACATCACACAAATTGTTAAAACATCTACAAATAAACAACAAAAATTTACACTGAAGATTCTGTTAACTTGTGACTCATATAGTGTTGACTATACTGTCATTAGGAAGAACATAAAAAATCTCAATGATAATGTTTTAAAACTATTTTTTTCTTTTTTATTAATTATTAAAGGTACTTTTCTTTAGGTAGAATTGTTCAATTTATTACTCACATTAGATGAAACTGTAGAAAGTAAAATAAGGCTCAGATTTTATTTGACTATGGACTAACACGATGAGAAATAATTAAATAAAAAAAAATTTATTCAATATAGTGTATTCATCATATATTCATGAGTATAAAAATAATTTCTAAATTTAGGCTAGCAAATTGAAGATGAAAATAAATTGATTAAAATGGTCTACACCTTTGCATTAATATTATTATTATTTTTTTATTAATTAATTAACGATCTTCCTAAAGACAGTATAGTCAACACTATATAAGTCACAAATTAACAGTATTATCAGTGTATAATGTTTGTTATTTATTTGTAAAAGTTTAACTATTTGTGTTAAGTCCATCAACTATAGCAATATAATATAGTAAACAATAATGGATAAAATATATATAATATATTTTATTCAAAGTTGTTTAATATTATAGTTGATGGACATCACACAAATTGTTAAAACATCTACAAATAAACAACAAAAATTTACACTGAAGATTCTGTTAACTTGTGACTCATATAGTGTTGACTATACTGTCATTAGGAAGAACATAAAAAATCTCAATGATAATGTTTTAAAACTATTTTTTTCTTTTTTTAAAATTTTTATTGTTAAAAAGTGTATTATATCGAAAAAATTTTAATTCTGATTGTAGAGTTCAATATAATGTGGAAAAAATAGGTATTGGTTTTACAATGATCTGGTTTTAATTAATTATTAAAAATACTTTTCTTTAGGTAGAATTGTTCAAATTATTTCTCACATTAGATGAAACTGTAGAAAGTAAAATAAGGCTCAGATTTTATTTCATTATGGAGTAATTACACGATAATAAATAATTAAATGAAATAAAATTTATTGAATATTATGTATTCATCATATATTCATAGTAGAATAAATACAATTTCTAAAGTTTGGCTAGCAAATTGTAGATGAAAATAAATAAATTAAAATGGCCTATAACTTTGCAATAAATTTATTATTTTTTTTTTTATTATTTTAAAAATCAAATTGAAAATTTTAATTAAACAATTTACGATCTTCCTAAAGACAGTATAGTCAACACTATATAAGTAACAAATTAACAGTATTATCAGTGTATAATGTTTGTTATTTATTTGTAAAAGTTTAACTATTTGTGTTAAGTCCATCAACTATAGCAATATAATATAGTAAACAATAATGGATAAAATATATATAATATATTTTATTCAAAGTTGTTTAATATTATAGTTGATGGACATCACACAAATTGTTAAAACATCTACAAATAAACAACAAAAATTTACACTGAAGATTCTGTTAACTTGTGACTCATAAAGTGTTGACTATACTGTCATTAGGAAGAACATAAAAAATCTCAATGATAATGTTTTAAAACTATTTTTTTCTTTTTTATTAAATTTTTATTGTTAAAAAGTGTATTATATCGAAAAAATTTTAATTCTGATTGTAGAGTTCAATATAATGTGGAAAAAATAGGCATTGGTTTTACAATGATCTGGTTTTAATTAATTATTAAAGGTACTTTTCTTTAGGTAGAATTGTTCAATTTATTACTCACGTTAGATGAAACTGTAGAAAGTAAAATAAGGCTCAGATTTTATTTCATTTTGGAGTAATTACACGATAATAAATAATTAAATGAAATAAAATTTATTGAATATTATGTATTCATCATATATTCATAGTAGAATAAATACAATTTCTAAAGTTTGGCTAGCAAATTGCAGAAGAAAATAAATTAATTAAAATGGTCTACACCTTTCCATTAATATTATTATTATTTTTTTATTAATTAATTTACGATCTTCCTAAAGACAGTATAGTCAACACTATATAAGTGACAAATTAACAGTATTATCAGTGTATAATGTTTGTTATTTATTTGTAAAAGTTTAACTATTTGTGTTAAGTCCATCAACTATAGCAATATAATATAGTAAACAATAATGGATAAAATATATATAATATATTTTATTCAAAGTTGTTTAATATTATAGTTGATGGACATCACACAAATTGTTAAAACATCTACAAATAAACAACAAAAATTTACACTGAAGATTCTGTTAACTTGTGACTCATATAGTGTTGACTATACTGTCATTAGGAAGAACATAAAAAATCTAAATGATAATGTTTTAAAAACTATATTTTTCTTTTTTAGTAAATTTTTATTGTTAAAAAGTGTATTATATCGAATAAATTTTAATTCTTATTGTAGAGTTCAATATAATGTGGAATAAATAGGTATTGGTTTTACAATGATCTGGTTTAAATTAATTATTAAAAATACTTTTCTTTAGGTAGAATTGTTCAAATTATTTCTCACATTAGATGAAACTGTAGAAAGTAAAATAAGGCTCAGATTTTATTTCATTATGGAGTAATTAAACGAAATAAAATTTATTGAATATTATGTATTCATCATATATTCATAGTAGAATAAATACAATTTCTAAAGTTTGGCTAGCAAATTGGAGAAGAAAATAAATTAATCAAAATGGTCTACAACTTTGCAATAAACTTATTATTTTTTTTTTTATTATTTTAAAAATCAAATTGAAAATTTTAATTAATTAATTTACGATCTTCCTAAAGACAGTATAGTCAACACTATATAAGTGACAAATTAACAGTATTATCAGTGTATAATGTTTGTTATTTATTTGTAAAAGTTTAACTATTTGTGTTAAGTCCATCAACTATAGCAATATAATATAGTAAACAATAATGGATAAAATATATATAATATATTTTATTCAAAGTTGTTTAATATTATAGTTGATGGACATCACACAAATTGTTAAAACATCTACAAATAAACAACAAAAATTTACACTGAAGATTCTGTTAACTTGTGACTCATATAGTGTTGACTATACTGTCATTAGGAAGAACATAAAAAATCTCAATGATAATGTTTTAAAACTATTTTTTTCTTTTTTATTAAATTTTTATTGTTTAAAACTGTATTATATCGAAAAAATTTTAATTCTGATTGTAGAGTTCAATATAATGTGGAAAAAATAGGTATTGGTTTTACAATGATCTGGTTTTAATTAATTATTAAAGGTACTTTTCTTTAGGTAGAATTGTTCAAATTATTTCTCACATTAGATGAAACTGTAGAAAGTAAAATAAAGCTCAGATTTTATTTCATTATGGAGTAATTACACGATAATAAATAATTAAATCAAATAAAATTTATTGAATATTATGTAATCATCATATATTCATAGTAGAATAAATACAATTTCTAAAGTTTGGCTAGCAAATTGCAGATGAAAATAAATTAATCAAAATGGTCTACACCTTTGCAAAAATCCTATTATTTTTGTTTTAATTATTTCAAATGACATTTATTACTCTGGAATAGTTTATAAAAAGAAATATCTAAGCAAATTATTTACCCAGCAATGGAGCAATGTTTTTAAGGCTGACAAATAATGTATGTATTTGAGAAATTCTTGATTGGAATCTTTCACGATTTCCTAAAATAATATATTTTTGGTATTAAAATGTCATATATCTCGAATATTTTGAAATATTATACATAAACTGTGGCACTGATTCGCACTTGATATCATTAAAATTTAAATACTGAAAACCAAGAATATTTTTTTTTGCAAATGCCACAATGTATGTTTTATTTGAAAGTCGAAACTTTGCAACCATTTGCAATATAACTTACTTAAAATTTAGGAACCTCTTTTAACTCATTCATGTTACGTCATCATTTCTGAAAGGAATTGATTGTTTCGGGCATCTTCAATGCTTCTCATCAACTTGTCACTCATCAATATTATCTACAAATTAAATTAATTAAAATTAAATGTAAATAAGTAAAACTAAGTAAAAACCAACTACTGCCATACATTGTTGTCATTTGTATTATAGCTGACATTTGTTGAAAATATAGAGAAAGTCCAGATTTAAGGTGGCGATTAATGATTTATGATTAACATTATAATTCTCACTGAATTTTAGAAAATAAATAAATTAAAATGGCCTATAACTTTGCAATAAACTTATTATTTTTTTTTTTATTATTTTAAAAATCAAATTGAAAATTTTAATTAATTAATTTACGATCTTCCTAAAGACAGTATAGTCAACACTATATAAGTCACAAATTAACAGTATTATCAGTGTATAATGTTTGTTATTTATTTGTAAAAGTTTAACTATTTGTGTTAAGTCCATCAACTATAGCAATATAATATAGTAAACAATAATGGATAAAATATATATAATATATTTTATTCAAAGTTGTTTAATATTATAGTTGATGGACATCACACAAATTGTTAAAACATCTACAAATAAACAACAAAAATTTACACTGAAGATTCTGTTAACTTGTGACTCATAAAGTGTTGACTATACTGTCATTAGGAAGAACATAAAAAATCTCAATGATAATGTTTTAAAACTATTTTTTTCTTTTTTATTAATTATTAAAGGTACTTTTCTTTAGGTAGAATTGTTCAATTTATTACTCACATTAGATGAAACTGTAGAAAGTAAAATAAGGCTCAGATTTTATTTGACTATGGAGTAACACAATGAGAAATAATTAAATAAAAAAAAATTTATTCAATATTGTGTATTCATCATATATTCATGAGTATAAAAATAATTTCTAAATTTAGGCTAGCAAATTGAAGATGAAAATAAATTGATTAAAATGGTCTACACCTTTGCATTAATATTATTATTATTTTTTTATTAATTAATTTACAATCTTCCTAAAGACAGTATAGTCAACACTATATAAGTAACAAATTAACAGTATTATCAGTGTATAATGTTTGTTATTTATTTGTAAAAGTTTAACTATTTGTGTTAAGTCCATCAACTATAGCAATATAATATAGTAAACAATAATGGATAAAATATATATAATATATTTTATTCAAAGTTGTTTAATATTATAGTTGATGGACATCACACAAATTGTTAAAACATCTACAAATAAACAACAAAAATTTACACTGAAGATTCTGTTAACTTGTGACTCATATAGTGTTGACTATACTGTCATTAGGAAGAACATAAAAAATCTCAATGTTTTAAAACTATTTTTTTCTTTTTTATTAAATTTTTATTGTTTAAAAGTGTATTATATCGAAAAAATTTTAATTCTGATTGTAGAGTTCAATATAATGTGGAAAAAATAGGTATTGGTTTTACAATGATCTGGTTTTAATTAATTATTAAAGGTACTTTTCTTTAGGTAGAATTGTTCAATTTATTACTCACATTAGATGAAACTGTAGAAAGTAAAATAAGGCTCAGATTTTATTTCATTATGGAGTAATTACACGATAATAAATAATTAAATGAAATAAAATTTATTGAATATTATGTATTCATCATATATTCATAGTAGAATAAATACAATTTCTAAAGTTTGGCTAGCAAATTGTAGATGAAAATAAATAAATTAAAATGGCCTATAACTTTGCAATAAATTTATTATTTTTTTTTTTATTATTTTAAAAATCAAATTGAAAATTTTAATTAAACAATTTACGATCTTCCTAAAGACAGTATAGTCAACACTATATAAGTCACAAATTAACAGTATTATCAGTGTATAATGTTTGTTATTTATTTGTAAAAGTTTAACTATTTGTGTTAAGTCCATCAACTATAGCAATATAATATAGTAAACAATAATGGATAAAATATATATAATATATTTTATTCAAAGTTGTTTAATATTATAGTTGATGGACATCACACAAATTGTTAAAACATCTACAAATAAACAACAAAAATTTACACTGAAGATTCTGTTAACTTGTGACTCATATAGTGTTGACTATACTGTCATTAGGAAGAACATAAAAAATCTCAATGATAATGTTTTAAAACTATTTTTTTCTTTTTTATTAATTATTAAAGGTACTTTTCTTTAGGTAGAATTGTTCAATTTATTACTCACATTAGATGAAACTGTAGAAAGTAAAATAAGGCTCAGATTTTATTTGACTATGGACTAACACGATGAGAAATAATTAAATAAAAAAAAATTTATTCAATATAGTGTATTCATCATATATTCATGAGTATAAAAATAATTTCTAAATTTAGGCTAGCAAATTGAAGATGAAAATAAATTGATTAAAATGGTCTACACCTTTGCATTAATATTATTATTATTTTTTTATTAATTAATTTACGATCTTCCTAAAGACAGTATAGTCAACACTATATAAGTCACAAATTAACAGTATTATCAGTGTATAATGTTTGTTATTTATTTGTAAAAGTTTAACTATTTGTGTTAAGTCCATCAACTATAGCAATATAATATAGTAAACAATAATGGATAAAATATATATAATATATTTTATTCAAAGTTGTTTAATATTATAGTTGATGGACATCACACAAATTGTTAAAACATCTACAAATAAACAACAAAAATTTACACTGAAGATTCTGTTAACTTGTGACTCATATAGTGTTGACTATACTGTCATTAGGAAGAACATAAAAAATCTCAATGATAATGTTTTAAAACTATTTTTTTCTTTTTTATTAAATTTTTATTGTTTAAAAGTGTATTATATCGAAAAAATTTTAATTCTGATTGTAGAGTTCAATATAATGTGGAAAAAATAGGTATTGGTTTTACAATGATCTGGTTTTAATTAATTATTAAAGGTACTTTTCTTTAGGTAGAATTGTTCAATTTATTACTCACGTTAGATGAAACTGTAGAAAGTAAAATAAGGCTCAGATTTTATTTCATTTTGGAGTAATTACACGATAATAAATAATTAAATGAAATAAAATTTATTGAATATTATGTATTCATCATATATTCATAGTAGAATAAATACAATTTCTAAAGTTTGGCTAGCAAATTGTAGATGAAAATAAATAAATTAAAATGGCCTATAACTTTGCAATAAATTTATTATTTTTTTTTTTATTATTTTAAAAATCAAATTGAATATTTTAATTAAACAATTTACGATCTTCCTAAAGACAGTATAGTCAACACTATATAAGTAACAAATTAACAGTATTATCAGTGTATAATGTTTGTTATTTATTTGTAAAAGTTTAACTATTTGTGTTAAGTCCATCAACTATAGCAATATAATATAGTAAACAATAATGGATAAAATATATATAATATATTTTATTCAAAGTTGTTTAATATTATAGTTGATGGACATCACACAAATTGTTAAAACATCTACAAATAAACAACAAAAATTTACACTGAAGATTCTGTTAACTTGTGACTCATAAAGTGTTGACTATACTGTCATTAGGAAGAACATAAAAAATCTCAATGATAATGTTTTAAAACTATTTTTTTCTTTTTTATTAATTATTAAAGGTACTTTTCTTTAGGTAGAATTGTTCAATTTATTACTCACATTAGATGAAACTGTAGAAAGTAAAATAAGGCTCAGATTTTATTTGACTATGGAGTAACACAATGAGAAATAATTAAATAAAAAAAAATTTATTCAATATTGTGTATTCATCATATATTCATGAGTATAAAAATAATTTCTAAATTTAGGCTAGCAAATTGAAGATGAAAATAAATTGATTAAAATGGTCTACACCTTTGCATTAATATTATTATTATTTTTTTATTAATTAATTTACAATCTTCCTAAAGACAGTATAGTCAACACTATATAAGTAACAAATTAACAGTATTATCAGTGTATAATGTTTGTTATTTATTTGTAAAAGTTTAACTATTTGTGTTAAGTCCATCAACTATAGCAATATAATATAGTAAACAATAATGGATAAAATATATATAATATATTTTATTCAAAGTTGTTTAATATTATAGTTGATGGACATCACACAAATTGTTAAAACATCTACAAATAAACAACAAAAATTTACACTGAAGATTCTGTTAACTTGTGACTCATATAGTGTTGACTATACTGTCATTAGGAAGAACATAAAAAATCTCAATGATAATGTTTTAAAACTATTTTTTTCTTTTTTATTAAATTTTTATTGTTAAAAAGTGTATTATATCGAAAAAATTTTAATTCTGATTGTAGAGTTCAATATAATGTGGAAAAAATAGGCATTGGTTTTACAATGATCTGGTTTTAATTAATTATTAAAGGTACTTTTCTTTAGGTAGAATTGTTCAATTTATTACTCACGTTAGATGAAACTGTAGAAAGTAAAATAAGGCTCAGATTTTATTTCATTTTGGAGTAATTACACGATAATAAATAATTAAATGAAATAAAATTTATTGAATATTATGTATTCATCATATATTCATAGTAGAATAAATACAATTTCTAAAGTTTGGCTAGCAAATTGTAGATGAAAATAAATAAATTAAAATGGCCTATAACTTTGCAATAAATTTATTATTTTTTTTTTTATTATTTTAAAAATCAAATTGAATATTTTAATTAAACAATTTACGATCTTCCTAAAGACAGTATAGTCAACACTATATAAGTAACAAATTAACAGTATTATCAGTGTATAATGTTTGTTATTTATTTGTAAAAGTTTAACTATTTGTGTTAAGTCCATCAACTATAGCAATATAATATAGTAAACAATAATGGATAAAATATATATAATATATTTTATTCAAAGTTGTTTAATATTATAGTTGATGGACATCACACAAATTGTTAAAACATCTACAAATAAACAACAAAAATTTACACTGAAGATTCTGTTAACTTGTGACTCATATAGTGTTGACTATACTGTCATTAGGAAGAACATAAAAAATCTCAATGTTTTAAAACTATTTTTTTCTTTTTTATTAAATTTTTATTGTTAAAAAGTGTATTATATCGAAAAAATTTTAATTCTGATTGTAGAGTTCAATATAATGTGGAAAAAATAGGTATTGGTTTTACAATGATCTGGTTTTAATTAATTATTAAAGGTACTTTTCTTTAGGTAGAATTGTTCAAATTATTTCTCACATTAGATGAAACTGTAGAAAGTAAAATAAAGCTCAGATTTTATTTCATTATGGAGTAATTACACGATAATAAATAATTAAATCAAATAAAATTTATTGAATATTATGTAATCATCATATATTCATAGTAGAATAAATACAATTTCTAAAGTTTGGCTAGAAAATTGCAGATGAAAATAAATTAATCAAAATGGTCTACACCTTTGCAAAAATCCTATTATTATTGTTTTAATTATTTCAAATTACATTTATTACTCTGGAATAGTTTATAAAAAGAAATATCTAAGCAAATTATTTACCCAGCAATGGAGCAATGTTTTTAAGGCTGACAAATAATGTATGTATTTGAGAAATTCTTGATTGGAATCTTTCACGATTTCCTAAAATAATATATTTTTGGTATTAAAATGTCATATATCTCGAATATTTGGAAATATTATACATAAACTGTGGCACTGATTCGCACATGATATCATTATAATTTAAATACTGAAAACCAAGAATATTTTTTTTTGCAAATGCCACAATGTATGTTTTATTTGAAAGTCGAAACTTTGCAACCATTTGCAATATAACTTACTTAAGATTTAGGAACCTCTTTTAACTCATTCATGTTACGTCATCATTTCTGAAAGGAATTGATTGTTTCGGGCATCTTCAATGCTTCTCATCAACTTGTCACGCATCAATATTATCTACAAATTAAATTAATTAAAATTGAATGTAAATAAGTAAAACTAAGTAAAAACTAACTACTGCCATACATTGTTGTCATTTGTATTATAGCTGACATTTGTTGAAAATATAGAGAAAGTCCAGATTTAAGGTGGCGATTAATGATTTATGATTAACATTATAATTCTCACTGAATTTTAGAAAATAAATAAATTAAAATGGCCTATAACTTTGCAATAAACTTATTATTTTTTTTTTTATTATTTTAAAAATCAAATTGAAAATTTTAATTAATTAATTTACGATCTTCCTAAAGACAGTATAGTCAACACTATATAAGTCACAAATTAACAGTATTATCAGTGTATAATGTTTGTTATTTATTTGTAAAAGTTTAACTATTTGTGTTAAGTCCATCAACTATAGCAATATAATATAGTAAACAATAATGGATAAAATATATATAATATATTTTATTCAAAGTTGTTTAATATTATAGTTGATGGACATCACACAAATTGTTAAAACATCTACAAATAAACAACAAAAATTTACACTGAAGATTCTGTTAACTTGTGACTCATATAGTGTTGACTATACTGTCATTAGGAAGAACATAAAAAATCTCAATGTTTTAAAACTATTTTTTTCTTTTTTATTAAATTTTTATTGTTAAAAAGTGTATTATATCGAAAAAATTTTAATTCTGATTGTAGAGTTCAATATAATGTGGAAAAAATAGGCATTGGTTTTACAATGATCTGGTTTTAATTAATTATTAAAGGTACTTTTCTTTAGGTAGAATTGTTCAATTTATTACTCACGTTAGATGAAACTGTAGAAAGTAAAATAAGGCTCAGATTTTATTTCATTTTGGAGTAATTACACGATAATAAATAATTAAATGAAATAAAATTTATTGAATATTATGTATTCATCATATATTCATAGTAGAATAAATACAATTTCTAAAGTTTGGCTAGCAAATTGTAGATGAAAATAAATAAATTAAAATGGCCTATAACTTTGCAATAAATTTATTATTTTTTTTTTTATTATTTTAAAAATCAAATTGAATATTTTAATTAAACAATTTACGATCTTCCTAAAGACAGTATAGTCAACACTATATAAGTAACAAATTAACAGTATTATCAGTGTATAATGTTTGTTATTTATTTGTAAAAGTTTAACTATTTGTGTTAAGTCCATCAACTATAGCAATATAATATAGTAAACAATAATGGATAAAATATATATAATATATTTTATTCAAAGTTGTTTAATATTATAGTTGATGGACATCACACAAATTGTTAAAACATCTACAAATAAACAACAAAAATTTACACTGAAGATTCTGTTAACTTGTGACTCATATAGTGTTGACTATACTGTCATTAGGAAGAACATAAAAAATCTCAATGTTTTAAAACTATTTTTTTCTTTTTTATTAAATTTTTATTGTTAAAAAGTGTATTATATCGAAAAAATTTTAATTCTGATTGTAGAGTTCAATATAATGTGGAAAAAATAGGTATTGGTTTTACAATGATCTGGTTTTAATTAATTATTAAAGGTACTTTTCTTTAGGTAGAATTGTTCAAATTATTTCTCACATTAGATGAAACTGTAGAAAGTAAAATAAAGCTCAGATTTTATTTCATTATGGAGTAATTACACGATAATAAATAATTAAATCAAATAAAATTTATTGAATATTATGTAATCATCATATATTCATAGTAGAATAAATACAATTTCTAAAGTTTGGCTAGAAAATTGCAGATGAAAATAAATTAATCAAAATGGTCTACACCTTTGCAAAAATCCTATTATTATTGTTTTAATTATTTCAAATTACATTTATTACTCTGGAATAGTTTATAAAAAGAAATATCTAAGCAAATTATTTACCCAGCAATGGAGCAATGTTTTTAAGGCTGACAAATAATGTATGTATTTGAGAAATTCTTGATTGGAATCTTTCACGATTTCCTAAAATAATATATTTTTGGTATTAAAATGTCATATATCTCGAATATTTGGAAATATTATACATAAACTGTGGCACTGATTCGCACATGATATCATTATAATTTAAATACTGAAAACCAAGAATATTTTTTTTTGCAAATGCCACAATGTATGTTTTATTTGAAAGTCGAAACTTTGCAACCATTTGCAATATAACTTACTTAAGATTTAGGAACCTCTTTTAACTCATTCATGTTACGTCATCATTTCTGAAAGGAATTGATTGTTTCGGGCATCTTCAATGCTTCTCATCAACTTGTCACGCATCAATATTATCTACAAATTAAATTAATTAAAATTGAATGTAAATAAGTAAAACTAAGTAAAAACTAACTACTGCCATACATTGTTGTCATTTGTATTATAGCTGACATTTGTTGAAAATATAGAGAAAGTCCAGATTTAAGGTGGCGATTAATGATTTATGATTAACATTATAATTCTCACTGAATTTTAGAAAATAAATAAATTAAAATGGCCTATAACTTTGCAATAAACTTATTATTTTTTTTTTTATTATTTTAAAAATCAAATTGAAAATTTTAATTAATTAATTTACGATCTTCCTAAAGACAGTATAGTCAACACTATATAAGTCACAAATTAACAGTATTATCAGTGTATAATGTTTGTTATTTATTTGTAAAAGTTTAACTATTTGTGTTAAGTCCATCAACTATAGCAATATAATATAGTAAACAATAATGGATAAAATATATATAATATATTTTATTCAAAGTTGTTTAATATTATAGTTGATGGACATCACACAAATTGTTAAAACATCTACAAATAAACAACAAAAATTTACACTGAAGATTCTGTTAACTTGTGACTCATATAGTGTTGACTATACTGTCATTAGGAAGAACATAAAAAATCTCAATGTTTTAAAACTATTTTTTTCTTTTTTATTAAATTTTTATTGTTAAAAAGTGTATTATATCGAAAAAATTTTAATTCTGATTGTAGAGTTCAATATAATGTGGAAAAAATAGGCATTGGTTTTACAATGATCTGGTTTTAATTAATTATTAAAGGTACTTTTCTTTAGGTAGAATTGTTCAATTTATTACTCACGTTAGATGAAACTGTAGAAAGTAAAATAAGGCTCAGATTTTATTTCATTTTGGAGTAATTACACGATAATAAATAATTAAATGAAATAAAATTTATTGAATATTATGTATTCATCATATATTCATAGTAGAATAAATACAATTTCTAAAGTTTGGCTAGCAAATTGTAGATGAAAATAAATAAATTAAAATGGCCTATAACTTTGCAATAAATTTATTATTTTTTTTTTTATTATTTTAAAAATCAAATTGAATATTTTAATTAAACAATTTACGATCTTCCTAAAGACAGTATAGTCAACACTATATAAGTAACAAATTAACAGTATTATCAGTGTATAATGTTTGTTATTTATTTGTAAAAGTTTAACTATTTGTGTTAAGTCCATCAACTATAGCAATATAATATAGTAAACAATAATGGATAAAATATATATAATATATTTTATTCAAAGTTGTTTAATATTATAGTTGATGGACATCACACAAATTGTTAAAACATCTACAAATAAACAACAAAAATTTACACTGAAGATTCTGTTAACTTGTGACTCATATAGTGTTGACTATACTGTCATTAGGAAGAACATAAAAAATCTCAATGATAATGTTTTAAAACTATTTTTTTCTTTTTTATTAATTATTAAAGGTACTTTTCTTTAGGTAGAATTGTTCAATTTATTACTCACATTAGATGAAACTGTAGAAAGTAAAATAAGGCTCAGATTTTATTTGACTATGGACTAACACGATGAGAAATAATTAAATAAAAAAAAATTTATTCAATATAGTGTATTCATCATATATTCATGAGTATAAAAATAATTTCTAAATTTAGGCTAGCAAATTGAAGATGAAAATAAATTGATTAAAATGGTCTACACCTTTGCATTAATATTATTATTATTTTTTTATTAATTAATTTACGATCTTCCTAAAGACAGTATAGTCAACACTATATAAGTCACAAATTAACAGTATTATCAGTGTATAATGTTTGTTATTTATTTGTAAAAGTTTAACTATTTGTGTTAAGTCCATCAACTATAGCAATATAATATAGTAAACAATAATGGATAAAATATATATAATATATTTTATTCAAAGTTGTTTAATATTATAGTTGATGGACATCACACAAATTGTTAAAACATCTACAAATAAACAACAAAAATTTACACTGAAGATTCTGTTAACTTGTGACTCATATAGTGTTGACTATACTGTCATTAGGAAGAACATAAAAAATCTCAATGATAATGTTTTAAAACTATTTTTTTCTTTTTTATTAATTATTAAAGGTACTTTTCTTTAGGTAGAATTGTTCAATTTATTACTCACATTAGATGAAACTGTAGAAAGTAAAATAAGGCTCAGATTTTATTTGACTATGGAGTAACACAATGAGAAATAATTAAATAAAAAAAAATTTATTCAATATTGTGTATTCATCATATATTCATGAGTATAAAAATAATTTCTAAATTTAGGCTAGCAAATTGAAGATGAAAATAAAATTGATTAAAATGGTCTACACCTTTGCATTAATATTATTATTATTTTTTTATTAATTAATTTACAATCTTCCTAAAGACAGTATAGTCAACACTATATAAGTAACAAATTAACAGTATTATCAGTGTATAATGTTTGTTATTTATTTGTAAAAGTTTAACTATTTGTGTTAAGTCCATCAACTATAGCAATATAATATAGTAAACAATAATGGATAAAATATATATAATATATTTTATTCAAAGTTGTTTAATATTATAGTTGATGGACATCACACAAATTGTTAAAACATCTACAAATAAACAACAAAAATTTACACTGAAGATTCAGTTAACTTGTGACTCATATAGTGTTGACTATACTGTCATTAGGAAGAACATAAAAAATCTCAATGATAATGTTTTAAAACTATTTTTTTCTTTTTTATTAAATTTTTATTGTTAAAAAGTGTATTATATCGAAAAAATTTTAATTCTGATTGTAGAGTTCAATATAATGTGGAAAAAATAGGCATTGGTTTTACAATGATCTGGTTTTAATTAATTATTAAAGGTACTTTTCTTTAGGTAGAATTGTTCAATTTATTACTCACGTTAGATGAAACTGTAGAAAGTAAAATAAGGCTCAGATTTTATTTCATTTTGGAGTAATTACACGATAATAAATAATTAAATGAAATAAAATTTATTGAATATTATGTATTCATCATATATTCATAGTAGAATAAATACAATTTCTAAAGTTTGGCTAGCAAATTGTAGATGAAAATAAATAAATTAAAATGGCCTATAACTTTGCAATAAATTTATTATTTTTTTTTTTATTATTTTAAAAATCAAATTGAATAATTTAATTAAACAATTTACGATCTTCCTAAAGACAGTATAGTCAACACTATATAAGTAACAAATTAACAGTATTATCAGTGTATAATGTTTGTTATTTATTTGTAAAAGTTTAACTATTTGTGTTAAGTCCATCAACTATAGCAATATAATATAGTAAACAATAATGGATAAAATATATATAATATATTTTATTCAAAGTTGTTTAATATTATAGTTGATGGACATCACACAAATTGTTAAAACATCTACAAATAAACAACAAAAATTTACACTGAAGATTCTGTTAACTTGTGACTCATATAGTGTTGACTATACTGTCATTAGGAAGAACATAAAAAATCTCAATGATAATGTTTTAAAACTATTTTTTTCTTTTTTATTAATTATTAAAGGTACTTTTCTTTAGGTAGAATTGTTCAATTTATTACTCACATTAGATGAAACTGTAGAAAGTAAAATAAGGCTCAGATTTTATTTGACTATGGACTAACACGATGAGAAATAATTAAATAAAAAAAAATTTATTCAATATAGTGTATTCATCATATATTCATGAGTATAAAAATAATTTCTAAATTTAGGCTAGCAAATTGAAGATGAAAATAAATTGATTAAAATGGTCTACACCTTTGCATTAATATTATTATTATTTTTTTATTAATTAATTAACGATCTTCCTAAAGACAGTATAGTCAACACTATATAAGTCACAAATTAACAGTATTATCAGTGTATAATGTTTGTTATTTATTTGTAAAAGTTTAACTATTTGTGTTAAGTCCATCAACTATAGCAATATAATATAGTAAACAATAATGGATAAAATATATATAATATATTTTATTCAAAGTTGTTTAATATTATAGTTGATGGACATCACACAAATTGTTAAAACATCTACAAATAAACAACAAAAATTTACACTGAAGATTCTGTTAACTTGTGACTCATATAGTGTTGACTATACTGTCATTAGGAAGAACATAAAAAATCTCAATGATAATGTTTTAAAACTATTTTTTTCTTTTTTTAAAATTTTTATTGTTAAAAAGTGTATTATATCGAAAAAATTTTAATTCTGATTGTAGAGTTCAATATAATGTGGAAAAAATAGGTATTGGTTTTACAATGATCTGGTTTTAATTAATTATTAAAAATACTTTTCTTTAGGTAGAATTGTTCAAATTATTTCTCACATTAGATGAAACTGTAGAAAGTAAAATAAGGCTCAGATTTTATTTCATTATGGAGTAATTACACGATAATAAATAATTAAATGAAATAAAATTTATTGAATATTATGTATTCATCATATATTCATAGTAGAATAAATACAATTTCTAAAGTTTGGCTAGCAAATTGTAGATGAAAATAAATAAATTAAAATGGCCTATAACTTTGCAATAAATTTATTATTTTTTTTTTTATTATTTTAAAAATCAAATTGAAAATTTTAATTAAACAATTTACGATCTTCCTAAAGACAGTATAGTCAACACTATATAAGTAACAAATTAACAGTATTATCAGTGTATAATGTTTGTTATTTATTTGTAAAAGTTTAACTATTTGTGTTAAGTCCATCAACTATAGCAATATAATATAGTAAACAATAATGGATAAAATATATATAATATATTTTATTCAAAGTTGTTTAATATTATAGTTGATGGACATCACACAAATTGTTAAAACATCTACAAATAAACAACAAAAATTTACACTGAAGATTCTGTTAACTTGTGACTCATAAAGTGTTGACTATACTGTCATTAGGAAGAACATAAAAAATCTCAATGATAATGTTTTAAAACTATTTTTTTCTTTTTTATTAAATTTTTATTGTTAAAAAGTGTATTATATCGAAAAAATTTTAATTCTGATTGTAGAGTTCAATATAATGTGGAAAAAATAGGCATTGGTTTTACAATGATCTGGTTTTAATTAATTATTAAAGGTACTTTTCTTTAGGTAGAATTGTTCAATTTATTACTCACGTTAGATGAAACTGTAGAAAGTAAAATAAGGCTCAGATTTTATTTCATTTTGGAGTAATTACACGATAATAAATAATTAAATGAAATAAAATTTATTGAATATTATGTATTCATCATATATTCATAGTAGAATAAATACAATTTCTAAAGTTTGGCTAGCAAATTGCAGAAGAAAATAAATTAATTAAAATGGTCTACACCTTTCCATTAATATTATTATTATTTTTTTATTAATTAATTTACGATCTTCCTAAAGACAGTATAGTCAACACTATATAAGTGACAAATTAACAGTATTATCAGTGTATAATGTTTGTTATTTATTTGTAAAAGTTTAACTATTTGTGTTAAGTCCATCAACTATAGCAATATAATATAGTAAACAATAATGGATAAAATATATATAATATATTTTATTCAAAGTTGTTTAATATTATAGTTGATGGACATCACACAAATTGTTAAAACATCTACAAATAAACAACAAAAATTTACACTGAAGATTCTGTTAACTTGTGACTCATATAGTGTTGACTATACTGTCATTAGGAAGAACATAAAAAATCTAAATGATAATGTTTTAAAAACTATATTTTTCTTTTTTAGTAAATTTTTATTGTTAAAAAGTGTATTATATCGAATAAATTTTAATTCTTATTGTAGAGTTCAATATAATGTGGAATAAATAGGTATTGGTTTTACAATGATCTGGTTTAAATTAATTATTAAAAATACTTTTCTTTAGGTAGAATTGTTCAAATTATTTCTCACATTAGATGAAACTGTAGAAAGTAAAATAAGGCTCAGATTTTATTTCATTATGGAGTAATTAAACGAAATAAAATTTATTGAATATTATGTATTCATCATATATTCATAGTAGAATAAATACAATTTCTAAAGTTTGGCTAGCAAATTGGAGAAGAAAATAAATTAATCAAAATGGTCTACAACTTTGCAATAAACTTATTATTTTTTTTTTTATTATTTTAAAAATCAAATTGAAAATTTTAATTAATTAATTTACGATCTTCCTAAAGACAGTATAGTCAACACTATATAAGTGACAAATTAACAGTATTATCAGTGTATAATGTTTGTTATTTATTTGTAAAAGTTTAACTATTTGTGTTAAGTCCATCAACTATAGCAATATAATATAGTAAACAATAATGGATAAAATATATATAATATATTTTATTCAAAGTTGTTTAATATTATAGTTGATGGACATCACACAAATTGTTAAAACATCTACAAATAAACAACAAAAATTTACACTGAAGATTCTGTTAACTTGTGACTCATATAGTGTTGACTATACTGTCATTAGGAAGAACATAAAAAATCTCAATGATAATGTTTTAAAACTATTTTTTTCTTTTTTATTAAATTTTTATTGTTTAAAAGTGTATTATATCGAAAAAATTTTAATTCTGATTGTAGAGTTCAATATAATGTGGAAAAAATAGGTATTGGTTTTACAATAATCTGGTTTTAATTAATTATTAAAGGTACTTTTCTTTAGGTAGAATTGTTCAAATTATTTCTCACATTAAATGAAACTGTAGAAAGTAAAATAAGGCTCAGATTTTATTTCATTATGGAGTAATTACACGATAATAAATAATTAAACGAAATAAAATTTATTGAATATTATGTATTCATCATATATTCATAGTAGAATAAATACAATTTCTAAAGTTTGGCTAGCAAATTGCAGATGAAAATAAATTAATCAAAATGGTCTACACATTTGCAAAAATCCTATTATTTTTGTTTTAATTATTTCAAATTACATTTATTACTCTGGAATAGTTTATAAAAAGAAATATCTAAGCAAATTATTTACCCAGCAATGGAGCAATGTTTTTAAGGCTGACAAATAATGTATGTATTTGAGAAATTCTTGATTGGAATATTTCACGATTTCCTAAAATAATATATTTTTGGTTTTAAAATGTCATATATCTCGAATATTTGGAAATATTATACATAAACTGTGGCACTGATTCGCACTTGATATCATTATAATTTAAATACTGAAAACCAAGAATATTTTTTTTTGCAAATGCCACAATGTATGTTTTATTTGAAAGTCGAAACTTTGCAACCATTTGCAATATAACTTACTTAAGATTTAGGAACCTCTTTTAACTCATTCATGTTACGTCATCATTTCTGAAAGGAATTGATTGTTTCGGGCATCTTCAATGCTTCTCATCAACTTGTCACTCATCAATATTATCTACAAATTAAATTAATTAAAATTGAATGTAAATAAGTAAAACTAAGTAAAAACTAACTACTGCCATACATTGTTGTCATTTGTATTATAGCTGACATTTGTTGAAAATATAGAGAAAGTCCAGATTTAAGGTGGCGATTAATGATTTATGATTAACATTATAATTCTCACTGAATTTTAGAAAATAAATAAATTAAAATGGCCTATAACTTTGCAATAAACTTATTATTTTTTTTTTTATTATTTTAAAAATCAAATTGAAAATTTTAATTAATTAATTTACGATCTTCCTAAAGACAGTATAGTCAACACTATATAAGTGACAAATTAACTGTATTATCAGTGTATAATGTTTGTTATTTATTTGTAAAAGTTTAACTATTTGTGTTAAGTCCATCAACTATAGCAATATAATATAGTAAACAATAATGGATAAAATATATATAATATATTTTATTCAAAGTTGTTTAATATTATAGTTGATGGACATCACACAAATTGTTAAAACATCTACAAATAAACAACAAAAATTTACACTGAAGATTCTGTTAACTTGTGACTCATATAGTGTTGACTATACTGTCATTAGGAAGAACATAAAAAATCTCAATGTTTTAAAACTATATTTTTCTTTTTTATTAAATTTTTATTGTTAAAAAGTGTATTATATCGAAAAAATTTTAATTCTGATTGTAGAGTTCAATATAATGTGGAAAAAATAGGCATTGGTTTTACAATGATCTGGTTTTAATTAATTATTAAAGGTACTTTTCTTTAGGTAGAATTGTTCAATTTATTACTCACGTTAGATGAAACTGTAGAAAGTAAAATAAGGCTCAGATTTTATTTCATTTTGGAGTAATTACACGATAATAAATAATTAAATGAAATAAAATTTATTGAATATTATGTATTCATCATATATTCATAGTAGAATAAATACAATTTCTAAAGTTTGGCTAGCAAATTGTAGATGAAAATAAATAAATTAAAATGGCCTATAACTTTGCAATAAATTTATTATTTTTTTTTTTATTATTTTAAAAATCAAATTGAATATTTTAATTAAACAATTTACGATCTTCCTAAAGACAGTATAGTCAACACTATATAAGTAACAAATTAACAGTATTATCAGTGTATAATGTTTGTTATTTATTTGTAAAAGTTTAACTATTTGTGTTAAGTCCATCAACTATAGCAATATAATATAGTAAACAATAATGGATAAAATATATATAATATATTTTATTCAAAGTTGTTTAATATTATAGTTGATGGACATCACACAAATTGTTAAAACATCTACAAATAAACAACAAAAATTTACACTGAAGATTCTGTTAACTTGTGACTCATATAGTGTTGACTATACTGTCATTAGGAAGAACATAAAAAATCTCAATGATAATGTTTTAAAACTATTTTTTTTCTTTTTTATTAAATTTTTATTGTTAAAAAGTGTATTATATCGAATAAATTTTAATTCTTATTGTAGAATTCAATATAATGTGGAAAAAATAGGTATTGGTTTTACAATGATCTGGTTTTAATTAATTATTAAAAATACTTTTCTTTAGGTAGAATTGTTCAAATTATTTCTCACATTAGATGAAACTGTTGAAAGTAAAATAAGGCTCAGATTTTATTTCATTATGGAGTAATTACACGATAATAAATAATTAAACGAAATAAAATTTATTGAATATTATGTATTCATCATATATTCATAGTAGAATAAATACAATTTCTAAAGTTTGGCTAGCAAATTGCAGAAGAAAATAAATTAATTAAAATGGTCTACACCTTTCCATTAATATTATTATTATTTTTTTATTAATTAATTTACGATCTTCCTAAAGACAGTATAGTCAACACTATATAAGTGACAAATTAACAGTATTATCAGTGTATAATGTTTGTTATTTATTTGTAAAAGTTTAACTATTTGTGTTAAGTCCATCAACTATAGCAATATAATATAGTAAACAATAATGGATAAAATATATATAATATATTTTATTCAAAGTTGTTTAATATTATAGTTGATGGACATCACACAAATTGTTAAAACATCTACAAATAAACAACAAAAATTTACACTGAAGATTCTGTTAACTTGTGACTCATATAGTGTTGACTATACTGTCATTAGGAAGAACATAAAAAATCTAAATGATAATGTTTTAAAAACTATATTTTTCTTTTTTAGTAAATTTTTATTGTTAAAAAGTGTATTATATCGAATAAATTTTAATTCTTATTGTAGAGTTCAATATAATGTGGAATAAATAGGTATTGGTTTTACAATGATCTGGTTTAAATTAATTATTAAAAATACTTTTCTTTAGGTAGAATTGTTCAAATTATTTCTCACATTAGATGAAACTGTAGAAAGTAAAATAAGGCTCAGATTTTATTTCATTATGGAGTAATTACACGATAATAAATAATTAAATCAAATAAAATTTATTGAATATTATGTATTCATCATATATTCATAGTAGAATAAATACAATTTCTAAAGCTTGGCTAGCAAATTGCAGATGAAAATAAATTAATCAAAATGGTCTACACCTTTGCAAAAATCCTATTATTATTTTTTTTAATATTTTAAAAATCAAATTGAAAATTTTAATTAATTAATTTACGATCTTCCTAAAGACAGTATAGTCAACACTATATAAGTAACAAATTAACAGTATTATCAGTGTATAATATTTGTTATTTATTTGTAAAAGTTTAACTATTTGTGTTAAGTCCATCAACTATAGCAATATAATATAGTAAACAATAATGTATAAAATATATATAATATATTTTATTCAAAGTTGTTTAATATTATAGTTGATGGACATCACACAAATTGTTAAAACATCTACAAATAAACAACAAAAATTTACACTGAAGATTCTGTTAACTTGTGACTCATATAGTGTTGACTATACTGTCATTAGGAAGAACATAAAAAATCTCAATGATAATGTTTTAAAACTATTTTTTTTCTTTTTTATTAAATTTTTATTGTTAAAAAGTGTATTATATCGAATAAATTTTAATTCTTATTGTAGAATTCAATATAATGTGGAAAAAATAGGTATTGGTTTTACAATGATCTGGTTTTAATTAATTATTAAAAATACTTTTCTTTAGGTAGAATTGTTCAAATTATTTCTCACATTAGATGAAACTGTTGAAAGTAAAATAAGGCTCAGATTTTATTTCATTATGGAGTAATTACACGATAATAAATAATTAAACGAAATAAAATTTATTGAATATTATGTATTCATCATATATTCATAGTAGAATAAATACAATTTCTAAAGTTTGGCTAGCAAATTGCAGAAGAAAATAAATTAATTAAAATGGTCTACACCTTTCCATTAATATTATTATTATTTTTTTATTAATTAATTTACGATCTTCCTAAAGACAGTATAGTCAACACTATATAAGTGACAAATTAACAGTATTATCAGTGTATAATGTTTGTTATTTATTTGTAAAAGTTTAACTATTTGTGTTAAGTCCATCAACTATAGCAATATAATATAGTAAACAATAATGGATAAAATATATATAATATATTTTATTCAAAGTTGTTTAATATTATAGTTGATGGACATCACACAAATTGTTAAAACATCTACAAATAAACAACAAAAATTTACACTGAAGATTCTGTTAACTTGTGACTCATATAGTGTTGACTATACTGTCATTAGGAAGAACATAAAAAATCTAAATGATAATGTTTTAAAAACTATATTTTTCTTTTTTAGTAAATTTTTATTGTTAAAAAGTGTATTATATCGAATAAATTTTAATTCTTATTGTAGAGTTCAATATAATGTGGAATAAATAGGTATTGGTTTTACAATGATCTGGTTTAAATTAATTATTAAAAATACTTTTCTTTAGGTAGAATTGTTCAAATTATTTCTCACATTAGATGAAACTGTAGAAAGTAAAATAAGGCTCAGATTTTATTTCATTATGGAGTAATTACACGATAATAAATAATTAAATCAAATAAAATTTATTGAATATTATGTATTCATCATATATTCATAGTAGAATAAATACAATTTCTAAAGCTTGGCTAGCAAATTGCAGATGAAAATAAATTAATCAAAATGGTCTACACCTTTGCAAAAATCCTATTATTTTTGTTTTAATTATTTCAAATTACATTTATTACTCTGGAATAGTTTATAAAAAGAAATATCTAAGCAAATTATTTACCCAGCAATGGAGCAATGTTTTTAAGGCTGACAAATAATGTATGTATTTGAGAAATTCTTGATTGGAATCTTTCACGATTTCCTAAAATAATATATTTTTGGTATTAAAATGTCATATATCTCGAATATTTGGAAATATTATACATAAACTGTGGCACTGATTCGCACTTGATATCATTATAATTTAAATACTGAAAACCAAGAATATTTTTTTTTGCAAATGCCACAATGTATGTTTTATTTGAAATTTGAAACTTTGCAACCATTTGCAATATAACTTACTTAAGATTTAGGAACCTCTTTTAACTCATTCATGTTACGTCATCATTTCTGAAAGGAATTGATTGTTTCGGGCATCTTCAATGCTTCTCATCAACTTGTCACTCATCAATATTATCTACAAATTAAATTAATTTAAATTAAATGTAAATAAGTAAAACTAAGTAAAAACTAACTACTGCCATACATTGTTGTCATTTGTATTATAGCTGTTATTTGTTGAAAATATAGAGAAAGTCCAGATTTAAGGTGGCGATTAATGATTTATGATTAACATTATAATTCTCACTGAATTTTAGAAAATAAATAAATTAAAATGGCCTATAACTTTGCAATAAACTTATTATTTTTTTTTTTATTATTTTAAAAATCAAATTGAAAATTTTAATTAATTAATTTACGATCTTCCTAAAGACAGTATAGTCAACACTATATAAGTAACAAATTAACAGTATTATCAGTGTATAATGTTTGTTATTTATTTGTAAAAGTTTAACTATTTGTGTTAAGTCCATCAACTATAGCAATATAATATAGTAAACAATAATGGATAAAATATATATAATATATTTTATTCAAAGTTGTTTAATATTATAGTTGATGGACATCACACAAATTGTTAAAACATCTACAAATAAACAACAAAAATTTACACTGAAGATTCTGTTAACTTGTGACTCATATAGTGTTGACTATACTGTCATTAGGAAGAACATAAAAAATCTCAATGATAATGTTTTAAAACTATTTTTTTCTTTTTTATTAAATTTTTATTGTTTAAAAGTGTATTATATCGAAAAAATTTTAATTCTGATTGTAGAGTTCAATATAATGTGGAAAAAATAGGTATTGGTTTTACAATAATCTGGTTTTAATTAATTATTAAAGGTACTTTTCTTTAGGTAGAATTGTTCAAATTATTTCTCACATTAAATGAAACTGTAGAAAGTAAAATAAGGCTCAGATTTTATTTCATTATGGAGTAATTACACGATAATAAATAATTAAACGAAATAAAATTTATTGAATATTATGTATTCATCATATATTCATAGTAGAATAAATACAATTTCTAAAGTTTGGCTAGCAAATTGCAGATGAAAATAAATTAATCAAAATGGTCTACACATTTGCAAAAATCCTATTATTTTTGTTTTAATTATTTCAAATTACATTTATTACTCTGGAATAGTTTATAAAAAGAAATATCTAAGCAAATTATTTACCCAGCAATGGAGCAATGTTTTTAAGGCTGACAAATAATGTATGTATTTGAGAAATTCTTGATTGGAATATTTCAGGATTTCCTAAAATAATATATTTTTGGTTTTAAAATGTCATAAATCTCGAATATTTGGAAATATTATACATAAACTGTGGCACTGATTCGCACTTGATATCATTATAATTTAAATACTGAAAACCAAGAATATTTTTTTTTGCAAATGCCACAATGTATGTTTTATTTGAAAGTCGAAACTTTGCAACCATTTGCAATATAACTTACTTAAGATTTAGGAACCTCTTTTAACTCATTCATGTTACGTCATCATTTCTGAAAGGAATTGATTGTTTCGGGCATCTTCAATGCTTCTCATCAACTTGTCACTCATCAATATTATCTACAAATTAAATTAATTAAAATTGAATGTAAATAAGTAAAACTAAGTAAAAACTAACTACTGCCATACATTGTTGTCATTTGTATTATAGCTGACATTTGTTGAAAATATAGAGAAAGTCCAGATTTAAGGTGGCGATTAATGATTTATGATTAACATTATAATTCTCACTGAATTTTAGAAAATAAATAAATTAAAATGGCCTATAACTTTGCAATAAACTTATTATTTTTTTTTTTATTATTTTAAAAATCAAATTGAAAATTTTAATTAATTAATTTACGATCTTCCTAAAGACAGTATAGTCAACACTATATAAGTGACAAATTAACTGTATTATCAGTGTATAATGTTTGTTATTTATTTGTAAAAGTTTAACTATTTGTGTTAAGTCCATCAACTATAGCAATATAATATAGTAAACAATAATGGATAAAATATATATAATATATTTTATTCAAAGTTGTTTAATATTATAGTTGATGGACATCACACAAATTGTTAAAACATCTACAAATAAACAACAAAAATTTACACTGAAGATTCTGTTAACTTGTGACTCATATAGTGTTGACTATACTGTCATTAGGAAGAACATAAAAAATCTCAATGATAATGTTTTGAAACTATATTTTTCTTTTTTATTAAATTTTTATTGTTAAAAAGTGTATTATATCGAAAAAATTTTAATTCTTATTGTAGAGTTCAATATAATGTGGAATAAATAGGTATTGGTTTTACAATGATCTAATTTTAATAAATTATTAAAAATACTTTTCTTTAGGTAGAATTGTTCAAATTATTTCTCACATTAGATGAAACTGTAGAAAGTAAAATAAGGCTCAGATTTTATTTCATTATGGAGTAATTACACGATAATAAATAATTAAACGAAATAAAATTTATTGAATATTATGTATTCATCATATATTCATAGTAGAATATATACAATTTCTAAAGTTTGGCTAGCAAATTGCAGAAGAAAATAAATTAATCAAAATGGTCTACACCTTTGCAAAAATCATATTATATTTGTTTTAAATATTTCAAATTACATTTATTACTCTGGAATAGTTTATACAAAGAAATATCTAAGCAAATTATTTACCCAGCAATGGAGCAATGTTTTTAAGGCTGACAAATAATGTATGTATTTGAGAAATTCTTGATTGGAATCTTTCACGATTTCCTAAAATAATATATTTTTGGTATTAAAATGCCATATATCTCGAATATTTGGAAATATTATACATAAACTGTGGCACTGATTCGCACTTGATATCATTATAAATTAAATACTGAAAACCAAGAATATTTTTTTTTGCAAATGCCACAATGTATGTTTTATTTGAAATTTGAAACTTTGCAACCATTTGCAATATAACTTACTTAAGATTTAGGAACCTCTTTTAACTCATTCATGTTACGTCATCATTTCTGAAAGGAATTGATTGTTTCGGGCATCTTCAATGCTTCTCATCAACTTGTCACTCATCAATATTATCTACAAATTAAATGTAAATAAGTAAAACTAAGTAAAAACTAACTACTGCCATACATTGTTGTCATTTGTATTATAGCTGTTATTTGTTGAAAATATAGAGAAAGTCCAGATTTAAGGTGGCGATTAATGATTTATGATTAACATTATAATTCTCACTGAATTTTAGATTAAAATTTAAAATTTAAAAGAAGAAAACAAAGCCTGGAACATTCTATGAATTGCATGTGTGATCGAACATTTTAGATTTAAGAAAAAAAAAATAAAAAATAAGATTTTTGCAAAAGTGTAGCCTATGTTAATTTATTGATTTTCATCTGCAAATTGCTAACCATTTAAATGACTTTCTGTTTTATAATAAATATCGACCGCATGCCCTATATTTACTTCTCGGACCTTAAATGTTTTTTATATTGTATCACCAGCCATACAATTTGCAGGCAATGGTCAAATTCATAAGCCAATCAATATACATGAATGGACAACGATTAAATACAAAAACATTTAAAATGATAATAATTATGTAGTGAACATAACGTTGTTAAAAATCGTATATATTTACCCATTTTATGATGAGGTTGGTAAAGCTCCGAGATGAATACTATCCGGATGCGAGGGTAAATCGTCGATTTGTAATAAATAACACCGTAGCGATTTGTCTATTGCGCCCGAAAGAGTATACGATTTTATTATAGACGACATTTCGATGGGTTTCATGAGAAATATATTTGAATCACAACAGATCATTGACCCGCAGCCAAAATCAATTTATATAAAATTAATGACGTTGACACGTGGGGCGACGGACGCGTCCGAAAATTTTAGGTAAATCGTATACGGCAATATAGCGTCTACGTCCGATGACGTTATGGATACATTGCACACAAAATCGACTATTTAGGAGCCCCGAGGTAATAATAGTGGTTACTCGGCACTGTGGTTTTGTTTGGTTACTTATTGTTATCAATAAGTATTTATGATAATATCACGGGGTATGATATGTTATCCAGGACAAAATTGATTTTTTTTTTTAACATAATAATATTGTTAAATGTTAGGATTGCTTAATGTTTTTTTTACTTTATAGGTATATAATATAAAGGGTCTGTAGACTTCGAGCATATTAAACTGTTTATCCAGACTACTCATATATCCAAATTTAAACACTGAATTCAAAGCGTCTTAAATATCTTTTTTTTATTTTACCTTTCAAAGCATGGATGTATGTTAAGAAATCCAGACATATTAATGAATTAAATACAATTTAATTTAATTAATATTACACTGTAACAGCAATACTACGCATTGTTGAATCATTTTGTATTCCGGTATAATTAACATTTAATATAATCAATAATTTGGTATATAATCATATCGCATATATTAATGGACATTTTGTTATACACAAACAGTATTACTAAAGTTTGGCTAGCAATATGCAGATAAAAATAAATTAATTAAAATGGTCTACACCTTTCCATTAATATTATTATTATTTTTTTATTAATTAATTTTATTCAAAGTTGTTTAATATTATAGTTGATGGACATCACACAAATTGTTAAAACATCTACAAATAAACAACAAAAATTTACACTGAAGATTCTGTTAACTTGTGACTCATATAGTGTTGACTATACTGTCATTAGGAAGAACATAAAAAATCTCAATGATAATGTTTTAAAACTATATTTTTCTTTTTTATTAAATTTTTATTGTTAAAAAGTGTATTATATCGAAAAAATTTTAATTCTTATTGTAGAGTTCAATATAATGTGGAATAAATAGGTATTGGTTTTACAATGATCTAATTTTAATAAATTATTAAAAATACTTTTCTTTAGGTAGAATTGTTCAAATTATTTCTCACATTAGATGAAACTGTAGAAAGTAAAATAAGGCTCAGATTTTATTTCATTATGGAGTAATTACACGATAATAAATAATTAAACGAAATAAAATTTATTGAATATTATGTATTCATCATATATTCATAGTAGAATAAATACAATTTCTAAAGTTTGGCTAGCAAATTGCAGAAGAAAATAAATTAATCAAAATGGTCTACAAATTTGCAATAAACTTATTATTTTTTTTTTTATTATTTTAAAAATCAAATTGAAAATTTTAATTAATTAATTTACGATCTTCCTAAAGACAGTATAGTCAACACTATATAAGTGACAAATTAACAGTATTATCAGTGTATAATGTTTGTTATTTATTTGTAAAAGTTTAACTATTTGTGTTAAGTCCATCAACTATAGCAATATAATATAGTAAACAATAATGGATAAAATATATATAATATATTTTATTCAAAGTTGTTTAATATTATAGTTGATGGACATCACACAAATTGTTAAAACATCTACAAATAAACAACAAAAATTTACACTGAAGATTCTGTTAACTTGTGACTCATATAGTGTTGACTATACTGTCATTAGGAAGAACATAAAAAATCTCAATGATAATGTTTTAAAACTATTTTTTTCTTTTTTATTAAATTTTTATTGTTTAAAAGTGTATTATATCGAAAAAATTTTAATTCTGATTGTAGAGTTCAATATAATGTGGAAAAAATAGGTATTGGTTTTACAATAATCTGGTTTTAATTAATTATTAAAGGTACTTTTCTTTAGGTAGAATTGTTCAAATTATTTCTCACATTAAATGAAACTGTAGAAAGTAAAATAAGGCTCAGATTTTATTTCATTATGGAGTAATTACACGATAATAAATAATTAAACGAAATAAAATTTATTGAATATTATGTATTCATCATATATTCATAGTAGAATAAATACAATTTCTAAAGTTTGGCTAGCAAATTGCAGATGAAAATAAATTAATCAAAATGGTCTACACATTTGCAAAAATCCTATTATTTTTGTTTTAATTATTTCAAATTACATTTATTACTCTGGAATAGTTTATAAAAAGAAATATCTAAGCAAATTATTTACCCAGCAATGGAGCAATGTTTTTAAGGCTGACAAATAATGTATGTATTTGAGAAATTCTTGATTGGAATATTTCACGATTTCCTAAAATAATATATTTTTGGTTTTAAAATGTCATATATCTCGAATATTTGGAAATATTATACATAAACTGTGGCACTGATTCGCACTTGATATCATTATAATTTAAATACTGAAAACCAAGAATATTTTTTTTTGCAAATGCCACAATGTATGTTTTATTTGAAAGTCGAAACTTTGCAACCATTTGCAATATAACTTACTTAAGATTTAGGAACCTCTTTTAACTCATTCATGTTACGTCATCATTTCTGAAAGGAATTGATTGTTTCGGGCATCTTCAATGCTTCTCATCAACTTGTCACTCATCAATATTATCTACAAATTAAATTAATTAAAATTGAATGTAAATAAGTAAAACTAAGTAAAAACTAACTACTGCCATACATTGTTGTCATTTGTATTATAGCTGACATTTGTTGAAAATATAGAGAAAGTCCAGATTTAAGGTGGCGATTAATGATTTATGATTAACATTATAATTCTCACTGAATTTTAGAAAATAAATAAATTAAAATGGCCTATAACTTTGCAATAAACTTATTATTTTTTTTTTTATTATTTTAAAAATCAAATTGAAAATTTTAATTAATTAATTTACGATCTTCCTAAAGACAGTATAGTCAACACTATATAAGTGACAAATTAACTGTATTATCAGTGTATAATGTTTGTTATTTATTTGTAAAAGTTTAACTATTTGTGTTAAGTCCATCAACTATAGCAATATAATATAGTAAACAATAATGGATAAAATATATATAATATATTTTATTCAAAGTTGTTTAATATTATAGTTGATGGACATCACACAAATTGTTAAAACATCTACAAATAAACAACAAAAATTTACACTGAAGATTCTGTTAACTTGTGACTCATATAGTGTTGACTATACTGTCATTAGGAAGAACATAAAAAATCTCAATGATAATGTTTTAAAACTATATTTTTCTTTTTTATTAAATTTTTATTGTTAAAAAGTGTAATATATCGAAAAAATTTTAATTCTTATTGTAGAGTTCAATATAATGTGGAATAAATAGGTATTGGTTTTACAATGATCTAATTTTAATAAATTATTAAAAATACTTTTCTTTAGGTAGAATTGTTCAAATTATTTCTCACATTAGATGAAACTGTAGAAAGTAAAATAAGGCTCAGATTTTATTTCATTATGGAGTAATTACACGATAATAAATAATTAAACGAAATAAAATTTATTGAATATTATGTATTCATCATATATTCATAGTAGAATAAATACAATTTCTAAAGTTTGGCTAGCAAATTGCAGAAGAAAATAAATTAATCAAAATGGTCTACAACTTTGCAATAAACTTATTATTTTTTTTTTTATTATTTTAAAAATCAAATTGAAAATTTTAATTAATTAATTTACGATCTTCCTAAAGACAGTATAGTCAACACTATATAAGTGACAAATTAACAGTATTATCAGTGTATAATGTTTGTTATTTATTTGTAAAAGTTTAACTATTTGTGTTAAGTCCATCAACTATAGCAATATAATATAGTAAACAATAATGGATAAAATATATATAATATATTTTATTCAAAGTTGTTTAATATTATAGTTGATGGACATCACACAAATTGTTAAAACATCTACAAATAAACAACAAAAATTTACACTGAAGATTCTGTTAACTTGTGACTCATATAGTGTTGACTATACTGTCATTAGGAAGAACATAAAAAATCTCAATGATAATGTTTTAAAACTATTTTTTTTCTTTTTTATTAAATTTTTATTGTTAAAAAGTGTATTATATCGAATAAATTTTAATTCTTATTGTAGAATTCAATATAATGTGGAAAAAATAGGTATTGGTTTTACAATGATCTGGTTTTAATTAATTATTAAAAATACTTTTCTTTAGGTAGAATTGTTCAAATTATTTCTCACATTAGATGAAACTGTTGAAAGTAAAATAAGGCTCAGATTTTATTTCATTATGGAGTAATTACTCGATAATAAATAATTAAACGAAATAAAATTTATTGAATATTATGTATTCATCATATATTCATAGTAGAATAAATACAATTTCTAAAGTTTGGCTAGCAAATTGCAGATGAAAATAAATTAATTAAAATGGTCTACACCTTTCCATTAATATTATTATTATTTTTTTATTAATTAATTTACGATCTTCCTAAAGACAGTATAGTCAACACTATATAAGTGACAAATTAACAGTATTATCAGTGTATAATGTTTGTTATTTATTTGTAAAAGTTTAACTATTTGTGTTAAGTCCATCAACTATAGCAATATAATATAGTAAACAATAATGGATAAAATATATATAATATATTTTATTCAAAGTTGTTTAATATTATAGTTGATGGACATCACACAAATTGTTAAAACATCTACAAATAAACAACAAAAATTTACACTGAAGATTCTGTTAACTTGTGACTCATATAGTGTTGACTATACTGTCATTAGGAAGAACATAAAAAATCTAAATGATAATGTTTTAAAAACTATATTTTTCTTTTTTAGTAAATTTTTATTGTTAAAAAGTGTATTATATCGAATAAATTTTAATTCTTATTGTAGAGTTCAATATAATGTGGAATAAATAGGTATTGGTTTTACAATGATCTGGTTTAAATTAATTATTAAAAATACTTTTCTTTAGGTAGAATTGTTCAAATTATTTCTCACATTAGATGAAACTGTAGAAAGTAAAATAAGGCTCAGATTTTATTTCATTATGGAGTAATTACACGATAATAAATAATTAAATCAAATAAAATTTATTGAATATTATGTATTCATCATATATTCATAGTAGAATAAATACAATTTCTAAAGCTTGGCTAGCAAATTGCAGATGAAAATAAATTAATCAAAATGGTCTACACCTTTGCAAAAATCCTATTATTTTTGTTTTAATTATTTCAAATTACATTTATTACTCTGGAATAGTTTATAAAAAGAAATATCTAAGCAAATTATTTACCCAGCAATGGAGCAATGTTTTTAAGGCTGACAAATAATGTATGTATTTGAGAAATTCTTGATTGGAATCTTTCACGATTTCCTAAAATAATATATTTTTGGTATTAAAATGTCATATATCTCGAATATTTGGAAATATTATACATAAACTGTGGCACTGATTCGCACTTGATATCATTATAATTTAAATACTGAAAACCAAGAATATTTTTTTTTGCAAATGCCACAATGTATGTTTTATTTGAAATTTGAAACTTTGCAACCATTTGCAATATAACTTACTTAAGATTTAGGAACCTCTTTTAACTCATTCATGTTACGTCATCATTTCTGAAAGGAATTGATTGTTTCGGGCATCTTCAATGCTTCTCATCAACTTGTCACTCATCAATATTATCTACAAATTAAATTAATTTAAATTAAATGTAAATAAGTAAAACTAAGTAAAAACTAACTACTGCCATACATTGTTGTCATTTGTATTATAGCTGTTATTTGTTGAAAATATAGAGAAAGTCCAGATTTAAGGTGGCGATTAATGATTTATGATTAACATTATAATTCTCACTGAATTTTAGAAAATAAATAAATTAAAATGGCCTATAACTTTGCAATAAACTTATTATTTTTTTTTTTATTATTTTAAAAATCAAATTGAAAATTTTAATTAATTAATTTACGATCTTCCTAAAGACAGTATAGTCAACACTATATAAGTAACAAATTAACAGTATTATCAGTGTATAATGTTTGTTATTTATTTGTAAAAGTTTAACTATTTGTGTTAAGTCCATCAACTATAGCAATATAATATAGTAAACAATAATGGATAAAATATATATAATATATTTTATTCAAAGTTGTTTAATATTATAGTTGATGGACATCACACAAATTGTTAAAACATCTACAAATAAACAACAAAAATTTACACTGAAGATTCTGTTAACTTGTGACTCATATAGTGTTGACTATACTGTCATTAGGAAGAACATAAAAAATCTCAATGATAATGTTTTAAAACTATTTTTTTCTTTTTTATTAAATTTTTATTGTTTAAAAGTGTATTATATCGAAAAAATTTTAATTCTGATTGTAGAGTTCAATATAATGTGGAAAAAATAGGTATTGGTTTTACAATAATCTGGTTTTAATTAATTATTAAAGGTACTTTTCTTTAGGTAGAATTGTTCAAATTATTTCTCACATTAAATGAAACTGTAGAAAGTAAAATAAGGCTCAGATTTTATTTCATTATGGAGTAATTACACGATAATAAATAATTAAACGAAATAAAATTTATTGAATATTATGTATTCATCATATATTCATAGTAGAATAAATACAATTTCTAAAGTTTGGCTAGCAAATTGCAGATGAAAATAAATTAATCAAAATGGTCTACACATTTGCAAAAATCCTATTATTTTTGTTTTAATTATTTCAAATTACATTTATTACTCTGGAATAGTTTATAAAAAGAAATATCTAAGCAAATTATTTACCCAGCAATGGAGCAATGTTTTTAAGGCTGACAAATAATGTATGTATTTGAGAAATTCTTGATTGGAATATTTCACGATTTCCTAAAATAATATATTTTTGGTTTTAAAATGTCATATATCTCGAATATTTGGAAATATTATACATAAACTGTGGCACTGATTCGCACTTGATATCATTATAATTTAAATACTGAAAACCAAGAATATTTTTTTTTGCAAATGCCACAATGTATGTTTTATTTGAAAGTCGAAACTTTGCAACCATTTGCAATATAACTTACTTAAGATTTAGGAACCTCTTTTAACTCATTCATGTTACGTCATCATTTCTGAAAGGAATTGATTGTTTCGGGCATCTTCAATGCTTCTCATCAACTTGTCACTCATCAATATTATCTACAAATTAAATTAATTAAAATTGAATGTAAATAAGTAAAACTAAGTAAAAACTAACTACTGCCATACATTGTTGTCATTTGTATTATAGCTGACATTTGTTGAAAATATAGAGAAAGTCCAGATTTAAGGTGGCGATTAATGATTTATGATTAACATTATAATTCTCACTGAATTTTAGAAAATAAATAAATTAAAATGGCCTATAACTTTGCAATAAACTTATTATTTTTTTTTTTATTATTTTAAAAATCAAATTGAAAATTTTAATTAATTAATTTACGATCTTCCTAAAGACAGTATAGTCAACACTATATAAGTGACAAATTAACTGTATTATCAGTGTATAATGTTTGTTATTTATTTG
The DNA here is from genome assembly GCA_956483605.1 of Tuberolachnus salignus. Taxonomy (NCBI): domain Eukaryota; kingdom Metazoa; phylum Arthropoda; class Insecta; order Hemiptera; family Aphididae; genus Tuberolachnus; species Tuberolachnus salignus. The sequence continues at coordinate 29,789,603 of OY101435.1, read as the reverse complement.
TAAAAGTTTAACTATTTGTGTTAAGTCCATCAACTATAGCAATATAATATAGTAAACAATAATGGATAAAATATATATAATATATTTTATTCAAAGTTGTTTAATATTATAGTTGATGGACATCACACAAATTGTTAAAACATCTACAAATAAACAACAAAAATTTACACTGAAGATTCTGTTAACTTGTGACTCATATAGTGTTGACTATACTGTCATTAGGAAGAACATAAAAAATCTCAATGATAATGTTTTAAAACTATATTTTTCTTTTTTATTAAATTTTTATTGTTAAAAAGTGTATTATATCGAAAAAATTTTAATTCTTATTGTAGAGTTCAATATAATGTGGAATAAATAGGTATTGGTTTTACAATGATCTAATTTTAATAAATTATTAAAAATACTTTTCTTTAGGTAGAATTGTTCAAATTATTTCTCACATTAGATGAAACTGTAGAAAGTAAAATAAGGCTCAGATTTTATTTCATTATGGAGTAATTACACGATAATAAATAATTAAACGAAATAAAATTTATTGAATATTATGTATTCATCATATATTCATAGTAGAATAAATACAATTTCTAAAGTTTGGCTAGCAAATTGCAGAAGAAAATAAATTAATCAAAATGGTCTACACCTTTGCAAAAATCATATTATATTTGTTTTAAATATTTCAAATTACATTTATTACTCTGGAATAGTTTATACAAAGAAATATCTAAGCAAATTATTTACCCAGCAATGGAGCAATGTTTTTAAGGCTGACAAATAATGTATGTATTTGAGAAATTCTTGATTGGAATCTTTCACGATTTCCTAAAATAATATATTTTTGGTATTAAAATGCCATATATCTCGAATATTTGGAAATATTATACATAAACTGTGGCACTGATTCGCACTTGATATCATTATAAATTAAATACTGAAAACCAAGAATATTTTTTTTTGCAAATGCCACAATGTATGTTTTATTTGAAATTTGAAACTTTGCAACCATTTGCAATATAACTTACTTAAGATTTAGGAACCTCTTTTAACTCATTCATGTTACGTCATCATTTCTGAAAGGAATTGATTGTTTCGGGCATCTTCAATGCTTCTCATCAACTTGTCACTCATCAATATTATCTACAAATTAAATGTAAATAAGTAAAACTAAGTAAAAACTAACTACTGCCATACATTGTTGTCATTTGTATTATAGCTGTTATTTGTTGAAAATATAGAGAAAGTCCAGATTTAAGGTGGCGATTAATGATTTATGATTAACATTATAATTCTCACTGAATTTTAGATTAAAATTTAAAATTTAAAAGAAGAAAACAAAGCCTGGAACATTCTATGAATTGCATGTGTGATCGAACATTTTAGATTTAAGAAAAAAAAAATAAAAAATAAGATTTTTGCAAAAGCGTAGCCTATGTTAATTTATTGATTTTCATCTGCAAATTGCTAACCATTTAAATGACTTTCTGTTTTATAATAAATATCGACCGCATGCCCTATATTTACTTCTCGGACCTTAAATGTTTTTTATATTGTATCACCAGCCATACAATTTGCAGGCAATGGTCAAATTCATAAGCCAATCAATATACATGAATGGACAACGATTAAATACAAAAACATTTAAAATGATAATAATTATGTAGTGAACATAACGTTGTTAAAAATCGTATATATTTACCCATTTTATGATGAGGTTGGTAAAGCTCCGAGATGAATACTATCCGGATGCGAGGGTAAATCGTCGATTTGTAATAAATAACACCGTAGCGATTTGTCTATTGCGCCCGAAAGAGTATACGATTTTATTATAGACGACATTTCGATGGGTTTCATGAGAAATATATTTGAATCACAACAGATCATTGACCCGCAGCCAAAATCAATTTATATAAAATTAATGACGTTGACACGTGGGGCGACGGACGCGTCCGAAAATTTTAGGTAAATCGTATACGGCAATATAGCGTCTACGTCCGATGACGTTATGGATACATTGCACACAAAATCGACTATTTAGGAGCCCCGAGGTAATAATAGTGGTTACTCGGCACTGTGGTTTTGTTTGGTTACTTATTGTTATCAATAAGTATTTATGATAATATCACGGGGTATGATATGTTATCCAGGACAAAATTGATTTTTTTTTTTAACATAATAATATTGTTAAATGTTAAGATTGCTTAATGTTTTTTTTACTTTATAGGTATATAATATAAAGGGTCTGTAGACTTTGAGCATATTAAACTGTTTATCCAGACTACTCATATATCCAAATTTAAACACTGAATTCAAAGCGTCTTAAATATCTTTTTTTTATTTTACCTTTCAAAGCATGGATGTATGTTAAGAAATCCAGACATATTAATGAATTAAATACAATTTAATTTAATTAATATTACACTGTAACAGCAATACTACGCATTGTTGAATCATTTTGTATTCCGGTATAATTAACATTTAATATAATCAATAATTTGGTATATAATCATATCGCATATATTAATGGACATTTTGTTATACACAAACAGTATTACTAAAGTTTGGCTAGCAATATGCAGATAAAAATAAATTAATTAAAATGGTCTACACCTTTCCATTAATATTATTATTATTTTTTTATTAATTAATTTTATTCAAAGTTGTTTAATATTATAGTTGATGGACATCACACAAATTGTTAAAACATCTACAAATAAACAACAAAAATTTACACTGAAGATTCTGTTAACTTGTGACTCATATAGTGTTGACTATACTGTCATTAGGAAGAACATAAAAAATCTCAATGATAATGTTTTAAAACTATATTTTTCTTTTTTATTAAATTTTTATTGTTAAAAAGTGTATTATATCGAAAAAATTTTAATTCTTATTGTAGAGTTCAATATAATGTGGAATAAATAGGTATTGGTTTTACAATGATCTAATTTTAATAAATTATTAAAAATACTTTTCTTTAGGTAGAATTGTTCAAATTATTTCTCACATTAGATGAAACTGTAGAAAGTAAAATAAGGCTCAGATTTTATTTCATTATGGAGTAATTACACGATAATAAATAATTAAACGAAATAAAATTTATTGAATATTATGTATTCATCATATATTCATAGTAGAATAAATACAATTTCTAAAGTTTGGCTAGCAAATTGCAGAAGAAAATAAATTAATCAAAATGGTCTACAAATTTGCAATAAACTTATTATTTTTTTTTTTATTATTTTAAAAATCAAATTGAAAATTTTAATTAATTAATTTACGATCTTCCTAAAGACAGTATAGTCAACACTATATAAGTGACAAATTAACAGTATTATCAGTGTATAATGTTTGTTATTTATTTGTAAAAGTTTAACTATTTGTGTTAAGTCCATCAACTATAGCAATATAATATAGTAAACAATAATGGATAAAATATATATAATATATTTTATTCAAAGTTGTTTAATATTATAGTTGATGGACATCACACAAATTGTTAAAACATCTACAAATAAACAACAAAAATTTACACTGAAGATTCTGTTAACTTGTGACTCATATAGTGTTGACTATACTGTCATTAGGAAGAACATAAAAAATCTCAATGATAATGTTTTAAAACTATTTTTTTCTTTTTTATTAAATTTTTATTGTTAAAAAGTGTATTATATCGAATAAATTTTAATTCTTATTGTAGAGTTCAATATAATGTGGAAAAAATAGGTATTGGTTTTACAATGATCTGGTTTTAATTAATTATTAAAAATACTTTTCTTTAGGTAGAATTGTTCAAATTATTTCTCACATTAGATGAAACTGTTGAAAGTAAAATAAGGCTCAGATTTTATTTCATTATGGAGTAATTAAACGAAATAAAATTTATTGAATATTATGTATTCATCATATATTCATAGTAGAATAAATACAATTTCTAAAGTTTGGCTAGCAAATTGCAGAAGAAAATAAATTAATTAAAATGGTCTACACCTTTCCATTAATATTATTATTATTTTTTTATTAATTAATTTACGATCTTCCTAAAGACAGTATAGTCAACACTATATAAGTCACAAATTAACAGTATTATCAGTGTATAATGTTTGTTATTTATTTGTAAAAGTTTAACTATTTGTGTTAAGTCCATCAACTATAGCAATATAATATAGTAAACAATAATGGATAAAATATATATAATATATTTTATTCAAAGTTGTTTAATATTATAGTTGATGGACATCACACAAATTGTTAAAACATCTACAAATAAACAACAAAAATTTACACTGAAGATTCTGTTAACTTGTGACTCATATAGTGTTGACTATACTGTCATTAGGAAGAACATAAAAAATCTCAATGATAATGTTTTAAAACTATATTTTTCTTTTTTATTAAATTTTTATTGTTAAAAAGTGTATTATATCGAAAAAATTTTAATTCTTATTGTAGAGTTCAATATAATGTGGAATAAATAGGTATTGGTTTTACAATGATCTAATTTTAATAAATTATTAAAAATACTTTTCTTTAGGTAGAATTGTTCAAATTATTTCTCACATTAGATGAAACTGTAGAAAGTAAAATAAGGCTCAGATTTTATTTCATTATGGAGTAATTACACGATAATAAATAATTAAACGAAATAAAATTTATTGAATATTATGTATTCATCATATATTCATAGTAGAATAAATACAATTTCTAAAGTTTGGCTAGCAAATTGCAGAAGAAAATAAATTAATCAAAATGGTCTACAACTTTGCAATAAACTTATTATTTTTTTTTTTATTATTTTAAAAATCAAATTGAAAATTTTAATTAATTAATTTACGATCTTCCTAAAGACAGTATAGTCAACACTATATAAGTGACAAATTAACAGTATTATCAGTGTATAATGTTTGTTATTTATTTGTAAAAGTTTAACTATTTGTGTTAAGTCCATCAACTATAGCAATATAATATAGTAAACAATAATGGATAAAATATATATAATATATTTTATTCAAAGTTGTTTAATATTATAGTTGATGGACATCACACAAATTGTTAAAACATCTACAAATAAACAACAAAAATTTACACTGAAGATTCTGTTAACTTGTGACTCATATAGTGTTGACTATACTGTCATTAGGAAGAACATAAAAAATCTCAATGATAATGTTTTAAAACTATATTTTTCTTTTTTATTAAATTTTTATTGTTAAAAAGTGTATTATATCGAAAAAATTTTAATTCTTATTGTAGAGTTCAATATAATGTGGAAAAAATAGGTATTGGTTTTACAATGATCTGGTTTTAATTAATTATTAAAAATACTTTTCTTTAGGTAGAATTGTTCAAATTATTTCTCACGTTAGATGAAACTGTAGAAAGTAAAATAAGGCTCAGATTTTATTTCATTATGGAGTAATTACACGATAATAAATAATTAAACGAAATAAAATTTATTGAATATTATGTATTCATCATATATTCATAGTAGAATAAATACAATTTCTAAAGTTTGGCTAGCAAATTGCAGAAGAAAATAAATTAATCAAAATGGTCTACAACTTTGCAATAAACTTATTATTTTTTTTTTTATTATTTTAAAAATCAAATTGAAAATTTTAATTAATTAATTTACGATCTTACTAAAGACAATATAGTCAACACTATATAAGTGACAAATTAACAGTATTATCAGTGTATAATGTTTGTTATTTATTTGTAAAAGTTTAACTATTTGTGTTAAGTCCATCAACTATAGCAATATAATATAGTAAACAATAATGGATAAAATATATATAATATATTTTATTCAAAGTTGTTTAATATTATAGTTGATGGATATCACACAAATTGTTAAAACATCTACAAATAAACAACAAAAATTTACACTGAAGATTCTGTTAACTTGTGACTCATATAGTGTTGACTATACTGTCATTAGGAAGAACATAAAAAATCTCAATGATAATGTTTTAAAACAATTTTTTTCTTTTTTATTAAATTTTTATTGTTAAAAAGTGTATTATATCGAATAAATTTTAATTCTTATTGTAGAGTTCAATATAATGTGGAAAAAATAGGTATTGGTTTTACAATGATCTGGTTTTAATTAATTATTAAAAATACTTTTCTTTAGGTAGAATTGTTCAAATTATTTCTCACATTAGATGAAACTGTAGAAAGTAAAATAAGGCTCAGATTTTATTTCATTATGGAGTAATTACACGATAATAAATAATTAAACGAAATAAAATTTATTGAATATTATGTATTCATCATATATTCATAGTAGAATAAATACAATTTCTAAAGTTTGGCTAGCAAATTTCAGATGAAAATAAATTAATCAAAATGGTCTACAACTTTGCAATAAACTTATTATTTTTTTTTTTATTATTTTAAAAATCAAATTGAAAATTTTAATTAATTAATTTACGATCTTACTAAAGACAATATAGTCAACACTATATAAGTGACAAATTAACAGTATTATCAGTGTATAATGTTTGTTATTTATTTGTAAAAGTTTAACTATTTGTGTTAAGTCCATCAACTATAGCAATATAATATAGTAAACAATAATGGATAAAATATATATAATATATTTTATTCAAAGTTGTTTAATATTATAGTTGATGGACATCACACAAATTGTTAAAACATCTACAAATAAACAACAAAAATTTACACTGAAGATTCTGTTAACTTGTGACTCATATAGTGTTGACTATACTGTCATTAGGAAGAACATAAAAAATCTCAATGTTTTAAAACTATTTTTTTCTTTTTTATTAAATTTTTATTGTTAAAAAGTGTATTATATCGAGTAAATTTTAATTCTTATTGTAGAGTTCAATATAATGTGGAAAAAATAGGTATTGGTTTTACAATGATCTGGTTTTAATTAATTATTAAAAATACTTTTCTTTAGGTAGAATTGTTCAAATTATTTCTCACATTAGATGAAACTGTAGAAAGTAAAATAAGGCTCAGATTTTATTTCATTATGGAGTAATTACACGATAAAAAATAATTAAAGGAAATAAAATTTATTGAATAATATGTATTCATCATATATTCATAGTAGAATAAATACAATTTCTAAAGTTTGGCTAGCAAATTGCAGAAGAAAATAAATTAATCAAAATGGTCTACAACTTTGCAATAAACTTATTATTTTTTTTTTTATTATTTTAAAAATCAAATTGAAAATTTTAATTAATTAATTTACGATCTTACTAAAGACAGTATAGTCAACACTATATAAGTCACAAATTAACAGTATTATCAGTGTATAATGTTTGTTATTTATTTGTAAAAGTTTAACTATTTGTGTTAAGTCCATCAACTATAGCAATATAATATAGTAAACAATAATGGATAAAATATATATAATATATTTTATTCAAAGTTGTTTAATATTATAGTTGATGGACATCACACAAATTGTTAAAACATCTACAAATAAACAACAAAAATTTACACTGAAGATTCTGTTAACTTGTGACTCATATAGTGTTGACTATACTGTCATTAGGAAGAACATAAAAAATCTCAATGATAATGTTTTAAAACAATTTTTTTCTTTTTTATTAAATTTTTATTGTTAAAAAGTGTATTATATCGAATAAATTTTAATTCTTATTGTAGAGTTCAATATAATGTGGAAAAAATAGGTATTGGTTTTACAATGATCTGGATTTAATTAATTATTAAAAATACTTTTCTTTAGGTAGAATTGTTCAAATTATTTCTCACGTTAGATGAAACTGTAGAAAGTAAAATAAGGCTCAGATTTTATTTCATTATGGAGTAATTACACGATAAAAAATAATTAAAGGAAATAAAATTTATTGAATATTATGTATTCATCATATATTCATAGTAGAATAAATACAATTTCTAAAGTTTGGCTAGCAAATTGCAGAAGAAAATAAATTAATCAAAATGGTCTACAACTTTGCAATAAACTTATTATTTTTTTTTTTATTATTTTAAAAATCAAATTGAAAATTTTAATTAATTAATTTACGATCTTACTAAAGACAGTATAGTCAACACTATATAAGTCACAAATTAACAGTATTATCAGTGTATAATGTTTGTTATTTATTTGTAAAAGTTTAACTATTTGTGTTAAGTCCATCAACTATAGCAATATAATATAGTAAACAATAATGGATAAAATATATATAATATATTTTATTCAAAGTTGTTTAATATTATAGTTGATGGACATCACACAAATTGTTAAAACATCTACAAATAAACAACAAAAATTTACACTGAAGATTCTGTTAACTTGTGACTCATATAGTGTTGACTATACTGTCATTAGGAAGAACATAAAAAATCTCAATGATAATGTTTTAAAACAATTTTTTTCTTTTTTATTAAATTTTTATTGTTAAAAAGTGTATTATATCGAATAAATTTTAATTCTTATTGTAGAGTTCAATATAATGTGGAAAAAATAGGTATTGGTTTTACAATGATCTGGTTTTAATTAATTATTAAAAATACTTTTCTTTAGGTAGAATTGTTCAAATTATTTCTCACGTTAGATGAAACTGTAGAAAGTAAAATAAGGCTCAGATTTTATTTCATTATGGAGTAATTACACGATAATAAATAATTAAACGAAATAAAATTTATTGAATATTATGTATTCATCATATATTCATAGTAGAATAAATACAATTTCTAAAGTTTGGCTAGCAAATTGCAGAAGAAAATAAATTAATCAAAATGGTCTACAACTTTGCAATAAACTTATTATTTTTTTTTTTATTATTTTAAAAATCAAATTGAAAATTTTAATTAATTAATTTACGATCTTACTAAAGACAATATAGTCAACACTATATAAGTGACAAATTAACAGTATTATCAGTGTATAATGTTTGTTATTTATTTGTAAAAGTTTAACTATTTGTGTTAAGTCCATCAACTATAGCAATATAATATAGTAAACAATAATGGATAAAATATATATAATATATTTTATTCAAAGTTGTTTAATATTATAGTTGATGGACATCACACAAATTGTTAAAACATCTACAAATAAACAACAAAAATTTACACTGAAGATTCTGTTAACTTGTGACTCATATAGTGTTGACTATACTGTCATTAGGAAGAACATAAAAAATCTCAATGTTTTAAAACTATTTTTTTCTTTTTTATTAAATTTTTATTGTTAAAAAGTGTATTATATCGAATAAATTTTAATTCTTATTGTAGAGTTCAATATAATGTGGAAAAAATAGGTATTGGTTTTACAATGATCTGGTTTTAATTAATTATTAAAAATACTTTTCTTTAGGTAGAATTGTTCAAATTATTTCTCACATTAGATGAAACTGTAGAAAGTAAAATAAGGCTCAGATTTTATTTCATTATGGAGTAATTACACGATAAAAAATAATTAAAGGAAATAAAATTTATTGAATATTATGTATTCATCATATATTCATAGTAGAATAAATACAATTTCTAAAGTTTGGCTAGCAAATTGCAGAAGAAAATAAATTAATCAAAATGGTCTACAACTTTGCAATAAACTTATTATTTTTTTTTTTATTATTTTAAAAATCAAATTGAAAATTTTAATTAATTAATTTACGATCTTACTAAAGACAGTATAGTCAACACTATATAAGTCACAAATTAACAGTATTATCAGTGTATAATGTTTGTTATTTATTTGTAAAAGTTTAACTATTTGTGTTAAGTCCATCAACTATAGCAATATAATATAGTAAACAATAATGGATAAAATATATATAATATATTTTATTCAAAGTTGTTTAATATTATAGTTGATGGACATCACACAAATTGTTAAAACATCTACAAATAAACAACAAAAATTTACACTGAAGATTCTGTTAACTTGTGACTCATATAGTGTTGACTATACTGTCATTAGGAAGAACATAAAAAATCTCAATGATAATGTTTTAAAACAATTTTTTTCTTTTTTATTAAATTTTTATTGTTAAAAAGTGTATTATATCGAATAAATTTTAATTCTTATTGTAGAGTTCAATATAATGTGGAAAAAATAGGTATTGGTTTTACAATGATCTGGTTTTAATTAATTATTAAAAATACTTTTCTTTAGGTAGAATTGTTCAAATTATTTCTCACGTTAGATGAAACTGTAGAAAGTAAAATAAGGCTCAGATTTTATTTCATTATGGAGTAATTACACGATAATAAATAATTAAACGAAATAAAATTTATTGAATATTATGTATTCATCATATATTCATAGTAGAATAAATACAATTTCTAAAGTTTGGCTAGCAAATTGCAGAAGAAAATAAATTAATCAAAATGGTCTACAACTTTGCAATAAACTTATTATTTTTTTTTTTATTATTTTAAAAATCAAATTGAAAATTTTAATTAATTAATTTACGATCTTACTAAAGACAATATAGTCAACACTATATAAGTGACAAATTAACAGTATTATCAGTGTATAATGTTTGTTATTTATTTGTAAAAGTTTAACTATTTGTGTTAAGTCCATCAACTATAGCAATATAATATAGTAAACAATAATGGATAAAATATATATAATATATTTTATTCAAAGTTGTTTAATATTATAGTTGATGGATATCACACAAATTGTTAAAACATCTACAAATAAACAACAAAAATTTACACTGAAGATTCTGTTAACTTGTGACTCATATAGTGTTGACTATACTGTCATTAGGAAGAACATAAAAAATCTCAATGATAATGTTTTAAAACAATTTTTTTCTTTTTTATTAAATTTTTATTGTTAAAAAGTGTATTATATCGAATAAATTTTAATTCTTATTGTAGAGTTCAATATAATGTGGAAAAAATAGGTATTGGTTTTACAATGATCTGGTTTTAATTAATTATTAAAAATACTTTTCTTTAGGTAGAATTGTTCAAATTATTTCTCACATTAGATGAAACTGTAGAAAGTAAAATAAGGCTCAGATTTTATTTCATTATGGAGTAATTACACGATAAAAAATAATTAAAGGAAATAAAATTTATTGAATATTATGTATTCATCATATATTCATAGTAGAATAAATACAATTTCTAAAGTTTGGCTAGCAAATTGCAGAAGAAAATAAATTAATCAAAATGGTCTACAACTTTGCAATAAACTTATTATTTTTTTTTTTATTATTTTAAAAATCAAATTGAAAATTTTAATTAATTAATTTACGATCTTACTAAAGACAGTATAGTCAACACTATATAAGTCACAAATTAACAGTATTATCAGTGTATAATGTTTGTTATTTATTTGTAAAAGTTTAACTATTTGTGTTAAGTCCATCAACTATAGCAATATAATATAGTAAACAATAATGGATAAAATATATATAATATATTTTATTCAAAGTTGTTTAATATTATAGTTGATGGACATCACACAAATTGTTAAAACATCTACAAATAAACAACAAAAATTTACACTGAAGATTCTGTTAACTTGTGACTCATATAGTGTTGACTATACTGTCATTAGGAAGAACATAAAAAATCTCAATGATAATGTTTTAAAACAATTTTTTTCTTTTTTATTAAATTTTTATTGTTAAAAAGTGTATTATATCGAATAAATTTTAATTCTTATTGTAGAGTTCAATATAATGTGGAAAAAATAGGTATTGGTTTTACAATGATCTGGTTTTAATTAATTATTAAAAATACTTTTCTTTAGGTAGAATTGTTCAAATTATTTCTCACATTAGATGAAACTGTAGAAAGTAAAATAAGGCTCAGATTTTATTTCATTATGGAGTAATTACACGATAATAAATAATTAAACGAAATAAAATTTATTGAATATTATGTATTCATCATATATTCATAGTAGAATAAATACAATTTCTAAAGTTTGGCTAGCAAATTGCAGAAGAAAATAAATTAATCAAAATGGTCTACAACTTTGCAATAAACTTATTATTTTTTTTTTTATTATTTTAAAAATCAAATTGAAAATTTTAATTAATTAATTTACGATCTTACTAAAGACAATATAGTCAACACTATATAAGTGACAAATTAACAGTATTATCAGTGTATAATGTTTGTTATTTATTTGTAAAAGTTTAACTATTTGTGTTAAGTCCATCAACTATAGCAATATAATATAGTAAACAATAATGGATAAAATATATATAATATATTTTATTCAAAGTTGTTTAATATTATAGTTGATGGATATCACACAAATTGTTAAAACATCTACAAATAAACAACAAAAATTTACACTGAAGATTCTGTTAACTTGTGACTCATATAGTGTTGACTATACTGTCATTAGGAAGAACATAAAAAATCTCAATGATAATGTTTTAAAACAATTTTTTTCTTTTTTATTAAATTTTTATTGTTAAAAAGTGTATTATATCGAATAAATTTTAATTCTTATTGTAGAGTTCAATATAATGTGGAAAAAATAGGTATTGGTTTTACAATGATCTGGTTTTAATTAATTATTAAAAATACTTTTCTTTAGGTAGAATTGTTCAATTTATTTCTCACATTAGATGAAACTGTAGAAAGTAAAATAAGGCTCAGATTTTATTTCATTATGGAGTAATTACACGATAATAAATAATTAAACGAAATAAAATTTATTGAATATTATGTATTCATCATATATTCATAGTAGAATAAATACAATTTCTAAAGTTTGGCTAGCAAATTGCAGAAGAAAATAAATTAATCAAAATGGTCTACAACTTTGCAATAAACTTATTATTTTTTTTTTTATTATTTTAAAAATCAAATTGAAAATTTTAATTAATTAATTTACGATCTTACTAAAGACAGTATAGTCAACACTATATAAGTCACAAATTAACAGTATTATCAGTGTATAATGTTTGTTATTTATTTGTAAAAGTTTAACTATTTGTGTTAAGTCCATCAACTATAGCAATATAATATAGTAAACAATAATGGATAAAATATATATAATATATTTTATTCAAAGTTGTTTAATATTATAGTTGATGGATATCACACAAATTGTTAAAACATCTACAAATAAACAACAAAAATTTACACTGAAGATTCTGTTAACTTGTGACTCATATAGTGTTGACTATACTGTCATTAGGAAGAACATAAAAAATCTCAATGATAATGTTTTAAAACAATTTTTTTCTTTTTTATTAAATTTTTATTGTTAAAAAGTGTATTATATCGAATAAATTTTAATTCTTATTGTAGAGTTCAATATAATGTGGAAAAAATAGGTATTGGTTTTACAATGATCTGGTTTTAATTAATTATTAAAAATACTTTTCTTTAGGTAGAATTGTTCAAATTATTTCTCACATTAGATGAAACTGTAGAAAGTAAAATAAGGCTCAGATTTTATTTCATTATGGAGTAATTACACGATAATAAATAATTAAACGAAATAAAATTTATTGAATATTATGTATTCATCATATATTCATAGTAGAATAAATACAATTTCTAAAGTTTGGCTAGCAAATTTCAGATGAAAATAAATTAATCAAAATGGTCTACAACTTTGCAATAAACTTATTATTTTTTTTTTTATTATTTTAAAAATCAAATTGAAAATTTTAATTAATTAATTTACGATCTTACTAAAGACAATATAGTCAACACTATATAAGTGACAAATTAACAGTATTATCAGTGTATAATGTGTGTTATTTATTTGTAAAAGTTTAACTATTTGTGTTAAGTCCATCAACTATAGCAATATAATATAGTAAACAATAATGGATAAAATATATATAATATATTTTATTCAAAGTTGTTTAATATTATAGTTGATGGACATCACACAAATTGTTAAAACATCTACAAATAAACAACAAAAATTTACACTGAAGATTCTGTTAACTTGTGACTCATATAGTGTTGACTATACTGTCATTAGGAAGAACATAAAAAATCTCAATGATAATGTTTTAAAACAATTTTTTTCTTTTTTATTAAATTTTTATTGTTAAAAAGTGTATTATATCGAATAAATTTTAATTCTTATTGTAGAGTTCAATATAATGTGGAAAAAATAGGTATTGGTTTTACAATGATCTGGTTTTAATTAATTATTAAAAATACTTTTCTTTAGGTAGAATTGTTCAAATTATTTCTCACATTAGATGAAACTGTAGAAAGTAAAATAAGGCTCAGATTTTATTTCATTATGGAGTAATTACACGATAATAAATAATTAAACGAAATAAAATTTATTGAATATTATGTATTCATCATATATTCATAGTAGAATAAATACAATTTCTAAAGTTTGGCTAGCAAATTTCAGATGAAAATAAATTAATCAAAATGGTCTACAACTTTGCAATAAACTTATTATTTTTTTTTTTATTATTTTAAAAATCAAATTGAAAATTTTAATTAATTAATTTACGATCTTACTAAAGACAATATAGTCAACACTATATAAGTGACAAATTAACAGTATTATCAGTGTATAATGTTTGTTATTTATTTGTAAAAGTTTAACTATTTGTGTTAAGTCCATCAACTATAGCAATATAATATAGTAAACAATAATGGATAAAATATATATAATATATTTTATTCAAAGTTGTTTAATATTATAGTTGATGGACATCACACAAATTGTTAAAACATCTACAAATAAACAACAAAAATTTACACTGAAGATTCTGTTAACTTGTGACTCATATAGTGTTGACTATACTGTCATTAGGAAGAACATAAAAAATCTCAATGTTTTAAAACTATTTTTTTCTTTTTTATTAAATTTTTATTGTTAAAAAGTGTATTATATCGAAAAAATTTTAATTCATATTGTAGAGTTCAATATAATGTGGAAAAAATAGGTATTGGTTTTACAATGATCTGGTTTTAATTAATTATTAAAAATACTTTTCTTTAGGTAGAATTGTTCAAATTATTTCTCACATTAGATGAAACTGTAGAAAGTAAAATAAGGCTCAGATTTTATTTCATTATGGAGTAATTACACGATAATAAATAATTAAATCAAATAAAATTTATTGAATATTATGTAATCATCATATATTCATAGTAGAATAAATACAATTTCTAAAGTTTGGCTAGCAAATTGCAGATGAAAATAAATTAATCAAAATGGTCTACACCTTTGCAAAAATGCTATTATTTTTGTTTTAATTATTTCAAATTACATTTATTACTCTGGAATAGTTTATAAAAAGAAATATCTAAGCAAATTATTTACCCAGCAATGGAGCAATGTTTTTAAGGCTGACAAATAATGTATGTATTTGAGAAATTCTTGATTGGAATCTTTCACGATTTCCTAAAATAATATATTTTTGGTATTAAAATGTCATATATCTCGAATATTTGGAAATATTATACATAAACTGTGGCACTGATTCGCACTTGATATCATTATAATTTAAATACTGAAAACCAAGAATATTTTTTTTTGCAAATGCCACAATGTATGTTTTATTTGAAAGTTGAAACTTTGCAACCATTTGCAATATAACTTACTTAAGATTTAGGAACCTCTTTAAACTCATTCATGTTACATCATCATTTCTGAAAGGAATTGATTGTTTCGGGCATCTTCAATGCTTCTCATCAACTTGTCACTCATCAATATTATCTACAAATTACATTAATTAAAATTGAATGTAAATAAGTAAAACTAAGTAAAAACTAACTACTGCCATACATTGTTGTCATTTGTATTATAGCTGACATTTGTTGAAAATATAGAGAAAGTCCAGATTGAAGGTGGCGATTAATGATTTATGATTAACATTATAATTCTCACTGAATTTTAGAAAATAAATAAATTAAAATGGCCTATAACTTTGCAATAAACTTATTATTTTTTTTTTTATTATTTTAAAAGTCAAATTGAAAATTTTAATTAATTAATTTACGATCTTCCTAAAGACAGTATAGTCAACACTATATAAGTAACAAATTAACAGTATTATCAGTGTATAATATTTGTTATTTATTTGTAAAAGTTTAACTATTTGTGTTAAGTCCATCAACTATAGCAATATAATATAGTAAACAATAATGTATAAAATATATATAATATATTTTATTCAAAGTTGTTTAATATTATAGTTGATGGACATCACACAAATTGATAAAACATCTACAAATAAACAACAAAAATTTACACTGAAGATTCTGTTAACTTGTGACTCATATAGTGTTGACTATACTGTCATTAGGAAGAACATAAAAAATCTCAATGTTTTAAAACTATTTTTTTCTTTTTTATTAAATTTTTGTTGTTAAAAAGTGTATTATATCGAAAAAATTTTAATTCATATTGTAGAGTTCAATATAATGTGGAAAAAATAGGTATTGGTTTTACAATGATCTGGTTTTAATTAATTATTAAAAATACTTTTCTTTAGGTAGAATTGTTCAAATTATTTCTCACATTAGATGAAACTGTAGAAAGTAAAATAAGGCTCAGATTTTATTTCATTATGGAGTAATTACACGATAATAAATAATTAAATCAAATAAAATTTATTGAATATTATGTAATCATCATATATTCATAGTAGAATAAATACAATTTCTAAAGTTTGGCTAGCAAATTGCAGATGAAAATAAATTAATCAAAATGGTCTACACATTTGCAAAAATCCTATTATTTTTGTTTTAATTATTTCAAATTACATTTATTACTCTGGAATAGTTTATAAAAAGAAATATCTAAGCAAATTATTTACCCAGCAATGGAGCAATGTTTTTAAGGCTGACAAATAATGTATGTATTTGAGAAATTCTTGATTGGAATCTTTCACGATTTCCTAAAATAATATATTTTTGGTATTAAAATGTCATATATCTCGAATATTTGGAAATATTATACATAAACTGTGGCACTGATTCGCACTTGATATCATTATAATTTAAATACTGAAAACCAAGAATATTTTTTTTTGCAAATGCCACAATGTATGTTTTATTTGAAAGTCGAAACTTTGCAACCATTTGCAATATAACTTACTTAAGATTTAGGAACCTCTTTTAACTCATTCATGTTACGTCATCATTTCTGAAAGGAATTGATTGTTTCGGGCATCTTCAATGCTTCTCATCAACTTGTCACTCATCAATATTATCTACAAATAACATTAATTAAAATTGAATGTAAATAAGTAAAACTAAGTAAAAACTAACTACTGCCATACATTGTTGTCATTTGTATTATAGCTGACATTTGTTGAAAATATAGAGAAAGTCCAGATTTAAGGTGGCGATTAATGATTTATGATTAACATTATAATTCTCACTGAATTTTAGAAAATAAATAAATTAAAATGGCCTATAACTTTGCAATAAACTTATTATTTTTTTTTTTATTATTTTAAAAATCAAATTGAAAATTTTAATTAATTAATTTACGATCTTCCTAAAGACAGTATAGTCAACACTATATAAGTCACAAATTAACAGTATTATCAGTGTATAATGTTTGTTATTTATTTGTAAAAGTTTAACTATTTGTGTTAAGTCCATCAACTATAGCAATATAATATAGTAAACAATAATGGATAAAATATATATAATATATTTTATTCAAAGTTGTTTAATATTATAGTTGATGGACATCACACAAATTGTTAAAACATCTACAAATAAACAACAAAAATTTACACTGAAGATTCTGTTAACTTGTGACTCATATAGTGTTGACTATACTGTCATTAGGAAGAACATAAAAAATCTCAATGATAATGTTTTAAAACTATTTTTTTCTTTTTTATTAAATTTTTATTGTTAAAAAGTGTATTATATGGAATAAATTTTAATTCTTATTGTAGAGTTCAATATAATGTGGAAAAAATAGGTATTGGTTTTACAATGATCTGGTTTTAATTAATTATTAAAAATACTTTTCTTTAGGTAGAATTGTTCAAATTATTTCTCACATTAGATGAAACTGTAGAAAGTAAAATAAGGCTCAGATTTTATTTCATTATGGAGTAATTACACGATAATAAATAATTAAACGAAATAAAATTTATTGAATATTATGTATTCATCATATATTCATAGTAGAATAAATACAATTTCTAAAGTTTGGCTAGCAAATTGCAGAAGAAAATAAATTAATCAAAATGGTCTACAACTTTGCAATAAACTTATTATTTTTTTTTTTATTATTTTAAAAATCAAATTGAAAATTTTTATTAATTAATTTACGATCTTACTAAAGACAGTATAGTCAACACTATATAAGTCACAAATTAACAGTATTATCAGTGTATAATGTTTGTTATTTATTTGTAAAAGTTTAACTATTTGTGTTAAGTCCATCAACTATAGCAATATAATATAGTAAACAATAATGGATAAAATATATATAATATATTTTATTCAAAGTTGTTTAATATTATAGTTGATGGACATCACACAAATTGTTAAAACATCTACAAATAAACAACAAAAATTTACACTGAAGATTCTGTTAACTTGTGACTCATATAGTGTTGACTATACTGTCATTAGGAAGAACATAAAAAATCTCAATGATAATGTTTTAAAACAATTTTTTTCTTTTTTATTAAATTTTTATTGTTAAAAAGTGTATTATATTGAATAAATTTTAATTCTTATTGTAGAGTTCAATATAATGTGGAAAAAATAGGTATTGGTTTTACAATGATCTGGTTTTAATTAATTATTAAAAATACTTTTCTTTAGGTAGAATTGTTCAAATTATTTCTCACATTAGATGAAACTGTAGAAAGTAAAATAAGGCTCAGATTTTATTTCATTATGGAGTAATTACACGATAATAAATAATTAAATCAAATAAAATTTATTGAATATTATGTAATCATCATATATTCATAGTAGAATAAATACAATTTCTAAAGTTTGGCTAGCAAATTGCAGATGAAAATAAATTAATCAAAATGGTCTACACATTTGCAAAAATCCTATTATTTTTGTTTTAATTATTTCAAATTACATTTATTACTCTGGAATAGTTTATAAAAAGAAATATCTAAGCAAATTATTTACCCAGCAATGGAGCAATGTTTTTAAGGCTGACAAATAATGTATGTATTTGAGAAATTCTTGATTGGAATCTTTCACGATTTCCTAAAATAATATATTTTTGGTATTAAAATGTCATATATCTCGAATATTTGGAAATATTATACATAAACTGTGGCACTGATTCGCACTTGATATCATTATAATTTAAATACTGAAAACCAAGAATATTTTTTTTTGCAAATGCCACAATGTATGTTTTATTTGAAAGTCGAAACTTTGCAACCATTTGCAATATAACTTACTTAAGATTTAGGAACCTCTTTTAACTCATTCATGTTACGTCATCATTTCTGAAAGGAATTGATTGTTTCGGGCATCTTCAATGCTTCTCATCAACTTGTCACTCATCAATATTATCTACAAATAACATTAATTAAAATTGAATGTAAATAAGTAAAACTAAGTAAAAACTAACTACTGCCATACATTGTTGTCATTTGTATTATAGCTGACATTTGTTGAAAATATAGAGAAAGTCCAGATTTAAGGTGGCGATTAATGATTTATGATTAACATTATAATTCTCACTGAATTTTAGAAAATAAATAAATTAAAATGGCCTATAACTTTGCAATAAACTTATTATTTTTTTTTTTATTATTTTAAAAATCAAATTGAAAATTTTAATTAATTAATTTACGATCTTCCTAAAGACAGTATAGTCAACACTATATAAGTCACAAATTAACAGTATTATCAGTGTATAATGTTTGTTATTTATTTGTAAAAGTTTAACTATTTGTGTTAAGTCCATCAACTATAGCAATATAATATAGTAAACAATAATGGATAAAATATATATAATATATTTTATTCAAAGTTGTTTAATATTATAGTTGATGGACATCACACAAATTGTTAAAACATCTACAAATAAACAACAAAAATTTACACTGAAGATTCTGTTAACTTGTGACTCATATAGTGTTGACTATACTGTCATTAGGAAGAACATAAAAAATCTCAATGATAATGTTTTAAAACTATTTTTTTCTTTTTTATTAAATTTTTATTGTTAAAAAGTGTATTATATGGAATAAATTTTAATTCTTATTGTAGAGTTCAATATAATGTGGAAAAAATAGGTATTGGTTTTACAATGATCTGGTTTTAATTAATTATTAAAAATACTTTTCTTTAGGTAGAATTGTTCAAATTATTTCTCACATTAGATGAAACTGTAGAAAGTAAAATAAGGCTCAGATTTTATTTCATTATGGAGTAATTACACGATAATAAATAATTAAACGAAATAAAATTTATTGAATATTATGTATTCATCATATATTCATAGTAGAATAAATACAATTTCTAAAGTTTGGCTAGCAAATTGCAGAAGAAAATAAATTAATCAAAATGGTCTACAACTTTGCAATAAACTTATTATTTTTTTTTTTATTATTTTAAAAATCAAATTGAAAATTTTAATTAATTAATTTACGATCTTACTAAAGACAGTATAGTCAACACTATATAAGTCACAAATTAACAGTATTATCAGTGTATAATGTTTGTTATTTATTTGTAAAAGTTTAACTATTTGTGTTAAGTCCATCAACTATAGCAATATAATATAGTAAACAATAATGGATAAAATATATATAATATATTTTATTCAAAGTTGTTTAATATTATAGTTGATGGACATCACACAAATTGTTAAAACATCTACAAATAAACAACAAAAATTTACACTGAAGATTCTGTTAACTTGTGACTCATATAGTGTTGACTATACTGTCATTAGGAAGAACATAAAAAATCTCAATGATAATGTTTTAAAACTATTTTTTTCTTTTTTATTAAATTTTTATTGTTAAAAAGTGTATTATATGGAATAAATTTTAATTCTTATTGTAGAGTTCAATATAATGTGGAAAAAATAGGTATTGGTTTTACAATGATCTGGTTTTAATTAATTATTAAAAATACTTTTCTTTAGGTAGAATTGTTCAAATTATTTCTCACATTAGATGAAACTGTAGAAAGTAAAATAAGGCTCAGATTTTATTTCATTATGGAGTAATTACACGATAATAAATAATTAAACGAAATAAAATTTATTGAATATTATGTATTCATCATATATTCATAGTAGAATAAATACAATTTCTAAAGTTTGGCTAGCAAATTTCAGATGAAAATAAATTAATCAAAATGGTCTACACCTTTGCAAAAATCCTATTATTTTTGTTTTAAATATTTCAAATTACATTTATTACTCTGGAATAGTTTATACAAAGAAATATCTAAGCAAATTATTTACCCAGCAATGGAGCAATGTTTTTAAGGCTGACAAATAATGTATGTATTTGAGAAATTCTTGATTGGAATCTTTCACGATTTCCTAAAATAATATATTTTTGGTATTAAAATGTCATATATCTCGAATATTTGGAAATATTATACATAAACTGTGGCACTGATTCGCACTTGATATCATTATAATTTAAATAGTGAAAACCAAGAATATTTTTTTTTGCAAATGCGACAATGTATGTTTTATTTGAAAGTCGAAACTTTGCAACCATTTGCAATATAACTTACTTAAGATTTAGGAACCTCTTTTAACTCATTCATGTTACGTCATCATTTCTGAAAGGAATTGATTGTTTCGGGCATCTTCAATGCTTCTCATCAACTTGTCACTCATCAATATTATCTACAAATTAAATTAATTAAAATTAAATGTAAATAAGTAAAACTAAGTAAAAACCAACTACTGCCATACATTGTTGTCATTTGTATTATAGCTGACATTTGTTGAAAATATAGAGAAAGTCCAGATTTAAGGTGGCGATTAATGATTTATGATTAACATTATAATTCTCACCGAATTTTAGATTAAAATTTAAAATTTAAAAGAAGAAAACAAAGCCTGGAACATTCTATGAATTGCATGTGTGATCGAACATTTTAGATTTAAGAAAAAAAAAATAAAAAATAAGATTTTTGCAAAAGTGTAGCCTATGTTAATTTATTGATTTTCATCTGCAAATTGCTAACCATTTAAATGACTTTCTGTTTTATAATTAATATCGACCGCATGCCCTATATTTACTTCTCGGACCTTAAATGTTTTTTATATTGTATCACCAGCCATACAATTTGCAGGCAATGGTCAAATTCATAAGCCAATCAATATACATGAATGGACAACAATTAAATACAAAAACATTTAAAATGATAATAATTATGTAGTGAACATAACGTTGTTAAAAATCGTATATATTTACCCATTTTATGATGAAGTTGGTAAAGCTCCGAGATGAATACTATCCGGATGCGAGGGTAAATCGTCGATTTGTAATAAATAACACCGTAGCGATTTGTCTATTGCGCCCGAAAGAGTATACGATTTAATTATAGACGACATTTCGATGGGTTTCATGAGAAATATTTTTGAATCACAACAGATCATTGACCCGCAGCCAAAATCAATTTATATAAAATTAATGACGTTGACACGTGGGGCGACGGACGCGTCCGAAAATTTTAGGTAAATCGTATACGGCAATATAGCGTCTACGTCCGATGACGTTATGGATACATTGCACACAAAATCGACTGTTTAGGAGCCCCGAGGTAATAATAGTGGTTACTCGGCACTGTGGTTTTGTTTGGTTACTTATTGTTATCAATAAGTATTTATGATAATATCACGGGGTATGATATGTTATCCAGGACAAAATTGATTTTTTTTTTTAACATAATAATATTGTTAAATGTTAGGATTGCTTAATGTTTTTTTTACTTTATAGGTATATAATATAAAGGGTCTTTAGACTTCGAGCATATTAAACTGTTTATCCAGACTACTCATATAACCAAATTTAAACACTGAATTCAAAGCGTCTTAAATAACTTTTTTTTATTTTACCTTTCAAAGCATGGATGTATGTTAAGAAATCCAGACATATTAATGAATTAAATACAATTTAATTTAATTAAAATTACACTGTAACAGCAATACTACGCATTGTTGAATCATTTTGTATTCCGGTATAATTAACATTTAATATAATCAATAATTTGGTATATAATCATATCACATATATTAATGGACATTTTGTTATACACAAACAGTATTACTAAAGTTTGGCTAGCAATATGCAGATAAAATTAAATTAATTAAAATGGTCTACACCTTTCCATTAATATTATTATTATTTTTTTATTAATTATTTTACGATCTTCCTAAAGACAGTATAGTCAACACTATATAAGTGACAAATTAACAGTATTATCAGTGTATAATGTTTGTTATTTATTTGTAAAAGTTTAACTATTTGTGTTAAGTCCATCAACTATAGCAATATAATATAGTAAACAATAATGGATAAAATATATATAATATATTTTATTCAAAGTTGTTTAATATTATAGTTGATGGACATCACACAAATTGTTAAAACATCTACAAATAAACAACAAAAATTTACACTGAAGATTCTGTTAACTTGTGACTCATATAGTGTTGACTATACTGTCATTAGGAAGAACATAAAAAATCTCAATGATAATGTTTTAAAACAATTTTTTTCTTTTTTATTAAATTTTTATTGTTAAAAAGTGTATTATATCGAATAAATTTTAATTCTTATTGTAGAGTTCAATATAATGTGGAAAAAATAGGTATTGGTTTTACAATGATCTGGTTTTAATTAATTATTAAAAATACTTTTCTTTAGGTAGAATTGTTCAAATTATTTCTCACATTAGATGAAACTGTAGAAAGTAAAATAAGGCTCAGATTTTATTTCATTATGGAGTAATTACACGATAATAAATAATTAAACGAAATAAAATTTATTGAATATTATGTATTCATCATATATTCATAGTAGAATAAATACAATTTCTAAAGTTTGGCTAGCAAATTGCAGAAGAAAATAAATTAATCAAAATGGTCTACAACTTTGCAATAAACTTATTATTTTTTTTTTTATTATTTTAAAAATCAAATTGAAAATTTTAATTAATTAATTTACGATCTTACTAAAGACAGTATAGTCAACACTATATAAGTCACAAATTAACAGTATTATCAGTGTATAATGTTTGTTATTTATTTGTAAAAGTTTAACTATTTGTGTTAAGTCCATCAACTATAGCAATATAATATAGTAAACAATAATGGATAAAATATATATAATATATTTTATTCAAAGTTGTTTAATATTATAGTTGATGGACATCACACAAATTGTTAAAACATCTACAAATAAACAACAAAAATTTACACTGAAGATTCTGTTAACTTGTGACTCATATAGTGTTGACTATACTGTCATTAGGAAGAACATAAAAAATCTCAATGATAATGTTTTAAAACTATTTTTTTCTTTTTTATTAAATTTTTATTGTTAAAAAGTGTATTATATGGAATAAATTTTAATTCTTATTGTAGAGTTCAATATAATGTGGAAAAAATAGGTATTGGTTTTACAATGATCTGGTTTTAATTAATTATTAAAAATACTTTTCTTTAGGTAGAATTGTTCAAATTATTTCTCACATTAGATGAAACTGTAGAAAGTAAAATAAGGCTCAGATTTTATTTCATTATGGAGTAATTACACGATAATAAATAATTAAACGAAATAAAATTTATTGAATATTATGTATTCATCATATATTCATAGTAGAATAAATACAATTTCTAAAGTTTGGCTAGCAAATTTCAGATGAAAATAAATTAATCAAAATGGTCTACACCTTTGCAAAAATCCTATTATTTTTGTTTTAAATATTTCAAATTACATTTATTACTCTGGAATAGTTTATACAAAGAAATATCTAAGCAAATTATTTACCCAGCAATGGAGCAATGTTTTTAAGGCTGACAAATAATGTATGTATTTGAGAAATTCTTGATTGGAATCTTTCACGATTTCCTAAAATAATATATTTTTGGTATTAAAATGTCATATATCTCGAATATTTGGAAATATTATACATAAACTGTGGCACTGATTCGCACTTGATATCATTATAATTTAAATAGTGAAAACCAAGAATATTTTTTTTTGCAAATGCGACAATGTATGTTTTATTTGAAAGTCGAAACTTTGCAACCATTTGCAATATAACTTACTTAAGATTTAGGAACCTCTTTTAACTCATTCATGTTACGTCATCATTTCTGAAAGGAATTGATTGTTTCGGGCATCTTCAATGCTTCTCATCAACTTGTCACTCATCAATATTATCTACAAATTAAATTAATTAAAATTAAATGTAAATAAGTAAAACTAAGTAAAAACCAACTACTGCCATACATTGTTGTCATTTGTATTATAGCTGACATTTGTTGAAAATATAGAGAAAGTCCAGATTTAAGGTGGCGATTAATGATTTATGATTAACATTATAATTCTCACCGAATTTTAGATTAAAATTTAAAATTTAAAAGAAGAAAACAAAGCCTGGAACATTCTATGAATTGCATGTGTGATCGAACATTTTAGATTTAAGAAAAAAAAAATAAAAAATAAGATTTTTGCAAAAGTGTAGCCTATGTTAATTTATTGATTTTCATCTGCAAATTGCTAACCATTTAAATGACTTTCTGTTTTATAATTAATATCGACCGCATGCCCTATATTTACTTCTCGGACCTTAAATGTTTTTTATATTGTATCACCAGCCATACAATTTGCAGGCAATGGTCAAATTCATAAGCCAATCAATATACATGAATGGACAACAATTAAATACAAAAACATTTAAAATGATAATAATTATGTAGTGAACATAACGTTGTTAAAAATCGTATATATTTACCCATTTTATGATGAAGTTGGTAAAGCTCCGAGATGAATACTATCCGGATGCGAGGGTAAATCGTCGATTTGTAATAAATAACACCGTAGCGATTTGTCTATTGCGCCCGAAAGAGTATACGATTTAATTATAGACGACATTTCGATGGGTTTCATGAGAAATATTTTTGAATCACAACAGATCATTGACCCGCAGCCAAAATCAATTTATATAAAATTAATGACGTTGACACGTGGGGCGACGGACGCGTCCGAAAATTTTAGGTAAATCGTATACGGCAATATAGCGTCTACGTCCGATGACGTTATGGATACATTGCACACAAAATCGACTGTTTAGGAGCCCCGAGGTAATAATAGTGGTTACTCGGCACTGTGGTTTTGTTTGGTTACTTATTGTTATCAATAAGTATTTATGATAATATCACGGGGTATGATATGTTATCCAGGACAAAATTGATTTTTTTTTTTAACATAATAATATTGTTAAATGTTAGGATTGCTTAATGTTTTTTTTACTTTATAGGTATATAATATAAAGGGTCTTTAGACTTCGAGCATATTAAACTGTTTATCCAGACTACTCATATAACCAAATTTAAACACTGAATTCAAAGCGTCTTAAATAACTTTTTTTTATTTTACCTTTCAAAGCATGGATGTATGTTAAGAAATCCAGACATATTAATGAATTAAATACAATTTAATTTAATTAAAATTACACTGTAACAGCAATACTACGCATTGTTGAATCATTTTGTATTCCGGTATAATTAACATTTAATATAATCAATAATTTGGTATATAATCATATCACATATATTAATGGACATTTTGTTATACACAAACAGTATTACTAAAGTTTGGCTAGCAATATGCAGATAAAATTAAATTAATTAAAATGGTCTACACCTTTCCATTAATATTATTATTATTTTTTTATTAATTATTTTACGATCTTCCTAAAGACAGTATAGTCAACACTATATAAGTGACAAATTAACAGTATTATCAGTGTATAATGTTTGTTATTTATTTGTAAAAGTTTAACTATTTGTGTTAAGTCCATCAACTATAGCAATATAATATAGTAAACAATAATGGATAAAATATATATAATATATTTTATTCAAAGTTGTTTAATATTATAGTTGATGGACATCACACAAATTGTTAAAACATCTACAAATAAACAACAAAAATTTACACTGAAGATTCTGTTAACTTGTGACTCATATAGTGTTGACTATACTGTCATTAGGAAGAACATAAAAAATCTCAATGATAATGTTTTAAAACAATTTTTTTCTTTTTTATTAAATTTTTATTGTTAAAAAGTGTATTATATCGAATAAATTTTAATTCTTATTGTAGAGTTCAATATAATGTGGAAAAAATAGGTATTGGTTTTACAATGATCTGGTTTTAATTAATTATTAAAAATACTTTTCTTTAGGTAGAATTGTTCAAATTATTTCTCACATTAGATGAAACTGTAGAAAGTAAAATAAGGCTCAGATTTTATTTCATTATGGAGTAATTACACGATAATAAATAATTAAACGAAATAAAATTTATTGAATATTATGTATTCATCATATATTCATAGTAGAATAAATACAATTTCTAAAGTTTGGCTAGCAAATTGCAGAAGAAAATAAATTAATCAAAATGGTCTACAACTTTGCAATAAACTTATTATTTTTTTTTTTATTATTTTAAAAATCAAATTGAAAATTTTAATTAATTAATTTACGATCTTACTAAAGACAGTATAGTCAACACTATATAAGTCACAAATTAACAGTATTATCAGTGTATAATGTTTGTTATTTATTTGTAAAAGTTTAACTATTTGTGTTAAGTCCATCAACTATAGCAATATAATATAGTAAACAATAATGGATAAAATATATATAATATATTTTATTCAAAGTTGTTTAATATTATAGTTGATGGACATCACACAAATTGTTAAAACATCTACAAATAAACAACAAAAATTTACACTGAAGATTCTGTTAACTTGTGACTCATATAGTGTTGACTATACTGTCATTAGGAAGAACATAAAAAATCTCAATGATAATGTTTTAAAACTATTTTTTTCTTTTTTATTAAATTTTTATTGTTAAAAAGTGTATTATATGGAATAAATTTTAATTCTTATTGTAGAGTTCAATATAATGTGGAAAAAATAGGTATTGGTTTTACAATGATCTGGTTTTAATTAATTATTAAAAATACTTTTCTTTAGGTAGAATTGTTCAAATTATTTCTCACATTAGATGAAACTGTAGAAAGTAAAATAAGGCTCAGATTTTATTTCATTATGGAGTAATTACACGATAATAAATAATTAAACGAAATAAAATTTATTGAATATTATGTATTCATCATATATTCATAGTAGAATAAATACAATTTCTAAAGTTTGGCTAGCAAATTTCAGATGAAAATAAATTAATCAAAATGGTCTACACCTTTGCAAAAATCCTATTATTTTTGTTTTAAATATTTCAAATTACATTTATTACTCTGGAATAGTTTATACAAAGAAATATCTAAGCAAATTATTTACCCAGCAATGGAGCAATGTTTTTAAGGCTGACAAATAATGTATGTATTTGAGAAATTCTTGATTGGAATCTTTCACGATTTCCTAAAATAATATATTTTTGGTATTAAAATGTCATATATCTCGAATATTTGGAAATATTATACATAAACTGTGGCACTGATTCGCACTTGATATCATTATAATTTAAATAGTGAAAACCAAGAATATTTTTTTTTGCAAATGCGACAATGTATGTTTTATTTGAAAGTCGAAACTTTGCAACCATTTGCAATATAACTTACTTAAGATTTAGGAACCTCTTTTAACTCATTCATGTTACGTCATCATTTCTGAAAGGAATTGATTGTTTCGGGCATCTTCAATGCTTCTCATCAACTTGTCACTCATCAATATTATCTACAAATTAAATTAATTAAAATTAAATGTAAATAAGTAAAACTAAGTAAAAACCAACTACTGCCATACATTGTTGTCATTTGTATTATAGCTGACATTTGTTGAAAATATAGAGAAAGTCCAGATTTAAGGTGGCGATTAATGATTTATGATTAACATTATAATTCTCACCGAATTTTAGATTAAAATTTAAAATTTAAAAGAAGAAAACAAAGCCTGGAACATTCTATGAATTGCATGTGTGATCGAACATTTTAGATTTAAGAAAAAAAAAATAAAAAATAAGATTTTTGCAAAAGTGTAGCCTATGTTAATTTATTGATTTTCATCTGCAAATTGCTAACCATTTAAATGACTTTCTGTTTTATAATTAATATCGACCGCATGCCCTATATTTACTTCTCGGACCTTAAATGTTTTTTATATTGTATCACCAGCCATACAATTTGCAGGCAATGGTCAAATTCATAAGCCAATCAATATACATGAATGGACAACAATTAAATACAAAAACATTTAAAATGATAATAATTATGTAGTGAACATAACGTTGTTAAAAATCGTATATATTTACCCATTTTATGATGAAGTTGGTAAAGCTCCGAGATGAATACTATCCGGATGCGAGGGTAAATCGTCGATTTGTAATAAATAACACCGTAGCGATTTGTCTATTGCGCCCGAAAGAGTATACGATTTAATTATAGACGACATTTCGATGGGTTTCATGAGAAATATTTTTGAATCACAACAGATCATTGACCCGCAGCCAAAATCAATTTATATAAAATTAATGACGTTGACACGTGGGGCGACGGACGCGTCCGAAAATTTTAGGTAAATCGTATACGGCAATATAGCGTCTACGTCCGATGACGTTATGGATACATTGCACACAAAATCGACTGTTTAGGAGCCCCGAGGTAATAATAGTGGTTACTCGGCACTGTGGTTTTGTTTGGTTACTTATTGTTATCAATAAGTATTTATGATAATATCACGGGGTATGATATGTTATCCAGGACAAAATTGATTTTTTTTTTTAACATAATAATATTGTTAAATGTTAGGATTGCTTAATGTTTTTTTTACTTTATAGGTATATAATATAAAGGGTCTTTAGACTTCGAGCATATTAAACTGTTTATCCAGACTACTCATATAACCAAATTTAAACACTGAATTCAAAGCGTCTTAAATAACTTTTTTTTATTTTACCTTTCAAAGCATGGATGTATGTTAAGAAATCCAGACATATTAATGAATTAAATACAATTTAATTTAATTAAAATTACACTGTAACAGCAATACTACGCATTGTTGAATCATTTTGTATTCCGGTATAATTAACATTTAATATAATCAATAATTTGGTATATAATCATATCACATATATTAATGGACATTTTGTTATACACAAACAGTATTACTAAAGTTTGGCTAGCAATATGCAGATAAAATTAAATTAATTAAAATGGTCTACACCTTTCCATTAATATTATTATTATTTTTTTATTAATTATTTTACGATCTTCCTAAAGACAGTATAGTCAACACTATATAAGTGACAAATTAACAGTATTATCAGTGTATAATGTTTGTTATTTATTTGTAAAAGTTTAACTATTTGTGTTAAGTCCATCAACTATAGCAATATAATATAGTAAACAATAATGGATAAAATATATATAATATATTTTATTCAAAGTTGTTTAATATTATAGTTGATGGACATCACACAAATTGTTAAAACATCTACAAATAAACAACAAAAATTTACACTGAAGATTCTGTTAACTTGTGACTCATATAGTGTTGACTATACTGTCATTAGGAAGAACATAAAAAATCTCAATGATAATGTTTTAAAACAATTTTTTTCTTTTTTATTAAATTTTTATTGTTAAAAAGTGTATTATATTGAATAAATTTTAATTCTTATTGTAGAGTTCAATATAATGTGGAAAAAATAGGTATTGGTTTTACAATGATCTGGTTTTAATTAATTATTAAAAATACTTTTCTTTAGGTAGAATTGTTCAAATTATTTCTCACATTAGATGAAACTGTAGAAAGTAAAATAAGGCTCAGATTTTATTTCATTATGGAGTAATTACACGATAATAAATAATTAAACGAAATAAAATTTATTGAATATTATGTATTCATCATATATTCATAGTAGAATAAATACAATTTCTAAAGTTTGGCTAGCAAATTGCAGAAGAAAATAAATTAATCAAAATGGTCTACAACTTTGCAATAAACTTATTATTTTTTTTTTTATTATTTTAAAAATCAAATTGAAAATTTTAATTAATTAATTTACGATCTTACTAAAGACAATATAGTCAACACTATATAAGTGACAAATTAACAGTATTATCAGTGTATAATGTTTGTTATTTATTTGTAAAAGTTTAACTATTTGTGTTAAGTCCATCAACTATAGCAATATAATATAGTAAACAATAATGGATAAAATATATATAATATATTTTATTCAAAGTTGTTTAATATTATAGTTGATGGATATCACACAAATTGTTAAAACATCTACAAATAAACAACAAAAATTTACACTGAAGATTCTGTTAACTTGTGACTCATATAGTGTTGACTATACTGTCATTAGGAAGAACATAAAAAATCTCAATGATAATGTTTTAAAACAATTTTTTTCTTTTTTATTAAATTTTTATTGTTAAAAAGTGTATTATATTGAATAAATTTTAATTCTTATTGTAGAGTTCAATATAATGTGGAAAAAATAGGTATTGGTTTTACAATGATCTGGTTTTAATTAATTATTAAAAATACTTTTCTTTAGGTAGAATTGTTCAAATTATTTCTCACATTAGAAGAAACTGTAGAAAGTAAAATAAGGCTCAGATTTTATTTCATTATGGAGTAATTACACGATAATAAATAATTAAACGAAATAAAATTTATTGAATATTATGTATTCATCATATATTCATAGTAGAATAAATACAATTTCTAAAGTTTGGCTAGCAAATTGCAGAAGAAAATAAATTAATCAAAATGGTCTACAACTTTGCAATAAACTTATTATTTTTTTTTTTATTATTTTAAAAATCAAATTGAAAATTTTAATTAATTAATTTACGATCTTACTAAAGACAATATAGTCAACACTATATAAGTGACAAATTAACAGTATTATCAGTGTATAATGTTTGTTATTTATTTGTAAAAGTTTAACTATTTGTGTTAAGTCCATCAACTATAGCAATATAATATAGTAAACAATAATGGATAAAATATATATAATATATTTTATTCAAAGTTGTTTAATATTATAGTTGATGGATATCACACAAATTGTTAAAACATCTACAAATAAACAACAAAAATTTACACTGAAGATTCTGTTAACTTGTGACTCATATAGTGTTGACTATACTGTCATTAGGAAGAACATAAAAAATCTCAATGATAATGTTTTAAAACAATTTTTTTCTTTTTTATTAAATTTTTATTGTTAAAAAGTGTATTATATGGAATAAATTTTAATTCTTATTGTAGAGTTCAATATAATGTGGAAAAAATAGGTATTGGTTTTACAATGATCTGGTTTTAATTAATTATTAAAAATACTTTTCTTTAGGTAGAATTGTTCAAATTATTTCTCACATTAGATGAAACTGTAGAAAGTAAAATAAGGCTCAGATTTTATTTCATTATGGAGTAATTACACGATAATAAATAATTAAACGAAATAAAATTTATTGAATATTATGTATTCATCATATATTCATAGTAGAATAAATACAATTTCTAAAGTTTGGCTAGCAAATTTCAGATGAAAATAAATTAATCAAAATGGTCTACACCTTTGCAAAAATCCTATTATTTTTGTTTTAAATATTTCAAATTACATTTATTACTCTGGAATAGTTTATACAAAGAAATATCTAAGCAAATTATTTACCCAGCAATGGAGCAATGTTTTTAAGGCTGACAAATAATGTATGTATTTGAGAAATTCTTGATTGGAATCTTTCACGATTTCCTAAAATAATATATTTTTGGTATTAAAATGTCATATATCTCGAATATTTGGAAATATTATACATAAACTGTGGCACTGATTCGCACTTGATATCATTATAATTTAAATAGTGAAAACCAAGAATATTTTTTTTTGCAAATGCGACAATGTATGTTTTATTTGAAAGTCGAAACTTTGCAACCATTTGCAATATAACTTACTTAAGATTTAGGAACCTCTTTTAACTCATTCATGTTACGTCATCATTTCTGAAAGGAATTGATTGTTTCGGGCATCTTCAATGCTTCTCATCAACTTGTCACTCATCAATATTATCTACAAATTAAATTAATTAAAATTAAATGTAAATAAGTAAAACTAAGTAAAAACCAACTACTGCCATACATTGTTGTCATTTGTATTATAGCTGACATTTGTTGAAAATATAGAGAAAGTCCAGATTTAAGGTGGCGATTAATGATTTATGATTAACATTATAATTCTCACCGAATTTTAGATTAAAATTTAAAATTTAAAAGAAGAAAACAAAGCCTGGAACATTCTATGAATTGCATGTGTGATCGAACATTTTAGATTTAAGAAAAAAAAAATAAAAAATAAGATTTTTGCAAAAGTGTAGCCTATGTTAATTTATTGATTTTCATCTGCAAATTGCTAACCATTTAAATGACTTTCTGTTTTATAATTAATATCGACCGCATGCCCTATATTTACTTCTCGGACCTTAAATGTTTTTTATATTGTATCACCAGCCATACAATTTGCAGGCAATGGTCAAATTCATAAGCCAATCAATATACATGAATGGACAACAATTAAATACAAAAACATTTAAAATGATAATAATTATGTAGTGAACATAACGTTGTTAAAAATCGTATATATTTACCCATTTTATGATGAAGTTGGTAAAGCTCCGAGATGAATACTATCCGGATGCGAGGGTAAATCGTCGATTTGTAATAAATAACACCGTAGCGATTTGTCTATTGCGCCCGAAAGAGTATACGATTTAATTATAGACGACATTTCGATGGGTTTCATGAGAAATATTTTTGAATCACAACAGATCATTGACCCGCAGCCAAAATCAATTTATATAAAATTAATGACGTTGACACGTGGGGCGACGGACGCGTCCGAAAATTTTAGGTAAATCGTATACGGCAATATAGCGTCTACGTCCGATGACGTTATGGATACATTGCACACAAAATCGACTGTTTAGGAGCCCCGAGGTAATAATAGTGGTTACTCGGCACTGTGGTTTTGTTTGGTTACTTATTGTTATCAATAAGTATTTATGATAATATCACGGGGTATGATATGTTATCCAGGACAAAATTGATTTTTTTTTTTAACATAATAATATTGTTAAATGTTAGGATTGCTTAATGTTTTTTTTACTTTATAGGTATATAATATAAAGGGTCTTTAGACTTCGAGCATATTAAACTGTTTATCCAGACTACTCATATAACCAAATTTAAACACTGAATTCAAAGCGTCTTAAATAACTTTTTTTTATTTTACCTTTCAAAGCATGGATGTATGTTAAGAAATCCAGACATATTAATGAATTAAATACAATTTAATTTAATTAAAATTACACTGTAACAGCAATACTACGCATTGTTGAATCATTTTGTATTCCGGTATAATTAACATTTAATATAATCAATAATTTGGTATATAATCATATCACATATATTAATGGACATTTTGTTATACACAAACAGTATTACTAAAGTTTGGCTAGCAATATGCAGATAAAATTAAATTAATTAAAATGGTCTACACCTTTCCATTAATATTATTATTATTTTTTTATTAATTATTTTACGATCTTCCTAAAGACAGTATAGTCAACACTATATAAGTGACAAATTAACAGTATTATCAGTGTATAATGTTTGTTATTTATTTGTAAAAGTTTAACTATTTGTGTTAAGTCCATCAACTATAGCAATATAATATAGTAAACAATAATGGATAAAATATATATAATATATTTTATTCAAAGTTGTT
Source organism: Tuberolachnus salignus (assembly GCA_956483605.1). Taxonomy (NCBI): domain Eukaryota; kingdom Metazoa; phylum Arthropoda; class Insecta; order Hemiptera; family Aphididae; genus Tuberolachnus; species Tuberolachnus salignus. The sequence continues at coordinate 29,754,685 of OY101435.1, read as the reverse complement.
TAATATTATAGTTGATGGACATCACACAAATTGTTAAAACATCTACAAATAAACAACAAAAATTTACACTGAAGATTCTGTTAACTTGTGACTCATATAGTGTTGACTATACTGTCATTAGGAAGAACATAAAAAATCTCAATGATAATGTTTTAAAACAATTTTTTTCTTTTTTATTAAATTTTTATTGTTAAAAAGTGTATTATATTGAATAAATTTTAATTCTTATTGTAGAGTTCAATATAATGTGGAAAAAATAGGTATTGGTTTTACAATGATCTGGTTTTAATTAATTATTAAAAATACTTTTCTTTAGGTAGAATTGTTCAAATTATTTCTCACATTAGATGAAACTGTAGAAAGTAAAATAAGGCTCAGATTTTATTTCATTATGGAGTAATTACACGATAATAAATAATTAAACGAAATAAAATTTATTGAATATTATGTATTCATCATATATTCATAGTAGAATAAATACAATTTCTAAAGTTTGGCTAGCAAATTGCAGAAGAAAATAAATTAATCAAAATGGTCTACAACTTTGCAATAAACTTATTATTTTTTTTTTTATTATTTTAAAAATCAAATTGAAAATTTTAATTAATTAATTTACGATCTTACTAAAGACAATATAGTCAACACTATATAAGTGACAAATTAACAGTATTATCAGTGTATAATGTTTGTTATTTATTTGTAAAAGTTTAACTATTTGTGTTAAGTCCATCAACTATAGCAATATAATATAGTAAACAATAATGGATAAAATATATATAATATATTTTATTCAAAGTTGTTTAATATTATAGTTGATGGATATCACACAAATTGTTAAAACATCTACAAATAAACAACAAAAATTTACACTGAAGATTCTGTTAACTTGTGACTCATATAGTGTTGACTATACTGTCATTAGGAAGAACATAAAAAATCTCAATGATAATGTTTTAAAACAATTTTTTTCTTTTTTATTAAATTTTTATTGTTAAAAAGTGTATTATATTGAATAAATTTTAATTCTTATTGTAGAGTTCAATATAATGTGGAAAAAATAGGTATTGGTTTTACAATGATCTGGTTTTAATTAATTATTAAAAATACTTTTCTTTAGGTAGAATTGTTCAAATTATTTCTCACATTAGAAGAAACTGTAGAAAGTAAAATAAGGCTCAGATTTTATTTCATTATGGAGTAATTACACGATAATAAATAATTAAACGAAATAAAATTTATTGAATATTATGTATTCATCATATATTCATAGTAGAATAAATACAATTTCTAAAGTTTGGCTAGCAAATTGCAGAAGAAAATAAATTAATCAAAATGGTCTACAACTTTGCAATAAACTTATTATTTTTTTTTTTATTATTTTAAAAATCAAATTGAAAATTTTAATTAATTAATTTACGATCTTACTAAAGACAATATAGTCAACACTATATAAGTGACAAATTAACAGTATTATCAGTGTATAATGTTTGTTATTTATTTGTAAAAGTTTAACTATTTGTGTTAAGTCCATCAACTATAGCAATATAATATAGTAAACAATAATGGATAAAATATATATAATATATTTTATTCAAAGTTGTTTAATATTATAGTTGATGGATATCACACAAATTGTTAAAACATCTACAAATAAACAACAAAAATTTACACTGAAGATTCTGTTAACTTGTGACTCATATAGTGTTGACTATACTGTCATTAGGAAGAACATAAAAAATCTCAATGATAATGTTTTAAAACAATTTTTTTCTTTTTTATTAAATTTTTATTGTTAAAAAGTGTATTATATCGAATAAATTTTAATTCTTATTGTAGAGTTCAATATAATGTGGAAAAAATAGGTATTGGTTTTACAATGATCTGGTTTTAATTAATTATTAAAAATACTTTTCTTTAGGTAGAATTGTTCAAATTATTTCTCACATTAGATGAAACTGTAGAAAGTAAAATAAGGCTCAGATTTTATTTCATTATGGAGTAATTACACGATAATAAATAATTAAACGAAATAAAATTTATTGAATATTATGTATTCATCATATATTCATAGTAGAATAAATACAATTTCTAAAGTTTGGCTAGCAAATTTCAGATGAAAATAAATTAATCAAAATGGTCTACACCTTTGCAAAAATCCTATTATTTTTGTTTTAAATATTTCAAATTACATTTATTACTCTGGAATAGTTTATACAAAGAAATATCTAAGCAAATTATTTACCCAGCAATGGAGCAATGTTTTTAAGGCTGACAAATAATGTATGTATTTGAGAAATTCTTGATTGGAATCTTTCACGATTTCCTAAAATAATATATTTTTGGTATTAAAATGTCATATATCTCGAATATTTGGAAATATTATACATAAACTGTGGCACTGATTCGCACTTGATATCATTATAATTTAAATAGTGAAAACCAAGAATATTTTTTTTTGCAAATGCGACAATGTATGTTTTATTTGAAAGTCGAAACTTTGCAACCATTTGCAATATAACTTACTTAAGATTTAGGAACCTCTTTTAACTCATTCATGTTACGTCATCATTTCTGAAAGGAATTGATTGTTTCGGGCATCTTCAATGCTTCTCATCAACTTGTCACTCATCAATATTATCTACAAATTAAATTAATTAAAATTAAATGTAAATAAGTAAAACTAAGTAAAAACCAACTACTGCCATACATTGTTGTCATTTGTATTATAGCTGACATTTGTTGAAAATATAGAGAAAGTCCAGATTTAAGGTGGCGATTAATGATTTATGATTAACATTATAATTCTCACCGAATTTTAGATTAAAATTTAAAATTTAAAAGAAGAAAACAAAGCCTGGAACATTCTATGAATTGCATGTGTGATCGAACATTTTAGATTTAAGAAAAAAAAAATAAAAAATAAGATTTTTGCAAAAGTGTAGCCTATGTTAATTTATTGATTTTCATCTGCAAATTGCTAACCATTTAAATGACTTTCTGTTTTATAATTAATATCGACCGCATGCCCTATATTTACTTCTCGGACCTTAAATGTTTTTTATATTGTATCACCAGCCATACAATTTGCAGGCAATGGTCAAATTCATAAGCCAATCAATATACATGAATGGACAACAATTAAATACAAAAACATTTAAAATGATAATAATTATGTAGTGAACATAACGTTGTTAAAAATCGTATATATTTACCCATTTTATGATGAAGTTGGTAAAGCTCCGAGATGAATACTATCCGGATGCGAGGGTAAATCGTCGATTTGTAATAAATAACACCGTAGCGATTTGTCTATTGCGCCCGAAAGAGTATACGATTTAATTATAGACGACATTTCGATGGGTTTCATGAGAAATATTTTTGAATCACAACAGATCATTGACCCGCAGCCAAAATCAATTTATATAAAATTAATGACGTTGACACGTGGGGCGACGGACGCGTCCGAAAATTTTAGGTAAATCGTATACGGCAATATAGCGTCTACGTCCGATGACGTTATGGATACATTGCACACAAAATCGACTGTTTAGGAGCCCCGAGGTAATAATAGTGGTTACTCGGCACTGTGGTTTTGTTTGGTTACTTATTGTTATCAATAAGTATTTATGATAATATCACGGGGTATGATATGTTATCCAGGACAAAATTGATTTTTTTTTTTAACATAATAATATTGTTAAATGTTAGGATTGCTTAATGTTTTTTTTACTTTATAGGTATATAATATAAAGGGTCTTTAGACTTCGAGCATATTAAACTGTTTATCCAGACTACTCATATAACCAAATTTAAACACTGAATTCAAAGCGTCTTAAATAACTTTTTTTTATTTTACCTTTCAAAGCATGGATGTATGTTAAGAAATCCAGACATATTAATGAATTAAATACAATTTAATTTAATTAAAATTACACTGTAACAGCAATACTACGCATTGTTGAATCATTTTGTATTCCGGTATAATTAACATTTAATATAATCAATAATTTGGTATATAATCATATCACATATATTAATGGACATTTTGTTATACACAAACAGTATTACTAAAGTTTGGCTAGCAATATGCAGATAAAATTAAATTAATTAAAATGGTCTACACCTTTCCATTAATATTATTATTATTTTTTTATTAATTATTTTACGATCTTCCTAAAGACAGTATAGTCAACACTATATAAGTGACAAATTAACAGTATTATCAGTGTATAATGTTTGTTATTTATTTGTAAAAGTTTAACTATTTGTGTTAAGTCCATCAACTATAGCAATATAATATAGTAAACAATAATGGATAAAATATATATAATATATTTTATTCAAAGTTGTTTAATATTATAGTTGATGGACATCACACAAATTGTTAAAACATCTACAAATAAACAACAAAAATTTACACTGAAGATTCTGTTAACTTGTGACTCATATAGTGTTGACTATACTGTCATTAGGAAGAACATAAAAAATCTCAATGATAATGTTTTAAAACAATTTTTTTCTTTTTTATTAAATTTTTATTGTTAAAAAGTGTATTATATTGAATAAATTTTAATTCTTATTGTAGAGTTCAATATAATGTGGAAAAAATAGGTATTGGTTTTACAATGATCTGGTTTTAATTAATTATTAAAAATACTTTTCTTTAGGTAGAATTGTTCAAATTATTTCTCACATTAGATGAAACTGTAGAAAGTAAAATAAGGCTCAGATTTTATTTCATTATGGAGTAATTACACGATAATAAATAATTAAACGAAATAAAATTTATTGAATATTATGTATTCATCATATATTCATAGTAGAATAAATACAATTTCTAAAGTTTGGCTAGCAAATTTCAGATGAAAATAAATTAATCAAAATGGTCTACAACTTTGCAATAAACTTATTATTTTTTTTTTTATTATTTTAAAAATCAAATTGAAAATTTTAATTAATTAATTTACGATCTTACTAAAGACAATATAGTCAACACTATATAAGTGACAAATTAACAGTATTATCAGTGTATAATGTGTGTTATTTATTTGTAAAAGTTTAACTATTTGTGTTAAGTCCATCAACTATAGCAATATAATATAGTAAACAATAATGGATAAAATATATATAATATATTTTATTCAAAGTTGTTTAATATTATAGTTGATGGACATCACACAAATTGTTAAAACATCTACAAATAAACAACAAAAATTTACACTGAAGATTCTGTTAACTTGTGACTCATATAGTGTTGACTATACTGTCATTAGGAAGAACATAAAAAATCTCAATGATAATGTTTTAAAACAATTTTTTTCTTTTTTATTAAATTTTTATTGTTAAAAAGTGTATTATATCGAATAAATTTTAATTCTTATTGTAGAGTTCAATATAATGTGGAAAAAATAGGTATTGGTTTTACAATGATCTGGTTTTAATTAATTATTAAAAATACTTTTCTTTAGGTAGAATTGTTCAAATTATTTCTCACATTAGATGAAACTGTAGAAAGTAAAATAAGGCTCAGATTTTATTTCATTATGGAGTAATTACACGATAATAAATAATTAAACGAAATAAAATTTATTGAATATTATGTATTCATCATATATTCATAGTAGAATAAATACAATTTCTAAAGTTTGGCTAGCAAATTTCAGATGAAAATAAATTAATCAAAATGGTCTACACCTTTGCAAAAATCCTATTATTTTTGTTTTAAATATTTCAAATTACATTTATTACTCTGGAATAGTTTATACAAAGAAATATCTAAGCAAATTATTTACCCAGCAATGGAGCAATGTTTTTAAGGCTGACAAATAATGTATGTATTTGAGAAATTCTTGATTGGAATCTTTCACGATTTCCTAAAATAATATATTTTTGGTATTAAAATGTCATATATCTCGAATATTTGGAAATATTATACATAAACTGTGGCACTGATTCGCACTTGATATCATTATAATTTAAATAGTGAAAACCAAGAATATTTTTTTTTGCAAATGCGACAATGTATGTTTTATTTGAAAGTCGAAACTTTGCAACCATTTGCAATATAACTTACTTAAGATTTAGGAACCTCTTTTAACTCATTCATGTTACGTCATCATTTCTGAAAGGAATTGATTGTTTCGGGCATCTTCAATGCTTCTCATCAACTTGTCACTCATCAATATTATCTACAAATTAAATTAATTAAAATTAAATGTAAATAAGTAAAACTAAGTAAAAACCAACTACTGCCATACATTGTTGTCATTTGTATTATAGCTGACATTTGTTGAAAATATAGAGAAAGTCCAGATTTAAGGTGGCGATTAATGATTTATGATTAACATTATAATTCTCACCGAATTTTAGATTAAAATTTAAAATTTAAAAGAAGAAAACAAAGCCTGGAACATTCTATGAATTGCATGTGTGATCGAACATTTTAGATTTAAGAAAAAAAAAATAAAAAATAAGATTTTTGCAAAAGTGTAGCCTATGTTAATTTATTGATTTTCATCTGCAAATTGCTAACCATTTAAATGACTTTCTGTTTTATAATTAATATCGACCGCATGCCCTATATTTACTTCTCGGACCTTAAATGTTTTTTATATTGTATCACCAGCCATACAATTTGCAGGCAATGGTCAAATTCATAAGCCAATCAATATACATGAATGGACAACGATTAAATACAAAAACATTTAAAATGATAATAATTATGTAGTGAACATAACGTTGTTAAAAATCGTATATATTTACCCATTTTATGATGAGGTTGGTAAAGCTCCGAGATGAATACTATCCGGATGCGAGGGTAAATCGTCGATTTGTAATAAATAACACCGTAGCGATTTGTCTATTGCGCCCGAAAGAGTATACGATTTTATTATAGACGACATTTCGATGGGTTTCATGAGAAATATATTTGAATCACAACAGATCATTGACCCGCAGCCAAAATCAATTTATATAAAATTAATGACGTTGACACGTGGGGCGACGGACGCGTCCGAAAATTTTAGGTAAATCGTATACGGCAATATAGCGTCTACGTCCGATGACGTTATGGATACATTGCACACAAAATCGACTGTTTAGGAGCCCCGAGGTAATAATAGTGGTTACTCGGCACTGTGGTTTTGTTTGGTTACTTATTGTTATCAATAAGTATTTATGATAATATCACGGGGTATGATATGTTATCCAGGACAAAATTGATTTTTTTTTTTAACATAATAATATTGTTAAATGTTAGGATTGCTTAATGTTTTTTTTACTTTATAGGTATATAATATAAAGGGTCTTTAGACTTCGAGCATATTAAACTGTTTATCCAGACTACTCATATAACCAAATTTAAACACTGAATTCAAAGCGTCTTAAATAACTTTTTTTTATTTTACCTTTCAAAGCATGGATGTATGTTAAGAAATCCAGACATATTAATGAATTAAATACAATTTAATTTAATTAAAATTACACTGTAACAGCAATACTACGCATTGTTGAATCATTTTGTATTCCGGTATAATTAACATTTAATATAATCAATAATTTGGTATATAATCATATCACATATATTAATGGACATTTTGTTATACACAAACAGTATTACTAAAGTTTGGCTAGCAATATGCAGATAAAATTAAATTAATTAAAATGGTCTACACCTTTCCATTAATATTATTATTATTTTTTTATTAATTATTTTACGATCTTCCTAAAGACAGTATAGTCAACACTATATAAGTGACAAATTAACAGTATTATCAGTGTATAATGTTTGTTATTTATTTGTAAAAGTTTAACTATTTGTGTTAAGTCCATCAACTATAGCAATATAATATAGTAAACAATAATGGATAAAATATATATAATATATTTTATTCAAAGTTGTTTAATATTATAGTTGATGGACATCACACAAATTGTTAAAACATCTACAAATAAACAACAAAAATTTACACTGAAGATTCTGTTAACTTGTGACTCATATAGTGTTGACTATACTGTCATTAGGAAGAACATAAAAAATCTCAATGATAATGTTTTAAAACAATTTTTTTCTTTTTTATTAAATTTTTATTGTTAAAAAGTGTATTATATTGAATAAATTTTAATTCTTATTGTAGAGTTCAATATAATGTGGAAAAAATAGGTATTGGTTTTACAATGATCTGGTTTTAATTAATTATTAAAAATACTTTCCTTTAGGTAGAATTGTTCAAATTATTTCTCACATTAGATGAAACTGTAGAAAGTAAAATAAGGCTCAGATTTTATTTCATTATGGAGTAATTACACGATAATAAATAATTAAACGAAATAAAATTTATTGAATATTATGTATTCATCATATATTCATAGTAGAATAAATACAATTTCTAAAGTTTGGCTAGCAAATTGCAGAAGAAAATAAATTAATCAAAATGGTCTACAACTTTGCAATAAACTTATTATTTTTTTTTTTATTATTTTAAAAATCAAATTGAAAATTTTAATTAATTAATTTACGATCTTACTAAAGACAATATAGTCAACACTATATAAGTGACAAATTAACAGTATTATCAGTGTATAATGTTTGTTATTTATTTGTAAAAGTTTAACTATTTGTGTTAAGTCCATCAACTATAGCAATATAATATAGTAAACAATAATGGATAAAATATATATAATATATTTTATTCAAAGTTGTTTAATATTATAGTTGATGGATATCACACAAATTGTTAAAACATCTACAAATAAACAACAAAAATTTACACTGAAGATTCTGTTAACTTGTGACTCATATAGTGTTGACTATACTGTCATTAGGAAGAACATAAAAAATCTCAATGATAATGTTTTAAAACAATTTTTTTCTTTTTTATTAAATTTTTATTGTTAAAAAGTGTATTATATTGAATAAATTTTAATTCTTATTGTAGAGTTCAATATAATGTGGAAAAAATAGGTATTGGTTTTACAATGATCTGGTTTTAATTAATTATTAAAAATACTTTTCTTTAGGTAGAATTGTTCAAATTATTTCTCACATTAGAAGAAACTGTAGAAAGTAAAATAAGGCTCAGATTTTATTTCATTATGGAGTAATTACACGATAATAAATAATTAAACGAAATAAAATTTATTGAATATTATGTATTCATCATATATTCATAGTAGAATAAATACAATTTCTAAAGTTTGGCTAGCAAATTGCAGAAGAAAATAAATTAATCAAAATGGTCTACAACTTTGCAATAAACTTATTATTTTTTTTTTTATTATTTTAAAAATCAAATTGAAAATTTTAATTAATTAATTTACGATCTTACTAAAGACAATATAGTCAACACTATATAAGTGACAAATTAACAGTATTATCAGTGTATAATGTTTGTTATTTATTTGTAAAAGTTTAACTATTTGTGTTAAGTCCATCAACTATAGCAATATAATATAGTAAACAATAATGGATAAAATATATATAATATATTTTATTCAAAGTTGTTTAATATTATAGTTGATGGATATCACACAAATTGTTAAAACATCTACAAATAAACAACAAAAATTTACACTGAAGATTCTGTTAACTTGTGACTCATATAGTGTTGACTATACTGTCATTAGGAAGAACATAAAAAATCTCAATGATAATGTTTTAAAACAATTTTTTTCTTTTTTATTAAATTTTTATTGTTAAAAAGTGTATTATATCGAATAAATTTTAATTCTTATTGTAGAGTTCAATATAATGTGGAAAAAATAGGTATTGGTTTTACAATGATCTGGTTTTAATTAATTATTAAAAATACTTTTCTTTAGGTAGAATTGTTCAAATTATTTCTCACATTAGATGAAACTGTAGAAAGTAAAATAAGGCTCAGATTTTATTTCATTATGGAGTAATTACACGATAATAAATAATTAAACGAAATAAAATTTATTGAATATTATGTATTCATCATATATTCATAGTAGAATAAATACAATTTCTAAAGTTTGGCTAGCAAATTTCAGATGAAAATAAATTAATCAAAATGGTCTACAACTTTGCAATAAACTTATTATTTTTTTTTTTATTATTTTAAAAATCAAATTGAAAATTTTAATTAATTAATTTACGATCTTACTAAAGACAATATAGTCAACACTATATAAGTGACAAATTAACAGTATTATCAGTGTATAATGTGTGTTATTTATTTGTAAAAGTTTAACTATTTGTGTTAAGTCCATCAACTATAGCAATATAATATAGTAAACAATAATGGATAAAATATATATAATATATTTTATTCAAAGTTGTTTAATATTATAGTTGATGGACATCACACAAATTGTTAAAACATCTACAAATAAACAACAAAAATTTACACTGAAGATTCTGTTAACTTGTGACTCATATAGTGTTGACTATACTGTCATTAGGAAGAACATAAAAAATCTCAATGATAATGTTTTAAAACAATTTTTTTCTTTTTTATTAAATTTTTATTGTTAAAAAGTGTATTATATTGAATAAATTTTAATTCTTATTGTAGAGTTCAATATAATGTGGAAAAAATAGGTATTGGTTTTACAATGATCTGGTTTTAATTAATTATTAAAAATACTTTTCTTTAGGTAGAATTGTTCAAATTATTTCTCACATTAGATGAAACTGTAGAAAGTAAAATAAGGCTCAGATTTTATTTCATTATGGAGTAATTACACGATAATAAATAATTAAACGAAATAAAATTTATTGAATATTATGTATTCATCATATATTCATAGTAGAATAAATACAATTTCTAAAGTTTGGCTAGCAAATTTCAGATGAAAATAAATTAATCAAAATGGTCTACACCTTTGCAAAAATCCTATTATTTTTGTTTTAAATATTTCAAATTACATTTATTACTCTGGAATAGTTTATACAAAGAAATATCTAAGCAAATTATTTACCCAGCAATGGAGCAATGTTTTTAAGGCTGACAAATAATGTATGTATTTGAGAAATTCTTGATTGGAATCTTTCACGATTTCCTAAAATAATATATTTTTGGTATTAAAATGTCATATATCTCGAATATTTGGAAATATTATACATAAACTGTGGCACTGATTCGCACTTGATATCATTATAATTTAAATAGTGAAAACCAAGAATATTTTTTTTTGCAAATGCGACAATGTATGTTTTATTTGAAAGTCGAAACTTTGCAACCATTTGCAATATAACTTACTTAAGATTTAGGAACCTCTTTTAACTCATTCATGTTACGTCATCATTTCTGAAAGGAATTGATTGTTTCGGGCATCTTCAATGCTTCTCATCAACTTGTCACTCATCAATATTATCTACAAATTAAATTAATTAAAATTAAATGTAAATAAGTAAAACTAAGTAAAAACCAACTACTGCCATACATTGTTGTCATTTGTATTATAGCTGACATTTGTTGAAAATATAGAGAAAGTCCAGATTTAAGGTGGCGATTAATGATTTATGATTAACATTATAATTCTCACCGAATTTTAGATTAAAATTTAAAATTTAAAAGAAGAAAACAAAGCCTGGAACATTCTATGAATTGCATGTGTGATCGAACATTTTAGATTTAAGAAAAAAAAAATAAAAAATAAGATTTTTGCAAAAGTGTAGCCTATGTTAATTTATTGATTTTCATCTGCAAATTGCTAACCATTTAAATGACTTTCTGTTTTATAATTAATATCGACCGCATGCCCTATATTTACTTCTCGGACCTTAAATGTTTTTTATATTGTATCACCAGCCATACAATTTGCAGGCAATGGTCAAATTCATAAGCCAATCAATATACATGAATGGACAACGATTAAATACAAAAACATTTAAAATGATAATAATTATGTAGTGAACATAACGTTGTTAAAAATCGTATATATTTACCCATTTTATGATGAGGTTGGTAAAGCTCCGAGATGAATACTATCCGGATGCGAGGGTAAATCGTCGATTTGTAATAAATAACACCGTAGCGATTTGTCTATTGCGCCCGAAAGAGTATACGATTTTATTATAGACGACATTTCGATGGGTTTCATGAGAAATATATTTGAATCACAACAGATCATTGACCCGCAGCCAAAATCAATTTATATAAAATTAATGACGTTGACACGTGGGGCGACGGACGCGTCCGAAAATTTTAGGTAAATCGTATACGGCAATATAGCGTCTACGTCCGATGACGTTATGGATACATTGCACACAAAATCGACTGTTTAGGAGCCCCGAGGTAATAATAGTGGTTACTCGGCACTGTGGTTTTGTTTGGTTACTTATTGTTATCAATAAGTATTTATGATAATATCACGGGGTATGATATGTTATCCAGGACAAAATTGATTTTTTTTTTTAACATAATAATATTGTTAAATGTTAGGATTGCTTAATGTTTTTTTTACTTTATAGGTATATAATATAAAGGGTCTTTAGACTTCGAGCATATTAAACTGTTTATCCAGACTACTCATATAACCAAATTTAAACACTGAATTCAAAGCGTCTTAAATATCTTTTTTTTATTTTACCTTTCAAAGCATAGATGTATGTTAAGAAATCCAGACATATTAATGAATTAAATACAATTTAATTTAATTAAAATTACACTGTAACAGCAATACTACGCATTGTTGAATCATTTTGTATTCCGGTATAATTAACATTTAATATAATCAATAATTTGGTATATAATCATATCACATATATTAATGGACATTTTGTTATACACAAACAGTATTACTAAAGTTTGGCTAGCAATATGCAAATAAAAATAAATTAATTAAAATGGTCTACACCTTTCCATTAATATTATTATTATTTTTTTATTAATTATTTTACGATCTTCCTAAAGACAGTATAGTCAACACTATATAAGTCACAAATTAACAGTATTATCAGTGTATAATGTTTGTTATTTATTTGTAAAAGTTTAACTATTTGTGTTAAGTCCATCAACTATAGCAATATAATATAGTAAAAAATAATGGATAAAATATATATAATATATTTTATTCAAAGTTGTTTAATATTATAGTTGATGGACATCACACAAATTGTTAAAACATCTACAAATAAACAACAAAAATTTACACTGAAGATTCTGTTAACTTGTGACTCATATAGTGTTGACTATACTGTCATTAGGAAGAACATAAAAAATCTCAATGATAATGTTTTAAAACAATTTTTTTCTTTTTTATTAAATTTTTATTGTTAAAAAGTGTATTATATCGAATAAATTTTAATTCTTATTGTAGAGTTCAATATAATGTGGAAAAAATAGGTATTGGTTTTACAATGATCTGGTTTTAATTAATTATTAAAAATACTTTTCTTTAGGTAGAATTGTTCAAATTATTTCTCACATTAGATGAAACTGTAGAAAGTAAAATAAGGCTCAGATTTTATTTCATTATGGAGTAATTACACGATAATAAATAATTAAACGAAATAAAATTTATTGAATATTATGTATTCATCATATATTCATAGTAGAATAAATACAATTTCTAAAGTTTGGCTAGCAAATTGCAGAAGAAAATAAATTAATCAAAATGGTCTACAACTTTGCAATAAACTTATTATTTTTTTTTTTATTATTTTAAAAATCAAATTGAAAATTTTAATTAATTAATTTACGATCTTACTAAAGACAGTATAGTTAACACTATATAAGTGACAAATTAACAGTATTATCAGTGTATAATGTTTGTTATTTATTTGTAAAAGTTTAACTATTTGTGTTAAGTCCATCAACTATAGCAATATAATATAGTAAACAATAATGGATAAAATATATATAATATATTTTATTCAAAGTTGTTTAATATTATAGTTGATGGACATCACACAAAT